>OX031316.1:5406000-6757500 GCA_943737955.2 Myopa tessellatipennis
CGCTGAATGACGCAATAAAGAGCGGGGGAAGGAAAGCGATGAGAAGAGGGGGCAGGAGGGAGGGCAGGAGAGGCGGAATGAGAAGAAACGAAAGGGTGGGTAGAACACATCAACAAATAATGCGGCAATTACAATCTGTACAACAATAACAACAAATAACTGCAGATAGCTCCCGAATATTTCAAGTTCACTCTGTTTTCAGTATAACTGTTAATTAGAAAGACTAAATAAAGGAGAAACCATTAAAAAAAAACCATTAAACATTAAAATGTTATTATTAACATTTTCACCGTAATTACATTTGAAGATTGATTTAATTAACTTTAAATATAAAAGAAAGAAAAACTCAAGAGTTTAATAAAAATGCATTTAATTCATTTGTTGTTATTATTAGTATTTATTAAGGATTCAATTCATTTTGTAACAATTTAAAATTTCTTTTCGTTTCAATGAACAACCGAACATCGACGACGATCGCAGTGATGAAAGCGACGTCATTTCGTTGTTGCGACTCCATTTTGTAAAAATGATGAAAACCGATTGCAAAAAAGCGATCGCAAAACACGATCGCAAAACAACAACAAATACGCTGCGAATGCGTTTCTGCTGACTCGTGACTTCGGCTCGTTGTTGTTGCTTGTTCATTTCTGCTGTGTTTTCTTCCTCGTTTTAAATGCGTTCTTTACGCTGTTTCTCTAAACGAAGTCTTCCAACAGCAAAAAGAACTCGTGTAATATTTTTTATTCTTCTCGTTTTATGCCTGTTGTTGTAGTTGTTGTTTCTATTGTTGTTGTTGTTGTTGTTGTTATTGTGGCTGTCTTTCGCTGTTCTCGTGGCTCCATCTTCTAAACGAGTTTTCGAGCCAATCGTATTTAATTAATGCGGCCATTTTTTGCCCTCCCTTTTTTTTAAACTAAAATACATAATTAAAATATGTAAAAATTCAAAAAAAACTGAAGATAAAACGACTAAAATACTTAATCAAAAGTATTTATCATTATTTGAGAACTTGTAAATATTTTAGCTGTCGAATTCTCGCGGTTCGAATGTACATCAAGAATTAAAAATTTAAAAAAAACCATATTTTAAAAACCTCGCGGTTCGAATGTACATCAAGAATTAAAAATTAAAAAAAACCATATTTTAAAAACCTAAAAACGATGTACTTAATTAATACAAAGCTAATGAATGCTAAATGCTGTAATTCGAGCTCAAGTTGAAATCATGCTCACATGCAGACAGATGTGTATGTAAGTGTGTGTGTGTGTGTGTGTGTGTATGTGTGTGTTTGCTGATTAGGAAAGGGCTCTTTTAGAGAAGAAGAGAAGAGTTGAATACAGGCAACAGCATGACTTCGACTTGATTTTAAATTAACAACAACAATAATAGAAACAACAACAACAACAACAGCAACAGTAACAACAACAACAAAATAAGAACGTGGCATTCGTTCTGAACGAATATTTTTTTGCGTTTTTTTATAATTTTTCTTGGTGTTGTTGTTCTTCTTTTAGTTACAGGTTTTTATTGCGGTTGTGATCGTTTCTGTACAAAGATTTATAGAAAAAATTTTAATTTTTTTTTTTTAGACAACAATAATAACAACAGCAACATTAATAACTATAATTACAACAATAACAATAACGAAAACAACAACAACAACCAGGAACAACTAAAAAAAAAAAATAATGAGGTGTCAAAAGGTGTCCATTTTTGGTTTTTGTTTTTGGACTTGAACTCTAAGCTTGAACCACAACAACAGCGAACGATGTGCAATAATGATAATGATGATGATGATGATGATGCTGATGATGGTGGTAATAATGTTGTTGTTCTCCTTTGTCGAAGTTGTTGTATTCTTAAAACGTGTTGCTATGCTGTCTGTAAACTTGTAAAAAAAGTATGTTTGATTATATACTCGTTCTAATCTCAAAATAAGTCTTGAATGTAATGCTACTGAATGCGGGGACAGACAAAGAAAGGGAGTGAGAGAGAGAGAGAGAGAGAGAGAGAGCCAGAGTTCGATGAAGAGAGACAACGTATGTAGTTACAACGCTGCAAAGATGCGTGATTACTTCATCCTCAGCAGCAGCAATTAACCAGCAATAAAGCAGCAGCAAGAAACCAACAACAACGCAGCAAGAAACCAACAACAACGCAGCAAGAAACCAACAACAACGCAGCATAATTAAGCGAATCACGTCAACGAGCGCTGGCAGTCGTGCGAAATATCGTAAAACGATCGTGCGTTGAAGGTTGACGCTGCAGACGGCGATGACGTCACTGCTGCTGCTCATGTGTGTAAAAAGTGCGTATTTGTATTTGTATTTATGTATGTACATGCTTTTATTCGATCGTTTGCGTTGCGTTGCGTTATGTATTGCGTTATTTAAACACAGAGAGCTGCGTTGATCTTTTTACGTATTCGTTTTTTATACGCGTGTTTAGACGTTTCTTTCGTGTGCTTTTGATAACAAAAAACAACTTGAATGACATGTTGATGGATTGATTGATAGATTGTTTGATGGAATTGTGGAACGATGCGTGCTGAATTACAGAAAATTATGATTAATTAAACGAATAATCAAATGTATTGGATTATAATGAGCCGGATTATGATATTATTAGAAAGAATAGAGCTATACACAAGAACTGTAGCCTGTTTGGGAGGCAAAATAGATCATCATTCCAGGAAAAGTTAAAAGTTAAGGAAATCGTTCCAGGAAAGTTACCGAAATGGGCTATTCGGGTCGCAGTCCATCACTCCTGATAATCCGAAGGCGAATAAAAGAGAAAAGAAACACAGTCAACATTTTAAATGCGCAATAAAAGCGAATTCACGCTGAGAGCTGTTACTGTACATTAATTATTAAAAGTATTCCTTAATAAAGGCTTTGCTCCTTTTACTAAATTTGAATATAATGGAAATTGAATGGGAATTAATTATGGTATCATTTAATACGAATCATAAAAATCCGTTAGATTCTAATTAATGCGAAGGTGTGCATTCAGAGCTTCGCATGAGGTTATAAATGACAACAGTTACTTTTAATAAAAACGAAAGCTTAAATTAAAATTATGCACGCACAGTGGCCCAAATACATATTTACGCACACACACTATCATACATCACACACATCATGATTATTATTAAATAATAAATTAGAAATCAAAATTATAGAAAAATAGACAGTTTCACGTATGAACGCACCCACAAAAGAAAAAAAAGCAAAAAAGACCACAAAAAATCCTGGTCAATAAAATAAATGAGAAAAGGGAACATAATGAAATAACACGAAATAAGAGAGTGGAGAATAGATAGAGAAAAAGAGGGAGAGAAAAAATAAAAATTGTTTTATTTTATTTTATTTCCGTTTATTCAATTTTTGATTCATTTTATTTTATATTATTTTTTATAATTTTAATTTATTGTATTTTATTTTATTTTCTTTTCTTTTCTTTTCTTAATATAATATTAACAAAATTAGAAGGAAAATTATAAAGTTTATTTAATGACATAGAATTTTCTGAAACATTAATTATATTTAATAAACTATCTGTCTCTAAGTTTTCAAGTACAGAAATATATATTTTATCAGAAAAATATAATATTGTAATTATTAAGATTAATAAAGTAAGAGAAAAAGTAACTATTTTTATAGAAAAGGAGAATATTTCAGAAGAACTTTCAGAGAACTTTTCTTTTCTTTTCTTTTGTTTTCTTTTCTTTTCTTTTCTTTTCTTTTCTTTTCTTTTCTTTTCTTTTCTTTTCTTTTCTTTTCTTTTCTTTTGTTTTGTTTTCTTTTGTTTTCTTTTCTTTTCTTTTGTTTTGTTTTCTTTTCTTTTCTTTTCTTTTCTTTTCTTTTCTTTTCTTTTCTTTTCTTTTCTTTTCTTTTCTTTTATTTTCTTTTCTTTTCTTTTCTTTTCTATTCTATTCTTTATTTTATTATATTTTCTTTTTTATTTTATTTTATTTTAATCTAGAAAAACATTTATTCTGCTATAATAAATTCAATTTTTGTAAGCGGTAGAGAAAAATTTCCTCCTTGAAATTCTCTTATTTTTTTCCCACCCTTTTTCGGATTTTTTTCCAATTTCTGTGGTTGACTTTATTTAATAAAATTTGCGTTTTTATTGCATTTTAATGGAAATTTGAACATGAGTACCGAATGAATTTTCTATGTTGGATTACGTACCGCACCGAAACCTACTCCACTCCTTCCGCACTCGCTGCTTACCCTCGCCCCTCCCTCTGTCCTCCTCTCTGTCTCCGTCTCTTTCCCACTCTCTTTTACACGCTCTTTCTCACTCTTTCGCTGCGCTTTAATGCTATATGAAAAAATGTTAATCGTGTAATTTAAGAATAAGCAATAAACAACCAAATGAAACAATGAAATCGGGTTAAGCCCAAAAAATCACCACAGGAAACATTTGTTCACCCCCTCCCCCCCTCCCCCCTGACTACCCCTTCCAACACGCTCTCCATTTCCACAGTATCGTAAGTAATTTCGAAAAAATGAAATATTTTTTGACTAATAAATAAATTCATTGGTTTTAATTACTTTGCGTTGCGTTTCAAGGATTCATTTTCTTCTTTATTCTAGTAACATTTTTGGAAAATAGGGAAAACATTATTGCCTCGAAGTTCACGACTTAAAGGAGGGCCCTCATTCGAAACCCGGCCTTTGGCGGAAGAATTTTTACCGGCCTTGTTTTGATTTGCATTTATGAAGGTTTGGTTTTTTGCCCCTGTACTCATTTCGATGACGTTACGAATTATTTTTTATTATAAAACTTGTGTTTTAATTGTGTTTTTTTGGTATTTTTTATTACATCCTCCTCTCGGTTTCTTGTTTACATCTTGATACGTTTTACATACGTCCGTCTGTAGTTACAACAGCAAACAAGGTAGTTAGTATTTTTAGAGCTGGAGTTACAATAAAAAGCATCCATAAAAATGGCGACAGTACGGTACTTTGTAGGCGCAGCAGCGGCAGCGGAATCGGTTTCGGCATCAGCTAAATCTTAAAACGAGGCTGAGAATAACGGCGACATCTTGAACGACTTTTCTTCAGAAATAAAAGCACAGAAATAAAAATAACAGAAAGAAAATACAATAACAATGACAAAAATTGCAAATGGACGCACTCGAAACGAGGCGATCCGATTCGAACCGACCGACCAAACGACCTACTGTACTACTTTGCGAAATGAAAGTGAATTTTGAGGGACGGAGCACCGCTGCGTCTGTGGCGGCGGAGAGGGAGTGGGATGGAGAGAGAGGGAGGGCTGGGGGACGAAGTAGAAAGTCAGAAAGTGAAAAACTAACAACATCCACAGCAGAACAACCGAACAAAAAAGGAGGGAAAATATTGGCCCCAAATAAATAACATCTTTAGGTTTCGAATATAAAGAACAGGAACAACAAAAGCAGGAACAACAACAACAGGGACAACAGGAACAAACAACATGTTTGCCACTCCGTCTATCTGTCTGTCTGTCCCTCTATCTAACGGTCCATCTGTCTGTCGGTGTGTCTATTCTTCTCCATTTGGAATATTATTTTATTGACTTGAAGATTTGTTTGTGGCGCCATTTTCCCACTCACACTCACTCACCCCCTTCTTATCCTCCCCCCCACCCCACACAACTTCAATCAACTGTCATCCCACACACACACACACACACCTATACAAATACACACACCATCGTCTAAACCAGTCGACGATTCACGAATGATTCTCCTCCCAAAAGACTTCTGGTTCTGTTTTTGCCAAACTTTGCTGTGTGCCAAAAATTTCACTTTCTTCAAAGTTGTCTTGAGTTGTTGTTGTTGTTATTGCTTCCTTTTCTTTCTTGTTGTTGGCCATTTTTTCGCTTTTCATTGCTTCCTTCGTATTGCTTTCTCTTTTTTCTGTATCGGTTTCGCTTTAGTTTCTAGTTTTATTATAATACGAGTATTGTACTTTTTCTTGTTAACGGAAATACTTTGTTTTTGCATTTTAGCAGAAGGAGGAACAGAGGAGTAGAAGAAGGAGAAGAGTAGAAGAAGCATAGAAGCAGAACTGTTAAAATTTTTCAAAACAAAATAACAACCAGACGAGTTGACGACGTCTTCAACGGATTCCAGATGATGAACGTAACATGGAACAAACGAAGGAACGACAGCCCTGCTTTCAGAAAAGTAATTTTTTAACTTTTAATAAATATTAAAAAATCATTTAAATAAAAACATTAAAAATATAAGGAAATATTCGGAAAACTGTAAAAATTGGGTTTAGTAACAAATACAGCGGAACATTATAAAGGCGGGCCATCGGCTGGTTTCTTTTTAAAATTCATATGGAAAAAACAACGTTCAATGTTTTTTAAAGTTCGAGATTTTATTAAAAAGAGTAAACCTTCCGATTAAATTTATGAACATTAGATATATGAGTTCGTATATAATTTACTTTTGATTATTTTTTAAATACAATACTTTTGTAAGTAATTTTGTTTTCTTTATTTATTCTACTTTTGCTCCACTGTGGCGACTTTAGTGGAAACTGAAAAACAAAGGATATAAAAAAACCCACAGTTATTTTTCACCCCATCGAGTTTTCTTTCCTTCTTGCCATTGCCATCGATTGTGATTTTAGTGACTTAAGTTAGTGGTTAAGATGTTGTTGGTGTTGTTTTTATTGGTTGTTTGTTTGTCCTTATCTCATTTCCTTATACATTTATTCCTAATTCACTCATTCATTCATTCTTTCATTCATTTAATTTATTATCATCTCCTTCGTCAAGAAATTTTGCAATTTCAATGAATTGCTTTAATAATTTTGTTTTCTGGAGCAATAAAAATGTGGTTGCTGTTGTGTTGTCTTTGTAACTTTGATATCAGTGATTACATTCATATCCACATGGATGGATATTCAAGACTATTGAAGGATAAACAGACAGTAGAACCTCGATACTCCGGAGTATTTAGTAGCTCTGCAATTCGGCTCTTCAAATCGGGGAGTTTAGGATTTACTCTGGCTTTCAGACAGGGGTTTGAACGTTCGCTACATCGGTTGAATTCCAACGGCACTTTGAACATGTGTAAAATTGGAAGTTAAGAGAACAAAAACAAAAACTTAACTTTGCATATTCTAGTATTTAGTCGTTGTTGTAATATTTTAAGGCACATACAATAACAACAACAACAGTATTCAGCGAAGTTTCTTGTTCTTGCAGAGGAGCACTCTTTGTGCTTCGTTTCATTAGCCGAGCATCAAACCAAACTACAAAAACTACAACAACAACAATGACAACGAAGCAATCAAAAAGCCAACCAAAGCAACACTTTTTTGTGTTCATTACAGTAAAATACAATAATTAAGCGATTTGTTTATGATCGTTGTTGTTGTTGTTGGTGTTGTTTTAATGGTTCTTGTCTACATTATTATTTATTCCTACGTATGCTTAGTTATTTCTACTCTATTCTATTTATTGTTATTGTATTTTATTGTTGTTTCATTGTAGCTGATATTTGTACGTACATATTATGTAGATAGTGTATAAAAATGTATGATTATTTTTGTGATTGTTATTGCCTCTGTACCCGAAACACATACATTCACACAAACATGTATAAACAATCATAAATACTTACATACAGACATCCACACATACAGACATACACAGAGCTTCATGTAGAATCGTGCGTTGATTACACAATTAATCTTAAATAAAAAACTTATCAAAATTACTAAAAAACTATTATAAAAAATCCATCGTTAACCTTGAATTTGTAACAAGTTGTTGTTGTAGTTGTTGGGGTTCTTGGTTCTGGGTTGTTGTTGTTTGTTAAGCTTGTTACAGTTTTTAATGAGGTGGCGATTATTGTTGTTGTTGAAAGAGAAATAAAAAGAGAGAGAGAGGAATTACACTACTCTTCCCCTACTTCTTTTTTTTCGTCTTTATCAGAACAAAAGTGTACAAAGCACCTTTTATTCATTCCAAGTCAAGGAAATGAAATCTACAAAAGTGCAGACAAGAACCTTAACCAGAAACGGCGGCGACGTCAGCGTCTGCATCAGCTTCATTCGTTTCTCATTCGAAGAGACGAACAACTGACCGTAATCGGCTCCGATTGCAGTGAACGGGAGAATGATTGCACTTCGATTCAACGAGTGAAAACGAGACAGAACGAGCGCAGCGTTTTGATGATCGTTTAGTTCATTGTTTAGTTGTTGTTGTTGTTGTTTTTGTAATTGCATTTCAAATGGTTTGCAACTTGAGTGTGATGTTGAATGGTTGTTGGTGGGTGCAAAACTTGAAGTATTTACGATAAAATTAATATTATAGAGAGGCCAACGTTATTAAATTATAATCATAAAAAATAAAAATGAAAAGAAACGAAAAAGAATTATTGAAAAAAAGAAATGATGTAATAATAAAAAACAGAATAAAACCTCTAAAAATATTTATAAATAAAACAACAAAAACAATTACTCCATGTTTATGAATAATTTTTATTAGAAAGTTCGAAGAAAACACGGAATCAGTGGGTTGACAGGATGCGCTACTGCAGAGTCAGTGTTAAGGCAGCTATTTAAATAAAATTCTACTTCAAGGCTAATCGGAAGGTTCAGTCTTTCCAATAAAATATTCAGCTTTGAAGACAATTAAACGCTGCTTTTTTAATGGCAATTTTAAAAAGAAACTAGCACATGGCCCACCACTATATTTGCATTGGACAAAAAACTACTCGCTTAATTTATTCGCGTTTATCCGCAACGTGTAACGTGCTTCTTCTTCTTCTTCTTGGTGTTAGTGTTGTTGTTGTTGTTGTTGTTTTTATTATCTACGCATTTTAAATGCGATTTTTCAACGCACTTTCGACTGAGACGATTTTAGCCACGATCTTGTCGTCGATTCAAATACATTTTTAGCTCTTTTTTTATGGCAACGTTATACAAATTTTTTTTGTAATGTTTGATGGTCGGATACAAATTTCTACAAGCAGCAAAAATTTGAGGCCGAATTTATGTAAAACAGAAAGAGAAACACCAACAACAACTACAGAAAGAGCAATAAAAACGACAGGAATACGACAATAAAAACAGCAGAAATAACAACAAAAAGCAAAGCAGTATTTTTTTAAGTAGGCTCAAAAGTAGTGGCACAAAAAAAGGAAAACAAACAAAACAAAAGAAAATACAATAGAAATCGGCGATCGGTTTCTTTCTTCAAGTTTTCAAATTTCACTGCGACGAATCGAGCAAATTTTTTCTTTTTCTTAAATTTAATTCAAGTTTTTTTCATTTTTTTTTCTCAAATTAAGTGCGTTTTTTTTAAAATGTATTTATATATTTTATATTTTATTTAGTCGTTTAATTTATTGTTTTTTAAACATTTTTTTCTTATATTATTTTTTGTCTGTGAGTCTGTCTAAATCACGATTACAGGAGAACCGCGTGAAGTATCGTGGTGAGATTTGGCACAAATTCTCTCTGTCATCATCGGATGTTCAGGATTGAAAATGGAGAAAATCGCCCCACTGCCACGCCTACTTTTGAAGTAAATCGCGATGCATCCGGTTGGGCAGCTGAATTTCTCAGCCAGCACTCGAGATCCAAGTTGATATTCTATTCGAGGATTTAATGTATCAGAGAAATTGTATATTATTACAATTTATACAATTATTAAGCATTTTATTTTGTTTAAAAATGGAAAAATTGTTTTTTGCACGGTTTTGTATAGTAAACCTGATTCAAGTCTCAAGCAGTAAAAGTTGTTAATTAAAAAGGTATTCATTCATTTTAAAGCAGTTGTAAGGGCAGCAAAAACTACAACAACAACAACAACAGCAACAACATCATCAACGATAACAACAACAACAACATCAACCCAACTTGAAATCTTCAAATGATAACAAAAACGTTTTTTCCTCTTTCTCTTTGATTATCTGCTTCTCTTCGCTATGCTATGCGTTTCTATAGATTGTTGTTATTTTAATTTTTTTTCTAGACATTTTTCTTCAAGTTTTTTATGGTTTTTTTCAAGTTTTTCTATCGAGTTTTGTTGCTGCCTTCGAATTGTGAGATGTTGTATCTAAAAAAGTTTGCTTACGCAGTTTGGCTGCGTAACGAACGCATTTTGTACAATAACAAAAACAACAACAACAAAGAAACAAAGAAAAATAAAATAAAAATTAAAAAACTTCGCATAAAAACGACGACACAACAACAAAAACTTTCCATGAAAAAAGTTTCCATGTTTTTGGCTGCGTTTGTATTTAGCTTTAGTTTGCTGCTGCGCTGTTGTTGTTGCTATTATTATTGTTGTTGTTGTTGTTATTGTTGTAGTGTTCAAAATTAACAACTTCAACATCGGCACACAAACAAAGAACACATCGTTAACTAAAACATAAACCAGATGCCAATACAAACGCACTTTTCTATCTCATAGAAATACAACAAGTAAATGAAATGAAAAAAAATACAATAAAAAAAAATAAAATAAAAAAAATACAACAACAAAAAACAAGAATTGTGAAGGTTATGTTCAGGGCTAAATAAAAACGTAAAAAAATACGTAATAAATGCGTAAAAATTAACGAAAAACCGATTCGTGCGTTTTTTTGGGTGCGTTGATTGCGTCGATATACTATATTGTATGTTCATGTATCAGTATATACACAGTATAAAGTATATAGAGGAGTGTGTATGGTCGCAGTTACATTTTTTTGTTGTTGCTTTTTTTCTTTATTCGAACAAAGTTTCAATGTTTTTCCGCATTTCTTAAAGAAGCATTTTTTATAGCTTCTCTTCTTAATTTTTACTCTCAACTGTGAAACAATATTTGCATTCCCTCCTTACCACCGTCGTTCCGTCAGCCTCCCCCACTCCCCTCCCCCCCCCCTCCAACGCTTTTCTTCCCATGAATTAAGAAGTTTTTATTATTTCAATTTTTCAATGCTTTAAATTGAGAAACATTTTTATTTACACAGTTGTGATTAAAATTACAACACACAAGACAAACAAAAACAACAAAAACAACACTTGTAATAAAAAAAAGGGAAAAAAAAACACAATTGGAAACAACAACAACAAGAACCATTAATAAACAATGAACTATTAAATGATATTCTTATCAATAAATTAGAAAACACATAACAGCAACAAAAACATGAGGAAAGAAAGGTCATCAAAACAACAACAAAAACAATGACAACAACAACGATAACAATAACAACAATCCAACCAGAAACCAACCTCAATTCGATTCGATGTGGATTCCATTAAAAATGAGGCTCTCCAGCGTCCTTGAAAACATGCGACACTCGTCGAAGTGTTAATTTTTTGTTTATTTTGGCTTTTTTACAGTTTTTCTTACGTAATTATTTGAGTAATAATATTGGGAAATAACTTGAAATGCATTATATTCATCCGGTTTAATCGAGTTTTCGTTTAATGGAGTATTTTAACAGATATCCGCATTACTTTCCTCGATAACCTGAATATCGGTGTAGATTATTTGAATTTAAATCCGTAATTTTTTCATATTTAATACATGTATTTATCAAGGAGAGGGGGGAGGGAGGGGGAGAGATCATGAGCAAAATTTAGACATTGTGAAAACTTCTTTAGAGTGAAATCAAATCGTTTTAAATTAATATTATAGAAAATCCTGTAATAGAGGCACTCTTTTTTCAAGCGGAAAAATTTTGAAAAAATGAGTTTTAATATTTAAAATTCTAAGCTTATCAAATTATGAAAAAATTATGTATTTTGAAAAAATATTGACCGAAATAAAACAAGCAAAAACATTGAAAAACCAGACAAGAAATTCATGAAAATAAAGGAAAAAACCATATTTTACACTTGTTTAAACGACCTTAAATTAAAAAAAAAACTACACACACACTTTTAACTGCATAAATTATCTAAAGAAAAAATAAAAATTTTAAAAAAGCTTTTTCTCAAAAAATATGTTTGCTTCAATGCTGAAGAACGACGAATACAAAAAAATACACAGAAGGGAAATAAAGCAATAAAACAAACAACTGTGCGTGTAGTGCAAAAATACACTCTCCCCTGTTTTCACCCCCCCCCCCCCCCTCCCTTCAACTCACCCTCTACCGCCGCCTCCTCAACGCACGCATTTTTTACTCTGTCCGCAGGTTGTCTCAACTTTTGTGGATCTCGCTCTCGCTCTCGCTTGAAAAACAACAACAAATCACACTGAAGACGAGCGACTACAAAGCGACACGACAAGAAGATGAAGTGTTTTCCTGGGGTGTGATGTTGGGGGGGGGGGGAAGTGAGGGAATAAAAGGGGCGAAGGGGTGAGGTTCGAAATTGTTTTTTTATGCGACGATTTTTACATCTGCACATGAAACTAAAATAATAGAAACAACATCAATAATAAGAACAACAACAGCAATAAGAACAACAGCAACTACAAGAACGAAACTACAACAACAACAACTGCGAGAACAACAACAATAACAATAGAGACGAGTTCATTTCTTCAAGGTTACTCGGTTGATGACTTTGAAAAACCATAAAAAACACACACGAAAAGCTTTTCTACTTGACTCTTTTCGATACTACCCCCGTCCATCTGCTGCCCCTGCTTCATGCCCTTTACCCTCATCACTCCCTTCCATCATCCGTCCATTAAAAGAAACTAAACAAAAAAAAGAGAGCGTTGTTTTGCTTTTGAGCAGCATAAAAAATTGATTCTAATAAGTCACCAAAGCCACCTGAGAGTAAACAATAACAACAACAACAACAATAACAACAATAACTAATACAAAAACAAATACAAAAAAAAGAACAACAACAAGTTTTAGCCACTATCAGAACCCCGAACAGAACCGAAAGTCGTCAGGTAGAGAAGCTCCCTGAGCAAGAGCGTAGATCATGTGCTGTACAGACTTTGGATAAACAGAGAACGCATTACATACACCATGAATATTTGTGTGCAAACTACTATTAGATGCTTTTTTTGATTATGGAATAAACAACAACAGCAACAATAAGAATATAGAAAATTCGTAGCAAGAAGAATAACAGTTGTATTTATAATGAAAGTGAGAAGAAAATAAAAATAAGGAAATAAGCAACACAGGATTGAATGAACGACAGAGCAGAGTTTAGAGAAAAATTCAACATAATGTTTGTTGTTTAACATAATATTTTAAAGAATGGCACAGAAAATTATTCAATAACAACAGAATAAAAGAAATAAAAGCGAAAGCAACATTTAAAACACGGACGAATGAATGGAAGAACGGAAAATCAGACGAAGTGGTGGAAAATGAACATGAAATGAATTAATGAACAGTGTCCACAACAAAAGCAGCAACAACTCTCTGAGAATTGAAGTATTTACGAGTAAATGGAACGCAGAAACAACGGAAAAAAGAAGCTTGGCTGGTTCTAGAATAATATGAATATTGTTGCTGATATTAAAGAGAAATAATAATTACAATAATAATAACAAGAACAAGAACAACAGCCAACGACTAACAACAATAAAATGTGTAGGGTACCTAAAACAATAACAACAACAACAGCAACAGAGCGAGTAGAGTAGGAGGAGCAACAACAACAACAACGAGATTTAACAATAATAAAAACAACAAACCCAGAACCAAGGGAAAAACAAGAACAACAACTAAAGGAGAAACAAGAACAAAAACTAAAGGAGAAACAAGAACAACAACTAAAGGAGAAACAAGAACAACAACTAAAGTAGAAACAAGAACAACAGCAACGGAATCAGGAACAACAACAACAACAAACGGAACGAATTCAGAACGCATTAAAATGGCGAACCGTCGACGTCGCCAACGCCATCGCCATCGTCGCTCGTTGCGATTGTTGATCACTCGTTGTTGTTGCTGTTTTCTTCAGTTTTAATCTATGCGCGTGTTGCTATTTTTTTTTCCTTTTTCATGAGCAACGCATCACTTAAGAATTTAGCAAGAAAAAGAAAACAAACAAAAAATCTTTTATTTTCGTTACAGTTTAAAATAACAGAAGAAAGGAACAGAATTGTGAAAAAATTGTGTGCGTTTATAAATGACACAAATTTTTATGCAGTTTAAAATGAAATTTAAAACAACGTCAGATAAACGATTAAATAATAAATGAAAATACAAATTGTATCGGTAAAAAAATGTAATTGAATTTAAACATAATATATCATATATAATATACATGTTTTCAATTTACAAACAGAGTAATAATTTTAATTAACTTTTTTTCCAGTGTAGCTTATGCTCTGAGCTGCTATATTTTCGATAAATTAGAATTTGCTTTGCATTTTTCACTGAATCATTCTTGTTTCAGCTTCATAACAGCGTTTAATAATCTTTAAGAAACCAAATCATTAAAATTTGTTGCTGGTTTCTTTTTGCAGGCTAACAAAACTAACAGCAGATCAGCGAACCGATCAACACGACGCACAACCACGCTACTGCTCTCCCCTTCCTCGCCCACCCAGGAATAGTTTTGTTTCTCTTATGTGTATGTATATAACGTAACTCATTTCGTTCCGTTTCGTTTTCTCTCATCATTTGCAATGGCGAAAAAACAACTTCAAGAACTCGCGTCGCGAACGAACGCAACGCAGCCGAATCTGATGCGAAGAAGAAGAAAAAGAAGAAGCAGAGAAGCAGAATTAGAAGAAGCAGAAGCTTTTGTGCGGTTTCTGTTTTGCTTGGTTTTGTATGTGTGTCCTTATGTGCTGCCTGCATGCATCCGTGTGCGTGTTGAGATTAGTTCTAATAAATCTAAAAACAAAATAGAAAAAGAGAACTCTTCTAATTAAGTGCCAAAAAAAAAAAACCACAGCCAAAAATATTCATGTATAAAAAACGGAAAGCAACGAAAAAATTTCCAAAGCAAGTTCAATGAACTGTTGATGTGCTGCACGAAATGAAAAAAAAAGTGAAAAACTGTATTAAAAGCAATATCAACAACAACAACACTTGCTAAATTCTTCCCATTCGCTGTTGTTGTTGTTGCTGCTGCTGCTGGTTGTCGTTGTTGTTTTTATTTCTGTTCGGCGGTTTTTGTTTATTTTTATACAATATATTTTTTTATTGTTGTTGTTGTTGTTGTTGTTGTTGTTGTTTCTTATGAACATAAAAACCAACATAAGGCAATTCTTTAAAAGCATTTTTAATACTACTTCGATTGCACTACGAATAAAGGCAACACTAGCAACTACAACAACAACAATCACAACAAAATTATTGACAACAGTTTTTTTTTTGTCTAATTGATTGTTTTCATAATTCACTTCAAAAAACAAAATAATCTAATCTTTATTAATTTATTTGGGACATTTTTTGTGTGTGTGTATTTAACAGGCGTGTGTAGTGTTATTTTTGTTGTTGTTGTTGTTGAATTTTCCCCTTAAAATAGAACAAAATAATAATACAGAACATTAGATTAAAACAATGAAAGATACTAGAAATAATGTTGCGAGTATAATAAACAAAAAAACGTCATAATAAATGAAATAATAAACATAAGAATTATTAAATAAATAATAATAATAATTGCGAGTATAATAAAGAAAATAAGTTTTAAGAAAATACTAATAATAGTAATTGAATAATAATGCAAAAAATAAAAACGAAATCGGCAAAAAATTTCAACAAATTTAATTTAATGTTTAATTTATTTAACAATTTTTCTTACGGTTTTAAATCCAATATTTTATACCATTTTTTACAAGTTTCTTGTAGATAGTTTTTGAAGACTTTTTTGTGAAATTTAAGAAATTTACTTGTCTTTTCCTAAAATGAAATCCGTTCATTTACTCTCCGCTATTAGATTCAGTATTTAATTAGAATTTTTAATCTATTAGAATTTGCTGACATGTTTTACTCTCCTTTAATGCGATTTGTTTTTATTGTTTTAATTGTATTTATTTGATTTCTTATCACTTTTCATATGGGTTTTGAAATTTCTTCTGTTCTAATCTAAAACTAAAATTATTAACGTAATTTTAGCCCATTGAAATTTTAGATAGGTTCGTAATTTCGGAATGAAAATAATCTTTGCATGTTGACAATAGTGAAAGAGAGAGTGAGATAGACAGGGAGAGGGCACCGACGAACTTTTATATTTCAGAACTGCCCCCGAAAAATGTTGCCGAGCAGTGGTTCAGTGGTCTATGGTTGAGGTTCGTTGTTGTCGTCCTCTCCGTAGTCATAGTCGTCAGCCCCTTCGCTCTCCTCTTTTTTCTTCTCGCTCAGTTCATTGGCAGCCTTTTCCGCTTCTGCTTTCGCTTGTGGTTCTTCGTCTTTCTCTTGCCTCCTCTTCCTCTTGTCCTCTTCTAATTCCTCTTGCCACCTCTTCAGCTCTTCGTCTTCCTCTTGCCTCCTCATCCTCTCGTCCTCTTCGAATTCCTCTTTCCACCTCTTCAGCTGTTCCTTTTCGTCTTCCTCTTGCCTCCTCTTCCTCTCTTCCTCTTCGTCTTCCTCTTGCCTCCTCTTCCTCTCTTCCTCTTCGTCTTTCTCTTGCCACCTCTTCATCTCTTCCTCTTCCTCTTGCCACCTCTTCCTCTCTTCCTCTTCGTCTTCCTCTTGCCTCCTCTTCCTCTCTTCCTCTTCGTCTTTCTCTTGCCACCTCTTCATCTCTTCCTCTTCCTCTTCCTCTTGCCTCCTCTTCCTCTCTTCCTCTTCGAATTCCTCTTGCCTCCTCTTCCTCTCTTCGTCTTCGTCTTTGTCCTCCCTCCTCTTCCTCTCTTCCTTTTCCTCTTCCTCTTCCTTTTCCTTTTGCTTCCTCTTTTCCTCTTTCTTTTCCTCTCGCCTCCTCTTCCTCTCTTCCTTTTCCTTTTCCTTTTGCTTCCTCTTTTCCTCTTTCTTTTCCTCTCGCCTCCTCTTCCTCTCTTCCTTTTCCTTTTCCTTTTGCTTCCTCTTTTCCTCTTTCTTTTCCTCTCGCCTCCTCTTCCTCTCTTCCTTTTCCTTTTCCTTTTGCTTCCTCTTTTCCTCTTTCTCTTCCATTTGCCTCCTCTTCCTCTCTTCCTCTTCCTTTTCCTCTTGCAACCTCTTCCTCTCTTCCTCTTCCTTTTCCTCTTGCAACCTCTTCCTCTCTTCCTCTTCCTTTTCCTTTTGCTTCTTCTTTTCCTCTTTCTTTTCCTTTTCCTTTTGCTTCTTCTTTTCCTCTTTCTTTTCCTTTTGCCTCGTGCTCCTCTCATCCTTTTCCTTTTTCCTTTGTTCCTGTCTATCCGATGTATCCTGAGTCACATCTGTGTTTCCATTTCCAGGCTTTTTCCCATCTCCTTTTTGAGGTTCATTCTGTGGCTTTTTTGGTTTTTTTGTTCCAGGACTATTTGGTGAAGAAGAGGGATTTTTACGACCGTCCTTCCTAGTAAGTGGTGTTTGTTCTTTGACACGAGGAAGTTCGGACGAGGATGGCGAATTAGAAGGCTTACCGCGTGTAAAACCCCGTGAAGAATCGTATGAATAACCTGGTGAAGAATCGTGTGAAGAATCGTGTGAAGAACCGTGTGAAGAACCGTGTGTAGAACCGTGTGTAGAACCCCGTGGGTTTCCTGATGATCCTCCTGATGATCCTCCTGATGATCCTCCGCTCCTTTTTCCTGGTCTCCTCATCTTTGCTTTGGCATCACACGACTGCAGAACGCAACACAAGACGGCGAGCAGCACGACGGACATGAAAAGGTACTTGGGCGACATGCTGGAAGAGAAGGACGAAGAAATGATTGCAAAATGTTAACAAAACCAAACAAAAAGGATTAAGAACTTAATAAAGCAATGAAATCACGTAAATGTTATAATAATTTCAATGCTTTTTACAGTGTTTGAATCTGTTAATCTGAATAGTTATGGAAACTCTGAATCTAAATGTTCAGATCTGTTTATATTTTTAAGGATATATTTTTCATTGATTCACTTAAATAAGTAAATTCTAAATAAACTCGAACGATGTTATTAATGTGATTTCAAACCACTTTTCAATACTTACTTTCTTCCGTTTGTCACCTGTCACATTGGATTAGCAAAAATTACTGACTATTCTGGCCATTTGCTGAGTTTTAAATAGCTATCTTTGAGATACTTGAATAACCTTGGAATCTCGAAATTTCATTGAGTGGTTAACGTGTAAGAAAATTTCGAAACCAGCTGAAAAAACATCGTTCCAAAACAGAAAGTAAATATTGAGCAATTAAAGAATTTTATTTGCTCAATGGTACCGCGCTCGGGCTTTCAGTTGGCACCTCGACTGATTGAGGTATGTCTTTATAACTCAATAATTTTCAATCATTCAATCCAAGGTTCAGTTATTCAAAACAAATTCCGAATCCTTTCAGGACCAATTCGAATTCGGACAAAGTCGGTTTATCTAAGAGCCATTTGATATAAGTATTTGAAGCTTTTATTGTCATATTTTGGAACAGATCAGAGATTTAGTATGATATGTAAGTATATATCAGATATGTTTAGTATATATCAGTACGCTGAATGATATGTTCCCACTCTATTGCTTTAATGAAAGACCTCCTTTTTATTTTTCGAATAGTCTAAGCTGGGAAACTGAAAGACTTCAACAAAACACAAAAACACCTTCTAACTGGAAAGTCACCGTTAAATATACATCTTTATTCGATGGAGTTCTGTTCGAAGGAGTCCTATTCGAAGGAGCTCTATTGGAAGTAAACTTTAATCTCTGTCGAATCAAATTATGCGGGGATATTGCGCTACTACCATATACTCTTGTATGGTACACTGCTAGTAAATTACCCATATCGAATATTATGTACTCTGATCGGATATGAAAATGAAACCAATTTGAACACGTTGCGAAAATCGGTATCTTAGATTGTCTGATACTGATTTTCATTATATTAGATAACTTATTTAATGATTGTAAAATTGCTGAAATATTTTGAGCAAATAAGGTTCTGCAATTTTTGAATAATTATTTTGTGTTTTTGAACGATAAGTTTTAATAACTCAATCAGATTTCGATATTCCAGTGTTGTCAGAAAAGGGCAAGAAAAAACAACAATTTTATGAAATCCAAAGTGCCAAAGTAAGTGTTGAAAATTGGTTTGGAGGTACGTATTTTAATAACATCATCAATATTCGGTTCATTAAGAATTTGAGTATTTCAGTTACTTAAAAGAAAGATCATATGAGATATAAACAGATCTGAATATTTATCGTGAAGACTTCAACTAGAATAATTATTAATAGTATTCATTCTCAACTAAACTGTAATAGATTAGAAAAAAATAAAAATCTTCGAAATTATTGTCTCAAGATCGAGTCTATAATCCTTTGCTAGGTTTTGATAACATTTTTTTAATATTTAATATTTTTTTCTCCTTCTTTTGAAGTTTAGAGTCAACCAGGAGCAGAACGAGGCCTATTAAGAGACGAAATCCTCTTTTTAAGAACCGTTAACGTTACGCTCGGTCTGACGTCTATAATCCTTCGGGGGTCTATAATTTTGTATTGGGTTATATAAGAGTAAGTATTCTTCCTTCCTTTTAAGTTCCACTTTTTTCCTATATTAGGTATTCAATCTTTCTCGACGTCTTACCGTACCACTGAGAACCATAAATATGGCGGTATAATATAATAATATACAATACATACATGGTTATGTTTATGCTAGTGTTGACTGACCTCAAGAGGTTTCACCTAGAATCTTCGCGTTTCCAGCTTAATGCCTAATATATAATAGTTTGAGTAGAAAAGTTTTGATTTCCAATTCGATTTAACACAAATTAATTGGAATAAACATGAAATCAATTAAAGAAAAAAAGATTCGTCTTTATAGTAATGTAGTAAGTATAATTTTGTTTAATTGAAGTTTATTGTATTCATAATATAATTATACGTCAATTAAATTGGTTCTTCAGCCTGAATGCATCTTAGCTTCGGCCTGTCTTTTGGCGGCATCCTTCTTCTTTCTCTCGACTGCCTCCAAATGCTTCTTCTTCCGCTCCGCTTCGTATACGGCTTTCTTCCTTTCACCCTCAGCTTTCACCTTCGCAGCCTGGCGTTCACGGGCCCGTTTTACTGACATACCTATGACGCCGCCGGGGGGCACAGCATCGCATTCCTGCATAACGGTACAGAAAACACTGAGGAGCACAATAGCCAAGATGACGAAATACTTCATGCTGCAAGAGACATTGGATCAATTAGAGGAATATCGTGAATAGTTTTTAATAGAAAGTCAAAGAAATTCTACGATCTCTGGAAAGCTTGATATGGTTCCGAAATATCTGAAATTCTACTTAAAAATTTATACAAATCAATTTAATTATAATATATTAATTATATTATCATCACAAAATATCCTTGAATATTGAGAGGAAGTTCTGAAAGCTAAATTTTCAAATATTAACTTTCGTCCTTATAAAAGCACTTACATATTTTCTCTTAGATTCGCCTTTCAAATTAGAACTGTAGAGATCTACTGACTTGTAGAACTACTTAATACGGCTTAAATAGGGTTTTGAGAGTAATAAGTTTTGACATTCTGATAACCACATGAACAAATATTTGTGTTATTTTGTGTATTTAACCGTGTATAAAAACCACTTGGGTTAACATTAGTTATAAAAGTGTTTAATATTAAGTACAAGATTTCATTAATTACATAACATTATTAACAAAAGCTGTTTAAACACAGTGTGGTGAAAACGATTGCGATACATATGGAGTGTTTGACTAACTGAGGATGGAATGTGGCCGTTTAAATATATCTAAGATAGCCTCCAAAAGAAAAGTCTTTGATGTTTTACTATTAAAACCAAAATTAACACCTTCGACAACCTTTTTTAGAACATTTCTCAATTCTTTAACTTATGTACATGTAAACTATTAAATGTTAAAAGTAATAGAAATTAAACAATCGATTAAAAATGTCGAATCTTCGAATTTGGAAAGCAGTACGGGGCCTTTTAAGAGATGAAGAGAGAAATAAGGCCCTGAAAGGGATCTACATCCAGTTATATGAATAGATTCCTGATGTGTCCAACGCGTTTAAAGAAATGAATCCTTTGATCATGGTCATCCATCGAAGTCTGCGTACATTTTGTAAATATATTTTATGTTCTTACAGAAACAGGTAAAAAGTTCATAAAAGTTCGAGTACTGTTCGCCAAACCTTATAAAAATTAAATATATTTGAAATCAGTATACATATATGCGTGCCGAATATACATCTAGGGTTTATGTCTATAAATTAGATCCCCGACTCAGTAAAAGCTTTTTTAGCACTTGCCCAAACTTTGAGATCTAACTTAAAATAAGTGAATTTGTGTTATTTGTTTAAAGAATCGAATAAAGAGCATCTGCTTATTTTTGTGCATAAGATCTATCTTAGGTTCTGGTTTCATATCTTAGGATCTGATTTTAGTATTAAGAGTTAATGTACATCTGTATTTAGTACAGCTTGCAGGTCCGTGTTAGATCGTGCAGGTCCTTCGCATTACCAGCATAATTTCTTATGGAAACCACAGCAAAGTTTTGATTTCCAATTGGATTTAACAATTCAATTCAAGTAATTAGGATAAAAACTAAATTAATTAAATAAAAGAAGGCACACTGAGTTATTTTTATAGTAATTTTAGTTCGATTATTTTAATTTATTGATATTTTTTTTATTCATAACATAATCATACATCAATTAACTTGGTTCTTCAGCCAAAATGTTTTATCTTCTTCATAAAAGTACTTATAGCACCGCCCTGTTTTTTGACGGTCTCCGCAAGATTTTGTTTCCGCTCCACTTCGTATGAGGCTTTCTCCTTATTAGCCTCGGCTTTCGCCTTCGCTATCTGTTGTTTACGGGGCAGTTGTACTGTCACACTCATGACACCGGGCATATAACATTCGCATTCCTGCATAACGGTACAGAAAACGCTGAGGAGCACAATAGCCAAGATAACGAAATACTTCATGCTACAAGAGATATTTTTAGATATTATATTATTAAATATTGAGCTCAGATTCCTAATGAAACCATTAAAGGAATATCATGAATAGTTTTTAATAGAAAGTCGAAGAAATTCTGCGATTCCTTGGAATGTTTGAGTTAATTTGAAGATTACCGAAATTATCTTCAAAATTTATAAATTCGAAATTATAGGAAGTTTATTTATCTCTGACAATTAGCAAATATCGCTCTTAAATATCCTTCAATGATGATTAAGACGGAGTTCTGAAACCTGTATGGAACTATTTTCAAGTTTTAACTTTCGTCCTTATAAAAGCACTTACATATTTTCTCCTAGATTCGCCTTTCAAATTGGAAGTCTGAAGATCTACTGACTTGTAGAAGTATTTAATAGGGCCTAAATAGAGTTTTGAGAAAACTCTGCAAACCACATGAACAAATATTTGTGTAATTTTGTATATATTAAACCACTTGGGTTAACCTTAATTATAAAAATGTTTAATATTAATAACAAGATTTCATTAATTACATAACATTACTAACAAAAGCTGTTTAAACAAAGAGTGGTGAAAACAACAGCGATATACTTGGCGTGTTTAATTGACTGACGATAGAATGTGACCGTTTAAATATAATTAAAATTGCCTGCAAAAGAAAAGTCTTTGATAGTTTGCTATTAAACACAAAATTAACACCTTCGCCAATCTTTTTTAACACATTTTTCAATTGTGTAACTTGTGTACATGTAAACTATTAAATTTGAATAGTAATAGAAATTATACCATTGATTGAAAACGTAGAATCTTTTAATTCGAAAAGCAGTTTATTATTTCGTAGAGATATGTATATTATAGATCAGGAAAGCTATTTACAATTGTTTATATATGTTTGTTAATTTCTTGAAATTAATTTTGATTAAATTCTAACATTTAAAAATATGCTTTAAACTTATTAATTTGTATTGATTTTATATCTATGTTTTATTTATTTTATGTTTTGAAACTACAGATTCTCAACTAGACTGCTGTTAGTAGATTCGAAAACTATAAAGATCATTAATATTATTGAAAAATTTATTTTACTTCATTAATTTTTGAAATTTTTGATCCTTTTAAGAGGTCTTGTTAACATTTCGTAATCATTTCTTCGTCTTTCTCTTATTCTCCGTCTTCTTATCGCTGTTTTCTGTTGTGTAATGCAACCGTCTGATGCTAGAAGAAGGGCACCAAAACCAAAATCATTTGGGCAGTTAGGTCAATTAGGTAATACTCGTTTACAAACAATCATTCGCAATCTCCATGTGTTTCCTCTCCATTCACTTGGAGGGAACCTAAACTGCCAGATCCAATCAAGGTGACAATCATAAACGTGATAATTTCTTGAATTCGATGCATCAAATGTGATCCAGAAACAAAGAGTCAACCCTGGAGCGGAACGAGACCTATTAAGAGGGGAAGAGAGAAATAACAAGAGACCTGGAAAGGGTCTTGATCTAGTTATCTGTTATGATTGCAAATGAAACATTCTATAATGACATGACCAACGCTTTTAACGAAATGAATCCATTGATCGACTGGTATCTATCGAAATCTGCACATATTTTTTTTATTTTGTGGGGTTGACTGGTGGAGGGTTGATACTGCAGGTAAGCGTTATTCGACGTCTTAACGTACAGAGAACCATAAATATGGAGGTAGTATATACAATAGATACATGGTTATGGGTATGCTAGCCCTGACTGGCCTCAAGAGGTCTCACATAGGTCCTTTACGTTATCAGCTTAATTTCTATTGTATAATAGTTTGAGTAGTAAAGTGTTGATTTCAAATTCGATTTAACACAAATCAATTGGAATAAAAATGAAATCAATTAAAGATTGTCTTTTCTTGGCATCCTTCTTCTTTCTCTCGACTGCCTCCAAATGCTTTTGTTTCCGCTCTGCTTCGTATGCGGAGAAGTGAAACTTCTAATTCTAATCACTTCGTTATTAGAAATAACAAAATTTAATATAATAATTTATGAGTTATTAATAAAAAAAACAAACAAAAACAGTTTCTATTTGAATTTATATTATAGTAAATTGTAAATGTATGAAACAACTATGAGGCACATATTTTACATGTGCATGTTATCTTAGATGAACACCTGCCACAAACATATTTGTTGCATGCATTGTAAGTATAAATCGCTGTTTTTGTTGCACAATCGAATTTGGCAGGATTTGCGTTCATAAGGACTTTTTTTGAGTTTTCTGGAGTACAATCCATTACCTGTTTTTGCTTTTGGTAGAGTTGACTGGAAAGTTCTTCGGATAATTGAAACAAAAATTGTTTTCTAGTTATATTTATTTAATTGTTTATAGTTATATAGTCATCACAAGTCTCTTTATATAAAATCCACCCATTGATTGCTGCCGAGTCCAAAATATTATAAAATACCTGCAAGGCCATCTACGTGAGCCTGCTTTTACTCTATATTTGCGGACCATTTGGTCAACTTCATCTACTCCAAACTTAGTTTTATTGTAAAAAGATACAGTTTCAGGAATTTGTTACATTTATTCGAATTTGAATACATTTACCAGTTAGAGCGTTCAGTTCTAAACTAACGGCGCGCCGCGGCGTTATAACGGCTTCCGAAGACTTTAGATCCTTCAATACAAATGTCTGGAAGCGATTCGAATTACCTTGAATCGCCTGTCAAATTAGAAGTGTAGATATCTACTGACTTGTAGAACTGCTTAATAGGGCTTAATTGGGCTTAAACAGGGTTTTGAGAACAAGAAGCTTTCAGGAAATTTTGCAAATCATTTGCGATTTCGGGACGGATTTCGCTATATAGTGGTTGGAGAAGTGATAGTTGTTTATAGATACTGGAAGATCTCGATTTAGAATCGGGAGAGGGCACCGTCGTCATAGTCAGCCCCTTCGCTCTCCTCTTTAATCTTCTCGTTCACTTGATTGGCAGCCTCTTCCGCTTCTGCTTCCGCTTCTGCTTCAGCTTCCTCTTGCCTCATCAGTTCCTCCTCCTCCTCCTCCTCCTCCTCCTCCTCCTCCATCACATGGCTTGTCTCTTCTCGTCTATTGGTTGCGTCTCCTTTCATTTGACGGATTGTGTTCACTGTATCCACAATCACATCTGGGTTATTCAACACATATGTTGTAGCAGCTATTGCAGATTTTCCTAGCTTTTTGAGCGCATTTCGGGGCTTTTTCTCACCTCCTCTTTGTGGTTCGTTAAGGTATCTCTTCTTCTCTCTTCTGTTCTTTTTGTTTTTTAGTGTTTTGTCTTTTGGTGTTTTCTTTGGTTTTTGTTTTCTAGAACTAACGTAGTCCTTCTTACGGAGTACTGGATGTTGTCCGACATGACGACGTCCGTGCGTGGGCGGCGTCTTATAAATCGTAGGAGAACCGCGTGAGCTTCCGACCTTACCCAGGGCTGATGATCCTACGCCCGGATTTTTTGATCTCGATGTCTTTGATGATTGAACGCAACACAAGACGGCGAGCAGCACGACGGACATGAAAAGGTACTTGGGCGACATGCTGAAAGAGAAGGACGTACAAATGATTGCAAAATGTTAACAAAACCAAACAAAAAGGATTAAGAACTTAATAAAGCAATGAAATCACGTAAATGTTATAATAATTTCAATGCCTTTTACAGTGTTTGAATCTGTTAATCTGAATAGTTATGGAAACTCTGAATGTAAATGTTCAGATCTGTTTATATTTTTAAGGATATATTTTTCATTGATTCACTTAAATAAGTAAATTCTAAATAAACTCGAACGATGGTATTAATGTGATTTCAAACCACTTTTCAATACTTACTTTCTTCCGTTTGTCACTTGTCACCTTGGATTAGCAAAAATTACTGACTATTCTGGCCATTTGCTGAGCTTTAAATAGCTATCTTTGAGATACTTGAATAATCTTGGAATCTCGAAATTTCATTGAGTGGTTAACGTGTAAGAAAATTTCGAAACCAGCTGAAAAAACATCGTTCCAAAACAGAAAGTAAATATTGAGCAACAAATATTGAGCAAGAATTTTATTTGCTCAATGGTACCACACACGGGCTTTCAGTTGGCACCTCGACTGATTGAGGTATGTCTTTATAACTCAACAATTTTACAATCATTCAATCCAAGGTTCAGTTATTCAAAACAAATTCCGAATCCTTTCAGGACCAATTCGAATTCGGACAAAGTCGGTTTATCTAAGAGCCAATTGATATAAGTATTTGAAGCTTTTATTGTCATATTTTGGAACAGATCAGAGATTTAGTAGTGGCGCTGAATGATGTTCCCACTCTATTGCTCTGATGAAAGACTTCCTTTTTATTTTTCGAATAGTCTAAGCTGGGAAATTGAAAGACTCACACGATTGGCAAACGGATCATGTTAAAAAACATCTGTATTTTAAGATATGTTGCTTTTCCTAGTGTTTGGACTCTTCTTCCTCTAGAGATTCACCCAAGGCATGGCTTATGATCTCCTTCGCTTTTAGCATTTAATCTTCTGAAGTACTAACAGTAGAAAGTACTTAGAAGTAGGGCACTTAGTACTTAGGGAAGTACTTAGATTGTCTGATACTGAGTATCATTATATTACAGAACTTCTGATTGAAATGATGAACTTATGAGAAAATGATTGTAAAATTGCTGAAATATGTTGAGCAAATAAGGTTCTGCAGTTTTTGAATAATTATTTTGTGTTTTTGAACGATAATTTTTAACAACTCAATCAGATTTTGATATTCCATTGTTGTCAGAAAAGGCCCAGAAAAAACAACAATTTTATGAAATCCAAAGTGCCAAAGTAGGTGTTGAAAATTGGTTTGGAGTTACGTATTTTAATAACATCATCAATATTCGGTTCTTTAAGAATTTGAGTATTTCATTTACTTAAGAGAAATATCATACGAGATATAAACAGATTTGAATATTTATCGTGAAGACTTCAAACACCACTAGAATAATTGTTAATAGTATTCATTCTCAACTAAACTGTAATAGATTATAAAAAAATAAAAATCTTTGAAATTATTGTCTCAAGATCAAGTTTATATTTCAGGCTTTGTTAAGATTTTGTAATATTTTTTGCTCCTTTTCTTTAAGTTTAGAGTCAACCAGGAACAGAATGAAGCTATAATCCTGAGGTCTATAATCCTTCGGGGGTCTATAATTTTGTATTGGGTTATATAAGAGTAAGTATTCTGTTTCTCTCTTCAGTTCCACTTTTTTTCCTATATTAGATATTCAATCTTTCTATTGATACTCCAGCGAGGCGCATGTAATGATATAATAATAATTGACTGACCTCAAGAGGTCTTACATAGACCGGGCAGGTCGTTCGCGTTACCAGCATAATTTCTATTAGATAGTGGTTTGTTACTAATAGTTAATAGTTTGAGTAGAAAAGTTTTGATTTCCAATTTGATTTAACACAAATCAATTGGAATAAACATGAAATCAATTAAAGAAAAGAAGACACATCTTTATAGTGATTGAGTTAGTATAATTTTGTTTAGTTGAAATTTATTGTATTCATAATATAATTATACATCAATTAAATTGGTTTTTCAAGCAGAACGATTCTTATTAGCTTCGGAAAATGTCGCTCTCAAATATCTTTCAATGATGATTGAGATGAAGTTCTGAAACCTGTATGGAACTATTTTCAAGTTTTAACTTTCGTCCTTATAAAGGCACTTACATATTTTCTCCTAGATACGCCTTTCAAATTAGAAGTGTGGAGATCTACTGACTTGTAGAAGTACTTAATAGGGCCTAACTAGAGTTTTGAGAAAACTCTGCAAACCACATGAACAAATATTTGTGTAATTTTGTGTATTTAAACGTGTATAATAAACCACGTGGGTTAACTTTAATTAAAAAATATTTAATATTAATCACAAATTTCTTTAATTACATAACATTATTAACAAAAGCTGTTTAAACACAGTATTGTGAAAACGACAGCGATACAATTAGCGTATTTGACTGACTGACTGAATGTGACCGTTTAAATATATTTGAGATAGCCTACAAAAGAAGAGATTAACACATTCGACATTCTTTTTTAAGACATTATTCACTATTTTTCTTGTAGATAGTTTTTGAAGACTTTTTTGTGAAATTTAAGAAATTTACTTGTCTTTTCCTAAAATCAAATCCGTTCATTTACTCTCCGCTGTTAGAATCAAGATTTAATTAGAATTTTTAATCTATTAGATTTTGCTGACATTTTTTAATCTCCTTTTTTATTGCGATTTTTGTTTTATTGTATTAAATTTTATTTGTTTCTTATCATTTTGTTTATGGGTTTTGAAATTTGTTGTGTTCTGATCTAAAACTAAAATTATTAACCTAATTTTAGCCCATTGAAATTTTAGATGGGTTCGTAATTTCGGAATGAAAATAATCTTTGCATGTTGTCAACAGTGAAAGAGAGAGTGAGATAGGCAGAGAGTTAGAGAGAAAGAGGGAGAGAACGGAACTCCAGATATCGCCTGCATGAATAATCGGCTATAGTCATTAGCCATCGATAATTACTGGCCAATTCAAAGCAAACTCAAGTTGGATCTCAATATGCTTTATTTATTATGATAGATATAGTATAGATACATACTGACATATACGTTTATTTTACATATTTATATTTATAGGTATGATATAAGTTGATATATACTATAGGCAGATAGATATATGTATATAGGTATGGATAAAGTCCATACGCTTGAGTTCTTTTTCGGATTTTGAGATGGATTTCGCTATATAGTGGTTGGAGAGGTGATAATTGTTTATAGATACTGGAAGATCTCGATTTAGAATCGGGAGTGGGCACCGACGAACTTTTATATTTCAGAACTGCCCCCGAAAAATGTTGCCGAGCAGTGGTCTATGGTTGAGGTTCGTTGTTGTCGTCATCTCCGTAGTAATAGTCGCCCACATCATTGGCAGCCTTTTTCGCTTGTGCATCTTCGTCTTCCTCTTGCCTCCTCATCCTCTCTTCCTCTTCCTCTTGCCTCTTCCGTTCCTTCTCCTCCTTCAGTGTATCGCTTACGTCGTTTGCTATTTGAATACCTGCGTTTATTGCATCCGTAATCTTATTTCCGAAATTTTTCCCATCTCCTTTTTGAGGTTTATTCTGTGGCTTTAATGGTTTTTTTGTTCCACGACTATTTGGTGTAGAAGAGGGATCTTTACGACCGTCCTTCCTAGTGATTGGTGTTTGTTGTTTGACACGAGGATGTTCGGGCGAGAATACCGTAGTAGAACGCCTTCCCTGTGGCTTTCTGACCTGGACTGATCCTCCGTCCGTTTTTCCTGATGATCCTCCTGATGATCCTCCGCTCCTTTTTCCTGATCTCCTCATCTTTGGTTTGGCATCACACGACTGCAGAACGCAACACAAGACGGCGAGCAGCACGACAGACATGAAAAGGTACTTGGGCGACATGCTGAAAGAGAAGGACGAAATGATTGCAAAACGTTGCAAAAAGGACTTAATAAAGCAATGAAATCACGTAAATGTTATAATAATTTCAATGAATTTTATAGTTTTTGAATCTGTTAATCTGAATAGTTATGGAAACTCTGAATGTAAACCTTCAGATCTGTTTATATCTTTAAGGACATATTTTTCTTTGACTGACTGAAATAAGTAAATTCTCAATAAACTCGAACAATGCTATTAATTTCAAACCAATTTTTAATACTTACTTTCTTTCGTTTGTCACTTGTCACTTTGGATTAGCAAAAATTACTGACTATTCTGGCCCTTTGCTGAGCTTTAAATAGCTATCTTTGAGATATTTGAATAACCTTGGAATCTCGAAATTTCATTAAGTGGTTAACGTGTAAGAAAATTTCGAAACCAACTGAAAAAACATCGTTCCAAAACAGAAAGTAAATATTGAGCAACAAATATTGAGCAAGAATTTTATTTGCTCAATGGTACCACACACGGGCTTTCAGTTGGCAACTCGACTGATTGAGGTATGTCTTTATAACTCAACAATTTTACAATCATTCAATCCAAGGTTCAGATATTCAGAACTAATTCCGAATCCTTTCAGGACCAATTTGAATTCGGACAAAGTCGATTTATCTCAAGGTTTATAGAAAGAAGGTTGCGCTACGCGCAGTCCGTTATTTTTTTTCGTTTGACAGGGACGTCAAATGACGTCAATAAGTATTTGTATTGAAATTTTTTTTCGAGGCGCCTGCACACTGGTTATAGCAATAATTTTTAATGTGAATGTTTGAAGTGAATTGTTGTGTGAATTATTATTCCAATAATGAATAATGAAGTGAAGTAACGTATAAAACTACAACAACAAAAAGTAACAACAAAATCGGAGCGTTCGAGTATCATTTAACCTGTTCTAACTCTTCTTCATCCCACTTTTCAAGTTTGGCAGTTGTACCGTGTGTTGTGACCCTAGTGATTTTAGAAATACTTATTGACGTAGATGCGCAGAACTAGACCACTTTTCGTTGTTTACTGGCTCAACCTCTCATTCTATAAACCTTGGATTTATCTAAGAGCCATTTGATATAAGTATTTGAAGCTTTTATTGTCATATTTTGGAACAGATCAGAGATTTAGTAGTGCCGCTGAATGATGTTCCCACTCTATTGCTTTGATAAAAGACCTCCTTTTATTTTTCGGACCGTCTAAGTTGGGAAACTGAAAGACTTCAACAAAACACAAAAACCCCTTCTAACTGGAAAGTCACCGTTAAATATACATCTTTATTCGATGGAGTTCTGTTCGAAGGAGCTCTATTGGAAGTAAACTTTAATCTCTGTCGAATCAAATTATGCGGGGATATTGCGCTACTATCATATACTCTTGTATGGTACACTGCTAGTAAATTACCCATATCGAATATTATGTACTCTGATCGGATATGAAAATGAAACCAATTTGAACACGTTACGAAAATTGGAATCTTAGATTGTCTGATACTGATTTTCATTATATTAGATAACTTATTTAATGATTGTAAAATTGCTGAAATATTTTGAGCAAATAAGGTTCTGCAATTTTTGAATAATTATTTTGTGTTTTTGAACGATAATTTTTAATAACTCAATCAGATTTCGATATTCCAGTGTTGTCAGAAAAGGCCCAGAGAAAACAACAATTTTATGAAATCCAAAGTGCCAAAGTAAGTGTTGAAAATTGGTTTGGAGTTACGTATTTTAATAACATCATCAATATTCGGTTCATTAAGAATTTGAGTATTTCAGTTACTTAAAAGAAATATCATATGAGATATAAACAGATCTGAATATTTATCGTGAAGACTTCAAACACCACTAGAATAATTATTAATAGTATTCATTCTCAACTAAACTGTAATAGATTAGAAAAAAATAAAAATCTTCGAAATTATTGTCTCAAGATCGAGTCTATAATCCTTTGCTAGGTTTTGATAACATTTTTTTAATATTTAATATTTTTTTCTCCTTCTTTTGAAGTTTAGAGTCAACCAGGAGCAGAACGAGGCCTATTAAGAGACGAAATCCTCTTTTTAAGAACCGTTAACGTTACGCTCGGTCTGACGTCTATAATCCTTCGGGGGTCTATAATTTTGTATTGGGTTATATAAGAGTAAGTATTCTTCCTTCCTTTTAAGTTCCACTTTTTTCCTATATTAGATATTCAATCTCTCTCGACGTCTTAACGTACCACTGAGAACCATAAATATGGCGGTATAATATAATAATATACAATACATACATGGTTATGGTTATGCTAGTGTTGACTGACCTCAAGAGGTTACACCTAGAATCTTCGCGTTACCAGCTTAATGCCTAATATATATGTAATAGTTTGAGTAGAAAAGTTTTGATTTCCAATTCGATTTAACATAAATTAATTGGAATAAACATGAAATATTTATTGCATTCATAATATAATTATACATCAATTAAATTGGTTCTTCAGCCAGAACGATTCTTATTAGCTTCGGCCTGTCTTTTGGCGGCATCCTTCTTCTTTCTCTCGACTGCCTCCAAATGCTTTTGTTTCCGCTCCACTTCGTATGCGGCTTTCGTCCTATCAGCCGCCGCTTTCACGTTTGCAGTCTGCTGGCGACGCGCCCGATTTGTTGATAGACCGATGATGCCGCTGGCATCGCATTCCTGCATAACGGTACAGAAAACGCTGAGGAGCACAATAGCCAAGATAACGAAAAACTTCATGCTGCAAGAGACATTTTGAAATATTATTATTACATAATTTAATATTGAGCCTGGATTCCGAATGGAACAATGGGAGGAGTATCATGAATAGTTTCAAGTACGAAGTCGAATAAATTCTACGATTCCTGGAAATCTTTGATATGGTTTTAAGATTACCGTAATTCTACTTTAGAGTTCTGGATTAATTTATAGAAATAAAAATAATTGTGCTTTGATCTCCATCAAATATCCTACAATTAATATTGGGAGGAAGTTCTGAAAGCTATATGGAACTATTTCAAATTTTAACTTTCGTCCTTATAGAAGCACTTACATATTCCTAGATTCGCCTTTCAAGTTAGAACTGTAGAGATCTACTGACTTGTAGAGCTACTTAATAGGGCTTAAATAGGATTTTGAGAGCAATAAGTTTTGAGGAATTTCCGCAAATCGCATGAACAAGTATTTGTGTTATTTTGTGTATTTAGGAGTCATTCATAAACCACTTGGATTAATATTAATTATAACAATATTTAATATTAAATTCAAAATTTCATTAAATACATAACTTTATTAACAAAAGCTGTTTAAACAAAGAGTGGCGAAATTTATTTATATTGTATATTTACTAAAATTCCTTAAATTTAATTTTCATTAAATTTTAAAATTTCTCTGTTAAAAGTGTTATGTAAAATATCGTTAATTATATTCATTAATTTATATTTTATTTATTTATAATTAATATGCTTTTTTCTGACTTATTATTTATTTTTAGTTTTTTACTGAGTTCTGTTGTTTTATTATTTATTCAATTTAAAAGCGCCTCGAAATTTGTTCGTATTTTTATTGAAAAATAGGTTCTAAATATTGTGAAAAAATATTTCGGTTGAATGTGAAATTTTCATTTTCACTTAATTCATGCACTCAATCTTGTTCTCACTCGCATTCATTTTTCTCATTCGTACAGAAAACGCGTGATGTGACAATATGAAAAATGAGCAAAATATTGTGTCCAAACAGAGTGGAGTAGCAATAACAACAACAACAGTTAATTTCACCCTGACTATCAATATATGTATACGTTCGTATCATGATGATAATGATGATGCTGGTGATGATGATGATGATGATGGTGTTGCCAGTGATGCACACGGTTTTGCTGACCAAACAGTGGTGATTATTTCGTGCTGCGTGGCGGCATTTTATACTTAACACTGCCTAAAGCCGCATTCAGACAACAACAACAACAACTATGATATAATGAATATATTCTTAAATAAAGAATAAAAATCAATAAACAACCTTGATTCTTAGTATGATTTAAGACATCAACGTAATATATTATGTTCATGATGTAATAAAAGTGAATCAAAAGCATTCTTATTTAAATTTAAAACAACTAAAAATATGTTATGAATTCTAAAAGCTTTAAAAGCTAATTTGATGCGATCATTTAAAAGTACAGAAAAACATCGCAAATTCCAAAAGCATTTCCATCGGAGCGAATTGACTACAACAAACGACACGCACACACACACACACACACACACACACTCAGGTTGTTCTGCTCTCTTCTTCTTTTTTCTCTTTCTATCGTTCGCTATCAGCAACAATTACGAGTTCCATTACAATGAAGAAAGGAGAGAAGAACATTAAATGATTTATTAACGTTTGACAAACATGTCGGTGGAGCCATTAAATTAATTGCAATTTATCGATTTCCAAATTGCAATATCATCGTATTCCAGCTCGTTCGCATCGCCGGAACTTTTACCGTTAGCAATACCATGACCACCACCAACACCACCAACACCATCACCAGCAACAGTAGCAGTAAAAACGTGATGGCGACGGTACAAAGGACGATGATGGTTCACAACAGCTGTGCGTTTCTAGACAGCGACTGCGAGTCCTGCGAAATGTCAAAATTCACAATTCGAATGCCGCATCACGAATCCGAGATAACGAGCCGGAGCCACGACGATGAGAACGGCGACGAGGACCTGTGAACCAGAGACCAGGATGCGAATGAGGACGTGAACAGTAACAAGGACTGGTACTGGAGCAGGACCAAAATTAAGAGCAGGAGCACAGGCAGGAGCAGAACGAGTACCAATACCAGGACCAGAAGGAGGACCAGGATGAGGATGAGACTATTTCTTAGTTTAGCTGATATCGGAATGAGCAAAGGTTTTTAAACATTTGAATATGAAGTTGAGAACCGGCGAAAAAGTCGTTCAAACAAGTTGCGGCGTCTAACAATACACTGGAAACAACAACAATAACACAAACAACTACAACAACAACAACAACAACAACACAAACAACAACAACAGTTACATCAGCTGGAAGTACGATTAAAAGTTAAAGATTAAACAAAAAACCAAACATTCAACTTAAAAAACGCACTGCTATAAACACGACGAATTCTCCGGAGAATCCCAAAGTGCCTCTACATGGTACCTCGTTTCCTCTATCCGCTCTGCCCTTTCTTCCTTTCTATACGGAAGAAGACAGAATGTAACGCGAAATCTGCGTGTTTTTTTAGCTTATGTAACTTATGCAAAGGACACAATTGAGCCTCGCAGCCAAACATATAAAAAAGATATTTATGTATACGAGAGTGTATAAAAGAGAACGAGTGGAAGGGAGGGAGGCAGAGAGACAGAGAGGAGTATGGAGGGAGATGAAGCGGGAGTACAAGGGGTATGTTTGTGTATACGTTTGAAACGTTTATGACATTAAAACCCATCAGATAGCGCCAGTGAGTCCAGTTCAGTGCAATCCAGTCCCATCCAATCCAGTCCAGTTGAATTCAGGCGACTTCGAATTTCGTTATCGGTATCATGACAGTAACGACAAATACAACAACAAGAAGGGCTACCAACCGTCACCATCATGGAGTCACTCTCTCTCTCTCTTCTTCTATCCTCTCCTCTTTCCACTCCTCAATTCAATTCATTGATTCTTACTTTTTGGTTCCATGGCCATGATACTGTATCCATCGCCATCTCAAATGAATTTAAATTCAGTTTGGATCTATTTTGTATTCGAAATTATTAGCTACCACGTTGTTTAGCAAGTGTGGCGCCATCTACGGGGATATACTGACACAACAACGTCTTTCTGGTCCTTGCACAGGAGAGGCATTTCTAAACAGAGATGTTTGAAAGAACCAAATTTAATGGCCTACAATACAAACTTTCGCCACAAAGTTTTCGCTTTAGTTTTTATTTGTCGAAAAACAACCATATAAATAATATTATTATCTCGAACATGATAACACTCAGTAACAGTTAAATACTGCCGAATAAGAGTTTAATACGGCTCGACTTGGGTCACTAGAGAAAAAGAGAGGGAGAGATAGAGAGAGAAAGAGAGAGAGAGAGAGAGAGAGAGAGAGAGTGTGTTTATATCTTATTTACATTCAATTTGAGAGATGAATATAGTTCCAATGTCGATTATGGAAGCGTCTTAAAAGCTAATGAGTTACAAGTACTGAGTTTTTAGTATGAGTTACTATTTTAAGAGTTACTATTATAAAAGTGTGCCAGACTTTTAAAATGATTGCTTATACAGGATGTAAATTTATACCATTCAATATTAATTGTATTCATAGTCGTATATATAAAAAATATTGAAACTTACATTTTGATAGGCGGAAAAAATTAACGAATTTTTATTTAGCGAGAGAGTGTTTTATTAGCAGGGAAGAGTTTAAGCCAATGTCAAGTTTTAATTAATACAAAACAAATTCCTAAGGTCCAATACAGTCATCGTAAAAGAGTTCTTTGCTTGGGTGCTTGAAAAGTGTCCCTTTTTTTGAGTCTTTCATTCGTTTTCCTGTCCTAATGTTGTTGTTTTAATTGTTGTTGTGATGCTGACCCAATTTTGCGTAACATCGGAAACTGAGAGCTTAAATACCACATCATTAAAAAAAACAACCAACAAACCTTGTTTGTGGCTTGCAACAACAACAACGACGAAAAGAAGAACAAGAAGACTACCAAATAAAATAAAATTTATTCTGTTCACACACACACATATGAACATTAGCTTAGTAGAATACATACATGCATTCATACATACATACGTACATACATACATACATACACACATACATACACACATACATATATGTCCATACATTAGTTAGCTGAGTTCTTTTGGGACCACAAAATTGCGAGCGTATTTCCGAGAGTATTTTCCGAGTACTTTCATAGTGTTTATCTCTTAATCAAAATCAAGGACACAGAAATGAGTATCCTTGCAAAGTAGAAAGGACAGCAGAGCAGCGAAATCAACTACAATTACAACAATAACAACCAACTTTGTTGAGAACAAGAAACTTCTTTAAAGTCATTGGAGCTGGTGTAGTTGCCGTCGTTGTTGTTGTCGTTGCTTTTTGTTGCTCACGCTTCACACGATCCCTCGTCTAACCCACTCCTTTCCCCATCCCCCCTTTTGGTCCTATAATTCCTTCCTATTCTTTATCATCTTGTAACAGTTCTAGGAACTTCGAACTGGTTTTTGTTTCTCTCTTTCGTTTCTGTTCCTTATTTAAGACACGTTTTTTAATCACAGCCCTGTTAATTAGTTGCAGAAAACACACTGCAGAAAAATGCTCAAAAGGTTCAGAAGCAGATTCTTTATGAATCATTCAGCCAATCAGTTATTCTTGTCCTATCCTAGCACCACTGCCGTTATCCTTAAAACTAAGAAGTTCCTTTCCTTTTAAGTAATTTCAGTTGAATATTGATACATCCACCCACGCCGTTTTTCGTTATAATCATCGCTTTAGAAGGATATCAAAGATCAATCAAAGCAAATCAAAGAAAGAGCTTCCACTCTGAAGACGAAGAGAGAGAACGATTGACTATTCATGGAGTTGGAATAGTCCTTATATACACATTAAACCTTATGTATAAATCTTAAAAAGGTTGTTGACGAAAATCGGATGACTGATTAATTAAAATTTCTTAATAAACTACAAATTAAAATTCTTCTCATTTCATTCTTCAGACTTCAGAGTGATTTTCGCTTCAACATTTTTGTTTGCTTACCTTCAAGCAAACTTCAAGCCTTCGTTTATTACAAAAATACCACGAAAGCTTCAACACTTGAATAGCCTGCAAAACATGTTCGACGTTGCACTCTTGTTTACCTCTCTCTCTCTCTCTCTCTCTCTTCGGTATTCCCCCATTGGCCGACAAGGACACCAAAAGTTGTGTGCCTCGAGCCAAGTCTTTGAATTGTGCGTCACATCGCAGCCACGCTTTATTGATTTGTGCGTTGTGCGTGTACTTTCATCCATTCTCTCGTCCATGCTTTCAACTTCACTTGATACATGCTGCAATTTTCATTGTTTTCCCTTCAAAGTTAGTATCTAAGGGAAGTGTATTTTGAGAGAACATAAGTATATATACATAAATATATTTAAGCTTATATGTATATGAGTCCTGATACTGCATACTGAGCGCACTACAAATCTTCGTCTGATCATTAATTAGCAACAACAGAATAAGGAAACACTCACCGAAACACAAACACCGAGTTACACGTACATATACACACACACACAGACATACATTTATATGTATGTATATACATATACTCATGCACTCACTCATATCATCATAGCTTCGAGATGATTTTCATTTCGTTACCCTGACGTTGATGTGGTTGATGTTTTGATGTGCATGACATCACATGTCATCATGGTGCGTGCCTGCTTTCGGTTTTTCGTTATCCTTCCTTAAGGATTCTTGTCGTAAGGTAACGGAATTAAACTCAAACTAAGGTAAAGTTGAGTAGTTGTTTAAGAAGATGAGGCTGAACCTCAACGCCTAAAAGTATGCAATAAGTTGCAAAGTATTTTTGTAGCTTAGATTGAAGGTTGGAAGGTAAAGAGTGAGAATGTTATAGAGAAATTTTAGAGAATTTGCGTAAGCATTTTATTAACAGACAACATTCTCATCCTGATACATACTCCCGCCATTGTCATCGTTGCCATTCTTATCCTCATCTTAACAATCATCCTCAACATCCTCATAATTCTCAACATCGCCGTTATGATCATAACAATTATCTTCATGTTTAACATTATCCTCAACAACTGCACTCTTATCCTCATAATCCTTATTAAATTTCCATTTTCAAGATCCTCATCCTTTACAGATCCTCGTGAACTTGAGTCTTATTATTGTCACAATTATCAACATTCGGATTATCCACAACAAGCTTAGTTTTTCCTTATAATGCTCATTAGAGCTCATTTTCCTTATCGTTCCCATAATCCTCATCCTTAATGGATCCTCAGAAGACCCATTATTATACCGGGAGATTTGTGCCCACGAGGTTCTGTAGTGAGATGACCCGGACATTAGAGTATAGTAACAGTAATTTATACACCTGCCACGCCTGCTTCCTTTACAGGCGTACGAGCAGAAGAAAAAGTATACATTATTTATAATCTTTTTAGAAAAGATTTGGAAAAGTTTCTGAAATCATCAAATTTATGAGGCTGCCATGCGACCACGTCGTGCTCTTCCAACTGGAACTCGAATGTGCGCGAACATGTCCAGCAGAGAGGGTAACGGTAGACAGTATTGAGTGGCACCCTGATGGCAAGTTGGGGTGTTGACTCGACTGAGTGGTTCTGTAGCCGAGTGATTCTGGCTCTTCAACTAAAACGCAGGATTTCCAAGAGGAAGTCAAACAAGTGTGCAGAATGCAGCACACAGTCAAATGGTTTTGTGCGGACCGGAAAGGAGCCTCACGAGGTTCAAATGAAAGCTGAAAAGGGGGAACGGGGGGAGTGGAAGCAGGCGCCCGTGCAAACAACAAAAACGACAACAACAACGTGCACAAGAGCAGGAGTAACAACAGCAGCAACCGAAAACAACATCGACACGAGCACCAACAACAACAACAACGACAACGACAACGGCAATGCTAACCAAGGCTACGTTATACGATCCCGTCCATCCCCCTCGGCGTTGTATGCACACGCTTTACGTGGTGCGTACGAGTGCCAATACAAAAGCTTCCCAACGCAGGTAGCAACGATAACGATGTTGGCCGAATGCGATCCGGAGGGAGTCGGAAGGGTATCCAGTCTGAGTGACGAGGGATTGGGGCCGCTGTGCACACGCCAGAGAAGGCACAAAGTAATTTGTATGCGTGGCATGAGGGTTGGCTGGGCTGCATGAATGCCGAAAATGAAAATAGAACAACAGCAACGTGAGCAGCGAAAACAGCAATAACAAGAGCAAAAGAAACAGAAATATCAGCCCAGGTTGGTCCGGCCTGGAACGCATCGACAATAAAGGGATTGTGATGGTAGTGAATGGAGCGAAAGGAGAGGAGGTGGGCTGAGTTTCGGTGGGCTTTGAAGGTTAGAATCAGCTCATTTGTGAGGATGCACAACGACGGTATTTGGAACCAACAGAGCATATTCGTTATTCTCATTATCAGTGCCCTAAATGATCATCATGAATGGTGGCATGATGAGGATAAGGAGGAGGATGAGTGGACGGATGGAGATGATGATAGAGATGAGGATGAGGATAAGGGAATATACGGGGAAGAGTATGGGGATGGTGATGAGGATAACTGTAAGGCTGACGAGGATTAGGAGGCCGATCTGCGTTATTAAATCGAAAGAAGAAAGCAATCCATAAATCACAGGTAATAATTTAACTCGTAGCATACTTTTAGGCAGGCTTGAAAATAGCTGCTAAATCCGATTCTCATAAAAAGAGAGCCACAGACGATCGCGGAGAGGCATCTCCTCAGTAAAAAGTACTAGAATTATAAGAACAATAAAGAATAAAAATTAAACAAAATACAAAACTCTGAAAAACAATAACAACAACTTGTTCATTACGTTGTCGACGAATGTTTTGGGAAAAAGCTTCATGGGAAAAGCTTTATTTAACAGGCCAATATTTATTGTTGTTGTAGGTTTTTTTTCGATGAAGATCATGTTCGATGAGAGTTTGTTCAAAATTCGAACAAAGTTTCATAATAAATACTATAATAACAGGTAATACTTCAATGCGAATTCAATTATTATTGTTACTATAGTTTTTTTTACGCCATATTTTATTCTTATTTATGTATTATTTAATACACCATTTGTTGCTTTTATACCTTATAAATAATTAACTAGAGATTATGAGAGATTATGAGCCAGATTCAAACAATTTTACATGATTAGGCAAGTTCGATGTTTATTCAATTTTAGAAATACACAAAGAACTTTCAAAGCAATCCAGTTATAAGCAAAAGTAAATAAAATTCTTGATATTCTTTATTATTTGCCTACTTGATTATGTAATAATTTTTACAGCTGGTTGTAAGACACTATTTATTTACAAAATAATTAATTAAATTACTTAAAATTCGCATTCTCTGGTACAGCTATTTAAAGCCGCGGAAAGAGTTCGGGCAGTCAGTAGTTTTTACAGAACCAAAGTGTTAAGTGAAACAAAGGAATGTAAGTGATTTTTACTATAGACAATAAACTAGGGAATCCTTTAAGCAACTTTGACTTGAGTTCATTAGGAACTTGACTGCTTCCTTTTGTTTTTTTCTTTTAAAAATTTATTATTAGTGATGTCTTACGTATTGCTTTTGTAATCAGTTCGTGTCCATTTCTTTTTTCAGCATGTTTCCGAAATATTCTCTCTTCATGATTGTCGTGCTTTTTGCCGTCTACGCTGGCGTTATTCAGCCGAGCGGTGCCCAAGGACCGACATATGGTTGGAAACAACCACTACCTCAAAACAACCATCAGTGGAAACCAACCGGTTTAAAAGGGCTTCAATATCAGCAATATACAAATAATAATAATAGACTACCCTATCCGACTTCAAATTCACCTAACATGCCGGGCCTTCCGCCCCTTCCCTCACACATGCAACCGATGGAAATACGACCAACTAAAAACTATCCCGGACAACTCTATCCCTCATTACCAATAGCGGACAATACCCCAGTATATGAGCCACTAATGACCAAAAACAATTTTCGTTATAATACCGGATTAAACCCGGCCACAAACGGTTTTAGAGGTTAAAGTTCTAAAACATGCTACACGTTGATAAGGCTGAACTACGCCTATCTACCAACCAATCATCAGAACTTCGAAGATCACAAACACGTGGACAGATAAAAGTATACAACAAGTCGAAGATACATATTTGAAATATACTTATAGTATAATGGAATTTTACAAAGAATTCTTATAACTTATTTAACTATTGCTTAATATGGCTAAATAAATAAAATAGCACTAATATTTATTCAGTTGGTTTATAAAATATTTGCTTGTTGTTGTTTTAGTAATTTTTTTAGTCCAACATTTAACGCATTATCGTTTTCGAATGCCTATTTAAACTCTTTTGAGTAGTTCTACAAGTCAGTAGATCTGATTTGAAAGCCGAATCTAAAAGAAAATATGTAAGAGTTTTTATAAGAACCAAATTCAAAATTGAGAAAAAGCTTTCAGAACTTCCTCTCAATCTTAATTGAAGGATATTTGATAGCAATATTTGCTAAGAGTTAAAGCAGTTTTGATAAGAGTCTGAAGAAGAATTTCAGAAATCTAAGAAACATATCAAATATTCCCAGAAAGGCTGAAATTTATTTGATTGATTTATTTAAAATAATTCAGGATATTTTGGCTCAATATCTTATGATATAATATTACAAAATTTCTCTTGCAGCATGAAGTATTTCGTTATCTTGGCTATTGTGCTCCTCAGCGTTTTCTGTACCGTTATGCAGGAATGCGATGCTGTGCCCCCCGGCGGCGTCATAGGTCTCGCAGTAAAACGGGCCCGTGAACAGCAGACTGCGAGGGTGAAAGCTGAGGCTGATAGGAAGAAAGCCGCTTACGAAGCTGAGCGGAAGCGAAAGCATTTGGAAACAGTCGAGAGAAAGAAGAAGGATGCCGCCAAAAACCAAGCCGAAGCTAAGAAGCATTCAGGCTGAAGAACCAAGTTAATTCTGGTTCTGTAATTATTGTAATAATGGCTATCTTCATTCTAAACGAGTATTGAATTTAAAGTTAAATTGAATTGAAAATCAAATTTTTCTGTGATTCTGATGAATCCTCTCCATTCATTTACCTAATGATATTATATACATATATTTCAATTATATCGTTGAGGGTAAGACATATATATGGCGGTTCTCAGTGGCACTTTGAGACCTTGCCTAACGCTTACTTGTCCCTCTCGACACTCTCAACCCTTCAACAGAAAATTTATCAAAGAAAATTCTCTGAACAGCTCCTGAAAATCAGATACAGGAAAAAAGGAACTTAAAAGAAGGTGGAAGGCCCACACATAGAAATGGTGGTACGCCCATATCCTGATATATTGTATTAAGTTTGTTCCTCTGAACTCACTATTTACACTATATAAACAGCAAGGCTGGAATTTGATCAATCCATGGAGGAAGACTCTTAATATTTTAATATTATCGTATCTTATCTGATCTAAGTTGGTATGTTCGAGTACAAGTTTCTTCTTGCTCAAGCAATTACTTCGTCTATTTAGAATGTATTTCGGATAATATATGTACATATATAGGAAATATTTATTCTGATATCGTAGAGATAGTTCAAAGGGTCTTATTCTGACATTTCTATCTACTAGCTGGTTCCCTTAAAGGCATTTCGCAAGCACAAATGATCGTGGAACCAATGATAAAGTTTAGTCTACCACCAAATCCTCTCTCCCATCAATACTATGCGTTTGAAATGATTTGAGATAAGCGTTGGAACGTCTGCCACATGCATTTTGTCTAAAATTGTCTTGTTCTTAATGAGTCCCGTCCATAGCGTTCGTGAGGATGCTCCAGTGATTGATATGGCTAACCATTTACGATTGTCTTCTCCAGTCACTATGTTCTCAATATCCTATACCATATTCTTCAGATATCGGTGAGAGCACTCAAGATTTGCACGTACCATTGGGTACTTGAAGGAACCAAACCCTGTCAGTTTGGCTGCTTTTCCGTCCTCCTTAAGAGTTGAGTATCCGGCAACTCAGGACACATTTTGTCATTGTATGCACAGTACAAATATACACAACCATCGGCGAGGATGATCGCTTGGACGCTTGGACGTAAAATGCTATTCTAGAACCCTTTCGAATTCTAGAACCATCAGTGAACATTATAATATCCAGAACGTGTATAGATAATACTTTGCTCGACAGTAGTTGGGAGATGGTGGGGTAAAGTGGGGAGTATTTGATGTGTTGGTTGTTACCATTGAGCAAATAAAATACTTGAAGTTTTGTAATATTTATTCAGTCTTATGTAATTTTCAATTCAGCTTAATGTAATATTTTGAAAGAATGTTTTTATTTACACAAATGAATTACTTCGTTCTTGTGCTCGAGGGCTGTTTGAGAACTATTTAAAGCCCAGCAAATGGGCCAAACGGTCAGTAAGTTTTACAGTTCCAACTGGAAAGGTGAAACGAAATGAAGTAAGTGATTTTAAGGTATACGAGTACCTACATATATAAAAAGACCTGAAATTTTTGAAATCATTTCGAACTGGGTTTGCCTGCTCGAATTATTTAAAACAATTTGAGTTTTTATAATAGTTTATTATTATACAATAAAAAAATTATTTGCAGTATTTAAACATTTCGATGCTTAACTAAAAAGCAGAACTTTTTGATTATAATTGAAGTAAGCCTCATTTTCATTTTTTTTTTTCTTTCCAGCATGTCGTCCAAATACTTTCCATTCATGTTTGTTGTGCTTCTCACCATCAGCTGCATTACGCAGTCAAGCGGTGCCAGAAGCAGAAACCCAAAACCTACTGCTAAATATGTTCCGATAACTTCTACAGTTCCTCCAAGAAATGCCCAGAATACAAATCGCCAAACCAACAATTTTTCCCGATCGAACACGAATAGAAATAACAACGTCAACAACTCACCGGTTGACCGACAGACTATAAATCGCCCAACCGATGCGAACAGGATTTCTTCAGTTCCTTCAAGGAATGACCAGAATGTAAATCGCCAAACCAACAATTTTTCCCGATCGAACACGAATAGAAATAACAACGTCAACAACTCACCGGTTGACCGACAGACTATAAATCGCCCAACCGATGCGAACAGGATTTCTTCAGTTCCTTCAAGGAATGACCAGAATGTAAATCGCCAAACCAACAATTTTTCCCGATCGAACACGAATAGAAATAACAACGTCAACAACTCACCGGTTGACCGACAGACTATAAATCGCCCAACCGATGCGAACAGGATTTCTTCAGTTCCTTCAAGGAATGACCAGAATGTAAATCGCCAAACCAACAATTTTTCCCGATCGAACACGAATAGAAATAACAACGTCAACAACTCACCGGTTGACCGACAGACTATAAATCGCCCAACCGATGCGAACAGGATTTCTTCAGTTCCTTCAAGGAATGACCAGAATGTAAATCGCCAAACCAACAATTTTTCCCGATCGAACACGAATAGAAATAACAACGTCAACAACTCACCGGTTGACCGACAGACTATAAATCGCCCAACCGATGCGAACAGGATTTCTTCAGTTCCTTCAAGGAATGACCAGAATGTAAATCGCCAAACCAACAATTATCCCCGATCGAACACGAATAGAAATAACAACGTCAACCACTCACCGGTTGACCGACAGACTATAAATCGCCCAACCGATGCGAACAGGATTTCTTCAGTTCCTACAAGGAATGGTGCTTCAAGCGCGTTCAATGCCGAAGAAACTGTTGCTCCAAATACAGAAACACCCGCAGCCGCTACAGGGATTTACCAGAAGTTAAAAAATACAGCAAAGGATATGGCTAAAAAAGCCAGCATTGAAGTGGTTACTTATGGAATGCAAGTCGGTACAAACATCCTTACCAATAAAATGAAGGAAGTAATTGATAATGTTTCCCCTAATAACGGAAACGGAAAGAGAACATTCGAAACCGATCAAGAACCACCCGAAATATATCAAAAATCGTACAACACTCCTCTGGCGCCATTCAAAGAATATCAGGAATCGTCGGAAGTAGACCAAGATCAGTTCAAAGTTGATCAGAATTCATTTGACATAGATCAGGATCAGTTCGAAGTTGATCAAGAGCCGTCCGAAGCATACCAAGAGCCATCCGACGTAGATACTTCTCCTGATTATGAACTACCCGAAATTTATCAAAATACGTACGAAACTCCTCTGGCGCCGTTGAAAGAATATCAGGAATCGTCGCAAGTAGACCAAGAGCAGTTCATAGTTGATCAGAATTCATTTGACATAGATCAGGATCAGTTCGAAGTTGATCAAGAGCCGTCCGAAGCATACCAAGAGCCATCCGACGTAGATACTTCTCCTGATTATGAACTACCCGAAATTTATCAAAATACGTACGAAACTCCTCTGGCGCCGTTCAAAGTCTATTAGGAGCCGTTCGAAGACTATCAGGAGCTGTTCGGTGATTATGAGGAGCTGTCCTAATTTCATTCACCGAATCATCATGGGTCTTCTTATATGTGTCAACAGCAATACAAAATATACATGAGAAAAAATTATAGAAAACGTTTAAAAGTAGATATATTTAACATGTCAAATAGAATTTGTAGAAATTAAATTAATTATTTATATTAATAAAAAAAAAGACGGACAGTATGTGTCCTGAAAATTTAGAGCAATTCCCGACTGTTTTTTACAGAGTCTTGACGAAGTACGATTGACTCGACCTGGGTCTTTGGAATCTTTGGGTCTTTTTAACCTACACAAATTATATTTAACGCCCCACTCCCCTTCTTATAAAATCCGTTTAGTATTTCTATTACTCCGTAAATTGAATGAATTAATGTTTAGACTCGGAGTTTTATTTTAGAGTCAGATACATATACTGATTCCTTAAGGAAATTTTGAAGAAAGTCTAGGAAGTCCTATAGAAAAGCCAGTAGTAATGTATTTACCTCATTAATAGCCAACTTTGGACACAATTTAATGTATTTTATGAGTCAAAGAAAAGTGATATTCAAAATAAATTCAGTCCCTATACGTCTTACTCTATGGTAAAGAGTATTCTCCGGTATGTGGACGAATTACGCGTACCTAATCGATCATCAGCAGTTCGTAACGATCCACAATACATGAACATTTAAAAGACAGGAGTATTTCTGCTATGGTAAAGATATTATGGCTGTTTTTATTCTAGCCGAGTATTGAATTAAAAGTTAAATTGAATTGAAAATCAAAACTTTTCTGTTATTCTGATGAATCCTTTTCATTTACCTAATGATCTTATGCATATATTTCTATTGTAATATATCATTGAGGTTAATACACGAATGCATAAATATGTTCTCAGTAGTGCTTTGAGATCTTGACTAACGTTTACTTTCTCCCTTTAACAGAAGAGTTATCAAAGAAGAGTCCAGGTATTATTTTCTGTGCAGGTACTGAAAATCTGAAAAAGGATAAAAGGGATCTTAAGAGAACGTGGGCCCACACCCACACATAGAAAACCTATGATAGTACTATTTGTAGTAATACTAGAATCATATCCTAATATTATATGTTGTATTTATTAAGTTTCTTGTATTAATTTTCTTCAATCCATGGAGTAAGTTGGGTCCACATTCATTATTGATTCCACATCCATTAATATGTTAATAGTTATGAACTAAATCGGAATGAATGGCTTCGGAATATTTTATTCTGAATAGACAGCTCATGACGAATACAATAATAATACATAGCTCAGAAGATCTAAATCTAACATTTCAATATATAAATTTGTTTCCTTTGACGGAATTTCGCTAGTTTATTGATCGTGGAACCGTTGATTAAATTTAATGCACTTGTATCCTAACTGTATATCATTAGTTCTATCATTTTAAAATGATTTGAGATACTTTATCCATACTGCCAAAAAGTTCAGGTCTGCCACGTAATAGTTTTGGACAGTAGTTCAAATATAAAATATTTACCTTCTGGAATACAGCTTGTAAGCTTGAAATAAAATGTTAAATATTCACAGAATAACTAAAGCTAGCGAATCTAATATCAATATAAATAAATCTATAAACACAACTGAGCAAATAAAATTCTTTAATTTTCAGAATATTTATTCAGTCTTGTGTAATGTTCAGTTTTGTTTAATGTATTATTTTGAAAGAATCTTAATAGTTAGGTAAGATTAACAGCTTTATTCCAAGAGTCACGACGACGACAACGATACTGGGTGACTCTCTTTATGCGTTTCGTCGACACTGACCTTTTTATAATACATTTGTTTTTGAAATCGATGAAAAGCACAAAGAATGTCAGCCAATATCGTCGTCTTCGTGACTCTTGGAATAAAGCTGTAAGGTGGCTACACAGGGGCTGGGTTTTTACAGCAGATGACGAATGGATTCAACCTCCTCCACGTTGTTACAGCTTCTAAAGTAAACCGTCAAAAGTCAGCACCAGGGCGATTACAATGTTTTTGAGAGCCAAATTTATTTTTCGGTTTGAACTAGCTACTAAACATTAATAATACCAGATATAATAATAATCTTACTTATTGACAAAAAATACAAACAAACGAGTTTAATGTGAACTTTGAACTTGCATTTCTTAGGAAAGTAAGTAGTTTCAATTTCCACATTTGCTGTGAACTGAGATCACATTTGTTTTTCTCTAATTTTTCCAGATCAACATTAAATGTTCGCGTTAAATTTTCAAACTTCATGATTCTTTGTTTTTGAACTCCAGCAATTGTATTTTTAAAGCTCTAGTAGTAAAAAACGAGATGTGGCTGAGCCACACTCGTCGCTTAAGAGCCGCAATGCTGGCCACTGCCCTATACCATATTCTTCAGATATCGCTGACAGCCTTGGCAGTTCATCTGCTTTTTCGTACTCCACAAGATTTCAGTATCCGGGAACCCAGGTCAATTATGTGATTATATACACAGTACAACTTAAATTGATACACAACCTGTGGCGATGGGCACCGGTTGTAGGACATAAAATGCTGATTTTTGGTCTCTGAGTCTAAAGGATTGCTGAACCTGCACTGAACGAGAGTAGAGCCTGCTCTGTATCCTCTCGCATTCTAGAACCATCAGTGAACATTGTAATATCCCCATTAGGTAATACTTTGCTCGACAACTAGCTCGCCGAAATTGGGAGATAGTGAGGTAAAGTGTGAAGTATTTGATTTGCTGGTTGTTACCAATGAACAAATAAAATACTTTAAGTTTTGTAATATTTATTCAGTCTTATGTAATGTTCAATTCAGCTTAATGTAATATTTGGAAAGCATGTTATTGTTTACACAAATTAATTACTTCGTTCTTGTGCTCGAGGCCTGTTTGAGACCTATTTAAAGCCCAGCAAATGGGCCAAACGGTCAGTAAGTTCTACAGTTCCAACTGGAAAGGTGAAACGAAATTAATTAAGTGACTTTAAGGTATACCTTCGTATATAAAATCTAAAATTCTTTTTCTTATTTCGAACTGGGTGGACGGAGAAGTTTGAGTGCTCGATTTATTTAAAGCAATTTGAGATTTGAATTTATTATTATTCTATTATTATTTATTTAAAATAATTTACAGGATTTAAGCATTTCTATGCTTTACTGAAAAGCAGGATGTTTTTGAGCTCCTAGTTTGATTACAGTTGAATTACACAAGCGCCCATTACTTTTTCTTTTCTTTTCTTCCAGCATGGCGTTCAAATACTTTCCATTCATGATTGTTGTGTTTCTCACCATCAGCTGCATTCTGCAGCCAAGCGGTGCCAGAAGCACACAAGATCAAGCAGTAAACACGGATAGGATCACTACGAAAGCACCGAAGCCGGGATTTTTAAAAAGCACATTCAACGATGCTAAAAATGGTGTTAAAAACTTTTTCACTAGTTCTAAAACCGATAAAAAATCGCTGGAAACTGATCAATCCGACAACGGAGGAGGAAAGAATACCGCATGGAATACCATAAAGACTGGGACTGCTCAAGTGGGTAAAAATCTAATCAACCAGTTTACACCGGTTGCAGTTAATTATGCTAACAAAGGTATAGAACAGCTGGCATCTAAGTTGAATGCAGAAATTTCCAAACCGCATCAACCGCAGTCTCAGGGATATGGACAACAGCGCCATGACATAAATGATGGGAATGCCTATCCAGACCCGACCTATCATCAGTCAGGTTATCCAAACTCTGGCCATCAACAACCGACCTATCATCAGTCAGGTTATCCAAACTCTGGCCATCAATACCCGACTCATCATCAGTCAGATTATCCAAACTCTGGCCATCAACAACCGACCTATCATCAGTCAGGTTATCCAAACTCTGGCCATCAATACCCGACTCATCATCAGTCAGATTATCCAAACCCTGGCCATCAACTCCCGACCTATCATCAGTCAGGTTATCCAAACTCTGGCCATCAATACCCGACTCATCATCAGTCAGATTATCCAAACCCTGGCTATCAACCCACGGCCTCTCCACATCTGGGCTATCAACCCACGGCCTCTCCACATCTGGGCTATCAACCCACGGCCTCTCCACATCTGGGCTATCAACCCACGGCCTCTCCACATCTGGGCTATCAACCCACGGCCTACACAAATTATGCAAATCATACAAATTATAGAAATTATGGCCGTTAATCGTCTAATATTCAAATAGAAGTTGTATCAATTAAGGACCATCTGTCAACATACTTCTATGTTAATATGTCCATTCTTAATGAAATTGATATTGTTAATAAATTTGTTTAAATTTAGAAAAGAAAATTTAATTTAGAAATAGGCTTTTGCTAAGGTCCATTGAAACATATTACTATGAGTGGAATATAACAGATCCAGCTCTGGAGATCTCCATAACTAGAGCATAAACTAGAGATAAATATTGACTTTTAGTTGTACCCTCTGTAATCAGAATCAAGAGATGCTGACTATTTCTGGGTTACAGGAGAGCACATGGCATTTAATAGAACTGCGCGGCATGTACAAATTTATCAGCTGGTACTTATGTATTTGCAAAGAGCATTCGGTTAAAAATTCGATCCGAACTGACAAAACAAAACCGGACATGTACTGAAACTTGTACGAAAACTTTAGAGCAATTTCCAAGAGTTTTCTACATAAATTGTAACTATTGAAGGAGCACGATTGACTCAAAGAGGAGTTACTGAGTCTTCTCAGCGACGAAGAGTTACGAAAGGAAGTCTGCTATATTCAGGGATAGGTATTTGAGGACTATGGGTTTTTTAACCTACAAGAAGTGGGTTATCGCCAACCTCGCTTCTTCCTAATCCATTTAAGGATTTTCAGGATGTATATGAAATGTAAAAAGTGATTGTATAGCGAATAGAGTGAAGTTAGTAAACTATTTTCTTTTAGAGTCAGGAGTAGTGGAATTCCTGAGGAAGATTTTAAAGAATGTCTAAGAAATCCTATAGAGAAAACCCGAGTTCATGTATGTACCTAATTAATACCAGTTTTGCGCTCAACTTAATGGATGAAAACAAAGAAATATAGAATAATCAACAGCAATTGTGCCTAATTTCCATAATTTCTACCCTATATTTCCAGATAAGAAATAAATTTGGAATAAATAAATAAACGATAGAAATAATATCGCAGTATTCAAAATATGTATATCTAACAAATCTATTCTGGAAAAAGAAGTAGAAGAAAATGAGGCAGTAAAATAAGAAAAAAGGAGAAGATCCGGTTATGTTTCGGTATTCGGGGGATGCAGTGCTGTGAATTACTATGAGAATTGCAACAATAGTATTGTAAAGTTACAGAAGAATAATAAGGAGATCAATACAAACAACAACAACTACCATTACTCAAAATAGCAACAACAAGAGAAACCATCCCACAGAACGACAACACCATCAACACAACAATTACAGGAATTTCGACAAATTGCTATGTAAAAAGCACCCACATAAGGATACAGGTTTAAGAATAAGAACAAGAGCAACATGAACAACATGATGCAGAAGAAGAAGAAGGTCGAGAGGAAGAGGAACTATAAAAAAAAACAACAAATACACAAGTACATACATACATATGTATATCCGAACAACTTCTAGTTAGCAACATTTTAACTGTAATTCTTCTTCATAACGGCAACAACAGAAACAGCAGCATCTGCATCAGCGGCAGCTTTCAACCAACACAAATGATTTTAATGGAGCTCACAATTAATTAGGGCACTGAGACAAAATCTTCAAATTTCAGCCATTCATTAATTTTGTTATTGTGTGTGTGTGTGTTTTTATTCTTCCTGTTGTTATTGTAGTCAATGCTGCTTCCTGGACTGTTTTTTGTTATGTCGAATGCAAGGGTTGGGCTACAAAGATTAAAGGTAGATTTTGCTGTTTGCCCCACCCTGTTCATTAAGCTTCTTTGCTGATAAGCAGCGTTATATATCATTGTATATAATTACTAGTGTATATACACTTTAGTCACATGGATACAATACAGTGCATATACACAGAAAATTGTGGTTGTGTGGGTTCGGAAAATGCGTAGCTTGGCAACAACTGCAATTTTCTGGAAACTTTGCTCTGAGCCTCTGCAAATATTTGAGTGTGTGTGTGTATTTGGGTTTGTTTGTGTTTTCGTCATCAGCCATTTGTGGCATATCTTTGAATAGATACTGACGGAGGAATAATATTTTGAGTGCTCAATACAAATTTACTTCTTTACACGTATTTTAATCCTAAAAATGTTGTAATTATTTATCGTTGTTGATAGATATTATATATTATATATTTTTCGATATAAGGAAAATATCTAATAAATATGTGTATATTGTAATATTTTGAATGTAAATTTTTATTAATATTTTTTTTAATAAATTAAAAATAATATAAAACTCATTGGAACTGAATAAAGTGCGTATTTACAGTGCGTAATGCAGACCAGCCATTTTAGACCGGTTTAGACCAGTTGTAGGCCATGTTTAGACCAATTTTAGGCCCTGTTTAGACCAATTTTAGACCAGTTTAGACCAGTTTAGACCAGTTTTAGACCACGTTTCTTGAGGTAATGTTTTAAGTAATAATTACATTTCTTTGTATTTTTTTTGTGATTTATTTGTTTAATCGAATTGAAGAATTCAGTATTTTTTCACCTCTGCATATTTATCACCGTCGCATTCTTCCTGCCCACAACCAACCTCTCGCTCTCCCTCGCTCTCTCCTCTCTCTTTCTCTCCATTTCCACCAATTACTCTGCTGTTTGTACATTTTAAACTAACGATGATTGCTATGCGTTTGTTCATCAACGGAAACAAAATCCATCCACCCCATCATCTGCAACCACCCCCGCCCATTCAATAGCCGCCCACTTTTTCCACAAATTTCGTGCACCCGTCAAGGGCCCGACTTCGGCCTGCATGGCGCGGAAGTGCGAGCCAACGCTTAGTATGTACGTACTTATGTACTTTAACGAAAGAACGAAATGAAGTATATAGGAGTAAATACAACACCACCAACAACAACAACGCATAAACGCACTGACGCCATGTAGCGACGCAACGGAGCCTCTACCTTCGGTCTTCGTTTTTATCGCGTGCGTGCGTTTTCTCTGCAATCGTTTACACAGTCAGACACACACACACACACACACACACACACACACACACACCCACATACACAGACGCACAATTCGTGCATTATTAACAAAAGCAACAACAAGTACAGTAAAGCAGAAGGCACATTTTTAGAAGGAATGCGAAACTAGCGCACGCATCCAAAAAACGCAACCCGGCCATTAGAAGGCATTGAAAAGCTACCCAAAAGCGACCGGAGTCGGATTCACTCACGAACGTTGCCAAGAAGAAGAAGAAGCACAAAAATAAGAACAAGAATTCAAGACACGCGCCACGCCGCTCACCCACACTTTTCTCTTTCCACGTCTCTCTCTCTCTCTCTCTCTCTCTCTCTCTCGCCAGAGTTCTCTCTGCCACTCTTTCAAGTTTGCTTTCCATCAAAGTTTTGCACAAGCAGCGGGTGGCTGCCCTGCATTTTCGAGTCCCCACACACGAGCCTCATAATTTGAACGTCCTTGATCCTTGCAACGCTGCTGCGTTACAAGCGGCGTCATAAAATTTGACGGAGTGCTAGAAAGAGAGAGACATATAGAGGGCGAGAGAATGGGAGAAAGAGAGAGAAATGGTCAGCTTTGGGACCACACCATGAAGAAGGCGAGAACATAAGGAAGGAAATGCTTTTGAGTGGGAGTGTTGCGTGTAGTGTGCAGCGTTGTTGTTTACTGTTATTGTGTTTATGAAAAGGAGGAAAGTGAGAAGCAGCTAGAAAACGAAGAGGAGAGCAGTGGAAACCTACATGAATTCACACAAAGCCGGAAGCCGTACAAAGCGGAAGTGCGAGTCATCTGCGGAGATGATAAGGAGCCAGAGAGAGTGAAAGACAGAGAGAGCCAAAGAAAAAAACAAGAGAGAGAAATGTAATGAAAAATAAATTGACGGGGGAAAGAGAGAGAGTGGAATAAAAGAAAACCCGAACGTGTTTCCATGAAAAATTAAAAATAAACAAATTCTCAACTCTCATTCTTCGGTCGAGAAACAACTCTTCGTTGTTAGTGACGCAACGATGACGCCCGAAAAGAAGCAATAAAAGTGAAAGCAAAAATTGAGCTCTCAAGTTTGCTTGCAGCGACATTTACGAGGATAATGACCAAGGACGACCATGAGGAGCTTCGAGGTTGATATCAAGGCCCGCTGCAGCGATAAGAAAAGTGAAAGTAAGCCTTGGAAGAGAGAAAGACCAAGAAAAAGAGAGAGAGATAGAGAGGGAGGAGACGACTAGAACACTGGGAAGGAGAGTTCGATGCTGAGAGCAAGAGCAAGCTTCGGCGCAGTGCCCGCAATGCCATCAACATTGCACTTGACCGCTGCTCAAGCGGTATCCACCTCACCCTCCTCGCGCTCTTGGGACGGAAGCCGGTTGGTCGACTGGCCCAGGTTCAAGGCACGTTGCATGAGTGTGTGCGTCCTTTGAAGGGTAGAGTAGTTTATTTCATAAATGTATTTATTGCAAATAGAGAAGAATTCAGAAAATAATATTAATATACAGCGAAGAGAAGTTCTCTCTGTGAAGAGAGATATATAGAGAAAGAGAGAGATAAGGCCACAAAGAGAGGATCTGTAGAAATAAATTGCAAACTCAGTTCGATGGACTGCAGAACGGTCGAGAACAAGCGAGTGAAAGAGACTGAAAGCTCTGAAAAAGTTTCAGTTTATGCACAGAGACTGTCTCTGAATTTTAGAGAATTACTGAGAACCATCGTTTTCCCCTATTACTCTGCACTGAATGCAAAGTAAAGCATTCCTTTAGAAAAATAAAGCAGCTATCCTTATATTTTACTCATCTAAAGATAGAAAGAGAGAGAGAGAAAGAGAGAGTAGGATAGAAAGAGATTGCCAACAGTTCCTGTAACACATCCAGGTTGCTTTGGTAAAAAAAAACCTTTATATTTAGCTGTTGAGTTGCTTTCGGCGGATCAGAGAACTACTATAAAAAGGTCGGGCACAGGATTAAGACCGAGATTAATACAAAGTTCAGTGCCTATGTACCCCTACTTTTACTCACCTTTACACTGAAGTTGTTAAACTTTTATGAAGCCTGTTACTTTTATGAAGACGCAAGTGATTTTCATTCAACATATTTTTAAAGGATAAAAATTATTATGAGAAAGGAAATTATTAACCTATATACATGATATACGAATAAATATCGAAGAAGTATCTCGGCTTGATCTTTGGTCCTGCGATGTTCGAATTGAAAGTCTTAATTATTAGGAAAGTAAGACCACAGAACCAGGAATTTTATGGTGTAACTATGCATCCTGACGTACCTGTATATCTTGACGTTTTCTTTATAGAAATGCTATATTTAAGATACATTTAGGAATATCAGGATAGCAAACAACGGTATCTGCACTGAGAGAACCATGGGTATATATGAAGTATAGCAAAATGCAATCTCTTAAATCTTGAGAGAGTAAAATAAAAACTAGCAAATATAGAGTAAAAAAGCAAGGTACATATACCGCTAAGTAACTCACAAATAAGTAAAAAAATCGTTTCTTTTCTTTCCCTCTTCTTCGAAAGTGTGCTTTTGATCAAGATTTCATTTTATGGAGAGAGAGAGAGACTGAAAGAAAGAGAAAGTGTCCATAAACAACGACAACATGATATTTCTTAGAAATTTTCCTTTTACTGGCTGAGATTTTCCCCGGCGGCGTGGGAGGCGGGAGGAGGCTGGGACTTAACTCACGAAGAAAAGCTTTGCGAAGCTGAGGATTGTTGTATATACTATATATTAATGACACGAATGTCCTTGGCAGGAAGCTGATGCGGTGCTTTAGTAAACGCAGTACAGAAGGAGGAAAACAGCAGACGATGAACAGCAACAAAAACTGGAACTACACATCGAGAACAACAACAACGACGAAGTGAAGAAACTTGCATGGCAATGACGGTGACAACAACACCTTCGCTTTTCCATGACATTGGCATCGTTTGCAGCATCACGTTCAAGCATTTCGCAGCGTTCTTCATGTCTCTCTCTCGCTCACTAACTTTCTCAGTACATCAGCATTTTCGGCGTAGCGTCGTCGTTGCCGTTATTCTTGCAACGGTCCGTGCTTCACTTCTTAGTACACTCAATATTTGTATCCAAATCTTGTGTGTATGTGTGTGTGTGTGGGTGGGTGGGTGTTTATGCTTGTGTGTCTGTGTGTGTGTGTGTGTGTGTACACTAGCAATGCAAACGCTTTCTTGTATTGTATTTTGTTTTGTGTTTCGATGATTTAAGTGCTCTTGACTTCACTTTCACTTTTCCTTGAGCAGCGTCATCTTGGGTTGTTGTTGTTGTTGTAGTGGTTCGTATTCTTTTTAATGCTTTTAATGCTTCGCCTGCATATAATGTGCTCGACCCCGAATCCGTCGATTTATCCCCCCATCCTTCCATTCTTCTAGAATTTTCGCAGTTTTCTTGCGATGTGAGGCATCAAAAGTTGTAAACGAACACGATGCAGTTCGTAAAATACTCGTACATCGCAAACTATAGTTTATTTTTTTAAATATTAAAGATTTCGAGTTGTGAAAAGACGGATAAAATGAAACATTAAATAGAAAAAAACGACTACAAAAAATGCCCCGAGGAAAGAAAGCGCTTCGTGGCGCCAAAGAAACCATCAAAAAGCTGACGACGCACTTTACAACAAGAAATACAACAGCATCAACAACAACAAAAACAACACAGACCCAATGACATAAACAACCTTCAGCAACAGCAACAGCAGAAGCAGAAGCAGCAGCAGAATAGCAACAACACTCCAATAGACGCGCTCGCTTTCGAAGCACCTACTTTTGAAGAATCCATCTCATTTCACTATCCGCCCCTCCCTCCCTCCCTCCCTCCCACCCACCTCTTCTATGTACGTCCAGGAAAATTATGCTAGCGAAAGTCTTGCACACAGACACAGACACCGACACAGACACACACACGCCTCCCCAAAGTGCCGTTGCCGCCAACACGGTTCACCCTCGAAAAGTGCGTGAATTCGGAATTCGCAACAACAACAACAACTCGAACAGGTCGACAGGAAAAGTTAGGCGCCAGCAACGCACTTGTTTTTGTCTAAACTTAAAGCAGCGCAGCAGCAGCGCCAGAATAACAGTAGAAGCAGTGAAACAGCAATAACAATAACAACACCAAAAACAAATACATACTTTCTCCATCTTCTCGTCTTCGCTGCTTTCAGCAAAATTATAATAATTTTTTTTCTTACTTCCGGGATGTGGAACAACTTTTCTCTTGATGGGCCCACAGAATTTGAAAAACGCACTGAAATTCACATAAATTTAAAACTTGTTGGCCAACAACAATAACAGAAAGAGGACAAAATAGCAAAACCTCGAAGGACCAACGTCAGCAGGAGAAACAACAGCACAAAATAACGACGAACCTACTAGAATATTAGCAATGTTGTTGTCATTGTTACAGTTGTTGTTGTTGTAGTTGTACCCTGTAGGCGTACAAAACCAGTAAAACAGAAAAATATACAAAAACTTCTGAAAACGAATGCGTGGGCAGCTAACAAACCGCAGCAGGATGAGAAACAGAAGAAAAAAAGAAAGAAAAGAAAGAAGAACAAGGAAAGTTGGTTTGATGGTTGGTTTGTGGAAGCGGAAGTAAAGAAACAGCTGCTTTTTGGTAGAATAAAATATCTATGAAACAAATTCTAGAAATAGATTTCTATGAAGTACAGAAAATATTTGAGATGATCGACAGTTCAGAAGATGAGGTGAGAAACCCATATCTAAAATTATTTTTTCTAAAACAATTAAATTGCTTCATTTTAAATTAAATTTTATATTCTTCATTTGTTTTCTTTATTTTCTTGTTTCTTAAATTTTCGCTACTATCATTTTGATTAGTAGTGTTTCCATTTTACTTTGTTTTTCCTTTTAATCTTTTATCATTTTCACCCCTTTTGATCGCTGTGTTGAGTTGAGTTCATTATTTAGCACGGTACAGAACCAAGGCTACAAACTGTCAAATGTTCCTCAGTTTTGGGTTTTCGAATGTGGTGGGAATGTAAAGGTTGTTTGAACAATTTCAAATAAAATTAAATTTATATTATAAAACAGAATAACTAACAAATAAAAATATAATAAATATATCACGAATTTCAAAATTATTCATATACAAATTGTTTTCCTTTTTTGTATTCTAAATGAAAAAAAGGTTTTTGTCTTTGCAAAGTATTTAAACAGGGCTAATCAACCCCCTCCCTCCTTCCTCATTGAGGTATTATCAATAATAACGTAAGTGGGCTTAACAATAAAGTCAAATATATCGAATAAAGACTGAGTTCAGATTCAGATTCAGTAACTCAGCGATGACTTCTAAATTTTTATACAATATCGTCCGTTGGGAGTCAAGATTGCAAGCGAAATTCTGCTGAAGAGAGCTTGTTCGGGGAATGTGATGGAGAAGGGCCAGAGAAACGAGGAGGGAAGAGGGGAAAGAAACAATTTAGATTGGAAAACGTTAGTTCGTTTCACGCTCGCATGCATTTGCTGCGTGTTGCGAGAAAATCGATTTAGAGTTCCTGTTATTGCTGTTGTTGAACTGCCTTAAAGTGGGCCAGACAAAAGAAGGAAATGTAGTCCCGGAAAAGCAAGAGAGAAACAGAGCGCTAGAGATGGTGGAGTTGCTGGTGGGTGGGGGACTTCAGACACAGAGTGCTCGTACAACAACAATGTGGACAATGACACTCTGCACTTTTCCGTGCTCAGCTTTTTTCATCACTTGGACGGGGAAACAGTTTTTCCGCGAGGGATGAAATTCGAAGGAAAACACAAAAATGCAGGCGGCTGGATCGACCAAAGTACATGCATAGATATACATATAAGCGAGCGAGTCTAAAGGCAGGAAATGTTTCTTGTTGTTGTTGTTGTTGTTGTTGTTGTTGTTGTTGTAGTGGCCGCCATATTAATATGCAGCACAACACAGCACACAAGCAGCAGCACCAACAACGTCGCCTTCACAACCGTCGACCTAACTTTACGTCACCCAACTACCCTTAGTTACAAAAACAACAACAACAACAACAATACTCTCATGACATTTTCTGGATATATGAATGGAACCTTTTTTGGAATGGAAGCCTGCCGTATTTTTAGATAATTATTTAAAGTCTTCACGTCGCCTTTAAGCCTAAAATTAAACAGAGCTGCGTTGGAGGTTTTAATTTTAGTGGTTCCTTTACTTCCCTTCCCTGCTCTTCTCTCTTCTTCTCTCTTCTGATGATGTTCCGGGTGATTCTTTCTCAAATTAAAGTCCCGTTTTAATATGCTGCAGTTGCTGATGATGGATTTTTTCGATCACTTCTGAGCGCAGCGGGAAATTCGCAAAAAGTCTTGCGGTTTGTTTTTAATTTCCTTTACTTTATCTTCGCCTCTTCTTTCTGATGGTTTTTTCAGCCATGTTGCGTTCCGATTTCATACGCCGCAGTTGCTGTTGATGAATTTTATTTTGATATCTTCTGAACGCAGCAGGAAATCCTTCAAAAATTCCTAGCAAGAAATTTAGACTCTATTTTGTGGTTCTACTTTGTCATCTTCTTCGTCTGCTTCCTCTTTTCTTGCGTCGAGAATAAATTGTGTGTGTGTATAAGTGATGATGACGGCCGGGGACGTGGTGGGGGCGTTGTTGGGGTAACAGTGCAGATTCTAGCCCAGTGCAAATGTACCCGAACTACAAAAGCTTCATGGAGTATTTCAGTCGCTTTGAAGGGTGGGTGTGGCAAACTTTGGGTTTTTTAGGCAGTGTGCCTTCAAACAAACGAGGGAACGGCCAGAGAAATAGTGAGAGAAGTTGAAAGGGAAGGGGAAGCAGCAACGGTTGGTGTAGTGAAGGGCGTGAAGATTGCAAGCAGGGTTGAGGATGCATAAAGAAATGTAGACTAGAGTGGACTTCTCGTCCATAGAATGTCCAAAATAGAATGAAAAGTTTCAAATGAATTCTTTTATCAAAAAGTATTCCTTTCTATTCCACTGTGCGTTGTGTGTAAACGCAGCAAATTTTTATAGGCTGATGTCATCTCAAGTGGAACAATCGTGGATGCTGATGATGATGATGATAATGATGATGATGAACACGTTGAAGATGATGATGACGTTGACGATGATGAAGATGAAGATGATGACGATGGAGTTGACAAGCAATCCGAGAATGAATTTCGTCTCGGCGAAGCAAAACTTCAGTCCTTTGGGATGCGTTCGACGATGACGCACACACGCACTTCATAGGTAGGGTTGCGTTGGCTCCAGCTAAACGTATGAAGGTATACTCGCATTGTTGTTGTTATGTTTATGTTTAGAAGCTATTCCTCGGTAAGTACAAACAAATGCACAGGACATCGTAGAATGTAATAATGGTAGAAGTGAATGGTGTTGGTGCCGCAGCTGCTGCTGTCGCCAACTTGACGCCAAGCAAACGCATTAAAATGCGTAATTGTGCGTCGAAGCGCTTACGAATTTCAAAGCTTCAAAGCGAAACGCAGCTCATTGAATTGAATTTCTAATGAATTTTCGGGGCGGTTGTCGTGAGAAAATTCCGCCCACACGGTCCGGATGTTCGGTGGGTGGTTTGGCAGGCACGAAAGGAAACGAAACGATAGGAAGCGAAAGAACAAAGCATGGTTTCGCACATGAGCTATGGAGCAGATTATTAGCACAAAAGAAACTACAGGCTAAACGCATTCTTAGTGGCTAAGATTAAAAGAGGCCCCATTTAGCGTCGAAAGAAGTGGTTAAGTTAATTAATAAAATTCCTTTAACTTTCCTTTTAGGAATTTCTACAAAAATGTTAAACTTTAAATACAATAAAATGATTTAATAAATAGTTAATAAGTAATAGAGCATGAATGTGTCATAACAACAATATTTTAAACGTTCTTTTTAATAGTTTAGGAGTTACAGTGATTAGAATTTCAAAAATCGATGGGCTATAACTCGATAAATATACGAGAACAAAAGAGTTATCATTGTTGTTGTTGTTGTAATCAGCATTAGAAACTACAATGTTATTTCTTTGTACAACAACAAAGGTAATTGATTCTCTACGATTAAGTTGTTCAAATTTTTTATGGTTTTGAGTCAGTCTGTTAAAATCGCCAATCTGCGCTGTGTTTATTGTAAATAATCGTTACGTGTTCACCTAAGTAACGCTACGAAATGTCAGCTGTCACTGAGCTTTGACGTTTCGCTGTTTATCAATTCGTTCTCGTTTATTCGTTTTAGCGAGTGTGCAGCTTTTTTGGACATAAACGATTTTTTGAGCAAAAATTGGACGTCGGTAAAACATTTTCGATTTAAATACGACTTTTTTAAAAATTTAAAAAAGTTTTATTATGATTAACGCTGTGTCGCGTGTGGTGTACCTTCGAGCCAGCACCCAGGCGGCGTCCAATAGCTTAAAGCCCGTCGTTGTGGCAGCAAGTCAGGGTAAGAACGTCGTCATCGTTGTTAACATGAAATGAAATTTCTACGCTCTGCGGAAGGACGAAGCGACTTTGCTTCGGGACTCGATTGTGATTACCTCACTAATTCACGATTTGTTTAAAGTATTGCAATGATTTTCCTTGCACTTGTGTAATGTGGAGTGCGTGAAAATCGAAGTCTGAAAATTTGTCTCCCTTTGTCCAATTATGTAATGTATTTGAGGTTAAAAAGAATTGGAACAGTCAAAATAATGACAATCTAAAAGAAGAACAAGGTCAGGATGTAGGTGAAGGTTGTGTAATAATTAATGTCAGCAATGGCGAAGCTCTTCACGGACTGCTTTGATCTTTTACACGACTTAGAAGCATGATGCAATTTGGTGTTTTTCTCAAGTGACTGCCTGTGATCGTCAGTCCTAATAGCTGACAGTATTCGACTATACTGCGAGCTCCACTTTTCCATTTATTTTCCATTTCAGTATTTCAAAAGAGTTCTTTATACTTCAAGTTACTATGTTGGTTGATTTGTATTTTTTATTTTTTCTTTTTACTGCAAGTACTTACTTTTCCCTTCTCTTTTCAGCTGCTCCTCAAGTACGATGCTCTCACACGGACTTGCGGGTGCCCGATTTCTCTCCGTATCGCCGCGACAGCGTAAAATCTGCTACTCGTAAGAATGACTCGGCCGAGGACCGAAAAGCCTTCTCCTATATGATGGTGGGTGCTGGTGCTGTTGGTGCTGCATATGCCGCCAAGGGTCTGGTTACCGCTTTTGTTACTTCAATGAGCGCAACCGCTGATGTCTTGGCCATGGCTAAGATTGAGATAAAATTGTCGGATATCCCCGAAGGAAAGTCGGTAACATTCAAATGGCGTGGCAAGCCCTTGTTCATTCGCCATCGCTCAGCCGGCGAGATTGAGGGAGAACGCAGTGTAGCCGTCTCTACACTACGAGATCCGCAAACTGATGACGTGAGTATTAATATTTAGTATTATTAATTATCATTAGTTGTTTTTAATTTTGAACTGATTTGTTAGTTTTTTACTCCGCTTTTTCTTTGTTTTCCAGCAACGTGTTACCAAACCTGAGTGGTTGGTTGTGATCGGTGTCTGCACACATTTGGGCTGTGTTCCCATCGCTAATGCTGGTGACTACGGTGGTTATTATTGTCCATGCCATGGATCTCACTACGACGCCTCCGGCCGCATACGCAAGGGACCCGCTCCATTGAACTTGGAAGTTCCCTCTTATGTGTTTCCCGATGATGGCACACTGGTTGTTGGTTAAAAACGGAGAGCAAAAATACCATCTAAATGAATTAGTAAAAAGGAATTAAATAAATATTCAAATGTAAATTAAATTAAATAAAAAAATCGAAAAAAATTCCTAACTACATATATAAAGGCTATGAGACAAAGCAAGTAGAAGGTAAAACAAATGTTCAGCTTCGGTTATTTCTGAGAAATAGACAATTCAGAAAATAAAAAATACATAAAGTTGAGCAAACCTCAAGTAAGTAATGTAAATGTATGTGTTTCCGAAATAATTTGCATATTTAAAATAAAATATATCTATTCGGATAACACGTATAATAAAAAATTTCTGTGTATAGATTTACTTCTAAAGTGAGCTACGAAGCCGAATATTTTTACACTCGGTGTCAATGACATGTAATCCTCGTATAATGCGAGTACTTCGTCCGAAACTTTGGGTTTCACTCTTTCTTTAGTATTTGAAAGGAGTATTATTACAAACATTAAAGTAAATAAGTATTTTGTTATCTCATTCTTTGTTTTGTTGTTTATTATGCAATCAACGGGATCAGAAGCAAATATATTAAAAATTATTTGAGTCGAACATATGTATTTTATTTACATTCGACATACTTAAGAATATTTTTCTTGCGTGCCATGTGCACATTTGGTTTCCATTGTTTGTAGGATTCAAATATGCTTCTTCTTTTTCAGTTTTTGAACCATATTTAAACCCAGGCAAAGTGTGAAAAATTAATTAGTCTCTCAAGCATTCAAGTAAGAAACTTAAACCAGAAGAAAGTGAGTGATTTGTGAAGGACAAAAATCAGAAGGATTGAAATCTCACATAAATATTAAATACAACATTTTTATTCGAATTGTAGAAAATTTAGGGTTTTTTAAATTTTCCAACCAATTCTTCCTTTCAGCATGAAGTACTTCACAGTCCTGGCTATCGTACTCCTCAGCATCTTCTGTGGCGTTATGCAAGAATGTGAAGCCAAGGCTAGCCCTGGTGTCTGGGGTATAGCTGTAAATATAAGGGCGAATAAATTGCTGAACGAATTGAGAGAAGCTAACTTGGAGCGTCGCAAGAAGGAAGAGGCTGCTAAGAAGAACTCTGGCTGAAATCAATTAATCAAAATAATAAATACAATTAATGTCAACTAATCTAAAAATAATCTAATCTAAAATCGAATCTAATCTAAAAAACTAACTAATCATTTTGAGTCCTTCTTTGGAGCCTTTTTGTAATAAGTTTTTTACACTTCACCATAAGGTTAAGGGTATATTAACTTTGCAGTAAGGTATAAAATATTTCCGTCGCTGATGTGGAATGTTCCACAGATTTCCTCCTTAGCATGCGCGAGTGCTTCACACGGGGTGAGTTTAGGGTTTCTTTACTCATCATGCAAAACCTGCAAGAAGAATCGTTGAGTGTTCCCACCGTGTGTAGCATATTCCTCATTTGCAGTAATCTGTTAACAAACCAGTAATTACTCTTAAGTTGTTCTTTGATAAATTCTTTTAAGTGCTTTGGATGGTTCTAGAACTGGTTGATTGTCCTAGTGTTTTTTTCTGAGTTCTTGTTTCTAAGTTTTTATCTTCTGGGATATTGTATTATATCTTACGACACAAAGGGGACGAAGGAGTATTAGCATCCTCACTTGCAAGGCGATCTGCCTTCTTATTGCCCTTTATTCCTATATATACTGGTAGCCACTATAGGTATTTCTTCTTCGATCCAAGTAAGTTTAGCTTCTCAAGGCATTACCACACAACCTTGGATGCGATAATTTGTTAGCTTAAAAACTGACCAAAATACGTAATATACTCGTGCCGCCACCTTCGGAAGTTGTTCGGATTCATATTTTGAATCAATACGAAACTGGAATTTAAAATCCACTGCAAGGTCCAACAAACATGTGGAAGGTAGTGACAACTATCGAATTTTCAGAACACAAAAGCAAATATTTAAAAAATATTGTTGTATGTATTATCTTGTATTTATTTTTATAATCTTTAAATTACTACAGTTTTTAATGAATTTTATTTTAAGTTCGCGATTTCAGCCAGACTTCTTCTTTAGTACATCCCGTTTTATGGCAGCCAGTGTCTTAGCAACCTCCTTCTTAGCAGCCTCTTGCTTCTTCTGCAGTTCCGCTTTAGCTAGATTATTAACCCGGTTTCTATTTACCGCCATACCCACGACTCCAACGCTACCGATAGCTTCACATTCCTGCATAACACCACAGAAGATGCTGAGGAGAACGATAGCCAGGACAACGAAATACTTCATGCTGGAAGGAAGAATTAGTTGGAATATTTAGAAATAACCTTAACTGGTATTTTCTGCAAATTGAATCAAAATGTTGTATTTAATACGGAGGATTTCAATCCCTTGGTTTTGTGTCCTTCACAAAACTTACTTTCTTCTGTTTTACGTTTCGTACTTGAATGCTTGAGAGACTAATTAATTTTTTCCACTTTGCTTGGGCTTAAATATGGTTAAAAAACCGAAAAAGAAGAAGCATTTTTGAATCCTACAAACATTGAAAACCAGATGGCACGGAATTAAACAAACAATTTAAATCAACGAACAATTTTTTCTATAACCTTGTGTTTGAACTAAAATTTTTTTTAACTAAACCAGAAAGAGTGCTACATTCTTAAATACTTTATATCTTGAAGTGGGCGGTCCACACCTAGTTGAAGAACGACAATGTGTTCAAAATTTTTGTATAGTATCATTTACACCCATGGTAAATTTTCTGCTGTAAACTAAAAGTGGGCGGCTAACGCCCATGTTCGGCACATTTACGGTTAATGTTACTCAAGAGTGTTATACCCAGGAATTTAATTCAGTTTTCATAACTCAAAAACTATTTCAACTTCATTTCTGGAACCCGCCTGGAATATCATCTATACTGGAACTTAATTCAGTGAAGGGATACGAGAGACATTCCATCAATAGCAAAATTAATGAAAGTTATTTCAGGAAGTGAAACGAAGCTTTATTAACCACCAATCTAGGTCACATGTGTATTTTTTGAAATTTTATAGCAAAAAATTAAATGTTTAATTCAAACACCAAATTTCCGCAAAAATATTTGCTTGGTTGATTTGAGATCACTTGTTGTGTGTTTAATTGCGAACCATGCGCACATTTGGTTTCCATTGTTTGTAGGATTCCAAAATGTTTCTTCTTTTTCGGGTTTGAACTATATTTAAGCCCAAGCAAAGTTGGAAAAATTAATTAGTCTCTCAAGCATTCAAGTAAGAAACTTAAAACAGAAGAAAGTAAGTGATTTGTGAAGGACACAAAACCCAGGGATTGAAATCCTCCGTATTAAATACAACATTTTGATTCGATTTGTAGAAAAGACCTGTTAAGATTATTTCAAAATATTCCAACTAATTCTTCCTTTCAGCATGAAGTATTTCGTTGTCCTGGCTATCGTTCTCCTCAGTATCTTCTGTGGTGTGTTGCAGGAATGTGAAGCTATCGGTAGCGTTGGAGTCGTTGGCATGGCGGTAAATAAAAACCGGGTTAATAATCTAGCTAAAGCGGAACTGCAGAAGAAGCAAGAGGCTGCTAAGAAGGAGGTTGCTAAGAAACTGGCAGCCATAAAACTGGATGTACTAAAGAAGAAGTCTGGCTAAAATCGCAAAGTTAAAATAAAACATTAAAAAATGTAGTAATTTAAAGATTATGAAAATAAATACAATATAAATACAACAAGAGTTTCAAAATAGCATTTGCTGCTTACAATCCAAAGCTTTTTACAGAGTTTATCAAGAAGCAGGTGAATAGTAATTACTGGTTTCTTAACAGGACTCTACAAATGAGGAACCACCTACACACTATGGGAATACACAATTATTCTCCATGCAGATTTTGCAGGGTGAATAAAGACACCCCAAGTGCTAACAAAAAATCCAACCCAAAATAACGCGTTCAATATTGTTAGCTTTAATGCTCGTAGCCTCAGCGGTCACAAATTAGATTATGTTAGGAGCCTATTCGAGTATTCGTCCGTCAATATTATCTGTGTGACTGAAACCTGGTTCCGACCCGAATTAAGAGAATCTATTCTTAAAATTAACAACTATACACTCTTTCGCTGCGACAGATCTGGTCGACGCCGAGGTAGAGTCGCTATCTATGTTAAATCTGTTTATCGTTCACAGTTAGAATTCATGTCTCGTGAGTCTGATTTGTATTTGTCTATTTCCGTGTCTGATTCAGTCACAAAAGTACTTTTTTCATGTGTGTACAACCCTAACAAACATGTCAATTTACGTAATTTTTTTTGATACTCTAGCTGACTACTCACTAAGAGTTAATCCTTTAATAATTTGTGGTGATTTTAATATCAATATTTTACTTACTGACTGTTATTCTTCGTCGATTCGGGAATTGTTCTCTACAGCAGGTCTTTCTATCGTGAACGAATCATTTCCTAGACTATTTTGTAATAACGTCCCATCCTAGCTTACTTGACTATTTTGCTGTCTCTGAGCCCGCTTACCTTTACTATGTATCCAGATTACCTCATCCCTGACCATGACTTACTATTTTGCTCTTTTGACATCAGCTTCAGCAATAAGCGTCAAAAATCTAGAAATGTTAACCTAAATCCCAACGACTTTATCAAGTTATTTAATTTCTCAAATGACTCGGAATCTGATGTTATCAAAGAAGTGTTAGAAGTGTTGTTACATTTCTAACAAAAACTTACCCTTCTCAGTCCGGCTTTCGCTCAAAGCAAAGAGTTCTAGTTAATACAGCTTACTTTTTTTAGTAAGTTTTATCTAGTTGAGGCTGGTGTTCCTCAGGGTTCCGTGTTGGCACATCTGTTATTTACCATGTTTCTAAATGACATATTCACTACGGTTCATTATGTGACTATGAATGCCTATGCGAACGATGTGCAGCTATACTTGTCTAGTAGTGTTGAACTCATTGACAATCTACCTAATTATTTGTTTACAAAATTATGCGTCGGTAGCTTAAATCGATCACGTAACCTGTTAATTGAAGACTGAATGTTGAATCAGTAAAAAAATTGGAATTCAAAATCCACTGCAAGTCTAACAAACATGTCCAAATATGACAAATATCGAATTTTCAGGGAACACAAGCAAATATTTTCAAAATCTTGTATTTATTTTTACTACATATATAATCTTTAAATTACTACATTTCTTAATGAATTTTATTTTAAGTTCGCGATTTCAGCCAGACTTCTTCTTTAGTACATCCCGTTTTATGGCAGCCAGTTTCTTAGCAACCTCCTTCTTAGCAGCCTCTTGCTTCTTCTGCAGTTCCGCTTTAGCTAGATTATTAACCCGGTTTCTATTTACCGCCATACCCACGACTCCAACGCTACCGATAGCTTCACATTCCTGCATAACACCACAGAAGATGCTGAGGAGAACGATAGCCAGGACAACGAAATACTTCATGCTGGAAGGAAGAATTAGTTGGAATATTTAAAAATAACCTTAACTGGTCTTTTCTACAAATTGAATCAAAATGTTGTATTTAATACGGAGGATTTCAATCCCTTGGTTTTGTGTCCTTCACAAAACTTACTTTCTTCTGATTTACGTTTCGTACTTGAATGCTTGAGAGACTAATTAATTTTTCCAACTTTGCTTGGGCTTAAATATAGTTCAAACCCGAAAAAGAAGAAACATTTTGGAATCCTACAAACAATGGAAACCAAATGTGCGCATGTTTCGCAATTAAACACACAACAAGTGATCTCAAATCAACCAAGCAAATATTTTTGCGGAAATTTGGTGTTTGAATTAAACATTTAATTTTTTGCTATAAAATTTCAAAAAATACACATGTGACCTAGATTGGTGGTTAATAAAGCTTCGTTTCACTTCCTCAAATAACTTTCATTAATTTTGCTTTTGGTGGGATGTCTCTCGTATCCCTTCACTGAATTAAGATCTAGTAGAGACCAGATTCCAGGCGGGCACCGGAAATGAATCCCAATAATTCTACGCGCGGCCAACTTTCCATTAAGGCATGATTTCGTACGTACTTCTGGTTTTCTTGTAAAACTTTAAACGCTTATAACTCCGTAACGGAGCGTAGTAGGAGCCTGAAGTTTGCAATATGAAAGTCTTTAAAAATTATGCTACAACCATGAAACTTCGCACCGTAATTCGCAAAAACTAGACACCTAAGGGCAAAGTCGCTTATATGGAAGGTTTCAGAGATTTTCTCCTCCGCATGCGCGAGTGTTGCACATGGGGTTTCTTTATTTACCATACAAAATCTGCATGAGGAATCATTGAGTATTCCCATAGTGTGTAGGTGTTTCCTCAATTTGCAGTGACGTGTTAAGAAGCCAGTAATTACTCTTAAGCTGTTCTTTGATAAATTCTTTTAAAGAACTTGTTGATTTTCCCAGTGTTTTTTTCTGAGTTCTTGTTTCTAAGTTTTTATCTTCTGTGATATTGAATATTATACCACGCCACAAAGGGACCGAAGGAGTATTAGCATCGTCCCGATCTGCCACCGCCTTGCCCTCTATTACCACACATTAGCATCTCAAGGTATTACCACACAACTCTGGACGCGATAATTTTTTAGCTTACAAACCGACTAAAATACGTAATACACTCGTGCAGCCACCTTCGCATGTTGTTCGGATTCATATTTTGAATCAATAAGAAATTGGAATTTAAAATCCACGGCAAGGTCTAACAAACATCTGGAAGGTAGTAACAACTATCGAATTTTATAACTTGACTATAACGGTTTTTTGTTTTTTCTTATCATGAAGGTGCATCATTACTCTTTCAAACTCATAGTGCAAATCGTAATTCCTTCTGGAATCTTCTGATATAGAATAGCTTTCATAAATCAATGGAAAGGACAACCAGTAAGAAAGCTATATTCGACCTGGCCGAATCTTAGATAGCCTACACCTAAAAGTTTTTAAAAAAGTGCCGAAACTAGGGTGGGCGGGGGTGGCGGTCCACTCTGGGTGGCACAATGTCGGGGGCGGCAGTTGTGGAAATCAAGTATTGATTTATTGAGTTCTAGGCATTTTTGGGGCTACAATTTGATTAACCGTCCCGGGCTCCATGAGCTCTAGCTACGCCTCTGTATAGATAGTAAGCGTGGTCATTACCTTTTTCAAAACAAAGTAACTAGCTTAGTTGTTTTATAATTGTGCTCATTTAAACTTTATTTCCGTGGTAATAAAGTTTTTTTCATACTGCTATACTGTATATGTAGTGTAAAAGTGGGCGGACCGCACCCAGTTTTGATGTAATAAGGTTTTTTTGGAAAACAAGTTGTTATCTAAAGTTTTATTCAGGAAGATTATATATTTAACAATATAACCCACTTTTGCTTGTGTAACCTAAAAGTGGGCGGATCACGCCCATATTCCAAAAGCTCAAAAACAAACGCTGATATCACATTTTTAATGAAATATATGCGTGTTCGTGGACCGATTTTGCCCATTTTCAATACCAACCTGCACACCACAAGAAACAATGTTTATGCAAAATCAATGGAATCATCACGATATCTTCACCGGTTCTCCTATGATCGTGATTTCAACAGACAGACAGACAGACAGACGGACAGACAGGCAGACGGACAGACAGACAGACGGACGGACATGGCTAAATCCATGGAGGCTACGCTGATCAAGAATATATATACTTTTCTATACCTATCGTTTCTATTTCTATGCGTTACACATTTCGTTACAAAGTGAATATACCCTTACCTTAAGGTATAGGGTATAAAAATGCGGGTAATTTTCGAATATGATTTTCGTCGCTGAACCAAAGCATCACAGGCAGCTCGAAACATCAATGAAGTGTTTGTGGACGGTGCAGCTAATCATCGGACCTTTCGCCGTTGGTTTGATAAGTTTCGTTCTGGTGATTTTAGCCTTGCAAATGAACCACGTGAAAGACCTGGATAATGCTAACCTAAAAGCTGTAGTGGAAGCAGATTCGTCTCAAAGTATGCGTGAACTAGCAGCATTATTTAACGTTTCTATTCCAACAATTTTGGATCACTTAAAATAAGTTGGTATGGTCAAAAAGCTGGATCGATGGGTTCCGTATGAGATAAACCAGCGTCAAAGAAGAAATCGTTTCGAACCTTGCCTATCTTTACTGTCACGGTATAAAATCGAACCTTTTCTACACCGCATTGTAACGGTTGATGAAAAATGGATCTTATTCGACAATCGAAAACGTTCGCCACAATGGTTGGATAATGGTTTTTCATATTGGAGATCAAATAAACTAAACTTTTGTTTCACAATCTGACATTTCTACTTAATGTCCTAATATTTTTTAAACCTACATACATACATATATTTTTGTTAAGAAACCCCATGTGCAACACTCGCGCATGCGGAGGAGGAAATCTCTGAAACCTTCCATATAAGCGACTTTGCCCTTAGATGTCTAATTTTTGCGAATTACGGTGCGAAGTTTCATGGTTCTAGCATAATTTTCACAGACTATCATATTGCAAACTTCAGGGTCCTACTACGCTCCGTTACGGAGTTATAAGCGTTTAAAGTTTTACAAGAAAACCAGACGTACGTACGAAATCATGCCTTAATGGAAAGTTGGCCGCGCGTAGAATTATTGGGATTCATTTCCGGTGCCCGCCTGGAATCTGGTCTCCACTAGGACTTAATTCAGTGAAGGGATACGAGAGACATCCCACCAAAAGCAAAATTAATGAAAGTTATTTGAGGAAGTGAAACGAAGCTTTATTAACCACCAATCTAGGTCACATGTGTATTTTTTGAAATTTTATAGCAAAAAATTAAATGTTTAATTCAAACACCAAATTTCCGCAAAAATATTTGCTTGGTTGATTTGAGATCACTTGTTGTGTTTAATTGCGAACCATGCGCACATTTGGTTTCCATTGTTTGTAGGATTCAAAAATGCTTCTTCTTTTTCGGGATTTTAACCATATTTAAGCCCAAGCAAAGTGGGAAAAATTAATTAGTCTCTCAAGCATTCAAGTTTGAAACTTAAAACAGAAGAAAGTAAGTGATTTGTGATTTTAAATGTTTAGTTCAAACAACAAATTTCCGCAAAAATATTTGCTTGGTTGATTTGAGATCACTTGTTGTGTGTTTAATTGCGAGCCATGCGCACATTTGTTTCCATTGTTTGTAGTATTCAAAAATGCTTCTTCTTTTTTAGTTCTTGAACTATATTTAAGCCCAAGAAAAGTGAGAAAAACTAATTAGTCTCTCAAGCATTCAAGTAAGGAACTTAAAACAGAAGAAAGTAAGTGATTTGTGAAGGATACAAAACCCAGGGATTGAAATCCTCCATATTAAATACAACATTTTGATTCGAATTGCAGAAAAGACCAGTTAAGGTTATTTCTAAATATTCCAACTAATTCTTCCTTTCAGCATGAAGTATTTCGTTGTCCTGGCTATCGTTCTCCTCGGCATCTTCTGTGGCGTTATGCAGGAATGTGAAGCTCTCGGCGGCGCTGGAATCGTGAGTAGGGCGGCAAATAAAAGCCGTGGTAAGGTTCTAGCTAAGGTGGCGAAGCAGGAAAAGGAAGATGATGCTAAGGTGTCGGCTCTTATAAAACTTGCAGCTGCAGAAAAGAATAATTCCGGCTGAAGTCGCGAACTTGAAATAAAATTCATTAAAGAATGTAGTAATTTAAAGATTATAAAAATCAATACAAGATAATTACAACAATATTTTTTAAATATGTATTTGCTTGTGTGTTTTAAAAATTCGATAAAAAATTCGGTACGAGTATATTACGTATTTTGGTCAGTTTGTAAGCTAAAATTTGTGTTAATTTTTTTGGCCTAGTTCTGAGCAGCCAACCTCTGTTTTTGCTCCATCTTAGCTTTCGGCTCTTTCTCACGATTGGTTTTAAACGTCATACCCACAACAGCAGGGACACCGACAGATTAGCGATACGGAGAGAAATCGGGTACCCGCAAGTCCGTGTCAGGGCATCGTTCTTGAGGGGCAGCTGAAAAGAGAAGGGAAAAATAAAGACTTGTAAAAAGAAAAAATAAAAAAATACAAAACAACCAACATAGAGTTCCTTTGAAATACTGAAATGGAAAACAAATGGAAAAGTGGAGCTCGAAGTATAGTCGAATACAGTCAGCTATTAGGACTGACGATCACAGGGAGTCAATTGAGAAAAACACCAAATTGCATCATGCTTCTAAGTCGTGTAAAAGATCAGAGCAGTCCGTGAAGAGCTTCGCCATTGCTGACATCAATTATTACACAACCTTCACCTACATCCTGACCTGGTTCTTCTTTTAGACTGTCATTATTTTGATTGTTCCAATTCTTTTTAACCTCAAATACAATACATAATTGGACAAAGAGAGACAAATTTTCAGATTTCTATTTTCACGCAATCCGCGGATTATCAGAGCACACAAGCCAATATTAGGTCATAAGAATGAAATGTCCGATTTTCATAAGAACTGAGTTTGAGAGTTGATATCTCTGACACTTGACTATAACGGTTTTGATGTTTTCTCTTATCATGAAGGTGCATCATTACTCATGAAACTCATAGTGCAAATCGTATTTCCTTTTTGAATCTTCTGATATAGAGTAGCTTTAATAAAACAATGGAAAGGACAAAAATGCGGGTAAAATTCGAATATGAGTTTCGTCGCTGAAGCAAAGCATCACACGAAGCTCGAAACATCAATGAAGTGTTTGTGGACGGTGCAGCTAATCATCGGACCTTTCGTCGTTGGTTTGATAAGTTTCGTTCTGGTGATTTTAGCCTTGCAAATGAACCACGTGAAAGACCTGGATAATGCTAACCTAAAAGCTCTAGTGGAAGCAGATTCGTCTCAAACTATGCGTGAACTAGCAGCATTATTTAACGTTTCTCTTCCAACAATTTTGGATCACTTAAAATAAGTTGGTATGGTCAAAAAGCTGGATCGATGGGTTCCGTATGAGATAAACCAGCGTCAAAGAAGAAATCGTTTCGAAACTTGCCTATCTTTACTGTCACGGTATAAAATCGGACCTTTTCTACACCGCATTGTAACGGTTGATGAAAAATGGATCTTATTCGACAATCGAAAACGTTCGGCACAATGGTTGGATAAAAAAGAGGTTCCGAAACAGAACTCTAAACCAACATTCATCAGAAAATGCTTATGGTGTCTGTTTGGTGTTCAAGCGGCGGCAGCTTTGGTGTTCAATCCGTTACAGCTTTATGAGACCTGGTCAATCCATAACAGCAGATGTTTACTGCAAATCGGTTGGACGTGATGAGAGAGCTTTCCATTAAACAGCCTAGATGTATCAATAGAGACCGTCCAATATTCCTACAAGACAACGCGCGAACAACACTACTCAACCTAAAGGAGCTAGGCTTGGAAACTATCTTTCACCCAACGTATTCACCAGACCTTGCACCAACGGACTTCCACTTATTCCAGGCATTGGACCAGTACTTACAAGGAAAATCCTTCAGTTTTCAAGAAGCTGTGAAAGATGCCTTTTCGGATTTTACTGCCTCTCTCCCCACAGACTTGTTCACTGCAGGCATAAAAAAGTTACCGTTAAAATGGCAAAACCCATCGATAGCTTAGACGCATATTTTGAGTAATCATAGTTTTTCATATTAGAGATCAAATAAACTAAACTTTTGTTTCACAATCGTACATTTCATACTTAATGACCTAATATTTTGAAAACCTTGATACATATTATTTTGTTAATTTAATTATTTTTATAATCTTTAAATTGCTACATTTTTTAATGAATTTTATTTTAAGTTCGGGATTTCAGCCAGACTTCTTCTTTAGTACATCCCGTTTTATGGCAGCCAGTTTCTTAGCAACCTCCTTCTTAGCAGCCTCTTGCTTCTTCTGCAGTTCCGCTTTAGCTAGATTATTAACCCGGTTTCTATTTACCGCCATACCCACGACTCCAACGCTACCGATAGCTTCACATTCCTGCATAACACCACAGAAGATGCTGAGGAGAACGATAGCCAGGACAACGAAATACTTCATGCTGGAAGGAAGAATTAGTTGGAATATTTAGAAATAACCTTAACTGGTCTTTTCTGCAATTCGAATCAAAATGTTGTATTTAATATGGAGGATTTCAATCCCTGGGTTTTGTATCCTTCACAAATCACTTACTTTCTTCTGTTTTAAGTTCCTTACTTGAATGCTTGAGAGACTAATTAGTTTTTCTCACTTTTCTTGGGCTTAAATATAGTTCAAGAACTAAAAAAGAAGAAGCATTTTTGAATACTACAAACAATGGAAACAAATGTGCGCATGGCTCGCAATTAAACACACAACAAGTGATCTCAAATCAACCAAGCAAATATTTTTGCGGAAATTTGTTGTTTGAACACCACATTTTATTTTTTGCTATTGCAAAAAATACACATGTGACCTAGATTGGTGGTAAAGAAAACTTAATTTCAGTTCTTCAAATAACTTTCAATAATATTGCTTTTGATAGAAGCTCAATAATTCTATTAGTTTTTGAGTAATGACAACAGAATTAGATTTCTATGTATCCTAGATTTACATTAACCATAAATGTGCCGAATATGGGCGTTATCCGCCTACGTTTAGTTTACCGCACAAAATTTACCATGGGTTTAATTGATACTATACAAACTTTTTGAACAAAACTGTCCAACAAATTATTGTTGTTCTAAAACTAGCTGTGGACTGCCCACTTCAGGTATAGGGTATTTAAGAATATAGCACTCTTTCTGGTTTAGTTAAAAAAAAATGTTTGTTTGTTTAATTCCGTGTCATCTGGTTTTCAATGTTTGTAGGATTCAATAATGATTTTTTTCGGATTTTTTAATCATATTTAAGCCCAAGCAAAGTGTGAAAAATTAATTAGTCTCTCAAGCATTCAAGTTCGAAACTTAATACAGAAGAAAGTAAGTGATTTGTGAAGGACACAAAACCCAGGGATTGAAATCATATTAAATACAAAATTTTTTCAATTGCAGAAAGACCAGTCAATGTTATTTCTAAATTTTCCAATTAATTCTTCCTTTCAGCATGAAGTATTTCGTTGTCCTGGCAATCGTTCTCCTCAGCATCTTCTGTGGCGTTATGCAAGAATGTGAAGCTCTCGGCAGTGCTGGCGTCGTGAGTAGGGCGATAAATAGAAGTCGTGGTAAGGTTCTAGCTCAGGTGGAGCAGCAAAAGAAGCTAGAGGCTGCTAAGAAACTTGCAGCTGAACAAAAGAATAGGTCTGGCTGAAGTCACGAACTTAAAATAAAATTCATTAAAAAATGTAGTAATTTAAATATTATAAAAATAATTAAATTAACAAAATAATATGTATTGAAGATATTAAAAATATTTGCTTGTGTGTTTTGAAAATTCGATAGTTGTCACTACCTCCGACATGTTTGTTGAACCTTGCAGTGGATTTTGAATTCCAATTTCTTATTGATTCAAAATTTGAATTCGAACAACATCCGAAGGTGGAGGTACGAGTATATTGCGATGAGTATGATGAATGAAAAAACTCTATTCCATACCTAACTCGTGTGAAACTTCACCTAACTTAAAACTTGTACCAGGAAAGCTTAGAGTATCGGTATCAACAGTATCAGTATATTAGGTAATCTAGGAATTACGGGCTTATTTTAAAAACCTTCTTCTGTTTTAACTTAACTTCAATCTCTAAGAGACTAATTCATTTTCGCATGTTAGGTTGGGATTAACTAGTCTTGGAAAGCTTCAAATTATCAATCACAAACCACAATATATTCGGCATTGAAATATTTGAGCTATAAATCAACAAATGAAATTCTGTGGAAAAATATGTAAATGAATTTAATATCTGGTTTGTTGTGTATATTGTTATAAGACATAAATAGTAGAAGGCATTTTAGTTGACTGCTAGAAAAACATTGACAAATAAAAAGTAAATTTTCTATAAGAATCCAAAAAGTATGATTCAAAAATAGGCATGAAGGACTGAATATTGCGTATGCGTCTATATTTTAAATTAGTATCCATTGTGAATGGACTTCAGCAATGACTAAAACCATTATGAATGCTCATCAGGGGTATGTTCAACTAAATATAAGCAATCACCTGGTGGACGTGTAAAGCAACACTATGTTAAATGTCATAAGCGGCAAGTATAAAAATAATAACAAAATTTTTCCGGCATTCCTTTTAGCAGAAATGAATAGTAGTCATCTTTGCCTTTCAGTTCGTAATTTCGTTTTGTGCGTCACGTTTAGTGTGTTGTAAAAGTTTAGAAAACGAAAAAAGCATTTGGAAATTTTACACGTTTAAGAACATTCGGTAGTGTCTTGTTGAAGTGAAAAATTTCCAATAAAAAAATTAACAAGTTAAAGAATTTCAATTGAAATTAATGGGACAAAAATTACAGTTTGATCCAGTAGAAGTCAATCAGAAACGAATAGAAACATCAATCTACAATATCAGTTGAAAAAAATTCCACTAAAAAACAAACAAACCCAAGAATAAACGCAAAACAACTCAAATTAAAAGGTTTAAAAAATGGTCCATCCCTAGTGCCTTTAATGTCCTTTCCACGGTAGGAAACAGCTTCTTTTTAGGGGGTAAGAAGGGATTTTCATGGCCTTTTTTTACCGTCACCTTCGACCGTTATTCTCGGAAATAGCCGCCTTTTTTTGGGGCGTGGCCGCCGTTTAGGATTAATGGGCAGTTAAAGGTCGAGGAAGGTCAATAAAGGTCACCCAATATTTCCTAAAGCAGATGAGATACAGTAACGAGCGATATTTCATTGGCAATGTATTTTTATTGTCTTTTCGCTATACTTCATTTTGACCACAACTGAACAGTTTAGATTTTATGGGTACTTTTATGTAAATATGGAATTTTTCCCTTGTTTTTCTCGGAAATGGGGCCTTGAAAAAAAACTAAAAAAGTTTCGTAAAACTCTATTTACTTCCACTATTCCATTTTTTTCGTAAAACTAAATTATTTCCATAATTAATTATATAAAAGACAGATCCTAAGCAGACATTTCCAATGAATGCGACACTGTATCTCTAATATTTTAGGAGATATCGCTATTCCAAAATCTGAAATTTTCGACATTTAAACGCTCACAACTCCTAAACAGAAGACACTTCCCCAAAAATTGTTTGTGGATAGATTTCGGTGGTAAAAATTGGCGCAGTCAATCCGCTAAACCAAATTTATACCAAAGGTTCCAGCGAGCTGTTAAAAATACTTACATATCTATATGTAAAAGCTATCCAGAATAAATAATATAAAGAAATTGAGCTTAAAAGATTAACCAAAGGAAAAAAAAACAATCGCAAGATAACAAGACTATTTAAACCGTCAGCATTCCAGTTAGTTCCATCATCTGTTGCGCGCTGCTGGTTGGTTCATCGCACGCTGCATGCTGCTTCTTCGGCTGCTACTGCTGCCTCTCTGTCGTTTCGTCTCTGATCACCTGTCACTAGCGCAGCAAAACTTTGCAGGTTTCCTTATCACCGATCCACGTACACTTGGAATCATGTCCACCGCCTTTCTTACCGCTATCGCAGTCATTCTATGCATCCTTTTCCGCATCCTGAATGTGAACAGCCAGCCGTTGAAACCAAGTGTTTGGTGTCTGGATAAACAGTTCCTCGACTGCATATACAAAATAGCGCCGGTACTAAGAGAACCGTAAGTAATAATTTTCTTTCGTTCTTTTTTTATTCGTTTTATTTTGTTTCTTGAAAAATGTACAAAAACCAATCCAAGACCTAAAGTACACAATTTTTTTAGTAAAAGCGATTGATTTTATTTCAAGATGGTTTTTAAAACCATTACTGTATGTAAACTGTAAACTGTATGTAAAAATAACTACACGAAAGCCTCTCAGTATAAGAATTTCTCTATTAAATTATATCTGTATTGATCTATACTGTCTCAAAATAATTCTATAATAAAAGATGGACCTAGATGATCAGGAAATAAGGCAGTTTATAATTGAACTTGGAATTCATCAGACAAATCCTTTGAATGCTTTGTTTTATGTCAAAGTTTATATGCTATATTCTTCTTAACCTTATTTCAGTTATTATAACAAATTGGCCCGAAAATTTGCAAATTCAGCGCTGCGTTTTGAATAACTTAACAGACCATCACATTTTACTTTTGATTGTATTAAAAAAAAAAATCTGGAGGTTTTTTTTTCATTTAACTTTTCTTAAATTATTCTTTTTTATGCAATTCAATTTGTATTTATTTTTGTGGATAATATTTCAACGTCAGCGGACGCAAAATTCAACAAATTTAATGAATTTTTTCACGTTTCTCTAATTTCTTACTAAAGCTATTAAAATTTCTACGTTTCTCTGAATACTTACTTCAAAAAGAAGCAAATAAAAATCGATGATGTAATAATTTAGAATGAATTTCTAATAACGAGTTAATTTGTAGATTTTTTTAAAATACTCACAAATAAAAACAACAAATTCGCACCTACACAGAATTAAATTTAAAATGTTTACTATGGTATTGTATTTGTATTTTATTGTATTCTTTTTTAAGTATGTATAATATAATTACTTGTGCTTTTTAATCGCTTATCTTTTTTACCTATTATCGTTAAACTTATTTGCATAGGGTTCACCAAAATCTCTTCGTGTTTTCACAGGTCATCATTTTTCAGGTATTTATGTAAAATAAAATAAAACAAGAATACTATGAAAAAATGAAAGTTCACTTAATTATAAATGCATACATTTAAAAAAAGACATTATTATAAAACAGAACGATTGCTAATAAATAAACTAAACTTATAAACTAATAATAATAAACTGAGAAATAATCTAATAATAATAATGAAAGAAAAATATCTGTATTTTTCTAACTTCATAAGCAAAAATTTACTATTCAACAACTATATAAAAATTTGAAACGTGTTATTAACTAACTATTGTTAAAAATTCTTGTTATGCTTGTTCATAGAAGTTCCGTACTCAACAGTTCTTTATTCATGAATTCTATACATATTAACATCATTATTATTCTTATACTATTATTATTTTTGCTTCTCACTAGTTTTGCTCACATTTCTAAAGATTTCTTTAAGGTTATCAACAAAAAGACTGATAACTGATTTTTCCCTCACATTGCTGGAATTATTATTGTTTACAACCGGTTCAGAATTGTTGTTGCTTTTCCTTGTTTATAGATAGATAAAGAGTACATTTGTACGAGTACATGTAATTCTATCTATTCATTTAATAATTTCTTTAGTGTATGTAATCATTTTTATTGCGTGCAAAATTAAAGGGTTATAATTCATATAATGATGGATTTTAGTTCTAATTTGATATATTATTATTTTAATTATATTACGTAGCATCTGATACAAATTACCACGTATTTTATATAATTTTTAGAATTATTTTTATACGTGACGTACTTCATTATGTGAACACATTCACATACTGATATTAAGTTTGATGATATTTGTGAGTACAAATTTAAAGTTTTGTACTTTGTACTGTTAGCTATGTAATTCAGTTATTAGCAAAACTCATGAATCATGTGCATGAGACAGCCACGTGGTTTGTTACTAACTGTTTTAGAATTAATTAAACTGTATATATTAATCCTATTTGCCTAAAATTCGTATTTACATACACTTTAAAGTTTAAATGTCACTTTTTAGTTTAGTCTCTATTTTAGTTTACTCTATTTTAGACGATAATAATTTAGGCCCTACTTTTTTGCTCGTATTTTGTCTTATTTCTTTTCGGGTTCAACAATTTAATTATTTAAATATTTCAGAATATTTATTAAGGGGATTATAAAGCAAGCACCTTATAAGAAGAGATTTATATACACAGAAATTATCTAGGAAATCAAGAAGTTGTTGATTTTTATATTTATTCGATATCTGATGAATTGAAGTTTGGCACAGTGGGCGTTCATATTGCTAAGCTTTTAAATATTCAGTGACATTAATAATCGAGGACGTCGTCAACATGATCAAGTTCATAGAGAGATGTGAAAGGCTTGTTTATCATGAGAACATTTTTAAAAGTGCGAAATAATATGGTTCTCTCATTTATTAATATATAGTGATTATAACTTATTGTACTCAGGTACCTACTCTGAGTATCATGTGTGAAATTATTACCAGCAAACAAGTTAACAACGAATGTCCCCGGAAAATGACCCAATTTAGTTGAGAGAACATTGAGCACATTGTGTAAATTGAATTTCACAATGAAATCGCAATATTATATTTGATTTGGTTAGTTGTTTACTTTATCTTTTGTAAAATAATTATTTTATGAACCTTTAATGAAGTTTAAGCATTTTGCATGCGCTCTGATGATCACTGATTTCGTATTTATAAGTTTTCTATATTTATAATAGCCTAGAATTTATGTATGTACATACATTCATATAACAACCACCTACTGACCCTTGAGTGAGTCATTCGTTTCTCATTTTAAGGTTTTTATACCCCAAGACTGCCATTTCTTTCTCGATACTGAAGGTCAAAAATTGTAGAGAATAATAAACTTGAAGATATCTACATCCTTAGATTCTTCCTTCAGATTGGCTTGCACTGGTTTGAGTTTTTTTCATTGTGCATTTGTTCACTTCCGTCCATTTAAATAGCATCTTTGTGGGTTTTTAGTGATGCTTCTTTGATGACCTTTTTCTTTTATAAGATTGATTCAGTATTTTTATTTTGCTTGACTTCGCTTTCTGATGTTTCTTTTCTGTGAGTTTGTGTGGGTTTATTATTATACATATATGGATATACCATATAAATACACAAATACACAAATATATATGTACGTATAATAGTGTACATTTTTAATTTAAAACTTAATTAACTGAAATTATTCTTTAGCTTTTTCAATAAAGATGAAGTCATTCTTTAGGATTGCTATAAAATTTTTTTTTACTTTTTTTAATAACATTTCGTATGTATGACCTTAGAGATATTATAACATCGAGAATACGGTAGTTTTGGGTTAACATTTAATAATATAGCACTCTTATCGGAAACATTCTTATATAAAAATACTCGAGGTAAGAAAATCACTGCAATACAGAAAATTAAATTAATTTATTATATTAATACTAAATATATAAAAATTTTTGATATTAGAGTTTCTGTAAATGATAATTTAATATAAAATAAAAATCGTATGCATCGGCCGGGAATCGAACCCGGGCCGCCCGCGTGGCAGGCGAGCATTCTACCACTGAACCACCGATGCTTATACAAATTTTATGCTTCCTCAGTATTCGAATTCAAAATTCAATTCATCAGTTTTTTATCAAAATTAAGACAATCTTTTAAAAATGCCATCTTTTTCGATATACTTTAATATATTAGTTATTATTTATGTATTATATGTTCATATTGCCATATGTATATGAGTACATTTAAGTTGGAGTATATGTATGCATGTTTGAGTACACATATTATTAAAATTGAAACTTTTTGGTTATTTTAAAATATATTTGTTTCGATTTTATTTTCTGTTTATTTAACTGTAATGCAGAAAACCAAAAGTAAAGTAAGTTCAATTTTTATCTAAAGAGTTATTTTAATTGTATCTTATCAGATAAAAAAAATATCAGCATTTTTGCAATATCATTTGATTAAATTAAGCATTTTTCCAGTAATAACTTTATAAATGTTTGCTATAATTATTTCCAATAATTTATTATTTCTATAACTATAAATTATAAATCTAAATTTCCTTTAACTGTTAATAAATATTCAAGAATAGTTTTTTATATAACTGATTTATACATTTGTACATCAGCAGATTTCTAAACGATTTGCTGGAATTGATCACTTTTCTATAGCGTGCTTTAAATTCTTAATATATTCGTGCAGTTTATTTAATTCTTATTTCTAACATTTATATTGCATGTACATTAACTATTATCAAATTATGAAACTCGTATTTGATAAAGTGACTTAATTTGAATAATTTTTGAATAGTAAAAATCCCTTGAAACCCCATGTGACTTTTCTCTATAGTTCATATTGATTTTATAACAACATGAATATATGATATATAAAACAACATGTGTTATCTATCATGTTAGTTATGAGTTAATAAATAAATGATATAATAAATTAGGTATTAACTTTAAACTAAACCTTAAATATCCATTTCAGCAATATTGAACTGATGGTTGAAACTGAAAAATAACATCTGTTAGAATTAATGGACATAGAAGTCGATTAAAAAACAGTCCTTGATAAAAATGCCCTTTTCACAGGATCGATTTCAATTATAACATTCCTTTAATTACATATTCTTCAATTTGATTTCTTTGGTTTCCTGAAATCTGTGAACGTTAATTACATGATATACCTACCATATGTATAATTAGTTTATAAATAGTTTATTAATATAATAGTTTATGATTAGTCAAATATTGATATCTATATATGTATTTGTTTTTATTATTACAGCTATGTTCCTACACGTTTATGGGGCTTCAGTGGCCACGTTCAGACGGTATTGCATAGTATTGTGGGGCGTGTTAAGTGTCCTTGGCCGCTGGGCGAGCGTGTCTACTTGATGTTAGGCGATGGCTCTACACTAACTTATGACTTGTATCCGCCATTAATCGAGTTCGAAGGTAAGCAGGTTGTTGGTCTTCATCATTAAATATTCATATGTACATTTTTAATAAGCATAAACTACATATGTATCGACATTTTCTTCCGCAATGCTTATATTAGAATCAAGTTCTCATATATATAACGAACTATTATTTACGATAAAGAAGAAATCTATTGAGACAAACTACTTACACAAGATTCAAGGAGAAATTAATCATATATAATCAATTAATTATAATTTGTTGAGTGACGCACCCTCGTACTCGTTTAGCAGTGATACGATTTTGCAGATAGTGCGAATTTATAGAAAGATATTTTATAGTATATACAAGTACATCATATATAAATATATTTAAGTCATTTAATAGCTTGTTGTGTTTGCTGTTTTAAGCTTTATATATAAAATTTCAAACCAACCCGTTTTAACCCCTTTTACTTTTTCAATTATGGTACTACTTAGATGATGTTACCGTGGCTATTTGTCCCGGCATTGGCAACTCCTCGGAAAGCGTTTACATTCGCACATTTGTACACTACACTCAGTGCCACGGATATCGTTGTTCTGTGCTGAATCATATCGGCGCTTTATCCAGCGTACAGGTGACGTCATCGCGTATATTTACTTATGGTAAGTAATTCATACTCAAACTCTTGCATTTCAATGGAAATTTACATTTAATAATTAAAATTAACCCCATAGGACACACCGACGACTTCGAAGCCATGGTCGAGAACCTCCAAAAAATGTACCCATCGACCCACATAATTGCGGTGGGTTTCAGCCTGGGCGGCAATATTGTCACTAAATATCTTGGGGAATCACAAAAGGAAAAACCAAACAGTTTGATTGGAGGCATTTCTATTTGTCAGGGTTACAATGCGGTGGAGTGAGTAGTCAACCCCTTCTCTCCCATTAAATCCCAAAGGGAACTTGCTTTATGTATGTATGTATGTATTTTTTTGTCTGTTTGTTTCATGTACAGAGGCACCAAATGCTTGCTAACTTGGCACAATTTCCGCCGTCTCTATTTGTACATCATGACCGAGAATGTGAAAAACATTATTTTGAAACATCGCAATGTCTTGCTGTCCGATGAGGTGAAGGCACGTTACAATCTAAATGAACGTGAGATTATAGCAGCCGCTACTCTGCCGGAGTTGGACGAGGCGTACACCAGACGTGTTCACAACTTCTCCTCTGCTCAAGAGCTCTACAAATGGAGCTCATCGTTGAATTATTTTGATAGCATTGAAAAACCCATGATTTTCCTGAATGCCAAAGATGATCCACTAGTGCCGGAAGAATTACTTGGACCGATTCGGGAATTTGCACGTAAGTTTGCATATAATAATAATAATAATAAGACTAAGAAGAAGGTGGTGTAAGATTCTTGTCATTGCTGACATGGTTCATAGGTTAATTTCATTACCAAGTAGAGTGGTCAGTTTTGTAGAGACTTTAAGCTTTAGTGGAATTGCAATGTTTTAGTCTTGAATTCTATGAAACAATTAGCAGTCGTGGCCGAGCGGTTAAGGCGTCTGACTAGAAATCAGATTCCCTCTGGGAGCGTAGGTTCGAGTCCTACCGACTGCGAATTGTTGATGTCTTTTTACCTAAATTATCAATGATTTGAATTTATTTTTAGTTAATAATGAAGTAAATATGTATTACAAAAACATTGTAATTTACAGTTTGTAAATTTAGTATTTTAGTATTTGGTAGATAGCTAATGAAGTTAATGAAAGTTATATATTCTCTTCTTTCTGTCTTTGTTTATAGTCTCTCGTCCCAACACCGCATACATTGAAGTCTCACACGGTGGTCACTTGGGTTTCTATGAAGGCGGCCTCGTCTATCCGAATCCTGTTACATGGCTGGATCGTTCAGTCGTCGCGATGATCGGCGCGATCGTGATGCTGCACACGAACCCGACAGCAAGCAAGATCCCAGCATAAAAACATAAATCGATCACAATTTAAATAAATTGTATTTTAATAATCTAAAATAATCCACAATTCATTAAATTGATTTCCAAATCATAGAAAACGATATCATCGAGAACGAACAAAACATACAAACAACAAAACATTTTCTTGAAATCAATTTAATGATGCTAGGTATTTTAGAATTAAAATATATCATAAAATTACATGAAACTATATTAAATTAAACTATATACAAACAGGACACACCTAAAACATATGAACATCCTCACATACATTACTCAAGCATTCTTTAAAAGCACAAAATTAGTATAGAAAACTGATCATTATAAAAAAGACACAATAGTAAATAATTAAAGAAACCGAAAACTGAGAAAACCAACCAATTTTATGTAAAATTGCGTCTGCATAAATTTGATAAAATGTGTGTTCATTTCTTTTCGTTTTTTATCAACAATAAAATAAAACGCACGAAACAACAAAGACATAAAATAAAAATGCAGTGAAATACAATAAAAATATCAAGAAAATAAAAATACCAAAAAAAAAACCAACAAAAAATAGAAAAGCAAAAAAATTCTTTTTTAACGCAGTTTTAATACAAAACAATTTTTACAATTTTTGAATTGACAAGTATTAAATAACGAAATATATATAAAAATATACAATATAAAATATATTCATAAATACAGTATAATATGAATGAAGAAATAAATAAAAACCAAAAATATTTATACAAATAAAATTTATATAAATATGAAAATGTACTGTATAGTATATGAGTAGTTAGTAGTACATCGGTATTGAGATAATAATATGTACACGACTATCTTTTTTTGTGTAGCTTTAAAGAAGCTTTAGGCATTTATGAGTTACGAGTTTTTCATAAAGAAAGAAACATTTCAATGTGATTTGCGGAAAGCGACATTTTTGTAATAACTTTTATTGATGTTTTTGCAATTAAAAAGAAAATAAAACGAAAAATTAAAAGAAAGTGCTAACATTTTTTGAAATTTTAATATATAATATTTTTTTTTAGATATACATACATGCATTTGTATTTATAATTTAGTTTTTTGTTTGACAAAACGAAAGAACAAAGAAAAGTATTCTTTTAACATAGAGTGGGCCATGGGCTGGAGTCTTTTAAAAATTGTTATAAAAAAAACACCGTTCAATGTTATTCAAAGTTTAATATTTTATTGAAAATAGTAATCCTTCTGATTAGTTATAAAAAGGTTTCGTTCTATTTATTTTTTAATATTCTTAAAAAGTTCAAATTTTATACAAATTTTGAAAAGAAACAATATTTTATATAATAATAATATTAATTTTATTTACATAATAATACAATTTTCGTACTTTTAAAATATTCCATTAATTTATTAGTAAAATTTAGTTAAGGATTTTCCCCAACTTTTAATGCATTTTTAAATAAAATTTTTCTACTATATAATTTTATAACTCTTTAAACATTCTTCTAGTTTAATTAAATTTTGATTAAACGTTTTTGAAACCGATTTTTTTATCACTAAATTTTGTATATAGTTTTTTAGTAAATTTCTGTTAATATTGGTTTTAGTACACTTATAATTTTTTTTGTTTGTACTTTCAAATTAGTTAATTACAGCTAAATTAGCTTTCCCAAAATTTTTATAAAATTATTAATTGTTTTAATAATATGTATGTTATATATATGTTATATGTTTTTATATATTATTAAATTTTTAGCATTCTAAATAAACACTTTCATTTAGTTTTCCATTTAGAAATAAAATTTTAGTTTAAAGTATTTTAGTATAATACATACATATATAATACAAATTCACAAAGAAATGTATGTTGTACAATAAAATGTTAGCTTTTATTAAATTACAAATTTAAATTTTATACCATTAAGTATAGCAACCGAAACCAACCAAACAAATATACATGGATGTTTCAAAGCCTTTGGTTTCACGGAATCAATTTGTAGAGTTTAATACCGACGCATTTTATAGCATAATAATACCGCTTTATATCGCATTTTTGATAAATATGTATACGCATTTATTGAATGTATTATATTATTAAATATAATGTAAATGTATTAATATCATTTGATATAATGAGGTACGATGAATTTGATTTTTCTTTATTTAGTATTTATACTTAAAATAAAGAATTGTTGTTCTGTTATATTATTAATAATTAATAATAAAAGATGCTATGATTTGCATATAAAGTGTTTTATTTCTGTTTTATACTGAATTTGTGTAGATAGTATTGAAAAATATAATTTACTATACTTTAGTTATAATATACGAGTAGATCATGTTATATACAGGCATCTCTCGAATAATGCGGTTAACACATCCGTGTTATTCCAGGACTGTCGGAAATTTTAATAATTTTATTCGTGCAATTCAGGTACCACGCCTTTCGAGGCATGTCTTTACAAACAAACTTAATTCGGTTTTTATTATTTATTACAAAAATTTAAATAAGTAGAAGAAACACATTGCGTTGGTTTGAGTAAACATGAACTTGAATGGGTTCTCTCTTTACGGTTGCGATTTTGTTCTGACGTCATACATAACACTTATATAGTAGAATAATTTACATTTGACCATTTAAGAAAAGCTGATTAATTTGATCAGCATTTTTATTAAATGTTAAATGATGAAAAAACATTGTGGTAACAGTATTTCTTCAACATGCAGTCGTGGCCGAGCGGTTAAGGCGTCTGACTAGAAATCAGATTCCCTCTGGGAGCGTAGGTTCGAATCCTGCCGACTGCGAACTCTTTTTTGTTTTTCGTGTAAATGTAAATCCTTTTAATAACCAAAGCACTAAATATTATATTGTTTTAATATATGAGAAATCTTACGAAAATGTCATTTAACACTTTAGGTACTTCAAATCTGTTCAAAAATCTGATTCACTGATTATTTCTCAATATTTCTACCTAAATGTTTTTATAAATACTATTACTGCGTTTTTCTTTTTATGTATGTATTTTATATTTATTTTTTTCTTCTCTTTCCAATTTATTCCCAGACTTATTTCCTTATCACAACCAATTTGAGTTTAGTAAAATGAATTTGTTTGAATTGTTTTGGAATAAACGAATGAGGGAAGGAAGGGCGGCAATTAAATTAAGTTAATTTAATTAGGTGATTTAATTTGATTCACCATATCAGATTTTTTAGAACTCCTAGGGAACAGCGAAAACTATAGGTTAGCAATGTACTGCAACTGCTTTTTGAATGGTTTTTGACATAACTTGGTGTTATTTATTTATTTCGCTAAAAAACCAGAACGCTTTTCTCAGTGCTTCTAATAAAAGTGCTTCTCGTACATCCCAATACATTTTTAATCTTTTTGACACAGCCTGTGTGTTTACAGTTGAAAACTGTTAGTGGATATATTTTATTTATGTTAACTGAAATAATTTCCGCAATTTTCTCTCATTGTGGTGAATAAATTTTCGTTTACAGTAGGAATTGTTTTTCATTTTCTTTACCCATTTTCTTTACTGCAAGTAGTAAAGCAAGTATTTTTTTATTGAACCCGTTTTTTTGTCTAATATATCGTTTTAATAATTTCTTCAATTTTATCGCCTTTAATAAGGAGGATTTTTTTAATTATTTAACACATAATTATTTAAAAGAAATAAAAAGTATTTATTTTTCCTTCTGCGAACAGAAAATATTCGCATATTTACATATTGTAAAAGCAAATAATCGAACGTACGAACGATCGATTGATTGATCTCTTCCTCTCTCTCTCTCTCTCAAGGTCAAGTTGAGGCTTCAAGTCGAAGCCAAAAGGTACTCAATTGAAAAACAAATAATAAGGAAACCGAAATCGGACGACGATAAACCATGTCAAGATGTCCGCAACAAACAAGATAAACGCAGAAACAGCAGCAGCGGCAACGACAACGTCAGATAGCAACAGATAAGTTCAGCAGAATGGTATCGATTTATCGACCAGAGCGAGAGGGAAAGAGAGATAGAGACAGAGCGCACCGGAGATCCCTTGAAACGCTATAAAAACTTCCACCAAAATCGAACTGAAGCCAGTAGAGAAGAGATTCCAGCTGTAAAAAGCGTTCCGAAAAAAGTCTAAAATTCATATTTTTTGTTATTATTATTATTGAGCTAGAAGTTCGAATGATGACGATGATGATGACGTTGAATTCCTGTGCCGTGCTGTTGCTGAGTCTGGTGCCATCGCTGCAGGCTAATCATTTGCATCTGCAGGGCTCAGAAATTTCCGATGTGTGTTCGATGGGTGCCTGCCCACGCATTTTGAGTCCAATCTGCGCAACAGATGGCGCTAACAATTTTCGGTATTTCCACAATGAATGCCTGATGCAGTTGGATGAGTGCCGCACGGGAACAGGTAACAAATACAACAACAACAGCTGTAGTAAGACTTTTGATGCCATGAGTTGAGTTTCATGCGGTTCATACGATTTCTATACGATTATTTGCAGTTTGGTCCGAGGCTCGGATGTCACTCTGCCTGTCGCAAGTTGATCCACTCGTCCTGGCGGAGTGTAGGCGTCCCTGTCCCTTCATCTATGATCCGATTTGCGCTACCAATGGTCATAGTTATCAAACTTTCGCCAACGAATGCGTTTTTCGCGTTGAAAACTGTTTGGTTAACCGAAGTGAGTAGAGAGAGAAGTGGGTGTGGTGGGGGGAGTGGGCGGTGAAAACTCGTTTTGTTTTTTTTTTGTGAAATACTTTCTACATTTCTTTTTTTCCAAACAGAATGGATTGTGGCTCAGAAAAACCAGTGTGGATTATAAAATCGTTGTGAATTTTTGGCGAAGGATTCGAAATAAATGAAAATCCAATAAATTAATATTCAAAAAACTTAAAATTAAATAAAAAGTGAAAAAAACCGAAAGAAAATACAGAAGAACACGAAACAGTAAAAATAACAAGAAAAACTATAAAAAAGCCGACTGAAAATAGAAGAGTTGAAAAGCCAGAAGTGTAAAAAAGATGGCATTTTTCCTGATTCTGATTTAAATTTAATATTCATTTAGTTTTTAAAATTTTTTTTTAAATTTTAATTAATTAATCTATATTTGAATTTTAATCTAGGTTTTTTTAAACGCATTGAAAAAACATTCTTCATCAATTTAAATTTCAATAAAATCACGGTGTTTTTTTTTTGCATAAATCATATAAAATGTGTTTTATTTTTATTGAATATTTATTCATATAAGATTTTGATATTCATGTTTTTCTAACTTAAATACATACAATTCGTGTGTAATGAGTATTAGTATATATATTATCCTAATCATATATCATAATCATACAATTTGTAGGTCTTTTAGTACAAGTGTAACCACTGATTTTATTTTTCTACTATATTTTCATGAATTATTATATAGTTATAATATTATTATAATATTAAATTACATGTGTTAATTGATCCTTAAATAAGTTATTATCTGTATATATTTTTTAAAATCTAGAGTTATAATGTTGTACTTTCTACACTGTAATTTATACAATAGTTTTGATTATTTAAACTACGATTTAGACTATTTAGAGTCTAAATATTATATATTTTAGACTATTTATTAGGATATAGTTTAGATTTAGAAAGCTTTTTAATTTATTTAATTTGTGAGTAAATTGAAATTATGTTTATACTAAGGATTCATGATGAATTGATAATTATTATCAATTCTACGAGGAAGTTGAATTTTTTTCGTATTTACAAATACTCGTAATTCATTCTTTATTTTCCGTAGTTCTTGAGTACTTTAATACACTTAATATGTATAGTGATTATATTTATACATTTATATATATAACTATATCGATATTTAATATCTAATAAAAATATAAATAACTAATAATATATAATTCATTTATAGTATCTATATTCAAAAATAATACAAATAAAATAAATTAAATATAGTTACATAGTTTAAACATTTATTTAATATTTAAAATATTATGTATATATGGTATAAACATTAAATATTAGAATATATACATAATATCTAAGATACTATTCAATAACAGATTTAATTTATTTTTAATTTATAATACAGTGAATATTTTTATATTCATTTATTATTTTATTTAGTTATTCATAGTTATTATACTTAATTTTTATAGTTGTTTTTCTTACTACTTACTACTTAATAATTTAACTCACATTTTTAAGCAATTTAGTTTATCTATTATAGAATGTGGGCCATCGGCTGGTCTTGTTTAAAAATTGATTTACTAAAAAAAGTTAAAATGTGAAAAATATTAGATGACATAAATTTAAAAACCTTAAATTTTAAAAAGAAACCAGCCAATGGCCCTCTTAATTTTCTTTTTCTTTCCTAGCTTTTTTATATAAGGTACACTAATTAAACCTACATCATGGATAAAAGTTAGTTGTTTCTTTTTATAAATAATAAAAGTATTCAATTTAAATCATACATCAGTTTTTCAGCATTATTTGGTTCCTCGCAGTAGAAAGAAGCCATCATTAGTTCTGAAAGTAAAGAAAGAGAGGTAGATAGTGTTAGAGAGAGTGAAAGAAAGAGATAAACAACAAATTCTATTAAAACCAAAGAATGTAAAGAAAAAAAAAATAAATGAAATTGATTATTAAGAATACTTTCGATTTAGTTATTAATTCAGAAGCAAGTTTTTCGAGAGATAAAATAAACAATTGTAGTTTCTAAGATATGATTGACTCTCCCAGACTCATACCGTCACTCATCACACACACACACTGTCACATACACACATGTCACACACTGTCACATCCTCTGCTGTCACACATTCTCGTCTTGTTGTATTCGAATTCATAGTATATTCTTTTATTCTTTCTTTTTCAATTCTTCCTTTTATGCTAATTGGTTGTATTTCCTATTGTTGTTGTTGTGACTCCTTTTGTTGTTGTAATTATTACCGATTACAATACTCAATCCACCTTTTTGTTTATTGTATTTACAACAGAGCAACAAATTATTTTTAGAATGAGTTACTGAGTAGTTGATGTTTCTTTGTGTTCTTTGTTTGTGTGTTGTTTTGAGTTTGTGTCTCTTTGATATAGTCTCATAAAATAACAGAGATCACATTTATTTTCTTATTTTTGTTCGTCCTAATCTTCTTTTTCTTTAGACTCTCTTCTTGTGTCTTCTGTCATATCAACCATTCTTCATAAATTCTGTTTTTTTGTTATGACTCACTGATAGATATTCGTACATATACATATATATATAGTACATATATTTATTGTACTCATACTTGCAGCATAAAAATATATTTCTTCTATTTTTAGCGTTTTCAGACTCATCATTATTGTTGTTGGTCTTTATGATTGTCATAAAAATACTCAAATTACATAAAAAGGACCACAAAGAAGTGTTTATCCACTTCTAAGTTTGTTGTTATTCTTTACTAGGTGGTTGTTGCTGCTGCAATTCTTCTTTTACTTCTCCTTCTACTTCTTCTTCTCTTCCTCTATCTTATTACTTGCCTACTTAGCTAGCAGAATGATTCGTGTTCATTGAAGCATAAGAGCCTTTAGATTATCCTTGAGCTCTTAGCTCTGGAATAATTTCATTATGATATAACTTATCATAACTTTGTCATAGTGACAGTGAAAGCGAAGAACGTTTGTGAAAAACTGAACTGAATGAGTCAATGAAAGTAAAGCAGTTCATTTTAGACACATAGAAATGAGTATATTGAGGTTCAGAAGTGAGGGTTCTTTATTACATTTGTTGAGGGTCTGTATTGATGTCTCTCAGAAGTCTCGTGATTCTGGTGGACAGTCGTGATTCGCTACGAGACTGTCAACTGACATTTGATATCTGATTAGGGTCATCGAATACCTCCCGAGGGTGACCTGACGTCCCTCGATGGTCGCCGAATGATGTGTGTTGAAGTATGATTGAAGAATATCAAGATTTGCTTAAATTGGATTGCTTACATTGAAATCTGTCACAAGTCAGATGATGTCAGTGGAGTGGAATTGAAACGTGACGAAAGTGTCGATTCCTAAGATCGAGTTAGTGTCTATCGTGTATTGATTTATGTTTACATACAGTTATTATCTCCACTGAAGGTCGATTGATGTCCTCGAAGTTGTCTACAAGTCGGGTTGTGGTTCCCTATGAGACTGTCGAAGGACATTCGATATCACGGGTCGACTGATTGAAAAAGGATTGAATATCACCGAGACTCAAGTTTGAATTGGATTGCTTATATTAAAGTCTTTCATAAGTCATTAAATGTCAACAGATTGCTTGGATAGAAAGAAAATGGTTCATAAGGTTGAGTTGACATCTGCATCGTAACTATTTATATACAATATAATGTAATATCGATTGTAATATAATATAATGTAATATATATTGATTAGTCAGTGGATGGTCAGCTAATAACTATAGTAAATAATAATAAAACTATAAAATAATACCTTCAAATCCTTTCTTTATTCTTCATCTTTAAAATTGTTACTAATTTCAATCAAATAGAATTGCAAATCGTTTTATTTTATTGCCCACTTAGTTTCATCAAAGTTTTTCCGTTTAGTATCCTTGAGCATCTGAATTGCATCGAAATAAAGGAAAATAGAATTTCTTTTTGAAGTCTTTGGGGGAACATCTGTACTCTTTCTCTCTCTCCTTCTTCTCTAGAAATCTTCTAAGCTATTATAAGTATGTTTCTTACTATTTTCTTAACTATTTTCTGTTTAGTTTCTCTATGCTTTTTTTGTACATTTTGTACATTTCTTTACAATACAAGTTATATAACGAGTACTTCATATTATTTTTAAATAAAACCAAGCAATCATAACTGCATTCAATCGTAATTTACTTGCAGTAAAAGGAATTTATTTTGAAGGAAGTTACATATGTAGAAATATATATAAAATATACATGTGTATGTGGGTATGTATGTTTATGTGTGTGTGCATTTATATGTGTGTTTCAAAAGACTTCTTCTAGAATTCTTCTTCTGATTGCTTTATTTCATTCACTTTGCGACAGAAACAAATCCATTCATACCGAGGATTTGGTTATGAAAACATTTCTTCCCAGAGCCACATTTTGGCATCACCAAAGTAAATCGTATTTTATGACATGTCTGTCATTTCAAGGAACAGAGAAACTAACTGGAAATGGATTGCATTTTGACTCGATTCGTATCCAAGGATATTATAAAATCATCTACGGTTGCCAGAAAGCAGAACTCGTAACCTCAAAGAGAATCTACGTGAGTTATGTACAGTTAAGAAAAGGATTTCCATAACAATATTACAATTACTATGATAGAAAGGATTTACACAAAGAAAATATTTTGAATTCCTTCTTTTGTTCATTTAAAACATAATCCATCGAAAGGTGGAACTGACACCAATAGAATCCTCTGACGAGGATGACTCCAGGGGCCATAATCTTTTATTAAAAAGGATAAATTTCATGCGAGTCTCTTGTCAGAGAAATAACGTGTGTTATTGTAAATTGATCCTTATCTGCCTCATGATAGAAGACAGAGACTGAAACATCTCACATATACTGCTTTGTCTCCGTAACTAATGAGTTCTATTCAAGGTAATTACGATCTCAGTCTAGTCTCGTGGAATAAAGGCAAAGGTCGACGTTTACGAACGTTAAAATTCTCTTTGTAATGTTTTCGGAACCTTAGAAATGGGAAAAATATCTTATATGAGTTACATCGATACCTCTAAAGTCTCATATAGTAGTAGTGCTTTCTATAAGATGCATGTACATATAAAAGTTTCATTAGATTGGAAAAATTGAAAGGTTTTTCTTTAAAGACAACACCGATAACAACAAGCACAAAAAGAGAACAACAATAGTAAGAAGTAGCAACTTTAATTGGCTATAACAATAACAACAATAAAAACTTGTAAAGAAAATTACAACTATAGTACTCCAGCTTGTTTCTTTTTAAAGATTTCTCTGTAAACTGAACACAGTTTAAGAGAGAAACAGCGATAAACTGAAGAGAAGAAGAATGGAATTTTCTCAACTGAAACGCATACCAGACAAAAATAGTAAAAAATAAATAAAAATAAAACAAAATGACAGTCGATAGATAGAAAGAGAGAGAGAGAGAGAGAGGGAGAGCGAGAGAGAGGGAGAGCGCCGAGTGAGAGACAGAGATGAAAATGGATAACAATGTAAAATATTTTACATTGTGATTGTAGTTGTCGTTGTTTTTGTAGAGTCGTTTAAATGTTTTCCACTTAAAGTTGGCAGCAGATAAATAATCTAGCAACAACAATGTTAGTAACAACAACAACCGCAGCAACAAGAACACGAACAACTATCAAAACAATAGAAGGAGGAAACCGACAGAAAAAGGAATAACAGCAACAACAAAAACTACCAACAACAACTCATTTAATACAAAGCGACTAAACTACAATAAGTTGTTGTTGTTGTTGGTTTTGTTGTGTGTTTCGTGACAACTGACAGCTGCAGTCCGGAGGCAGTCCAGACCTCAGCTGAGGTTACACATGGGTCAAGTGTTGACAACTGCTCGTTGTTGTTGTTATTGTTGTCGTTTTAGCACAGCAACGACGACTGATTTAATGTGTGGATTTGTTGTCTGTGGCATATGTATAAACTCATGTTGTTGTAAATGTTGTTATTTATTATTGTTGTTGTTGTTGTTTTAGTAATTGTTGCATAAATGTTGGGTAGTATTTTAATTCTTAGGCGAAACTAGCTTTTGTCGACTCCGGATCCGTTATCCGAACAAGCCAACCATTCAGCAAAGTGTTAAAATGTTGTCCAAGTTTGCCAGGACACGCGTTGTTGCTACGTAGCACAGCGTTCAGTAGACGCCAAGATGGCTGCCTGCCTCTCTGACTGGCAGGATAACTCGCAGCACTTAAAAACTTGTTGTTACTTGCTTTTGGGACGTCGTAAATGAGTCGCAATTGAGCAAGGCGCTCATAAAGTGATAAAGCGTCGCTAACAAGACAGAAGCGACACTCGGCAACAGTTGGAATTAATTTCCACTGGAGTCAAGTTGAGTGTCGAGAATTGAAGAGAGAGAGAGAGAGAGAGAGAGGGAGAGAGAGAGATAGACTAACAGAAGCTGTTTATGGCTATCTTATGCACTGCTTGAATGATTGCAGGCGGTTTCATGCACTCGTACTTTGCTTAACTTCGCATCTGTTATATTTAAACACTTCATGAAGATTGAGAATTTAGTCCAAGTTCAAGAAGAAGAAACCTTCTTTCAGTTTTCTATTCTATTCGGCGTTTTTATTAATCCTTCGATATCTCGGTGATCATGAATACTTTTAAAGATATTCAGAAAGAGTTTCAAACGTTTTCACCCTCTAAGAATGTCAAGGTATGTATTTAAAGAAAAATTGGACATACTTGTGAGGAAACTTCTTTGTTTTCTCAATCGTGGGCTAAACTATAAACGGCGCTCTTTGGATCTCCCTCTCGCTCAATCTCTCATTGCATACGGATTTTTAATATGTACTTTTTTATTATATAAACACGTTTGAGTACTTAAAAATGTCAAATTATGGCAAGGAAATGAGTGAGAATAAAGTAGAAGAAAATGAAAAAAACAGCAGCAGCAACAACCAATTGAACTAGAAAATCTTGCTGAAGTTTACTTTCCGCTGCCTGTCATCATGATGATGATGCTGCTGCTGATACTGTTGCTGTTGTCGCCTTTGTTGTTGCTGCTAATGCACGATGTTTATTATGTTTGCCAGAGGCTGCCGCATAACTTTACAAAAGCGGCCAAACAAATAGTTACAAGTTGATGGACAGACAGACAAACAAAGGGACAGACAGACAAACAAACAGACAGGCAGACAGACAAACAAACAAACAGACAGACAGACAGACAAACAAACAGACAAACAGAGCGATGAAGATATAGAAAAACGGTCGACTTTTGAAAAAGAGAAAAAAGTTGAATGAGTAAAAGAATGAGTGAAAAAGAAGGATAGAGGGAGAGGGAGAGAGAGGGAGACAGTGCATGGGAGGGAAAAGGAGAAATGGAAAGCAAGAAGAAGAAGAAGCAGCACAATTTGAGTGGGTGTTTGAGGGAGTTACAATGAAGTGAATGCGTTTGCTTCGTAGGGTTGCAAAGAAAGAGAAAGATGCATATTGCTGTGGGATTCGCGGGTGGGGAGAGGGGCGGGGGGTGTGATGATGTTGAATGCTGATGTGGACACAGCAAAGGACTCGAATAAACGAAAGCAGAGGACAAAAATGACTTTTCGTATCTTTAATAGAGTCAACAGTGAAATTTATATGAGCCCCCAGCAGACATGAAACATTCTTCCTAAAATATGCATGTGTGTGTGTATTTACACATATGTATGTGTGTATGTAAGTATGCGAATGTGGTTGTGCGAGCTCCAATGAAAGAGCACATCATCGTGAGCAGCTTCTGTTGCTTCTGTTGCTGCGGCTGCCCCTCGAAGTGACCCTGGCCCACATGAATCATCACTTTTTCGAGCAATTTTAAGCTCGGCCTCTCCGAATATTTGGCATCTCTCATTTATGAGATGAGTTCCTTCATTCGTTCGCTTGCAGTCGAGTCGAGTTGAGTCGGCTTCGAGTACGCTGCAAGGACTGGTAATTAAAGCCGGGGTTTATTTATGATGATCACACTTAGGGTTCTTGTTACTTCTCAAGTTGCTACAGTTGTCTTTGTTGTTGTTGTGATTGTTATCTTGTTGTTTTGTACTTTAATGAATTCCACGTTGCACGAGATGCACTTTAATGGCTTTTGTGCCGGACCGAATTGATTTATTATACTTCTGCAAACAGTCGAGTTCATTGTTCACAGTGTGTTTCGGCTGTTGTTTTTGTTGTGTCAATGAGCCAGGCATCTTATGAATTATTATCCACAGGATTTCTGTGGTTTCCGGTCGAAATTATTTTCAGTTCCAGAAGCTTTATAAAATACCTTAAATTGTCTTGCTGATAAGCTTGGCACTGTTGTCTGTGTTGCTGTCGTTGTTGTTGCTGTTATATTTGCCATTTTTGACATAAGTTTCGATCTTTTCCGAAAATCTTAATTACAAAAACGTTTCGACGTTCTTCTTAATGAGATATCGAGGTCTTTATAGTTATATTTCTTTATTTGTCTATATTTGTGTGCATTTTCCAACTATAACAATTTGGACCCTGGTTTGAAATTGAAACTTACTGAAAACTCTTATACAAGAAATATCGTTGAGCTGCTTAAATTTGAACGAAAGCTGACAATGGACACGATGACGCTCATCATCATCGTCGATAGCCTCGGAGAATGAAATCCTCTCCTGCCGGATCCTTCACAATACAAGGAGAATGCTGCCAACTTAATGAAAACTGTTGCTGCTGTGAAAACTGAGTGCTAAGTGATATTTATTCACTCCGATGACATCGGATTTACATGACAAGTATTTCAAGAATTCCTTCTTTCATTCTTTACTTATTGAACACACACTCGGACACTTCACATCCTCAGCACTTTTCTCACTTTTCTTCTCTCACTTTTCCCTCCTTCGTTCCTTTTCAATTCACACGATTTTCAATTTTCTGTTTTACTCTGTTTTTTCACGCTTGTTTTTATTTATCTTTCGCCACACTTTCGCCTTGCATCCTTCCAGTGTTTAAATCGAAGTTTTAATCCATGTCATTCCATGTGATGCTGCATTTTATACTGTGTCACAAGAAATGAAGTGTTAAGTTGCAAGTGAAATCAGAGTAAATCGATGAAAATCGGTGTTTTCTCTCTGTTCAGCTTACGATCATGAAGCGTTCAAGAACCATAATAGTTTCAATATTGATCAGTGTCTCTTCGTTCAGTTCAAACTTCGATTCATTCATTAAAATTCATGAGAATGTAAAGCTTGTATGTCACACATGTATGAAGGGTTAAAGTGAAAATCTACGATATAACAAACTACGAAAATAATAAAGTCACTCATACGTCACGATGAACTCGTTCCTCATTTGGAATCATTCTAAAGGTACTTAAAGCATTTAATAAGTATTCCCAGAGTTCAATTCTAATATTCATAAATTTATTTAAATTATATTTCAATTCTCACAATATTTTGAGACATTCCAATGAATTTTGTACTAATTTTTATATTAAACACCTTCTTCAAGTCTTCAGAAAGCATCCACAAAAATACACACATAAAAATACTCATATTTAATTCAACTGAAATTTATTTATTTTTGTCCTCGTTGGTTTGATTTTAAAAACATCGGCAGCGGCAGCGGCTGCGGCGCGGCAGGAAACCGTCATGCGGCATACTTGGAGTTCATGACCCATTGACACGCCACAAGAGCACTCAGTGTGAAAACACGCTTTTAATACAGCCGAACAACAATGAAAACTATAGCAACAACATCCAGCAACATCCACAATCACCACCAACACCACCACCATCGCCACCATCGTCCCAACCAACGCACCGCAGCGGCGGCGTAGCTTTAAAATATTTAACGGCACATTTTGTGGGCCATTCGCAAAGTCATTTCCTTTAACCTCATATCGAATGCACCCCCGACACGATTCACACGACTTACAGGACCAGAGCCAAGTCGTCGAGTTCCACTGCGCCGAGAGCGGAGTCAATTCAAGTTAAGTCGAGGCGAGTCGAGTTGCGTAGAGTCAACTCGAGTTGAGTTGAGTTGAACCGAGTTGAGCTGAATCCGTTAACCGGAAGTAGTCGATCTGCTTGGTTCAGCAACACAACTGGTGCTGATTCGACTGTTCTGCACCCCGCTCCGTGCGCTGCTGCTGTTTACCGTCGCTGTGCTTCGGTTTGCGTTGGCCGATGTTTTTGTGCCACATGCAGCACAATGAAACAATGAAATTTTCGATGCTCGCAATTATTTCAACTTTAGCATCGTTCTGCATTTTATAGTGTAGTAAGTGTTCTGTTGTTTTTTAACCCTGCCTCCTCCCCTGGCCTCTTCTTCGTGAGCCTGCTGTTGATCCTGCTGCTTTTCATTGTTGCTGTCGGTGTGGTGCTTTGGTTTGGATGAGTGAGAAGAGTCTACGGGTTGAAAGAATAGAGAATTCTTTTAGCCCAGCATCAGGACCGCTCTGGTCTCTCCCTCTGCCTCCTTCCCTTCTATGGATTTTACTTGATGCGGCGTTAATTTGTCTCAACGGATTGCATTTGTTGAAGTTTGTTTTCGGCTGCTGCCGCATGAAAAGTTTGTGAGAAAGCGCGATGAGGGAAGAACTCCTTTATTTTTTGTTTATTGAATGAAAAAATAGTAATTCAAGTGTTTAAAGCTTTGCAATAAATAAGGTTGAAAATAAAAGCCATGGAATTTTCCACTACGCATAGCTTTTTTATTGTAATCTTTTCTTTAATCTTTTTTTCGGTTAGGTTTCATTTGAAGCTCATGAAAAATTAATTTTAAGAACTTTTTTTCTCATCTCTCTTCTTTTGCTTAGTTTGCTCATTTTGTTCTCCATCCTCTTCTTCTTTTTTACTCCTTCCCAAAGCAATAAAAACCAACTCATGACAGATGATAGCAGAAAATACTTATTTAATGATTTCTTTTCTCCCAGCAGAACATTGAGAAAAGAATGCTACACTACTTTTTACTAGTAGCAGCTTTGCACTACTATTTTATTTTATGATGGTATATAGAATGGTAACATTTCGTGGCTGCTGAGGAGAAGCTCATAAAATATGGCTGGCAACGAAATCAAAGCGGCACGAAATGAGGCAGGACGACGAACGAACAGCAGCAGCAGGAGCAACAAAAGCTGAGCAGCAACACCAGATGAGGCAACAACAACAATGACAGGAACGATTGCAAGGCCGATTTTAAGAACGATACAAGGTACGAATTTTTTCCGAACAAAATCCTGGAGAAAATTAAAAATCTAAACGCGTAAAGAAAGAAAGAACGTGTTATTTTTTTGCAATCATCTAACATCTGCTCGGGTTTAAGTTACAAAGCAATGTTTATAAACTTTTGTAGAACGCTGCAACGATGTATATAGACACAAAAACCACAAATGTATGTATACGTATACAAACGCTTACTTCTTCGTTACACAGAGAGAAACTTCTTCAAATAACCAAAAAAATTACATTAAAGTTTATATAAACATTAAAAGCAGTATTGAATATACAAAATATATACAAAAATAAACAAATAAAAATGTTTTAAATAAAAACTTGTAATAAAAACTTGTAATAAAAATAAATATACTAATTTTTCAGATGAAAGAAATAAGCGACATGGAATAAATATTAAAAACTTGTGCCTTTTTCTCTCAGTGTTCATTTCTCTTCGTATATATGATTGTTTATATATATAATTGCTGTATATACAAGCGTATATGTGTGTATACAAGATTACGTTTCAGATTTTGGAGTTTCTCGTTGATTTTCGTTCAGGTTTTCTACTTTGTAGCGATTCTTTTATGGCCACACACAGGCCAGGAAATTGAAAACAAATTGTTACAAATTTAATGGCTGCACTTCCGATTGCAAGCAGCATTTTAGTGGTTCTGTTTTTATTTTTTCTTTCCACAATTTAATTTAACTCATTAGCTGCATTAATATTGATTGAGTTAAAAGTGAAATAATTAAATTGTTTGTTTAAAAAAGTGTTCGTTAATGCAAACGAATTTCAATTTGCACTAAAAAGACTACTTATTGAATTATTTAAAGATTAATTGATTGCATTTTATTATTATTTTCATTTTAGTTTTGGTTTTTGTTTTTATTTTAATTCTAGAGATTAACAAGCAGTTTTTGTTTTTACACTAAAAATTGTTTCCTTCTTTCGAAGTTATGAATTTAAATTGAAACGAAGTGCATTTAGCTACTTGTTGTTATTGTTGATGTTGTTTCTGCTGTTGTTGTTGTTATTAATGTTTTAACAAGTAAAGTTTATCCTTATTCTTGGGTGTTTCCTGTCTGCTTTGTTGTTGTTTTTGTTTTCTTGTTTATTTATCTTAAAGTTTTTGTTTTTCTGCTGCTTGTTTAAGTGTTCTCCTTCCGCTTCTACACTACTTAATCTACCAGTTAATCTCTTCATTCTTTTTTCTTCCGCTTATCTTTCTCCTGCTCTCTCCGTCTTCAGTTCTTATTCTTCGTTCACTCTCCAAAATTTAGGAGTACACAACTAAATTCGTATTTCATTTGTTTATTTCAGTCTTCTGCTATCTCTTTCTATATCTCCTTCTCACTCGTTCTTTCGAAATATCCACTTGTTCTCTTATGTTAATGTTTTTATAACACCGAACATCTGAATGTGAATTTATTATTATTAATTTAAGTGAATGTGTTCATCCAGAAATGGGCTTGTTTAAAGTTCCCATGGGCCTGAAGTACAGCACTTTAGTAGTTTTTTCTAAAGGCTTTCAGTTATAAGGGAGAGTCTCGTATCATCAATCATCTGAGAAGTCATCATCCGATGTAGCATGTATTTTAAACTTCATACAGACCGAATTTCCTTTCCATAACATATTCTAGTTATTCTCTTAACTTCTTTATTTCAAGTGTTTAATTCTTTAATATTTAGATTTAAATATGTTTTTTATTATGTAAACTTAAATGAAACAAAACAGCGTAAGGATTTAAAAAAATAAAGCCAAACCACAGCAATGAATTATAATAGTCACTGGAAGTCACAAAGTGAAGAAAGAGGACAAAAAATAACACCAACTATGAATGAAAGAGGGAAAAAGAAGACAAAAAAGAAGACAAAAAATAACAGGTAACCCATGTTTAAGGTAACCTCAGCTGTTAGCTGATTAGTATTCGTTTAATTGCTTGACTTAATTTAATTTTAATAAGTTGATAATGATGATGATGATGGCTTAATGTACTCGTACTTAATGAAGAGTTCTTAAAAGAAGTGATGATGGGTTGAGGAGGGTTGATGGTGTGGCGGAGGGTTGCAGGGTTGTGAAAATGCAGCAGCACCAGCAGCTGTTCAAGCAAACCCAACTAACTGTGAAACGACAAACCTCACACATTTTTGTCTACCATAAGAAAATAAAAGAATTATTATTTAATGAGCCATCACAAAGAAAATGGAAGAAAAACAAGGAGAACAGAGTAATCATAAAAAATAATAATAGTAATAACAAGAAGAAGATGAAGAACAACAAAATAAATTACACACACGTTAAAAAAGCCAGTCGATTGTTCATTAGCTTTTACCCTGTTTTCTGTTTACTTTGCTGCTTTTGCTGTGGTTTTACTGTTTCTTCTTTTTCTATAATTTTTATTTTTTTCCATAATTTTACTTTTTTCATAATTTTTCTTCTTTTCATAATTTTTCTTCTTTTAATAATTTTTCTTTTTTCATAATTTTTCTTCTTTTCATATTTGTTCTTTTTAATATGTTTTACTTTTGAAATCATCTCTTTTTTTACATTCTTTTCTGCGTATATGAAACCTTTTACTAAAAAGCACTCAGCATCGGAACCGAGTTCCCGGCTGTCCATTTCTCCTTTTATCCCTTTAGTCCTTCGTCTATTCTTCATTCATTCATTCACATGCTGCGTTTTGAGAGTTTCTGTTAGCTTTTACTTAATCTCCGTCTCAACTGGATTATCCTCTGCTCAGTCAAGGTTTAAAATAGCGCTCATGTGATCTGTCTGTCTGTCTGTTCAGTCTGTCAGACTATCTATCCGTATGTCTGTCTGTCTGACTCCCAGCCTGCCTGCCTTCCTGCTTGCGTTATGGTTTTCAGTCGAATTATCTTTTTTTAATAACTTTATAGCCACATTCTTTAAGAGCAGAATTACGTTGGGCAACAAAAAAACAAGACGTGGAAAAAACTGGATGTTTGTAGAGTTTTTCACATCGTTTTTGTTAAAAAAAAACAAACAAACGAACACAGCAGCGGTTCAGAGAAGCGTAAAAAAGACAGACTCTCATCACACTTTCATGCATCCAAGTTTTTCCACAACTTTTTATGGTTGGCTGACTGTGTGTATGTTTGTGTGTGTGTGTGTGTGTGTATGTGTTTTCTGTGTGACTGCATGTGTGTGGCTTTTACTATAGTTTCATTTCTTCCTTCGTCTTGTGGCATGTTATTCCAGAGAAAAAATTTCTTCGTATTTCACAGCATTTTTCTCGGGTTTTTAATGCTATTTTTGTTTGTTTTTTTATTGGCATTATTATATTGTTGTCTGCATTTATTGCAGTTTTATTTGTTTTTTGTTTTCTTTACTCATCTAATCCCATCTTGTTTCCGATGAAAAATATTTTATTGTATTATTCTATTGAAAACTTTATTTATATTCATTTCGAGAAAAGTTATTTTTATAATTAAAACTGTAATTTAATTAAAAGTTTCATTGAAATCATTAAATGTTACATAAAATTTCCATTATTGTGGTTCAAATCACAACTGAAATTTAAGAAGCTTTGTTTGAAAATTCCTCGAAATTTCATAATTTTTTTCATTTAAGTTTCCCTTGAATTTAATTAAATTTAATTCAGTTAAACAAGAGACAGAGTTGAGAGGGAGAGAGAGAGAGAACTTCGTATTACTCACTTTCTTATCTGTTTCTTACAAAACAACTAAAAAACGACTTCCTTATTTCATAAAAGTTTAGAGTTCTGAATTTTCACTTTTGTGAAGATGAAATATTTTAAATCTCAAAGGAAATCAATAAATAATAGAAACAAAAAAAAATTGTGGATCTCTTGAAATTCGATAGCAAAAGTTAGTGTTTTGTCTTTCACTCTCTCTCTCACACTCCCCCTTTTAAAGAGAGAAGAACAGAGCCGAACGAAAACCAGAAAATCCAAAACTATTTTGTTGCATTTTAAAGTTTTCGAGTAGCGACAAAAACAAGCTAAAAATAAACGAAAGGAAAACAAAATAAAAGAGAAAAGTCAAATAAATAAACAAGGATCGCTCCTTGTTTAGGTAGAGTGTAAATAAAAAGCAAATCATTCGGCGGACGACAAACAAGAATAACAACAACAAACCAAAAACACTTTAAGAACTTAGTTGTGACTCTTTTTTATCTCTTTCTGTGGTGAGGAGAGAAGATAGCAATGAAGGAGATTCAGGACCAAAGAAAGGAGATAAGTGCAAGAGAGAGAGAGAGAGAGAGAGAGAGAGAGAGAAGAGCGAATAAGTGCAAGAAAATTAGGAAGAAGTGCGACATCTGATATTCCGTTGAATCTAACCTTCCAACTACTCGTAAAATTCTTCCTTGATTTCGATTTCCTTGCCTTACATTCATCAATCATTTCAGTCATCTTTTTCCGGTTGAAAAAGTTTGATTTTTAATGCTATTATTTTTGTTCTGTTGTTGTTCTTAAAATAGCAAAAAATTCACTTTTTCCTCCTATATATGGTTTTTCCTACTACGAAATGGACTACCGATGTTCCTACTTTTTTTTTATCGCCCTTACTTACTTTTTTAGGGTTATTTTCACCCATCGAGTTGAACATTAAAAGAACTAAAAGAACACTTGAACAGTTCAACTACATACTACAGTTACGTGAAGCGATTTCACGATTTGCTATTCCCTTGTTATCCTCTCCTCGCACTTCATCCGCCTTTTTATCGCTATTTTTCTAGCCGCCCTCTGGCAATTTCTTCAATCGCTGCTGTTGTTGTTCTTTCAGGCAATCGAACAAGTTTCCCTGCAGATAGTTCCAAGGTACTTTTTTGTTTGCTCAAGAGATACAGAAATACAGGATAAAGCGAAGGATGCAGGATGCCCTAAAATATTAACTTTTTCCCACGATTTTACAGTTTTGTATTCTTTTAACACCAAAGCAACATAAATTGATATACCTACAGATGGGAGGGGGGGGGGATACGAAGGGGAAGTTATGTGTTTCCGCGCTTTGAAAACACTTTTCCCAAAACCAAAGCTAGAGCAAGTTTTGTTGACTGCATTCGAAACTTTACCGCGCTGGGATTTTTACTATTTACCGTTAACATTCTCAAAACATTTTTATCCATCCTTGTTCAAGTATTTATCCTTGCCCAAGCCAAGTGGTCCGGATGCGTTGTATCACGATGAGATCGCTTGGGATGGTTTAAAATTTAGATTGCATCCGAAACCGAAGAGAATAAAACTCAATTCAAAAACTTGTTTGCTTTGTTAGTCTTAATTTCGCTAAATTATAAAGTGCGATATAGAAATCGGTCTTAAATTCCCGATTTTCAGTACATCATCTCGATTGTAGAGTGAATTGAGGAATGGACTGTGGACTGGACACTCTACTGAACTCCAAACCGGACTGAACATTGGAGTCGATGGCATTGAATTTTCAACAACATGTCTATTAAAAGACGCCATTTTTTGGTTCATTCATATGTGGATTTGTGATTGTGTGTGTGTGTATATGAATATGTTAGTGTAGGTGTGTGCGCGTGTGTGTTTGTTTATGTTTCATGCGGGTGACTCGGCGATGGATGGATTGTTATGGAAATTCTTTTCAAGTATCAACTTCTGAAGATGAAAAAGTGTCAAGTTTTTGGTGCGTGCAAAGAATAACAATAACAAAGAACAACAATAACTAAAACCACAATAACAGCAACAACAACAACTCTAATGACAACAGCAGCATCAACATATCTCAGGACCTCAACAACATTTTCGCATTTTCTCATTTTCACTGCATTTTTTCCATGATCAACTTTTATGTTGAAGGACAGCGACAACTTCTGTGCATCTTCTTCTTGTTGCCACGTCATCAGGACGTCAGGATATTCAAGCAGTTAGCCAAGAAGCAAGACTAGTAACTGTTCTAAAAAAATAAGCTGCATGACAATTTTTTTCTACTCTGTTTTCTTGAGTTTTCCTTTTCTTCATCTTCGTTTAGTTTGTTGTTTTTTCTTCGTTTTTTCATTTACTTGCGGGTGCAACTGCAACGTGTTAAGAAAAGTTTGCGTGCAAAATATTTATTTTTTTGGGCTTCTTTTTCTTTCTTTATTTTGATTGAGAAAATTTTATGTTTTTGATTCGAAAGGTTTTTCAGTGTTTCTCATTTCTCAGAGTCACAGAGAGAAAAATACGTTAACTTCTGGTTTACTATATATACTATAAATAAATAATATATGCATATATCTGTGCCAAAAGATTTGCTTTGAAATCAAGGTTTTGTTTTTTCTTGCAAAACAAGAATGAAATTATTAACGATTATGAGAGAGTATTCATACGAATCAAATGAATCATATAAGTAGCTCACATAAGATTCATTCATTCATTTATTCATACAATTTCTTTCTTTTGAGCTGGTGAACATTTTTTCTAATTTAATTGAGGAAAACAGTATTCATAATTAATAATGCTTACTTAATCGAAGCTCATGAAAGCACTTGAAAGTTTAAGTCATTCACTTTGAGCCACTTTTTTCTATGTTGGCGATTTATAATGATTTCTACTAAACAATTTCTCCATCTCTTTCTCTCTGGCACTATATTTTTCTGTCTTGTCTTTCTAATCTTTTGTTTATTTGTCGTCTTTTTCCGTAGATTGTTTTTTTTTTCATTTATTAAAAGTTTTCAGAACTGAAAAATGAAGAAATTGATTGAGTAACGCGAGAGTTCGAACCGCAACCGCGAGGCGCCGTCTTTATTCCCAGCCAGCTTGATTTCTTGTTTGCTTTCATTCTTTGTTCGTTTGTTTGCTTGTTCGCTGCTCTTTCTTGTCGTCCCGAGAGTAACGAATGGCAACGCATCCTTTATTTAAAGGAATCATACGAGCCAACTGAAGCCACAAACTTACGAAGCGACAATAAGTCAAGTGAGCACGGGAGAAACTAAGTGATAGTGACGAAGAAGAAGAAGAAGAAGAAGAAGAAGAAGAAGAAGAAGAAGAAGAAGAAGAAGAAGAAGAAGAAGAAAAGATAGTACAAAATGTGAACTACAACAGCAACAACCGTCACCGAAGTGAACACAACAGTACTCAAGGATACGAAAATAAGTATTTTTTGAAAGAAACTTTTGTGCATTTTTGTGGAAAACTCGACATCAAGTCGTCGGCGTTGTCGTCGTCGTTGTTGTGGTCGCCGTTGCTACTCTACTGTTGTTGTAATTGTTGTCATTGTTGTTGTTGTTATTATTGTTGTCATTGTTGTTGTTGTTGTTGTTGTTGTCATGTCAGGCGCATCCTTTTGTTAAAAATCTCCCGTATCGATGGAAGTTCTGCTGCGCTTTTAGAATATTTTAATTTTCATACTCTTTTTTTTCTTCTTTCTTTTAGGATGCTTTTTTTCATAGTGACAATTGAAGGAGTGGTTGCAGGAGGAGGACGGAAAGGAGTGGAGTGGAGTGGTGGGTGGATAGGGGAAGTAAGGGGCGGAGGGTGTGGCCCGAGATCAACATTGCAATGTCATCAGCATCATGTGCAAAAAGTTGTTACTTCGTGGCAGATCCAGACTCTCCTACCTCTCTGTCCCTCTCTCTACTTCTCCACTGTTTCTCCTCTTCCTACCCACTCATCGTTGTCCTTGCAGAAGGACATCACCAGCAGCTGCTGAACGATTGCTGCTGTGGAAGTGAGAGTCACCAACTTTTTGTATGTTGTAACTTTTGTAAAAGTCTTGTTTTTGTTCTTGTCGTTGTTTTTGTCGTACGCTTTTTTGTGTAAAAACTCTTTTAAACCCTTTTTAAAAATGCTGACATCAACGCCATCGATTCGATTCGATTGTTGTTGCTGCTGCTTCATTTTTGATGCTGCTGATTGAATTACAACAGCAGCACTTTACGAAAAACATTCAACTGCGAGGCGTGGCATCAACCTCGCGACATGCAACAAAAGCAACAGCAAAGCTAACGAGCTTCATGGTAGAGGGTGGAAGAGAGAAGAAAGAAGGTGCCGAGGAAACACGACGATCAGCAGAAGTCGACCAGGAACAATCAAAAACAACAACAACAACATCAGTAGTAATATTTGTTGTTTTCTCTCGTTTATGGATCGTAATTTTCTTTACTTTAATGAAAGTTTTATGATTTCAATACAAGTTCCATTGAATTTTATTGAAATTTTAAAAAGAACAACAATCTAAAGAAAATTCAAAAAATTTCAAAAATTTCATTAGATTTGAGAAATTTAACAAAACTAAAGGAGTTCCAAAAATCTTCGAAATGCTGAAAAATTCTCAAAATCCTTAAGGAAATTCTTTCTCCGTTCCTTCTTCTTGTTTTCTTCTACTGCTGCATTCTTTTTCTTTTCTTATTCTTTTTTTTTTCTTATTCTTTTCTTCTTCTTACTTTTTTCTTCCTCTTCCCCTTATTTTCTTCTTTTTGCTTACACCGCGAATTTCTCCGTTTTTAATGTGCAACTCAAGTAAATTGAAATTGCTTATTATTAGATTTGCGTGTGTTTCATAGGTAGTTGTTGTTGTTGTTGCATTCAATTTGCATTTTATTCTACTCATAATTAGTGGAATATTCTGTCGTATCACTACCCCGCCCCTTCTGCCCTCCTGCCCTCTACAAGAGTCCTTCAACTTCACGTACGAACAGCAACAGCAGCAGCTCGACAAGAATTAAAATTTAATCTGCGTGAGAACTGTTTTCGTATTCGTTAGTTTTACATTTTATTATTATTTCTTCTTCTCTTTCTCTCTTTCTTGCTTTCTCTCACCCTCTGAATACGCTACAACCTGCAGTTCCGTAAAACGTACGTTTTTATTTGTACAAAAATTACGCAACACTTTTGTAACATTGAGCTTTGTACGTGAGTGTTAACATATACACAAACACACAAACACACACACACACACATGCATGGGGACACACACACACACATTCACACACGTACTCACGCACATTTGCATGAATGACATGCATGCATGAGTGCTCGTTGCATTGCGTTGTAATTAAAATTGCATGTTGCATTTTTGCTGCAAGCTGATGATGTTGTTGTTGTTGCTGATGTTGTTGCTGTTGTTGTTCTTGTTGTTGTTGTTGTTGTTGATCTGGTTTTAATTTCTTCTCCTTCTATCAATTTGTTGCCATTTGCATTTGCATCTTCTTCATGCGTCGAAAAGCAAAACTTTCTTTTGTTTTTTTTTCTGTTTTCTCTTCTGTTTCGTTTTAAAGGAAGGAGTTTTTTAGTATTGAGATTTTAAAACACGGGATTTCATAGTTTGAAAAGTTATATTTCACTCTTTTTTATTGATTCTTATTTGAATACGTTTAAAAAAGTCTATTGTTTAATTTTTATGAATAGAATGAGCATATTTTATGAAAAATCTAATAAGAAATATTCAGAAGACCCGTTTTTGAATTTTAGAACCTTTCAGTGTTAATTTTTCAACATTTTCAACAATCTTCTTGTTGAACTACATGTGAATTATATTGCATTCGTAAAGAAAAGTTGTGTGAATCAAAGGAAAGGTGATTATTGATGGCTGATTAGTTTAACTTAGTCACTCGGTTCTTAAATCTTAATTAATATTCTGTTAAAAAATATGTTAATAATTTTCTTTCTTTTCTTATAAAAATTTGAGTGTGTTTTAACATGTTTCTATAAAAATAAAGTCAATTTTTTAGACCCTCGATTAGAAAATAAATTTTGTCAATTAACCGACATTTGTTAGAATGTGTTTAAAATACATAAATGTCTTAATTAACAAACTTTTAAATGCTAATATTTATTCTTAATTTCAATATGAAATCAATGCAAATAAAATTCGAAACATGCATAAAATTAGCCTGATTTTCGGAACGAACGCATTTGTAAATATTTTAAAAACATCAACAGTTTTGTAGTTAATTCTTTTCTGTTAGAAATAATTTATAATATAAATAATAATCCATATATTATTATTAATACATACATATGCATACTAGTATCGTGTATATCGCAATTATTTTGAATAATAAAATCGAATAATTGAGTTGAAATAATTTATTCAATGTTTTCTGTTTAAATGTAAAGATTCTGTACCACAAAATTAATCCATTGTAACATTATAATTATTATTGTTATTATTATTACCATTATTATTACCAATAATTAATGGTTTCCTGTTTCCTGTTTCAGGTTTAAAATATTTGAATTTAGGGAGGGAATTCTATAGAATTTGAAGCGACAAACAATCGATAGAAGTTTGTTCCAATGAAACTCACTGTAATACCTTAAAAATGGATATCTAAGAAGGCGTGATGTAAACTATATGAATATATAGTAACTGGATAAATGTGTATCGAAGAAAATGGAATATTGAAATGTGTTACTATATAAAAGTTTACCCATGTAAATGTGTTGGCTTTTGTATGTAAATGTGTGTATGTATGTGAGTGTTATCAATTCATTTCGCATTTAATATTTATTGAATTATTCATAGCTAATAATTGTATTTATGTTATGTTTTTTTGTTTTTATCTATCATTGATTATAGATTTGGTTGTTATTACGACATTAGTTAATATTTACTCTGCAAATGGGTGGAAGAACAGTTATAATTTTATGTAACTGTAACAGCAATAATGTGTTTTTTTACCTATTGAAATAACAACATTTATTAGAGGTAAATATTATCACTTCATTGAATTCATGGATTTATTAACATTTATTTGATTATTAACTCATTTCACAGAATTTAATTTAGATTTCAATTTAAATGCGCTTATTATTCTATTTACTTCATTCGCTCAAGTTTTGTGTTGTTTTAATAAACAGCTGAAAAAATGTCATCTAAAAAAATGTCAACCAGTATAAAATATTGATAGAAATACAAATTGCAATACAATAAATAAAAAGCAAATGCAATTAAAATATTTTACTTAATTATGTGAAAGAAATAAATTTCAAAACTGTTGAAAAGAATTACAAAAACCTACAAACGACAACAATTACAACAACTGCTGTATTATAAAACATTCCGTTTAATATGCTTTCTGTAAACTTAGATAATTTATTAGATGTCCAGGATAAATAATTTAAAAAGTAAATAAAATAAATTTTATAAAGCAAATAAAATCAAAATACAAACACAAGTAAATAAACACTGCAATGGAATGGAATTTCTATGGATTTCTAGTAAAAATTCCAAAAAAAAATTCACAAAAAATAATTAAAATTATTGTAACGGTAAAAAACTGCTATTTTTTATAAAAAACACTTCAATTTGTAAAAACAAATCTCATCAATTTTATTTTTTGTAAACTGTTTTAAACAATTAAAGAGTGCTTTAATGAAAATGAGTCTTAATAATTTTCTCCTGTTTCTCCCGAATTTTATTTTAAATAACAACAACAAAGAAAAAAGATGGTTAAAAATAACGAACATTTAACAGTTGAAATGAACTAATTAAATGTTATAATTAAATTTTAATTTTTCATCATGTTTCACAGTTAAAAAGACGGATCAGAAGCAGATAAACAGTAGTAAAAAAAAAAAAAATATCGCAAATGTTTGTACAAAAATAAAAAAGAAGAATCGAAAACCCAAAAACAATAACAAAAACAAAAAAAGTACTGTTGAGAATAAAACAACAAAAAGGCAGCAACAAAAACAAATACTAGAGCAAAAAATAGTAAATTTTTTATAAAAAAATAATAAATAATAAATAATTGCAAAAGGAAATAAAAACAGAGCGAAAAATACGAATATATTATATATAAAAATATACATGAAAAATATACAAAAAGCAAGCGATTAAAAACGCTGGAGATGAAACATGTACTTTTAATCGAAACAATAAAAACAACCAACAACTGTAGAGATATACAGTATATATATACGTATGTAATTCAAACATGAAATACATACGAATGTGCTTTAAGCTCACAAAAAGAAGAAGCAATCAGCAACCATGAAATATGTTCAGTTAATTGAAAATTCATTTCATTTGAACAAAAATCATGGTTAACATTTTTTAAGTGTTGTTTTCTGATCCTGTTTTACTGCTGCTGTTGGGAGGAGGGGGCTCTGCACCTGCCCCCGTTTCTGCTTTCTTCAACGCTACGCTACTGTCTCTGCGCTTCGTATGTTGTTGTTGTTCATGCTGCTGCCTCTGCTACTATTTACACTTCTTCCTGCTCTGCTCTGCTTGTGGCTTAACTGCTTCCACTGCTTCTCCTGTGCTGCTTCCATTGCTACTGCTTCCATGGTGATCTCTTCCTCTTTCCGCTGCTCTGTTGATTGAGTTACTGTTTTTGTTGTTTCGTGTGTTGTTGTCTCTGCTGCTCCTTTTGCCAAGAGTTCTCCTGTTGGCTCTGCTTCTGTCTCTGTTCCTGAGCTGCTTTCTCTGCTTCTGCTTTTGTTTCCGTTACTGGTTCCTCTCTCTCGATCTTCAATCTTTCTCCATCTCACTATTTCAATGAAGTGCGTCATTGTCGATATGTTGTTCTTATTTTTGTGAATATTTAGTCATTGTGTTGTTGCTGTTTCTGGAATTGTTTCTGATGTCTGGCATTTCGATGCTTTCACATCATATTAATTGCTTTTTTGGGGACGAAAAAGTATTCGCTTTTATTGCATTCTGTGTTGAGTGCACTCTTATTTTTCTCCTCTTCCCGCTTCTCATGAATTTCCCTCCACAAATAAACAAGCACTTAATTACCGTTATTATCTGTTCGTTCCATTAAAAAATTCCCATTTTATTAATTAATTAATTCGCAGTCATCAATCTGCGTGTGTTAATTATTATTTATAATCGCATTATTATTATTTTTATGACTGTATTGTGTTCTCCAGCAGTTAAAGCAATGAAAGCAAGATAATATCATAAATAATGCAATGAAAGTAGAAATCAGGAGAAAAGCAACAAATCACTGTTGACTGTTTTCAGAGAAATTCCTTCTTTTTTTTCAAAGCGCTAAAGAATGTTGTCAGTTTTATTGAACACCTGCTGATAGCTTCATTCCATCCACTCGTCACTCAAACAATCGCTTCAATCGTCGCTCACTCACTTCTTCTTCCTCCCTCTACCGCTTCTCTATCGTTCTCTCCCTCAACACGTATTCTTGTCTTTCTTTCTTTCTTGTTTATTATTATATATTTTGCAGTTCGTGACTTTTCTTGTTTGCGGTAAAAAGTAACGGACGAGAGGGTACAGAGTACCGTTAGCTTTACTGTCAGGCGCCTGTTGACACCATGATACGGTTAGATAGCAATACCGTTATTCGTGTTGTTGTTCTTGTTTGTATTTGTTTTGAGTTCTGTTGCTGTTTGTTTGCATTTCTTGCTGTCTTTTGTGTTGCTATTATTGAACTGTGTTGTTGTTGTTATTATTGTATTATTCTATTATCTACTGTGTGGTGAATTGTAAAAAAATGACGTTTTTAATCCACATTTTGAAGAAGGATTTTTCAAAAACCACATTTTAGCTTTCATTGAAACTCGGGATTTTCCCTTGGTATAAAAATATACCTGAAAAAGCCTGAACAAAAGCGGTTGAATTGCTAAAAAAAATGAAATTTGAGAAATAAGAGGAGACAACAACCATTCTAACTACAATAAGAAGTGCAACAACAGCACCGAAAATTAACAATGGGAACTACACTGAGAAAAACAACAACAACTACAACAAGAATCGCAATACAACAACAACAATGACAAAAAATAATGAAGAAACAACGAAGAAAACGTGAAATTTTCTTAAATATTCAGATGAGATTCATTACAATCGCTCGAAATTAAAAAAAAAATTAAGAAACAAGTAAACAAACACATGTATAGACATATACATATACATGCATACACTTCTATACAAACCAAGGAACTCGCGACAAGCAAATAAAACATTGAAAAGCTTTCGTTTGCAGCTGCTTCGAGCTTCGTTCAGGTGCTTGGCGTCAAATGCATCTGCTTACAAAACAAAAAATTTAATAAATAAAATATACAACGAAATCCCCACATTATGTTGAGCGAAAGAGATAGCTATAGAGAGAGATAGAGAGGGAGAGAGAGCGAGTCCCTCTGAACTTGATATAAAAATAGTACTTGTATTTGCGTGTTTTTATTATTATTATTGTTATTGTTGTTGTTATTATTCTTATTATTATTGCTTTTATTATTGTTTTACTTGTTGTTTTTTGTATTTATTTACATTGTAGATACAAGGACCTTGTCACAGATATCGTTGTTTCGGTTGTTGTTCCTGTTGTAATATTCACATACGAGTACATACGCATACATATTTAAAATATTACATACTTACTTTGAAAACTTTCCTTGAGTTCGCTCAAGGTTCAGATTACAATTGAATAACGAGAAAACAAGCAACTGCTGCTATTGCTGTTGCACTTCTAATAACAATAACAACAACAACAACATAATTAATTTAATTTTTCTGTAATTTAACGAAGCATTCTTGTCTTTGTTTGTCTTTGTTTGTCTTTGTTCTTTTGTGTCTGTGCCTCTGTCACGCCACTCATTCTCTCGCTCCTTCTCTCTCTCTCTCTTCTTCTCTCTCTATCTCTTCTTCTCTCTCTCTCTGTTTTGCACACTCTGCTTTTGACTGCTTCTCACACGTTTTCGGAATGTGCTTGTGTTCTTTCATTAAAATCTACATATTGTACTTCTGCTGTTTAAATATAAAATTTAAATTCAATTTAATAGCAAAAAGAAAAACAAAATTCAGGCGAAAAGAAACGCAAAGAGAGAAGCTTAAACAAGGCAAAAACTCTCGAATAACAATTGAAAAACAAGGACTTTTTTAAGTGGCAAGGAGATGGCAGGAAGAGAGGTGGAAAGGACAAGAATGTAGCATGTGTATTTGTGTGTTTTACGTAGAAAAGTTTGTCATGTCGCACAGCATGGAGAATTGTTGTTTTTACAGTTATAAGTTGATTTTCTACGCGTTCTTGTTTGTTGTTGCTTGTGAGGGGGTTTTCAATCCCCCCTAAAAACATGAATCAAACTCTGTTATTTGATAGTCGTATATGTAAACCCAGTGAAAGTATGTTTATGTGTGTGTGTGTTAAAATATCCTTTCAAAGATTTCAGTTTGTATAGTTTTAAATTTTATTGAATTCCATTGATTTTCATGTATTATACTTATATATATTTTACTTTTATTTTTAGGTCTTTATTTTAGCAATATTTATTCTTAAACGAAAAGAAAAAGGAAACGATATCGACTTTAATTCAATTTTAAGCAAATGTGTTTACTGTGATATGAACCAGAATGTTTCACTTTAGTAATGTTTAAAATTTAACTCTTTAATGTTTAAATTTTCATTTGCAATCTAAATGAAAAAATGATTTCGATTTAAGCTTTATTTTCTTATTATATACACAAATATACATGGATGTATGCAGATTATATGCACATGTATGTCTTTTATTTAATATTTATTAATTTTTATTTTATTAAAATCTGTTCGGATCAGAAATGAATCATAATTTGCTTTCTCTGCTGCTGTTATAATTAATTTACTTGTTGTCTTCCTTTGTTGCAGTTGATGTTGTTGTTGTTGTTGTTGCAACAGTTCCGTTACGAACCAATTCCGTTTCCAGTGTCACCTTTTAATTCATCATCCATTTCAATTTTGCGCTCATTGTTTGTATTTCAGTCAAGCGACATGGCGGCGATCGCTGCTTGCAGAATATTTTATTGTATTTATAATTCTGCGTCTGCGTTTGCTTGTTTTTTGTTGGCACTTTTCTCTTGTTTTCGTGTTTTCTGTGGTTGCCAACGCTTTATTTATTACCTTTCTTGAAGCTTCCGGTGTATGATGCGTTGGTGACGCTGCGGCCAGAGTCGTAACGTGACAGTAACAACAACACTTGCCGCATGTCACGCATCAATCGTTGTGGTTGTTTGTTGTTATTGTTTCTTTCGGGGAACCAGTGATATTTATTAATATTCATTTAAGTATTTTTATCGGAAGCAGCATATAAAAGTGAGTGTTATAATTTAATATCATAAAAAATAAGAAGATTTAACAATCATTTATATCCTCAAGTAGTCAAGTTGTTGTTGTTATTATTGATGGTAAATAATTTAATTTTCCGTTTGGTGTTGAGCAACGTACGAAATTGAAGATGAAGTGAGTCATTCTTTGGCCATGGCCAGTGGTGCCGCTGTCATCAAATTAAATGTGTCCTCAGCTCCAGAGCAATGTGTCCATAAACTCCCACTTTGGACACATATGTGTCCTAACGACGGCACGATGGTGATTGCAATTTTAAACATAAAAAAATATACTCGCTCAATGAATTAATTTTTGCACAATATAGTAGTGTTTTCACAATTGAGTATGTTTTGTTGTTGTTGTTTTATTGTTATAATCTCCATTATTTTGAAGTGGAAAACAAACAATTTTTTCTATATGTATGAACATACATATATGAACATATACATATATGTATATGTTATTTATGTTGTTTATCTTATTTTGAAACACAAATTTTTCAACGCTACGAATAAAAATTGTTGTTTGTGTAAAAACGTGAGTTTTTTTGAGTGAAGTTTCAGTGTTTTTAAAAAAAATTCTCATTGTTAAACTTTTTTATATTTTGAAGTGTTTTAATCCTTTTGTTTTCTGCGAACATATGGATTAAAATATGCCGTTGTTAATCTTATTATAGTGGGTTTTGTTTAGCTTTGCTCCTATATGAATTATTGATCTGGTTCTTGAAACCAAAATCAAATCAAATCTACAAAAAAAGAAATAAATCCTTTTAATAAAGGATATATCGGAAAAATATAAATAAAGGAATAATATATCGATAGCTTCACTCTTTTCAATAAAACATTAAAGATTGAGAAACGTTGAATGCTGTCTTTTATAGCAATTTTAGAAAGAAACCAGCCGATGGCCCATCATATACAATATATAAGAAAATTGTTGTGTTTGTTATCGTCGTCTCAGGAACACTTGGCCAGCACTTGGTTGATAGCGTTGTTGTGGGCTCTCCTTGAGCCCAGTATGAAAAAAAATTATATAAGCTCACATCAAGAATAACAACAACAGCAACAACAAGTTTCATCACCATGTCCATGGCCCAGATTTCGCATGAAACTGTTTCTGGTGCAGAGTTTTGAAGGTTTTTGAACAGAATCGTCCTCTTTTGAAACGTTGGCAACGCTGCTGTAATTAATTTCATATTAAAGTTTATCTTCGAGCTTATTTCAAAGCAGTGCTTTAGCGTCAGTTTGAAAGTCAGTCTGTCTGTCTGTCAGTCAGTTCGCCAGTTAGTCATCAGTCACTCCTCTGTTCGTATCTCAATCTGACCCACAGCTTGTCTCTCCCTCTCTCTCACTCTTCCTCTGAGTCTGTTCATCATCTCTGTTGAATCTGTCAAATTGTCTGTCAAACCGTCACGCGGTTGCTTTAAATAAATGCGTTTATAGCAGTCGTCAAACTTGACGTAGATAGAAGTGTGTTTTGGCTCAGGGTGGCCAGGGATACAATTTTGCAGGACGTACCAGCATCTGCTCAACTATTTAACACTTTGTTGGAAATCATAAAAAGCCGAGGATGCTGACAGCTCTTTGAACAATCACACGAACATCTACTTAGACGCTTAATCACTCACCCACCCGCTCTCTTTCTCTCTCTTTCTTTCCGAATATATCGTTCTTTTTCTCTCGTAAAATTTCCGCCATATTTTCCACTATCTTCAGGCGCTTTTCTTTTATCTTTTCGACGTTTTTTTGGTACTTTTTTTGCACTTACCCGACTCATTTAACTTTGTTGTCTGCTGCATGTGTCGACAGAACATTTCGTATTCCCCGCCAGATGGCGCTTCGGTGGCCGCTTTAACGGTATGCATGTGCTTCGTGAAGGCTCCGACGATGGCGGCCATACGATCGAAGGCGCCCACGTTGATGTGGCCGTTCGGTAATCTAGAAAAAAGTCGACAAGAAGTAGAGAAAAACAACAATGAAATAAAAACGATGAAGAATAAAAAATTTGGAAAAAAAGAGAAAAGAAGATTATGGAAAATAGTTCGGTCTTTCTTTAAAGAAGGTGAAAACTGAGAAAAGTAGTCTCCCGCGTAAAGAAGAATAAGAAAAATGAGAAGAAGGACGACGAGAAGAAGAATCAGGAGCAGAACCAGGCTAGGAAAGAGCAAACATAAACCGGAACAAGAAGAAAATCATCAAGAATCAATTACGAATTGTTTGAAGAATGTAGTAGTCGATGTTAAAGTATAAAAAAATGCAGCTAATGCAAAATGCAAAAACATGCAGCAAGGAACGCAGAATAAACGAGTTCAGTTGTGAGAATTTCGTATTATTTTCCCGCTCTCCTTCTCGCTCCTTGCGAATTTCCATATGAGTGGAAACTAGAGGATGGTTTCTCTTCAGGCTTTTAAAATTCACAACACACATTCTTCTCATCTCATTTCAGATGTCATTTAGCCGTATCATGATGTAAAATGCGTTGTAAAAGCGTGATTTTATATCCTTTAAATTCCACGTCGAATTCTTTGCGTGAAGCGATTTAATATTCTATTTTGACTCTGAAGTGTACCAAGAGCATGAATGAAAGAACACGAGAAGGAAAAGTAATCCTTTTCCTAATCAAGGTTTAAAAGAAGTCTAAAAGGACTCTGAATATAAGAAAAGATATTTTTAATCACTAACGCATCAAGATTTCAATCAAAGAAGATTTTGGAAGTTGAAATGAATTGAAATAAAGCCCAGAGACAATCTTTAAGCTCTCTGGCAGAAATCATAAGAATAAAGCTATGATTGTAGCTTGCAATTGATTTCATCCGATTTGAATCCTGAAATGGATGGAATAAAGGCATCACTCATTCAACTCAAACGCATTATTCATTCGGTTTCTAAATATTCCATAAATACAGGAAAAAGGACAATTTATTCAAATTATATCAGGGGGTGTATATAGTCTACTATACCCACACACACACAGATAGACCACACTAAAGAGGTAGATATGTAGATAGAAGAGACAGACACACACTGGATAGTAACTCAGAGAGATGGCGATTATGTTGATTTATCTACTCCGTATTATTTCTCCACGCATGAGTTGCATTTTGATGTTTTCACATCTGCATTGAAAATCGCCGGAAATCTCCACGAAATCCATTTAAATCTCACCAGGGAAAAATTTAAAATGCAGCTCAGGTTCAGCTCGGACATCATAATCGAAATTCAACCTATAATACAGCAACCTATAATAGAAGTTCACAAATGTCGGCGTTCACAATTTCAGGTTCAAAGAATATACAGTAGAAAATAATGATAAGGACGAAGAAGCGTAAGGAGGTCAATAAGAAGGAAAAGCAGATGAAGAAAAAGAGAAGAGAAGGATAGAAGATGGAACGAATTGCATAAGTTAAGGTTTTGCTTCGTTTGTGGTCACATGTGTTTATGTTGGTAGCTGTTCTTGTTTAAGAACCACTTTCTTTGCCACAAATACACATACATAGACACATGAATACACATATGAAAACAAGTAAATGGACACATGGACACACACGCACACACACATACACGGTCATGGTTTCGTCCTCATATCTTGCGGACAATGAAATAATAACTTCATGGTTTTCGCAGATTATCTTATGTACCCCTCCCTCTCTCCCCCCCTCTCTCACTCTATCTCTCTCTTTCTTGGACTTCCGAAAATAAATGCATTTGCTATTTGCACGTGATGCTGAAATATTTTACGTATATCAGGATGAAAGCAAAAGGTGGGCCATCGGTTGGTTTCTTTTTAAATGTAATTAATTAGAACAAATTACGATTAACTCAAATTGAGTTAAATAATTTGCCATTTCTGATGTGAAATGAATTCCTGGATTTTAAACCACGAAAGAAGATTCTTTCCGTTCTAATATTTCGTTATTACATTTATTTGTGTGCGTGTTTGTATAATCATGATTTGTTTAAGTGAAGCAAAACTTTGTAGTAGATGCTTTGAGGTATTTTCACGGTTTGTAGTTTCCTGTTGCTGTTGTTGAGGTTTTCAATTTATACTGACCTCACGCACTGAGCAACTCATTCAGTCGCTCATTCAGCAACTCATTCAGTCACTCATTCACTCACTCATTCACGTGCTCATTCAGTCACTCATTCACACAGTTTCCATTACATTCTGACATTCTTTCATTGCAAATGTGTTTCTTGTTGAGTCTCTGTTGTGCTTTGTTGCTTTTAGCAAAAGTATCTCACATTCAAGTGAACGTGACTCTGACTCGAATTCGGATTCGAATTCGTATTTTTGCTCCTGCTCAATGCAGCGAGATCTCGTCTTTGCTTTGAGGTCATTCAGTCTTTAAGTTCATTAAGCAATTTTTTTTTGTGAACTACAGAAACATAAGAAGTCCACGGAAAGCTTTACTTTCTTCTAAAAACTGTCCTTCAAATTTTATACTCAGTCCTTTCTCAAAATTTCTAAAAGTTACACTTACAAAAATTATACAAATCAACGTACAATTTATACGATTTTAATGTATATTAAATCTTAACGCACATTAAATAATAGTTGCTCTTCAGTAAAAAGCCTCTAGACTCTACAATAAAAGGTAAATAGTAGAATTTTAACATGAAATAGCGTACAATTCCAAAAATATATCTTCTGCCTCTGTCGTTCGAGTGTATTTCATCGATTGGTTTTCCATCACGACGCACTTCATTTGAATGGAAACTATTTTAATCCACTGCCACCTGCCATTTTCACTCTGTCACTCTATTGAGACCGGCTTATGTACCGACCGAACGACTAACCGACCAACCATACGGGGCGATTCGGTGCGGTTCACTTCGGTGTGTATTGTTCATTTGATGACGTGTTGCCGCCACTCTTTGTATGAAATGAAATATTGAACTTTTGTTCCGATCTGCTCTGCGCCCGTTTTTGTGGTGCTCATTGCTCAGTGGTTGGCAATTCCACTGAAGATAATCATTGGCAATACTTGCTGTTTGTTGTTGGTTTTTGCTGATTTTAATTGTAGCCACTTTGCGACCACTTTTGCAGGGAATTTAAATTCAAATAAAGCGCTCTCGGCGGTCATTTTGCATTTATTGCAAATTAGTTAATGCCACATGATAAGAGAAGTGAGAGAAAAGGAGAAAGAGAGAGAGAGAGACTTATCAAGTGCAAGAGAAAGTAAGAGTATGTATGTTAATTGGATTTAGTTCAGCTGGGATTGCCATCATCTGCTCAATTTAAATGCTTTTGGGAAAAATAGTTTTACAATAAAATTAATTAAAAGAAGACCGACCACAAAACGAGAACATTTTTCCAACTAATTAGTTGAATAACGAAGAGAAGAATGAAAACAACAACAACAATACAGATACTCGTATAATTAAAAACTTGCAGCTTTGTTTGTTGCTGAGTTTCTGAGAGTTGCTTCAGTTGGGGAGAAGATTCTGCCACAAGAAATGTGACCGTCATACATAATAATTTAATTAAGCGAAGAACCAAACCAACGAAAACAACAACAACAACAATATCAATAGAGAATACAAGTTCTAACACTTCGCATTCTCTTTCTCACCCTCAATCTAAACAGTGAACTCTTACTTACTCACTCTTACTTCAGAGCTCTGTACAGTGGTTAGAAAATATTTTTCGATAGTCAAAAAGTTGCACCAGTATTAAAAATATTTTCAATTTTAGTTCTTTATACAAAAACTACCAACTTTCTCAATGATTATTATTTATTATTTTAAATTCTTAAGCAACAATTTTTGAAAACAACAAAAACTCTCATTTCGAAAATTCTGAGTTCTATATCTCGAAAAGTTGATGAAATTGATGAGATCCCTTTTGCATTCAAGATATATCAAGGATGTTAAAAGGATGAAGGACAAATTTTAGTTTTGTATTTTAAGCAATTTTTTAAAGTTTTCTTATATTCTTTTGATTGTTTTCCAATTATATGAATTTTTAATCTAGAAATGTGTTTCTTAGCCCACTATATTGTCACTGTTGAAGTAAATTCACGAACCATTTAATAATCGTAAAAAGTTTGACGCGATTTCATAGAGAAAAAAAGCCCAACCAAACACAAAGCATTGTTATAAATTTCGTGCCATGATAATTAGCAGTTACGCTCTGATGAGAGCAACTGAAATGTGATAAAGATAGAGAGGGAAAAAGAGAATATAGCGAAAAGAGGGATGGACGGAGAAAATTACAAGAGAGAAATTTATACAGAGAGAGGCGGTTAAGGTGGAAGATGGTGATGGTGACACGTCCAACACACGTCCGAAATTAATTCCAGACCTTGAAATAGTTTTGTCAATTATTTGATGGTACAAAAAAGTAGTTTACAATAAGAAAAATAAAAAAGTACATTTAGTATCTAGCAAGAATATCAAAATTCACACAAGATATACTTGAAATATAAAATGAATTATCAGAAAAATATCTGGAGAAAAATATAGCTACTTACAGACTATATACGTATATATTGTTATATGTATATTGAATAATATTTCAATGTGAAATTCCTTTAATATCAAATCAAATCAAATATGATATCAGAATTTTAACGAAATAAATTCTGAAACATAGCTAAGAACATTAACAATTTAATTAATCTTTTACTATAGTTATACTATAATTGAGCTACTTAAAGATCCATTAGTTTTGCTTTCATCTTAAACAGAATAATTAATTTGAAGCTCTCTTTCCAGACAACCGACTCTAACGTGCTAAAACAACACCAACAACAACATCCCTCAACGGAGTGTAAATTTATTTTGTAATCAAATTTTAAGAAATTTTGTGCGTCTTTCTTCGAATTCCTTGAACTATTTTGAAGCTACTCGTAGCTGAGTTTTCGAGTGAGAGACTGAATGGCAGGCAGGCTGGCAGGATGCTTTAAAGGACTCTTCTGTTTGAAGCAGTTGGCAGAACTTTTAGCTTCACAAGAATCTCAAGCGTTTCAGAGTTTAGTTAAAATTTAAATTCCAACCTTTTAGCGTTCCCAGAAATGGCAGCAGAATCGTAGAAGGGGCGGAATTCGAACGGAGGCTGAGCTTCTAAAATCCGATGCGAAGGTAGAAAAGTTTTGAGCGTGAAGCACGGAACTCGTTCTGCCATTTATGGAGCTTAAAGTTTTGCATGAGGAAAACACTAACAATAACAACAACAATAACTGCATATAACTGCGTTGTAGCTTTAACACTGCAAGGCAATAACAATGCTTGCATTGTTACAAACAAATGCAATACATATAAACACACCAGGAAACTCACACTCACATACACACATCTACTTGGTTGTGTTACCTATTCAACTTTGAATGTGTTGGTTTTCAAATACTTCACGACTCAAGCAGCAGCAGTTTTTTAAATCCTTCCCTGTTTTCTCTTTTCCCGAACAACTTTCGCGGAAAATTTGTTAAATAATAAATTTATGCAAAACTTTAACCTTTCAACTTATTTAAGAGTAAGCAGCTTCAGTTGCAGCGCTGCTTTTGCTGCAGTTAAAAAATAGTGCAGTTTTTTGGCCTCCTGATTTATGCAGATTTTTCGTTGTCCTTTTTTAGGAATGATTTTCCTTTGTTTTCTACTAAAAAAGATGAATATTTTAAGAAACACTTTGTTAAGTTAAGCATCTAGTAGCAAGTAACGTTTTCTGAGTGGCGTGATAGTGAACGAAGCAACAAAAAAGAACCGGCATAAAAAAAGGAATATTTTCGTTAATGTAAAAGATTAAAACTTGTCACTTAAGTGAAACCAAGAAATATTCTGAGGCAAAATTGTTGTCTTTAATTCGTTTTTAATTTCCGTGGCTTTGTAAAGAGTTTATTCGAACAATTTTCGATTTCCTAATTAATTGCTTCATCTCGCTTCATCTCCTGTTCATCCGGTGAAAGACCATCAAATTGGTATAAAAAAAATCTCTCTCTTTTTCTGACTTTTTTCTTGTTTACTTCTTAATAAAAACCCTTCATTACCTTCGAATCCAAATGAAAATGAATTGACAAATGAGACCGAGATTTCAGAGTACGAAGCGCAATTATTTGCGGGGTGTTTCGCGGGATTTCATGAAAAATTGAAGAATGGGAGAAGAAAGTTTTGGTTAATGCAATATTTCTGAAGTTTTTCCGTCCGCTGAGCAGACGATTTGAAGGTTGAACTTAGATGAGGAACGAAGGAAGGCGAAGAAGAGAGAAGTGCGGCGGAGAATGGAAAAGAATAGCAAAAACTTCATTAATTAATTTTTCTTCTCATTTCGATTTTCTGCCGTCGTTATTTTGGTTGTTTCTATTTTATCCATCATTTAAGAGATTTCTATTTTATTGCAGAAGTTTTTATTTCTTTCTTCGTTCGCGAATCTTCTCACCATCCACACTTTATTCTCCTTCTTCGTGAAATCGAGTAACAAAAGCATTCGTCGAAGACCACTAAAAATGCTTGTTGCTATTGTTTTAATTTTTATTATCGCCAGCGAATGAAGCAGCGTGGCGTATTTAGCCTGGTTAACGGATTTTAATTGAATTTTCTTATTTTTAATCTGTGGATGTTGAATGCTCCTTGAAAAGCAACCACCCTGGTTTCCTGGTCGGGTTTTTCCGCTTCCGCAACCTGCTGAAGTGTAAAACTCTTTGTATTTGTTTGCACTTTTAATAAAAATAATTAAGCGCTGTCTGCTTGCAGATTGTTTGCAAAGGTTTGCGTTGTGGGAACAAGTTTTTAAAATTTTTTGTATTTTATTAGGGTTTTTTTCTACTTCTACTTTTTTACTTTTCCTTTCAACATTTTAGATGAAGATTGAGAAAAGTTTGAAGCGAAAGTTGGCTAATTATAAGTTAAACACTTGTTTTTTCTTCTTCTTCGGAAAACAGGAAAACCTTTTTCTTCACCGAACGTGAAAGTTTTCCTAGATAATTATTGTTATTAAGAAATGTTCAACTTTAAAGACCAAATTAAAACTTTGTTATTCCTTTAAATGGAAAAAGAAAACGATTTCTTCAAAGTCGAAGTTCTTCAAAGTCTTCAAGGGAAGAAGAAGAAGAAGAAGAAAAAGAGGATTTATAGTGATTTGCAACTAAAAATGTATAAGAATTACAATAATTTGATGGCTCCTTCTGATTTTGTCGAATGTTTTTGTCTGCTTTCATTCGTATTGGTCCTGATTTTGCTTTGATCGTTCTTTTATTTAACAATTTCGTTTAATTTCCATCTTATTTGAATATTATCTAGTTACAAATGATCCTAAGATCTTTATTAGTAAACCAACGTAACTTTATATTAATCCATTTAGTCATTAACAGCATGAAAAATGGTTGGATTCCGTAAATTATGTTACTTTCTTTATTGGTTTGGATATGTTCTTAGAATGCTTATTTCTCTTAATTACTAAATGTAATTTCATGTAATTTATATATCTGAAGACTAAAGCAATAAAAATGTTTCCGATTGAGTTATCGTTAAATATTGAGATTTAAATGCTGAAGATAAGCTTGTTAGTAGGGACAAAAATATACGATGTAAAGAGCAACGTCGACACTTCTAACTACACTAAAAGCGACGTGCCACTAAAACACATACACACATGAACGCACAGAGAGTTACACATACACATGTACTTCAATCTCAATACCAAACGTGTGTAGTTAGCAGCGAGTCATAAAATGACTTAATATACACGACGATCTGAATTGCGTGGAAATAAACTCGATATACGAAAGTACGCTTATATAACCTGAAGGATGGAAGGACTTTAATATCCGTCATCGTTTAACTGCAGTTTAAGTGGCAGTCACTTGGTCACTTGTGGTTGTCGAATAACATATATACACATACACACCAGAATAGTTTCTATTGACTCTCCTGACCAAGTTTTGACCTTTCAACTCTCCGTTCAGCTTTGGTATTCATTAAGACTTTATGTTTTCCCTCTAAGCTTGGCTTTGTTAATGTCGTTATTTACCGCTTTGTACTTTTAGTGTCCACTTTACACTACATCAAAAAGTAGTTCGTGTATATTTAGGGAAACATGTAGTAGGAAAATAGTAGCAGAAAACTACTATCGTAGGAGAGAGCGTTTTAGTTGCGTTTTCACTGAAGCGCTTGATCTGTTCTCTGCTGAAACCCGGACAACACATAAAAATGTCGTAAATGTTAAATTTGTTTTGCTGAACTTTTATGACTCTTGTTGTTGCTGCAGATCTTGTTGCTGTTTTTGTTGTTGTTGCTGCTTTGTAAATTTTGTGTTTTTTATGTTTGTTTATAATTCTATTCAATTTCATTAAATTTTGTTGATGGCGAAAATTGTGACATTTTATAAATGCGTTTTTTTTCTATATGTAGGAATATTTATTTTTTAAATTGTAAACAATAAAACTCTATTATTATTGCAGACCATCAAAAAATTCAGAACAAGAATAAATAGTTTTATTCTTCTTTTTTTTTAATCAAGTACAAAAACGAGGAAACGCAAAAAGCATTTAATTAAAATTTTATTTTTAGAAAATAACTGTGCATGTTTTATAGCTGCTTCTAAATTACATTCTGGGGTCATAAAAAACAGTGTGGATTTTTTATTCACATACTTTCATATGTTCGACATTTGATTGTACAAACATGTATTTTTATAGTGTGAAAATATTTTGGGAATTCCATGAGTGTCCTCCATTTAGTGTCTATTAAATTTATCTAGATTATTTTCCCAATCAAATTTATTACATTACGTGCAATCAATTTTATCTCATGTGTGCTTTTTCTGCGGTTTTTACAATATATGATATTTTGAATGGTCACTTTTTCGGTTTGATTGACATTTCAAAACTCACGTTTGACAGTCGTGTGGTCGATAACAATCTATCTCATTTTTGGGTAGATATCTCTCTCGCTATATCATGCTTTCGTTCGCTGTCTTTCGGTCTTTTGCTCTTTCCTTCTCTCTCTCTCTCTCTCGCTTTGTTATTCATTTCATCACTGTAATTGAATGGCATAATCTTCAGTTCCTAATGGTAATTAGAATAGAGAATCTCTTGATGTGGCTACAGTTTAGCAAACTCGGCGCCCATGTCAATTACTACAACAACTAAACTGTTTGTTGATTGCATCGCGTTCTAATTAACTACAACGTGTGAGCGAGCTCACGACTACGGAAATGAGGAGAGTCCCTCAATGCGATATACGATTGATATGGACTTGAATAATTTTCTCATATCAAGCCCAGTGATAGTTTCAATTAAATCCATCAAGCAGAAAGGAACAACCTCGAATACATACATAGATACATACGGAGTGAGAAATGGGAGTGAGTATAGATAGACACAAACACATGTATGTGGGTGTGACATACTCACCGTTGCAAGCAGTCCTCACGTCCTGCCAGAGCCAATTTAACAATATCCGCAAACACCGGAATAACAACCCAATCATTCGGTTTGGTAGATGCCGATGCCGATGTCGATGATGTTGTTGTTGTTGTTGTTGTTGTTGTTGTTGTTGTTGTCGTTAATCCCCGCACCGCTGTTGCTGTTCCTGTACATGTTTTTGTCGTTTTGGTTGTCGACGTTGTGGTTGTTGTTGTACTCACACCTCCAGCCAAAGTTGAGGCGGATGTTGGTGGCAAGGAAGTCGCTTTTTTTACGTTGTCCATATCATCATCATCATCAGTGGCTGTTGCAGCAGGCGTTGCTGTTGCTGTCGTTGTTGATGGTGCCGATGCTGCAGGATTCACTTCTGCCAACGTTACTAAAGCGGAGGCCTCCGTCTCTGCTGTGGTACTTGTAGTCATGGTCGTTGAAGCTGATGAGAGTGATGTGGTTGGTGTTATTGTTGTTGTTGTTGTCAGCAACGTCGTTGTCCTCGTCGCTGCATCTGCACCCACATCCGCTGTTGTTGTTGTTGTTGTTGCTGTTGAGCTTGTCGTCATTGAAACCAGTACAGCTGCTGTCGCTGCTGCCGACGTCAAAGTTTCAGTCTTTTGATGCTCTTCTTCTTCGTGGTGTTGTTGTTGCTGATGCTGTTGTTGCTTTTGCTGATGATGATGTTGATTTTCATTTAAGACGATTGCCTGTTTTTGCCACAAATCTCCGTGTCCTTCGGCATGTCGTTGCATGCAATCCAGCTGCTGACATGTGACTGTTAATTTGCTCCACTATATTTTCGGAGCATACGAAAGAGAAGAGCGAAAGAAATCCAAATTTAGAAATGTCAGAGGTTGCTTTGTTTAGACGCTGTAGCTTTTAGAAAGATAAGCTAATTGTTTCTACCATTAGTATTTTAATTATAATCTTTAAATAGTATTAAGATATCATCGGATTAAATGACAACAACAGACGATTGTTGATTGATAAAACAGCATTTCAGTTGTCGTAAAATTTTTAATTGAAAGAGTATACTTAATAAATCCCTTAACAAGTACCAAGGAGCAATTAAATGCTACCAAAGAAATTAGGGATCTGTTATCTTAATTGACATTGAAATTCACACATTTACACAAAAAAACTTAGTATGAATCATAAAAAAGAAGGGACGAAAAAAGAGAGACTGATTTCAGTCGCGTCTTTTTTACGATTCGTGTTTAGTGGTTGTCTGTACGGTTTTATTTGTCGTTTCCTTTTCTGGCAGTGATTTAACGCAGTACTTGGCACCGCTGGAACTTAAAACGGAATGATATAGTGTCATAAAAGTCGGCAATCATTCCGCAAAACTTGAAGTCACTCAACAGTCATTCCGTCATGAAGTCATTTCGCAAAAATTTATGTCACTTAACAGTTCTCTCGTCGATCACAACAACAAAATGGAATAATGATAGGGTTCTGCTCCTACTCAGGGAAATTCAACCCGTCCTTCCTTCATCAATAAAAAGCGTATTTTATTAATAAGAAAAGAAAGAAAAATAATAATAATAATAAGAACTAAATTAAAAATAAGCAACAATAAAATTGAGGTGGATCTTATATCAGACAAACATCATCGTCGTCTCGGCGACATAATAAAATCTGTCATTTTACGAGCTTCCCAGAAAACTTCAGACGACTCCGAATATTTTTGCACCTTTAATAAATGCTCCATTACTTTTACGACCAGAACAATTGTTGACAGTTGGCAACCATGAGACGTTATCGTAGATCGTAAATCAGAAATGGGCGAAAATTGCAGCTGATTATAATATAAACGGTGGTTTTCATGAAGACACTGCGGCCAAAGATGGTGAAGATGATGACACTGATAAGGATCATGATGAAGATGGCGATGATGATGATGATAAGATGTCCTTCAATACCTTTTAATACTTCAGATGAAAGCAGAGAAAATTCAAGTGTTGTAGAGTGGAAAGAGAAGAGTTGAAGGTAGGTGAAGTGAAGTGAAGAAAATTGGAGGAAGAAGAGGAACTGAAGTTATTTCCATTTCAAGTGCATCAATGCAATGACAAAGTGCCTCAATAGTGTTGCTGTAGTGACAGAATAATTGTGACGACAGAAGCAACGAAGAAGAATACGTGCGACAGGAAAGAAAAGAATAAAGAAAAACGGAATATAAGAGTGAGAAAGACATAAACATCGAGCAAGAGTGAGTGAGGAAGAACCAAGAATTTGTTTAATATGGAAAAATAGAGAATTGTGTTAAACTGTTCGTAGAATGTTACTTAAAGTAAAAGATGATGGAAAATAATTGAGAATGGATCCGTTTAACTGAGAAAGAAATGGAAATGTTGTATAGATTAAGGAAAATCAACGATTCCTGATAAAGGAGAGTTAAAGATGTGAGAAAAGATGTCGTCAAAAATCAGAAGATTGTTAGAAATGAGAATAAACTAGAAATATTTATAGTGTTGAATGAGTTAAATTATGGTTGAAGATTTATGAATACAAAAATTTTGACGAGTCAAATTATGAGTGAATGTGGTGAGAAAGGAAGGGATAAGCTATTTGAGAGAGGAAGAATAGAGTATGTATGAAAGGAGTATTAAAAGTTATGGTCATTATGAAGTCATCCTTCCTTCAAGTCTTTTGAATAATAATACGGGGCAAGTTATTCGCTCCTCGAGCTGTCATAACTTCTGTCAATTGGAAAGCGGCAAGTACGTCAGAACAATAGTAAAAATCAGAGAACGAAAAGGAAAAAACAATATTAATATTCAACAAATCAAACTAGAATGGAAATCAAATAAATCATTCTTTCACTTGAAAAATCACTCTAAATTCAAACTCAACCATCAACCAGTAAAAAACTTAAAAAAAAGGAAATAGCATTGGATGGCATCAAAACCGGAAAAAAATTAAAAATAAAAGAACCCGTTTTTCCTTGGTTTTCCTCGCTTTAGAGAAAAGTGCATAAAAATGGAAATTTTGAACTAAAAGCAAAAAAAAGGAAATAGAAAATACATTGGAAATGTATTGGAAATCGATGTATGGTGCTGTGATTCTGTTGTAGTTGCTGAATTGGATTTTGGAATATTTGAAGGTGGGATTTGCAGCTTTTTATTCAGGTTTGCATTCTGCTTTTTCCTCTGTTTTTGGTCCTTTTTTAATCGGTTTGTTGAATAAATATTTTTTTTTCCTCCCGTTCATTTTTATTGTGAACCCAAGAACGATATGGTTTTCAGTGATTGCGGTTTCAAAAATTCAGTTGCAGAAATGTGTTAAGAATTTTGTGTTAAATTGAACTGTGATTCAATCCCAGAGAGCTTCAGACTTTTGTGGTTTATAATTAAAGTATAACTATGAAGAGGAAAAATGAATTGCAATCCCTGCGAATGTTGATGACATTGAAGTTCAAAGAATTGAATGAATTCATTGATTGCTTGAATTTGCGGAAATGGAAAAAGTGTTAATCCTTTCTTTCGGAAGCTTATGTCAACGATTATTCCTCACTAACTCTGTTTTCTCCTTCATTAAATTATGTTTCCATTTATCGGAATCCTTTTTTGGAAAGTTTGTGAAAAGTTTTCATCAGCATTACCGACACCATCATGATTTCGTCCCAAGCATCAATGATATTTTTTAGAATGGCCAACTAATAAATTGAGCAGTTGTATAACGTACAATTAGCATTATTAGCATTATTATCATTATTATTATTATTAGAATTATTATTATTACTGGGTCGTATTTTACGCTGCAGACGGTTCACTGATTGCCAACGACTAATTGCATTGATAACCGGGTTGTATAGCTTAGCGTGGCTGAATGGGTGCCCAAAATATACGAAATGCACACCTACGAACACATACAGAATCAGGCCACACAAAGCCATCTACATACTCACTTCTATATAGCCATATAACTGTATTCGGTAGATGCTGACAACAAAACATTTTCACCTTCATACACTCAAAGAAATATTTCTCTTGTATCGCAAGTTTGTTTAATTAATATTTGTCATTTTCAACTCTGAAATCCACTGCTAATTTAATCCTTATCACGTCTTCGTTAATTTATAGATTTAACTATTTGATGTAGACTTTTCTTTCGGTGTATACAATATAGTAAATGTGAGTTAGTACGTGCACTTGCAGTGCTCGCGGTAGTTTTTGACGTTGGCGGTGGTATTGCTCTTGTTCTTGTTGTTATTATTGTTGTACTTATTGTTCTTTGGGTAAATTTGAACCGAAAGCTGCCAACACATGTGAGTTCAGTCGATTGGCATGGAATGTGTGACTAACGAAGAGCGAAAACTTTTTCAGGGTACTCCTTTTAAGGTGCCTTCACATTGCTTATAGAAATTGTGTAAAAGCCAGTGACTCTTCGATTAATTCCGAGACACGTTGTTTACTTATTTTATATTGATATAAATAAAAGTGTAAATAAGAATATTTACACTGTACTAACATTGATCAGTCAGTGGACAACAATTATTTTCAAATTGTTTCATAGTCCAAGCACTGTAATGATAGCAGATTACTATGAGTATTTTTAAATTCATTAAATTCATTAAAACTTTAAATTGTATCCTTATGAAAATACAACTCATTATGACGAAACTTTTCCCCTTTTTAGAAACTCCCCTTTTAAAAAATTGATACCTTCTAAAAGTACAGTAAAACTAGTAGTTTGATAAACATTTGTTGTTGTTTTGTTTAGTAAACTATTCGAAAATGAAAGTTAATTTGGACTAAATTTTATTTGAGTTCCGCTTTGTCTCGGTTTCATGGCCGCCCTCTCAGCGACCGCTTGATACGCTGATCTCATCTCCTTTCCATCTAACAATTAGTAGATGAGTCCATTTAAGTGTCAGCTGACCGCACCGGATTCCTCCCCTAGACACAATTAACAACAACAACAACAACAACAACAACAATATTCCGCTATTGTTCGCTACTAAAACAATAGCAACAACAATGTTGCCGAACAAAGAAGCCACAAAATCAGCGGCCTGAATTTTAAGCGCAACTCCACGATGCTAACAGAAGCCTTCAACTAACTGAGTGCAAACTTTTTAACATACGAGAACCAGGACGAGGACGAGGACGAGAAGGAGGCTGAGAGGAAGGAGGAGTGCGATGACGAGGACAAGGACGAGTTTCAAGAACGAGTACTCATGGAAGCGCTGAAAGGAAGCTTCCACCGCGCGAGCTGCATCACGAAAGCAGGGTGAAGACTGTGGAGGATGAGTTTAGCAAAAGTTGTCAGGCCGGCAGAGGCTGAAGCACTACCTAACTGGGTGTGGTCGACGGGGCAGGGGCGGCTCAGGGCTTGTGGGTGGACGGCTGCGGCATCTGGCTTGTGTTATGAATACTTTTGGACCGGCGACCTATTTGCGGATTAGTGAGCTGCTGCTGCTGCTGTTGGGTCTGCAGTTCATCACAACCAGGTCCGTGTGGGACGCCAGGCGGTTGGTTGCTGATGTGGCTTGGTGAGTCTCAGTCGATTCGGGCGTTCTCATGGGTGTTCGACCAGTGAGTTGGTCGTCTCGTGTGCTCAACAGAAGTGAAAAACAAAAACCAGAAAGTGGCTGGGGGCAAAAAAGCCAGAGTCGAGCAGAAGTCGGTTCGCAAGTCATAGATTTTAGTTAGTTACGTTCGAGTGGATGCCGAGTGGCTGCTTGTTTTATTTTGCGATTCTTTTTGGTGGCGAATCATGGAATCGTTGGCTGCCCAGCTTTAAGCCACAAATGCAAATGGAATTTTTCGGTTTTCGATAGAATATCAGTTGCTTGGCCAACAACAGAGGTTACATTGGCACAAGTTTCAGTTACGTCTGCTCTACTTAATACATCGATTTATAGTGCTCTCTGCTGCTGTTCCAATCTGCGTCTATGTCTCTGTAATGGTCCATTTTTGGAATCATATATTAATGAAGGTAGTTGAACCCTACTCGGTCTTCATTTTTTATGGTTTCCCTTCTTTTCAGGTCTGGTCTTTACTATACTTGTTTTTCTTTTTGAGTAACAAATGTTAAGTACATCCTTAAAAACCAACACGTAGCACATCGTTTACACAGAAGATTGGCGTTATTTTGCATTGCTGCACGAAAGCAGAAGCACGTCTTCTTGAAGAGGAATGAAGTGAAGAAAATGCAGAAGAATCGAGAAGAATGGAGGGACAGAAAAACAAACCTTTAAAGATACGAGAACAATTGTGAGAAATGCAATGCGTTATCTTTGAGAACGTTGCACGTATTAAAAGATAGTGTATTCCCGGAGTTGGCTTGGACACTTCTGCACCCTTTGCATCCTCTCCTTCTCCGTCTTCCTCCGCTGTGGGAGGTGTGCCTCGTGAATGGAAAGCGTCGAAAGTGCCCAAAACTTGTATACTTAAGGGAACAAACACTTGAACGAATGCGCTGTGGGTCGTTTTACTTAAATTTGGTGGCTGGTGAGTGTAGTGCATTTTGTGACAGTGCTGCCACCTGTTTGGTAAACTTTCGTGCTTCTCTTTAAAAAATATATTAATTAACTTACAAGTTTCAGAGTTATTTAAAAGTTTTAGCATAGATTTTGAATTTTACTAGATGAGTATCTAGTATAATGTATATATCACTCTGTCACTCGGTACTTTTGTTTTGCTGGCAACTCTGCAGCTTTAAATACAACATAAAGTGCTGTCTTACATTATAGAGATACCGTTATGTTGGATTCAGTTTTAATTTCACAACACTTTGCTCTCTCTCTCTCCCCGAGGCTGCCCCTGCGTTTATGATTCGTTTTTTAGCATAGTTTTTGTCCTTCTAGCGTGGAATGTCGGAAGAAGAAGAAGAAGCAACAGCAAAAGTAGCAGCAGCAGTGATAACTTTCTGTCCCTTTTGGAAACATTTGGTTGACAACATTGCTTAGGATGTGATAATAATTGCATTAAAACTTCCCTATATTTATATTTGTTTTATTTTTCATGCTATCAAAAGCAGAGAGTGTTTAATGTGTGCGTATGCTTGTGTGTGTGTGTGTATTCGTGTGTGTGTTTTCTAGCAGATGAGTGCATTATTTTAATGGATGCAACATTTATTTGAGATTCCATTAAAACTGTCAAATAACCTTCAGTAATAAGGAGGAAAAAGAACGAGGCACAGAGAGAGAGAGAGAGAGAGAGAGAGAGACGAATGGAGAAAAATATAAAGAGAGTTCCTTGTAACCGACTCAATTTAGAAATAAAGTTAAAGTGGTTGGTGTCGGGAAAGAGTGTTAAATATACGATACTATATACGATAGTTTTAATTCCTCATTTTAGAAAGTTGTGAAAGAATTGAAAGCATTTCAGCTCATTTTAAGTTTGACATTTTCTTTTAAACAATATTAATTTCAATTGATTATCTCCAATAGAATAACGTAGCTTGGAAAATGAATAAAATAAAAGCGGAAGTAAATGAAGAAGAACGACCAACTTCAAAAGTTTCACGATTTATTGTCGCGATAAATAATCATTTTGTAATCCCATAAATGCAAAAGTTTATGATTAATGTCTCACTTCGAGTGCCATATATAATCTCAGTATAACGAGCTACTTAAGTATAATTTCTTAGGGTACTACTAGCTCCCTCCATAACCACGTCTAACTTGCGTATGTGCTTTCTATTGCGTCACCGCAGCAATTTATATTCATTTTCATCATCAACTTCTTAGCAGCAGCTTTATTATTCTATTAAAACACTTAATCCAGAACAGAAGCGAGTCCGCCAGAGTGTCTGTCAGCGAGCATTAAGCTCGGGAAGCGTCTGGAGCACCTCAGATACTAACAACAAGAACAACAACTCAAATCCCAGTCGCAATCCGACCTCGGATCCAACCCCAACCACGATTATCAACAACAACAACAATAAGCAGAGACAACCCTCATCTTTAGCCAACCATTTTTACTCGTATTACCAACATTCAAGAACAAAAAAACAAAAATAACAGCAACAGCGGTAACAACAACAACAATATTAGAGCAACAATAATACCAGCAACAATTTTATGTTGGTTACAAATTTTTTCAGCTCCTGCTGTTTATATTCGGCATTAAATTAATAAGCTGTAGAAGCGGATGAGAAGCTGGCGTAACTGAATGCGGCGCCAGGAACGAACGTTAATAATAATTTAATAACTCAACAAGCATTGCAATAAATTTGTTTAAGCATAATCACAACTAATCTGAACAAAATCTGTTGTTTATAAACTTGTTGTTGTTATTTTTGTTGGCAGTACTGTTTAAACAGTGGAAAAACAGGCTGAAAACAAGCTGAGCTCACAAACATATTTCCAACCAGCAACGACTAGAAGAAAAAACAGACAGAACCCTGCAATATTCGTGTTGTTATTTTATTGTAGCCATTAGAAAAGCTTAGCGCTTTCTCTCTCTCTCTCTTTCTTCCCCTTTCTCTCACACACACACTTGATATTTTATGGACTCGTGCGGCACGCTTTAGCCCCATAAAATTCCACTCAATTCATATTTATTTTGCCTGCCGGTAACAATATTAATTTTACACACTTACCGTTATTTTCAGTCGTGCCAACGGCGGCGATTCCAGAGTTTCCAGTATCGCGGTAGCGCTGTTGTAGTTGCCGACTAGCAAACAATATTGTGCCACTCCGCTCCAGAGCTCGACAGTGCGACTACGATCACGGATTCCGCTGCACTGGATTTTTACATGAAAGCGAGAGAAAAACAACGCCAAAGCGTAGGATGGGATTTTCAATTTATTTTTTTTTGCAAATTTTATTACATAAATCCTGCATTAATTGCTAAAAGGGATATAGAGAGAGATAGGGAGAGAATAGGAGGGTGCGACGGAGGATTAGAGAGGAAGAGCGAGGGAGACAGAACGAGGGTGGGGATGTGCCTAAAAAATATTGGATTATGGAAATTAAATTGGTGCCACAGTGGTTATACGTTGCTGGTATACGAATATACTCGGATTAATGATGTAAACCTTCATTTTCCTAAAGAATATTTCCAATTAGATTCCTAGCTTTAAAGCCTTAGAGCAATAATTTTTTAGCAATAATTTTACCATAAACTCTAATTTCTTTGGTTCAACCTTTTATTCTGTTCTCTGTGGTGAATAAAAATTCAAATTTATTCTCAAGCGTAATACTAAGTATCGCTTAAGCTTAGTTTAATCTTTTTCTTAACCCTTTCGTTCTTATGTGTTAGGAACCTCGAGCCTTACTTTTGTCTGAACTTCCTTCATCTTAGGAGTAACTTTCACCTTAATTTGATCCCCAATTTAAACTAGGAATACATGCAAAACCTCAGCCTTGCGAAATTCATTTTCATTTTCCAAATTTTCAACTCTACTCTACTCCTTTCCTTCTCTACTCTTCTGCCATTGTTTTTTCTGCTCTATTTATGATTTCTATGAACTTTCGCCCCTACCCCACACACATCATCGCTTCTTTGGTCTAGCTTCTTCTGATCCGAACTTTTTATCAGTTGATCTCATTGAATTCTGTTGAATTGTGAACTAAAACTCTATCAGAAATACACACGAGTACAAAGAGTCACAAACAATTTTCTGGAAATGTAACAAAATCTTGCATTCATCCTCCTTCATGTTGCCGATTGTAATTGCAATTATTGTGCTAATTGCAATTGCTTTTGTTTGTTGCTGTTGTTGTTTCTATTGTTTCTCTATCTCGTTCACTTTCGGAGCTTTAGATTTATACTCTTAGATAGCAGCAGTTGAGATTCATTTACGTTTCACTCGTCCAGTCGATTCGTGTGATTTCACAGAGTCATTATGGTGGGAGAAACAACAACAAAAACATTAAGAACAACAAAAGGAACAACGAGATTACATATCAAAGTAACACTAACAATAAAATATGTCGATTTTAAACCAGGAATGAAAACATTATCATCAATGAACTGACTACTGACTAACATATATGGAATAATATTAATAAACTAAAAAACTAACTAGAGAGGCGTAATTTTTCCACAAATGATGCAGTTTAAATAATGAAGAGTTTGATAGAAACAGGTATCTAACCTTCTAAGGAAGTTTTCTTAAAAAAGTTTCTTCTATAAACTCAATTAAACAATTTTACTAGATTTTTCTAAGAAACCTATACTACGGACCACTACAACTGAACAACTGAAGGTAATTAAGATTTGGATTCATTGTTCTTAAGTCTATTAAATACAGGAATAATTTTGAGGATTCTCTTACAACCGTAGACTCCTATAATCGAAATGTAGGGTTTGATATTTGTGCGGAAAACGAATAGTTGTGGTATTTTGGAGTAACTGCTATTTATTTAACTATAGCAGAGACTCTTCTTTCTCTGACTTCTCTTCTCTTCTTCTCTGAGTTCTCTGACTTTCTTCCACTTCATTTTCTACTAGTTAAACACTATGGCTAATGGCTATGTTTACATTTCTTTATTGATTTACTTCATGTTATCTTGTTCGAATTTTTGGTTAAATCAGCTTTGAGCAATTTACGTAGTTGAGTTCAGTTGTTTATTTGTCTGTCTCTGACTACTAAAGCTTTGTGATTTTAGATCGATTGTGGATTCATGTCGTTTCATTTGCTCTAACAACAAACCACAAGATTTCAGGGTTTGATTTGCTCTTTTGCATTGGATGAATGAATATTTATGAAATCAAGTCGTATGCTGAAACTACGATGAGTATCGTGTTTGCAATTAAATATAAGGACATGATTTTCTACGTACGAAAACCAAAATCAATAAGATCAGGATGTAAACACAAAATGACAACAATGATTTTGTGAGAGAGATAGAGATGAGGTACGTTGAGGAATGAGTATATTGGCGAGTTTCTGGGTGAGTTTAGGATTGAATTCCGGGGTGAATTCAGGAGTGAGTGACTGTCTATTGCCAGAATATTTCACAAAGTTTCCACCCCGGAAAATCCAGATGCCATAAATTCTATGTGTTTGGTTAACAAGTTTATCAATTAAGAGTTTATTAGCATCAAACATCTGAAGTAAGAAGAATGTTTGACCTGAAATTCCTGTCCTTCTTCTCGTTCTGTTGTTGAGTACGATTGCATCTTCTTCTTCTGTAAGCTCAAATGTTTACCTCAAATAGTTCATGGTTCAAATAGTTCTGATGTGGTTATTATTTGATAAATCTTTAGTTAAAAGGTCAACACTAGCAAATGCAAAGTGTGTGTGGTTTTCTTTAAAGATTGAATGCTTTCGGTGATGACTTCGCTTTGAGACACCTTTAAAATTCTTGTTACTTAGTCTTTTTAACTTCTTCTATTTGCTTTCATTTTCAAAGGACTAAAGAGAATATTAAATCTGTCCTCTACGTATTCCTCCGACGTATTTTGCTTCTTTGTTGCCTACTCTGTACCTACTCCGTTACTCACTGTTAATTACCTTAAATTGGCTACCTTTTTTGTAGCAGAATCCTGAAAAGGACTTCGTTTTCGTTCTGTTTTGTATTCGGAACTCATTCACTTACCTGCAGTATTTCGTTGCACACAAACAGGCGCAGACGTGCTGACCAATCGAGATATGTTTCCAGATTGCAGGTTTTCTTCGGATCCTGTGCGCCGGGAGGGCCGCCTGCTGTCGACGGTTGATCCCATTTCTTCTGTGAATGGCAAATGAGAGGCGTGCCATGAGAGCCAACGAGTGAATGCGAAGAAGAAGCAGAGAAGGAGAATGTTTTTAATTAAAAGCTCGATTTAAGGTGAATTTTAAATGAAAGGAAATCGGGTTTAAGAATAAAATAGAGAAAGGAAAATCACAAAAAACATCTAACAAAAGATACCGAAAAATTCCGAATTCGCGGCTAAAAAAAACAAACAAAATATTGTAAATAATTTTAAAACCAAAAAAGAGAGGTAAGAAAGAAGATAACAAATTAAATATGAAAGAGATTCCTTTGTTTCTGACGAAGAAAAAGTTCTCAACTCTTTAGAGGGAGAGCGCAGAAGAGAGAAGGCGATAGATAGATAGTGGGAGAGAATCTGCTGCTCACATCTGAAGCGGCTTTACAAGGATACATTTTAATTAAACGTTACTTTTTTCTCATTATAACTTTTCTCCACTCGCTGGGTTTTATTGCTCCATGTATTACAATTTTCTTGCAATAAATTTGTTGCCAACTGAATCGCTGATTTCTTTGTTGATATCCGACATGATGCTGCTTCTTGAGCTAAGCTGCTGAATCTGCTGCTTCTGCTCGTGTTGATTCCTGACTTTTTTCTAGCTATCCATGTTGGCGGTTTTTTGCTCTCACAAAAAGCCGACGTGAAGCAGAACAGAATGATAAAAACATAGGGAAGGCAGGAGAGAAGCAAATAAGTCGTAGTGGTAACAACAACATCAGTGGCGGCTTATGTGAGCACATCAGAAAAAGGAACAACACACAACGCACTATTACAGCAACAAATAATAATAAAAGCAACAACAGCAACAAAGAGTCATGTGTTGCTACTATTCTTTCCATCATCCTCTGGTGGCAGCTACCCACTCACCGCGCCTGCTTCACGCTCTGCTTATCAAAGTAAGCATCAAATAACCAAACAGCAGCGATAAGAGTTTAAAAGGATTACATTAGAAGCAAAAAGTGTGAACAAAGAGAAAACGAAGAGAAAAACTTGTTCAAATTTTCACACACGTCGCTTGCTACTCATATTGAATTTAAAGTGTTGCTTTGAGACTTTCAGGGTTGCAAAAGTGTCGCGTTAGCATTTTGGTAGCGTACAAAAGCGTTAGATTGCATACAGCATGCCGTGGAAGCATTTAAGTGAAGCATTTTTGTGCGAAGAAAGAAAGAGCAGGGAAGAGGGAGAGAGAGGAACGGAGAGAGAGAGACAGGGGGAAAGAGAGAAAGATTCGGTAAGGGAGTGTTTAGTGAGAATAGTAAATAAAAGTGCTACGCTTCGAAGGCGACGAGTTTGGAAAACGTTTAGAATAAATGAATTCGAATGTAGCTCCAAAAAGAGGGGAGGGGGAAGGGCAAAGACGGCAAAGAAAGGCAGAGAACAAACGGAGGATCATCCATTTGAAGTGTTTGGAAAAGCGTATAAAATTTAGGGTACATTTTATTTTGCTTTATGTCAACTTTACTTTGTTTAAAATATTGATTGATGAAATGATGATACATTTTTTGACATTTCTACTCACATCCAACGTAACTGACCTGTTTATCGAGCAACACGTTGCTGCTGCACTGCAGGAATTCCTCGGGTCCAACATGCTTGGCCAGCTTCTTCTCGAGACGGCACAAAATCTGCGCATAGTGAGGCGCTGTGGGACACTGGAGGCTATTCTCCGTGGTCTGTATAGAAGAGAGAAAAAGAGAGGGAGACGAAAAAGAGAGAGGTAAAGTAAGTAAGTAATAAACCAACTCCATTTATTATATCATTCTCTTTGAAGTGCTTTTATTTTGCATACCTGATCGGCGTGCGTTTGACAGGCGCGTAGATCTTCTTCGTGTCTCTCCAAATCAGTCAGGCGTTTTAACAAGGCACTCAATATTTCGGAAACTAGACCCTCAAGTCGTGTACTGGAACATCTGAAATGAATGACAGATAAAAAGGAAGAAAGGAAGGCAGGAAAGAAATAAGTTTGGTGGAATGTAATGATTAGAAATGTCCTACTTTTTTGTCATTACCGATTTTGCGCTTACCTGGCAACGATATGTTTAACATGGCTCATCATACGTTCGTCGCGATAATCGTAGGGAAACTTATTCGTCCACTCAGCTAATAAAGCCACCAAGGATTCCAAGGACTCACCGACATCAGGTACTGAGGACACGAGTTTGCCGAGCAGCTCATGAGGACGCAGAAATAAACGTGAGGATAGTAAAAAAGAGAAAATAAATTCCTGTAAAAGTACGCAAAAAAGAGAAGAAGAAATTGAAATCATCATTAGAAGATACGAGCTCAAAGTGTGGAATAAAGACGAAAAAGTAGAAAAGAAGCATTAAAGTAGAATTTATTCGAACAACTAACAATTGAATTCATTTGGGTGCTGTTTGGGTGACCATTTGGGTCTATTTTGGTACCCATTTTGGTGGACACGAAGAGCACGATAATGTTTTGTTCGAAATCAGTTTGGCCATTTTTGTCACCTTCTTTTTTGGTGTCACCTACACATGACACATGGTTTTCGCTCGTTTTTTCTTTTGCTTCTGCTCTTCGTTTCCACAAAATCTGGTTTTGCTGACCATTAACGAAAACATTAAGTAAGCGGGGAGGAAAAAAAAGGAACTTGGCACACAGCAAGGATTTCTGCTAATCTTTTGGCTAAGGATCAATAGCTTCATTTGTGCGAAGTATTTTGTAAGGTTTTTTATTATTCGTGTTTCTAGAAATCATCTAATGAGCATTTTCCAACGCTAACGTGATTCAGTATGACTTCTGTATTCCTTTCATTTGTAATGTTCACATATTATAGCTTTGATTATACTTTCAAGTGTGGAGATATAATATGAGGGGAATATTTATCTATTTTCTTCAATTGTTTCTTCAGATTAGTTAAGCTGATGTAGCAAACTCTCCAGAGCTTAATATAGGAGATAATAAAAGGTAGAATCTAAATAATATGAGCAAACTGCAAATAAACTATAAAAATAATCTTTTTTATGAACAAAACTCATTTTTATGTATGGACACAATGTCTTGTAAATTGACACACTTTTCTGAAGCAGAGGACACATTTAATTACCCTCATTACAATACACATGGTTAAAATATCAACATGAACAATATGCATGTATTTGTGATGTATCATTTCAGTAATTTCAAAAGTCATTCGATAAAAGTTTTCTATTGCTTTATGAAAATTTTAATCCTTTGCTCATTAAAAGCACTCAAAAGGAAATCCTTCAAAATGCAGTCCCAAAAATTTAAGCATCTACTCGTATTCATAACTTTTTTATTCAATTTTTACTTTCAACTTTTTACTATTCTTTTTAAAATTCTGTTTCCTTTTTTTTACCTGATTTCAACCAAGTCTTCAACCCCACCCCCTCCACCGTTCTATTAACCGGGGTTTTTTGTTTTTTGCTTTTCGTTTTAATCACATTTTTAATGTTCAGCAAATTAATTTATTCACAAAAGTGTTGGCCTAATGAATTGCAAATTAAAACCGCAGACTTGGCTAAAAAACAAAACAAAATGCAGAAAAGAAGAAGCCAACAAAAGTGATGCTTCTTTTGTGAGACTTTTATTTTATATTTTTTTAGGGTTATTTTTGCCTCTGTTTTTGATGCTTTTTTGATGCTTTTTTGAGGCTTTTTATGAGGCGCTTAATTAACGTGTTAAAATTGAGCGTATTTTTCGTTCACTCTTTTTTTTGCACGCAAAACTTTGCAATTGTTATGAATTTAAGTTTTTATCATATCCGCTGGCTGGGCGTTGAGTTGATTGTACTCATAAATTTTTTTCCCTGTTTTGTTCGTAATTTTTTGATGCGGTGTTGCCATATTAAAAATTAGTTAGCACTCATTAGCAGAGTTTTAATGATTTTAGGGAAAAAGTTAAGGAGAACTTTTAAGTTTTATTAAATATAATAAAATCTCTCAGATTTTCAGATATTCCCATGTAGAAATTTACAACTTAATTATTTTTAATACTAAAAATATTTATATACAATACTAACCTTATCTAAATCGTAGAGATTCTCTGGAACAAGAACTTCTATTAGTGATTCCAATGGACCCGATACTATTCTACCATTTATGTACATAATGCCACCGGAGCCGAGTACCGAATTCTGAAATAAGATTTCGAATGTTAAAAATATATTTATTATTATATATTATTAATTAATTATATATTATTACGCACAAATATATTATTACATTTATTCTATTTTTTTCTATTTATTATATTTATTCTATTTTATATCCTTATTATTAATGGAAGTGAAATTCAGAGATATCTCATTTGTCATTCAGATCCCTTGCTGATTTCTGCCCCACCCCCACACCCCGTTTATATTTTACAGCTCTTCTTTTTCAACACAATGAAAAAGACACACACACACACACATACATACATCCATCTACTTAACAGTGTCCATGTATGCGAATCACATTTAAGCTTAAAGCTGGTTCGTGTTAAATAAATAAAGCAAACAGCGAGCAGATCAGCAGCTCAGTGGCTCAGGAAGCAAGAAAGCCACCGAGTTGGAGAACTTGTAACAAATGCTGCCATTTTGCAAGGACATCGTCGACTCTCTGTCTGTGTGTGTGTGTGTGGGTTCGTGTTCCATAACCATGTACGAATGAATGCATGAGTGCCGGAATGAATGGAAACCACGATGTTTACTTGTTTGGCGGACAACAACAACTTCCGAGTATGTTTCCATTGCCAAATAAAACTGAAATTCAATTGTAAAAATGTGCATGTGTGGGTGTGAGTATGTTTTCCATAGATTTGCGTATGTATGCAAAAACTAATTTGATTACTTTGAATACATCTGCCAAAATCGTGTCAGACGAGTGTTAAAATATATCCTCTCCTCTCTTCGCTCTGCCCACCTTCTCCTCCTCCTTCGCCGCTAAAAGGGTAATAAATTGTATGTCTGTACATGTGTGTGTGCACTCATGGATGCGTTGGCGTGTGTGTGTACGTGGCCGTGCGTACGTGTGTGTACAAAGTTCCAAAGAATTAATTAAAAAGTTACTCCGTTGAATTCTGTTTGTATTTTGAGACAAATTCTAACAACGAACCCTTTTAAAACAGAACCATACATCTCTCTATGGAGCAACCTTAACTTCTTTAACTGCTAACTTCTATTCTCGCTTTCCTTCCTGCCTTTCTTTCTTCTTTTTGCTTCACTATCATACAGTGTCTAGTGAATCTTTCATCTAGTAACGAATCAGACAGAGACCATCTAAGCAACTAACACAGATCAAGGATATTATGTAGCTTTTCTATATCTGCCACGCCTTCTTCTCAGTTTTAGCCGTCTCCTGTAACACTTGTATAACAGGTGTAACAAAATACCAAAAAGGGGGGAAAATAGTTAGAATTCCTTCCATTCTGATGTTCAAAATCACTTCACTGATTTTTTGAATGCTTGGAAATCTGTTCCCTCAACCGAAAAATTAATCATCTCGCCCATCCGCTGGATTCATCTGCATCCACTCCCAGCTTAAGCCATCCTCTTCGAATATCGCGGAATCAGCCGCTGGAAATGCGAATGAGTTTAGCGCTCATCGTCACTCAACAAGCAGCTGCTATTAACAACTTAAACAAACAACAGATTTGTTCCAGCGTGTGACGTCAGACACGGCTCAACATGTGTGTGTGTGTGTGTGTGTCTGTGTTTGTGTGTTTCTATGTGCTCTCCATCCGCTTATTTGTGGATACATATGTTAATGAGATCGCATCGTGTTGCCAGACTCCACGTTTTTAATTAAAACGTGCAACGATTCGCGATGTGTTGCCACGCGAAAAGCCATTGAAGTCATTCAATTCGAAGCTGAAAGCTGTTTACGTTCGCTCCCAGCAAACATTCGCTTCGACGTTCGCGTTTAATCATCAAAGCGCGCTAATATTTGTTAATCTTGAAAGCGTTACAAGTGATCCACGGAATGTGAATCTGTTCGCAAATCCTTCAATCAGGAAACTTCGTTTAGATCATCAACAGGATAAGAAGCAGGATAAAATTGGAAAATTTTGTATTATAAATTTTTTATATTTCCTCATCTTTAATACTTGTTTTATTGGTTTAGATTTCATTAAATCTCTGAAATTTCATGCACTTTAATTAATCGTTAAATATTTGAAATTCGAACCATTCTTTAAATTGAAAAATTATCTGAAATTTCGTTAATTTTCGAAATGTTGTAAATTATTTAGTTGATTTTATGCTGTGTTTGCATATTGTATTGAATGGTTTTTCTATAAATTTTCAACCCCGGAAACAATTAAAATTATTTCAAATGTCAGAGCAGGCAACAAAAAACACTGTCATTGCTGTTAATATTGATTATTTGTGCAACTGTATTGATGCTGATTGCTGTTATTGTTATTTTTATCAATTCATATCATTTTGTTGTTGTTTTCCTTGGAAACTCACCTCGTAATTGACATCGCTGTGACTGCGTTTGAATATATTTTTCGGTATATCGTACTCAACAATTTCGACAGCCGAATTCGCGTAGCCAGCTCCGTATCCGAGGAGTGCGGCAGTTGTTGTGGATGTGGCCGTTGAAACCTGCAAATTAATCGACACAGAAAACGGAAAGTGAATAAAAATGTTTGCGAAATGAAAAACAAATTCAAATTAGAATATTTCTCAACAATAAAGCGATTAACGGTTACACAATCGTATTTCGAATGAAAGGTTAGAATTTGTAAGGAAAACACAATTTTCCTTACAACGGGTGTAGAACCAGGCCTACACCCCACCTGAGCTGCTCCCATGAAAACCGCTTTCAAGGGGATGCAGTAACCTCGAGTTGCGCGGTCCCAACTTGAGGTGGAATAAATTCTGCAAAGCAATTTGCAAACGCAGCAAAGCAATTTGCAAACGCAGCAAAGCAATTTGCAAACGCAGCAAAGCAATTTGCAAACGCAGCAAAACAATTGCAAACCATCAAACTTTAAAACGAGCGAAACAACGTCGAGCCGCAAGCAAACAAAACGACGTCGAACCGAAAACAAACGGCAAAGCATCAAACCTGGAAACAACATCGAACCGCACGCAACGAATCAACGTCGAACATCGAACATCAAACAACATCAAACGCAAACAAATCAAGCAACGTCGAACACCACGCTTAAATAGCTGGGAGTTAAGCAAAGCGAATAACAAGAACTAAAATACATAGCCGCAAGATCAACAACAAAAACAATAGCCGAATATCAAAACCGGAATTCCAAGAAAAAAAACACAAACATAAGTACATAGCCACTGTTTTAACAACAAAAAAAAAAGAAAACATGCACGAAAGCGGGAAGACAGAAAACGACACACATCATAGAAAATTACACCAACTACTACAGGCAAGTTTACATTGAACAAATATATATTGATAAACTCGTTTTAGAGAAAAAAACAACAAGTGCATAGAACCCTGACAACAAATACACTAAGGGGATTAGCAGAATATTAGTGCAATAATACGAACGACAACAACATCACAGCAGAGAAGCGATTTACAACAAATATACAAAGGAGAAAAAGAAGATTGCATTAAGACAACAACAACAACAACACAGCAGAGAAGAAATTTACAACAAATACACAAAGGACCAGGAGAACACCATTCAAAGCACATAGAAATGCAGCAACGACAATTATACATAAACAGTGCAGCGACGAATACTGCGAGCCGGGAACCAAAAGGTGATCAGCGATCAAAATGTTCGCCAAACAACAACAAACATAAGTTTGGCAAACCAAACAACAACGTACACGCCAAAAAGAAACGACAGCCACTACTACAACAAAGACACCGACAAGCAGAGTAAGTCAAGGCCACGCAAGGCCAAGGTCAAAAGAGCACTGACCCCAGAACAACAAAAGGGTAGCCAAGTACCGCTATCCTTGGCATATAAAAGGAGCCACCGACCAGAGCAAAGTCACTTTCTTGGAGAACAGCGAACAGAGCGGTAAGTGAACTTTAAGCATTCAATCCCACCTAATCCTTGGCGTTAAACTTCCACGTGAACGTCCATATCCTCCTTAGAATCCTTGGCGCTAAACTTCCACGTGAGCGCCAAAATCAAACGTAGAATCCTTGATCATTGGCGCTAAACTTCCACGTGAGCACCAATATCAAACGTAGAATCCTTGATCCTGACGTTAAACTCCCACGTGAACGTCAGTATCAAACGTAGAAATCCTTGTTTCCGACGTTAAGCTACCACGCGTACGTCACTCTTGATCGGTGATTTGCATCACACACAAAGACACGAATACACTACCACACATAATATAATACCAAAACATTGAATTTAATTACATTTATTTATTCACGCTAAGCAAATACCTAATAAAATAATTTAAAACCACCACTAATCGCAAGATAACGTTTTTCCACAGAGTAGCTTAAGTAGATTTTCACATGTAAAATAGGATAAGCAATACTCGGTGTAAAAACATAAAGAAATAAATAAACAACCCTTAAACGCAAATTACTGAATTATTATTTTCGGAGAACCCCTGGACATCCGCGGGTATATCCAGGCTAGAGAGGGGAAAACCTCGTTACAAATTTAGATTAACTTCGTATGAAGAATAAAAGAATATTGAACATTAAAACCAGGAAATCATAAAGGAATCCACACGAAGTTCAACCATGAACATTAAATTTCATATAGTAATTAAATTCACTCATACGACGTGGTGAAAATTTAACTGGAAGACGCTTGTTTATAATGTTTAAAGAAGAAAATTAGGTGGAATGACTAAAAACTCGAATTCTATGAAGAACGAGTTTAATAAACTAGTAAAAATTGCGTTCAGCATTCATGAATAAAGCAGGGAAGTCAAAGAATATCCGTTTTTTCTTACTGGAACAACAAAACATGCCTTAACTATTATTTGGCTTGAGCTGTTTACGTTTGGATGAAGATGTTCAGTTATTTCAAACTGAAATCGAAAATTATTCAACAGATACGCCGACCTCTGAATTTGATTTCATCAACAGCCAAACAATAATAAATTAATTGCAAGCTATCAAGTGAGCCATTCAGTCTACGCATCTAAAGCAGCGCCAAGCAAGCATACTCAAGGCTAAGTGACGGCTTTCTTATCAGCTTCCTTCATATTCTGCACCAGGATCTTCGTAGGGCAGAGATTCACAAAGCGTAGCACGTAGCTTGGGACGAGTATCATTTGCAGTCTTAGTCTCTGATTCATTCTCACACTCACGCTGTGTGTGTATTAGAACTGCATCTCCATCACTTTACAGCATTGCTTTTGCCCTCGCTTCTTCTTCTCTCTCGCTCTATAAACGACTCCATGAACAGCAGTTGCAGATACATGCAGAGAGCAACTCTCTTGTCTATAAGTGAGCTCGTGATTGCTTATAATGAAAATTACCACTACATCTACATCGGTTTCATGCTGTCAATAGGAGTGCGGCGTCTGTGTGTGAGTGTGAATGTGCGTGTACGTATGACGAGTCCTGTCGGTGCTCAGCCAGCTAGCCTGAGTGTTATTTAATTTTGCGGAGCCTTTAATTAAATCTATTCAACATATTCAAGTTTTCATTAAAATTAAGTATTCGTTTCAAGTTGGTTAAAAGAGGGAAACGGGGAGGGGAGGAGGGTGGAAAGTCAAATGGCATTTCGATTGGAGGAGAATGAATATCAGAGAGTGTGTTATATGTCTTTAAAGCAGTGATTTAATTACTGATGTAGTCTATGTTCAAATTTCTTTACAAATTCTTCTGTTTCTCTTCATTTCTAAATGCTAATTATGAATATAGTGATGAACCAGATGATAGCCATTGCCATTGAAGGGTTTACAATTTAAAAATCTTTACTTTTATCTCAAAACCACAGTATCTACTTATGAATTATAAGCCAATTTTGATGTTGTAAGTAAAAATTTACTTTCTTCGTTACAAATTCATACAATTTTTATTGTTTTATTTAATCCTCAAACGGTTTATCACTCGTCAACCAACCGACTGCATTGAAGTAAAAAATAAGCTTCTTTCAGATAAATTTACACCACGTCGTATGAGTGACATTCATTATTATAGTATATGAAATTCGTTGTTGCGCTGGAATAAAACTGTTTGTACTTTTAATTGAGACAAAACTTTATCATTTGCTTAACTGGAAGATAAGAAATAAAAAAATGTCACCACTATGAATTTGATTTCGTGAAAATAAACCATTTTTTATCGACTGCAACGAAGCAAATAAGCGTTGGCAGCACTAATACATAGACAGACAGGTGGACAGGAAGATGTAGAGCTGGACAGACAGATGGGGAGACAGATACACTTGCGTATTTCTGTTTTTGCTCAGAGACATTTTGACAAATTGATTTGAATGACAATCATGCAGAGTATCAAAAAACTTCACTTTAAATCGTAGCAATTCGAAGTCAGAGAGGGTGGTAAATCCAATTTAGTACAAGAAATTTATTAGTGAAAAACTGAACTTATGTAAGCTATTGAAAGCTTCCCAGAGCCTTCAAAAGTAATGAACTCATTTTCGATGTTGGCTTGTTTATTATATTGTCACTACTTTGAGACTCTTCTTGAGTCTGGAAATTCTGTTTTTCAGTCTCTTGTTGGCATGTCTTTTTTCTTCTTATTCCTTTTCTTATTGTTCTTATTATTTATTGCGAAAATTTGGCGTAAGTGTTATTCGAGCTACTTTAAGTTAATCTTCGTTCAAAGCTTATTTTCTTTCATTCATTCTTTGTTACATCCGCATCAGCGTGGAGTTTTTTATGCTTTGTCTGTTTTGAAAGATTTATTACTATAAGATTGGAGATTTTAGACACACACAAGCGCACCTCCTCACAAACACCCACATACACACAGATACCACACACATACTCAAATTTAGAGCGTTCACTTGGATGTTACGGATTTCTTTCTCGCTGCTGTGTTCGTAACACCCGATTGTTCTCTCGCTTCTCCTCTCGCTCCATCTCTCGCTTCTCCTCTCGCTTCTACTCTCGCTTCATCTCCCGCTTCGCCTCTCGCTTCTCCTCTCGCTTCATCTCCCGCTTCTCCTCTCGGTTCCCTTCTAACGACTCCTCTCGCTTCCTTTTCTCGCCTCTATTCTGACAGCGTTTCCTGCCACTTTGACAAATTCGCTGTCATTCGTTTAAATGAAATGCATTTTCATATTTATTTTAAATTGTCTTGCGTTGTGTTGGAATTTTAGTTGTCATTCGAAATGACAGCGAATAATTTGTATGCGATTTTTTTTGTATAGAAAATTTGCAGCATCAGCTTTTCTGTTACAGCGAGTATGCTTTATTTTTTGCATTTTCTTCTTCATGAATGAATTATTTATATGAAGCAGTTGTTGCTATTGTTGTTGTTGTTGTTATTGTTATTATCATGTTCAAAAGAAATTGATGACATTCTTTTTTTGTGCGTGTGTCAAGAAAAATTTGTATAAAAGATAATTTTTGTATAAAAAGTGGATATGAAAAAGAAGCTATTATTAGCTGTAAAGAAAGAAAGATAATCAGAGAGAGAGAGAGAAAAGGAGAGGGAGATATAAAGCGAGGGATTTTGCTAAAGAGGATCAATCAGTATCGAGGTCACTAAAGAAAGAAGGTCTTCTATTTTCAGGATGAAAATCAATGCAACCATGAATGAATGAAACTCAAAAGACATCCTCAGAGTCTCACAGCTTCCCTAACTTGGTCAACTAACTGGGTTGGAGAACGAAGCATATTTAAAAAAAATAGTAGCCTGTCATAATTTGGAACGGCCTAAAAGCCACCTCAAAAGCAGAGAACAAAATCAGGCCAATTGAATTTATAGAGCTTTCTTTCTCTCTCTATAACTCTTTTATCCTTTATCACTTCTTTTGTCTTTCTCTCCTTTGCTTTCTCTCTCCGTCTCTTTCGCTCGCCTTGTTTCTGCTTGCAACATTTTCGAGTTTAGAAACTTAAAACTCGAATCACGAAAACACTTAAAATTCAATTTCTCATTGATATTCATTGAATGTCAAGTTGATGTCATCGTCGCTGGGTGAAAACTCAACTTCTCTCAAAGGAACCCAAAAGTCAACCAGCCAGTCGAAGTCCTTCTTTTAGATAGAAAGAGACGAACGACACTGAAAACCGCTATAAAAACGAAGCCACTCAGAGTTCAATTGCGATGAATTTCGATTTGTGGTTAGATGTATATGTATATACAAATGTATGTATGTATGTATATGTATGTGCCTGTGTGTGCTTGTGTGTGGTTTTTCGAGGAGAGTCGAAACTTTGAAGTGCTGACAGCGAAAGTTGAAAATAAGCATCTGTTAAGATTTAATAATTGACAATCGTTTGATGATTCCTCTGAGCACCATTGAAATCAATTCAAGGATGAGAACCGGTGATGTGATATAATTTGACATGATTTGATCAAATTATTTCTTTCTTTAAGTATTCTGTTTCTTTATTTAAGCGTTATCTTTCATTATTTAAGTGTTTATAATTGTTTAAGTGCGAATAATGAACATCATTTGTTCTTATTAAATTTATACTTTACTTAAAATAAATAAATAAAAATGTTTATTTCTTTTTTTGCCATCAGACAGACATTTTTGAAAATTTTTTATTTTACACGCTTTGCAAATGGAATATTAAATGATGTTGTAGCAACTTTTGCCATTCGAGGGCAATAAAAAGTAAACCCAAAAGGGACCAAATACAAGTACAACAACAAAACGGCAACAACAACAACAACAACAATTACAAGAGCGAATACCACCGCATTTCCAATTACGTATAATTGAGTGCATGTCAATAATGACATTTTAGCCATTAAAGAGTCGTTTAAGTGTTTTATTGCATTAAGCAGGCGGTAGAGCAAAGCAGAAACAACAACAACAATTATTATAACAATAAATTGAGAGTGTAAATGCATTAAAGATAATTTAACATTTAATGTTGAGTACGATGGAAAGAATAACACAATATTAAGTACGCCCTAACATACACACAAACACAAACATACACACAAACGCATACAATTGGATACACATACATACACAATTGAATATACACAAATATACACGCATGCATACACTCAAATATACACACGCGGAATTTATACACAAATGTCACATAAAATTATCTGACGGATCAAATTAAATCCACAGGGAAGAGAGAGAGAAAGTAGAAGAGGGGCAGAGTTGAGAGAGGGAGAGACAGAGAGGGACACATAGTGAGAGAGGAGCGACAGAGAGTGAAAGTGAGATAAGGTTACGTTGTAATGCGTTGACACTTAGTTTTAAATATTGTTTTAAATGGGTTGTGTACAGAGGCGTTTAAATGTGTTGTGTTTATCTACCTCTCTCTCCATCCCTCCGTCTTTCTCTTTCCCACTCTTAATAAGTTTGATTATCATTCGTTGTTATGTTGGCGAAATTAAATTTATTGCTTGTTCTTTTAATTATGCCGCATAATAAAATAAATGGTACCCTGAGTGTTAACGTAGAGGAAGCTGAAAGAAGTGATAAAATTTATGCCACTATATTTGCCATTTTTTTGGATTTTTGAATATTTTTTTTCTGATACATCTTAACGAGCAAAAAATCCATTAAAGTTTGTTATAACGTTTATAATTAAATTATTGTGTAAAAATAACATAATTATATGCAATGAGAATGTATAAATAGGGGAGAGAGAGAGGACAGAAACTGTGAGAGAGGGATGGAGAGTGATTGAGATGAGAGGAGGAGTTCCGCTCAGAGCGGACGTGAGGAAATGCTATTAATAATAATTATCTGGTAATAATTAAATGAGATCTACTCGTAAATATGCACGTCATCATTTGTGACAGTTTAATGTTCTTTTATTTTCGTTCTTATAAATTTATTAATAAAAAATTTAAAATGTATGTTTACTTTTCATTATATGATATAAATTGATTTAACTCTCGATATAATGAAAAGAAGAATTATAATAAACAATTTTCTTTCGTATTGAAGCTTAAAGCGTCGAATTTTGTGAATCATGAATAATGATTTCTTTGCCCCATCATTATTTTTCCTTATAGTCATCATATTAAAGATAGTAAATATTTAAAAAGCTTGAAACTGGAAATGCTTCCTTTGAGCTACAAAAAAACCGCAGAAAGTGCAGCAAACATGAAGATCTGAAGATGAGTTGTTGATTTTTAATCCAAGAAAGAGCGGTGCACTCGGTAGATTGCATGTATGAGTGGATGGATGGATGGATGAATGGATGGATGGATGGATAGACGGATGAATGAGTGGATAGATGGATTGTTGGGTGGATGGTTAGTTGGTTGGATGGATTCTGTGGCACAACGCATCGCCCGCTGCGAAAAAACGAGCGAAAGGAATTCTTTTGCCAGCAGGAACTCTTTGGGCGCTCATAACCAAATCTATGGTCAGCAAGCAAAATAAACTGAATTACGACCGCCTGCAAAACGAAGACCAAGAAAAAAAACATAAAAGAGCCGCAGTGCGTTCGAAGTCAGCCAACAGGGTTTAAATTCAGTCGGTCACTCAGTCAGCCATCCAGTCACTCAGCTCTTCCATTCAGTTAGACAGCAAAAAGCTATGAGTTCATAAAATAAATACTGAAAAATGATGCTGCTGCATGGAATTTCATAGAAGCTACAAGATGGCGGCGTGATGAAGGGAAGCGAACAGAGAAGAGATGAAATAAGAAGAGGACAGAAAAGAAAACTTCAGAAGAGACGATATCCTGATGAGAAAAGTTAGTAGAAAAAAATGTACTTTACTAAGTAAGTGGTAAGTAATTAAAATGAGAACGCGTTATAAAAGAAACTACAACATTATTTTCTCACCAATCTAATAATAAGAAAGAAAATAAATAAAAGACTCTCTTCATCATCATCACAAAAAATAAGCACGTAATAAGAGCTTATTTAAGGCTCATTAGAGATCCTTGAAGCTTAATTCTGAGTCTGAGTAAACAGGAAAAAGTATTTCAAGTAAACTGTGAAAGGTTACGGTTATGTAAACCTTCCACAGTTAACTATAAATGGTTGTTCTGCTTACGTTAATTCTTCAGGGTTACGGTAACGGTTGCGATGACGGTTATGTTAACCGGTGCATCGTATGACAGCAGAAACAAAATCAATTATGTATCCTGGAAAAGGATAAAAATATTACTAATGATTGTGAGAATGAATGGGACACATGACAGCTTTGAATACTAGGAAAGGATCAATGCTTTGAAATATTGTCACTTTCGCACACATTTTGAAGTCTGTAGATGCAACTTTAGTGCTGTTCAATTGACATGTCGAAATTCAAGTCTTGGAAAGAAATGAAAAAGTCAAAAGACAGTCAAGTTTCAAAAAGTGAATGATAGAGGGAGAACGAGACAGAGAGAGACAGAGAGAGACAGATAAGGATGCACAAGTATTAATGGAAGCAGCTGAAGCTGTTCATCAATCAAATGCGAATTCAAATTCAGTTTTTGTGAACATTTACCGTTCCATTCAATGATAACTTTTTAAATGTCATGATTGAAAGTCTCTGACTCTGAAAAGCATTCTATCATTTGAAAAAGGGGTGTGGCACAGTTTATCTCTGACAGTAGATGTGTGTGAGTCCATGTGTGTTAGCATGTGTGTGTATTTGAGTATCAGTTTGTTACTAGATCGCGTAAATGTGTCGGTAATTGCAATTTTCCATTAAGACTTCACACCAACACACACAGCAACACTGACACACACACACACACGTAGTGAGCACTACACTTAAAGAGTTACGCTTTTTCTATCGCGTGAATTCCGAAGTACTCATTATAAGCGAGTAAATGTTGAGCATCAAGTGGAAAATCGCTGCTTTGAGACTGTGTCAAGGACGAGCTGTTCAACTTCACTTCGAGGTACACAGCATGTTTATACTTGCGGCTAAACTTGTGTGAGTGTTCATGGAAATGCACGTCTCTGTGTTCGTACAGCCGTGTATCCGTGTCTATTCTCACACATGCGAGTGGCAGCTACAAAAGCCAGAGTTCCATGCAAATATGCGTTTTTCTTCGTTTTTACTAGGTTTTTAGGTTTTCCTTTCACTCCACGTTCGTCATTACGTTCCTTCCACCCCCCCCCCTCCCTTCGCTACCCACAAATGTTGCTCTTGTAGTTGAGAGCATTCTGCCGTTCAAAATGCATGCATAATTTAAGTTTCTGAATATGCGATGAAGTTGATGAGAGAATCGACCGACCAACGTCGTAGTGCGTGTCACGCCATCTGCGGTGTTGGTTGGCACTCGTCACAGAGTATATATTTTCAATCACATCCCTTGCCCGCCCTCCCAATTATTCTCCTCCTCCTTCTCTCCGCGATTTTTGCCTTTTCGATAGTCTTTCATCAAGCAACGTAGAGAAAGAAAACGAAATTGAAAAGAAAAATTTGTTGAACTTCGTAGCTCACTATAAAATATTTTTATGTTGAATGCATTGAATGAATGCAAAAATGTTTTAAACTTTGGGCAGAAAAAACTATTTAAATTAGGAAAAATAAGTTTGCATTTTCAGATCCAATGTTGAGCAAAACTTTAGCAAAAACTCACCTCGAGATTTTGCAAATCCAACACGATACCGGCTCCTCCGACGCCTTCCTCTGCATCTCTGCGTCCTCCCTCCTCCACATTCAACGCTTGGTCGCTGTGTCGCCGTCGCAGACGCACTCCGTCGCCAGCCAGCATGACGCACATGTCGCTGTCGCCGCGTTCCTCGTAGCCAGCGCACAGCGAGGCTTGCGTGCATTTGTCGCGATCGCGTTGGCCGCGTGCCTTTTGCAGCACCGTCCTTTTGCAGCGCGTGCCACAAGCGAGGGCCGATATTTTGCTGGCATAATAATACATCGCCATCGGTCACGAGTGGGCGCCGGGGCGTGTCCCTTGCGTGCGCATTTGTGAGGTGTTGAGGTGGTGGAGGAGGTGGTGCTGCTGGTTTTCTTGTTACTGGTGCTGATGTCGATGTGGATATCGATTCCGGTGGCTGGCTGGCTGTTGACTGCTGCGTGATTCGCGCGGCTACCTTCAAGTGGCTTCGTTAAGCAGCGTGCTGAAGCTTGATGCTGCGAGTTGCAGCAACAACGACAAAACCAACAACAACGAAAGCTGTAACAATCGCAAGAATCTTTAACTAGTTGTTGATGGAGGACGTGACAAGCAATTTGCAGCTTGTGAATGATGATGCTTTTCGGCCTGCAGTACCGTTTAATGAGCGAGCGAACCAACGCCGCGTGTAACTGAAATGTAAACTAAACCAAAGCAATGCCCAGAAAACCGAGGCGAAGTTAAGCGAATCGATCGAACGCGTACGTTTCCGCTTCCGTTAAAATCACAAAATGTCAGGAGCGGCAGCGATGGCGACACCAACGCGACATTTCGCGATGCTAACCACAAATCCTCCTCTTCCCTTTGCCTCTTCCTTCTCTACGCTTCGCTTTGATTTACCGATCAAAACACAGAGACGAAAGCTTCACCGTCGTCGATGTGGTGGCTTTCGTAAATTCGAGCAGCACGTAATCGACTGTCAATTAAGCTCCGGTAAGCGCAACGTAACCATGCGTTTCCGGAACGCTTTCGATGCTGAACACTTTTGCTTCTTCTTCTGCGTCTTATTCTTCGTCTTATTCTTCCTCTTCTTCGCGGCGCATTTTTCCCTCCGTTACGCTCAAAATATCTCTGACATTTTTCAAATTTATCTCGTTTTTACACGTCTTTTTTCTTTTGGATTCCTTCGCAATCTTATTTTTATATGTTTCTCTCTCTCTTTTTTCTATTTTTTCTTTCTATGCTTTTTCTTTTGGTAGTTTAAACTGCATGAATTTCTTATTTTTTCCACACAATTTCTTCTCGAGTTTGCTCGCAATTTCGGTTTGAATTACGTAGATTTATTATTTAAGTTGTACTATGAATAAATTAACTGCATGCAATTCATCTGAAATGAGAAGAGAGACCCAGAAATTGAGAGATTATATTGTAGAGAATGATAATATTTTGTTTATTTTAAGTTTTCTAGAGAGTTAAAAATTTAATATTTAATTACACAAAAAATATTGCATACTTTCGGGTCGCCAAATTAGCTTAAAGGCATTCAAAAGTGTAGAAAACCCTTTGACAGTGTGTTTTCAGGACACAAGATTAATGAAAGTGTTATCCAAGTTTAAGAGGGAAGAACGGCCGAAAGCGAATACGGTGGAGTATTTGGCGAGTCCTTTTTCCTGAGAACCCTTTTTAATTTCACACAAGTTGTCGTACACAAGAGAAATATGTGTCTCACACTTTATGAAATGTACTTTCCTCTCCTCACACCGTCCCTCTCTCTCTCCCTCACTCGTTCTTTCTGCTTCTCTCAATACTTGTATGTTTAAGAATTTTAGCAACTTTTCAAGAACTTTCATGTGAATGAATTCAAACTCAAAAATTAATGAATTGAAATGTTTGACAAACATTTCAAATGAATCAGAAAGAAAATTCCGTCGTTTCTTTAACCGCCTTCAAAAAAAGGGGCCATCAATTCCAACATCTGGGCGCAGTTGGCCAGGAAGGCGTGATTCTCTTTTGGCAAACTTCTTCTTGCGTTTGACGATGGTAATAAATCTTTGTTGACAAAAAAATATTCTTTTGTTGACTCATTTTTCTGTCCTCTACTGTAACAAAGTAAAGGCGAAAGCAAAGAAAAACTTAAGAAAAGTAATAGAGTCGTACAACTTCGTCTTTTCGTGAGTTTTGTGCCGACATGTGAACACTGAGGAAAACGAATTGTTTACTCTTGTACTTTTTTTCTCAGTGTATTGATTGTGTGCTTCTGTGTTTTTAGAGTTAAGCTTTGATTTTGTGTCACTGATACTGTCGATATGGAGCGTAGATGTTAGAAGGAGAGGGAAAGAGGGAGAGATTCCCAGAAAGAGTGAGAGAGAGATAAAGAAAATGTCCACATCTTCAGACATGAATGGGTCCATTAAAGCGCAACGGCGTGTTGATATGATACACTTTGAAGTTGAAATCTTTTGAAGTTGACTTGAATCTTGACTTTTTAACCCTCATTCTTTCTCTTACTCATTTCTCCTCATTCCTTCGCATTCGTCTTCTATTGACCACCATTTCTTCAATCGAAAAGGCAAAAGCAAGTTTAACCCGCAATAAACTTGCTTCCGTCGTCCTCTTATCCTGCATTTCGTTCGAACTCTCAGCTGTTCTCGGTGGGCGTAAAATGGTTCCCACCGGGACTATTTACAGGCTCTTTCCTTGAAAGATGGACACAGATTTATCGACGGATTTCAGGTCACTGTAATAGAAGAATTATTGCGAATGTGGAAATGAGAGTGCTCAAGGTCTTGGAGGGTTGTGGAGGTCATGATATCGAGTCGAATGACATGAAAAGAATCGATTGGTGATATGAAAAATTGTCATTTTTTCTACTGTTTCAAAATGGATTCCTTCTCTAAATCGATCAGAGTTGTTTTCTTAAAGTTTCTTCTTAACGAAGAGATGTGATAAATGTATGATTAGTTTTCCAGACCAAATTTAAAGTCTAACAAAGCTCGATTCGAACTCTGTTCTAGTAAAAACCAATAATTCAAATGTTGAAGAATTAAAAACCTTGAAAAATTGAAAACCACAATCGGTTCTTTGTTGAAGATTTACTGGTTCTCTTTTGGTTTTTTTTTCTTCTCTTTTCACGCAACCAGAGCGGAATAATATAATTTAATTTTGATCTCTTATGTAAAGCAATTTTCTGAATAGCTTTGCAAATTTTTATGCTGTATAACACAACATCGGCAACGAATGTTGCAGATAAAATTTCCAGTAACGGATGTCGTACCATCCGATGAAAGGAAGACTAAAATATGTAGGAGCGAAGGGAAAAGAAAAAAGAGCGTACATCGTATATTTTCTAAAACTATATTCTGCTCCTCTCTCTCCATTTGTCTCTCTCCCATCCTTTTTCCCCTGTATCTCTTTCTTCCCCTCTTTACATCTATCACTCTATGCCGCTTTTCCCTTTTTTTCTATCCCCTTTTGGCACAACTGCTTGTCAAATAAATGGCCAATCTCTCTACGAAAGAACTACGATACGATAGTACGATGGATAGTTACTGGGGCACGTGTTGGCAACAACACTAACGGCAACAACTACCAATAAACATGAGGATTGTGACGTAGAGCGGAATGGCGAAGAGAAGAGAAGAGATGAGTTGCCAGAGACAACCAGCCACAGTCAATAATGTATGCTGTATCAATGCTGTATGCTGTTTCTGCTGTGATGGTGCGTGTTTTACCAGCAGATATGCTGATTTTGCCGATTCTTAATGCTGCTGCGTCTGTTGTTGCTGCTGCGTCTGGTGTTGCTGCTGCTGTTGCTTCTGCTGTTGCTTCTGCGGCTTCCTAAATTTCAAAATTCTTCAAATCTATGTTGGTGATGGAATAAATTGATTTTATCAATAAAGACCTTTTGTACGCCTCGAAACGACGATACAATTTTTTGTTGGTTTAAAGTTTTGCTCTTCTCCTTCCTCTGCTATCCTTCGCCTTTTGAATTTCAACGTTTATAGGGTATCAATAAATCTAATTCCATGTAAACTTTTTCTATATATTTTTTAGAAAGGACTTCGAGTGCCTTTTAAGTGCCTTTTAAGAGCTGTTACTCTTCGGAATACTCTAGTCTCTTTCTCTCTCTCTCTCTCTCTCTCTCTCTTTCTCTCTCTCTCTCTATCTTCCTTAATTTAATTGAAAAATATACGTTTAAAGAAAGTTGCTACTTTGAATTAGATGATGTTAAAATCATTTCCTAGTGGGTTGTTTTGACAGCATCATCATACGTATCTCTCATTCTATTTCATTCAATTCTCTTATAGCTTTCGTAGTATATTTTGCTCTTGTTGTTAGTGTTTTCTGATTTCTTCAAAATTTATTATTTATTCAGATCGTGTTTTGATTTTGTTGCCAATTCAACAGACATCAGCAGCAACAACAGCAGTAACACATGTTGCTGCATGACAACCTTGTAGTTGTTGTTGTGAGTTGTTATGGTTGTTAATGTTGTTGGTCTTGTGGTTACTGTTGTATCTGTTGCTGAGTCTATTGCTGAGATGGTTACCGTGTCTGAAATTCGTATCTTTCGTGTTTTTTTTTCGTATATTCAACTGATTGGAAAATTATTTTTCTTGTTGAATTTCTATTTGTTATTTGTATCTGTATATCTATCTATCTTTCTATCTATCTATGCCAGCTTACAACTGCTCTGCCATTGAAGCATGAGTTAACGAAGCGAGAGAGAATGTGGAAGGGGAAAGACAACGGAGGATGATGGAATATACTCGTATATGGAAATGTACTCATACTTTGTCACTTTCTTTGTAGTTTATACAAGAATAAATTCTCTACTTTTCTGCCTTTCGCTTTTGTGTATTTATGGATTTATATTCCAGGATAGTTAGCATATATTTCGCTTGTAATCTTTCTTCTTCTTGAATTCCATAGAATTCCATAGAAAAGAGTTAAACAACTGAATCACCATTAAAAGTTTATAGAGTTTATTGAGTTTCAAAGAGTTGAGTATGAAAAGACCATCATCATCATCAACATCAGTACCAATGATTGTATCGTTCCTGACTCCGGTAACGATAACGGTAACGAAAGAAGTAATAAACAGAGTAATAATAATAACAACAACAACCCTGGCCATGTGAAGGCCTTTCAAAGAATCGCTCATTTTCAGCCAACTAAAGTAAAAACAATCCGATAAAAACCAACAGCAATAAAAAATGGAGGGAAGAGTTGTCAATAGAAAATAGCAACCTCAAAAATAACAATGACAGCGTAGTTTTTAGACAATAAAACATTCAAGGTGAGTACAAAAGAAAGAAATGCATTTTAAACACTCCACAAGAACATTCCATATATCCTCTGTACTGTGTGTATATTCTGTATAACTGTAAACTCAATTTACACTATGACACACGTTTGATAGAGAGGATAAGGGCAGAAAGACACAGGAAAATCGAGAATGGATAGTCTAGTGGGTTACTAAGGTGTTTCTTACCCGCTCTTTTTTTCTCCCTGTTGATTTAAATTCTATTTTCTCAGTCTTTTTCTCTTTATCTCCATCTCTCTTCCTCTATATCAATCTTTCCCTCCCTATCTTTCGCTGTTGTGGAGTTCTAACCACTGACCAAGGATAAATACGTAGACCATCGGGTCCGTGTTTCATATTCCTCAGCGTGTGACGGTACATTTTGTTTTACTCTACCCTCACTAACTCCTCTCTCTCTCTCTCTCTCTCTCACTTAATGAATTTATAATGATTGCATTCATAGAGTACAGAGTGACAGCATTCATCTTGCATGACAAACTGTGGTAATTTTTAACCGAGCGAGCTGTTTGTTCAGGTTGTCGTTGTAAAACTTCTCTTGTTTATTTAGTTGGTCATAATTTCGTATGCAAGAGTTTCTGTTGTGTTCCTTCTAAAAAAACGTGTCACTTGAGAAATTCTTTCTATTTCTGTTGTGCTATTCATCTCTCTCTCTCTATTTCTCTTTTTCTCTCTCTATATTTATCTCTATTTCTGTCTCACTCTCCTTCCTTCTGTACAAATAGTTCCTATTCTGGACAGAAATTAATTTAAATTCTAAAGTTTAACTGACGTTATTCAATTCCCCAAAAAAATGTTTATGAATTATAAGCATATTAAAGAAATATTAAATTACAGTTAAATGAATTTACTTTATGAATTCTGAAAGCTTAGATAACATAGAAAGAGATAAATTAGGAAACTTTGAAGATGGATTAATCGAAATCATCTCCATTAATCGAAATATAAGAATCTTGATAGTTGTTTTTCGAATATCTTATTTCTAAAAATGTCCTAATATTCCAGAAATGTTCTAACTCTTTTTTTCATACAATATTATATTCAAATAACGGGAACGTAATAATAAATGGTATATAAACATCGAGTGTTTCGGAGTTCTGTACATATTTGCTTCCACTCACATGCCATAGAATTTTTTCATCTTAGCATCTAGTGTATTTTCGGGATGAAACGCATTCTTAATCTTTCTTCCTTATTTTGAGGACTCTCCAAAAAATCTCCCCTTGCATTTGTTGTACATTACAAGTTGTTATGATGATGGGTCAAGTGGTGGCTCATCATAAATATTCTCGTACGATAAACTTTATTGTTATGAACCATAATTGCCTCATTATGCGTCGCAGTGTTGAGGTTAAAAGCAAACAACAGGAACAAGAACAAAAAACAAAGTGAAAGGATAAAGAATATATTCAGGAGAAGGTAAAGAAAATGTTCAGAAAAGATACAGGCTATCGAAAGGTTTATAAGTGTGGACAAGGTGTATAAAATGTATAAAAGGAGTTTAGAGAAGGTAGAAAAGGTGAAGAAAAGGTACAAAGAACACATGAACAGGGTACAGAAAAGGTACGGATATGGTTAAAGATGTAGAGTGTAGAAATTAAGAAGATACATGATAGGACCAGAGATGTACAGCAAGGTTAAATAGAAGGCAGAATAGATTTAGTAAGGATGCAGAAAAGCAAACAGAAAAGGTTATGGACGGTATAAAAAGGTTGGACGATAGAAGAAGGACATATAGGTTCAGGAAAGGTGCACAAATGGCACAGAACGAGTTTAAATAAGATAACGTGAAAAGTATAAGTAATAGTAGTAAAGATATGAAGGAAATATAGAAAAAGTTAAAGATATAATGAATAGATCTAAAAGAGATAAAGGTGTATGAAGACACAGTGAATATACAAAAAAGATTCATAAAGATAGACGTAAGGTATAGAAAAAATAAGATATATTTGAAATATTTTGCCGAAAATGAATAGACGACGAAAAGTGCTTCAAGACTAAACGATTCTAACTTTTTGTGGTATTTTACGTAACACAGATTGATAAATTTGCTTATGAAGTATCTCCCTAAAGTCATTCCTAAGGATACTCGTATTCGTCCTTCTCTGCATATGATAAATCAGGCAAAGAGAGGAAGATAGGGGGGTGGGGAGGATTTCTATCTTTGAGAAAGTTTCCTTCGGTGGGCATCTTCTTTAGGCTTCTTCTTCAGGAAATCAATTACTTTGAGGCACAAAAAAAAAGACAAACAACAACAGCAACAATGACAGCAACAACAGTTGCCACAACAGTACCAACAAAACAAATTGATTTAAAATTGTTTGTTTGGTTTGAGAAACATCTACGACAGATAAACACGACAAGATTCAAGGACGATGGAGAAGTTGGAGTGTATGCATAGCAACGAAAAGTTTTTTATCATTATTCTTCTTCTTCCTCGCTCTTCATGAACTCTGTGATTACTTGATGACCCTCTTAAAAGCCATCTTAAAACGCCTCCTTGTAATTGAATAGGTTGCCGGGGAAGGGTGTTAGCTTGGGGAGGGTGGAGGATGGTTGGTTGGAGGGCGGTGAGTTAGAGGCTGATGGATTGGAGGTTGGTGAACTACGTAGTTAAGAGGAAACGAGGTTGTAGAACCATCGGATCAGGTTGTTTGTGTGGAAAGTGCTTCCGATTGTGGTTTACTTTGTGCTCTTTTTTTATCCGTTGAGGTTTTTTTGTTATTTTATCATGTCGTTGTCATCGTCGTTATCGCTGTTGTTGTCCTTGTTGGTATTTTTATATGGTGATAATGTTGGATTTTTCTTTATTGTTGTTGTTGTTGTTTCTATTGTTGTTGATAATCGTTTGTAATGCTCAGGGCAGATCCTGTTGTAAATACAACATTGCAGCTACTTAAAATAAAAAAAATTGGCGTTGTGATTACGAATTCTGGTACCCGCCGCCATCGCTTGCGGTCTCGTCACTTCCGCTTTTCGTACCGACGGATTTCCGGCAATTTCTCTTGTTGTTGTTAAGCGTGAAGATGATAGAGGCAAAAAATTATGATAAATAAGATTGTGAGGATGCTGATGATGATGAGAATAAATAAGCACCAAAGTTTCAATGGAACGAAAATGTTGGAGGGTTGGAAGAAGGAGGGGAGGTCGAAATGGGCGGCTTTATGCTGAAGATCAAGGAAGATAAACAAATAAAAACAACTATGATAACCGTTCATGTTGATTGATAATATTAGATAGCAACAACAACGCAGCAAAAAACGCTACAACATGACATAACAATGACAACAATGACTATTTGTGCACAGGAGACAGAGACAAATAGTGGCCACATCGTTGGTGTTACCAACAGAACAACAACAACAACAGCAACAACAAGCACTTAGGAGTAGTCACAAAGGAGCGTGGATGACAGCCGCCAAAAAGAAGCGTGGATGTTGCTCTTGTAGTTGCAGTTGTTGCTTTTGTCAGTTGCTGTTGTTCAGAGGGTCACGACAGCCGCTTAGACAGCAGTGACAGCTGCAGGAACAACAACAGTCACCACAGTTAGATCACCCAGAACAACAACAACAACTACAGCATTTTTCCAAGCAGCAGCTGTGACATGAAAAAGTTGAAAAGTTTCGCTGCTTGTTCTTTTTTGTTGGTGTTGACCTGATCTTTGTTGTTGTTGTTTAAATGAATATTGTCGTTTTGTCGTTTTTCTTCTTGTTGTTGTTGCTTTTAGTGCTGCATTTTTGGATGGCAGCAAGAACACAAGAGCTCCAAAACAACAACAAAATAATACAAAGGCAAACACACGATTTTACACACAGACACACACACACACACACACACACACACACACATCACTGTACATACTTCAACACACTTCGGACAGAGTCGGATTTTTTGTTGCTGTGATTTTTTTATTGTCACAACTAAAGAATTTTTTACATTCCACCAACAAATACAATACATTTTTCACATCTATCGCACTGAGATTTTCTTTGTTGTTATCTTTGTTGTAGGCGATGATGTTTTTGTAATTATTGTTTGTAGTGTCTTCTTCAGTCGCTCCTCACCATTCTCTGTCGCTCTCTCGCTCTCTCTCTCTCTCTCTCTCTGTGTCGCTCTCTCTTCATTTGTCTTTCTTTGCATTGCTTTAGTCAACTTTAGTTTGTTGTCGTTGTTATTGTCATTGTTGTTGTCATTCTTTTCGGCATTTTTAACGAAAATAAAATTAAATTTCCTTATGAATGAGAATAACAACGACGAATGTGAAAAAAGAAGAACGAATGAAAGCGGTGGCTCTTCGCTGTCCTGATTCTTTCTTTAAAGTTAATGTTTTGTGAAGTAGTCGTCGTTGTTGTTGTCGACATTGTAGTTGTTGTTGTTGTTGTTGTTGGCAACCCGAACGAAACGAGTGACAAACTTTTCGCTGAAACTATTTTCATGAGCTTAATTTTACTTTTATTCATGAGTTTAAGCGAACTTTCGTTGAGTTTTTTCGTTGAATTTTTTGTTGATCAAATTTTTGGTTAAAGTTTACGAATATTAAGAAATTGCAGCTGTTGAAGTTTCTTAAAGTTGTTTGTCGTTTTTTTTATATATCTTAAGATTTTCGAAATTTCGTTAAATACTTCGTTAAATCTTTGAATAATGTAATTTTATGCACTCTATTTTATGATTTTCCGTTTTTGTGAAAATACTGTTTACAATTTCCGCTTTAATTAAAAATACGATGTGATTCGCATAAAATTTGATTAGAAATCTTGTGGAGTCGAATTTATTACGAGCTGGCGAATGGAGGGAGGATGTTGTCGCAGGGGAGGGATATATTTGGCCCATGATTTTTAATGACACTCCAAAAAATTTCAAACTCCTACAACAACAAGGAACGCATTCCATCACAATCACATGACATTTTTATCGAGAAGCTTTACAGCTCTCATTCCGCTATTATATTTTATTCTCTTCTCGTCTCGCGTCGTCTCTTAATATTCGTCTCTTCTTCTAGTATACATTATATACGAACCAGAGTTTCTATACAGATACAAATACTCTCGAAGGATACTCGATCCTGGTAGCAATCAAGACCAATCAATCGAAATTATTGTGTAACGAAGAAACAGAAAATTAACCATAAAAAAGTACTTCTTGCAGTAACAACAAATAGATTGTTATTCGAGTGCAGTGAAACAATATGACATGTAATAAAAATAAGAGAAGCAAAATGGCAAAACATCCGAAGGCAACGAAAACATTATAATGAGCAAATCATGTGGCTGAAATATCGTCGTCGTCGCCGTTTCCAATCTCATTTCCATTCTCAGCTTCATTTCGATCTGATAATGAAGATTCTTCGTCCACCATCATCATCATCATCATCACTATCATCATCTTCATCATTATCGTGGGTTGTCGTTGTGTCAAAAACTTTCCCGACGATGAACGCGTCTCGTAATAAGAATATTTTGTTGATGGTCTCGATATCATTTAATGAAGATTGACAACACAAACAGAAGCAAATAAAAAACAAGTCAGAAAACAACAACCACTGGAGCGACAACAACAAATCATCATCAAAATCATGTTCCAACATCATGTAATAAAAATAATAATCATAAAACAAAAAATTGTTTTTATCGAGGTTATGAAAAAAGTATGTATGCCAAAAAACAATTGACAAAATGAAGAAAGAGAGGAAAATAGAGGGAGAGAGGGAAAGAAACATAGTGGAAGAGGGAGAGCGACAAAAGGAGGGAGAGAAGGATGGAGGGATGAGAAAAGCACGTTCAAGATTGTACTTAAGATTAACAGAAACGGACGGGATGAGGATGGGATGAATTGTTATGGGTTGCGTTTTGATTCGGATTCGGGTTAAGGTTGGTCTGGATTGAGGTGGGTGTGACTTGAACTGAGTGGAGTGGAGTTGAATGTCTCCGGTTTTTATATCAGAGCAACTCGAAGAAGACCCCAGAGACACACTTGAAGATGATAGATCCATCTAAATGCAAATTGATGTGCCGAAAACACGAGTAAGAAGGAGACGGAGAGATATCACAATATACAGAAGCTTTTAAGTTTGAGTGGGTGTATGTGTGTTGATTTGAGTATGTGAGATGTTGTTGAAACATCAAATTTGGAATATCTTCAAATATTCTTATGTTGGTAAAAAACGAAGGGAACCCAACATAAGAGCTCCACAAAAGCATCCCTAAGAGCAGCAACAACAACGACATGGATGCTGGTGATGATTCTTTCTCTCTCTGGAACCGTTGTTGTGTTCTCCTTTCTTTAGTGATTCAAACATTTCTCCCCGAGGTTTAATATTCATTCGGTTTTACGATGATAACATATTCGATACTTAAAAGGAAAGGAAAATGCATCTTATCGCATTTCGTGGCATCTCATTGCATATGGGAGCATATCGCGTAATAACTCATCGCAGTGATGCGCGCATCGCGATTATCCGTCTGACATCGGCCATGGCATCTTATCGTAACTCATCCCAACGCATGTCATCGCATGTTTGCTTTGTCTTCCATTCACCATTGTAAACACATTCACACATGCATACATGCTTCACACAGACATGCATACACTTCAACGTCTTACATTTACATTTCACGCTAATTGTTATGTTAGGCGTTAAGTTTACGTAATGACTTTTGTGGCAACACTTACGTGGTCCAAGTGGATGGCATTGCTTATGTCGCGGCGCACCTTACGTGTTCCAAACACACATAAACAATTGTTGTATGTGCGTCATTCGCTCACACACTCACTCACGCTGGAATACGTGTGTATACGAATGAGAACACTTTCATGTGTTGGCCCCGTAAATTGTGGTACATTTTGTTGGTTATTTGTTGTTGCTGTTGTTTTTGGTCCCTGTTTTTGATGTTTGAATTTCTATATATGTACATATTTCAGTAAAATTGTTTTTGTTTTTATTGTTATTTTTCAATCTCTGTAGGTTTTCGGTTTATTTGTCTGTTTATTTTTGTTGTTGTTTTTGTTGTCCTCTCTTTATTGTTTTTGGTTCTAATTTCATTGAAAACATGAGCAACATGTTACATGTTACGTTATGTTGCCTGCTACACGTTGCTCGATGTATTTGTTAATTGTTTAAATTGCTTCAGTGTCCGGTTGCTCTTTTTTTGGGGCTTTTGTTCTCTAAACTTTCAAACATCAACGCTTTTATTTCTTTCTTCCTTCTGCTTTTCAACTCCGCCGCGTTTTTTATACAATACATAAATATTTTTCTGGTTCTTTATAATTGTTTGGTTTGCTTTCCCTTTTTCAATGTTGTTTAAAAAATAGAAATAATAATAAAAATAGTAAATGCGATGGAAAAGGAAAAAATAATACATAATAATAATACGCCGCGTTTTTTATACAATATATAAATATTATTCTAGTTCTTTATAATAGTTTGGTTGGTTTTTCCCTTTTTTATTAAAATGTTGTAAAAAAGTGCGATGGAAAAGGAAAAATTAATACAAGAAAAACAAATGTTTACAAAAAGTCGAAAGCGATTAAAGCGAACAAGGAATCAAAAGCAACATCCTCCATTCCTCTACAGAAATCACCGCAAAACAAGTCAGTAAAAAGTATTCAAAAAATTATCACAAAACAAGTGTATGCAATGGAGTCCCTCTATGTTTGTGTATCCATATGAATCTCAGTCCTGTACCCCATCCCGTTGTACCCCGCCCAGTTCTACCCACAATCGTTTCTTCTAGCGTCGTTTTTATTCCTCCCTTTCGGCAACAAATTTCGCTTAAGTGTTTTTCGCCGAATATCGCGCCACCGATAGATCTATACACCCCCACTCCCCCTCCGAACACCCTTCCTGTACCCGATTCGATGTTGTGAATAGTTGCGAACGATTCCGTGCTCCGTGTTGGATATCCTTTGTGCTTCTTTCGACGTTCGAATATTAATTGAGCGAAACGATGGGGAAAAATAGAAAAAACCTCTGAAAACCCCGAAAAATGAATGAATCGTATGCAAGATCAGCGTATAACGGAAGTTGCTACGCTGACGAAACGCATTGACGCATTGTGTAACACACTTCCGCTTCTGCTTCCTCTTCCCGTCCTTTTCCGCTTCCGCTCGGTGTCAGTTACAAATCGTGCATCGAAGCACGAAGCGTTTAAAAGTCATTCTTTGTTAGCGTCACTTCTCTAGAAATCGGCTTGTTTTTTGTCTTTCTCCGCTTTTTTGGTCTCAAATTATTTTTCATGAATACGAAATCACTTTCGTAGAATCCAGGACAATTCGAAACTTATTGGATGGAGTTGGGGGGGGGGCATGGTGGGGGACGGCTTCGGGGTTTCGGTAGAAAACGTTTGAGGATACACACACATGGAAAGCTTGTTAAATTGATGGTTGGTGTTGTTGTTGTTGGTGATGTGACTACTTTTGTTACTTTCTCTTTTTCGTTTTCGAAGAGAACGGGCGAAGAAGAAGAGGGCGAGTGAAAGAGAGTAATCGTGTGAAAGGGAGAGCAACATACTGAGTGAGTGCATAAAAAGCAAGCACGTTTTGGGGGAATTTTTTCTGCATGATCAACAAAACAAACCAACCGCTTAAAATTATTAATAAATAATTGAAATTGAAAATGCGGTCTATAAATAAATTGGTCAACATCAATGCCACAAAAAAGTGGAGAAATAAACACACACGCAAACACTCACAAAAACATATACGCGTACACTCATAAAATGCAGAAAGAAAGCAAACGAATAACAAAAAACATTCCGTTGAAAACAAAGTTTAATTTAGGCCACAGAAGCTCAACATACTGCAAAATATGAGCAACAGAACAGAAGTCGCATTAAGTTGGCAACACTGTCAACTGCTGAGCGGTGGCTGATGCCTCTGCAGCCATCGCAGTCACCGTAGTTTTCAATACAAAAAATTCTCAAAACCGCAGCCAGACATTCATCAAAAAATTACTTGAGCAAATCGAGAGTTGAATTCACACAAAGTGCTAACCAATGAAAATATTATGTACATAAATATATGTGCATATATGTATGCATATATAAACATAAAATGGAGAAATGGAAACAGAAAAATAAACATGATAAAAAACACAAACAACAGATAAAATAGCAACGAATGCATGAAAAACCTTATATAAATAAAATAAATTGACTGAGAGACGAAAAATCCACAAAAACCACTAAATTAAAAAATATATTATTCAAGAAAATGGTTTAAAAAATTCATAAATATTTGAAAACAACAAAAATACGAACTTTTGGGGTTGTAATATTTTACTGACAATGAAACTAATAAAATAATATAAAACAATGCAAAATAAAATAAAATTGTATAAAAAAATAATATAAAATAAAATCATACAAAGAAATAATATGAACTTAAATTATATTAAATAAAATGCAATCCAATGAAATACAATACATTAAAAATTGAAATGCCAAGAATCAAATTGGAGCAAATATAAATTGAGACTTTAAACACGATTATAATTAAAGAGTTTGAAAATAAGAATCGAGTTCATAAATTTTGATTCGGAAGGAACTTGGGTATTTTTTAAGTGAGTCCGTGATTCAAAGAAGTCTTCAGAAAAAGCAAAAAAAAATACATTCCAATGAATTTGAAATCAGAGTTTTTATACTTGCATGCATGAAATGTTTACGATGATTGAATGGTTTTTCCAATTTTTGTTTTTATGTTTCAAAAAATTCCAAAATTCTTAAAATTCTTCTTCACTTCTGAGCTATGAAGAAATGTTTCATGTTTCCTTTTTTATGTTGCTTTCGAGTATAATTTGTCAACTATTCTGATTCTTGTTTCATTTTCTTCTCTATTTTCTTCGAATTTGTTTTCTTTTTATATGTAGTGTTTTTCCCTCCCAAACTAATCCCTAGTCAGAGCGCGAAACATAACAATTTTGTTGGAAAACAGAGACGAAGAGAAACAAAATAAAAATTGACAAAAACAAACGAGTTTGATTACTTTTTAACCACTTCTCCTCAACCTCAACCTCATCACTTAGTCAATCCTCTCTGTACAGTTTCTCTTCCCCCCACCCTTGCATTCATCGCTTCTATATTTTAACTTAAATAAACTTTTCATCATTTTGCATTCGTTGAAAGATTCTCGTTTAAAAATGAACCGAAAACCTGCAGCTGCATCGGAAGCTGAAACTGCAGAGTAGCTGGAATGGATGAAAAGTAAGAAACAGGGATGAGCTGAGAGAGAAACGAGAAGGGAGAAAGAAAGAAGAAAATTTTAACTGGAAAATGATACACTTTGATGTTGTCATAGAAATCAAAGGTTTTCGTTTTATTTCTGTGTTTAGTTTGTAAATTTTGTAATTTTAGTTGCTAATTAAGAAAAGAAATAGTTGATAGTACTAGCTTATAGTTTATAGTTTCTAGTCAAATGATCACTTGATCCTATTCACTGGGTTAGATACTAGATACAAAGGCACAAAATGATCGAATGATTAGCGTTTCTCTCGCATTTTTATTGTTATTTTTAGTGTAGAAACGGAAATCGAGGGTTAATTGAGACAAACACGGACTTTAATGGTTGTTGGTCCCCTTTGGTTAAAAACTAAATGGGTTAATTAATTAATTATGTGCTACTCGCAGTTGATTTTTTCTTCTTGTAACTTTTTTATACCTTTCTTATATCGCTAAATTAATATCTTTTTATTTTAACTTTTAATTTAAGAGTAGTTTTAATTTAAATAAATAAAATTCGGTTGTTTAAATTAATTAAAAAATGCTTTCGCTAGATAAACAAAAAAGGGGAAGAAACAAAAGAAAGGGGGCACGAAATTGAAAGCAGCGAAAACGAAAACGTGAGTAGATCACCAAAAACAAACAACAACAACTACTCGTACGACAAGAGCATGGATGGAATGTTAACTTTATTTATTCTCTTCCCTCTCTCTCTCTCTCTCTCTCTCTCTCTCTCTCTCTCTCTCTCTCTCTCTCTCTAACTGCATCACTCCCCCTCAGTCCCCATCCGTCTTGCGGGACCATGTCACGCGAGGTACATCATATTTTTCATGTATGCATGTTTGTATCGTGATGCTTTACGGTTATTATTGTTTTTCGCTCTTGTAGTTCGTTTTCCATTTTTCTGTTGTCTTTTTTTACTAGTCTACATATTTTGAAAGTTCCGTTATCCATTAAAAGTTTATCATTACCGTCACAGTGCATCAAGCAGCTTCTGGATTTCAGGTGACACATATTGTTCGAAACTTTTTAGGTTCTGAGCTACTTTTTAATTTCTGAGTTATATTTAGCTTATAATAATAATTATTATTATTATTAGCTATTATTAGGTAGATAGCAGGGGAAGGAAAGGATTAAAGGGAGCAAGGATCAAAAATGTTTGTCTGCCGGCGACTTTTACGATCGCAAAATTAAGCTTTTCACTAACAGTTTTCACTCTCATAATAAGCGCTTAAATGCGCGTTGTCTTTCTCTCTCCCTATCATTATCAGTCTTTTTCTATATCTCCGTTTCTTTCCCTCTTGGTCACTCTTTTTATTAAACGCCGTACGTTGAATTAAAGATCAGGTGCTAAAATGTTCGGCGTGAGAGAAACACGCATCAAGGCAGTGCTCTCTCCCTCTCTCGCACTAGCTCTCTCTTTCATGGAGAAATTTTGTTGGTTAGTTTTTGTTTTTTGACGCAAACTAAAACAAGTTGAGAAAACTTTTTTTACCACTCGAATTTTTAATGGAGTTAAATTGGGAAAGCTTTTAATAATGGCTCATTCAAACTTGACGGAGAGGTGGTCCGGGGAAGAGGTCTAGTGGGGCAGAACGGGATGGTATGGATTGTAAATTTTATATGAATGTTTTGGTTAAAACCGAGGTCTTTAGTTTTCATGATTATTATTATTATAAGGCAATATCGTATATAAAAAATTATGTGTTATATTTGATATAAATTTTAATTTTTTTGATATTCTTAAAATAAATGTTTGTAAATTTAAATAAAAAAATATTTAACTTCACTTCAGTCACTAAATGAATTATTATGATTTTAATGGTGTCGTTGTTGGTGTTGTGTTGAATGTGATGATGTTGTTGCTATTTTTGTTGTTGTTATTGTTATTCAGTTCTACTGTTGTTGTTCTAGTTGTTTACTCTTCTTTATAGTGTTCAACTGGCACAGAGTACGAGAACAGATTGAGTGAAAGAGAGGAGAGTACTCCGGAAAGAGGAAAACCGAGAAAACACTCATAAATATTATAATTATCTTATCGTTGTTGTTGCTTTTTGAATATATTCGGGGCTTCGTTGTTATTTTTCTTAAATTTTTACATTTTTAATGCTTTCTTTAATGCTTTTATTTTTACAACTCTGATTGAATTATATAGCCACAAATTGTGCGCGTTCTACTTGTGGTTGTTGTTATTGTTGTTTTCGGTGTTCTTATTATTGTAATGGTGGCTGTGGCTGTGGTTGTTGTTGTTGTGTTAAATGGCATTTTAGCTCGTTTCGCGTGAAGATTGATTATAAACTTTTTAATGGTTGCGTTGGTTTTTAAATGTTTTTTATGGCTTTTCTGCTAACGCTTTGAATGCCATTCTCCTTTTTCCCCTCTTCTCGTTTTCCTTTCTGCTTCTTTTCGCCTCTTGTTTTATCCTTTCGAATTTTTGTGTTTTAAAAATGTAGCTTTTAGGATGAATATAGCGCTTATAATAAAAAGAAGATAAGTAAACAATAAAATAATACTACCAACTGCAAAAGGGTCATCGACTTTAGTTGTTTCCCTTCACCCGCTTCTATCGAAATTCCGAAAGGACGAAATCTTTGCGAGGAGTCAGGAATGAACATTGTAGACTATGTACTACAATAATTTTATTATTATTTGTTCTTCTTATTATTATCCTATTATTAAGAATAATTTTTCAATTCAGTTCAATTGAATTTATTCAAGATTTAATTTAAGTTATTCAAGATTCAATTTAATTTAATTTATGGTATGATTATAAGGTTATCCTTCTTCAATAAAGCTTTAAATAAATTTATTATCTTTGACATTAAATGAACTTTAATGGCTGTTATTTAAATCCATTTTATTTTTATGACATCGATAAAGACATCGACATTTTTTACAATGGCAAAAAACAGCACAAAAGAACTATCATAAAATTAAAACTGAAACAATAAAAAAAGCAGCAGATTTTGTATGAATCGAAGCTTGTGTAATATTGTGTATATTTCAGAGGGTACCTCCTTAAAACATGTGAGTGTATGCATGTTTTTGGCTTGTTATCTCTTATTTTATTATGCTTATCTTTTTGCTTTTATTATCAAAGACGTTTGTTTCTTTGCTTTTTCTATTTCATTCTTTGAGGGATGTTTTGGTTGCTTCTTTGAACAGTTGTTTTCGAATAAGAAAAGGAAAAGAAAAGGAAAGGAGAGAAAAAAACAACATTTAAAAGCAATCCTTGTTTACACAGATTTTTTTTTTATGAAAAACAAACAAGAAATAAAAATGCAAGGAGAAGAAGATGTATCGGAAATACATAATCAGTGATAAGTAACAAATGACAACAGCGAATTGATTTCGATCCAAAACAAGTGCTTGATTTCTGAGACACCGAATTATTGATTGATTTTATTTAAAAAATATACTTTTTTATTGAAAACATAGAAAACTACTTCAAAGGGTTAAATTTTTTAAAGGAAATATAAAAATATTTCGCTTCTACGAAGGCTAAAAATAGAAACAATCAGGACAAAAGATCTGAAAACATTTCAAATATAACAACAACAACCAAACTGTTTTGATGGCAAACGTATCCTAACGACTTCCGCTGATAAATGATCCGCATCATGTGTTTCCGCCGTCAGAGAGATGAAAAATGTTCACGTTTGACAGAGAGTTTGTTTAGTTTTATTGTTGCTGTTGCTATTGTTGTTTCGTTGTTGTTGATGTTGTTGTAATTTGACATTTTCGACGCTGCTTCTGTTTCTTTTTTTCACCATGTTGACGTTTTCGGTGTGTTTTCGGTGTGGTTTTTTTCAAGTTTCATTCTGCGACTCAGCAGCATTCAGTGACTCTGCAGCGACTCAGTTCACCAGATGAACTCTTGAACTCTTCCATTTATTGTTGTTTTTGTTTACAGCATTCTTAGCTTCTTTTCAGTTATTTTTTTTTTGGTGATGATGTTTTTTTATTATAATACAATATATAAATAAATTATTTGAATTTTGTTGTCATTTGGTTTAATTTTAATTGCTTTTTAACATACTTTAATATTATTATAAATTTAAAAAGAATAGTTGTATAAAATAATAACAAGCATTAATAATAGCAACCTCAAATATATTGAAATGAAATAATGCTTTAATTGAATAAATTTAAATAAATAATTTCAAATAAATGAAATATTTTCCGTTGTCAAATGAAAAGCAACCACAAAAAATTAATGCATTTTCTTGTCAACATATTAAATGAAATGGAACATGAAATATGTCAACACTTTTAAAGGTATTATATTGTATATTAGATATATTTATTGGATATATTTATTGTATGTATTTACGGACAAATGTTCGGTAATTTATTTATTATTCCATTTCAAATGAAAAACTATTAAATAGATTCGTTCACAGTTAGAGAAAAAAGGACGATTAAACAACAAACAGAGGATTTTAAATAAAATTGAATTTCGGTCCACGTTGCGTATACGTAACATTTAATTATTTAATGAATGCTTATTTTAGCAGCAGAAAACTTGAACCTTCTTAAAAACTTGAATTTTACTGCAGTTTTGTTTATTTTTGTGAATTTCCGATTTTGAATATTTTCCAAATTTTTTAATTGTTGTGTTTATAACCTAATTTAGATGCACTGTTTTTATCTGCATTTTTAGTGTATATAAAATTTTGTAACGCTTCCAATTAAGATTCGCTGATGACGAATGAAATTTTAATGATATCGGTTTTAAGCTCAGGGGGAAAAAATCTTCAATGACATTTGAACAGAAAACAGGAGACAAAAAACAAATTTAAATCGAGTTGATTGCTGTTGTTGTGGTTGTTGGTTATTATTATCAACTGTAAATTGTTGTTGTCAATAATGTTGTTGTTGCTGGTATTGTGGATGTAACAATACAATCGAAATTAACGTGGAAATCCTTCGAATACGCGAGGGAAATAATTTGCGTGTTCGAAATAATTTGCGAAATAATTGAAATGCTCACAAAAACAAGCTTAGAAGGAGGTCATCATAGTGAAAGAGGAAGAAAGAGAGGACGAAGGAGTGAATAAAAGAGAGAGAATGTTTAAGAGAGGGAAGAGAGAGATATAGGAATGAAATGATGTTTTATTGTTGATTATAATCAACGTTGGTTAAAAGATAATTCATCTAATTATCTTCAGTGGATTGTGTCGACTCAGCTACATTCTTGGTGTTAGTTTTGTTGTTGTTTTAATATACACAAATTTTATCATATTGATGTTTAATTTTTTATTATATATTTTCAGATATTCAAGTGTAAAGTAACATTTATATTTAATTGTAAACAATTTATTAAAATAAATATTTTAATTATTATTGTAAAATATAATTTATTAGAAACACTAACATTTACTTTTTTTACCTTAACATTTTCTGGCCAAAACTCTAAGCTTTTGTGAAGGCTTTAAAGTGTTTTCCGTTTCCTGTTCATAGATGCTTTTCTTTTATATTTTTGATTCTTCAATTATTTTGATTCGCTTTTTCGACACCAAAAAAAACGGGGATTTCGGATTCACTGCGTTGTAGTGCAAATAAAATGGACACTGATACACTTAAACAAGTACAAATATAGCATATATAGGTTTGTATATAAGAGTGTGTGTACACTCTCATACGGCACAGTTTTTTTAAAGACTTTTTTACACCTACACCGGGTTTAATTTTTTATTTAATGCTTGAATTATTTCACTTCGCATTTCGCTGGTGTAGAAAAACTTAAACAAAAAACAAAAAATCTTAACCGGTTTCTTTATTCAAGCAGAAAATATTTTTTAAATGATTTTTTTCGTATTAAATTTTTATTTTCTTTATAAATTTTTTCTACCTTTTTAATGTGTTATTTTTTATTCTTTTTACAAGGATTTTTTGCAATTTTTACACGCGTCGAATTTCAATAACGTGTGTAAAATACACAAACACACACGAATACACTCTGATACACCTGCAAACACCGAGCTACATACATGCAAGTGTACCGGACACACTGATTGCGACTTCCTGCCGCACCCGCTTCCGGCGTTGTGGTTGTCGCGTCGTGTAGCATCGCCTCGCCTCAGTTTTGATTGCGTTGTGTTGCGTTATGTTATTCTTTTTTCTTGTTTTTCAGATAATTTTTGTGAACAAGTTTCTGAACATGTAAATCGCAATAAAAACAATCATAAGCGTGAGAATAAAAAGCGGCCTTTTTTGGTTGTACGCGAAATTTTCACGTGGTAACGAAAGTGTTTGGAAAAAAGTCACATTCGATGCACGTTGAGATGCTTTTTAGGTGGGTTGTTGTTTGTGAGTGGGGGGAAAGAGGGCGGGGTGAGGTGAGTCCTTTTATACAAAGGAATCTTTTCTGAATTTCGTGGAAAAGTTTATAAAATTGCTTGTGGATTTTCTTTACATTTCATGGAGAAGTACTTCTTAATATTTAAAGATTAATTTTTGTGCATTGAATTCTTTCTTTTCTTAGATTTAAATTACATTTTTTAGCTTTAAAATATACATTTTTGAATGCTGCATATTATTTCTTTTTGTTCACTTAATTTTTCCATTTCGTTTTTCATTCATTTGAATTTCTTTATAGAATTTAAGGTTGTTAATTTTTTTTAAAATCTTGTTTTGTATGTTTTTAATATTTTTAATGTATTTAGGTTTTAATTTATTATATATTTAATATATTATTAGTTGTATAAAATATTTAACTTTGTATTTATTATTTTAATAATAATACTTTAATTTGGCTTCAGTTTTCATAGTTTGTCCTTTTATAATTTTAATTTTTGTATTGTTGTTGTTAAAATTGTTGTTCCTGTGAGTTTTCTTCTCATTTTCATCCAGCATTTTTTACCTTTTCTTTATTTTTTTACAGTCTTTACACTCTTTTTGGCTAAAATTGTGCCTTTGAAATTTTCACACAATTTTTTCAAGCAACCTTTTTAACACCTTCATTATTTTTCTTGCCACTTTTTTCATTCGCTTGACGGTCTTTTTTACCTCCTTCATGCATCATTCTCTGTGTTCTGTCAAAGCAATTAACGCCGGCGTAACTTCATGTCTAATTACAGTTCGGTGAAGCTGGCACCGCTCTGTCATGTAAATTTTAAATTTCACTTAGTGTTTTTTTTACTGTTTTTTACTATTTTTTATAAATTCATTCATTGCACCGTACGATGAACTTCATTAGCTTCACTCTTTTGTTGTTGTTGTAGTTGTTGCTTTTGTTGTGTTGTAATTTATGATGTTTTTCGTTCGGTACTCGTAAAAAATGCATCTCTACTTTTTATGCGTTGCCAGTTTTTGGTTCTTCCGCTTTCGCTTCCGCTGCGTCTTCCTCACTCACTCACGTCACTGCTCATTCGCTTCGGTACTCGTTTACAAGGACTTGGCCAAAAAACTTCGCCAAAAAAACACACCCACTACAAAGAACTCGTCTTCGTCTCGTGTTTTTTTTGGGTTCATAGTCGAGAAGATTCGCGCGTCATTCGTGTGCGTTACGCACCGCAACCGTTCGCCTTGAGAACTCGCAAAAGACTAACGAAACGATGTGGCAACACGCTGCTCGTGCTTCACTGTTTGACTGAATGGCTGACTGAGTGACTGAATGGCTGCGTGTACCACGTACCCGAGAACAGCATTAAGGACAACAACAACAACAACTACAACTCAGCATCAGCAAGCATCATCGTGTGGAATTCGTGATTGTTGTTGGATGAAATTCATTCTGTTTCAGTTTCCGTATCCGTTCCTCTTCTCCTTATTCGTTCTCGGCCACGTTCCACAAAATTCATTCGTTGTTGTTGTTGCTGTTGTGCTAGAAACTGAACAACTGCCGTGGAAGTTGTGATTGTTCCACAAATGTACTAAAATATTTATTTAATTGCTTAGCAACATGTTGCTGGGTCAGAAATGTTCCTGAATGAAGCGCGAAAACCCAAGCATTTAAATATTTAGAAGCTTTAAAAGTTTCATATTTAGCGTACAATTGAAGCTTTTCAAAGTCTTTTTGTAATAATATATTATGCATAATTATATACGTGATAAAAATAAAATTTATGTCAAATAAAAAAATATTAGAAAAAAGTATCATTCACTTCGCAGTCGGTAGGATTCGAACCTACGCTCCCAGAGGGAATCTGATTTCTAGTCAGACGCCTTAACCGCTCGGCCACGACTGCTATATTTTTTCATTCTCTTTATACGTACTAAACTCGTATTATATTGTATAATATGATTTTTCCTAAGATAAAGAATTTTGATAAATGTTTTTATAACTTGCGCTAAGTAGCTGCGTTGTTTTTCCCGCCGCTCTTCAGCATCCTGAACATTAACTTTGTGCAAGTCTGACATACGTCACTGACATCTCACTGACATTTCAAACAAACGTGCTTGCGAAAGAATGTCGACTCTTTAACTATCTCGACTCTTAGTTTTAATTACAGACATTAGGAGCAACTCCAGAGGCGATAACTAGAAAGCCGCAACAAGCAACGTGCGGAGTGAGCCTCCTTCTTCCACCGCCCCTCACACGGTGATAGAAGCCCCTCAGTAGAGCACACAAATAAACACATGTGACACACTACACTAAACTCTCAGACCCAAGCGTCCGCACCTCCAAATCCTTGTCTAATCATCTCCCACGTACTTAAACACGATGACACACTAATTTAATTCCCTCACCTGGAAGAAGAAGACGCTATTTTGTTTGTGTAGTACGAAACAAGTGTGAAGAACAGAGTCTATTTGAGACAGAGAAAGTGTGTAGATGGTTCTCTCCTTATCTCTCTCTCTGTGCATCTTAACTTTAATCTCTTACTGTGTCTGTTCACTCTCTGTCTCTGCTTAACTCCCTAACTATTTAACTTTTCGTCTATTTAACAGTCTCTCTTTTTGACTACATATCCATTTAACTACCTGTCCGTTTAACTATCTAGTTTACTTTCTGTCCAGGTAGCACTCTGTCTGTCTGTTTGTCTTTCTATTGTGTCATGTGTTTTCTGGTCCCGCTTCTTGTCGGTCTGTCTTCTCTTGTCTATCTGTCTGTCTTCTTCTCTGACTCTCAGTCTGTTTGTCTGCTCACCTTTAGGTCCAACTCATTATAATTTCCGCTTCTCCTCCTATGTCTCTGTCTCTCCCACTCCCATGTTCTCTCTTTGCTTTCCTCTATCTAAGGTATTATTTTACTCTAACTAAGGCCAACCAAATAATCATCCAATGCTTATGTCGTCAAATGAGCTCAGATGTTAACGAACGAGAGAGCCAGAGAGCGAGAAAGCGATAATCCAAGGCGGTTCAAGTGTTAATCTCTGGAGAGCTTCTCATCGCCAGGTTGTTTGTTGTTATTATGTTTGTGGAATTATGAAAATAATAGGTACCTAAGGAGAGTCAAAGTGTCTCTGAGAGTGTATACGAGTTGTTGTTGTTCTTGTTGCTATAAGACAAACGCTAACTTGTTGGCTTCTATTTGCTGCTATTAATTAGAATTACCTTCTGGCCAACTTTTTGCTGTTTAAATATTTACTATTAGAGTGAGAAGAGAAACAGGAGAAAAAATAATAAACTAATCTAAAAGAAAACATTTGCCTTACCTTAAATTACCTAACGATGTAACTATGTACAAGAGAGATATGTATGTAATTTCATATTTATTAATTCAATGAACAAACATACACACTTAGACACATCTGTAACTTCTTCCTGGTTTGTTGTTGTCTTCATCTGTGTAAAGAAAACGAGAGGAGAGGAGAAAAGAGGAGACTAGAAATTTTCTCAGCAGTTTATCTCAACCATAGAAGCTTATCGAAAAGTTTGTTTCTTTTCCTTCATCTTCTAAAAGTTTAATTTTCTTATTATTATTATTATTATTATTATTATTATTATACAATAATAGTTGTTATTGTTGAAATATCTTTTCTGCACGACTTTTGGAGATTCTTATTTTCATTTTTCTTATAACTATAATCTTTATAATTGATTTTCAACATCTCTTTATTGTTTTTTATTCTTCCGTTTTTCGATATTTTATTGCTTATTTGTTCTTATTATCCTGCTTCTTGTATTTTCTGCTTATTTTCGTTATTTATTTATTTAATAAACACCGTAAAAGTTTTGTAAAACTTTTGCTTTGTTGAATAAGTTGTGCGTTCGTGAGGCTCAATTAACCCTCTGTGAGCATTTTGTGTAATTCTGGAACCTACTTTTAGTTAAAAATGGAATATATTAAGTCAAGATCGTAGTCATAATTGACTATACCGGTATTTATTGCTTGGATTCGATATATTCCGATCATAAAAAATAAATGATGAACTGTTAAGGTAACCCGCGGGTTCCTAGATCTTTAGATAGATCAGATTAGATATTCTTCTATGGATGCCTTTCTCTAAAACCGTTGCTTAGTTATTTTAGGTAATTTTCAATCTGGTACCACATCCAAAACTCTATCTAAACACTATCTGTCATTACTTTCAACAACTGAAACTGTTTTCTAGTATACTAAAAACACATAACAACACAATATTTAAAAATGATCCTCTACAAGTATCGCATCGTGTTAAAAAGTTCGCATATGGTGCCATAAACACATTAAGTGTGAAGATGTGGAGCCGCCATAAGATGGGGAAACTCAGAAATTTATTACATCTCAACCTCTTTTATATCCTTCAGTGCTCTGTGCTGTTCTGTTCAGGTTCTGTTTTTAGCTCTGCTTCTGGTTCTAGTCCTGGTTCAATCTTAATGCTTTAATCATTGGTCGTTTTCTTTTTTCAGCCAGCTTTTATTGGTTTTGTTATAGTAAATTAATAATAAATGTATTCCTTGAAGCTGGTTCTGCTCACAATACTTTTATTCGTTTTTCAATAATCCGATTAGTTACTCCGACTCAAGGCAGGATGGGGAAGAGACTCTCTGGGATAAGGATGAGTACAAGTAGTCAAAGAATCATTCGAAAAAATGAAGATGATGATGTGGATAACGATGAAGATGAGTTCCAGGCTCAGACTAATTCTTTTATATGGTGTCATTAGTTAAGATATAGAGAGAGAAAAGCTATATAAAAACCGCCCAAAAAGCTGCAATCTAAATTGAAATAGGAACGAAATCACGAGGAGAAAGCCCTGAAATGAAAAAAACGAATAAAATCACAGGAATTTAATCAAAACAAAGTAGAAATCAATTGAAATGCTTTCGCTGTCATTTTCTCACTTTTTAGCTTATATTTTATCTTTTTATGGATTTTTAATTTGGCGGCTTTAATTTTGTATCCTCTTTTTACTTGCTTCTTGGGACTTTCAGACGTTTTACTAGTTTAATCAATATCTACTCTCATCTATTTTCAATGACCTCCAAAAACAATTTAAAAAGTCCTTCAACCACTCTGCAGATTTGATTAATGCGGTGGATCTCAAACCTGAGTGCTTTCTTTGAGTCAAAGTTAACCGCGTTGCGTGACCTTAAATTAGCCAAACGTGTCGGAAATGTTAACGTTCTTGGATGGTTCTATTTGTATTGAATACAGTTCCACTAAGAGCTAAGGAAATGCTTTTAATGACTGGTGGATTTTCGGAGCAAGTGGTTTGTAGCCCGTGTTTTACACTAACAAGATTCATCCATCGAATTGTAAGGGAGCAATTGAGCAGTAATGCGTTGATAATCGTTCGCATTGACATCCGTTTCAGTAACTCGATGTCCGGTCTCTCTGAAATCCTCATAAATATGCACGTACCCATTAAATATAAAATAAAACCTACCACTTAAAATAAATACCATTGAACTAAATTTGATTGGAGTTCTTTAGCTATCGCGTGTGGCTTTTACTAGCTTCAGTTGGATTCACTTTAATTCTACTGACTCTGTGGATGGTCGCGCTTCAGTCTGTAGACACTCTGCATAGCTGTCATCTTTCTTGAAACCACTGAACCAGATTCGCTGATTCTTCATCGAATCGGATTCAGTTCAATCATCAAAACAGTTCAGGTCGAGATCCACTTTTGTTGTCTGTTGTGCCACTGACTGGAAAACATAGATTTATGCTATCGTTATTGGAGTTCTATTGTTATTCCTTACGAAGAATAGGAGAGAAATCACTTTGTCCCCTTCCATTCTCTTGGTAGTAATTGAAATACTGTTTTGGCATCATTTAAATGCTGTGTTGCTAAAATCGCATCAGAATTGGAATTCATTGAGAAGACGATGAAGAATAAGAAGTACATAGAAGGCGAAGAACAATCAGAAGAGGAAGAAGTAGAAGCTGTTATGTGAAGCATGAAAGTGATTTTTATTTGCATACACTGCTTAATTGAGTTCAGTGATGAGTTGAAGAGCTGCAAATGATTCAGGTAAAAGCTTTGAAGATGGTTAACGTGACGAGCGAAGGAGACGGAGGATGAGGAGCGACTTATCAAAGTTAAGCAATAAACAGTGATTTGGATTATTTACAGATGTTTACCTTAATTGCTCAAAAGACCTCAATCGCATCGGAATTCAATCATTATGCTTCTTTGGGGTGCATGGGTCAAGCTTATCACTTCTCGATCTGAAGATTCATTCAGTATCAACTGTATTGGTTCTTTGATACTCTTACCTCTTCGAAATACACATCGAAGTAATTTCTAAAAAATGTTTGAAACCTATGTTCATATAGACCTAAATGGACTTGGGATGGAATGCCGGGTCTTGATAGACCACCATCACCTGCTAAGGATTAACGATTTTCAAATGTTTCTCACCAGTTCTTAGCATCGTTCTTTCAAAGTCAGAGCCTTCAAATCTTGGCACATTCGATATCGATCAAAGATTTCTTGAGATTCCAAAGCAAAGGAATCCAAATGAAATTAGTGCGATCATGAAATTGAATTTAAATTTGAAATTGAGTATAAAGTAGATAATAAAATAATGCTTTTTCTAATCAAATTTTTCTATTATTATTCTTCTTTTATTTCTTTTATTTCTTTTATCATCTCGAGGTCGTCCTTAGCTGATGCTGCCTTTCTGACTAACGTCTTGCTATCTCCAAGATGATGCTACTCAATGGACTATAATAAGAGTTCAACGGGGATGAACCGTGTACCAGACAAATCAAGATTATTTCAATGGACTCGGTTTCTGTGAGATGGTGTCAGGAAAAGCTTTGGTGTTATTATAGTTATTGTTATTGTTGCCTTAGTTGTCACTGTTGTTGCTACATTAGTTTTCATTGTTGTTGTTGTTATTAGTGTAGCTGGTGGTTTTGTTCTTGTCCTTGGTCTCATCATGCTGTTAGCAACAAAAATTTATGAGTTCGATTACTACAAGCTTTATTCGTGCAAATTTACTCAACTTTTTGTATTAATTTTACTTTGTTCGGTTTCTGTTTCTGTGTCTGTTTCTGTTCTATTTCAGTTATAGTTGAAATGGATTTCATTTGCATCGTTTTCATTTTCATTTCGATTTTATTTGAAAAAGTAAAAAGTTTTACTTTTGTCTAGAAATTAATTTTCTATCGCCATTGTTATTGTTGTTATTGATTCTTTCTTTATGCATCTTTATTATTTGTACTTTGTACTCATTATTTACACTTGTATTTATTTATTATTGTACTGTTGTTGTTGGAATTTTTGAATTATTGCTAAAAGCATATAATTCATGCTTTCAGTTCATTATTCATTCTTGAATTGTTTCATAGATTTCGATATCGATCGCTTTGTACTCGAATGTTCTTAATTCTTTTTCTTGATTGAAACATCTGAAGCATCCATCATCATCATCTTTACCCCTCTAACCCCCCGTCGCCCGCTCCGAGACTAGAGTAATAATATTCCAACAACAACAACAACAAGAATTGATGGCGGTTTATTCACTGAAAGGATTTCTGCATGAGTGATTGATTTTGCCAATATTTTTTGAAGTATTTATTATTTTATTAGTTATTATACCAGTTATTATTTTAAGATATAAGCTAAAAGATATATTAATGTCCTTTCATTCTTTCTTTCTTTAATAATCTCACGTGATCTCGAATGTTTTGAATGTTGTCTCATAAAAACTTGCTCACAATGAAGTTGAAATGATTTTCTGCGAAAAATTGAGCAACTCAACTCTTACTAAGTTCTATTATTATCCACAAATGTAAGGTTATCCTCTTCTCTTTATACTTCTTCGTGCTCTTCTGCTTCAAACCCATTTGAATTTATATTCAAATTACTTGATTTTGCACTTATCGAGCCACTCCAACTCAAACACTGCGCTAAAATATAATATGTTTCGTGTGCAAACAATATAATCTTGCAAAAGTTCGCGTTTCGCGTTTACACGTTTCCTTGCTTCCTTTGACAAAATAGCAGTAGAAAGGTAGTATGTATGGCAGTAGTATGTCATTCCCCACTACATTTTTATGTGCCAAAGTTTTTCGAAACAAAACGAAGAAAGAAACTCAAAAGTTTGGCGTTTCAAGTTTTCAGAAAAGTTTTTTTTCAGCGATGTCGGCGGCGGTTGCGATGTCGTCTTCTTTGTTGCATGTTTTATTTGCAGAATCCCTCTATTTTTGTTGGTGGTTTTTAGCTGGTTGTTGTATAAAAAGGAGCGAGAAAGAAAGCTCAAAGGTGTGTAAAATTCTATTATATGTAACACGTTATAGAATAAAATATATGCGAAAAGTTTAAAAATTCGATATTATATCGATTTACAATTTATAAATTACATTGCATGCTTTCGAGTGATGAATGGGGGAGGAGGAAGAAAAGAATGAATGTCACACTGATTTCTAAAAACTTTAGAAATAAATACGAAAGCTTTTTTATTTTTTAAATTTCATAAATTTTTCATTTGACATTTCACCCTTTAAATTGGTACATATAACTAGCTATTGTGCTGTCAAAATCGAATGACTGAAAAAAATCCAGACACCATGGAAACCAAAACTCATCACGTTAATTAAATAAATTATTAAAATGTGAGGCCAGGGAAGAACAGGAAGAGAAAAGTTAATCAATTTAGCACCGAACATATTTCTGTGTTGATGGGGCATTAATTATTAACGGAACTACAGAGAGAGAAAATATCTTCCATAAATACGGACCAAACAGTGTAAAAGAATGAGATTCTAAGGATTATGACTTCATAGCTAATAAAATAGTACAATATTAACTTACAAATATGTCAGTAACCAATATTATATTTTTCAAACTGAAAAATGTATTACTTTTGAACCAATTTTTTTCTTCTTTGTTTTTCTAACTGATTTCGCTGTTTATTTGTAAATTAACTGTATGTTAACATAATAATACAACAGGTTAAATTGTTGCTTGTCTCCTTGTACCCTCAAAATAAATCAAAGCAGCGTGGTCATTTTTCTGGGTCACCCTGCAGATTTATTTGTATGTGTATTTATTTGTATGTGTGTATGTTGTGACACGATGTGATGCGGTGAGCTGTTTGACGGTGTGTGGGTATACCCATGGTCCGTAGCGGCTGTTGTGCGGTCGAATTATTTATTAACATCAGTGTTTTGGGTCAAAAGTGCGCAAAACTACTGCGAGTTGAACAAAGTAGAACATTTAGTGGCTATAAAACATTTATGTACATGCATGTGTATGTGTTGGTGTACACAGTGTAGCACAACAAGCAGCTACACACACTAATTTAAATCAAATGATTCTTTAATACATGCCAACTACGAGGTCACCAAAGAAACATAAATAAAAAGAACCCAACAACGAAATGCGAAAAAGAAAAATGCGTTTTAAGAGAACAACAAACGGGGAGAATTCTTACACATTTCTTTATACTCAACACACACACATTTTTATACACACGTGAGTATGTGTAAACACACAAATAAACGTTAGATACTTTTGTGTTTTCACGAAAAAATAACCAGCTCCTTACTTTAGTGAAACTTGACGACGCTACTCGACTGTTTGACTTCTTGTCTGACTGCTTGTCTGACTTCTTGTCTGACTGCTTGTCTGCTCGTCTTTCTGTCCGTCTGCTTGACCGACTCTCAAATCAGCTTCGTGTCTCTGTCTCTCTCTCTCTCTCGCTCTACCCTTTTTCACTCTATCTCTTTTGTGGCTCTTTGATGCATGCATTTTGATTTCATCCTTTTTGACAGATGCTGCCATAAAAATGTGTTACGGTTGACGTTAATGTGACACATACACACACAAATACAGCCACACACAGACACAGCTACATAAACACATTTACGCATATATTTAGGAAACTACACGCGAAGGATGTCAGAACGTGAAAAACCGGTACAAACGACAGGCAACAAAAAGCATCAACTTTGAACCTAATCTTCGTGTCCTTTTTCAGGTTATTCTTCTCCCTCTTCCACTACTTCCACCTCTTTTCTTTGAATCTTTTCGCCAGCCTGTTGTTTATTTAGGTTGGCCCTTTTTTTACCCCAAAAGTTATACCTTTCATACGTAACTCAAGTCATCTGCAAAAGGTTGCCAACATTAACCAAGTCAGCTGGGAAAATAATTCTATTTGCTGTTTTTATAACTGTTTCTTTCTCTATCAGTTTTTTGTTGGGTTCTCTAAAATCACTGCATGAAGACTGGAAATCTTAAAAGCCTTAGACTTGGTGGTCTCTTTTAAGTTGCACACAAGTATAGTTTAAAAGAAATGAAAACAAGAAAAGAAGTTTCGAGGTTTCCCTACTCGAGTTTCTTTTTTCCTTCCTTTCCTTTCCTTTTATAGAAACAGTTCACTTAATCAAGTGAAACAAATGAGACTTGTTTCCCCTTTCAAGTCGTAATTTAATACAAGTCCCTCGAATGTGCGTCAGTGGAAATCTAGTCAAGTGTAGAGAAATTTCAGGTAACATATATAATGTGTCAATACTGTTAACTTTTTTGAAAACTCTGCATTTTGATGGAATGGAAAACTGTGAAACTGTGAAAAAGTTTAATTTTCTAAACACAAATATTTTAGTTAAAAAAACAAACGAATTTCGGAATAATATTATCAAAAACAAAAATAGGAAAACCTGAAAAAGAGGCGATCAATCATGAGAAGTAGAAGTATTTAAGTAGAATTTAAAGTGCTACGTTTGGCCTTAAATCTACTTTCTTCTTTCGTTTTCCTTCATTATTCGTCATTCTGCATACAAAAAAGGGTCAAAAGTGCTTTTTCATTTGTTTGGGATGAAATTTTCGGTCGGTCAAACTATCGCTTGAAAGAACCTCTAGTACCAGATTCCAAAAGAATGTAAAGGAAGGGTTAACAAGCTTTACTCATGTCACGGAACAACGTAAATGGCGCTGTGAAGCATACTATAAAAGATTTCGTTGGGATTTCAATTTGGATTAAGCCATTGAGAATGGATTAAATGTGCATGTGGAGATGGAGAGAAGAAGAGGGAGAGGGGGACGTTATATGGTGCAATTTAGAACGTATCTGTGGGTCCCCCAGAGTGCTTTCCCAATGCTTGTTGATGTGAGTGTGTGTGTGTACTTTGCGTACTTCTGGTGCTCTTAACGTAATGACTGCAGTATTGAATTGGATTTGAATTCTCTGGACATTATTTAATGAGCTTAGCACGTCCACGCACGTCCTCGCTCGTCCTTCGGGACAAAAGTGTGCGTGTTCTACTCAAGATTGCGCTCGCATATGTTTGCGTGAGTTTATGTGTTCGCTCTGGTAACTCTGAAAACGATAGCAAAACGAAAGCTTTATGGAATATAGTAGAAAGAATGTTAGGAGAATATAAATTGCAACGGACAAATACTCGTATTTCTGTGAGTTTGTATGGATTCAGAGAAGTAGAGGTGAAGGTGAGTCACCGGAGTTCAGGTGGGTTCAAGAGTTGCTATCCTCCGTCTCGTCTAAAATGGTTTTACTCTTGGTTTAATTACTTAAATGGAAAGATTGAGATGCATACTGTCTTTCGGATTAAGTGACCTGGCAGATGACATCAGATTCAGGTCATGTTTATGCACATGACAATGAATTGCTTTATGCAATTTAATCACATTTGTTTGAGTTTCTTAACTAAACAAGTTGGCTAAGAAAACCGATGTGAAGCTTTAATAGAAGAAAGTGAAATGGAGATGGAGAGAAAGCGACAGAGAGAGAGAGAGATTAGAAGGAGGGAACAATAGTGATTACATTAGAACAAATCCATTAGGTTAATGAACTTTGACATCTAACAGTTACCCAGATTAATGTAAATTGGAAAATGCTTGTACAATTTTCCGCCAGTTCTTTGTTGTTAATGTTGCTATTGCGAGGAATATTTTTTAGAAGATATTTTTAAGTAAAGATCTACAAAAACGATCTTCAGTTCATTTTTGATGCCTAAAAAGTCTTCGAAATCCAAACTTTAAGTCGATTCGCTCTTTAAATAATAATACATCTTCAGCATCTGCTGCAGTTGTTGCTTCTGCTACTGTTTCTGTTGCTGCTACGAATCAACACAGCCGACAACATAAATTGTGTAAATATAACCGGATAAATACTAAACACACCAGAGTACCGAGCTTCTTCGAAAACCATGTGGAAAATCTTTTGCCAGGAGATGAACATTTTGAGCTGTGAGAAGAAGAAGACGAAGAGGATGAAGAAACGCTTTCCTGCTAAGTGTAGAGTTAATTTTCAAATAATTCTGTTGTAACGTGTGAGTTCACAATGTGTATATGTATATGTACATGAGTGTGTGTGAATGTGTTTGTATGGTATATCAGTAGTAGCCGAGGTAGTTAGTAGTAATTGTTGCAGCCATTAGCCATGTTATGAGCGGCAACATGTTAACAAGGATCCCAACTGCATTGCAGCATCTTGGAAGCATTTGCATCAGTAGCTGATTTGTTATCCTGATGAGGTGGAACATCATTACCATTGTCATCATCATCGTCATCATCACCCTCATCGTCATCATCATCAATAGCAACATCATCAGAATTATCATTATCCTAAACAGGAGTGAAAAGTACAAAACAACCGAAAATGCATGCATGAATATGGACAACATGAACAGTGACAGCTGATCACAACAGCAACAACAATAATAGCAGGAATAGTGGATCCAAAAGATTACATGAATTTGAAGACAATAGAAGGACAAGCAGAAGGAAGTAATAAGTTATTCATGCTTTACTGAGTATTCAGTACCGTAATCAGCTTAACATCACTGTTAAAGCGGTATTTATCAGTGAAATATTTTAAGGATCTTTAAATTATCCTCTGCTCTAAATAATCCTAATCCTAAGAAATCCTCAAAAATAGCCTTCCCTAAATAATACCGTACACATACTCCAAACTCTTTAAAAACTATTCTCAAGTTTGTAAGATTAGAGTCTAAATAAGCCTCTAGAAAGTCTTCTGAACAGTTTAAAACGTGCTCTAAATAATCTTCTTTACAATCCTTAATTTTAATAATTCTAAAATTTTTAAAAACATCATCTAAACATCTTATAAATAGTTGTTTATAACGAGTAATCCTCGAAATAATCTTGTAAGCAAACCTCTAAACCATTTCTCTTTCATAAATCTCTGTTTAGAGGGAAGACTATAATTTAATACAGGATTTCAATTTTCATAGTACTCTTTTTTAATTTTAATTTTTAATTATAAGTATGCAAGATTGTAGACAGGAGATTTTTTGCCTTATTAATAGGCTAAAATTAACAGTATATCTCAGAATTACAAAGCTTATTACAAGATGCTCTGTGAGCTCGTAGTTAATTCTAATAAAATTTCAATTAGCCGGATTAAGCAATTGTAATCAGCTTTGCTTAACTAAAAGGAATTGTAATAAAAATTGTACGACGAAGAGGCATAGGACCCCTCATTGGGAGGAGAGGAGAGTGGAGTGGGGAATTGGTAGTGTTTCATTAGCTTTTTTACTGTTTTAAAGAAAGTCCAAAGCTTGTGCTGCTGTAGAATGCTGATAACGCGTTCACTTCTCCGCTCAGAATTTGAAATATACCATGAATTTAATGTATTTCATTTAATTAGGAGTACTTAAATATTTAATTCGTGTATTTTAGTCCTGAGAGGCTGTTTTAAATCTTCTTTGAAGTGGTTTTCAAAAGCCTCACTAGAAACTAGAAATAACTCGTCGTGGTGTTGAGTGATGGTGGCGCTTTGCTTTTATTCTGTTGGATTGCTTTTGAGCTAAAATGTGCTAAAGGAGAGCTCTTCAGCTCTCCCACAGAATTAATTTTGAAAGCGTCAAAATAAACTTTGACAAATTAACAGCTACTCGGGCCTTCCAACGTTGCCACCTGCTGCTTCTTTTGAAACCGCAACCACACTCTGTGAAAAGTCACACCAGCAAAGTGAGCTTTAGCAAGGCACCTTGAACAACACTTCCTTAAAACTCTAACCTAACCTAACGTAATCCTCATCCTCATTCCCATCCTCGTCCTCATCCTGATCTGACTTATTAAGAAAATCCACCGCACTATAATTTTTCCTTCGCTGTTTTTGTTTCATTGCCTTAATGAGGTGACATGATCTGACTCTACAAACTAACATCAGAATGCTTTTCCCGTGTGCGAGACCAACTCTTACTTAACTCTCTGCACTCTCTGCAGCTCAATATGAAAAAACCGTCATCATTTTATATACGTAGCATGCGTGGCATGGATGACAAATAGTAGATGCCGCCATCGCACACGCACGTTGATAGCAAGGACATTCATACAAATTCGCCGCTAGACTTCCTTCCTTCATCCCCCTGATTCTTCATACTTCCTTTCGCCCCTCTCCACGCAAGAGCTGAAGTTCATTTGTAACTTTCATCAAAGGTTCTGACAAAACCCCGAAAAGCGCCCTGAACACCACCACTCAACCACTCCACCAAAAAACTCACGAACTACGACGCGGTGTTGTTCACGTTGAAGCTGCGGTTGACGGCATGCGATTTATGTGGGTTCCGCGGTTTGGTGCGCTTTGGTGCCCTTTGGTGCAGAACTCCTACACTCGTCGTGTAGGAACGAACAGACGCTGAAGTGTCGAGGATTCTCTGGAACAGCGACTTTTGTTAGCGTGGTTGAAACTCCTCCTAATTATTTTCTCCGTAGTCTTTATGACCACATCATGATGTTCTAGATACATATATAAATATAAGTGCTTCCAGTGACGAAACTAAAATTACAAATTAGTAATCCGTAAGCTTAAAGTTATGTTTAAGCTTTATTTATCTCTATTTCTGGATCTTTACTCGCAAGAGACAGAATAACGGATTAAATCATCGATTTGTTGGTCTGTCAAATGTTCTTGAGACGAACTTTTAATTGACGGCATATAGTACAAAAACTTATGGACAGAAATTACTAAACAAGAAATTTTGTTTTTCTTTGGAAATCTCGGAAATACAATATAGAGTCCCAGAAAATGGGTCCTTTAAAGGGTGTATAAATAAACAGATTTGTCTACGAGGAACATTCTCTCCACCTTCAGGGTTCGATTCAACCCTCGTAGTCACTACTCTGGAAATAACCCATTGAGAAGATTGTGGTGGAAAACGGTGCAGATGTCGAATAAAAACGTTACTATGTTTCCGAGGCAATTCTTTAGTTTTCGTTTTTGTTTTTAATCCTTTCCTTATATTAATTAATTAAAATAAACGAGTGCGTATGGTAAAAGCTGGGACATCTGTCAGCCGTAAGAAATCATAGCGGAGAATGGAATTTACGAACATTACATGAGCAACAAAAACCATAACAGCATCAGTGTTGGTACCGTTATTACCACATGCAAATATAGACGACTCAAGCTGACAGTCAGCCATGTTTAATAAATTATCATCTGCAGTAGTAATGACAACAAAAGCAAGAACAACAACAGCAACAACTACCAAGAACTTTAACTACATACGTAGAATCGTGCTTCGTTCTTCGTGTAAATCCACATTCATGTCGTTGTAGTTTTATGGCAGCATGCTACGAAACCTTGTAATTTCCTGATGGCAGGGTGTCAGGGATGGTGTATGTGGGGTTTCTTTATTACCGAACTCTACCGCCGAACTCTACCCGACCCTACACCCCATCCTCCGAATTCGTCCTGTCAATGACGTGTTACCGTTAATGGACGCCGTTATACGAGTGCCAAACCAGGAGTGACAAACTTCGGTGACTTTTTGAATTACGAAATGCATCATGTTGGTAACTCGTTAGAAATGCCGAAGCTTCTTATCAGCTTTAAAATGGGTTCATGTCTTCGTGAGTATGTTTGTGTGTGTGTGTGTGTATGCAAGAGGCTGAGTACTTTCCATGAGTTGGGGTTACATCACCCAAGAGACCACTTTTGAGCGCCTTGTTTAAAATTACTTTTAATAAAAGTACAGAAAAACGGGTGAGTTTTATTAAACTTAGTGAATTATGTACATTTGTGGCAAAGTTGTTACTTTAGATCATTTTCAGCGCTGCCTAAAATTATGCAAAATATTTATTATGTTTCTGTGCATTGTATTTATAGTTTTCAGCAAGTATATTATACTATACAGCATGTATCTTTTCTTTATTTATTCTATGGATGCAATTTTAAGGAAAATCGTAAATCTAGGAAAAAACTTTATCATCTGCGAAAACTATGGATAAATCTTGTAGCTGCCTTGATTTCAGGGAAATCGTAAACCATCTTTAAAAATTTATGTGATTCTGTAGATCGGAATAAATTTTTAAACATAAATAAGAGCTCACGAAGGAAAAATCGTAAACACAAACGGGAAATGGTAACAAATAAGTAAATAAATATAATAATAAAAAATATCGAATTCGAATTTAAATCGCGCCCTGCATTGAGTCTCAAGTTGGTTGTATACTCCTCTACTTCTGCACTCCTGCTGAGCTCACAGACCTAAAGACTTACGTATTGCACACAATAACGCAACGTAACACTTGCTTACGTGCTGATTTACTCGTATGTTATACTTTTGTGAAATAAAATTTGATTTCTTCGGTGGCAGCCGGATGCCGGAGTTCATCTCATGCAAATATAAGCTACACGGCAACCCGTTGAGAACGCAGTGGAGCGGCGCTGCGGATTCACTTCACATTATAAAGCGCGACGAAATTGCAAAAATAAGCAGAAAACGTTTCATTCGCGCTCTCGAGACGTTGTTTGCTGGTTTATGAATAAAAGGAAGAAATGAAAAACAAATCAAAAAATTCAAAAATGATATAAGAAGAGATCACTACAGAAGTAGAGAGAGAGGGAGAGGGAGAGGGAGAGAGAATTGAACGTTGTTTGTGTGTGTGTAGAGTGAGAACTGAAACGAAACCTCAAGCCACTGTTATCGCGAAAGCAAAGCAATAAAAGGTGGCAACGTCAACGGCATTTCATACAATTTGCTACTAAATTAAGTTGTCCATTGTTTGTTGTTGTTGTTGTTGTTGTTGTCTTCCTATATTACTTTTTACTTAAAATTCGTATGTGGTTGCAAAGCAAATCATAATGAAAATACTGAATTTTATTACGAAATTGCAAGCATTTCTTCATCTGATGCAGTCAAAGAAGGATGAGATGCAAACGTAACACCAAAACTTCACAACATACACACTCAACCACAAACGTGCACTCAAAAATTTATAATAAAATTCATGAACCATGGTTTTTCAGATCTTACGTAACGCTTCTCTGCTTTTCCTTGTCAGATCATTTCGCTTCTTATTATTCTGCTGCTGTTCGTCTTCTTCTTCTTATTCTTTTTATCATCTGCTTCTTCTTCCCCTTCATTGTGGGTACTTTAAAGAAAAGTACGTACTCTTTTATGGGTTGTAGCTGAGCAAAACCGAATAAACCGTTAGTGGAAAATCATGTGTGTGTTTATTTGTGGTTCTTCTTCTAGTGAAGAAGGGAGAGGAGGAGGGAGAGGAAGGCTGGAGGAGAGAAGGGGAGATTTTCGTGTCGTGTTTTTAGAAAAGTAATAATAGCAAATTGTCGTGTCAACATTTCGCATATAAGTAGTAATATCCGCAGTAGAAGAGCTTGAAATACCGTGCAGTTAAATATTGTGACATCACTGATGAGCAAAAAGAGGATGATGATGAGAGTGAAAGAAAATAAAAAAAAAATTCAAGTGCGGAGTATATGTCAAAGGAACAAACGGAACATTTTATTTTATTGACTTTTAAGAACATAAGAATGGGTTTCCAACCGGTTCTTTTACTATACTCGATAATAAAAATAAGTAAAAATAAAATATTTAGTTTTAAACACATCAATATGGACAAGATTGGGCGTTATTCACCCTTCGTTATTCACCCGTTATTCACCCACAAAAATCAATAAAGAGATTTATATAGATATCAAAATAAGCTCTCTTTCTAGTTACCCAGCCGTTTTATTTGATCTTTGGTTATTTACAAATAAATCCACCTCGAATAGGTTATAATCTAAGCCTATAAATATACTGATATCATACATCTTTCACTGTGTTATTCTCACTCTCTCCCAGTTATTCAGACTGTATTCCTTTTTCCTTCTCCCACTTTCAATACCGCACTTTCTCTGTCTGTCTCGCTATCACCCTCTTCTTTATGCTTTAATCGCCTGTCAATAAAGCGCTTTGCAATTGATTACATTAGACACATCATGATGCATCATTTAAAGCGAAAAGTCAAATGTGAAAAGAGGGCTCAGAGTTATCAGCACCATTCAAAAGCTGAAAAGCTTTGACAGCAATACAATTCGTACTCGAACTTGATGGTGGCTGTCAAGAAGACTGATGATGCAAGCGAAAAGAGAGCGAAAGAGAGATGAAAGGGAGATGAAGGAAGATAGAGAAAGAGACAGAGAGAGAGAGAGGTGAGAGAAAAGCGTAACATATGACAGTGACACTGATTGTAGACTGATTAAGTTGTTGCATGCGATTGAACGGTCGAATTTATGAAAACCTTCGAATACACGAAGAAGTTATGAATTCTTCATACTCTGTTCTTCTCTGTGTGATTCTTCTTTTATGCGAGTACTTTGCTGTTATGCAGCAGAGATCATTCGAATAACAACTCAGTAAATACATCCATACATACATAAGTATAAACAAACACAATAAAGTCATGAAGTATGGAGATTAAGTGCACCTAAAACAAACTACATGGTTCGGGAAGCAGAAACCGAAGAAGCAGGAGGAAAGGCAACAGCAGTAACTATTTACGACAGGAGTTTGCTGTATGTCATGCATGCATGCATACTATATTTCGTTGACTCTCTATCAGGTTTATATTTCCCGTAAATCATTCACGAAGAAGGCAACAATAAAGACTGAAAAATACTTTTAGTCGTTTTCGTGACAAGATAACTTAAAAGGAACTGTCAGTTGTTTATCGTTGTTGTTGTTGTTTTTGCTGTTGCAACACTGTTGATGGAGTTCATTCAATACTCTTCAACGGCACAGAATTCAGAGCCGGCGAGAGTGTTCATTGAACACTAGCTGCTTCTGCCGTTACTGCTGCTGTTGTTGTTGTTGTTGTTGCTCTTTCACCCACCTCATCTCTCTCTTTCATCACTCACTTGCGTCTTTCTTTCATCTCACATACATATTTACATACGTTTCTCATGCGTCTCAGCCGTGCAGTGCTTATCGAAAAGCTTAACTTTTTACTACTCGTAAAAATAGATACACAGTAAAGAATAAAGAACGAAGTATAAAGAATGAGGAATGAAGCTCTAGGATGCGGAAGAAGAAGCTAAAGTCTAAATCTACGCACATGATAGATTGATTGTTGAGTTGCTGCTGTTGTTGTTGTTGTTTTTATGAATGCTTTAGGAATGATTGAAATGTTATACCAGAGAAAACTTTGGTCGAGGTATAGAGAGGGTGTTAGCTGCTGTAAATATCGACACAATTTGTAACTTACTCTTAGCAACGTTTTGAAAAATTTATCCGCTCCATTAAAATGAATGAACGGATACTTCTTTATTATATTTTATCAGTATATCGTAAAAGTTATCGTTTTTATTCGGTATATCGTAAAAGTGATTTGTTTTTGAACTCAAAGTTTTTACTATTTTGTTTCTTTATTTTAAAGTTTTCAACAGAATTATTCGGAACCGTGATCTAGTTTTCGAACTCTTATATTTTTTTCTCTATTTTGGGATATTAATACCTATTCCGGGTCATGTATTTTGAATAGTTTGAAATACCTGTTATGAATTTTATGGGATACTTTTAGCCACTCATAAGCATCTCATCAGCGAGCACGTTTGTTCGTGGTTTGATTTTCATCGAAGAGGACTTCAATGTCGAGCACAGCTTCACTTCCAGCAGATTTGCGGTAAGTGTAAAATTTTATTGGCTCCATCTTATCGACTGAACTACCACAGCAACAGAGCCAAAGCACCCCTCCAACCTCTAACCACGTAGCTAACCTCCGATGTAACGATTTAAGTGGGAACAGAAGAGAGCAGAACAGAAAGAAGCAATCACCTTCCTTTAAGCGGCCCAGGGAGAGGTTGGAGGGAAGAGGAGCAGGAGTTCTGTTCACATACGAGCCGAGTACTCGTACGTACATACGTATATATGTATATCCAATTTGATCTGTATTTATTTTTAACCTACTTAATATGCTTCAACATGGCCGAGCTCAACTTGAAAGTCGGTACGTGAAACTATGCTGCAAAACAGCAGGAGGGCCAACGAACGATGGTAACCAGTGCTTGCCAGCTTGTCTGGTAGCTCTTGAGCTGTCGAGCCCCGAGTTTAGAGGATAATCGTAAGTCGGACGAAATGGATATTCGAGATACGTACATGTTGGTAATGAGGATGTCTGTATGCGGGGCAGAAATCTCAGATGATGTTTGACTTTGAATGTATAACATTTCGAATGCAGAATCCGAAAAGTGTAACGAAGTATCTCTCCATTGTGATAGATACTTAAAGATGCTTACTGTTGTATAGTTTAGAATTCGGATTGTTCAGAATCCTTATTGTTCTGAAGTACGGCAAGCTTAAAGCAAACATAAAGATACGTTTATGTAAACAAACAACATGCACGATGAATATCAAAGTTGAAGTTATTCCCTCAATATGTGTTTTGACCTCATTACTATTTTATAGGACAGACAGAGAGAGAGTGTGAGAGAGAGACAGAGCAAGGATTCCTCTATCAACTTTTGCTATCGAGGGAACTGGACTGAACAGGAGTTGCCTTGAGTTACAGTGTCCCATTTATATCAGAATGTCAGTAGTGTGTCCCGAGCTTAGCTTCCTTCGAAGCCTTCGCCGCGTCTAACTTTAGGTGCGTAGAGTAACTAAAGCGTTGGTAGAACGAACGCTCTACATTCAAGATAAGAACTCGATTCCATCATCTTCACTAAATAAGATGGAGAAATTTACGTTCCACAGTTCCACATTCATTGCGCACTAACAAAAAGAGGGGAAATTTTGCCAGCAATAACAACAACCAGGCCATGACTATGAACCAACACTCTTCAGTGAGTTCCTCGGTTGGGTTTGGTTGTTCTCTGCTCTTCATAAAATATTATAACAAGTCACAATTCCATCAACTCTGAAGAGCCTTTTAAGAAATTTAATTAAAGTACGACAAGAAATACAAAAAAAATACCTACCAAACTTATTTAATTAATTAAGTTAATAGTGCAGGTAGCTTTATGTTTGTTCAAAAGGAGAGAGAGAGATTGAGACCAGAAAAATTAGTTACTTTTTAATTTAACGGTACATTTAAAGTTGTGGCAAGGTGAGGTGAACTGTAGGAATTATAAAGGTCTACCAAATCTACTTGAATTTATGCGACTATATATGCTGCGACTATATATACATACATTAAAAAGGTTTGGCCACTACAAATAGAAGTATTATTTTAAATATTATAATTATGGGCCATCAAAAACATTAATAAAATTGGCCAATTTAAAAAGAAACCAGCTGATGGCCCACACTATATAATGTTAATTTGGTGTATTATATTATAATTTGGTTAAAAATAAGAGAAAAATGATTAATTTAAATTAAACCTCTATTATGTTAAGATATTGTTAGATGTGTTAGCAATATTATTTTTAATTTAATAGTTTTTATGGTTTTTAGGGAAATAGTTGTACTTGTATTAATAGAGTTTAATCTTGTTTTTTACTTTTTTTTAAACTTTTTCTGGAACTCTTCTCCGAGTTTCTGAAGTATTTTCAAAAGCGGTTTGCAATTCTTGTATCTACTTAAATGAGTTTCAAAGAAACTGAAATTGAAGTAAGTACGAGTATCTACGAGTGCGAGTATCTGCGTATCCAGAAGTCATCAAACATCACCTTCGCACGCAGGCAGACTGTAACCGTTTTTAAAGGAATTGTTGACATTTTTACCTTCATGCAAATTGGAACACTGTCGAGCAGCATTGCCACCTTGAACTTCCTTTGCTGTGCTCAATTTTCAAAGAGGGTGAAAAAGCTGAAAAAAGACGAAAGCATGAAAAAGTAAGAAAGTGAGAGAGAGAGAGAGTCAGTGAGATTGAGAGTGTGTGACAGAGACAAGGACTGAGTGAGGAAGACACTGTAAAAGTTATTACAATCTGTGCACACTTTGTTGCCATTCTTGGTCACCAAACATCAGGCTGCAATCCGCATCGCACGAAATCGAAATGAATGAAAAACTCCGCAGGTACCGCGAAAGTGCACCAACAAACCCTCTCCCTCATCACGCAGATGCCTCTTCAGAGAAGATGTCCTGAAGAGAGAGAAGAAAACGCGTCGAAGTGGGAACATTTTAGCGCTTCCTGTGAAGTAGAATACTCAAGCAAAACTTGAGTAAACCTCCGCATAAATAAATCGTTCTTGCTGTAAGTTTGAACTTTGCTTTAGGCGCGATGTTTCCATCCCACAATGTTGACTTTTCAGTGGGGATTTTTTTAGAATTTTTTTGATTTATTTATTTTATCAGTTTTTCTAGTAACCTCCTTCTTCACTTTTTTTAATTTTTATTCACTGCAGTTTTGTGTGGCCATATTTTTTCCATTTCATCGCAACAGGATCAAGAGAAGCACAAACGTTCTCCCTTCTTTCCATTCCCTTCGTTTCTTTCTTCGCTCCATCTCTCTCTTTTACAAGAAGTATTTTCTTGTCATGAATGGCTGTGAAAAGAAAACTCATCATCGATAGAAAATATGACTTTATTTAAATTCCTCAGAGAGTAGAATTAAGAGCAGGAAGGAACAGGTGAGTGTGAGAGCTTTATTCTCCCCTTTACGCCCCTCACTCTCCCCTTCACTTGCACCCAGCAGCTAGCAACATAATATTTATTATTATTATTGCGTAAAATGGTGTTTTTGTGGTACTGTGCTTAGTGTGTACCTAGTTATTATAAACATAAATTAGGATATAATTTTGTCTGAGTTGCGCTCTCAGAGGGTGTAGTTTTTCTATTAGTGTTGTTGTGTGAGAGTTGCCTGAGATGTTTTGAGTGATGCTTATGTTATCCTCTTTTGAAAAGGATCGTAACTGATTTAATAAAAGGGATTTATCGCTAAGGACCTGCCTGGTCTAAGTGAGAGGTCCATAAAAGAGCCCTCATTAACATAACAGAACATATGCTAATAAGTACCCATGATAATAATGATCTGTAAGCAGAACAGCAGATTAAGAAGTGTGAAAGCAAGTTCAATAGACTGTCAGAATACGTAAGAGTTTCTTGCTATTTAGTACAAGTCCAACTTAAGGTCCATTCAAATGTCCACGATCCATGGAAATGGCAGATAGACTTTAGTTAACCCAGCGTAATTGCATCTGGCTTACTTTGGAATCCGATTTTGTTCACGATCTTCACTACATCCGAAAAGCGCACAAGTTAATTCTTCTCATAGTTCTTTATTTATCCTTTCATTATTTCCCCTTTTTATTGTCAAATATTCCAAAAGCTTAATCCTCGATGTTGTCTTTTCAATGTTTTACCATTATTTTATATAAAATTCTCTATTTGTTTTATTATATCGTAAACTGTGTGATTTATATTTATTAATTAATAAAAATATAAAGCATTTTGATTGTTCGCATTTTTTTGTTTTTTGAAGGCTTAAACTTTGAGCAAAACAAGCATCGAAATCGAAATGATTTTAAAAATAAAAGAGTAGCAAAAAAATATTGTCGAGCTAACAATTTTTAGACCATCGTTATTGTCATCATCATCATCATAACCAGCATCATCACCATCGTCGATAAAGCGTTAAAGTGATTTGGTTTTTCTTTTCCTTTTTTATTTGTTGATTCATAGTTTTTTGTTTTCAAACATTTGATTATAATGCATCGTAGTATTTTTTAAGCTTTTAACACTTGAACAATTTTTCTGCACTCACAACAGACGAACACACAACCAAACACTCACACACACATGCTCATACATACATATAAACATCAATACAATCGAATGCATTCAACACTTTGCTGTTTTTTCACTCTGGGTTCTTGCTTTTTTTCTTGCTGAACAGCTGAAGCCATCAACTTTCATGAATCGGCCGGAACTGACCGACAGGAAACGATTGTCGTTGTTGTTGTTGTTGTTGTTATTATGGTTTTTTTATTGCCCCGTTTGCCTTTTCACATTTATTTTCAGCAAAGAGCAATCGAGCGATGAATATACTATATCCTGGAAATATCTGCATATACGATATATAAAGGTAGGTATTTATATGTATGTGGTGAGTATATAGACATACACTCATATACAGAATAATAAAAAATGTGCAAATACTAGTGACCGGTATTCAATTGGCTGAGGTACTCAAGTAGCGTAAGTAATCAATTGTTAAAGTACCCATAGATACAGATCAATACAGTGTATAGAAAAAAAGGAGGCAAAAATTGACAACGAAGAAGTGACAACGAAGCAGAATGAAGGAAAGGGAGAGAGACCCCGTAAGCAGAGAAGTCGATGGGGAAAGAGGTCGGGATTCAGAGATGACGTGAGTAGTGTAGTGTACACATTTTTTATAGATTTAAACGGACAACTGTTTTTCCGTTTGATCCATTCTAACAAACTGATAGCGACGATTGTAGAGTGTGACCATTTATAGCAATGTAAATTATAAGAAAAAAACCTATATAACGGCAGAATTGTGTTACAAGCCCGACGGGATGACATTTAAACCGACAGCAACAACATAAATTGCAATTCTAATGACAGGGGGAGGGGTGGTTGTGGTGAAAGAGAGGACAGAGAAATGAATGAATGAAGAATAAAGTACGAACTGAACATACGCAACTGTAGAAAGGGTGATGCTTCGTTGTTGTTGTTGTTGTTGTTGTTATTGTGTGTATTGTAGGTGACATTTTTGTGACGTCCTCCAGTGTCCGCCTATTCATTTGTCTGCCCTCTTGTCTCGCCCATTCGTCGTACGTACATCCATTTTTCTATCCCGGCCCATCTAACAGATCGTTCGTCTCTTCAGCTGTCCATTTATTCGTTCGCCATGTCAGTCGTTTGTCCAGTAGTTTGCTCTTCTCTGCTTCATCCATTCATTCATCCATCCATTAATCTGTGCTTTCGTCCTTTCATCCATTCCGCCGTCTCTCCGCATCCTTCTCTCTTTAATTGTTCGACTGTCCACTCATCTGCTCTTCCTCTCTCTACATTTTTTCATTCCTTTCCTCCTTCCATGTCATCGTTTACCCTTTATTCCATTCAGCCTTTCTTTCCCACTAAATATCCTGAGCAATAACCATAACAACAACAACAATAATAACAATAACAACAACAATTAACAGAAGTAGAACAAAATGTGTGGAAAGCACAAAGAACAACAGCACCGAAATATTTGTGAAAAGTATTTGATGAGAATGAAAGAAATGAATGAATGCATAAAATGAGTTGAAGTAAATACAAAAAAAAATGGGTGGGAAAATAAAAACATCGCCTCAAAAAAGAGGAACCAATATTTTCTGGTAAATTGCACCCATCGGCATTTTGGTTGTGCTTCATTTGCTCTTCCTCACCGCAACACCATCTGAATGAATGAATGAATGAAAGACCGACGAATTGAAGTAGCAACAACCACAGCAGAAATAGGATAACAGCAACAGCTCCCACTTCCACTACCACCCCCCTCCCTCCGCGCCATCCGTTTGCCAGTTTCATTTGCGGGTTGCTAAGCTTTTTTGCTGAGAGGGGGAAATTTATAGAGGTCAGTTAAAAGTCCATAAAGGATCCGGAAGGCGTGGGAAGCGGTTGACGCTGCTGCTGCGGGTGCTGCTGTGAGTATTCAACATGGCGTAACCATGACGTGGATTGGACATTCGTGGATGACCTTAGCTCCATTACGTTTTATGAAGATGAGCAGCTGAGTAACGTAGCTGCGGCTATGCGCTGGCTTCTATTCAGAAGCTTCCTTTGCCTCTGGTGTGGTGCGAAATAGAAGTGTGAAGGAGAGGAAAGAAGAAGGGAAGAAGAAAGGAAGGAAGGAAGGAAGGAAGGAAGGAAGGAAGGATGGAGGGAAGTGAATAGACAAGGATGTTGACTAAAAGGGTTTCATTTTTGATTAAACACTCTGCGAGGAAAAACGAACTTCAGATGAGCTCCAAGTATTTTTCACCCTCTCTCCCTCCCTCACCCACCCCCTTCTCTTTCATGCAAAAATTGCAACTACTATTGTCATAATTAAATGATGACGAGTTTGTGTATGAAACCAACGAAATGGTTTTTAATTTTAAGAAAAATTGGGTCAACTTAAAAAATATCACTGGAAAATTTTATGATAATCATATCTTCCAAATATTATACTGATGCTTCTTTAAAGAGGAAGTCAATGCTAGCTCAAAGAATAAACTCATTCGGGTTGGAATCAGAGTCCTGGTAAAACCTGAGTTCTGTAATTAAGATTAAACGTATAACTCATGTCATATTGTTAAAACTTTCTCGCTTTAGCAGCGTTTTTGTGGAAACACGTTTGAAATCAGTCAAACAACTTAAATGAACAAATTAAATTAATCAATCAAGCAGAAGAATCAAGAATCATTCCTTCGTTTTGTACAGCAGTGATACAACAATAAAAATAACAGAGAAAAAACACTCAGAACAACTCTTCTTGACTTCCTGAACTTATTCTCAAGAGTCGTAGATCAGAGCTGAGCTAAATACTTCCGTAATTCCGAGTAGATTCGCTCCATCAAAAGGGGAAAAACTAAAGTATGAGTCATGCGTGTGTGAGTTCATACACACGCACACTCACACACGCACTCACATACACATTACGCTCTACCGGAAACGGCTGCTCTTGACAGACATCGCGTATCGGTCGAGTCGGCCAACTAATCACAACTCATATATCACAAGATCCGGTTTTAATTAAAGACTAACAGAGCAACTTAAGTGAAAGTGGAAGAAGAAGAAGATAAATGAAACGGAAGAAAAGCGTGCGAAGAAAAACTTTCAAATGTATAGGTTGAAAATACTTAAAGGTATCGCATAAAGGGTGAGTATATTACACCCACACGTGCACACATACAAGCACACACACATTCACACACACAAAGGAAACACACACACACACGAAACACACAAATGATTCAATTCTATTCAGTTCGATTGATTGAATTCAATCATTTATATCCACTGGCGGAAAAGTGATCACGAAGTGAATGAGAATGATTGAATGGATGATTGAAAGCACGGGCGAAATAAGGACAAGAGCAAAAATAAAAACAGCAAGAACGGCAACAACAACAATCAATGATCCTTGATGGTCAGAAGGCCAAAGAAAGGAGGAAAAGTCGAGTTACGGACCAAAAGGGAAGCAGAGAGGATGAGGAGTGGGTGAGGAGTGGATGTGGAGGGGAAGCGGAGTGGCAGAGGAGTGAAAGAGTACGTTAGGATAGAGCAACACAGCTGCAAGGATGAAAGATGAAATACAACTGAATCAGAAAGAAAATAACTGTATTAATCTAATATTCAAAATTATGAAATTTAAAAAACTTATTAGAATTTTAAAAAATCGAGCAACGCTTTGAAAAATAACGACATTTTTGAATTTTTTAAAAAAATCAAAACTCATTAATAATTTAATATTGTAACTGTACGTATTTTTAATTTAAATATTGCGGATGTTGTCGCTGTTGCTGGCCATCTCTTTGCGAACTCATGAAAGACGACATCGGCGTCGATGACGTCTACTTCTGCGCCAACTTCGTTGTCGACCTAATTGATCAGTGTAGCAAAAGGAAAAGTTTTTCTTTCTCTTTTCCCACCCACTACTTTTTATTTATCTGCACTGCTTCTTCTTCTCGTTTTTCGTTGTTCTTCCTTTTCATCTTCGCCTTAAACTCTCCATCCTCAATTATAACAACAACAAACTTTTTGTTTTACTTTATGTACATTGTTTATATTGTTATTTATTTCCTTATGTCTCTGTTTTGTTATTTTATTTTCTCATCCACTCACCTTTCCTATCTCAGTATGGTTCTTTCTAATTTCCTCTCTCTCTCTCTCTCTCTCTCTTTCTCTCTCTCTTTATCCCTCTCTGTCACTCATTTTCTCTCTATATGTTTATGTATTTTACGACTTTAGCTCAACTCGTTGCTGTTCAGGCAAAACAAAGACTCGAAAACGTCGGAAAAACTATAAGAAAAACAATAACAGCTGCTGCTGTTATTCTTCGGCATCTTAGAATGCTTCTTCTTTTTCTGCTTCTCCTTCTCCCTCTTCTCCTTCTTCTCTTGCTATTGTTGTAAGAACGTTAAATAAATTGTAGCAGCTTCACGGCAGAAAAGAAAACAATAAGAAAAATATTAAGAAAAACTATGTATTTATAAACATTAGAAGGAAAAATATATTAAAAAAACAATAGAAAAGAAAGGAGATCAGAATGAAAGAGAAAGAAAGGTTAAGTAATTCATAGAAGAAGAAAAATAAAGAACGAAAAGCATTACTTCATAAATAGAATAAATAAAACCACATTTTAAAGCGGATTTTAAGATTTAAGAATTTAAAATCACTTTCTACAAAGACCAAAAAATAGATAAATAAATAGAAAAAAACTCCAAACAAATAAAATTCCAAGAAAAACCCAATTCTTGAATAAAAAAATTATTTTCTCCCAGATTTTTAATTCATCACAAAACAAAACTAAAAACGAATTAAAACAGATCAATTAAAACAGAATCAAAAGATATATTATTCCAGCAGAATTTATTTAGGAAGCAGTGACGCGGCTAAAACGGCTCTAAAATATGTTCATGCATGCATGAACATGATGAGTGCTAATAAATAGTGCGCTGTTTCAAGCGGGGCGCGATTTCAATGGTGATTAAAAGCGCGCTTAAAATCAACAGCAACACACAGAAAACCATCCACTCGGAATGAATGCATTGCTGTTAAACTTTGCAGCAGATACGTAATACGTTAACTCAAACACAGACACAACTCAAACACGCTCACACACACACACACACGTGTATCACATACACGTACACACACACTTGTATCACATTCACACACATCCTGTTGAGCACGAATAAAAGCAAATTCCAAACCAAAATCATGCTTTAAATTATAATATTTTAAATGCTTGCTTTAGTAATAAATTTCGGCTGCAAGCTTTTTAATACCCGTTATAAATAAAATGGCCGAAAGAAAACGTTATTTAAATAATGAAATTTCGAAAAGATATTACTTCTAATCTCATTGAAATATTTTAATTAAAATGAATTCATTTTCTTGTAAATATATTATTGCTGAACTTGTCTAATTTAGTTTAAAATTAAAGTATAACTTGGCTAATTATATAATTTGAATTTTATTTAGTTAATGTTAATTAGATTTAATGTTGATTAAATTTTAAACTTTTGAAAGATTAAATTGCGTTGTTTTAATAATCTTTGTCCGTATTTTTGTCTGTTTTTTTTTTGTCTGTCTGCTTGTCTGTCTTCTTGTCTGTCCGTTTATCTGTCTGCTTCTCTGTCCATCCTTCGTCCGGAAATAATCAACTACTATAACTAGGTACCAATTCATTTAAAGTACCGCGGCATTTCCCAATAATAATAATAATGAAGCTTCATCAAATAAACTTTGAATAACCTGCAATTCATGTTGGATCCGGTCTCAAATGCTAGGATTTCACATGAAAAATGTAACACAGTCGCCTCTGATGACCTGAAATGAGAGGACGAGATAGCAGAAATACGAAATGAGAAATGTTCTAAACCGAAAAAGTAAACACATTTCATTTCAACTCGTTTTGCGTTAATTTATTCAGCTCCGGTTTCGAATTTAGTGAGCATTCGCTGCTGGACTAAATTATCACTAACGTGAGGCACAACGTTGGCGATGGTGGCATCCACCTTCAAGTGTACTCACCTCATCCTCACCACGTCTTCAGCGGTGGTCGTCGTCCTCATCATCGTCATTAACAACGGCGCAGAAACCGTCGCTTTTAAACGCAGGCGAGGCGGACGATAATCAAACCTCTAATTTTATGAATTTTCGTAACGAATTCATTGATGCTCGCTGGTTCTTTGACAGGGTTTCTGGCTGTCTGTATGTCTGTCTATCTGTCTGTCTATCTGTCTGTCTGTATACCTATCTGCCTGTTTACTCAACTGCCTGTGTTTCCGCTTGTTCAGTTTTCTGTGATTGGATTTACTTGTATATTAAAAATGTACACATGAAATGAGAATCGTGTGTTATGCAAAAGTTGATGTCTGAACATGATTTTCTGTTGAAGGAATCGAGGGGCGATCAGGAGGGATCTTTGAGCAGGTGGTCGGCCAGGAGATGACGGCGGAGGGGACGGTTATGGAGTTTGCTCAAGTATGCTTGAGTTTTACGTTTGCCAGCCTACAAAATGATATCTTCGACTGCAATATATCGGCTTTTGCTGGCATCGGCAACCATGATGATGTTCGTTGCTCGTTTAACACACAAACCGCAACATTTTACTTTGATAGATAAGAGTATCTCTGTAGACCTCGTTTTTTAAAAAATATATCATTTTTAAAGAATTTAACGAGCATTTAATATAAACGGGCATGGAATATTAAAACTTACCGAACATTTTAAAGTTTAATGAATATTGTATATTAAATTGAAATCGTAATTTCATTTCTACCCTCGGAAATATTAGTTTATATGATGTATATTATATTATGTAATATTATATAGTTAATATACTTTTTAATGAAGCCATTCAAATGAACTCAGAATGGTCGCCTTTTGTGAGTAATTGTTCATTAAATTTCTACAGTTATTTTTAGCTATCCTTCTATTATTTGAAATGATTTTGTGTTATTAAATTATTTAATGTTTGAGTAAATAATGCTTTCGCTCTCAATATTTAATGAGCTCATTATCCGTATCATTGGCATTATCATCGTAGTCATCATTATTCACAATCAAAGTAGTCACCATTACTCACTCAGTTCTCACATAATCAACTCCATTATCCTCATCACCCACCTCATCCTCACTGACCACAGAATTTTTTTGCTATTGTCAATGCAATTCGAATTCCAATAGAATACCTTTGAAACCTTTTAAATAAATGAGCATTTTTGAAATTCGATTACCGAATTGAAACCTCGAATCGAATTTAAAACTAATTTAACATTCGTGACTATTATATGACTTAATTAACGATTAAACATTTAAAAGAAGAATTAACCTTAATTCTATAAAAGCCGCTGATAAAATTTAATGTTATTAAATAATCACAATAATTAAATACTTATAATAGATAAATAATCATAATAATCTTTAGTAAAAAAAAATCTTAATATAAATAAAAGATTCCAACAATGAAAAATAATAGACATAAAATAATAACAAAAATAGAACAATACAGAGTATACAACACATTTATTCACAAAAATAACATTATTATTATTACGATATTATAATGCAAAAGGCTTTAAAGAATGATAATCGAACGAAATCGAAAGCATCATTAAATTGCTTCCAAAAGCGGAGCGTGGAGTGGTGAGAAACGTCCAATCAGATCGTTCATCTTTCCAGGCTTTCATCCAATCATTTCAGTATTAATTCATTCCATGCAAAGGGAGATAAAAACATTTTTATGGCTTCCAAATTGTTATAAAATTAAATTTTTTACAGTGCTATAAAAATTGCAAATTTTCTCAAATTTTATCGTTCGATTCGATTCGGTTCCTTTTTCATTTCGTTTCGGTTGGATATGTTTTGCATCCGTAAACAGCGTCGCTGGTTCAAAAGACTCCGATTTGAGCTTTGGTGCTGATTCTCTGCCGAAAAGGACATTTATTGTGCTCATTGTCATGAAGCGGAGAGAGCGAAGGGGGAGAAGGAAGCCTAAAGAATCTCTTCACAATAAGTGACGCAATTTGCGTGATTCAAATCATGGGTCACATGATTGTTCCCGTTTCATCTCCGATTTCAACAGCTGTAGTTGATTTTATTATGCAAATTAAGGACAAGGGCGATGTGCGAATTACAGGAATTCAGCAGATAGAGTGCACTTTTTCATCTCTTCACTTTATTCACTGTCATCACATTGATCAGTCTATTCAATTTGTTCTTAACTTTAATCACTTAATTTTTATAGTGAAGATGAGCTTTGCTAATATAATCAACACTCAAGAAACTAAAAGAAAGGAAGATTAAACATAATTTAAGCCCACCTTATTTAGTGTAGAGATCATAGAGCTTAAGTTTTCATACAGCGGGTAATTAAGGACCCCATCGAGTTGACTATGATATTTTTTAAGACCAATCAGTTCCTTTTATATAATAAAACGACCGCCGAGGGGTTGGGGATTATGTGGAGCGATATTACACGAAAAGATGGAATAAATTTTCCTCACCTCCTCACCCTCCAAATTTTAGCTCTGGATCTAGTCTTCAAATAACATGATTGAATTTAAAATTTATACCAACAGTTTTCTGGTTCATTTCAAGGATCGAACCATTTTAGTATGCAAACAACGGTTTTTAGGAGCAGCAAACATGTTCTTCATCCCTCTCTATCTTTCTCTCTCTCTCTCTCTCTCTCTCTATCTCTCTCACTCTCTCTGTCTCTTTCTTGATTGCACATATAAATTTCTCTAAATAAACTAAGTAAAAATTCCCAAAATGTCATTTCAATTGCAATAAATGTCGTTTTTTCACAAAATTAATGTGTGTCTGTGTGTGTGAATCGCTTTGTGTATGTCTAAGAGTGTTCGTAGCTCAGAATAAATACGCTCTCTCTCTCTCTTTCTCGTTCTTCTCTTCAGTTCTTCTGTCCCTCTTTTGCAGCAAACTACGATTTTTGCTCCGTTCAGTTTCACTGCTTCACATCCTCGAGTTCCGGATGTCCTTGTTGCTTATCCTTGCTGTGATAATAAAATCAATTAGGATTGAAATTTCTTAAACTAACTAAGCTCTTCTTTATGTTCATATAATGATTTTTCTTTTCTTTTTCTTGTTTTAGGTTTTGCTTTTGATAAAAATAAAATTTAACGCTGATTCGACAACTTTTCGGTAGAATTCTTAAGTTTATAATATTTATATAAAACTTTTTCAATCAATTAATTAATTGATTTAAACTGAACGTTCGGACTTTAAAACTTGGGAGAAGACTAAAAATGTGTGGTATTTTCCAACGTATTTTACTGATATAAAAGTTGGAAGAATGTAAAAAATGTTGATAATTAAAGAGAAACTGAATTTTAAGAAATTCGATTTCTATAAAAAATGTTCTTACATGTGTATGTGTGCTCTGTGCATCGTTGTAGTAAATCACACACACATACACATACATATATCCTTAGTTACGCAGACCCAATTAAAGATAGTATTTGACTTATATCACATGGATCGCCTCAATTTATATGCTTTAACTAAATACTTTATATAAAATGTCATTCACACAAACTAACTAACACCTACACAGGCACTCACACACACTTACATACTGTTCCTAATCTCTCAACCTGTTCTTTCGCTTTGGTTACCCGATTCATTAGCATGCAAATGTGAAAATTCATCATTCACTTGCTACGACACTCGGATGAAAATAATAGAAAAACCAAAAGGCGTAGACACACACAGATAAAGAGGGGGGGGGGGGGAGAGAGAGACGAAGATTTAGACACACAGTAAATTTGTTAAATATACAAACATACATTCGTTGTTTAGTCTGTCTACACTTTAAAAATAGTCGTGGAGACTGTGTCTGTGGTTGTGTCCTGTGTAGGAAAGCGTGTGCGTGAGACAGTGTGCATTAGAAACTGTACATCTGTATTTACATATGTATGTGTGTGTTTGCATGTGACATTGTTTATCTGTTCTTTGATTTGCTGTAGATATGCATGAGATATTCAACTCGCTCGGGATCATGTCCTTTCAGGTCAATTGTTGGTTTCGTTCAGCTTTCAGTTTGAGATCTAGAAGAAAAAATTGAAATCGCAAAAGATATTTTGAAATGTTTATGCATAATTTATATGTTGGAAAATATTTGTTATAATTATGCTTATTATTAGAATTGATTATTCAAAAAAGTATCTAAGAAATATTTGCAGGAATTGCGTTGGAATCCGTACAAAGTAAACAAAGGAACAAAGTATTGTATAATAGAGTATAATTGAGCAAAAGCAATGATTTATGAAATTTATTAGTTATGAATGCTTTTGTAAAAGAAAGAAATATTTGCGAGTTCTGTGCCAAAATGGTTCCAAAGCTTATTGCGATAAAATGTGCTTCTAAAGGCTGGGGATAAAATTACGCACAAGGAGAGTAGAGAGAGTTTTTCTGGCACTTAGCAGCACCATTCAATATTCTATTAGACGATATCCTTGTTATTTTCATCTTCTTGGTCTTTCTTGTTTCAGTGTGGAAGAAAATATGCTGCTAAATATACCGCATGTCTGTTTGTTTGTCTGTCTGTTTGTCCGTCTTTCTCTTTGTCTGTCTGCGAGTGAGAGTGAGTGAGAGAGACCTAAATGAAAAATAAAAAGAATTAAATCTCGAAAACAAGACAGAAAATGTGAGTAATTATCAGCTTAAATGGAAGGAAGAAGGAGCCAAAAATGTTGGCAAGGAAATAAAATGAAATTTGAATGGTTTTCTATTGTTTACATGTTTGTATAGTCTCAATGTGCCTTGATATGCAATTTTTTAACGGCATTCGATTGAATTTAGAGTGTCACTTAATATAATGAAATAAAAAAAATCCTTTATAGGATATTGTGACGTAATTCTATTAATTTTTCATTGTGCGATATGCGTTGATTTGCGTCAATATGAATTAAAAATGTTCTATAATACAATCGCTATCTGTTTCTCTCTCTCTACCTCCCTCTCTCTCTTTTTCTTTCCTTCTCTCTCTCTCTCTCTTTGTTGAAATCTCTTGAATCTGCTTATTTGTTGACAAAACTCTAGAAAAACTAAATTCTGCCGTAACTTGTGCACGTTGTATCTCTCGCTTCATTCATTTGTCTCACTTCCTTTGTCTCTCTCTTTTATCACTCACTCTATTCATCTCACTCACCCTCACTCACCTGAGTGGACAATAATAAATAGGAAGTACAATATTTTTGTTAAAACTTTCTTTGTTTTTATCTACATTAAAACTCTGAGAGGCACGCCAAGAGTAATGCTAAAAATGCTTTGTATGGACCGGGCAGGACATACTTAAGGTCCTTTAGGAAAGAAACTGAAGAGTGTGTGCATTTCAAGTCAATTGTAAAGGTGAGTGGGTGTGTGTGTGTCTGTGTTTGCATTACGTTGTATTCCACTTCTGTTGTAACTTTTCTGTGTCTGTTGTTTCTTTCACTTTCTATCTGATACACAATAAAAGCTTTTATTTAGATGCTAGAAAATATTACCTTTGACAGGACAGGATTTTCAAGCAAACTCTTCAGGAATTCTTATGACTACATTTAAGAGTAAATGTATTGGATTTAAAAGATAACGTAAAGAAAAAGATACATTTTCAAAAAAAGTACAGAGACAATGTTTGTAAATTTAATAAAATATTGAAACTGCTTCTTAAGAAGCTTCGAAGCAATTAATTATTATTATTCAATGATTGCCATTAATAGTATTATTTCTTTGTATCGGTTAATTTTTCTGTTAGAATGATGAAAACTGAATGTTATTATTCTATGCTTCAAAATATTATGTTTCTATAATCTTTAAATATTTTATTATAAAGTTCAAATATAATATAATATTTTTTTGTTGTTTTACAAATTTATCCTTTTTCGCTTTAAGAAAAGAGATTTCAGCAAATCTTATGGAATCACTTCAAATCCTTTCTGGCATTACTTCAAATTGTTTTGCTTTTATTTCTCTCTCTCACTCTCTCTCTCCCTTTCCTAGAAATGGAGATAAAAACTTTTTCCATCTCATTCGCTATTTAAAATTCCTTCCCTTTGTTAACGAATCTCGCCCCTCATCCCCGCCCCCTCATCATCTAATCATGCGATCAAAAGTTTTACAACGGTAGCTAATCTAATGAAATTTATTACGATTCCTCCTTAAAACAGCCTCTTTTCTGCTTTTTCAAAAGAAACGAAAGACCGAATGAATGAATGAATGGCCAAAAGTGAGCCGTTAATTAAATTCAAATTAAATTCCTACGGCAATTAAGATAATTTTCTCTTCTTCGTCCTTTTTCTTTCTCGAATTCAGTAGAAATTTCTTTCGCTTTTTGTGATTTTTTTAATCTTTGCTCTTTTCCTCTCGAAGTTTAAGTTTCTCGAATTCTTTTTATTCCTGAGCATCTATTTTTTATTTCGGTTTCTTACAGTTTGTTCTTCCTTTCTTTTTATGGTGCTTCTGTATATTTAATTGGTTGCTACTCAAGCTTAGTCAGATGAGTTTCAACTGATGTCCAAAAAACAAAATTGAAATGAAAATTTAATTGTTTTCATTTGAAGGACATTAATTGTTTTCCCTGATTGTGATAATCGGCCTACTTTCAATATAAATCCACGATTGAAAGACTGAAAGAGGGTTTCATTATATAAATAAAATTTCATTATATTTACAAGGATACAATTTAAAAGTGATATAAAGTGTCAAGTAAAATAATGAATTTCTTTTAGTAAACGTGAGAATGTTTAGAAAGAAATTGATAGGGATAGGTATTTTAATTAGTCTAGTCTAGAAGCGGTCCTTCAAGATACATATTTGAAGATTTCCCTGTGAGAATTTATCTATAATTATTATTATTTTTTTATTGTTATTATTATAATTAATATTATTTGTATTAGTATGAACTACCATTATTATAACTATCGTTATTATTTTACTATTACTTATATTATAATTATTAATATTGTTATTCTTTTGAGTATGCATAATCATCATTATTTTTATTATAACTCATGTGATATTTACTACAAACGATTACTAAGTTTTCTTTCAGTTTCATGCTATTATACTCTCCTAACACTTTCACAAAATAATTAACTAAATATTAACCAAATTTACATCATTTATTATTCTTTAATTCAATTTATAAAATGACTAATCAACATGTATATTGTAGAAGAAAGACGGATGTTTATACGAATGTGTTGTTTGAGGTGTTTCCATTGTTTGTTGTTATTGTTCTTACCACAAACGGTATAAATGTACTTGTGTGTATGTAATCCTTGGAGACCACAAAAGCCAACCAAATACAATAATTACAACAAGTAATGTTCGGTGACTAATACGCACTCTGAAACATTTAAGCACATGTGTGAACATAGGCAAACATTCACATGCATGCATACACACATACATATACATTAATATTACATGTGCATACATTATGTGAGGAGGAATTGAGTATAACTTAAGGAAACGCTTAACTGTTTAAACGATACAAAGTACTTATTATTTATTCAAGATTTTATGGAAGTCGGATATTGAAATTCGATTGTAATAGTAAGACATGCACAACAACAACAACAACAGTAACAAACCTGAAGAATATTAAGAGCTAAAACAACTACAACACCCTACAAAACCTTAAAAATCTAACTTCAAAATTTTAATTCTGATACTATTAAAGGATGATACTGTTGAACTGTATTTCATTGAAACTCTGTTAGTCTTAAACTCTGTTACTTTTCATTTTTTTCGATGTAATGGAAAATTGTGCATTTCTGGCGGCTGCCCATGAAGATGTAGCGAACACGACGTATTTGAAGTTGTTCAAAGGTAAGAAACTGACACACACACATACCAACACACACACATACACACACCTTAAAGACACCTCACACGTTGCTCTGTATGCAGAACGGAAGACGTGTTTGTATGCAGTCATGCATTCAGTCGAAATCTTTTGTCTTCCGTTACGACGACTTCCGGTTCGACGATATTGAATTCGACTTCCTCTTCTTCTTCACAACCGACGAAGCAATAAATTCTCAGTCGAGTTTTCTAATCAATTATTATGCAATTATTGTATATTTATTTGCATAGTATTTATTTCAATCGATGAAGCAATGAAATGGAAAGAGAGAGAAAGAGAGAGAGAGAGAGAGAGCGAAAGCGAGAGAGAGAGAGAGAGACAGAGATGAAAGAAGTAAGTGAGAGAGAGACAGAGAGAAAAGGAGATGGTGAAAGAGATAGAGAGAAAAGGAGAGGGAGAGGAAGAGTTAAGTTCAGTTTGAACAACTATTGAAAGGAAGCTTATTGTAATATACATATAATATAATGTTGTTGTTGTTTGTAGAGAGATAATCCAACCAATTCTACCATATCGACCGAGCCTGGTTTTTTAAGATTATGTTATATACAAGTTTGGAATTTATGGTGCAAGTTATGATACGGATATGATATGGACATGCTATGGTAGGATTTGATATGATATATTACAATATAGACCGAAAGAGATACGGATATGATACGGATACGATGTGGATATAATAAGGACAGCATGTGGATATAATACGGATATTAAATGGATATGATATGGACGTGATATGCCTATTAAATTATATGAGGTATGATAAGATGTGATATGATCATTGATATGAATTGTTTAATTGTTTTTAATTGCATTTTTTTTATTTGTATGCATTATTTATGATTTTCTTCTTACATAAAAATATTTGAAATGATTTCCAAACAACTCTAAAGCCGATTATATGACGCCATAACATAATATTAAACCAGGTGGATACATTATTCAGTACGTTGTTCTTGTTGCTGTTAATTAACTGATTTTGAATATTATGATTTACATTATTGTTGTTGTTCTTGTTGGAATGTGTTTGTACTCTTATAATCCTGTTGCTTTTTTTGTTGTTGCTATTTAATTATATCTCAACCTGTACATCTACATATCAAAGTTGGCAACTCTATGAATGTGTTCGTGTTTGTCTTCTTCTTTCTGATTGTGATTCGAGTTGCTTTTATTGTTTGTTTCTGAGTTTCTTCGGTAACGCAGTCAGTTTGAATTTTAATCACTTACGAGATTATATACAAGTACTTAACGAAGCATTAATTCAACAGCTACAAGTTAAATATAATTACATGTATGCAGTACGTTGATTTATGCACGTTCTACAATATAATTAATTCTTGTGTATATTGAGAAATGTAAATGCTTGAGTTTATAATTAGTTTAATTGAAATTTATTGAATTTGCTGAACTTTGATTTACATTTTAATTAAGAATCGATGCGAAAGGTTGAACCTTAGCTCATTAAAGATGACGATAATGCTGATGATCATATATGTAATAATGGTGAAGTATTGAATGCAAATAGGAAGGAAGCATCTTTCCTAAATGAGCTCTGCACGAAATTAAATTAACTTACTTTATAGCAAATTATTATTTAATAAATATTTGCCCGTAAAAGTGGTCAAAGAAGTCGGTGACCTCAGGATTTTAAACTCAAGAGAATCAGAGAACTGATATTGACAAAAAGAAGCACAGAAACAATTTCCTCCAAAGAAAGGAAAATAAAATTGTCAACGTTTCACCGCCAACTGAAAACCGAGCTCGTAATTTAAAGAAGCTGCCGAGTCGTTGAGTTGTTGTTCGAGGTCAGAAATCGAATTTTTCGTTGTTGATATTTCATTTTCTCTCTTTTGTATCCCTGCATCTCCACATCACTTTCTTTCTCTCTCTCTCTCTCTCTCTCTCTCTCTCTCTCTCTCTCTCTCTCTCTTTCTCTCTCTTTTTCTCTCTTCCTCTTATTGCCTTTCCTTTTTTCATTATTTCAACTGTTATTCAACTGTGTTTGTAATATATTTCGATTAACTGTCTGTCTGCTTGTCTGATTGTTTGTTTTTTGTCTGTATGTCTGTCTCTTTGTCTGTTCTCGGTGGGAAAATCTGTAGAAGCAATGCTTTAGAAGCTAAACGTGGCAACTCTGTCTGTCTCAGGAGCTTCGCTTTCCTTTGGTCGTACTTTCTGACTCTTCCTAACTTCGGGAGGTCTTCTTTTAATGGCATCAGCGTGGTTTTCGATTGCAATTGATTCGCTTCGGCAATAAATACCCACGAGTCTGCTCCTCTTTCTCTTTCTTTCGCTTTGTGTACGTAGAGTGCTTTGAGATTTTAGTGCAGTCTCCGTCCGAGACCGGGTCAATCTACAAATCTACAGACACAACCATATTTATATATATACACACACGCACAGTTATGTATGTGAGTCTGTTCAAATATTTGTTAATTCACTTTATCTGAGTTGAACCATATTTAAAAAAACGAATAGTTTTTGTGTCTCTCGTAATACTAAAGCTTCCTTTCTCTCTCATTCGAATGTGTTTTAAGAGTCATCTACATATTCTTATTTCTCTCCCTCTCTCTCTCCCCCTCTCTCTATCTCTATCTTTCTCTCTCTCTCTTTCTCTATCTTTATATATCCCTCTCTCTCTGTCCCTGTCTGTGTATGTATGTTGGTGGCAACACCAATTTATTTCAATAAATCGTTCAGATGAAGCGTTCATTCAAAGTTATTGATGTTGGCTGTTACTGTCGTTGTTGTTGTTTTGTTGTAATTGTTGTTGCTCTTTTAGTAACCTTGCATCGAGCAGCAGGAGCTTTTCCGCACATTATCTGTGAAATATGGCAACATCGTATATATAATTGTGAGTTGTGTGCGAATCATTCAAACATTAAGAATGGGAACGTAATCGGAAAAATATTCTGCCCATCGTTAGTTCGAGACTGTAGACCGGAGAATACTTAGTGGAGAGTAGAGAGTGGAGAGTGGAAAAAGCAGAGTGCTGCATCGGTTAAATTTGTAAATGATTCCAAATTAAAAATATAATTATATTGTAACATTAATTTTTTAATTGACACCAAATGGAAAATTTCCAAAATTATAAGTGTGTAAAACATTTTAAAACACAATTTTTAAAGAATTTAAAAAATGGGAAGAAGAAATCACAAAAAAGTGGTCAGTTTTTATAATGCAAATATAATTATTTTTGTGTTCTATAAAGTGGTATTAATTTTTTACTATAATAATGGTTCTTGCACTATGTATTGCTCTATACTATGTACTATAAAATGGAAGAAATGGCGAGAGCGTGCTGTCATCTGTGCGTCGCTTTTTTTGTCCTGCGTGCACAGCCACAGAAAATTCCCTTTATTTTCGGAACCTGAAAGGTCTGTAGAAAAGTTTGTCAAAGAAAATAGATAATATTTATAACAGAAATGGAACGAATAAGAAAGACGTAATGGTTTGAATATATGAAAAGTAGAAATACCTTAGGAATAAGGAAAGGACGGAAGAATCAGGATGTTGAACTTGGAAAGATGCTTTCAATAGACATAGAAAGCTCCAAAATGAATTGAAATCGAACTTACGTGTGAGCTTAGAAGGCGAAATGAGACAGAGTGAAAGAGATTTAAGCTTTACAGTGTTACATGGCGCAACTGTAGTAAAGAAGAAATCACTTGAATCATTACGTGACTCCATTTTATTAAAGCTTTCTTTTAGCACCAAGGATGTTAGGTTTGGGATTTAACTTAACATTGAAAAGCTTTCCGGGGCTTAATTTTATTTTAGCTTTTAGTAGAATTTAATTTAAATTCTGTAAAAAATTTTAAAACTTAGACGTAGATGTCTAAAATAGTTTTCTTTTGTTTTAATTATTTTAATATAAATTCGCTTAATTTTGATATTGGTTTTGGTTAAATGTATTTTAGATCTTTAGTAAAAGCATTTTCAATTTATCATAAATATTTATTTCATTTAACTATTGTAATTATTTTCAATTTTTGTATTTTAATTTTATTTCAATGTTTGGAATTTATATTATTAATTTTATAGTTTATTATTATTTATTTTTACTTTTGTATTTTATAATTGAATAGTTATTTATTGTAATTAATAATATATTAATTTATTTTAATTGTTTTGTTTCGGTTTTCGATATACAAATGAATGTATTGTATATACAACAACATATACATAAAACTCGCATATACATACAAATTTAAAGGTAAACATAAAAATTTAAATCTTAACATTTTGATTTTCGATTTCTATTGGAAACAGTGTTTATGCAAATTAAGTGCTAAGAAGGAAAGCATAAAACACCAAATAAAAATGGTCCTTATTTGATGGTATCTTTTGAATCAACGAGATTCATTAAGGTACCCTCATGAACCATCTTCACCGCGTCCACCGATCCACCCACCCACTAGTAATGGCTTCACTGGAAATCTTCTCGTTGCTGCCAAATAAAACATTCAAATAAAAGTTACTTCAATCGACTTTTAGATTTCGAGGACTATCAATCGATATGGTATTTTTATTGTCACTGTATTCGTGCATATTTATTGAGATTCGTATTCGTAGATTCGTAGGACATCCGAATTCGGGGACCATCAGAATAATGAAGAAAACATAATAAATTATCCTGGCGCTGTTTGGATGAGCCAATAAAAATAAGAATGAGGGGCAGAGGGTGAGGAAAGGAGAGCAGATGAGATGTGAAGAGTGAAGAGGAGAGCAGCGGAGAGAAGTGGAGAGGAGAGGAATGGAGAGGAGCTGAGAGGAGAGGATGGTAGGGGAGAGGAGTGAATCGGAGTGTAGGGATTTCCAATGTAAAAATTATTAGAGTTAAGTAGCTTTTATTATGTCTGCCAAAAATATCAAAGGCTAAAATGATTTTTCAACTATTAAACTCATATATGATGACACTAAAGCACACACATTCACATATATTAATATATTGACATATACACTTAAGCATACTTTATCGATCACATTTTTCTGATATTCATTCTTTACTCGTTGGTTACTAAAAACCTTCGAAAACTAAAGATTGGTTGGTTGTCAAGAAGATAGCAAAAGAGAGGAAGTGTTAGATAGAAAGGTAAAATTAAAGAAAGAGATGAGAGAGAGACCAACACAAAGCCTTCTACAGCTTTTACTGAGGCCCATATTTTTCACTTAGGTATTGTTTCAGCTGGGATGAGCTCACATTGACACTCTATCCATCCACACACACACAAAGAAACCCTCGCATATGTAACACATTCATCCACACTCACATCCACAAATTTATTCTGAAAGTGATATATGGGTGAAAACATACAAGTAAAATTTATAAAATGGATTCACTTATTTAAGTCTCCTGTCGTCCTGTCGTCCTTTAGTTATTGTATTTGCTTCACAATTGATTGCGACCTTTAAGTAAGCGTGTCCTTGATATTTTTTCAATATTCGTCCTTTCTATTTTTATTTCCAATTGTCTATTTGTTTCATCCCAGAGCAGCTGCTTGCGTGTGTTCGCTGTCCTTCGTTGTATTCTTTTTTCACTATTTTTTGTTTTATTTGTGGCCCGTTTGTCCAATAAAATTTCTTCCCTGAAAACAACATAAAATCGGGCTTTAAATTTTTGTAATTACATAAATAAAAAGATCTTCACATTTATTCTGTATTAAATTAATTCTATAAAAGCTTTGTTCTATATGAGAGAGAAAAGTTAGACGAAAGTTACTCAAACTTTAGTGAGTATTCTATATATTTTTAGAAAGTTTTAATCCAATTTAGTTAAGTATAGTAGTATATTATCACTTAAATAATCTCTTCATAACCATTGATGCATAAGAAATGCAATTTAAGAAACGTTTTCCCCATAAGTATTGTATAAGAAATGAATCCGAATTAAAGTACAAATAAAGAAATAACTGAAAAATAATTTCAGTCTACGATATTTCTGTAATTTTTATCATCTGGAATCTCATCAAAGACGTGACTACATGACAAGAATAAGAATTTATAATTAAACAGAGTCTGGATACTTTGATTTCGTCTTTTAATTAACAAGAGGTAAAGGAATGTGGAAGAAAAAGAAACAGAAGATAAGAGTATGCCATCTCATCCCATACACGACAATAACAACAACGACAAGAACAAAATAAGGACGAGTATACTTATTAAAGGAAAGTGGTTCTAAGGAAATAATGTGGATCCGTTGAGAAGAGGCAAACCGAATTCTTAACACATTTTTAACACAAAACATTGAAAGAATATTAATTAAAACCAGAAAGTGTGCTATTTTCGATCTGACTGAAGCTGAAATATACGCTAGACCCTCGTGATCTTTGATAAAAGTTTCTTAAACCTTTAGTATCTTTAAGAAGAAAATTATTATTATACAACGGATAGTTCTTATAGATTTTTGTTGGTGTTGCTTTATCTCAAAGGAAGGGAAAAAAATTATATTCTGAAGTGAAGAGCACCTCGTCCCTTTCTCCCTTGCTCTTAGTTCTTGCAATTAACTCTCTCTCTCATTCAATTAACTCTCTCTTTCGCTCTCTCTCTCTCTTCCACATAACTTTGTCTCTCTTCACTTTCTCCCTCGTTTCACTCGACATAAAATCGTATAAATTCGACTGTATGCAAAAGTGATTTGGTTCTTTATACATTATATACGAGTATATACGCCATATATCTCTATCATCAGCTGGTCGAGTCATTAATAATATTTCACATACAGATTCATGATACTCATGCGTGCATGCATGCATGACAGGAAAACAACCTTTACGCCTTCTACAGGAAGTAAATGAAAATTAATTGTTGAAATGAAAAAATTGGCAAAAAACATGCCGAACCGAAATACGATACAACATGAATGATCATCGAGTGTCGTTGGTTGCGTTTTTATAAAACAACAACAAGAACAACAACAGCGAAACATGCCTCTGTATATATGTCAATATATACTTGTATCTATGATATGTTTATATATTTTTTAATTTTATTGCTCCAACATATTAATGAATGAGCGAGGCGATGTTGGGAAAAAGACCCAAAAAAATAAAGAAAACTCGCGTAAAACACAGCGTCATGCATGTCTGAAGGATTGTTACTATATGAATGCATTAAAACTGCAAAAATCTGTATACAATCAAGTATATACATATAAATGGATGACTATATATGCAGACGTGTATGGGTTATATAAATCTGCGTCTCTGTGATGGAACGCAATATAATTATAGCTTTTTAATAATGAGAAATTATCGCAACGACATTCAAAGCAGGTTTCTCTTTTTCACTGTTTCATTTTTCGTTTGAGGTAGAATGGAACGATATATTTTTGGCCAATTCAAGCAGAAAAAGCAGCAGAGACCGTAAGCACATCAACTATAATGGCAACAATAATGACAACAACAATAACAATTGTAATTGCACTGTAACTGCTCTTGCAATAAAAGCAATTTAAGGCATTTTTCCGTTATTAAGACAGTAAAAAATGGCCATTCATTTCGAGCGAACACGTCATGGTTTATGAGCTCAAATTACTCACTCATGCAAGCATATGAGGTCTTCATATAAATCGTTGCACTTCCTTCTGCTTCGTCTTCTTCTTCTCCTCCTCCTTCTTTTTTCGTCCTTTTCTTACTAAACGTGTGAAGAATCTACACTGAGCATTGAAAATAGTTGATAATAATACTTACATCGAGTCGAACTTTTGATTTCTTGGACCACTTTCATGTAATAAGAATTTTTCTTTTATTTCATGATCTTCAACTTTAATTGAATCATTTCCTCGAACTGTCTAAGAATATGTTAGATTTTATCTATAGTCATAAATGTTTAAACAATTTCGATATTCTTTCCGAATCGAGACTTTTTCTGAATTCTTTTTTGCATTATTTTATAATACAATATATTTTTTCTTACAGTGTTTGATGTCAGCTGAAAAATAAACGAAATCCAGAAATTGTTAAGGCTTTACTTAAATATAATATATATATTTATATATTTTTTCTACCTTTCATTCCTTTTCCTTTTCCTGGCTTTCGTGCTTTCACACGCCCCATTTAGGTAGCTGTGAATTATGGCACCCACTTAATTGGTCATAAATCTGGCAAATGCAATTTGTCATCACCCAAGCAGGAAGCTTTGTCCGCGCCACAAAGCAAGCGAAGAAGGAAGAGTCAAGCAGGACCAAGATTCAGAAAGAGTGTGAGTCTGATTGGGACTGACTGAGTCTGAGAAAGAGAAGCGAATGAAAGGCTCCTGGCTACGAGCAGAGTTGAATGAATACAATGACGGACTGTCACAGCAACATCAGCTGGTTCAAAACATTCACAATTACGAGCAGTTCGTCACGATTCAGCAACAGTTTCCGGAACGGATGAATGACATGCTCGACCAACAGAATCACGCTATGGACTCGATGATAATGACGTGACATCTACGCTACTCGTACTCGTCACTTGGCAAGCGTGCCATTTTAAATAATTACGTCGCTGTGGGGCGCAGTTGAAGGTCACTTAATGAGGCATTTCGATTACTACCGCCATCATCATGGCTGAATGACCGATGAGCCGACGACCAGGTGATGAAGAAAGAAGCGAAGCAAGAAGAAAATTATACTATGATACAATCTGTAATATAAAAGAGAACATATCAGAGAAAACAATTTGTGAAGATTAATGACACAGACTCTTGATGCTTCTATATGTATATCTGATGTTTATGAAAACAGCCTTTGTTATTGTTGTTGTTGTGTTTATTTAATAGTAAAGAGCATACATACAACTAAATGTGTTGTATTAATAATCATGACTTCCGCGATAATGATTTTCCTGATTATTTCCTCAAATAAAAATTAACAAGTAAACTATGTTTGATTGCTACTTTGAAAAAGTAGAGTAGAAAAAATCAAAGAAGCTGAGACATCTTTTAAATCTTTGAAATACAGAAAATGCTAATGGCAATTCAGGCTTATTATTGAGCATATCAAGGAGCCACTGAAAGATGACGGTTCATCTTAATAGAGAACACCATTTTGAATACCAAAATATTCCTAACCGAATGTTTTTGAGGAAGTCATCGCTACACTTTCGCCTGACTGCTTTTTCCTTTGTAGAAAAAGCTATTGAAGTCCATTTCTAGAGCATGCTGAAGACTTCTCAAGTATTCAGAGCGCGAACTATTTAAGCGGTCATCCAGGATTACTTTTATGTGGATCCCAAACTGGGGTCTTGAATGGTCAAATAGCTCGTGGCTTATGAATCAGATCCCCTAGCAGCAATTTTCGGGTGATATTCAAATCTATATCTATAAACATTTTTCTTCAATCTTCTTCTCTTAGATTCTTCTAATGCAGGGATGAATATAAAAACGATTGAAATGTCATTGAACTGTGCTTGAATAGTAACCAAAAGTGTTTCTGTGGAACAGAAATGTTCACCGATTATTACTAAACGCATCATGAAGACGTTGGCAGGCGCGCAATTATCCTTCGTTGGACTACTGAGTGGGCTACTGATGCATAATGTCTCCCCTGGATAAAGACCCTGGAAGACATGACCTCAATAATGTCAATGAATCACGTTCTCATGTATTCATGTATTTCCTGTGATTTCTCCAAAGAAGCTACCGAAGCTGCACCGAATTTTGATTGTCATGGGTTATTTGTATGCGTTCCATGGATTGGGCAACCAGCCTTGAATGGTACACCGGCTGGTATCAAGTATCATGTTTCACAGCGTGCTTCAGTTATTCACTTACTGATGATGCTATCGATCTCCTTCTCTCACTTCTCTCCGGCGAAAGAAATACGACCTCGATTCAAGTCATTGAATAAGGATTATAAAGCGTTTAGTTTATGTAGTGTATACTGTATATAGTGTTCTGTGTATAGCTTCGTTATCGCCAAATACTATTACATTCCCAACACTTTCATCTTTACTCTCTCTGAATTATTTTCCATCTATTGACTGAGAGTCTCTCAAACTCTTTCATTGAAATCAAACACTCGACCGACCTCAATCTGTATCCATTTCCTATCCCTTTCCATTTCGTATCCATCCGAGAAGCACATCAAAATATGTATAACCTTGAACCATTTCCAAAGTATTTATTTTCCAATTTTATTTGCTTATTCGAGTGTTGGAACAACCGCAAAAGACCACCAAAGAAAACAGAAAATTACCCATCCTTTATTTCGTTTATTCTTTGCGTAAAATTTCATAAAATTTATAACATTTCTATTCATTAAATTCGCAACTTGTTCGAGAACATGTTTTGAATACGAAATTTCAAACAAAACACATTTCAATTACAAAAACTCGTTTTCTCATTCGTACGTGAGGGTGAAATAAGCGACCAATTCTGTGGTCGTAGAGTGTTATATTTATGTACCTCAGGGTGTGTGGGTGACAGCGTGTATGTGGGTATGTGTGGATATGTCTACATGTTTATGTTGTGGTATATTGATGTTTGTATGTACATATTTTTATCGCAGCCACTGAATTTGTTCGAAATCTTCGAAGTTTGGAGCTCGAAAACAGATCGAATTTCTAACCACTCGGGAGCTTAAATGAGTCCATATTTTCTCAGATTTTCTACATTACCTAATATGTAACTTTTTGGTTTAGATTACTGTTTCGAACCTCTTTCTCTCTCTGTCCGAACTCTATTTCAACTTCGTGGGTATTTCCACAAGTGTCACTTAATCGGGTCCTCTATTAAAAGTAACAAGTGATTTTTTTCGTTCTTAAGACCCCTTAAGTTTTTACTGGGTTACTGAAATTCAAACTGTACGAGTTGTGATGACTGTGGGCGTATGAATGTCCCCGAATGATATCCTTAAAATATAGGTTTTCAATTTCAACATCGCAATGCAACGTAAGGCAACGCAACGCTCAACGCCCTGTAATGTCCAAGCTGCAGAGTGCTTGACTTCTATCTTTGTTGTTGTCATCCACAATATGAATCAGGTTGCCATCGCCGAAGCCTGCTCCTTCTATGTCAATAAAAAAGAAGTAGGCACCCACGTCGTATGAGTGTCCATTCGTGGATCGGTTGCATTGCTTCCACAGCCAGTCAGTCCATTAGTCAGCCCGCCGGCAATCAGCCAGTCTATCAGCAATGTTTCCCCCCACCCCTCTTCCTTTCCCATCTCTCTCTCTCTCTCTCTCTCTTTCTCTGTCCTCCTTTCCTTCATTCTTTCAAAAGCCAATGATTGCCTTTGCCATTTCTGTAGCGTTTCCATTTCACTGCATTCAACGGTAATCGACGCAATATTTATTTTATGATTTAAACGTGAACTCATGAATACTTTACATCGGATCTGAGAGTTCAAATGCTTATGGTGATATCTATCCATTTACCCTCCTATAGACCTACTATATATTTTTTTTGCATTTTTAATTTTACGCTGGATTGCTGTAAAATTACAACGCAAGCAGCAGCATATTTTATATTGTAATGTGGTGGAGTGGTATGTGGAGCGGTATCGAGGACGGAGGAATTGGAAGCCAGAAGAAATATATTTTCATTTAAATTTTACACGAGTTTAAATTGAATATGAAAGTCAAATGACGAGAATTTGTTAGGGGAGTGTTTTATAGTTCCTGAATTGTGGCTTTTTTTGTTGGGTTTCGGAAAGATATAAAGTTTATATGACTCGTGTATAAACCAAAAATTTAAATGACCGAAAAGATGAGATATCTACGTGACTCATTAAAGGTTATATATACTAAGATATAAGATCTGAGATCTAATATTACGAATAAGATGCGAGAATGCGATCGTTAGTTTATGTCGTAAACTCGGAATTAGACTGTAATAAATACAAATAATAATATAATCTAAAAGTAGTAAAAGTAATTTTTTTCTTTGTATACAAATTAGCTATTAAATGTTACAATATTTTCATTGATATTCGTTCCTCCGCCTTGTCCTTGTATTCTTCTCCTCCTACTTCTTCTTCTTCGTCTACTGCTTATTTCCTTGTTCGTGCTTTTGTTTTTCGCCTACTTAATTTTTAAATGCAGAACTTTTCAAGATTACCTGATTTTTATTTATTTATTTATTTATTTTCTTATTTATTTATTTATACGAACAGGAATGAATAGAAAAATAAATGAAAAATCCCGGGACGAACAACAGATTCCTTTTCAAATTATTTTGCTTACAAAGAAGTTTTCTGCAGTTGATTAGCTTTCCCATTTTCATGTGGGGTGCCGAAGTTTGGAAGGGGAGGTTCGGAGGACAATCATTGGTCACAGTAATTTTATGCATCCTTTCGTACTGATGTTTTTCTTTTTATCGATTTCGGTTCGATTTCTCTTGCTGCTTTTTTATCATTCCTTTTTTATTGTTCCTTGTTATCCTTCCTCCTTTTTTTTGATTGTTCCTTTTTTATTGTTCACTTTTTCTTGTTCTTTTCTTATCATTCCTCATTTTGTTGTTCCTTTTTATTGTTCCTTTGTTCTTGCTTTTTTTTATTTTTGCTGTACTGACGTTTTTCTCTTGTTTGTTACCATTTTCTTGTTCTTATTTTTATTTTTTCTGTTCTTTAGTTTAATTTACATTCTTGGTGTTGTTGCTGTTTTTTTGTTGTTACTTTTCTATTACTTGGTTTTTTATCCGAACATTGATCTAAATGATCTCTTCTAAGGAAACTTGTTTTTATTTGCTTTTTTATTGCTTTTCGTTATTGTTGTTCTTATTTTTCCTTCCTTATTTTCCTTGTCATGATTTAAGGGGTTAACAAATTATTTCTAAAGTTTGGTTAACTAATTAAATTTCGTTGATGTTGGAAATAAAAATGAGATATAAAAAAATACAAAGAATAAAAGAATTAAATAAATAATATAAAGCTTGAAGATGAGGTTGAAATCCATGTTGATGTTGTTTTTTTTGTGGTATTATTTGGATTAAATTTCTTGAAACGTCTCAAAAAATCATTACGTAGTTCTTCAAAATCATTTCGCAATCATTTATTTTCTTATTTAATTATTTAAATTTATACATTGGTAATATTAAATTTAAATTATATTTTAATGATATTTTCGATTACTTGGTGATGTTTTTTATTTCTTATTTATGCTGTGGCTTGATGACCACAATTTTTTTGCTATAATAAAAAGCTGGGGGAAAAATCGACCAGTTTAATCTATAATTTAAATGAGTGAGAAAATAAAACGGTGCATTTTTCTGTTTCCTAATGAACACAAATTGAGTCTCTCAGTCCGGAGTTCAACTCCTTCTCTTTCCCTCGCTCTCTCTTTCTCTCTCTCTCTTTCCCTCATTTATCTCGTTTCACCCTTTCTTCAACCTCTTTCCACAAAATAAAGCTGCTTAACGCACGAAGGAATCCTTTGAATGGGTTCAAGTCCAAATCCATGGACTTCATTTCGAGTTTTCATTTAATTTTATTTCCCTTTTTATTTTACTTTCTTTTTTATTATTTCTTAATTTAATATTAAATAGTATTTAAAAAATTGTGGTGTGGATTTTATTATTTATTAATTTTTTATTATTTATTTATTTTTTATTATTTATTCTTTTTTACTATTCCGATTTTCCCCCTTTTTTTCTGTTCCTTTTTTTGTACAATTTCGCTTTATTGATTCTCAATTAATAAATATTTCATATTTTAAGCTGCCAGATCAACTACTTTTTTTCAATTAATTGAAAACGTAGCTTCGCTTTGAACGGTAATAAATTTTGAGCGTTCTCTGGATGTTTTATTTGGCAGTTGTTTTTGTTTTTCTCGTTGCCTTCGAATTCTAGAATTCGTGGGAATACTGTAAATATTTTTGTATCTCTCTCTCTCTTTTTGTTTTCTCTTTTTCATTCTTTCCTTCAATATTGATTTATTTCAGTCGGCTTTTATTGAATGAGTCATAATCCGAGTCGCGTTTTCTGAATGTTTTTGAGCGATTTTTTATTGACCGTGGATTGCTGCAAATTAATTTTTCATATTGCTAAATATTTGATGAGTTCGGTGCGAGTTTGATTTATTTTCATTCAACAATTGTGTTTTTTTTGGGTTTTTTTTGATTTTGTTTTTGGTTCCACGAGGTTTATTTGAGAGGATTACGTTTGTTCAGCTGACCGATTGGATCATTTTGGGTGACCGTTTTTTGGCTTATTTAATAGATGATGTAATCGAACAAATGAATAATCGGTGAGCATTATAATCAAACAATTTTGTAAAAGATTTTGCACTCATTATTTTCCTTTTTATTAACATTTTTGGGCACAATTTTAATGAATTTATATCACTAAAAAGGACTTAATTAACAGCTTCGAGTATTTTCACGCAATGATAGATAAATTTCTATCCGAAGTGTTGCGCAACAACAACAAATTTAGTTCTCGCTATACGAGCGCATACTTCCTTTTATTTTTTTTCCTCCTCCTCTTTTTTTCTCATTCTTTTTTGTCGTCTTCTAATTCCTGTCATGTCATTCACTGATTACATTTCTGCCAACGGCTAATATTTAAGTCTCTATATTTTTGCGGGTGGATTCGGTGACTGTTGCGGTAACCAAAAGTGTATAAAATACCAATAAAAACACCAATAAAAAGACCAAAAAGTAGAAAAAGAAGACGATATAAGCTTCAAGCTACGAAACAATCTGTGGTTTTTTCACGAGTGTATTAAATAAGGTATTTATTTCATTTTATTGTCTATATACTCTATGTAGTTGCAAAGAAATTTTTATGTGCTTTGGAAAGTTTGGTTTTTCGTTTCTTCTTCTCCTTTTTGAACCACAAAGCAAATGGATGTGGAAGTCGAAGAAGCATGAAAATGGATCTGGTTGGAGAAGCTCTGGATGTAGAATATACATTAAAGTGGAACGATTTCTGAAATAAGATGGGTTTTAATATTGTTACATGAGTTCCAAATGGAGCGAATACTGATGTGGAACGAGTTGTGATGAAAAAGAAAATCAAAAATGTGACAAGAGTTGAAGTGAGACGTGATTTGAAACGAGACGATTTCTAGGATCCTGAAAGTAGATGATATCTGAAGTGAGACAGGTTATGAAGTGAATCGAGATCTGAAATGGGACAAAATCTGATGCAAGCCGAGCTCTGACAGAGAATAAGTTCTGAAGTGAGATGTGACGAGTCCTGAAATGGGACGAGATGTGAACTGCGACGAGTGCTGAAGTGAATCGAGAGCTGAAATGGGACGAGATCTGATGTAAGATGTGTTTTAAAAGGGGATTAGTTCTGAAGTAAGATGTGATGGGCACCGTAAGGGATGAGAGCTGAAATAATAAGGGGTCTGGAGTAAAACAAGATTTGAAATGTGATGAGTTATAAAGTGGAACGAGATTTGAAATGGAACAAGCCTTTAAAGTGAATTTTGACGTACGATGAGTTCTGAAGTTAGAGGTCAGAGAATTGAGAAATATGAAAACTTTTGAAGTGAGACGGGATCTAAAATGGGTCGCATTCTAAAGTGACATTCTCAACTAAAGATTTCCTGTTTTTTATATTTTTAATACAGCATTTTAAGCAAACAATAGTTTTACTTACAGACTTTAACGCTGTTAGTTTTCCCCAAGTATTTTTCCACACATGTTTCTCAAGATTTTCTTGTGACTTCTTTATAGATTCGTTTTTTTATTAATCGTCCTCTTCCCTTTTCCTCTTTCATTGAGTGTTTTAAGTTTCATGTCATGAAGTTTCTGTGTCATGTGATTATTGTTAGTATTCGTTATTATCATTCGTACTTCTGTATATCCTGACACAGCAACATTTTCGCTATGGCTCTTGTGGTTGTCGATGTTATTCTTCTCCTTGACATTCGTTGCAAATTTATTATTATTATTATTTTTATTACATTCACTATATTCTTATATTGTTGTATTGTGTTTTTTATTCATATCTGCGTGAAACCTTTTGAACCACACAAATATGTTGACTGTATTCATTTGATTACTTTAAATGATGCTTGACTCTATTATTATCATTACATTGTTGTTGTTGGTGTCTATAGTTTCCTGCTCATAGAAGAGAATTCACAGACTGTTTTTATGTTGTGTGAACAACAGATACGGATATTGGATACAGATACAAATCCTTGGAAGCCCCTCAAGCATACTCCAGCATAAAGAAAACCAAAACACAAAACGAAAAACAACAGCTGAGAACAGGAAAAAACCCACTTCACGAGCTCAATTCAATAGTATTGAAAAAATATTCGATACTCATCAAAAAATCACGAGAACTTTTTGCTTCTGACTGCATAAAAATGTAATTTATTTCTAGAAACATGAGGAACCTGAAATGATTTTTCATCATTAATTTGGTTGTTTTTGTCAGCTGTTTCATTTGATTTTTTTCCTATTTATAGCTGGATTTGATCAATCGATTCCGGTCACTGAATTTAATGCAAAAAATAAAATCTTTTGCATGACTGTTATTGAGTCGCAAAATTTATTCATCATCATTTACATTTTTGTTTTTATGTCATTATTTCTTTTATTTTACGTACTATAAATTGGATAAAAAAGTTTTTATGATTTCTGCATTTTGCTGTATTTTATTTTTTGTATTGAATTCCGTAAGAATTTTTATTTTGTAAGGTTTTTTTTTATTTTTTGTTGTTGTTCGCTTTTGCTTCATTTACTTGGAATTTAATTAATTTATACACCTGTTCTTTGTTCATTTCAAAGAACTCTTGTGCATTAATTCATATTATTAATCAACTGAGTGGAAACTTTTACACTGCACTCGGATTTCATTTTCTCTCCGATTTGGTTTGAAAACTCATTTGTTTTTGCTTTTTCCATAGAATCCATTAAAATTCACTTCAAATTGCTTTGTAATCCTTTGTTGTCAATACGGTTGTCTGCCCTGGCTAAAATATTACTTTAGTTAATAAAAAAAGGTTCGGCTAACAGACTCGACTGATCGCGACGAAAGTCGAAACCCACCCAGAAACGCCCACATCCACCCGGAATCACGCAGAACTGCTTTCGTTGTAATAAAAAATTTGTACTCAATAAAAAATAAACTAATAAGCACGATGAGCACGAAGCCAAAGCGAAACAGCCGGCAACACCGACTGCTTAGAATACCAATTTCAAGTTTTCATAATTATCCAAAATTTTAATAAATTCTTTAACTTCTTTGAGAATTCTTAAATTTTGTGTTTATCAATGCATTCTGTACAAATGGTTTTTATAAGTAGGGTGTCGCCAGGTGCGCCACGACTGACCTTAACAAGGTGCGTCACCGCAACGCTCAGAAGTCCCTCAACTTTAAACAAGCTGGCAATGGATCCATTAAAAGTTATTATTCATGCCATTTCGAACCCTTTCCGGACCCTTTGATAGAAGTTTTAAACTTACTACGTGTAGGGTGCAGTTTGCTGTTCCTTGTGTTGCGTGTACTCTACACTTTAATTAACTGACTCCCACATCGCATAAAACTGATTTTAACTGACTGCTTTTAATACCTTGCTTTAGATGGTGATGATTTTTAACTACAACAGCAACATTTATCATAGTACTTAGTGTGAGGTTAAGTAACTTTAGTAACGCCCTTCCTTTCTTTTTACATCCTTTTATTGCTTGTTCTTCCTGGCTTTCTTTTTACCTCATTTCGTTGCTTGTTTATTTCTTTCTTTCTTTTTTCATTCCTTCTCGTTTCTTGATGGAAATCAGAACATTTTTACAATTGAATTGCAAAATTTAAATTAAATAATTTGTCTCAATAACAAAAATGAGAGCAGAAGAAAAGCATTTTAAAATTGGAATTGGAGCGTGGCGTCATGTCATGCGACGTGACGTGTGTTGACGTGACGTCACAGAGGACGTGCTGAGTTGCAAATCTTTTGTTCAGGTGGTTGGTTGAAAAGATAAGATTTTCTTATCTTGGGATGGGATTTCTTAGATGGAGAGAGTGGTACTCAAAACGGGACGAGTTAAGCTGAATTTTATCGAGTTTTTTAATACGTTTATTGACATAAAAAATTGTGTGTTTTGATTAGTTTTTAAGTTACTTTAGCTTAGTTTAAGTTACACTGTTTCCTTAACTTAATTTATATTTATTAATTGGGTAAATAGAGTTTAAATTAAAGGTTAAATTAAGAAACTCGAGATCCGTTTATGAGTATCCTTACTATGATGAATATGAGAATCCTTATGAGATGCTTCATCTTGATTGGGATCATGTGATGCCACTTCACCAGAAATTCTTCATCATCTTCTCGTCCGCTATCTTCCTCATCTTCTCCTTCTTCATCTTCTTCTTCTTCCTTGACTTCGTCTTCCTTTCTTGTGATAACGTTTTCCATAATGATGACTTTATTAGGTTATTTTTGTTGTCTATAATGACATTTTGGATGTAGAGTTAGTGTTGATGATGTATTTTTTACAAGATGTTGCTACTGCTGTTGTTGCTTTGAGTTTATTCTCTCCAGGTTAAAGTTTTAATAGATATTAGTTCGTGCGTGTGTTGTTGTTGTTGTGTGTGTGTCTCTTTTATAAAAGAAATCAAATAAAATTATAAAATTAAATTCGTTTACTTATCTAATGCTTGCGTAGTGCCTCTATGGTAAACCATCACCATCACCGTCATCATCATCGTCATCATTATCATCATCATCACCACCATCACCATCATCATCATGATAATCCCGCCAGGTTGAGAGGTTGTAAAAAACCGTTGTTGATGTGAGCTGACTGTAATGAAAAATGTGAATGGAGTTCATACAGTGTCAAGGATGTTGAGTGAGATGGATATGGGGAAGATGGAGGGAGGATATTGATGGAAATAAATAAACTTTCTTATAAATAAACTTTCGTTTTTACTATTTTTATTTTTTCTTCGATAGTGGAAATTCCTGATTTTTCTTGGACGATACATCATTATTATTTGACAGGTTTTTAGTGTGTCCAGACGGGTCACCGCCTCGAGCGGCCTTGACGTATATTCGCCCGATTTAGTTTAGATATTTTATACATATTTTTCTATAATGCAGAAAATCAGATAAAATTATTTAATTGAAATTTTCATTCACACAAAACTTTCTCTTTTTCAATTTTCTTACCTTCGTCCGACACCAGAAAAGATGACGATCAGATTATTTAATTTATTTAAACATACATATGATGATTTAATACTGTGGTCAGTTTGTCCTGCAGAACTTCGACCAAAGAAGGAGAAACTTACATCTAAAGAGAAGAAAAAGATGAGGAAGAAGAAGCAACGAAGACGACGATGAGAGCAAGGACAGTATACTTGTATGTATACAGATATATATGCAACTCTATAATATAGTTGTTGCAACTCTAATTGTTGTTGATAATACTTAGGAGGGTTAAATAATTTGTCGATAGATGGACATCTACATACACGTATGTGGCTACATGCATATACATATAGTACTATACATAGTATTTACAATGATTGTAAATTAAATTGATAATTTGGTCCTAACCACAGGAACTTCTCAATGTCCTTCAACTAACTTCGTACATCCGTAGGTTTGTGTCCACGTCTAGAAAGTTCAAACCTATTAAATAATTTCATTCATATCTAGTTTTGTAAATAAATTTGGAAACCTAGAAAGGGTATTCGGTTGAAGTAACGCAACTAAAGTCATTCAATAAATAATTGCATTTATTTTATTAATTTTATATATATTTTATTTATTTATTTAATATATACATATGTGTGTTTACTTCTTTGTTTGGTTTTAAATGTGATATCGAAATTTCCGACTTCAAGTGAAAGGAATTTAGTTTCATTTAAAAATTTATTTAAAAGAGTCCTTCAAATCTTCATTGCAGACCCTTTTTCCAGCAATTAAATGCGTTAATTCTAATTAAACAGAGGTTAAGGACTTTGAAGTGTGCTTTTCGAATCTTTAAAGTTTCAAAGTCAAAAACTTCAGAACCTATCAAAGCCACAGAAAAGCGAAGAAGCAGTTGAAGTTGAAGCTGACTGAAGTCTGTCCTTCTTCGGCCTCCGTCTGTCCGTCTGCTTTCTCGCTCTTCTCGCCTGACTTTCTGCTTGGTTGAGTTTAATTTCAGGCAAAATAATTCAACAAACCTGCTGTTGCATTTTCTTTTCATACTTTATGAGCCATATTTTCTTTATGAATATTTTGCCAATTTTTAAAAATTATTCATACAAATATTGAGTTGCGTTTTTTAAACACACAGAAGAGTACGTTTATACTATGCGAGAGTTATAGAAAAGCTTCAGCCTAAAAAACCAACTACTGCTAAAGGTAGCTAAAGGAAACAAAGAGAAAGAAAGCCAACGAAAGAAAGAAAAAAGCGTACAGCAAAGCGAACAATTCACAAGTCCAGTTAAGGACTCAGGACTTTTGGTTTCTGTGCCGTTAGTGGCAATTAGCAAAGGATTCTTTTTAATTTCACGGCGCGGTACTCAGAAAATGTTGTTTAATAGCTCGATGTGTGAGTATTTTTTGCATATTTATGATGCTCTTGTTTTTGTTTTTGAGGTTTTTATTCTTCATTTTACTTGCAACACATTTATACGTATGATGGTGGTAACCTGCAATGGGTATTTTGGGAAATTTTAAATGTTGGTATCCATGGGTATTAAATAAAAATATTACGAAATTCAACTAAGGTCTATAAAATGTATTAATTGTAAAAGACCTGTATTGGCGAGAGTATTATAGGCTATAATATACTCAAGACTTAGTATTGATTACCATAGTATAGTCCAAATTATTATAGGTTATCGGAGTATATCCAAGGCCATCACATTCTATCATTGTATAGTTTAGAATATCATTAGTTATGAGTGTTAATAGTAAGTGTCCTTAAGTTATTATAGTTTATAGGGTCTTTTAGTCTTTTTTCTAACATTCGGGAAGAGAGATTATAAGGGAAATTGGGAAAAGAGAGGGTATTTATATGGTTTCACAGCCGGCATTTGTAGGCGTTAACTAGTGGCGTGTCTAGAAAAACTACAGATCGCAGTATGAGGTCAATATAATCACTCCGATTTGAGAATGCAAGCCTGGTAATCATCGACTAAGTGTACAGAAGGAGATACATGAGTTATTGCCGCAAAATACGGGAGAAATTAAACACATCCTTATGAAGTTTTAAAGTTCGAATCTATTCGTGGTCTAGGGTATCCAAATCTGTACGATTGACCAGAACCCGGTGTTTCTGAGCTCACATTTCTTTTGTTCACTTTTCAGACAGCTTAAAAAAAGGATAACACTGTAAAAAAGTTTCGTTGTTTTTTCTATTTTTATTTTAACATGCATTTCAGCATTTTTATGCGTTGGATGATTTTTGTTATTTTCACTCAATGTTTCCGGTGATGTTTTTTTAAAATTTTCTTCTTCTGTCTTTTTTTTGATTTTTTTATATTCTTTGTATTTATGATGTTTCTAGTTTTCTTCTTCTGTTTTTTGAGAGGCTTTTTATTAAGTTTTTAGTTTTATTTTCCCCCACTTTCTTTGTGAGGTTTTATTTATTTGTTTGTTTATGGCTTGTTACTGTTGTTGTTGTTGTATTGAGGTGTACAAGTATTTAAGTTTTTTATGAAAACTTTTTTGAATTTATTCTTATTCCTTTTTCATTTAGTTTCGTGTTTCATTTCTCGTGTTTCTTCAGGTTTTGCTTTTTTATCCGGATGCGGACGTTAATGAAAACCTGTGTTGGCAACGCGACTCGTCACTGCTTAAACTATGAATTCGTATATTTTATTTGTGAATATAACGTGAATTAAATGCGTCGAGAAGAGCGAAGTACGAAGCACTACCGATTGAACGCCGAAGCTGACGCTGTAGCTGAGTTGCTGGGTTTTTAAGGGCGCTGACCTGACCACAACTCTTTGTCCTGCGGTTCATTTTTCTTTTTTGCCATCTTTTCAACTTAGCTTTTCAGGTGCATTTTTTAGAATTACTATTTTTATTATTAGTATTTTGATTCATTGCTATCGTTTTTTTTGTTTCATTTCTCCCGTCCTCGATTTGGTGAATATGAAATCCGAAATCTGACTGAAGTTTGAATTTTGTTTTTCTCTCGAAACCTCTGTCAAGAGATGAACTACGAATAACATCAAAAGAGTTCGTTTCTGTGCACTCTTTTTAACCTTAAATGAGAAAAGTGAATTAATTCTATTTTATTTTTGTGAATATAAAACAAAGTTCTTTGAAATGTTTTGTATAATTAAATAAATGAATATAATTTAGAAAGAAATAGAGAGAAACAAATTAAAGACAAAGAAAGAATAATTCTACGCTGATACAAATAAATAAATAAAAAGCTCACCTTTTTAAATTAATAAATAGATGGTTAAGTAAAACTAAGTTAATTAAGAATTTATGTAAGTGGTTACAATGTAATATTTTTATATCGTTAAATATTATATATAATATTGTATTATTATGTAATATAATTATTTAATCTGAAAACATATAAATACATATTAAAATGTAAACACAAACAAATATTATTAAGTCACCCGTTCCAATGCTTCAACAATTTAACCAAGACACAAACCAAAATCATTCAACGAAGGAGAAAGTAATCTTTGAGACAACCAACAACATTCACCAGCGTCCGTTGCGTCGGCTCGTGTTAATTAAAATGAAAGCAAATGAAGTGAAAATAATTAATGACAATAACAAAAACTACAACAATCACAGCACTGTATGTTGCTTGTCAAAAGTGACAATTTTAGCAAAATATAAAAACAAAGCAAACCAACGCTAATAAAAACATTCACCAACACCTCAACACAAAAACACATACACACACACATACACAATGCACAACGAAACTCACAAATGCACACATACTAAAAGATCAACATCAGATGTATGCTCTTAGCAAGTACTCAAAAGTACTCACACGCTGCTCTCTCAGTTGTTATGAAATTCAAGGAAGTCAACACTTAAGTGTTGTATGTATATATTTACATGTCTATGCGTGCGTAGTTGAGTAAATATTTAAGGACACAAGATATACACACACTAACATATACCTACACATACACACACACACGTACATATTTACACATGCATATATTTACACACGTGGAAAGAGTACAACAAACTTTCTCTAACTCATTAATATGATAAGACGTGATGATAGAACGTTACAATAATGATCAACATCATCATCATCACTATAACAACAACATCATCATCATCATCACATCGTCATCATTGACATCATCAGCATTGTAGACGTGTTATTAGTAGCCATCATTTAAATGGAACACCCGCAGGTGTAAGATTTATTTTAATCTAAAAGCTTTAATCTAAACACAAGAGTTATTGTACTGTTTAACTTGTTGTTGTTGTTGTTGTTGTTGGTCTTGGTAGTGTCTCTTTAAACCCGGTAGCTGCGGTGTTGGGCCTCCGTATAACGTCAGTGTTGAGCCTTCCTTATACTTATAAGATTATTTTACATACAGAATAATTTAAATGTAAAAATGAAATGATATATAAAATTTGTAGGTAACTCATCGTTCCTAGTTTTTCTCCATAATGTACAAAATACATAATTCTTGTAATCTTTATTACAAGAAAATATAATCCTTTATAACTATTTTATAGTTTGTAAAGTTATTAAGAGTATGTATCATGAATCATGTGTATATGTATTATATCATTAACATGATTATTTAATGTTCAATTTTATTTATTGTAAATTCGGAATACGAAAAACAGCCAACACTGTATTTGACCCATCTTAAGTTTCGACTGTAGATCCGTTTTGTGATTTTTTTAATTTAAAAGTTATCGACATAAAAAGTTAGTAGAAACTTTTTAATATATTTTTTATACATGATCTTATTATGGCGTAAATGATTTCAGAACTTATAAGTTCCAGGTTAAATATTTAATTTTTGAAGTTAATCCCTTATCTCATATTGCGACCCATATTTGGTGTAAGAGTTTATAGTATTCTTTGCAAATGAACTTAATTTCATCATTTATATCTAGAAAATCTTACTAACTTTAATTGAAGGGTGTGTCTCTCTCCCCCTGTATTTCTTTCCTTCTCGCTCACTCTCTCTGTTCCTCTACTCCATGGCTCTCTATCTCCATGGCTACGTATGCCTACCATACATAAATTCTCAAAAGTTTATCATGCGACCGAACAAGCTGCTTGCGGTTTTATTATTGTCTCGACCGACACTTTTTGCTGCTCTCGAGTCTCAAGGACCTGTTTCGACTCCATTATCATCATCTGACTCCCTACTCCACTGAATGGATACTTTTTGCAGTATTTGCGAGAAAACGTGCTTTTGATTGATTGCTATTTCACTTTATTTAATGAATTATTTAAGGTTTTCTCTTGTCTTTCATAATATTTGAAGTTACTTTTGTGAATATGTGAATATATTACGTTTTTATCGCTACACATAAACCAATTCATCTAAATAGGTACTTGTAGTTGTTTAAAAATCTACATAAAAAATACTTGACGTTATTTATTATGTGGACAATTTAAGAGAATGCGTTATTTATTAATATAGAAAGAATAATTTATTTTTTTTTTAAATTTCAGGATACTTTACTCTATAGAATATAGATTAGAGCAGAGTAAAAGTAGATTTAAGTGGAGTTTGTGAGTAAGGTTAAATAACGTATGGTAGAAAATAATTTCTCCCAATTATTCTAAAACTAACGAAGTAAAAGTAATTTTATAATAAAAACAAATCAATCAATAAAAGGAAAAACAAATTTGAAATAGAGAGAAAATAGTTTTCATTAAAAAAAGAAAACGATTGAATTTAATTGAAAAACGAAGCCAAAAAATGAGTGATGAAAGGTCAACAAAACTTCAGTAGCTTTTATAAAATCCAACGATTGATCAAAAAAGCAGCAACAGTATCGTCCTCATCGAACATCGTTGTCGAAAACCAAAATAATTTATTCTGTGATGTAAATATTTGCACGATTTTTATTAAATGGTCCAGAAAAAACACTTTTCAAAACCTCAAAAAAGCGACGAGGTGAGGAAGTAAGGAAAGAAAAACCTTGTCGAACAGAATGGCCACCGACATCAGGCAGGTCAGCTGGGTCCGTTGTGCTGCTGTATTGTTTGTCAACAAGCAATAAATTTAAATTAATCATTAATGATGGCCATCACAGCGGATCTGATGAGTCTTTCTTTTGATTTAATATTAAATTAATTCGTTGTTAATTTATTCCCATGTTTGTCCATGGAAAATAAGGACAATTTTTCTGTTATTCAAATAACAGAACAGCAACAACAATGATATTAATAACACAACAATTGCAGCTGCTGCATCCTGTGTCTCTGTATTTATATCCTGTATCTGTGTGTATATCCTGTAGCGGAATATGTAGCAGATGGTTGAGATATGGTTGTGCGATGTTTAAATATCTACGGATGTATCTATGAATGCATCTTATTTTCCTTTTAATGGAAATCTTATTAAGAAACTTTAAAAATAAATCTTAAGATAAACCACGAACTTTCGTTCACTTCTTTAATAATTTTTTTATAGTAAATTACAATGAATAAACTACAACATTAAATAAATATAAATTCATAGAAGACCCTTCTTTTCGAATCATATTCCGAATTTTCAGTTTGTACCCTGCAATATATAAACCACTTATAGTTATATGTGTATATGTGCATATATTGCAATTGAATTAAATTGAACCGAAACCAATTTAGAATATCGAGTTCATTCCCAGTTATAAATTTCGCCAAGACGTGGACGAAATGATGACATCGGGATGAATGTGTGTATGTATTCGTGTGTGTCTGTGTGTCTGCGACGGATTGCATTGAATTTCAATGGAGGAGGACAAAGGATAAAGTAATTTTGTGAAAGCGGAGGCGGAAGAGGGAAAAACGACAAAATATCCAAACACCGAAAGCGTTCAACCATAAATTTTATTGAGACACTGAAATGACACTTCAATTTAGAATTTTCAACAAGTCTCGGACATGACACAAAGCTCACACACATAAACACCCCCACATACACATACTCACACACAATGCATGCACATACATGAGATGCATTCCTATAAAATACAACATTCTTTTCAAAATGACAAACTTATCCAAGAATAAAAGAAATGTGGAAATTTATGTATTTATTTCGTGACGAAAACTTCGTGACTTTTTGATATTTCGATAAACTTCTAAAACTTTGTTCATATTTATTGAATATCTAAAAATTTCGATGAATTTTTGGAGTTGCAGTTATTAAAATTTCAATAAAGTTGGCATAATTTCAAAACATTTCTAAAAACTCGCAAAATATATTATTTTTAAAAAAAATATTTATTTCCGGAGCAGTTCTTAGTGGGTACTTTATGGGTACCGTAAAATCATCAGCCGTGCTATGAACGAGTCAAAAAGTTTTACAGATAATTCTTCAATAAATTATAATATTTAGAATATTTTAATAATGTATTCCAACCAAAATAAATGCGGTCAGAATAGAGATTTGACAGCATAATATGAAAACCGAAATATATTGCTATTCTTCTATTGAAATTCTTTGAAATCCTTCGGCTCGAATTAGATCCTAATAAAGTTGGGTCTTTAGAAAGAAGCACCAAGAAAATTAAAGTTCTTCTATGTAAAGAATACACATAAAATAAACAACAACAATAAAAGTAAAACTCAAAGCCCCGGCCAGGGTCAAAAGTTTAGGTAATGTCGAAGAAATTGAAATGCACAGAAATACGAGGGAAAATACGATAGGAAAACAAGCTTAATAACAATAAGAACAACAACAGCAACGAAAAGAATAGTAAAAGTAACAAGAACAGCAACAGAATCAAATATAACAACAACATCGTCTTGTCAATGACATGAACCAGATCAACAAAAGTTACTAGAGAACTTTTCCATGGAAAAGTTTTACTTTTTATTGTTTTTGTAGCTGTTGTCATTGTTATCCTTTTTATATACACATCAGGTGAGAAAAATGATTGCTTTTTCGTGCAAATAAACAATCAAACACACTTCTATGCTAATCTTAAACAGGATGATTACTCGAGTCGTGGGTACGAGGATGGTCCCAGAAGTACTCTCTACAGGGTATATGCTGTAGTTTAGTAATATAATATAACATCGAACACTTCTGTGACTAGCTTCAGTGTACATGTGATTGTGTTTGGTACATCAGGTATACTAGGGTCTCAAAGTGCAGTATTTCTGTTCTAACCTTCATTTAAACTTTATCATGGAACACTTTTTTCCATTTTGAAATCACGTTTCTCCATCGATGTTGTTCTTGTTGTTGGATTTAACAGCTTTTGAAGAATAAGAAACATGAACTTACGTAAGTCCCTTAAGTCCCTTGGAAGGGATGGGTCAAGGGGCAGGTTAGAGGAGAGCAGAGGGAGTCATCATCTGTGTGACATTGCTTATTATTGAATCGATGACATTTATTTTCATTTTACGAATGCGATTTTCGAACTTCGACGAACTTTTTTCGTGTGTGTTTTTTGTGTGACTTTAAATGACCCTCAAGAGATGAAAACTCAATGACCCTATAGATACCCTTCATAGGATATCTTCTTCCTCCCCTTCAATATCTTTAAGACTATGGAGAGAATGAAGTAAGGGAGAAAAACAGTGATAGAATGCATTCAATTTATGAACCTTCAAAATCCGTTAAAGATTTTCATTTGTCTCTATAATGGCCACTATGAGAGTCACTCTGATGGTAACTCTGATTGTCATCTACTTGATCCCTTTCTCATATGAAGTATGATTTGATTCCTGTTTCATCCACTTCTATTCTTTCAATCAGGATTTTAACTACTTATCATTCCACATACATACTTAAATAGATATTAATTAGTGTATTATTATAGGGAAAAATCACTAAAGTTAGAATTTTTTTACTTTATGTTTTAAAGGACAAAGAAAATAGCATTTAATTAAAAACAAGATCGGGAAAAGTAGAAAGAAAATAAAGCGGAAAGGATGGAAAATCACGTTAGTTACCAAGAATGGACTTAATAATATGATTAACAACAAAGAAGCCATATAAAATGGGGTCAGGGAGGGGAAAGTAACAAAAGAATTGCTAGTCGGTAATGTTGCCAACCCTTCACCCATCCTGGTGTACCTGTGAACCGAAGGAATCGAACTCCATCGTCAACAACAAAGAGGACAATCCTTCAAAATGGCGATTCTTCAATTTCTTGACGGTTCATGTTGCTCATGCATGTTGGCATGTATGACATACTTATTCTAGGAGAACAAAGACAACAAGAGAACAATAAAGAGAGAGAGAGAGACCTATAATCGGTCTGTGGCGACTGCGTGATCGTCTGTCGTTACAAAGATAAGCTTCCGGTAGCTCTAAAAGACACAAACTCATTTAAAACTCTTTTAAAAGTCTCGAAGTCGATCATTTGACTTACAAGTCGGTAAAATTGGTCAAAAGCCACGAATCTTTAGGGAAAAACTAAAGATACTTTATTTTGAATCAACTTCTACATTGAATTCAGTGTAGATGAAATGGACCAACTATAATGATAGAGCATAATTCATGCGTGAGTGTGTGTGTGTCTTTACCGGTAAGTTAAGTGCTTAAGACCGCTTGTAGGGGTCACAAATAAAGGGGGAGGGGGGAATATAACAAGATTGAAAAGTGAGCCATGGCAAAAGACATCACATGCCAAACGTATTTCTATTAGCATATTCACAAGTGGATGAACGGGTTGCGGACGAACGGACTGCATCCATCCGTTGTTGGTCTGTCCATGGAATACAATTGAACCTTCTGGAGTATCGACAACGATGACCACGACGACGACAGGCACTTGCATCAACCTCTACAATAGAAAAGACTCGTTCTTCATACGGTTTCTGTGTTTTATGAGTCTATAAAATTTATAAATAGAATGATGAAAGAAGCGAAAAGCAACACAAAGTTTGATATGCAAAACCTATTTAAGGAATCGATCGAAAGACCGACCGGACGACCAATTTTAAGCCCCCCCCCCCCCCCCCGATCCACGTGACTTGTATTACCCGGGGTCACAGTTCACTTTGTGGCTTTATTTTAATTTCCAACAAACTTCGCCATTAAAAATGAATAAAATATGACTTCCGTTTTATGGTTGAGAGAAGACGAAGAAGAGGAGGAAGAAGAAGAAGCGGAACAGCAATATTATGTCCCTCCCCTGTTTTCTTTTTTAACCTCCTTTTGAATGAATCTTTTGAGGTTAGAAAAGTTTTTTGACTTAGAAAAGGAGAAGGAAAGAATAACAAGACAAAATAAAGTACTGGAGTACAATAAAAAGAAAAACTACGATACAAAAAAAGAATAAAATGTTCAATTCACAGGTCTTTCTATTTTACTTATGCTAGAGCCCTCACGGTGTAAATGGTCAATGTGACATGTGTCCAAGGTGACACCTGAAAGCAATCTCTTTTACAGGCCATGAACTACGAACGAGACGACATCGAAGCATCGAAGCGGAGGGACATAAAAACCAACAACAACAGCAACCACAACGACAATTACAACAACAACAACAACAACAACAATCACAATAACCACAATAACAGCAACAACAAAGTTGTAAAGCCATCCAAGCATGAAGTTGATGCAGTTTTTGACCTTTGAATCGCATTCGATTTGATGAGCAACAAAACTCAAATTTTATTTTATTTTGAAGTTTTATTATATGCATGAGGAACACAACAAACCGAATTCTTCATTCAGACATTCATTCATTCCGTCATGCATTCATTCATTTATTTATTTATTCCAACTTTCATTCATTTTGATCATTCATTCATTATCATTCATGTACCATGGATTCGGTGAAAACTCACATTTTATGGTCTCTTCTTCTTTTGCCAATAAAATGACGTTCAAATTTTCCGCTTGAGTTGTTATTTCTTTAGCGTTGCTTATCTGCGTCTTCTTGTTCTTCTTTTCTTGTTCTTTTTCGCTGCATTAACAGCGTTGCCATCAAATTGCATTTACGATATTCAGCATTACAGCTGATCCAATGTAATAATGACAGTCTTCTTAATAATGAAACAGAGTGATGATGAGGTTTCTGTTTCGAGAGTCGTTATGGACTTTGAAGATAATATTAATCAAAACTATAATAATGATGAAGCTTTAAGAATATGATGATGACTTTGAATGAAGTGGAATAAAAACTTAGATGAAAAACATTGTATTAAGAAGAAGATTTGGAAAATATTTGCTGATGGTGAATACATTTTTAAGCTTGATTTTCCTTTGTTTTTCCTACCCGTGGAATCCTTGAATTCTTGGATGAAATAATTTTTCGCATAAAAACAAACACGTTTCTATAATGTTTCTTTGGTTTTCATCTTAACGATTTTTCGTAAACGATTAAACTTAAGCGAGTTTCTACTACTTTCGTTCGTTTTGTGCTAAACATGAAACAAACATAAAAATAAAAAGAAAACCACAAAAATACCGCAGAAATGCATATCGTCATCTAGCAGTTGATGGTGCCAAAAAGCATTAATGGTCGTTAGTGGAACTTGAGTCGTAATAAAGGAGGGAGGGAGGGAGAGAAAACCGAGGGGAGAGACGGGAGATAAGCAGAGAGAGTTATAGTAATAAAAAGTCTTTCAAGTGAGCTTCTTAAAACTTCAACAAACGTCGACTGATGAACTACTTTAAACATGAGTTTGATGACTAAAAGTGGTTCCAAGAGTGTCAAAGTAGATCGAAGTAGAACACAGATTATACACCTAAAATGAAATAATTTAAAAACTACAACTAAATTACTTCAAAAGTTATGTTAAAGTAACTCAACTCAAGTCTGTGCTGTTTGTATGTAAATCATATCAACAAACACACATCATACATCATTCACTCCTTTATACAATGTACCAATGAAATGAGTGTTTGGCTTCAGCTTCAGAAGTGTCAAAATAGTGTCGTTTCTAAGGTTTCTAAGGCATTCGGTGTCACGTGAAAACGTGAGAAGAAGTGAAGATAGTATTTTAAATGAAGTCATAGAAGAAGCGAAAGAAGAACTCGAACTGCAAATGATATTGAAACAAGAAAAAAGTGAGAAATACTCATTTGAACCTGAGCAAGGAACCGGGAGCCACGAACCAAGACTGGGAATCAGCTTAAAGTAATGTCACGCACGTTCGCTGGCAATTTGTCACCAGAGCAACTCCATCTTATATTTACCCCTGCTTGCCACGCCCCCTTCCACATCGCCACGACGTGATGAACAACTTAGTAAAGTTCTCTCTACGAAGCTTCCCTCTCTCTCTCTCTCGCTCGCACTCCGCGTTCTGTGCTGAGAATATAAAAAATGTGCACGAATTTAAAATGCTGCGTGTAGCTCAAGCCACGAGATTGCATAATTTTTCAAGATAATATCAAAGTTTTCAAAATAAACTGCTGATTATTCTCTAGATTTGGTGTTTCCTTTATTATTCTGTTATTTTTTGTTGCTTGTGCTGTTGTTCCTTGTATTGTTGTTGTATTCTGTGTTGTTGTTGTTGTTCTATCTTGTGTTGTTGTTGTATCTTGTGTTGTTGTTGTTGTATGTTGAGTTTATTTAGTGTACCTGAGCGAAATAATGGAGGAATCCACAAAAACCCCCGGAAAAAAGTGCACGAATTCACAATTTTTGGTATAAAAAGTTTAATAAATTTACGAATATTTTTGTTGTTCTTCCAATCTTTCGGAGCATGAAAGAGAAAAGAACGATATTCAAATTAAGTTCGTTCCCTCGTTTCTCGTTCCAATGATATCGTTAACGAAGCCGAAATTCATCGAAAATCATTAACTTGAGCCATCGAAGCAAAAACAGTTAACCAACCAGAAAGGCAACAAATCAGTTGTTTACAACCGAACTAACGAACCCCCCCCTCTCTGCACACTCTTCACACCTCCTCTGCACTCTCTTTAATCCTCCTCTCCAGGAACTGTGATCTCTCTCTTGGATTCGTTTTCAATTAGAAGGAATTTCAATTCAGCCACGCATTCAGTGATTTTTTACTACACTTCGACAGCGAGTAGTGGGGAAGAAGAGGAAGAAACGTGAGAAAGAGAAGGAGAGAGAAAAGTCACTCGCACAACGCCATACAACGGGTTGCAACGCATCACATGTTGTTCATGTTTTTCACTCTACTGAAAGGAGTAGGAACAGGATAGGCAACGGACAGCACGGGTCTCAGGACAACAGCTCCCGCTAACGATGCCTCAATGACCAAACGAAAAAAATTCATTTCATCATCGTAACCATCATCAACATCATTATCATCGCCCAGTAAAAAATGATCACTGCAAAAGCCGCGATCAAAATGTCTTCGCATTCCCACAGGAACCAATTTTGGGCACTGGTTTGAGTTGAGTGAAAAAATACAAGCAAAAATTATAACAACAACAAGAACAGTTACAACAAAAAAAATAACAACAACAACAGTAACAGCAACAACAGTAACAACAAAATCATCTGCTACGCTTATCTGATGTTAAGCGAAACAAACATTAAACAACAAACGTCATCAGAAGGACCAAAAAAAGCAACAACTACCAAAACAACAACAACAGTATTAGCAGTATGAATAAAAAAAATAATAATAACAACAACAACATGGTCAATTTATGAACTTGAGCCACGTATTCATATCCTTTTAATAGCCAAAAGTATTGCTGTTGCTGAACACACGGTTTTTTGATTCCTTTTTTTCGGTATTTTTTTCGTGGAAGTTTTTGCATTTTCCTATGGTTTTTTCTTTGTACTTCTGATGTCGTTCTCCCACCTTCACACCCTCTCTTCCTCCACAGCCGTACAACGAACGCGTAGTTGCTGTACGACGACGCATCGCTGAACCCCGAATCGAGTACCAACCAAATCAAGCCTCAGGCTGCCGGCAAGTGTACCAATTTACGTGAAGATGTGTGTGTTGTGTGTGTGTATAGGTGGGTGTGTATGTTTGTATTTGCGTCGGGTGTTCGAGTGCTTTTTGTATTGCGTTGTCAATTCGATTTTATCGATGTCCAGACATTGAATTGGACATCGTTATTGATGTTTGTTGCAAGCAAAAAAAGTGATGCGAAAAACAAGCATAAAAACAACGACAACAACAAAAACAACAACAACGACATTAAAAATAACCAAAAATAAGAAAAATTAAGAAGCACTCAACACACGCATTCAATTGCATTCATGGACATCATGTTGCATCAGGTGGTGCTTCAGGCGTTGTGAGGTGAAGTTTGGTGAGGTGAAGTGTGGTGAAGTGAGGTGAAGTGTGGTGAAGTGTGGTGAGGTGAAGTGTGGTGAGGTGAAGTGTGGTGAGGTGAGGTGAGATGTGGTGAGATGTGGTGTCTGGGAACCGTTTCACTTGGTTGCCAGATCGATGAAACTTAGCAACTGACCATCGCAATTTAGTTGCCTTCAGTTAAATGAAAATCATCATCTTCATCACCATAAGTATTATTTTTATTATGGTTATCATTATCGCATTCAGCATCATCATTATCATCAGTATCGTCGTTATTATTATTATCATTATCAACCTTATTGTCATTACTATAGCAGAACTCCACATTTCAGTAATTCTGTCCACTATACACTCCCCTCCTTCTCCCTGTACGCCTCCTCGCCCTTCTTCCTTCACTGTCTTTACTTTGACCGCTTTTCTGACTGTCTGTCGATTCTATTTTGTTGTCATGTTTCGCTGTCAAATGCTTGTGACAAGAGCTGTCAACATTTTGTAAACTATCGCATTTGATCCAATGAATCATTGATTGCCTTTTTTTGCAGCTTCAAGAGCAAGAACATAAAAAAACCAACTTCGTGTTCAGACGTGCAGAAAGAGAGAGAGAGAGAGAGAGAGAGAGAGAGTGAGAGAGAGAGTGTGTGAGCGACAGAGAGGTAGAGTGAGACAGATAAAGGAGGTATAAAAACCATGAAAACGTGTCTCTTCTGTGAACCAAAAAACCAAAAAGTATTTCGTTTTTATTCATCGATTTTATATTTGAAAAAAATCCTTTATCCTTGAAATCTGTTATGAAACCTTGCAAAAAACCGTTATTAAAATTTTAATAAAAGCTCACTTTGTTTTCGAATATACGGCATTGATATTTAAATGACATCAATACGATGTCATAAGGTCACAAAAACGGGATTTCGACTTTGAACTGGGAATAAAAGTCGTTTTTTTTTGCATCACCTGAAATTTTTCATACAAATTTTCCGGGAATTTGTTACGAAATTTCGTTGATCTTTCGTTGGTTCGCTTCGTTCTAGCAATTTAATTATAATACTTACTATAGTGTTTTCAGTTGATTTCCTCAAAATTTATGGAATGTTGGTTTTAAAAAATCGGGTCTTTCTAATATTTTAAAATTTTTCAGGAATTTTTGTACGAAATTTCATTAAAACTCTCGGTAAAATTCAATTTTGTTAAATTTAATTATATTATAAATAGTTTTGATAATTGTTTTAGTTTAGTTGGTTTCTAAAAAATTTCTTGGTTTCTTTTCTAAGAACAATTTTTGATTTCTATTATTTTCCTAAATTTTCTAAAATTTTATTGAATTTTCTTAGATATTAAAATTTTATTGAATTTTCTTCGTTAAAATTAATAATCTTTAAAACTTTAATTTTATTTGTTAACTCATTTCTTCGCTGTTGAATCATGTCACGTCTTTTTCTTCTTTTTTTATTAATATTATTAATAATATTCTTCTTCGCTTTCTCACTCTTCTGTATATTCTCCTTCTTCTCAAATATCTTCTTAAATATTTTCTACTCATTTTTATTAAGCAGAACGAGTTGACCGGAATTCGTTCCGTCTTTCGTTCTCACAAAAGGCACGCTCTAGTTTTAATGACGTCATGGAAGAAAGGAAGAAGAAGAGCAGAAAGAAAAGAAGTTGTTGTAAGGTGGAAGAGGGTGGGACCACTCCGAACACCTGAACTCATCCTGTGGATTATAAATAAGGCAACAATTCGTCAAATCATCAAGGAAATATTTTTCAACGCCAAATCAACGGAGCGAAGAGTTGCGTAGAGTGAAATTAAGAAAGAGCAAAACAAAATTAAACAAAATAATATAAGAAAATTGCAACAAAATAACACCACCAGAAAAGAAAACAAAACAACCACCAAAATTAGGTGTGGCAACCCTTTCAACGTTGATGGATTTCAAGCTTAAGCAACGATGTTAAAATTAATTGAAAAACTTGAAAGATTTTGAGTTATTATTTAGCAGACGAAAAAAGGCGTGGCAGAAATAATTAATAGTTCTGAGGGTGACCAGCTTAAAGTTTCAACTAACAAATACAGAAAGAAGAAGAAGAAGAAGAAGAAGAAGAAGAAGAAGAAGAAGAAGAAGAAGAAGAAGACGAAGAAGAAGAAGACGACGCGTACTCTCAAAAAGTGTAGAAAAATTACTCTATAATAAAATGTAAACTTTTTAATACCTCGGAGTTGGTGCTGCTGTTCGAGATTTTGTTATGGTCCCCCTTCCCCTTCCATCGCTTCATCTTCTTCTTTTTTCTCTTCTTCCTTTTCATTGAAGCTCAGTTTTAATTGAGTAAAAATTATAGAATAACATCATTGCGAATCTCTTTTTCTCTCTCTCTCTCTTTTCACCTCTCTGTCTCTCTCACTACTCTTTCTTTTTCTCGAATTTAACACTAATAACTGTTGTCAACTCTTTTCGCACCCTGCGGCTTTCCTTTCCTCCCTCCTCCCCTCTCCAGTCCTTTTCTGCGTTTTCCAAAACATATCGTCGCCAACTTTTGCAACCTTTTCATGGTTTTCCTTTTTTGTCCTTCATTATTAGTGATCCTTGGTCCTGTTGGATGTTGTGGTTCGTGTAACCGTCTTCTGTCCTCTCTTTTCTACCAGTCTATCGCCCTTAACCTACCCTCTCCTACCCTCCCCTCACCGTAGACACATCGCGGCATCTCTACTATACGACAAATAATTCACAATAAGTAGAATTTAATTGGAAAACTTTTAGGAACTTTCTTTATAAGGATCTCAAAAGGACGTAAGCGACAGTGTTGTATAGATTCGGAACGAGTGCCGAGTTTTGTTCGTATTTTTATTGTGTGGCAATATTTATTAACGAAGGCGTTCATTTGTGTAGCCTCGAGCATCATATCGCATCGAATCGCATCGCATCGAATCGCATCGCATCGAATCGCATCGCATCGCATCGCATCGAACAAAAGAGGAACCACAAACAACGTATAAAACACAACAACATCGGGAAATACTATTTTAAAAATGACATTCAGCTTTCAGTATCTTCAGGTTGTTGAGGATGTTGTGGTTGTTGTGGTTGTTGTGGTTGTTTTTGTTGTTGTTGTTATCGCATTGTTATGCTCATTAATTATTTTAGTATGTTATGTTTGTGATTTTTCGTTGTTTTTTATTATTTAATTTTGTTTTAATCTAATTCTAAGCTGTTGAACGTCTCAGGATTCATAAAAATAAATAAATAATAAAAAAGTTTCTGATTAGTATCCGTGTTGATTTTTGTTTAATTTTATTTTTCTGTTGTATTCTATTCTATTTTATTACACAACAAAACGTGTCAAAATCATAAACCTTGCAAGCTTCGTAAAACTTTTTTTTATTTATATGTTTTATAAATCAAACATTTTTACATCTTCTAAACATTAAATATCATTCCTTTCTCATCTCACCTCGCAACTGATATCACAAACATCCATAGAGCCTTGTAGCTCTCTAGTAACTTGAATACTTCACTTCTACGCTTCGATTTAATAATCGTACTTGAACTTTAGGCCCATTTTAATTGAATTACATTACTTCAGCTGCGTCTTTAAGTGAGTAAGCTAAGTAGTTCCAAGTTAAACAGATCTCAATCAGATTTCATCATTGCGAATGTCAAACACAATTAAATTGCATTAAGCTGCAAAGCAATTTAAGTATCTGTTTTACGAGTGCTTCGAGCAAGTGTTTGTATCTGTGAGGATGTGAGGAAGAGTTTCCATATAGATGATGACGATCTCAGCGTCTTCGTTCGCTTTGAGCAAGTAATTTTGTCATTCATCAAACTTAAGACATATCACTGCAATTTATACAACTACAAAAGTTGTGTGTGGTTAAATTAAATATGATTTCAGACTGGAGATACACCCATAGATACTTTGTAATATTTGATGTTAATGAAATAAATGTCTAAACTGACTCGAGGAGAGATTATTTGGGAGGAAAAACTAAGGACGAGGTCGGTAAAAGTGTTGAAGGCAAAGTGTGAATATAAGGAATATTAAAATCGATTGACTCCATCATGACTCTATCCTGACTTTCTATTTATGGCTCCCGAAACGAAGTATTGACTCTATCTTGATTCTATAGTGACTCGATTATTCTTTTAACATCATCCTACTTTATCCTGACTCTAGCTTGACTCTATACTCTTTCTTTATTCTATACAGACCCTAGTTTTACTTTATCCTGATTCAAAACTGACTCCGTTCAGACACCATCATGACGCTCTCCCGACTCTATACTGACTCTATACTTCCTGACGCCATTCTGATATCCTATTCTGACTTGTCTCTATCCTGATTCTATCCTGACTATATAATGATTCTTTACTGAGTCTGTCTCAACTCTATTTCGATTTTGTCATGACTTTAACTTGACTCTATACCCTCTACTTACTCTATACAGACTCTATTCTCACGTTATGCTGACTCAATACTGACTTCATACGGAATGCAACACGACTGTGTCCTGATCCTATCCTGACTTCATGCTGTTTATATACTAACTATATACTGACTCAATACAGACTCTATCCTGACTACGTGAACGAAATTTAATCAAATTTATTACCTATACAAAACACTTTTTATTAACTTAAACGAAACTAATTTTTTACAATGAAAATAGCTTGTAAAACTAAACAAAATGTAAAAAGCAACCACTTACTTGTACGGGTGAGTGCGTGTGTCGTGAGGAGGGGTGAGGGAGGGAGGGGGGAGAGGGTGGGGGGAAGGGGAGGGAGGGAGGGGGGGAGGGGAAAGGCTTGTACTTAGAAAAAATCCCAAAGAATGCTTTTTTCACATGCCGTCAGTTTGCGTGAAACGTTTTCAACTCTGAACCTAATGTTTTGAAGTACTCTACACATAGTTTGCCCCTTAAATGTTGACTTAACAACGACGGCAGAACAGACGGACGGACGGATGGACAGACCGACATACAGACGCATATTTTTTCATTTTTGCCCGGCTGCAATCAGTGTTGCTGACATGCTGCTTGCCAAATATTTTCTATTTGCGCACATTTTAAGTAGTTTTTATTTTAACCCAACCGTGACACTGACAACGACTACTTTCTGTTTTTTCCCACATTTTGTTGTTTCTGTTTTCCTTCTTTTTTTCCATTTCGTGTTTTTGTGCTTTTCTTTTCTTCTTGTTTGCCGCTGTTGCTACGTTAAAATGTGTTGCACTCTTTAGAGTAACTTATTTATCAAAAAATATGTTTGCTCAGAACGATTTTATTTTTGAGTGCTTTGCACTTTTGTCCATTTATAGTGAGAACTTATAAACGAGTTGTAATGCGGTAGCGTTGTGTTGAGTTGCTCTGCCCCACTCTACTCTGCTCCACCACTGGAGAGACGCTCTGCTGCGACTGCGACTGCGACCGCAGTACAATTGTTTGCACACGTACACTATCGTATAGATATCGTACAGACCCACACACACTACTGAGCTCGTAGCAACAGCGACCGCAGGAGTGTGACTGCGGTTGGTGTTGTTTTGGTTAGTGTACTTGCATTATGACGACATCCAAAATGGCTGCTTAACAAGCCGATGTCAGCCAACGTCAGGGGAATTGTTTGCCGAAATAACTTACACGTTGTTATGAACTTTTTCGCGTTGTGTGTAGTGTATTCTTTCCCAACTTACCTATTCTGCTCTTCCTTCGTTGCCGGCAGAATTTACGACTGCGATATTCGGCTGCCATTCGGTAACATAGTAATCAGTAGTGAGCAGCGAAGTTGCAGTGCTGCTGCAGCGTCGATCGGTTTTTTCCTGTAGGAGTCCGTGACCGCGTGAGTAAAGTGTGAGCGAAAGGGAGTGAGGAAGCGCGTGAGGGAGGGAGAAAGTGTGGGAGGGAGTAAGTAAGAGTATGTGGGTGTGCGTGTGTAATCTTGAAGTGTTCGGTGTCTACAGTGTTTGGTTTGGAAAAAATGTGTAATTTTCCAGCGAATGGAGTCGCTGTTCACTACACGATGACAGCTTATTTTCGTAGTTTACGAGCTCGGCGAAAGGATGTGAATTCCAAGGCTTTATGCACGAATAAAAAAAGGATAAGCATTTTTTAAGGCATTCCTTTTATGTACTAAACATAATATTGTTAAGGTAATGCTTTGATTTCTCTAAACTCCTTATTTAATTTGCTTGAAATGATGGCCACTATATACGTATAAATTTTGTTTGTTTATCTGACACTCGGATTAAATTTATGATTTTTTCCACCACCCCCTTCCCCGAACCCCCTCCGCCCACACACACAGAGGAAGTTACGTGAGATTGTCACACGCCGAAGGAAGTATCGGCGGATGTGACACCAGAATAAATGACTCCATCTTCTTTCTTTGGTGGTTCTGCGGCTATGAATACAAATCGTTAAAAATTGATAAGATGCGTAATATAATTGAGCAACCTTCCACATGTTTGTGTCTCTTCGGATAGCTGGAGCCATGTAAGTGTCTATCTGCTGTCTGTCTGTCTGTCTGTCACTTTATATGACTTGTTTACAGTGACACTGAGCTGTTCGGCTAACAATTACAGAAGTTTATTTGAATGGCGAACCACCGAAGACACGTGTACATACGCACATGCACCCCAAACGAAAACAGACCCTCAGCGAGCCTCATCCAACCCTCAGAGGAAGTCGGTGCCCCGCCCCTTCCCGGGGTGGATGTCCCACGTCACTCGACTGGCTTTACTTCTGCTCATGATGCTCTTTAATTACCCTTGAATGAGGCAGATGAACAGAAGCAGTTGGGGTCTCATGCCTTCGTCCTTTTTAGCTCCACCTCACCCCCTCACCCTCCCCCAACCTTACGCACGTCCGCAAAGCGTCCCTCGAAGTTGTTTGTGCCATTTTTCAGGAAATCGCCTGCGGCTGCTGTTCTTTTTTATGTACCGTCATTTAAACAGCGGGTCGTCGAGGGTTAACGTCGGGGAGAAACGCTGACGATACTCCAGCACGTCATCTGACATCAGATGGTGTGGCTGTGCTTCTGTGTCTCTGTGTTGGTGTTGGTGGCAATAATAAGGTTTGTTTGTTTGTTTTCCTTCTTTAATGCTTATGATGGTGCTTCTCTCTCTTCCTCTTCCTCTCCCCCTGTTCGCCTCTCTCTCCATTATACTTTTTTATGTAGTTACTAAAAGGAATATAAAATACAGGAAAAGAAAATAAAGTGAAAAGACTTAAAAATTAACGATAATCAAATCCCTGAACTTTTTCTATTGAAACTTAATTTTAATTCGAATTAACAACAGCAATTGTTCACAAATAATAAACAAACACACACTCATTTAATTAATTCAATAAATTGTGCTGCATGAATGATTTTACATTTCATTCCTTTCATTGCGCTTCAATCGTCAAACGATGCATGATTAAGATAACGTTCAAAATTAATAACAGCTGAGTGGAGTCTAAAAATTCGCAGATTAATTGCAATGCATTCAATCGTTTCGGTCGTTTGTTCACTCTTTCAGGCCATCAATAAATCACTCATTCACTCAGTCTTTCATTCACCGACAAATGCGCTTGTCGAGTTAAGCTTTTTATTTTAAACACCGATTTTAAGTATATTAAAATTATTTACAGCAACACGATTGACTGAATGAATGCATGAATGATTGAGTGAAGTACTAAATCTTTGCTTTCATTGTGAATTAAATTAATTTAGAACATTAACAAACATCAAACCAAACACAATTTCGTAGAAATAAAATTAAGTACATTTTTTATATTGCATACTTTCAGGCTTACGTTGATATTCCGTAGAGATGTAATGAAAAGATATCAGAAGTACAATTGTAATAATAGTAATAACAATAAAAAATAATAACAATAAAAAGAAGAAACGTTTAAGAAAATTAAACATCAGAAAAACTTTTCGGCAGAATTTTCGTATATCGACTGAGTTTCGTAGTGAGTTTAATAGTTTTAGTTTTCATATAAAACGCAGCCGCAGCACAATGATTGGACGAACGTCAATTTACTTTAATTCGGTTCTGCTCTGATTTCAATGAGAAGTCCTGAGTGATTCAACGATCAGAGGAGTGAGTAACAGCAACAGCAACAGCCACTCGGTCCAGTCGGAATAGTTTCCTAACCACATGACCCATAAATGAAAAGTTAAACGATTCGAATTCATGTTCTTCACTGAGCATACGAGAGGAGTAGAGAACAATAACAACAAACACAAGAACAAGGAAAGAAAACATTCAGCAGGATTCCTTACTCCTTTTTGCATTTTTTGCCATTTCATAAACCGCCATGAATGAATTTTAACTGCACTTCAGAGCCATCGTTTCACTTAAAAGTGGGCGATTTGGAGAAGGATAGAGAAAGCGAAGCAGAGAGGGGGAGGGAGAATGAAGAAGATAACAAGACTATGATGAACCAGGAAGGGGAGGAGGGACGGAGGTTGTTTGAGGGCGGCATCGTAACACTCGTTGCCAGTGTGATGGAGCAACATGGATAAAAATTATATCGATGTCTCTGACTGGAGATCGGAGACCGGGGCAGAGCAGCAACTGAGCCGAGCAGCTGTCTTCTGTTGGTACCCATCGATGATTCCCAACGCTTCTGTCGGTATCCTTAATGAAATTGTGCAGTCAATCGAGTGTAACGATGAGAAAAGTCAATGAAATGATGTCGGCTGCATTGATGATGTGCAGTCAAATCAAATCAATTCTTATTGAAACCAACGACTCCAGCGATGGCCCATAAACGATGGCAGCCAGGTGCGGTTCGGTCGGCGGCGGGTGGAATGCAGTGCATCTGCCAGCTCTGTTTTGTCCTCAACATTCCACTGCAGAGGAATCCGTTGGAATGCAGACAAAAATCAATATTTATCGGGTTAAGTGTTGGACTGAAGCCATTCTTCCATCCGCAGAATTGACAGAGCAACGTTGGAAGCAGCGAGTCACCGGGCCATTATGTTGACTCCAGCCGCAATTTGTTGTACGTACTCGTGGCCGAATCTGCCGCATCCTTCAACTCGGAGAGTATAAACAATGATGAGATGCGGCGAGATGAGAGCACCGAAAACGCTGACGAACTGACATCATTTCGCCGTCATGAATTTTGGAAACTGCAAACTTAAATGGAATGAAAAAGTACTTAGAACTATAAGAAGAAGAAGAAAAAAAAAGATTGAAATTGGTTTAAAATTTTACTTAATAACTGAAAATATGTAATGTGAGCAAATTTCTAGATGGTATTAAATAGTATAAAAAACCAGAAATTCATAACTTGAACTTGTAAACAAGGAGTAAAAAAATCGACATTCAAAATAAAAAATTGGAAATCAGAATTTAAAAAGCTAAATCAAAAGTCAATTTTAAAATAATGACTTCTGCGGGTGAGTTCAATAAACTGAAAAACAACTGAGACACATTTTTGTAGGCCTTTTTTGTTGATGAGGTAACAAAGTTAAAAAACTTTTCCTTGTGGAAAAAGCGAGGTTGAGGTACAGGTTAAGTTGAGGAACACAAGAACAGAGAGGATGGATATCGATGACGATAACGATGAGTAGATGGATGGAGGGACAGATGATGACTCATTCGAGTCGCTGTCTCTGTTGTGTATGTCTCAACACAAAGAAAAGCAAGCCAAACTTAAGTCAATCAGGACTTCAAAGGACGCAATAATTAGAGGCACTTTGCAAGCGTTGTATCCAAAGTTACTCCATCATTTTTCATCAAGTTCCTCTCTTCCTCGAGTCATCATCGTGGCACTTCATGGTGCCAGGCAGGATGGTCTCTGGCAGGATTTCGTATGTCAAAAATCAAGTGAATTTCTCCCTGCCTCTCCCTCCTCTGTTGCCAGGTGTTGAGTGCAGCTCGTAACAGCGTAGAGCACAAAGCATTTGAGGCGAACAAGGAAGCCTCTTTTTTTTACTGACTCCTCTCTCGTCTCGATTAAAATCTCCTTTGAACTTCACTACTATTAAATAGACGCAAAGTCTCCACTCCACATCGATCTCTCTTCTTCCACTTCTTCGCTCGTCGCATGTTCAGTTGAAGGATGATTGCTCGCAGAGCCAGCGTGTCCTTTGCGTGGTGGCGCTGAATGCGTTGCTCATCCTTTTGCATCCTCATTCACATCCTGAGTCTCATCTTCCACGAAATATCGTTCATATCTCGCTGCAGCCGTTTGTGACGTTACGAGTCACGTGCTCGTTGCTTTGCAAGTACTCAATTAATTATGCATTTTGCATGCATCACAGCGCTCGATGGTTATCCTTGCTCATTATCCTTGCATTACCGCGCTATTCTGGGTGTATTAAAGCATGCCAAAGGATGTGGATGCAGATACAGAACACAGCTCATGCCAGTGGTGCATGTGTCATGTATCAAGTGTAATGTTACAACGTTGTATGCAGTGATCAACAGAAAAAGACCTCGAAAAATGAAGACTCCAAGTTGTAGGAAGAACCTAAATAGGAGTGAGAGAGACAGAGGGGATAAAAAGAGAGAAAGAGAAAGATACAGCGGAAAGATGAAGACAGATCTGCGAATACTTGAGAATAATTTTAATTAAAATCTCTTTAAGCATTGAAATTGAAGATGATGCAGCTTCTCCGTCTTAGAAGAGTAAGAAAGCAGTAAAAAAGAAGAAGATGAAGAAGAAGAGCGAAAAGAGTGGCAAAAACATTTGAATGAGGAGAGAAAGAGTGAGAAAGGGTGGGGGGGGGAAAGAGAGAGAGAGCCAGGCAACAAAACGAATTTATTAAAGAGTGCAAACAAATTTAATTGAATTGAGTCTCAATTAGATTAGATTTTCAATTAAATTAAATTTTTTAAATCTTTGAAATTCCATTAACTTTTTTATACCCTACACCCGAAACCCGAAAGGGTACAAAACCCGAAAGTATATTGGATATTAATACAAGATTTTAGCATTTTGTTTTGTTAAATTGTAATGAATTTCCACGAAAGGATCCTTCATCAGAGGTCAAAAGGCTGTAGGTGTGTATTTCCCGTCTTTCCCCCTTGGAAAATGATCCTTATAATTGGAATCCTTGATCCAGTGTATTTAAACTACTTGCACATGTATTTTTGTGTACATTTGACTTTCAATAATAATAAAAATAATTATTGTAATAATTTTTGATCCTTTAGTATTTATTGTAAATTGTGAAAATTTTAAAAACGATTGCTATTTTTAATTAAAATAAACTCATAAACTTAAACGAGAAAAGTGACGATGTTTCTAATTAAAAATATTGCATTAAATTAGCAATGAGCTCATAAAGTATATTGTATTTGTATTTATAATAATATTTATAAAAAATAAGTGTTATAGTTGGCTTTTCTGTAAATACAGACATCCCTCGAATAAGATTACTCGTCGGCTTACCAGGAGAACCGACTGTCTGAAGGATGTATTAATGACTCAATAGTTAGTTCCTTTATCTGTGGCATGGCATATATTTAAAGCCATGAATAACACGGTTTCGAATAACACGGATCCAATTAATAGTGTTATTCGAGAGATGCCTGTATTAACATTAATTTTTTGTTGTTGTAAGTGTCATGTGCCGTCGTTAAGCTTCATTTATTTTTGTATTATTTGTTTATTTGACACAGGAAAAAGTGTAGGCATTAAATATTAAAAATTTCTCGAATCAATTGCATTGGATCGGTTAAAATTAAATGGTAAAAAGAAAGAACAACTAAAATTGATATCAATGCTGTTGAAATGATACCACAAATGATTCGGTGTGAAAATATTGTAGTAAATGGAAAAATGAGTGCGGAATAAAATTGAGTACCAGTGAAAATATACTATAAACACTTCGCTTTATATTCATATAGCTTTAATTTATATTTAATTTAAATAATTTAGTTAAATTTTCTTAGACATATTCATATGCATGTATATGGTATCAATAACTATTTAATGAGCCTTCAAATTGAGAATGCATAATATTAGGCACTCTGTTAATAACTGTCAAACTTCAACGAAACTTGGATCGGCTTTTTCATTGCAATTACGAATTCAGTTCAATCAACATCATTATTTCAAGCTTTGTAATTTAAACGTTTGAAAAAGAAGTCAAATAAAATATTCATTAACTACAATAATTGAAAATTAATATTTAATATTGCAAAACAAAGAGAGAGAAAAATATCTATTGTAAAATATCATAAAATAACAGCAAAATTTACATAAATTATAATGACAATTTAGTGACAAAGCTCTTTTCAATGAGCAACTATACACAATAAAAACAAAGTTGACAAAAAAACTAATTATTTAGAGTTCGAAGCGAATCCATGTTTAATTCAAATTCACCCAAAAATAATCATAATAAAAATAATATAATAACAATTCTACAGACAAGCATGTAATGAATATAATATTAATAATAATTAAAAAAATTTAATAATAAACTTAAAAATTCAGGTAAAATGCGAATATTTTTAAGATACTTTTATTTAATGCTGTTTTTTATTATAGTTGTTTTTATTGAATGGGAAAATTTATGAGAACCGATTAAAATTTATCTTTCTACTTTTTTTATGATTAAAAAAATATATAAATTATAAAAACTTTTTGAATTATAAAAAAACAATTTAAAAAAAAAAATTGCATTGAGATTAACATTGAGATTAACTTTAACAAAATAAAATTTAATTTATTTATTTAATTTATTTATTTTTTCATTCATTTATTTTATTATTCTTATAGATTTTAATTGTGTTGCACAATATATTAGATTCATATATTTTTTTATATATTTTGGTATATTAAAAATAGTTATAAAAGAACTATTAAAAAATATTCAAACGTTTCGCTTCTTTTTTGCCTGTTAAATGTATATTATTTCTGATGTTGTATTTGCTTTTTATTTTGCGCCTGTTTATATAAGTATTTTTATTATTATTATTATTACTATTGTTGTTCTTATTGTTGTTGCTATTTCATTGTGTTGGTGTTGTTATATGATTTGAGTGAACTGAATTTTTGGCTTCATTCTCCTGACTCTAAAAATTAAATATGAAAAAGTTTAGCAATAAAGGGAAAAATCATGGCTTGATGCCAATCGAGCTCTTAGACTACCAGCCCGATCCGTCCGCCCACCCACCCTATAACCGGTACCGAAACCAACCTGTGATGGGGTACCCAGTCTTGATGGGGTACCCTTTTCTGCTGGGGTACCGTTCATCTCCTTTGTGAATGGGATTTCAACTCATTGGACTCAAATATATGCAAAGTTTAAATATAAAAACAAAACCAAAGAGGAAGAGAGGGAAAGACAGGGAAAGAGAGAATGTGAGAAAAAGAGAGAAGTAGAGAAAGAGATGGCGAGAAAGAAATGAATTCTCGGCTCTTGTGATATTTGACTATATTGTTGTTGCTTTTATTGCATCGTCCACAGCAGATGCCGATGATACTATTTCTGAGGATGTGGGTGTTGTTTTTGTTGTTGCCGTCCACGTTGTTGTTGTTGATCTAGTTATTTTTGTTGTTATTATTGTTGTTACTTTTGATGTTATTTCTTTGTTGTTATTTCTGATGTTGTTGTTGGTTTATTGTTATTATGCAAAGTGCACTATAGTGTTGATGCTTTTTCACAGGCGACGTTGCCGATGGCGCGCCATCGATGTCGACGTCACCGTCACCGTCAACTACAGCGGCGACTGTAGAGTGTTGTGCAGTAAAAAAAATTATTACAAAACTATGAGTTGAAATGAAAATTCGGCCAAATTTTGCGGCTCTATAAATTTGCATCACGCTTCCTTTGTCGCTCCGTACATTACTTCGCCCCTCCTCACCCCTTCTCTATAGCCCCTTCTATACTCAACACTTTCTATCACAATCCTCTGTGTACAATTTACTGCTTTCTCTTTCTCTCTCGCTCTCTCTCATCGGTGGGAACAGAGAAGAGAACCAAAACTTCTGCATGCCATCAACAAAGTTTATTTGTTGTTATTGTGTTGTTGTTGTTGTTGTTACATTGGTTACTGTATTTGTTGTTGTTGTTGACTTTTGTTGTTATTGTCTCTTATTATTTGTTGCCATTCTTGTGTGTTTGTTGTTGTGAAAAAGCACATTTAATGAATTTTCAATGAATACGAAACTTGAAACGGATTTTTTTGCACGTTCAAAACTTTTTTTATTCATTTTACATTTTTTTAGTTATTTTTTTGTATTTATTTTGTGTAGTTTTTTGTTTTTTATTGTATCACTTGAATTTTCATTACTTTGATGGTGAATTCAAAAAATTTTTCTGCTGGTTCAGATTTTGATACGTTGCCAGATCGTCATTAAAATGTTGCCAGTGTTTCATTTCGTTGCTTTTTTGTGTTTTCTTTTTGTCTTCATTGCAATGCAGCGTTGCCAGAGTGACTAAAATGTGCGGTATACAGCATCAATTGCAACAGAGGTTATTTTTGAGGTTAAACTTATTCAATTTATTATTATTGTTGTTGGCGAGTCTGCGGTAAGCACAAAGCGTGAAACGGAGGCCTGGAGAGACAGAAAGAGACAGCGAAAAACAGACAAAGATAAGTGAGAGTGAGTGAGTAATGCAGAGAGATAGAAGCATAACGAGTGGTTTTTTGGGGAGTTTGGTGGAAAAGTTTTTCCCGTATTTCGAAGGTAAACAAAAAACGTTTCGATGGTTTTTCAACACTTGCAGAGAGATTAATAAATATACATATCTATATATCTGTATATGTATCTATACATGAATTGGACGAATCTATCGAAGAACTTTTGAATTATTATTAGTTTAGTTTATTGGATTTTTCGTTACGGTTTTCTTGTTTTTATTTTTGTAACCTTTCCTCTTTTTCCTTCTTGTTTGTTGCTACTTTATTGAAATCTCTATAATTTATTACGACTTCAAATTAATTGAGGTTTCCGAAATAAATTCCAACCAAATCTTGGTCAACATTATCGCCATTCTTATCACCATCACCACCATCATCATTATCAGCATCACGAACAACAAACATTTTGTTTGGGAACTTTTAATTAGTGTTGCGAAAAGTTTTCCAATTAACAACAACACCTGCAGAAACTACTTCCGTTGTACTCAATCCAATCGACTTGGATAAAAATTTGTTGCTGTCAGCCGAATCTGCTGAAAATCCAACAAACAACACGTCGAATGACTGAACACACTCGAAACACCCGCAGTTCAAAGTTTTCAATACGTTGGCAACTTCTTCGTCTTCTTTTCTTCTTCGCCTTCTTCCTCTTCCGCTTCTGTGTCGACGTTCTCTTCTTCATCTGTCTGTACATCAATAAGTTTGAGGTTTCTTAAACAATACGAAAAACAATAAAGTTTTCAGTTGATATGAAAGAAAATTATGAGAAAAGAGAAAATTGCTGGTCATATTTTCTTGGCCTCATCAACAGACACTCTACAACAGATCTATCATAAATATAATCTAGAAAGCAATACAAAAATCTGTGAACCATAATCTTTATCGTCATAATATTGTACTTATCAGTCTTTCTTTAATACATATCTACGATCATTATTATAGGTATACATACCAATATTATAGGTTTACATTATCTATAAATTATACTTTTTGATATACTTACGTACTAGATTTGAAATATTCTACAAATATAAGTTGTTTATCAATCAATTGCATGGCTTATAATCTATGTATTTGAGGCAACTTATAGCTGTATATCTTATATTTCTTTAGTTTTATCTATGAAATTGTATAATATATATTTTTAATTTATGTACATATATAGCGGAATTTATAGCAGAATTTATAGCGGAATCGATGTTTAGCAATATATAGTGGACACACTTTTTAGTAGAACGCGTTTTTTGATAAGAAAGTCAAGCGTCTTGATAATTCTTAAGACGTCAGATAATACACAAAGACGTTTTTTCCCAAAGACTCTATACATATGTACATATTGTTAAATGTTCCTTTTAATGATAGATAAAGTACACGAATTATTCTGTGGTTTATAAATCATAACAAATCTGGAGTGTTAAGTTTAGAGATTAGAATCTGTAACCAGTGTAGTATTTCGTTATAGTTTTAGATTAGGTAAGGTTCGAAAATTATTAAATAGATCGTACATGGTTAATATTTTTGTTATTCGCTGTTTTGTAATCGAAGAGTAATGAACGCATTCATCGTCATATTCTTACCACTCCTTACCATCGTACGGGGTGTTCCTTTGGATCACCATCGCATCGAAACTGATCCCGAATTAACGGCAGGATATTTCGAAGGCGATATGGTTTTCGATGCGAATCAAAGAAATGGTTTAGTCGATCCGGTCAAAAGATGGCCGAACAATACGGTTTACTATAAAATCAATGAGGACTTCTTCCGTAAGTAACATTAATTAACCTTCAAATAATCGGCGAGAGAATAGAAAGAATCGGTGGGAAAATAGAATTCACGCGGAGAAGAGAGGGAACTCATGCAAATCATGAATACGAAATACTGGAGTCGATACTGGATACAATACTGGATGTGAAGGAGAATATATTGCATAGTAGTATAGTAATATAAGCATCTAGTATAGCAGTATAGTAATATAGCATATAGTGATATAGTGGTATTGATATCGTCCTTTTCTCTCGTTTCCTAGACGATGGTCATCGCAATTATATACAACGCGCCATGCGAATCATCGAGGAGGTTTCATGCATCCATTTCGAGGATGTCACCGGCACCGACAAACCCTATTACATCAACATTACTGGTCATCTAAATGGATGCTATTCGGCTGTCGGCTGGTGGAATACAGTACAAACCTATAATGTGGCGGCCCATCCACTGGATAAGGGGTGTTTCCGTGTGGGCACCATTGTGCACGAGTTGCTTCATACCCTCGGCTTCCTCCACATGCAGAGCGCCTGGAATCGCGACACTTACGTGCGTATAGCCAAGGAGAACATCGAACCAAGCATGCAGCATAATTTCAACAAATTCGAATCGGATGTCGTGGATCACTACGACCAGGAATACGACTACGGAAGCGTTATGCATTATCCTGCTTACGCTTTCTCGAAGAACGGAAAGATGACCATCATTCCGCTGCGGGAGAAAGATGCTGCTGGTGTTATGGGTCAACGTAGAACGCTGCCGAAGAGCGATGTCAGGAAATTAAATATTATGTACAAGTGTCCGAAGAAAATTTGAAGTGTTTTGAACAGAGGCAGACGGGAAAGAAGTAGGAAGGGAAAGAAGTAAGAAGAAAAAAGTAAAAACTACACAATAAAGAAATAAATATATCAAGATTCACAATCAATTAGAACTTCCAGTTTAATTATTTTAGTAACTCATTGAGAGCCACACTCTTTTGAATGTTTTTGAAGTTTTCTTATACGAAATGACCGACTGTACAGCTTCGAACCGAGTCCTTACTTTTACAGAGTTCAGCTTTTTCGAGTTCAGACTGAAACATAAATTCACGGTGCTCTGTTATTATTGAACAATAACTAATCGGATGGTCAAAGTTTCTGAGCAGCAGTTCGAACCGAAGAATCACCACCGTTGCTGTCATTCAAGATTATAACGGTGAATGAAGTACGAGTACTTAACTACACTTGAAGTAACACTTCACTGCAGCAGATCCACTTAAATCGTCATCATTATTAGATTCCTAATTGAATACACGTTGTAATTCAATGTTATAGAATAAGAAATAAAAACGTGATGAATTCTGAAAATTTCGATAAATTTTATTTAAATATTAATAAATCAATTTTTGATACTTAAGACTTCAGTTCTGATTCATAATAAAATTTTCCTGTTGTAAATTTTGTTTTATCCAATCTTAATTTCTCATTAAATATTCAATTTTATTCATGGCAAAATTCGTTTGCTTCATCGATTTATGAGTATTTCAGATGTAAATCAATTCTTCGAAACATCTGCTAAAAATAAAGAACTACAATAAAAGAGCAACAACGATGAAAATTTTCTAGGAGTTGGAGTACTGCTTTTACAAATTATTCGACAAAATAACAAAAGCATTTTCAACAAGCTGCAAGTAAATAAATTAACATCATGTTGTTGATGATCGTCTAACTACTGGATCGAAGAAAGTTCGAGTTTATTGTTGTTTCTGAGTTGAATATTTAATAAATTTTGTTTCTCTTAAATGTAAATATTCTGAGGTCATAGGTTCGGAATGAAATTTTTAATAAACATACAAAGAACTTTTTGTTTCTAAATATTCCATTTACTCAATATTTTGTGTGTTGTATTTATAAATAAGAGTTATTTATTTATTAGAGTTGAACTTACAATTGAAATCATATTTATTTTTACTATTTTATTGAATTCTGAAAACATTCTATCGAATTGTGTGACAAAGAAAAGTAAAGCCAGTGAAATAAACTGAAAAGGAAAGAAACTATCCTAGTATTCTACACAATATTTTAAAAATTAATAAATAATAAATTCTAAATTCTATTATTTTTTCTCTTAATTTTTTCTCTTAATTTTTAGAATATTGGTTCTATTGAATTCTAATCAAACTTGATAGTTAAGTAAGTAAGAAAGTTCTTTATTTAGGCACTTGAATTAAAAGAGTTTTCAGTGTAATCATTATATTGTGTAAACTTTTCTTCTAAATGCATTCGGAGCCCATTTTAAACACCTTCGATACCATTCTTAACCCATTTAGTTTCAAATTTAATCCACTCATTTCAGTGTTATGCAATCTCGTTTCCTTTCATTTCCGAAATCCCCGTCATGTCGATTTAACACGTAACAAGTTGCAATCGTGTAACTGGGAAAAAAGCTTGGCCCGGAAATGTTTTTCGAAATGTTACAAAAGATCTGTTTTCCTCTTGAATCTCTAGGAAATGTTATTAAATGAGCCGCACTCGAAATGATTACCTGCGCTGTGTGCCTTTTTTTCTGTCGGATCTTGAGTTTTCTATTTAAGTTTGTTCGCGCTTCTCGCCTCCACCATTATTCACATCCCTGCCATCCTCCCTTCAATCCTTCATTTAAGACTGCTCACCAAATCGGGGGTTTTTATTTTATTAGCTGCTTGTAAACGTGTAATCTGTAACTGGCTCTGGTCGCTCTAGTTGCTGCCAGTGTAGCCATATACTATTATATATTTTAATTAAGCAGAAATGTTTCAAAAGGTAAAAAAACATTATGGAGAGGAAAGAGAGAGTGAGAGAGAATATTTTTCTTCGTCTTTAAATATAATTCAAGACTTCAAAATGCTTCAAATTCTTGCTTTAAATATTTACGAATTTCTTTTTCTTCTCCTTATTCCTTTGCTTATTTTCTTTCAAGCCAAGAAACCATTTTGTTTTGTTCTTCGAAACGTTTGAGCGGCATAAATTTTCAGAAGGATTAAAACGCTTTCTTCTTGCTCTTATCTTCTTCACCGCCCCTACAACCTCACGCTCTATAATTTCTATCTCTCTGTCTCTATCGTCGTTCCAGCTTCTCGAGAACCTTTTCTTCAGTGTCATCGTGATTTCAATCTTTGACTTTATTGTGGGCTTTTTCGTGGCCTGTGATAAGAATCAGCAGTAGTAGGAGAAGGAAAGGAAGAAGGAGAAGGAGAAAAGAAAGGAGTGGAAGAAGAAAAAGAGGGAGGAGTAGTTGCAACCAGCCACTTGATGGTGATGATGAGCGACGGTGATACTTCAGCAGGAGGGACATGAATCAGGAGAGACGAGGAATGGAGTTGGATGGATGGAGACGGGGTGGGGGTGGTTTTCAGTGTTTGGCAAGTTATTCAAAATTAAGTGTTTCCTCAATTTGCAGCTAAAGTGAGGGAGAACACACCGCACTTGGCTTGTTTCATGTTTCAAAATGTCTTCATGTTGAAATTTGTGCCGTTATGGTAACTGTTACTGTTGCCTAACGTAGCGTGCAAACGTCCTTAATTTGGATTTTGTGACTTATATATTTTACCTTAGAAAGAGAGAAAGAAAGGGAGAGAAAGGACCTCTTCCATTTTTCGATGAAAAAATGTCTCTCTTTCTCACTGTTCTTCGCCCGTTCTCATCTTCCATATTTTTGGGGGTTGTCTCTCTCCTTACTTCTTTTTCCTCATCGTTACCTTATTATTTTATGTGACATTATAATGTTAATTAACCATATTTGCATATTTAAGTCAGCACTTATGGTGTCTCGCTGTTTTAATCTCTTTTTCGTTTTACTTTAATTAAAGGTAAATTTAAATTAAATTTATTTAAATTTAGTGTGTGTAGAAATTCCCAGCAGTGCTCTAGTAGTGTATAAAATATAGATTCCATTATCCAGATCCGAAATACGATATATAGTTACGTTAAAGTTATAATGCACATAGGTGTAAAGTTCCCACAATATTATTTCCACACTCTTGTCCTATATTTCGTTATATCTTTTTTATTAGTTTAGTCAGATCTCCGTTAAATAAGCTACGGTTTCTCAACAGATTTCTTCATATTTTTCCCAACAATTGGGTCAGACTTCGAGGTAATTTCTCACACCGAATTTCGAGCCTATAGAGTCTATGTTCACTATACGATATTTCCAGGCTTCCAGTCTTTTAAGAGCTCCGATCAATTCTTATCGTTAGATATCCACTAGATTGCCAGACTTCTCTAAACACAAGCTTCTTCTCCGCAGATTTCAAACTCAACCCGACTGTTCTCAATTTTTCCCCAATCTGATTTAAATCGCATCCGCATGTTATTTACTTTTATATTTAAGAAGAAGAAAAAAAGAACTCAAACATAATAAATGATCCTCAACATTTGTTGTTGAAAATGATGGTCCACGGAAGAAGTACACCATTTTTGGGCCTACGACCCGAGGGAATTCTTTTTTATCGTTCACAGAGAGCATAACTTTACACTCATTCACACAGCTTGATTATTCTTCACTACCACCTTCATGGCCATTCCCCTCACCCCCTCCATTCTCCCTGCTCTTCATCGTTTTCTATATTTTCTTTCTTATTTTTTTTGTCTCAACTTGAAGGTTTGAAGCTGCACAAAGAAATCAGGATACAAAAAGGAAGGCCATCAAAATCAGTGGACGTCCTGGGTCAAAAGCAACTCTTAATGATGCAAACAGTAAAAAGTGTAAATGGTGTAAACTGTTAAAAAAAACGTGTAATCGTGGTGTTCATTTATAGCTTGTCATACTTGGAAAAAGCCAGGAAGCAAGCAAGTTAAACAAAAGGACGAACATCGATTATTCACTCTGTTGTTCTGCTGTCCTGTCCACGAAAAGATAGCTTTTAAGATAAGCAAAGCGGGAACGATTTCGTGCCCATTTTACGTAGGTTGCGCTTAATTTTATTGCTGTCCTTTTACAGTATTTTTTCTATCTGTTTCTATTATTTACATGATTCAATTCCATTTTATATTGAGCTCAGATACTGGAGCAGAAATCTGTATACGTCGTTACTGTATCTGATGTATTTGTATCTATTCTATTGTTAGATATAGAGACCGTTTACTGTAGAAAGGAAGAAGATTGTACAATTGTCTGGGTTTTATGTATTTTTGGATAATTTATTCGTAACCTAAGAAAATGACCTTTTCAATCTATGATTAATAAATCCCTTTCAATTTTGATAAAGTTTGGTTGGTGGAGAAACTTGCAGGACTAACAGAAGGATAACAACAACGAAATACTTAAGTAAATAGGTAAAAAGAGAGAGAAAGAGAGTGAGGGAGAGAGAGAACGCGTACGTGAGAGCTTCTGTAAAATACATTTTGTGGATTATGCTGAGTTATCACGGAAATTAATCTTGTTTAAAATAAAGGTGTAACTAAGTACGACCTCTGAGGGAGATGGAGGAAAAGAGTGAGGAAAATCACACCATACTCTCTCACCACCATAACCTACCCCTCAAATCCACTCACACCCTCTCTCACTCTCACTCTCTCTCACTCTCTCTATCGCTCACTCTTTACATTATTTTGCATAGCATTTGCACATTTAATTGGTTGCTTTAATATAGCTAAAGTGACAATTAAATGAAGTCAGAAGCTGATATCCAGGAGCTGGTAGATGAACCACTTCTGCGCGATAAACAGAGATTTAGTGATGCTTTAAAAAGAACATTTTATTACCCTTATTATTACCGTAATATTTCATAATGTTTTCAAATTGTTGTTGTTGCATAACGTTATTTAGATAAGTTAACTTTAAACTTTTCCAAACCGTCATTATTTCAGTAAATTCTTTTCGTATCATGAATGAAAATCTAAGAGTGATGTATTGGTTTTTTTAAAGTTTTAATATGTACTATAAAAGGAAAAATCACAAATTTAAAAAAACAGAAACTAAGAGCAAAATAGACTTTTTTTGTCATTATTCTAATAAAATTTCATATTAAATACCATTATTCAGAGTATATATCGTGAACTCCTTAAGATTGTAATTTATTTCTGGGATCGCTGATGTCGTATTGTTGTTGTTTTAACACGGATCTGCTTAATGAAATCTGTAATGATACTGTAGCTGAACAATAATAGAACAACAACAAATAAACAACAACAATAACAACAATGGGAAAGATACTCAAATTCAAAGCTCCTTTATTAAGCGGCAGCATCAGCAACAAACAAATGAAAGAGATAAACGGGTTATATACGAAAGAGGGGAAGGAAATTAATGCAAATGAGAACGAGAAGAAGAAGACGAAGCAGAGGTAAAAGACAATGAGGAAGAAGAGTGACGATAACGAAGGGCACGAGGTGAATCAAACGGAAGTTCAGAGGCTGAGTTTCAGGAATTCCGCAATGTAGATGTCGTTGACTGTAAAGGACAGGAATCAAAAAGTCAACGACAACAACAACTACAAACCCCAAGAACAAGAATCAGCAACCAAGCAACAACAACAACAACAACAACAACGGTAATAATAGAAGCTGGCAACAGCTTCTCTGTGTAAACAATGAAAATTATAATGAAACCAGTAACAACAACGTTAACAAGAACAACAACAATAATACCAACTACAATAAAAGCAACAACAAAAAAACAACAACAACATTGTTAATCTAAGGATATTAATTCGCAGAAAATATGTGAGCTCATATATATTGTAGATTAGTAGAAGCGACAACAAAAGTAATAACAACAACAACAACAACAACAAAAGACCGAACGAATGAAAGAACAAACGATTGTATCGCTCGTAGAATTTCGCAAGGCAGCGATGCACTTTATGTTGTTGTTGTTGTTCTTATTCCCACTGTTGCAGCTGCAACCACTATTTCGCATATTTATGCATTGGCAGCACTTTTTGCTTTAATTAAAATCTTTGAATTATCAACGTCAAACAGCAACAACAAAAATAAGAAAACAACACCAAAAACAAAACAATCTACACTTCAGCAGCCGAACAACCAAGCAAACGAACGAAATCAACCAACCCAACTCAAATTCCACCCACTTCAACCCTTCACCGCTCCATCCCTCCGCCCCTTCCGCCCCTTCCGCCACCCCCCTCCCCCCCTACACGTGGACTCCCTCTCCGATTGCCCGCGATTTCCGAGTATTTTCAACCGTCGTGTGCTCAACATGATTGCTTTCGAGGTGGTGTAAAGGCAGAAGCAGCCAACAGCAACAACAGCAACAACAACAAAGGTAGAGCGGAATTGATGACAACATCACCAACACAAGAAACAACAGAAGGGACAACAGCAACAACAACAACAGCAACAACAACAACAACAAGACGGATGGAACAGCAGCATCCTCATCAGTTGGAGCACTCAAATTAATTAGGATGCCCAACTTTCCTCCCTCCCTCCTACCTCTTCCTTCCACTTCCCCCCCCCTCCCTCCCTCCCTCCCTCTCTTCAACCCTCTCACTCTCTCTCCGCTCACCGAGAACCTATGAACCCTGAAGTAGATCCGGATCGGTACGAGTAGCTACCTGAAAAGAGGCCCTTTTGAGTGCTTATTTGTTGTTGTTGTTGTTGTATTCTCTGGTGTTTTCGTTGTTATTGCTGTATACGTTGTTGTTGTTGTTGCTGCTGTTGTTATTATTGTCCGTGCCATTTTTATTTTTGTCTTACGCTAGACTGCTTTTGTATCATGTCAGGTGTTGTTGCATCTACAACACCCCCCCCCCCCCCCCCCCTCCAACCACTCTCCCCTGCCCCACCAGCGGCTTTCATTTTAATGAGTTTGCAGAGATTCAAAGATTGTGCCTTCATCTGCATTTTGATTAACTTCAGGAAACGATTGCGTGAGAGACAGAAAAGCGAATTTCGTTATCAATACAATTAATTATATGGTTGCATATGTAAATATTTCGAAGGGAATCGTTGGTAACTGTAAATTGTTGACAGCAGTCTCAATTGCCAACAACTTCAATACTTCAGTATTTCAGTGCTTCAATTAATTGAGCGTTGAACTGACTCCCTCGGGTAAGTGGAATGAGTGGAATGAGTTGAATGAGTGAAATGAGTGTGGAATGAGCTCAGTACTCAGTTCAGTATTCATTCACTTCAGTTGAGTTGAGAGTTCAAATGTTGTTAAGTGAGGTTGTTGTTAATGCTACTACTGTTGTTGTTATTATTGCTATTGTTGTTATTTGCATTGTTTAGCATTGGTTTGAAATGCGTTCGGATTTCGTTGAACTTTGAGCCGTTGAAGGAGAAGCAGAAACTGCTCTCTCAGCGTCAATAAACGACATCACTTGACGTTTTCGAAGGATCCAAAGTTGATCGATAATTTGTGGTATATTATATGTATATCATAGAGTAGAGAGTAGAGTAAAATATACAAATTTATGTGAATTCAAACGACAGAAAAAAAATGCGAAGAAATTCCTAAGAAAGAACAATTTTTAGTGAGTTTTTTGTTATCGATTCCAACGAATCGAAGCAAAGGAATGCAAACGAATAAAACACAAGAAAACCGCTGAAATTTCATAAAATATGTTTACAGAAGAAAGTCTGTTCTACGAATCGGAAACGTCGTCTGCTGACTCAAGGCAAATCTTTACTTTTTCATTATCTTTTGAAACAAGCTGCGGTTCAGTGAGTCGATGAAAAGGAAAAGCTCACGAAATCAGGAAGTAAAGAAGGGAAAAAAAAGAAAAAGAAAGAAACAAAAAGAGCGAGAAGGGGAAAAGAGTGAGACAAAGAGAGAGCACACGACGACATTTCTTTCTTGATTTAAAAATAAGCATCCATTTAAACGTCTGCCGCTTTAAGTTGAGTCTGATTTAAAGAGCACTGACTTAAAGGGTTGAATTACACACATCCCTCCTACACCCACCCTAATTCACTCCACCCCCTTCTTAACATTAGTGTCTCATTGTGACTCAATCATTATTTTGCATTATTTTAAAGCGATACGCTTTGAAGTTTTAATGTTTAATTACTTAAAACGGAAACGGATATAAAAGTATTATCCAGCAATATGGATCCGAAATCTTATCCTGACCTTGAAGCGGTTTGTGTCGCACGCACTTCACGCCGCTCTGTTGCCGGGATTCATGCGTCAGTTGGCTTGAAATCTTCGAGTTTCCATTGACTACGAAGTGTTGAGTTAGGTTATGGAGGTGAAATGTGTTGAGTACGTGTAGAACATAAACACGCTACCAAACACACCAACCTACACACTTTCTAACACTAACACTCTTGTTTCACTCACTTTATAAGTTTCTCACTTTGCTAAAACCGTCATGCGCTTGAATTGTTTGTGCAGCACCCATCAAAATTGGGAGAGCGAAGCAGAAGAGAAAAAAGAGAGAGAGAGGTGAGTATTTTTATAGTGTGGTGAGTACTTCTATGTTTATTTCTATGTTATCTTTTATTGTTTATTTTTCTCTTCAATCATGCTTCCAATCATCCTTTATCATACTTTCTTTATAGAAAGTACAGCAGTTTTTGAAACTCTTATTAACAAACTTTTAATGTTACTAACAGAAGAGAGAAAAAAATGAATTTGTTTATTATTTAAATTTAACGATTTCCGATTAAAGATTTTTAGATTTCGGAAATATTAATGGAGTTAAAATGGAACTGGAGATAGATTCAAAATAGTTCAAAGATCTTAGAACGATTATGAATGGATTACAAAGTGTCCCGGTCTCTTAAATTCTCTCAGAACTCTTATACTGGGGAAAAATAGTTCCACAAAACTCTCACCATGAGGTGAAGTTGAATTTATACAAACACTCAATACAAAGATACGAAGGTATTGGAGATACGTATGTATATGTATTAGTATATGTGGTCAAATAAAAAAGAGCCTCGTTTCTGGGCGCCGATCAGGAGCTTTTCACCGCAAACTGTGTCGAAATGTAAACAAAATTTGGAAGGAGGTCGCAAGGCATCAACGAGGGAAGAGGATTCAAAAAGTCCTCAAACGATTTTAGAAATTTTTTTTAAAAACATCTTGAAGCAGTTAGAGTTTAGGTTTATGTTTGATCTCAAGAAAATCTTCCTTTTTTCTCTGACAAAAGAGAGAAAACAATTCTGGAGCATGGAAATCAAGCCACGTGAAGTTTATACTCTTAACTGAAAACAAAACGCTTCCAAACCCTAGGAACCGCGTCACGAGGTACTTCCACAGCATCAGTAGTGGAACTCAGCACGAACGAGAGTGAAACGAAACATAACTTCTCTCTCTTCTCGCTCTCTCTCTCTCCGCACTTCTATGTGTCTGCTACCATTTCTCTTTCGCTCTCTCATCACAGCTTCAGTTTTCCCGGAATACAGTTTCTTCTGCTGGCTTTTAGAACAGTTTCAAGTTATTTCAGCTGATTTGAAACAAGAAAAACAACCATATTCACCACATATTCACCAGACTTGGCTAAGTCCGATGTTGGATAAACTGTGGAGTGTAGAAATGTGTGCATGGGAAAAACTTGATTTGGGAATCCAGTCTAAAAGCGTCTCTCGGAATCGACGCCACGGCGTGAAACAACGACGGCGGCGTGAAAAACAGTAAAAACTGCATGAGTTTTTTATTTTATGTAGAGTGAGAAGGAAATCTTCACAGATTTTTCTCAAGAAATTAGGACGAATGTTCTTTTGTAGTAAAATTAAAAAGAAAGTAATACCAGTGAATAACTATAATTAAGAAAATTGTACAAAGTGAGTATAAAAGTCTAGATAAAAACGTAGATACAAGTGTGAAACATCAGTAAAAAAATAGAATAAAATATTCAATAAATTGTAAAATTAAAGTTTTACAAAGCAGTTCATTAAAAGTGCAGATAGAAACTCATAAAGAGCAAGAGCAAAGACAAAAAAATAATAACAAGAAAGATAAAGAAGAGACTAAAAACTACGGGAAAACTTAGAGGAAGAAGAAGAAACAGAAGAAGGGGAGGACATCAGAGGAGGTGTAAAAAAGCAGTCGAAAAGCAGAAGAAGAACACAAAGGAAATTAAAAGACGAAAAAGCAAAAATAAAGAGTCAATCATAAGAAATGTAATAAAAAGTTATGTATTTTAAAATAACTGACTGCAGAGTTACTTAAAAGCAAGGAAAAAAGTAAAATAAATAATAAAGATAACATACTATACAATAACATTCATATACATACAAATTAACAATATATTGAATGATGAAAATAATGTGAAAAGTGATAAAAAACCTTGTGACAAGTAATAAAAGTTGAAAAAATAGTTTCAAAATATTACCGAAAAAATAACGCATAAAATCGGAAAAAATTGAGTGATAAGTTGAGGAGTCGACGAAAATATTGAGGAAAACATTTATAAAGAATTACTAAGGAACCAAAACTAAATATAATAACACATAAAAGGCAAAAGAATTTAATATCAAATACAAAACAAAAGTAAACAAGAGAAAAAATACTAGGGGAAAAAATACAAGTGAAAGAATCAACAAAGAAAAAATTGACAAAAACAGGTTACGAGAAACTAGGAAGTGATCTAAAATATTGAGGAAAAATTGACAAAGAAGTTTAAAAAAAATTTTAAAAATATTACAAGCATTTTTAAATAATAAATACTTTTACTTACTTACTTTTACTTACTATTTTGTTATAAATTCGCTAATTATGTTAAAAACTCGCTAATCGAGTTAAATAATATTGAGGAGAAAATTGTCGAAAATACTCATTGATTGAAACTGACAAAAAATTGATGGAAGAATTGTTTAAAAATACAGATCAATAATTTACGAAAATATTGAGGAAAAATTGGTGGAAAAAAGTAAGTAAAAAAGCTAACGCAGAAAAACTAAATAGTAGATACTATAAATAAAAACAAAAAAAATAATAAGAAGCGTTCATTATTTTATAAAATAATTTAGTTTTATTAGAACAAGAAAGAATTTAGAAATTAGTTACTAATTTCAAAAAAATTGATTTGAGCATTGATCATATACAATTGATTTGCATTGAAGTGGAAAAAAATTTGTTTTTGTAATCTGTTATCCACTCAACGCGGCCTTTTTTGTTGTTTTGTTGGTCTTTTTCATTCTTTTTTATTCGCCCACCGGGTGGTCTGTTTACTAAAAAAAGAACAAATCAACAACAACAACATCAAACAGAGGAGCATCAACCACATACAACGTACATATCCCAGAGAAAAGAAGAACACCAACAAAGCCTATAAAAACACCAACAATTTGGCGGTTGATGTGGGTGGCAATTTCTGGTGTTAAGTGCTCACGCGTAAATGCGAGTACGAGTGTGTGTGTGTACGAGTGTGTGTGTCTGTGTGTGCGTGTGTCTGTTTGTGTGCATTGTTAAGCGATACATGAATTTAATACGCAATTTTAAATGCGATTTTGACAGCAACCAGCGAGAGGCATCGAATGAAGATTGACGCTGATTGACACTTCGATTGTCAGCGGAAGAAAGGGCGTGGTAGGTGGGCGAGGGGTGTGTAAAGTCGCTGGTACTTCTGATAACTTGCGGTACCTGAGAGTGAGTAAAAAGACAGATCCATTTGCAGCATTTTTTACTTGCTGCTTTTTGTCAGCTGTCAATGTTGACAACACCAGAAAAAAAATTAACCGTCGTTTTGAATTATTGTCAATTTTCGAAAATGTACAAAATTCAGAAGAAACGTCGTCAAACACAAAATGGTAGCGAAATCATCTTCTTCTTGATGTGAAAATTTGCAACAACGATTGAATTTCAATGATTTAAAAAATAATCTGTAAATATTAAATATAACAATAAAAGCATTAATTAAAAATAACAATAATAACAGCAAATGTTAGAAATATTTTAATGTGTTTAATTTCTTATTTATATATTTTTATATTTCTTAAAAATTCAAATTTTTGCAAAGAAAAGCAATTTTAAAAAGATACCAGCAGATGGCCCACACTATATTCTATAGTTTTCTCTAAATTTGCTTTAATCGCAGCTTTCAATCGAGTTTCGTGATCAGCGACACTGAAAGAATGTGCTAACGAAGTACCCATATAATCAGAACCGAAGCAGTTTTCATGCAATCTGTAATCCATCGACTTCTAGTGATGCCTCTTCTCCTTATTTTCCTTTTTTGGTTCCTTAAACTAACTTTTTTCATGTCCTTTTTGCTTTCTTCTGGTTTTTTTTCCAAAACTGTCAAAATATTTAATGGAAAAAACTTGGCAACTCTTCTATTTTAAATAGAATCTGAAAACCGAATAAATAGAACTAAAAAACTGTCTAAAAAAGAGCGCGTTTCTTCTGCTTCTTTGACTTCTTCTTGCGGTTACTTTTTTGCAGGATTCTTGTTGAACTTTCCTTTCTTTTTCCCATAACCAGGTCACACGCTTGTCAATTTCATATGCAGATGTGACCAAGAAAACGAAGAAGAACAACGGAGAAAACGGAAAAAAGATTATTTAAAAGATTAGATTAAAAATAAGGTTTCATTTTATTTCACTCACAAATCTTTCAATAGCAGAAAAATACAAAAAAACCAAGAAAATGAAAAAAGTACTTATAAAGCAAGATTCATTCAAATAAATTAAGATTAAAAATTAGGAAAAAAAAGAAGGAGAACAAATGGAACAAAGAAGAAAAGAAAAGAAGCTTTAAACACTCTTTTGAACACCTGCAAAAAATGCAAAACTGTCGTGCTTTCAATGAAGTCATCAAACAATCAAACAATAAAAAGCCATAATTTTACTTCATGAAACATCTGATGGTCTATGAAGTCACTGTCTGTCTCTCCCTCTTCTTTTCTCTCCTGTTCCTCTTCTTCTTTACCACTTCTTTCCTCCCTCTTCTTCTTCCCTTCCTCCTTCTCTCTTCCGCTCTCACCCTCTTTTTTCCTACGATTTCCCTACACTTTTTTTAATACTTTTATGTTTATTAGGAACCATAATAAATTCACCGTAAAATTACGTTTATCTTATTTTAACTCGTGATGTTAAGGAAAGCGAGAAGAAGAAGAGGGCAAGGGAACTCGGAGGGGAAAAGAAAAAGAAAATATAGAAGAAGAGACGTCGACATCATCGTGTGTGTTGTTGAATAACTTCGACTTCGTGTCACAACAGAACAATAAACAAAAGTACCAAAAATTGCTCGTTATAAAAGTAAATAAAACTAAAAATGCAAATATTATTTAGTCGATGGAGAGTTGGGGGGCTGGGTTGGGGGCGGACAGTTTGTGGGTGATGGGAGAGACAGAATTTTAAGTGTTTTTGTTTCATTTGTTTGTTGACTTTTCTAAGTGATTCTTTATTTCTCCTTCTGTTTTTATTGTTTCTATGTTTTGCTTGTGGAATATAGGTAGAGTGGGTAGAGAGGAGTGGGGAAGTGCGGGGAGGGGGTAGAGCACAACTGTGATGTTATTGTGATTGTTGTTGTTTATGACTGATTTTATTACTTGATTTTATGACATGATTTCAAGTTTTTGACTTCTTTTATTGATTTATTCTGATTGTTTGGAACTCTTCATTGGTTATGTTGTTTTGGTATTGTTGTTGTAGTTGTTGTTATTCTAGTTGTTTTTGTTTTAATTTCTGTTATTATCATACCAACCTACTACATTTCAAATGATTGATCCTTTGTTGTTCTAAAATTTCGATTATTATTATTATTATTTATGTTATTGTCATTCTTTTCCATAGAAATTCGCGCATTTTCCGGAGTTTGTTTGTGTTTTTGCGGTTGTCACTTCTGGGCCTGTTTTTCTGATGATTCTGTTGTAGTTTTTGTTTCTGCATTCTCTGCTTCTGCTTCTTCATCTTCTTCTTATTCTCCATCTTTTTGCTGATACATGTTACACTTAAATCCTTCTAATACCCTACAGTCAGCATTTTTTACACAGCTGATTCACAGATTTTATCCCAGATTTATAGCTTTATACTATGGGATAAAATATCTTCGAAACATCATCAGAGGAACGCTGACTCTGTTCCATTGTCCCCCTCTCCCCCCTCCCCCCTCACTTTATTCGTCACTTTTTATCTCATTATTTCATAAAGTTATTTATGCATGCGCATCCGTTTCCGGTGTTCGTAAGAGTCTCCCTGCGGGTTTCCGGCTTCTTCGGATTATCTAAATATTTAAATAAGTTAAAACGGTGAGTGGGCCACAAAACTTCACTTTGCGCTGTTTACAGGCGAAAACTCAATATGTGTGTGTGTGTGTGTGAAAGTGTGTGTGTGTGAAAGTGTGTGCTAATGCCGTGTATTTGGGTATCTTTGTGCTGGTGCCCTTTTTACATATTTTGGTTGGCGGCATCAGTTGTTGATACATAAATAATGCTCTTAACCAGCTCTAGTTTTTAAAGGTGTCGTTATTGTTGTTGTTATTGTTGTTTTTGTTGTTATTATTGTTGTTATTGTTGTGGTTGGTGTCCTTATTGTCTTTATTTTTGTTGCTATCTTTTTAAAGTGCACATTATAATCAGAATTTAAAAGATACACTTTACTAATATACTTAAAAATAAAATAAAATTAACTTATGATAAAAACATGTTTATTTTAGCAGCCTGAAACCTTCCCTCTCCTTCAACTACTAACGGCTTTTTCCCTGCAGTTTTTCAATAATTTTTTTTATATTTCTTTCATTTTGACCTATAAATAGTAAATCGTGTTTCGTTCTCTTTTCACTTTCGCGATTCATTATCTCAATCCACATTCACGCACTGAAAGCAAAGTTGAATAAACGCAGTTCTACAAATGCAAACAAACACACACATGTACACATACTCACACACAAACGCAGACACACCTACACTATACAAGCACATACTCACCGTTACTTTTATTCAAATCTTTAATTAAAAGTTTATACGTGTTAGTTTTGAAAAGGTTTCTCTTTCTTCCTCCTCTTCTGCTGCCTCTTCAACTCTTCTTTGGCTTCGTCTTCTTTTTCCATGCCTCCCCTGCCCACCTGGTATGCAGTGAATCTCAATCTGTGTGAAAAGAGATGAAAACAAGCCAAAAGGAAACACAGCCACATACAAAATCTTCCAGTCAAGTAACGCAAAACTTGCAACTCGAAAACATTGCATACTTTTAGGCAGCTCGTCCAAGTTCTCTATGCAAGTAACAAATTTTAAACTTTCTCAATCAAAATCAACAAAAATAAGTCTGAAATACAATCAAATTACATAAATGAATAAAAACTTAAATTTAAACAAATAATTCTAATCCTAAATATATATAAATTTTTCCCATTTAACTTTTCTTACAGTTTTAAAAATTTGAAAGAAACAAAAGATTAAAATTTTGACAAATGCTTAAATCGAATATGAAAATATGACATCTTCTGCTTTCCTCTTTCCCTCTGTCCCTCTCCTGACATCCTTCACTCCTTCTCTAACCCTTTTGTTGAAGGGGCACGAAGACCATCCGTTGAGAGTCGATGAATTCACTTTCATCCGTTAAAGTTTGCTGTTTGCTTAACTTTATGAATTTATAAAAAAGTAGCCTCGATTCCATGATCTACTTTCTGTGGATGTGTGCGTGGTACATTGTACGTGTATTTGTATGTGTGTGTATGTATGTGTATGTGTGTGTGTGTGTGTGCGTGGGTGTTTTTTTTGTTATTTGCTTGTTAAAAACTTTTGAAACACGTGTTGTTTGCTATTGTTTTGTGGACCACTTCGTCTATCGTTCAGAGAAGCGGACGATGTTTTTTTTTTTGCAAACAATTAATTAATACGAGTTCCTTTTGTTCATCAAGTTTTCATATTGATGTTGTTGTTTTTGTTGTTGTTGTTGCTCTTGTTTCACTCTTGTTGTTTTCATTGCTTTTCGAACACGGAAATGCTTCGATTTGGAAACCTTTTTAAGGAGAGTATTTTCTTAAAATGATTCCTAGAATATTTTACAAAATCTAGCCTAAAACGAATATAATTTTAATTCTAACTCAAACGTAATTAAATTTCAGTATATTTTAGTTTTTATCCAATTTTTAAGTCGTTTTTTATTGGTTTTGATATGATTTCTATAGCGTTAAAATAGTTTTCAAAAAACAAGCCAGAAATAATTTAAACAAAAAAGTAGAAAAAGAAGAACTAATCTAATCCTAGTGAGGGGTTTTCCTTAAAACCATCTCTGAATTTCGAAATCGATCTCGATGCATAAAAAAATCAAAGTTTCAATTTCAAGTTTTTTATCTAAAAGAAAAATAAAACGAAAGAAAAAAAAAATTAAAAGAAAATAAAAGAAAAACAAATAAAAAATAACAAAAAGATGTTGCTTAAATTTATGCAAAAAAATTCAGCCGAACCACAAAAAAGGGACCCAGAAGAAGAACTGAAACGGGTCAAAACTGCTGCAAGCTCGAGAAATGAAGTCAAGAAGTAAGGCAAGAGGAAGAGGAGGGAAGAGAAGAGGAAGAGAAAAGGACGGATGAGAGGCAAGAGAAGAAGAGGAAATGGCAGAGAAGCTGGTTGGCAGACAGACAGATGGGTTGACAGACAGACAGACAGCCATCGTCAGCCAGACACAGAAACACAGAAGGCGCCACAAAACCGAAAATTGATTTTGTAGGAAAATTCAAAACAATAACAACAGCAACACATCATTGTTGTCGATGACTTGGCAAAAACAGGCGGTTAAAAAGCAGGAGGAGAGGGAGAGAGAGAGGGGAAAAGAATTAAAAACTCTGCGATGATTCGATGGCGGTCGATATAATTTCCAGAAGATATTCACAGCTTGTGGTTGTGTTTGTGTTTGAGGAAGTTGTGAGCTTGTAAGCGTGTGAATGCATGTGTGGGCGTGGCAGGTGGGAGACGGCTGTGCTGTTGTGAAGTTTCCCTATTTTTTAATGCAAAGTTAAAAAATTAGTTCATTGAAACCTACAAAATAAGAAGAACAAAAATCGGACACGGAAACGAGAACTTTACAAAGGAACGGAAGTGAAAACAACCGAAATTAAAATTGCAAAAAAATATACCTAAAATACTCCACACTCTCCGCTTATCTCTCTCGCTCCCCCTCTCGCTCTCTCTCGTAACTAACTAATGACTAATGATTTCGAACAAAAGCAATTTTCTTGTCTCATTTTGAAGACGAAGACGAATTTCTGTAGAAAAATAGACCCAAAAGAAGTCGTTTGCGTTTCCTCCTCTGTTCATCATCATTCGTGAAATGAAAAGTAAAAAGAGATGAAACTTAATTTGTCTCGTTACGCGTCGCACGAGTTGTTGTTGTTGCTGTTGTTGCTGTTGTAATCCTAGCTGACTGCAAGGCATAAAAAATGACGAGGAATTAATGAAGATTTGAAAAGGGAAGGGAGGGGGAGGGGAGAGCAGAATGAAGTACGTCTTGAAGAACTGAATTTCAGAAGCTTTGCATTTAATTTGAATAATTTTAGGGTTTTAAAGTTTGTTCTAAAAAAGAAAGAGAAAGAAAAGACGAATCTTTTTAAAAAGGTAGAAATTTTAAATATTAAACCGAAGAAAATTAAATATAAATTGGAATCATTTCCTCAATCGATCAATAAATAAGAAAATTAATTCAAATGCCTTAAAAGTGAAAAAACGTCTCAAACGCTTGTAATTTTAATGTTTTTACTGTTTCTCTCATGCTATTTATTTCATGCTATTATTTTCATTTAAATTTTTATGTTTCTCTCATGATAGAAATATTTTAATTTTATTTTTCATACTGTTTCTCTCATAATATAAATATTTTTGCTTTATTTTTTAAAATATATCTCTCATGATATAATATTTATATTTTTCATAATATAAACAGTTCTATTTTCTAGTGTTTGTTTTGTAATATTTATGTAAATAAATATTTCATGGCACAGATTTCAGAAACGAATGAATTTAATGCAACGCAATCGTTGTTTTTCCTACAATTTTTACATCAAAAATTCAAATGCACTTTTTTCTCATTTAGTTTTCGTTAAATTTTCAGTTTTCAACTTTCTGTTTTCAATACAAATTCTAGTTAATTTATTCGACGCTGATAAAAATCTACTTTTTCTCATTATTGACATTTTTTTGCTCATTAAAATGTTACAATAATAATGAAGCAAATAAAATAAAGAGAATAGATAAATAAATAAAAGTAAAGATAGAATAAATAAAATAAAATGCTGTGTTAATTATTTTTGATGACAAATGAAATAAATATCTGGTTTTTTATGTTAATTTATAATCATTCAGTTTTTATTTAATATGCACATATTACTGTTTGATTACTGTTTCTTTATGCTTTTTATAATCTTTATTCATGTATTTAATTAAAACATTTTGAGTAAAACAAAAAAAGTATCATTTATTTTGCTATTAATTATTTATGTTAGCTACTCGATTTAGTATGCCGTGTGCCACACCCACTTTTCAAAAACCTGCTCAAAAACAGCGCCGTCATCGTTTTTCAATTGAGCCATCTTTCAAGTAGTTGAAGTTATTTAAACCTTCGGAATTTTGTTGTCGGCCAACAGCAGCTGCTATCTCACTCAGCAGCTCAGTGTACTCGATATACACATGGCACACACACATGACATACACACATGACATACACACATGACATACACACATGACACACATACATGTTCATGTATGCATGTGCTAACGTATGCCAAACGAGTGTTTCTCATAAGAGTATTTATCATGTAATCGATTTTGCAGCAAGCAGCAAATTCAGAATCTACGAAGTTTTCGAGGGCAAGAAGAAGCAGAAAGAAGAAGAAACTGAAGAAGAAGAATAAGCAGAATATAGGAAGAGAAGACGATGACGATAGGAGGAAAATAAGAAGAAGATGCAGCCTTCATAAATTGAACAAAATAATGAGAATGTAAATAATTTAAGTTTCCTTCAGGCTAAAAAAGAATATCGTAAATAGATTTACGAGTAAATATCGAAAAAAGGGGCGGGGTGGGGGGAATCGATTTCGAATGCATTTCTTCAATAATTTATATTTACTGCATTATTGAGTATTTTTAAAATAAATTCTTGAAATGTCTAAATTTTTGAGAACTTAACTAAATTAAATTTAATCTAAATTGCATTTAATTACAATAGCTTCGTTTGAATTTCGAATATGTTTTTGCGTTTAATGAAGTTGTTGCATTTTGTGAATTGTGTGAATTTCGTTGAATTAATTATTATGGATTTTGATCAAATTTCGAATGAACAGAATTGAAATAAAGTAGAGCAAAATGATTGAACAGAATTGAACAGCAAAGGGATTTAAAGCTTCATTCAAAAAATCCTCTCAAGTTGTATGAAATTAAAGAAAAGATAAAATACAACAATGAAATACTTTTTCATCGGATAGCAAAAAAGAGCTTCAAGAAAGAAAAGATACCTGAAAAAAGAGATCTGAAAAGACCTGAAAAGATATCTCATAAAAAGAGAGAGAGAGATGCAGGCAGGGAGAAAGTAGGGTCTCTTTCCTCTCCTAGATTTTCTGATTTAATGCGATACCGTTAAATTAAAAATTCTTTTTCTTTATAGCTCAGTAAACAAACGGATTACATTCTGAGTTTGTTTTTCCTTCTGCTGTTTTTTGCTTTCTTTCTTCATTAACTCGTAATTTTCGCTATGATCTTTTTTCTACATTTTTTTGGCAAGAAATGGAGCGTTTCTCATAAAACTGGGCACTTTTCTAAAGAACAGAAACAACAACAAAGTAAAAAAAGGAACACAAACAAAAATCACAATCGCAATAAAAGCAAATAAAATTTCGTCATAAAAAAGCACCCAAATTTTTATACAAACGGATTGAGTTTGGCCCGTCTATCGTATGGGGTACCATACTATTTTACGGGGCCATCCGACATCAAGCCAGACCCACAAGCAACGCTATTTGGTGGTCCTCATTTTCGTCCTTCGTTGAGTTGTCCTCAAATAAAGCAAATTAAAGCTGATTTCCGTTGAGGGTTTTTGGGAAAAGCAAAGTAAGGGTTAAGGATGAATAACGTGTGGAAGAAAGAGAGTGAGACAGAAGGAGGGAGAGAGAGAAAAGTAGTATAAAGCAGTTAAACCTCGTGATGAGGATATGCTTCAACTTCACTGAGATTTTCGGTGGAAAAGGTCATCAAAGGTCAAGCTTTCGGCAGCAGTTTTTGTGACCCTGATTTTAAAATCTCTGCAAACACTTGACTTAAGTTGAATTACAAACAAATACAAAGACAAATACTAAAATAAAGCAGAGTAGATGAGATCTCAGCACAAAATTTTAATTAATTAAATACACAATTTTTTTGGAGACGGATTTGAAGAGCAACGAACAACAATAGCAGAAACTATTTTTCATGAGTTGTTTGTTTATTTGAAGGTTTTTCGTTAAAATTTAACGATACTCACAAAATTTAACGAAATACAAAATTTAGAACATTTTAGCTAAATTTAATGAATATAACGAAAGAAATATTAAAACAGTTTTAAACTTTGTTTTAATATTTAATGAAATTTCCAACATTTACTAAGATTTAATTATGTATTCATTTCTTAATAATTTATTTTCAATCCTCGGCTGCGTTTTCCTGTCTTCAACAGAAAAAAAACAACAACAATGCGTTTAAACTGATTTATTATGACTAAACACATGTGATGGGTGGGTGTGGCTATGATTGGTGGGCGTTGAATAGTGCTTTGATGTGCTGGGAAACGTTGTTTGTTGTAAAAACGTTTGTATTGCGTTCCACTCCCCTCCTCTTCCCTCCCCGCCCGACAACAACGAAACATTCTTGAAAACACGCGACGAATACAAAAAATTATGCTGCTCGCTTGTTATTATTTCATGTCTTTGTTGTTGTTGATGTGAAACCATTTCGGAGGCATCAAAACATTGATGGAGCTTTTTACAAGCGCCACAAAGTTGCCACATTTATAAAAACCAAACGAAGCACATACATTTTCATGAATATTTGAATGTCTATACGAGTATGTTTTCTTTTTTACATCGGCGCCAACACTGAAAAAGTGTCTGCTGAAGATTTGTCAACACGATCTCCAGATTTAAATGAAAAACAATATTTTTGTAGATTTAAATTTGTCACTGTATAAAAAGATTTCAATATTTAGCTTTATACGAGTATGTAGGGTCTACAGATTGTTTTGAATGCGTTCTTCGTGAGATCTACAAATCAATCTTTAATATTTTATTTATAATCCTTACTTAATCTTTATTTCTATAAACTTCTTAGTCAAATTTTATTATTCCTTTATTATCTTTAATCGTTCATTATAATCTCTATATTTTCTTGATCATTCTTTAGAATATTTTTGATCTCTCTATAATATCGCATTTGAAGCATTATTTTGAAATGAATTGTCTTCATTATGAATCATCCATGAATGAGAAGCTTTCATAGAGATACGGATACTTTGTAGATTTTTTCAACAAGTTATATCGACAGATATAAGAATCTTGCGTGCCAGAAAGGGAGTAATAACGGGAGTGAAGAGGAGAGAGTGGGTAAAAACACCAGAATAAGAAAAAGAAAATAAGATAAGTGACTTGAATTGAAAATGTACGAGAACAAATACGTATAGAGACATAAAAATATACATACATACACATACACATGTACATGTTGTTATACATATATATATATACATATACATATAATGTGAACGATTTAGGGAGAGAGGGAGCAACTCTTCGGAAGCTAGAATCTTCTGAAAGATGTCATGGTTCCCTATTTTTTGTGACTTCCTTAATTTATGTTTTCTTCTTCACATGAAAATTTTATCAGCATCTGTCAAGGGATCCGTTTTCTCCTCCCGATCCTCCTCCTGTTCTCTTCTTCTTATTCTGCGTCCTCTTTCTCGTGATGCAACCGAATACTTATCGTGTCTACGCACCGCAGATTCCGGTTTCGGTTTTGATGCGCGCTTCGTACGTGTACAAAGTAGATGGTGATGATGATGATAGTGATGATTATGATGAGGACGATGATGTGGGTGATAAGGTGGTTGGGTACTTGATATCAAATGTAAGTCTTCTGGTATACTTATTAATGGTTTTTGTTGTTGGTAATTATGTTGTTATCTTGCCTTGTAACGCTTTAAGGGATTCCATGAAAATTTGATTACTTACATTTTCGGCTGACACAAAAAACAAAATGTTGCTCACGTATCAATTCACTCGCGAGTGTTTTGAATGCTTTTTGCTTTCCTTTCTTTAAAAAGTGGGACTTTTTTGATGTATGTATGAAGGATAAGAACAAGATAAGCAATTTTTCTCATATGCTGATATTATTTTCACGCTTTACTAAACTATTTTATCGCATGAGATTAGAGGAGAACGATGAAGCAAGAAAGGAAGGAAGCGAGGAATGAAGGAAAGAAGGAAGGAACTCGCGTCAACTCTCATGGGACATCATTTTATAAGCATAATCATTTCGGTGATCGTCCAAGTCTTCTTCTGCTTTTTCTTCTTCTATGCAATCCTTCTTCCTTTTCGCTTAGTGGTTCCAAGACTTTGAGGGAGGGTAAGAAGGAAGGAGCGAGAGAGGAGACCACGAACCGCAGACCAACGAAAGCCACTCAAATTCACTCGACTTCAGTTGAGTCCTTCTCATGAGATCGTATTTCGCCCCTTCAACGTTTCCATCCCTTCACCCGTCCCTTCTTTGCCCTTAAAGACTGGGAGGTGAATTTGCAGAAAATACAACAACAACTACAACAACAACACTAGCAACAATAACTGTACATTTCAACATTAAGATGTCCAAAACTTTATATGGATTATTTACGCTGAGAGGGTGAATGCATGATGGGGGGGAGGGGGGTTTATCGCAATGTGTGGTTATCGCAATCCTCAGGCGATTGTTGTTGTTGTTGTTGTTTTTCCACAACGGTTTTTCTCTTTCTTTTTCAATAACAAACACATTTTCGCAAATATTAATACGTAATCAGAGAGGATACTAAAGTATCTATGCCATTATTGTTGTTGTTGTTATTATCAGTAATGTTGTTGTTGTTTTTGTTATTAGCTGGCTCTGCGCCATGCGTCTCAATGGCGCCAAAGTGAAATCCTCCCCTATCTATCCTCCCCTCCCGAAAATAGTTCTAATTTTCTGTTTGTTCATTTCAAGTGTATCGATGTACATATACATATCATGAAAATGTTGAACGCTGGAGTGTGGAGGGTGGGGTAGAGGGGGGGTGGTGATTTTTGATAAATTTTAGTCAAATTAATTAAATAGCTTTTATATTTTCTATGTTATAGAATTTTTATATTTATTTTGTTTTCTTTTTCCTCTTCCTTTTGTCTATTTTTAGAAATTCTTTGTTGGTCCATTTTGTATTTTTTTCTTGTCTCGAGGCGAAGGTTATTTTGCGAGAACGATTTATTTTAATTTAAATACAATGGTGTTGGTAACTAGCACACACTTATACACACATACACAACACACACACACACAAATGTACATATGTATGTTCACAAATATTCTGCATAATTTTGTGTGTGTTTTTTGCGAAAGACAAACATCGAATCGAATACAAAAACAAAAATCTTTGCCTGTTTTGTGGACCATTTCATGTGAACCACACACGTGTTTGTGTGTATAATGTGTATGTGTGCGTGATTTTATATATGCGTCTGTATGTGGGTCTGTTCCTTTGCATCTGTTGTGTTCGCTGGAATTATTTATTCAACATTTTTGGTGTTTAAACAGCGGCCGAAATCGTGTCTGTTGGCCATGTTTTTTGAGTAGCGGTGGGAATTTTTTCTAGTTGTTTTTATCTGATTTTCTGGTTTTTTATTGTTTTTTTTTTTATGTTTATTCAATATGTTTTTTGCTGCTTTTTTAGTTGTAATAGTTTTATGGATTTGTCGGTTTTATTTTTCTGGGCTTCATTTTTTGTTTGTATTTTTGTTGTTTGTATTTTTGTGGCTCGTTTTTTGTTGTTCCTTTTTTGTGACTTTTTTTTGTTTTGGTTTTTCAGAAAGCTGTCAAGAAAACATTTTTATCAATTTTTATAAATGACAAATATGGTTGCCACACACACACACACACATCGACAAACATGTGCGAGTGTATTTTGTGTTTTTTATTTCCTTGTTTTTCTGTTTAATCGTAAAATCAATTCGCTTCCATTTTGAATTTATTTCCAAAATAATGCAAATGAGAAAACAGAAACAAAAATTAGTACATGTTTTTCTGTAGTAGTTCTTTTTTGTAGAAAAATTTAATTAAATATTTTTGCATAAAAACCTTTGAGCTTTTTTCTGGCGAGTTAAAAAAATGGAATTTTTTTCACTTCGTTTCGTGTTTCGTTTTTCTCAAATGAAATAACTTCAAAACAATAATTCATAAAGAAGAAATCGGTTCATATTTGCAATTAAAGTTAGAAAATTACTTACAATTCAATGAACAAATCTCACTGCTTTCATGTCAAAAAAGAAAATTATTCTTCTTGTTTGTCCTGAATTATTAGAATCTTAAACACGGCTTCAGATGAAAGTCTTTCGTTGAAACTTTTACAACTCATTCATTGTACAAAGTAAAAGCGAACACAGACAGAAACGAAGAAAAACGAATTCTAAAGGAAGAAATCGCTTCAAAAAACTTCACACAACTCTAGCGGAATCTACTTGACACAATAAAAGAATAGAAAAAAAGTAAAAAACGAAATAAACGCAAACAACTTGTAAACTTTTAAAAGGTTTAGCAACCCGACTTAAGAACGCGTAAGTTTAAACAAACTTAAAAGGTTTACGTTTTTTTAAAGAAAGTTTTATAAAGGAATTCTTCTTTTCCTTCTTTTTATCATGGCCCCATAATTATCAGTATTTTAATGGAACTCAAGAAGTTCAGAAGTGTAAAATGTTTGGTTGAACTTTTTAACCATAGAATAAATTAAATTAAATACACAAGAAAAAAAAGAAAGAAATTAAATTTAAATGAAAAAAATCCCCCGAAGAAGTACCGAAATCCTTTTAGTGAGTAACTTAAAATGGGCAACCAGTTTTGGGATTTGTCGTCCATAGACCAAAAATACAACAATTATTTTTGTGAAGCGAAATCAAACAGAAATCCGTGAAACCTGAGAAATCCTTAAGAATGAGAGAAATATACACAGAGGACGAACGAGAGAGAAAGAGATGGAGCAAGATTGAGGGCTGAACACTGTAGTGTTGCCAACTGTTCGCAATTAAGCTCAAAATGTCGGTAAACAATGTCGATGTGGTTGTGGTTACCGATGTGAGGCAAACAATGAGCAATCACGAGTGTTTGTCTCTCAAAAACAGTAAAAATAAAACGGTAAATTGCTAGCTTCACCTCCTGCGTGGTTCCGATGAGAGCCTCGTGTTTTGTCAACTTGATGGAAGCAACATCAACAATGCCTCTGAAATTTCTATTTACTACGCAGAAGTAACCGTAAAATTTGAGTCCTTCTTCGGTAAATTTATTTCCCTAAAGAAACATAATTTCCCTTCAATTCTTTGAGGCTTACCATGACTTTAGGCTTTCAATGATGAATGATAGATCTTAAGCGGTAGAATGGTAGATAAGAACATAAGAAATACATACTTAAATGTCGATTGTATAAGGTTTTGGTTGCTCTTTTGTTATTTACCTCAAAGTGCTAAGTATTATAACTAAATATTTTAGAAGAATTCTGAAGCGCGGAATTCAAATTTGTCATTAATATATCCACATCATTTCACGTTTTTGGATTAAGACGATATGAAATTCCGAAAATGAAGTTTTTGACGATTTTGTTTCTTTATACTTAAATACCTTTAAACCAACAACTGTTATAAACTTATACCATCTATATACGGTTTCAGCTTTAGAGAATCTATCAAAAACATGTAGAAAAAATCAGCAAAAGTTGACATGTTATCCATATTATTAACCTGACCTATTAACGACTTTTTATTAAGGATTATTATATTTTTATATTTGCGCTTGAATGAACATCCGTTAATTTATCTAAGGAAATAATCCAACTGTTATTTAGAACGTGTTAAGCACTAAACAGCATAACCAAATGATTTACGAACAGCACCAATAAAGCATTCAGTCGTCACAAAAATAGTAACGATTTATGGGACACTAAAATTTTTACAAGCAATAAAAGTAGTACAATTTTTATATACCAGAAAATTTGATACCAGAGGATTAATCCAGGAATTTTTCCTTCTTTTACCAACAAAAAAAAATAAAAACTGAAATGCTTCGCGATGTAGTTATAGTTTGACGAACTTCCTTCAGCCATTCGATCCAATCTGGCACTATTTTTCAACATAAAATAACGAAAATTCCTACCAATCACTCTAGAATCAAGACCGATATAGTCAAAAAGAGAGAATGAAAGACAGAATGAAAGAGGGAGAAAGAATGAAAGAGAGAGAGACAGAGACAGAGAGAGAGAGAGAGACAGAGACAGAGAGAGAATGTAGGGATGCAGAGAGATATAGTATGAAAGTGGATAACGTGTAGCGCAGAGGTCAACATTAAAAGTGCTCCCCGAAGCAAATGTTTGGCACATCGGCTTCGATCCACCAAATTGACATGCATCGGATGAATATCGAAAACATTTTCGAAAACATTTCAACTATTTATCGATTCTTTTCACACAACCAACGGAATCTCACGCTTCGGCGGCACGGAGCACAGACCAATAAAGGAGGCATCCGGGCCGACTAGAAGGTCGCCGCCATTTTGAAGAGCAAAATTTAACGACCGCACGGCCTGTGAGAGATGTGAACGTGGGCGACGGGGTGTAAATACTCTAGACGGGTGACAGGGTGAATGATGGGATGGCCGGGATGCTCTGTATGTCGCTCACTACGCGGGCGGGTGGCTCTGGAAGACATGATGTTTGCTGGTTGTTGGTCGCTTGCGATGGAACCCAAACTAATGGTTTGGTCAACAACGAGGGTAGAGCAATAAAACGGCGACAAAAAGTCTGAAACGATGTCTGAATTTCGCAAACTCGGTGAATTGGAGTCAGAACCATCAATTATTTTGTTAACTCTGAGAGGACAGAGCAGTACAAGAACAGGAAGTGGAGAGTGAAGAGGTGGGAGAAGAAAAAGAGGGAAATTAGAAAAAAAAAGTGAGGATAAGAAGTGGAAGATATTAACCAGGCATGATTTGGCTTTCGCCATTATTATTTCCTCTTTTATTTTTCTCATACGCTTTCGATTTGAATTCCTTCATGCGTGACCTTCACAATGAAGCCATTTTTAATTTACTACCAAAAAATTAGAAACGACTACCGTCTGGTGACTGGTATCTGTGAGCAGTGAAGTGGAAATATTTTACGGTAACTCATAATAATATATCATGTACGAGAATATTATTTTTTCTAATAAGCAATAAAATTATCGAGCTCCCGGCTCTGCTGTGCTGTTGACAAAGGTCGAGGTCGATTTTAATCGGGAACAAAGGTCGTTTTCTTCAAGGTCCTTGTGACGCTGATTCGAAATCTATCTTCCAAACATGAGTCGGAGGTGAGATGTTCAAATTATCGTGGTTTGCCTATTTCGAATTCTTACATAAGAAAATCTTTTAAACGGAAGCCGATATAAAAGTGAAACTCTTATGTTTCATCTAATCCATAACATTCTATTCAGGAATTGAATTAAAATTCTATAAAAGAATTAAAAGTTTATACTTTCTTATGGCTTAAATTTGACTTTGATTTTGGGTTCGTTTCGGTTTATATTAAAATGAGTATAAATTTTATTTTTTGCGAGTTGTTAGAGCAAAAAATTTTTAGAGGAATAAGTTTTTAGGTGAACAATCAGTTGAGGTTAACATTGTTGCTGTTGTTTTCGTTATTATTGTCTGCGGTATGATGAATATTTATTGTTTTTGTTTTGCAGTACGCCAGAATATTACATTTTATGGCATAGAAACAACAACAACTGCAACGGGGTTTTTATGAAGAATGTTTCGAGTTCCGAGCTTCAGTTTATAACTTCTCTAGGCAATCATGGAGTCCAATCCTCGTAGCAACCAAGCTAAACCAGAAACCAAACGAAGCCAGCAACCAAACTAAACAAGCGATGAGTCTCGGTGGCTGGTAGACAACCAGCCGGCCGGTTGATTTTATGGCTGTTTGGCTGGCTGGCTCACGCTCACTTCTTCTTACACATTCACATAAAAACAGATACAAAAACTCGTATGTGGAGGCTCGGCAATAAATTTGTTGGATAATAATTTCTGTCTGGCGTCGGAGCAACAATGATATGCTGCGGATGATATATTATTGCATTTTTGGTATAACAAATGGTCTAGAAAAGAGAGTGTAGGTGAGTGGGTAGGAAGGAGAGAGAGGTAGGTACAGAGAACATCTAGCTTCTAAGTACGAGGTCGAAAAAAGAGTCTGACTGATGTTGAAATTTATTCACTCATGTATAAGCTAAAGATAAACCGAGTTGTCGGTTTATGTATTTGGAAATTTAAATTATGGTGATTTAGCAATTTTAAGTAGACTTTCTCTCTCGCTCTTCTTTCAGATTAGGATGGATTTTCTAAACTGAAGGAAATTGACACAAGTTTCTTGAAGACCTCCCTTTAACGGTGAGGATAAATATTCTCAATGGCACTCTCTGGTAGCCATTAATTTGAATCGGATGTTCGGAATACGTTATCATTGATGATGCAGGTCTTTGGCTCGGACTGTCCAACGACATCGCACTTCTCTTGAAGAAAAAAGCACTCAAAGAAACAAAAAAAACAAAAACCATCTCATTTTCCGTTGGACCCATTAAAGATGCCCCCAACATGACATTGTTGTTGCCTCAAACCTGGCACTGATGCTGCTACGCGTGGCACAGCATCGCAGCTCACCGCAACTTTTCGTGACTACGTAATCGTATTAATTCGATGCGAGGCGATGGTTCGTCTACGTTGGCGGGCGAAGGAGGGGCAGGGAGGTAGGCTGTGAGGTGTGAACAACCGCTTATTACATGCCTTCCTTAACACGTGCTTGTTGCCTCGTCCGCAGAAATGGCGACGCTGTTCGATCATTTGGCCAACAACACGTTCGAGAAAGCATCCGGGGAAAAACGTTGCTAGAATTTTCATTATTTTATTATTAAAGCTTCGCTGGTATTTTTTTGGTTTTCTTTTGAGGACGCTCCATCGGTCGATCGGTGGAGTTGGTAGGTTGATGGTTCGGTTCTTGCATGTGTATGTGTGTGTGATGTGTGAAAGCGTTGCCACTCAAAACACAAGCCTTCGTTCATAGTTCGATCGACTCATGCACAATTCGTATGCGTTGTCAGTGCGGTTCAGAGGTCAACCGAAGTGTTTCCTCTGTCGGCATCTTAATGAATTATAGTGGCAAGCACACGAACACATAATCACGCACGAACACATACAAGCACACGCACAGTCGCTCATAATAAAGATTATATATGGGGTCCATCGGCTGGTTTCTTTTTAAATTTCCTTTTCTTTTAAAAAAACTAAAATTTACAAGTTTCAAATTAAATTTTAAGAAAAATTAAATTTTAGAAAGAAACCAGCCGATGGCCCACCCTAAAATAATATATTAACATCATAATTTTATTCGTATCTAAGTCCAAAAATTCACGGAAATCTTGTATACTTAACCTTGAATAAAGGTCGCCTTAAATTGCTAAAATCAAATCTACCTCGAAACGTTCCAGTAACCGAATCTCGGGTCTCAATATCGCAATCCTCTCTGGTTTGAGTCACTGAACATTTTTGCCGCAAGGATAAAAAACCCCTTCTTAAATTTAGCCACTTTTCACGCTGAATAAATTATTTGACGATTCCTTTGAATGTCCTCGTTAGTTTCGCTTTTTGATGTCGTCCCTCCGCATCCGATTCACTCAATGTTCTGGTGACTGACGATGAAATTTGTGACGCGTATCCTAGCAACTAGTGAGTACTTTTCACACGCACACTCGCACATCAACACATACACATGCATTTATTTATATGAACATACTTTTTGCTTGCTTAAAACCGTCCTGACATTGTGCATCCTTACTTCCGTTTCCGCTCTTTTGAAGTTGTATTTATTGCACTATTTAGAATTTTTATATATACAAAATATACACATATCTTTATCCGCTTCCAACGCGCGGTTATTTTTGTGAATGTGTGCTTTTGTACGTTTCTGAATTCTTCCCCTGTTTGCTCTTTTTTCTCTCTCTCGCTCTCTCTCTGGATGTCTCCCTTTCTCAGATTCTTTTCTATGCATCCAATCTGTTTTGTTGCCAACGAATAAAATCATGCAAAACGTGAATATAAGCTGCTCATAAAAGAACTTCCCATAATAGTTTTTCGGGGACACACACATACATACCCAGAGCTACACACTTAAGGTAGCACACATACATACATAACGACGCATCTTCTATGCAAATAATACACACTTAGTTTTGCATAATGTTAAAGTATAAAAAGTATGTTAAGTGTGCTGCAGTAGTATTTTGCATTGGAAATGCTGGTTATAGAAGATGTAGTGAAAATAGTAGTAGTAATAATGGTATAAATAGTAATAGTAGTAAAAGTAGCCGAAATAGTAGTAAAAGTAGTACAAATAATAGTAAAAAAAAAAGAAATAGTGGTAAAAGTTGTTGTAAATGTAGTAATGTAAATAGCAGAAATATAAATAATATGAAGTAAAAGTAGATTATCCTAAGCTACTGTTCTTATCATCTTTCTCTCTCTTAATCTGTGTTTCATTAGAATCCTCGAAGAACATGTTATATGCTGCGATATAATCACATCTCGTCTTGTGTTATGTTAATCTGGATTACCAATAGCAGAGAAAACAAGAAATAGTCGAGAAAAAGTAAATACAAATAAATTTAGAGAACTTCAATTTAAATTCAACAATAATTTCCACAAAACAATATTTAATTTGAATTTCTTGCATTATTTTAAATGAAATATTACAAATTTACATAATTTTATTGCAGACAGATGCAATTTTCACAATGTTGGGTTTTTTGTTTTCTTCGTAATGCGAAAGAATTTTAACAAATTATCATATAAATTTTATTGTATACGAGAGCTTATTATTATACAAACACACACAGAAAGAGTCGCATACACACACAGCCACACACAGACGCACACAGTCACACATACACATACATAAGCATTCATATACACATTCATGTTCATGCTTGCCGCAATCATATAATTTAAAAGAATAAAATGCAGAGTTGAGTAGCTTTTTTCTCTTTTTTTAGTATCCCGAGTTTTTCACTTATTCTGAGATTTTTCTTTTTAAATTGTTTTGTTTGACTACTTTTTATTTTGCTTTTTTCCATTCTTTTCTTCGTTCCTTCTTTATTTCTTTAGTACTCTTAATTTATTCTTTATTTTTCCATATAACATGTTTGCTTTTATTTCCTCTCTTTTGAATATATTTTCACGTATGACGTCACTCATAAAAGCTCCTGCAGAATTCTTTTGTCAACACTTTGAGTGGTTGGTTGAAAGTGTTTCTAATGAGATTAAGCTATGTATGTTTTATCCTTACAGCCCTCGCTTAACTTCCACAGTACGTTTCTATGTAATACTTAACTTGTTTTTTATTTTCATACATTTTAAAATTGTTTTCCCTTTTCATATATTTAAGTCTCATATCTACTTTACTTCTTTCTGATGTATACATCATCTCTCGTATTTAGTAGGTGTGTCGATTACCTTGACACGTTTACGCTGGAAGATGTAATGCTCCATGATTGCATCCTTCTTGAAAATATGAACACATTTCATTTTAAGATTTAATTTCAGGGAATATTTTTCATATAGTTCTGATAAAAGTTCTTTATAGCATTCACGAGTATAGAGTTTAATATAACGTTAAGTATAACATTCATTATAACGTCCAGTACATAGTCACTCGATAGGGTAGAATATAGAGTAGAATTGAGTATAGAGTGTAGAGTATAGTATAGAGTAGAGTAGAGTATAGAATAAAGTATAGAATAGAGTAGAGTATACAGTAGATTATATAGTAAAGTAAAGAGAATATGGAGCACTCCATAGAGTAATGTATTTAGCAATAATTTAAGTATTGTATAGAGTAGAGTATAGAGTATAAAATAAAATAGTGCAAAGAGTAGTGTCTTTAGTAGTTTTTAAGTAGTGGCTACAGAAGTATATAGGGTAGAGTAAAACAAGAGTAGTTTGCCTGTAAACTGATCCAAACATCAGTATAGAAAAAAGAGAGTAGTATACAAAAGAGACGCATAATCAGAAGAGGCATATAATAAGAGGGAGGGAGAGAGGAGGCATTTAAATTTGCTTCAAAGGAGAAGCATTACAATTTGCATTCGTTTTACCCCACTCTTAATTTAAGTAGCTACAAAATATTCTGCAGAGAGTGCTTTTCTTGCGGAAGAGAGACAGAGAGAGAGAGAGAGGATGAAACAAAGATGCTTAAAATTTGTTATTCTTGGCATCGCACGCTGGCCTCTAGAAATGAGCCAAACGTGACGTGAAAATTAAATGTGTTTTAAAAGCGCAATCTTTTAGCCGGAACAGCTTCTTAACATCCGTTATTTTTGAAAGTATTAAATAAGTATTTAGGATAAAAGGGAAAAGTGTAGCCCATAAAACTGGACAAGGAAATCAAATAACCTAAAAGTTTTCCAAGCACAATCCTGAATAATTTTGAAGGGATTTTTTCTCTTCTCCAACTTAATTCTTTTTTATTTATTAAATGTATGTTACGATTTGATGGAAAAAAGAAATTGTTTGGGTTTTTTATGAAAAGAAAAATCGTATATGTATTTTTGTTTTTATCATTTCTTCATATGATATTATAACGGAGTAAACGGTACAGAGGGTACCTTCTTAGTAATACGTTGGTCAAATGGAAAAATCAATTTTAATTTAAGTAATCTACTTAAAAAGTAAATTGAAAAAATTCAATCTTTTAAGCGTTTCTGTATTGTTACTTAAAAGTGCAAAAAATATTTAATTTAATTAAAATAATAATAGAAAAAAGAATTAAAATGAGGAACTAAATATTAGGAATTAAAAAGTAAAAACAAAAATTCAAAAGGAAAACCTTAAGATAAAAATTTGAGAATTAAAAAGAAAAAACCAGGAATTAAAAAGCAAGAAATTAAGTTACATAAATTTTAGTTTCTAAACAAAGTAGTTTAGTTTTAATCAAGTTTCATCTAAAAAATATTATTTTAATATAAAATTTTTAATTTTTTAAATGAAATTGTTGAGAGAAAGCTTCACGAAAGAAAAGTTTTTCTTTTTTCTTTCTTTTGTAATCTTTCCTTATCTTTTTTTTTCTTTTTTTCTTTCGAAATCTTTTCTTATCTTTCCTTTTCTTTTCTTCTCCTTTCTTTTCTTTTCTTTCCTTTTCTTTTCTCTTCTTTTCTTTTTTTTATTTTCCTCTATTTTCTTTTCTTTCTTTTATGTATTTCTTAGTCTTTTTTACATTTCCTGTGTTTCCGTTTTTATATTCTGTCCTTTTTTTCTCTGATAAAAATTAGTTACAAATTCAATACACGTTTTTCTGCTTACACACAAAACTTTCCATTACTTGTCTATAATAGCGTATATATTCTTTGTAGATATGCTGTCGACCCCTCCTTCCCCCCTCCCCCCACTAAATACTCAGGTACCAGAAAATAGAAAACACACAAAAAAGGTTATAAAACAGAAAAAGTTTTTGTTCGACATGATTTTTATTTGAAAAGTTTTAAGAACGAGTGTAAATGAAATTTGAAATATACACAAATACACACAAATAATAAAAACACACACAAACATACTTAAATACATATAATAACGTAAAAACATGATAAGCTACGTGATATAAAAGCGAATATTTTTTATTTCGTTTCGTGATTTATTTTTGTGTTTTTCTTCCTTTTTTCATATTTATGTTTAATTTTCATGTTCTGAATTAATTTAGTTAGCCAAAAGTTCTTCGAAAAAGATGACCTTTTTTGATAAAATGCAAGAAAGGAAAAGGTTCTATTTTTTAGATTTAAATTTCAATTTAAAATTCAATTTATGTGTTTTATAGATGTGTATAATGGTGATCATTTAAAATCTATTATTAATGTATTAATTTAGTATAAAATTGAGAAGCTTTAAATTTTCATGTCTTTAGTATGAAGATAAACGAGTGGAAAAATCATCCTTTCATCATCACTTCAGATTAATGCTCCTTTTCCTCTCCCTTTTCCTCTTCTTCCTCCTATTTTTTTATTATTTTTTTCTTCTCTGTGATACTGGCAGTCATTAAAAAGGACGATAATTAGAGCAAGGACGATAAACTCTTCATCTGTATGTACATTGATAAAAACGCTTTCGTTTAAATTTCTCATTGAATACCGTTGAACGTTGAAAGTGCGGGGGGAAAACTGCGGAGAGGGGAGGAAAATAAACAGCAAGAATTTCAATGAGATGAATTATAATATGAAAAAAATAGAAACAAAAATGTTTTAAAAAACCACATTTTAGCCAGAGAAGAAAAACGTGCTACTTTTATCAACATCAACTGAATGATGGCGTATTTTCACCCCTCTCCCCCTCCTCCTCTTCTTCTTCTTCTTCAACGACATTTAAAGCAACTGGTATTTGTTGTTAATGTTGCTGCAGTTTTCTTTTATACACAAACTTCTCCTTGTGTTTGCTTCTGTGTTTGTCGCTGTAGTTGTTGATGGTGTGGTTGTTGTACTTGTCGCTTTTGTTGTGTTTGTTTGTTGCTACTATTGTTGTTGTTGTTGTGTTTGTTTGTTTCTTTGTTGTTGTTGATTCTGAGTACAATATGAATTCATGGCGAGTTCAGTTCAGTTCTCATACAAAGTTGTCATATATTCATACTAAAAAAGCAACAACCACAGAAATTCTCAAAGAAATTTTTTTGCGGCGAATAAGTTTTTTTTCACCTGAAAGTAGGGTACATTTTTCCCATACATACACACAAACATGAATGATAACATGCGCATGCATGAGCATCATTCATGCCCATTAATTTTTAAATAATTACATTGCTCTATTTCTAATTCTCTCTTCCTCTCACTCTACACCTCTCCCTATCCCTCTATCTGTCTCTCTCTCTTTAACTCACAATAATATTAGAGAAGATTACCAATGAAGTGAATTTTATTCACGCATCACGTTCAATCATTACGTCCTAAAGGCTTACGTAGTTTCTTGCTGACGTTGACGTTTCTGTCAACTGAAATCAATCAATAAAATGATTTGTATCATGTTCATCATGTACTCGTGTACCATTTCAAATGATTCCTTGAATTAAATTGCGAATTAATATTTGGATTTGGTATCATAATTATACGAGTATTTATTAACTTTTAGTTATGAGCAACATTCTTCTTAATTATGAGCAAAGAACAAACTGTTTTTAAGGAATATTAAATTTAATGAAAATTATTTCTTTAGTAAAATATGTCTAGAAGAATCAGTATATTGTATATTGTATTACTATTAAATTAAAATGATTTTTCAATAATAAATTTTATCTTTACTATTTCAGATTTTACGAGAAATTTATTTTACAATAAACTACTTTAAATATTTACTGAAGGTAAGTAAAATTATCTATCTATTTTTCATGTCTATCTGTGTGCCTATCTATAAGCTATCTTTTAATTTTTTGTAAGAATTCTGTTTTTTTAAAATACAGCATATTTTGGTTAACTGTTTAAAGAATTTTAGAAATTTTAGAATATGTTTTCTTATTTAAAAACGCATTTCAAGGTTTTCTTCCCTTCCCGGTCTATTTCATCGGATTCCGTTTTTGCATTTTCATCAAAATAGTAATAAACTTTCCTTTCCGCCTTTCAAACTTTTGAACAGATTCCAGTATCTCAAAAATTTGGAAACATTTTGATAGAATTTAAATTCAGATGTGACCCATTTCAACCTTCGACATGTGGCCTAAATGTGTGGTCACCACGGATCGGAGCATACAATCGCGAATCCGCTAGTGAAACACAATTCTTTGGCTCTGTTAGTAAGTTAAGAGGTTACCATAGCAAAAGAGGGCGGGGCAAGTCGGGGGTGAGTCGATGGGGGTCAGTCGATTAGCGTCGCTTATTTATAAAATGATCAACGGAGCGATCAGCGAATTTGTCACCACAGCCAGTAACCGAAATGTTCGAATACGCTATAAATAATGACCACAAATTGCAATAAAAATAAAAAACAAACATCTAAACCAACAATAATAACAATAACATCAACGACAACAGCGGAAACATCGTGTTTATAAACCATTTTAGGAAAATTTGTGATGCAGTTTTATATACTTAATTGCAGCGTGTCTGCATTAAAATGGGCATCCATAAATTTGGAAATATCCGTGGTTACCCGATAACCGGGGCGTGGTAGGGGTGGGGATAAGTAGGGGAGGCATGTGGTTGTCCCAAATGCGACAAAATTACACTCGAGCTGAAACTAAAATGAGTCTAAAAGCTAAACAATTGCATATAATTAGTAATGGTGGGTAAAGAGTCAAGTGATTCAAAGAGGTGTGTTACGATGCGGTGAGGTGTGTTGTGGTGTAGTGGGTGAGGTGAGGTGAGGTGAGAGAAGTTTTAATGTAGTGTGGTGTGGTGAGGGTTATTATTGTGGCCAAGTGCGCGTCCTGGGTAGAGTGGGTGGCTCTGTGATGAGTTGCATGATTAGATTTCAGATGGTTGTTTATCTGGTGCGAAGGTCCAACTGACAGTTCGTTTGTTTGTCCACTTGTGTGTTCATTTGTGTGGCTTGTTGTTTATTTTCCGGATTACCATCTGGTGTTGAGTGGCGTCAGAGGCTCACAGGACGTACTCATTTCTGGCGCTCACATTAAATGTGTTTATTTGTTGTGGTTACCGTAATGATGCGTATATATTATGTTACCTCCTCCCTGCCACCCGCCCTCATCATTCTCTTCCCCCGTCATCTCACCGAAATGACGACAAACGCTTTGGGAATTTTGTGGTGAGGTGACACTCAACTCATTTAAGGCCGAATTAATGACAACGGATGCAGATTAAAATTTGAAAATATTTTTAATGACATCACGGAACAGTTTACCGCGGTGGTGGTTCCTGGTTGCGGTGCGGTGCGGTTCTTTTGTGAGGTAGTATAAAAAATACGATAATACAGAAAAATTATACAAATTGTTCACAAGTTGATGTCATTTTCAAGTATTTTGATATTTTTAATTTAAAGTTTGAATAATCTTTTAATATTGTGACCGAGAATAATCGAGAAAAAGATTATCGCTTTTTTCAACATCCCCTTTCTCATTCTTCTTTATTTCGTGGAAATTCAGTTTAACTACACGCATTAAATTCTGCGGTACCCTCGACCGAAAATCGGATAACGCGTAGAACGCATACAAAGCGTCTTAAATGACATTTAATCATTCAGACACGCCAGAGCGAAGGAAATCCATTTTAATTCGCCAAGCAACGCCAAATAATGATGCCCATTCGCGGCGAGAATTTAATTTGGCATCACTTGAATGGCAGCGGCAGCGGAACGCATGATGTTCACGCCGCAGCCGATGCACTCCAGCGGATTCGATTGGGGGGAAAACCGACGCGAAACCGAGGCAGAAGCAACGCCAAAACAACTCGAAACCGACGCGAAACCGAAGCAGGACAGATTTTCGAAATAATTAGTTAGCAGCACATCTTCGGGCAGCACAACGCAGGTCATTAAAATTGGAAACCCGGGGATTTCATGGCGAATCATTCATGGAGACGAGTGTCGAGAAACTGAGGGCCGCATTAAAATTTTAATTACACGCGGTTTGTTTGATGCTTCGAAGTGCTTCGAAGTGATGTTTGAAGCTTACGAAGTGCGTCGAGTTCGCTGAGTTTCTGCGAAATATTAAACACACGCCATCAGATGGCGGGGAGTTTTTTTATCACCAAATATTTGTTTTGACAACTTGGAGATGTCAGAATTAATTTGGCGGAGCTGCTCGCATGCGAAGCGTTGGATTATCTGGCGACGATTCGTTTGATTTATGCTCAAAACAGATGTCTGTTATCCCTGCCATAAATACAGAGGCGTGAAGAAGAAGAAGAAGAAGTGTCAAACCGACAGCGTCGACGGTAGCGAGTCATTGTGTGGGTTGTTCTTACTTTTTAATTTGGTTTCCTTCGCGGTTGGAACTCCTGCACTTAATTTTTACATCAGCATTGAGGAGTGTTTAAAATTAGCTCACTATCGCCTTCTGCTGCTTCTTCTTCCTCTGCACGTCGTTGTCACTCTGTTACGCTCAACTATTTCATTTTTGACACCCTCGTGTATTTTCATATCTGTGATGATTAATGAAACAATTTTTATGACTTATTTTTTATGGCCACACTTTATTTCGCTCACGATATTTCTGGGGGAACAACTGGAAGCTCTCCAGACAAGCAAACTGAAGGACTGCGAAGAATCCAGTCGGGACAGCAGCTGAATAAAGGAATAAAAAATCACCAACATGTTCAAAACAGCAGCAGACAGTTTTTGTGAGTGTTGAGTAAGCGACGAGAAGTGCGTGTTACGTGTCTATGATCTCCTCCCCTCATCATTTGCCCCTCTTTCCCCTTCTTCATTCGTCTCTCCTCAGTCATTCAGATTTCTTTTCCGAATTCTTAAGAAGAAGTAGTATTTTGTGCCTCTCTCACTCCCTCTCCCTCTAATGATCTCTTTAACTATACGTCTTCCCTACTTGCCTCATTCGTTTGTCTGTCCGTCCGTCTGTCTGTCTTTTCGTATGTTTGTCTGTCCGTCTGTCTGGCAGTTTGTTCCATCGTGTATTACAAAACATGTCGTGTGGCATTTTGATTGCTTCATTCGTGACATTCTTAATGATTAGTTACAAGATGAATGATAAACGTCGCTCTTCATGGCATTTCTGACGATTGCAACCGTCATAAAGATGTCTAAAATATCATGCAATTCAACAACAGCAACAACAACTTCTACGACAATATTTTGTGTTGCTTGTGACATTCTTCGGTTAATTTTGTATCTTTTGGCATAAATGTCAACATGACTGAGAATTGATGATGAGTTTCTCTCTCCGGAAAGACGTGTCCAAAAAAAAGAAGGGTCTAAAAAATTGGACCTGTGATAGGACTGAATTTCTTTATTTCCGCTAAATTACTTTAAATTCAGTGAAATTAGTTTTAGCTCACATAATTAAAAAAAGGAATTTATTAGAACTTCATATATACAATATATTAAAATACATAAAATAATATAAAATGTGTAAAATGTGTAAAAAGAATATAAAACGATTTAAAAATTAACTTGTCTGGTTACTAAAATCAGGAAAGCAGAAAAAAATATACGGTTTTTATGCAAAGCATTTAAAAGGCGTAAAAAACGGTGAAAAGAAAAATTGTTTACACCAAAATTTTACAAAAACAGACCAACCGAGGTTCAAGTGCAACATTGGCGACAACAGCTTGCAACCAAAAACAACAACAACAGTGACACTTTCAAAAATAACAATAACAATAACCAGAACTTTAAAAGCGCCATCAACAACTAAAGTCAAGTAAATCGTTAACACCAAGCGAACCATTCCGGTGACCCATCAATCGAATTGACCATCACACCCAGCGATCCACCACCGAAATCACCGACCGAACCGACTCACTTACTGACTCACTAACTAACCCACTAATTTGACCCATTAACTGACCCAATAATCGACCCTAGAACTGACCCACCATTATTCGTTCAACGGATCCGTTATGCGTCCTGCAAAGGGCCCCACCAACCCCATCCAACCCCAATCGTCCTACCAACAGACCCCCTAACAGACCCACCGATCCACCCACTAACAGACCCACTAATTGACCCATCAACCGACCTAAAATGTTCCTACCCTGCGAAGGATGAAAGGAGCTTAATTTAAAATATCGATCGGCCACTCACATGTGTTTTCACCAAAAGATTAAGAGCACAGTAACGTGGCACCATTAAGTGGGTGGCGATGTGGGCGTCATATATTCACCATGTATCGTACGTGTGTGTTGTTGCAGTGACTCTCACCTGATGTATGATGTAAACACTTGTTTGTCATGTTGTTGTTCCTTTTTTTTGTAGAAAAAACTGGAAACTACGTGCAAAAACTGAGGTATTGGAACAGTACGAGGACGAGTTGCATCCGTTTTAAGATCCCTTCCTGTCCATGAGAGAAATGAGGGACATGTTCGACTGGGAGTGGGTATGGTTTTAAGTGAAAATCGGGCAATTTATTCGAATACTCAAAGTGTTGAAAAAGTGGTCAAGCGGATTGTTTTCAGATGGCTGATTTATGACTGAAAGGGATCAAGACAGATCCGCTTAATCCGAGTTGTGGTTAACAGTAAAGGAAACGTGAGTAGAGAGAGTTTTTCTGGGGAAACATTTTTCGGAATATTTTTGTTGTTTTAGTTTCGTATTCGTATTCGTATTTAAACCGTTCTCAAACGTTAAATTTCAACCATTCTCTGTACTTCAGTCGCCCCCTTTTTACACTCTCGTATCGCATAAGATAATTAATACGCCGCATTGTTTTCATCCTGAAAATTTAATTAAAACTTTATTCGGATATCCGAATCCTTGCGAAGCTGCATACGAAAGACTCAGACATGCATGCGAAACCAGACAGACAGACAGCTAGACGTACATGCATACATAAATATATACATTGTATATATACTTATGTACCTTGCGTATGTACTTGTAGTTGTATTATAGGGCTGCCTTTGTCAAGGCTAATTATTCATGATTCGTTATTAATTTCCACTCAAGTGCTTTCTCGACTGTGCGACTCACATGAAAAAAGTCAGATGAAATAAGAAATTTAAAACAAAACGAAATACAGAAGAAAATAACACAAGAGAACAAAACAAAAGACACTGAAAGCGCAGCAGAAGTGGAAAAGCGTTTATCTGCATGCGACGAAAATCATATCTCGCTCATGTTTTCGAATGCGTTTCGGAGCAGGCGGGAGTGATCGACGATGGGGCCGATGTTTCGGGTACAGCATCGACTTGAACTATCGGCCATTCCACCAATCAGTTCAACAACCACCTCAGCACAAGTCGAGCCCCATCAGCCGCCATGCAGCATGCAGCAATAATAATGCAACGCTTTTATTTTATAATGAAAAACGCAGCGATGCGTATAAAATAAAAAAATTATTCAAGTGTGTATGATTCCGTATGTGTGTGTGAAGCGAGGAAGGGGGGGGGGGGGGAGGGGAGAGAATGGTGCCCAAATATGTGGCAAGCAATGTACGTAGATGTCTGTGCATCATGCAGAGATAAAGTGCTGCGTAAAGTTTTTTAAACTTGTTTTGTTTTCCTTTTTCTGCGATTTTTTCCTCAGAAAGACAACCCATAACGAAGTGCCCACGATTGTATGTGTAAATATGTACAACGTAATAAGATAAGGCAACAACTATAACAAAAAAATAAGGAAAACATCATCGTTGTGAGTAAAATTTACGCCTGGCATCAGCAGCAAGTGTTCTCGATGCACTTCAATTATTGCAGCAGTCGCGTTGAACGATGCGGAAGATGAGAAATCATGTTCGCTAAATGAGAGCGCATAAATTAAATGCTATTGAGAGCATTTTACAGTGGAAAAGATTATACTCGAATTAAAATAAAAAATACGGTTAAAATACAAGGCTACTCTTATTTTTTTCTCTAAAATACTACATACTACTAAAATACTACGTCTTAAAGTTACCAAATTGCCTAAAATTAATTACATAACCAATATATTTACAATATAATGTCACTAACTTCATACATACAGTGATGTCAACGCTAATAGCAACATACAAATTTACTTCATGGCTACCAATGACCGCGCATACGGTGACACACAGCAAAGCTCACCGAAACACACCAACATAATCGATGGAATACTGATATACTGTATACCAATAAGTCTACGATTCCTAAACATTGCACAGAAATATCAATAGAGTCGATTATTGTGAGGAATCTACAACTGAGAGCTTAGCAACCTTCAACCTCACAACAACAGCTCCGCACGCAAAAGCACCCTCACCGCACCTCCTCCCCCTCACCTATACCTGCGGCAATCCTTCACTTCATTTCATTTCAACTCAGCCAATGATGATTACAAATCTTGATATGAGTTTCGAAATGGAAATCCTTACTAAATCCTTACCATTGTAAATAACAATAACCTCGAAGAAGCTACAGGGCAGGATTTCGAATAAGTCTCTGCAACTCATATCCACCACATCTACGAGTACCAACATTTATCTGCAAAGTTCTTCGACTCTTGCATTAATTTTACCCAAAATTCTTCAAACTTCTAAACTCTCAGATGTCAGCAAATAAGCACCAGGATCGAGCAAGCGTGGTAAAGGAGTATATGAGTGCATGGGGAACCCGACTCGATCGCCACGAGAGGGCGCTTTGTGTTGACGCTGGTGTTAATAAAAGTTGTCGAAGTTTTAACAACTTCTGTACGATTCGGTGAAATAATGAACTTTGTGAGTCAAGTAATCAACGTGCAGAGTGCATCAAGAAGTCAGCGCATCAAAATCAACATCGCTCTCAGGCTGAGTTTGGTTCCACGTTTATAAACAAAGTGGGGCTGCTAATCTCTGGCCCTTTCATCCCCCCTCCCTAAACTGCAGACTTCTCTTCCTCGCCAGAAAGGATGACGTTTCGACTGCTGTTTCTGTTGTTGGTTTCATTGTTCATTCATTTTGATGAGCGCGTGCTGCACTCGCTGGGCTTTCATTTGTTAGCTGCGAGAGGATGTGGTTGGTTGGTTGACTTTTATGCCACAGAAATGAGACTAACTAAGACTAATTATTCCTCAGAGTCTTGTGTTGGAGTTTCATGCGGCGCGGCAAACAAACTACGACCAACATATGTAAGCGAATGATAGATCCTTCCACATTAATGAGGAGAAATTAGTTCGCTTTGTATGGAGGAGCGATGGGAGTTTTTAGTTGCACAAAGAAGCCCGGAAGAGGAAATGCAAATTATTAACCGCGCTTCGAAGTATAAACTCGCATTTTAATCACTTATTTTTCATTTCATTGCATATGATATGTTGTCATTAAATGTACGTAATTTTCACTCTAAATACCAGATACCTAAATTAAGCAAGTAAACCCGAAAAAAATTAGATTCTGTAAATAAACTATCAAACATATTTTTTTGTACTGAGTACTTATTAGGATGTGTTTATATAAACTGTTCGCGAATTACGTGGTTCAGTTGCTTTCATGGCTTATTTAGTAAGTTAAACAAAGCGTCCTAAAAGTGCGCTCAAGTTTGATGAACAAAAATTGTCCCATTTATTTTACAGAGCGCATCCTAAAAATATGTTGCCGCTTATACTCTGTATACTTTCAATAGCCTTTCACAGCCTAAAATGATGCCATGCCATTTACTATATGTACTTGCTTTACAAACGGTAAATTATGCCAAATGACCTCTCCTAGTATACTTGACATACTTTTATTTTTTTAATATTTATTTATTTATTTTACTTTATGTTATTTAAATTTGTTAAATTATTCTGCAAACTTGTTTTTATCCTTGAACTTATTCTTGCCGAGTAAACTGTTTAAGGTCTATGGTTGTTATTGTCGTTGTTGTTTTTGTTGCTGTTACCAGTGCTGTTGTTGTTTCAGTCATTGTTGGTGTTGTTGTTTAAGTTGTTGTTGGTGTTGTTTAAATTGTTGTTGGTGTTGTTGTTTAAGTTGTTGTTGGTGTTGTGTGAAAATACACCACGACGTTGTTGACAGAACAATTTGCAAGCAAAACATACCTACAATGTACCATATAAAGCAGGTAAGTAAACACAGTGTTGCCACCTGTAAATGTGGACATTTGACAACTTCTTGTTTTATATGTAAATAACAATAATGACAACAACAATAACAGCGGATAATTCTGTAGCGAGAAGATTTGTCTCAATACTAATCACCCAGAATTCAACAGAATTTTAAAAGAGCAGATTCATTTCGGTATCAAAATAATTATATTCACTATTATAATTAACTTCGATCGAAAAAGTCGATCAGGCAACATTGCAAGTGGTACCGATTCTCCCCTTGAAGAGTTATTTTTCTTGCCATTGATTATATGAAAGTATTTTATTCGCTTCAATAAGTTTTATTGCGAACCATTTTCACGGGTTGTTTTTTTTCCGTTTTGTTGGCTGACAGGCTGGTGACGTCATACTTATGTGGGAAATGTTGGCAACTCGGTACGAAGTGATTTATTACTTCATTTATGTTTGTGTGGCTTAGAAATTAAATCGGAAAAACAACCTCAATTTCAGGAGAACAGAAAAAAATTCAACAAAAAAAAAGAAAATATTGACTTGATTTATGTATCGTGTATTTTTTAGGATTTAAGTTTTATTTTTTGTTTCGAAAGTTCGAAATTTCGAAAGATTTGTTTATTGTTTTCCTAACATTGTCAAAATAATCTTGGACAATAATAAAACTTGAAAAATTTATTTCATCATTTTTACATCTCATAAATTTTAATAGATTCTGTTTTCTTCTCTTTTTCAGCTGACAAGAGTCCAGATTTAATTTATTGTTTACGGTAAGTAAATTAATATTAAGTTTAACTGTAATTTTGAAATACCGAAAGCAGAAAAATAAAATCATTTGATTACTCTTCCTCTTTCTTTTCACTTTTCACTTTTATTCGGTATTTCTTTCTTCGTTGCTTTCTTTGTCTCTATCATTAGAATAAAAATCTCCGCATTAAGTTATTCTTCTTAGAAAGTAATGTGATCAGTCCATCAGTGATCAGTGATCGGTGATTACTGATTAGTTTGTAGCTTTCCTCTTCCCACGTTTTTCGGACACTCTTTCTTGTTTTTCCTTTTGTTCTTTGATTGTGTCGTTAAACTTTTAATTGACCTTTAAAGTTGCTACAGAGAAATATAAAGCTTCGGCAGAAAAACCTGCGCTGCTTCACCACATCACAATACTGTATACATACATAATATACCATACCAAGCCATCCTTCTTTTCTGTCTTCTGTTTTCACTTTCTTTCTTTTTAGCAACTTTGCCCTGTTTTGTTTTGTTTACTCGCAATTTTCGCCACCAGCTTGACAATAAGTTTGGGTTCCCTGGGCGATACGAGGTCCCACTCTAAACTTCTACTCTTGTACTTTTTTCCACTCTCCCCCACTCTCAGTTCTCGGCAAAGAAGAATTCCTCCCTCTATTGTTAGTGAGTGTAAAAAGCTGGACTAACTTTTGGTGGAGAGCAGCTCTCTCTAAATAACATGAAGACTCATTATGAAGGCTCTGCTTCTTGTTGTTGTTCATGTTTGCCCTTGCTTTTGTCCAGATGCTGCTGATAGTTCTTCTTCTTTTTTTTACTCTCCCTGAACTTTTCTTTCTTCCTTTACTTCCGTCAGCTACTTAACGCTTCATCTTCTTCGTTTATTTAGTTAATATTTCATTTTATCTTCGAGAGTTTCTCAAAATGGCGTTCGTCCTCTTCTGTCTCTTTCTCTTCCCTCCTTCGTACTTATTTACGTCTCCTTGTTAAACGTCCTTGTATGAAGTATCATCGCCTTCACTAATTCACCTCATCCACTATAAATTATAGGATTTTTTTGTGATTTAAAGCTTTTCGTTGTTTATCTTGGGATTTTTTATGATGATGACATTTTTTATTACAATAAATTGTTAGTTAGTAAGTTTTGCATTATCTTTGAAAAAATTGAAATGAAGTTGCGATAATGGAAAACTTCTTCAGAATTATATGAAAGTGAAGTAATTAAGTGAAATGAGAAGTTACTAAATGAGATTTCATGAGGGTTTTTAGAGGTACTGTAATATATTAATCTAGAGTGGTTCCATGAATGTAATTTTGTGTTAAGAAAACGAAAGCCTATTTAATTCATTGCCAACTGCTTTAACTGAACTGATGAACGATCATGATGCCTGTGTATGAAAATCAAGTGCAATCCCTCGGTCTCTCTCTCTCTCTCTCTCTTTCCCTCTCAGCGATAACTAGAAAAATAGCTGAATAAAAAAGGAGAGAGAAAAAAAGAGATGAAAACAGAAGGAATGCTCTGTGTGGGTGACGTTTCAGTCCTCACAACAATCAACAAAATGTGCAAAACATGACAAAAGCTCCTCAGCATGTCCTTGTGAGCGTTTAATTGTCACTTCTAGTGTTGCAACACTAAACAAAGTATTTAAAACGAGGAGAAGAGACAAAATCAGAGGGATAAACCGTAATGAAGATGGATGGGTGAGGGAGGAAGGGAAGATGAAAGCGAGGAAGGGGACCTGAATATAGGTAAAGATTCTGAAAGAACTCTTCTGCAGCGTTTAAGTTGCATTGTTTCGCTACACAAAGCAAAATTATGCGACGACGAACTACGAAAGAGGAGTAAAAAGAAAAACGGAGCTTCTAAAAAGGAACCGAATAACAAAAGATTCTGTTTTTTGCGTTCTACTTTATTATTATTTTTCTAAATGCGGCTGCAACGTTTTTGCAGTAAATTGCAACATATATTAGCAGGTTTTGTTTTTCAGTTTTCTCTGTTCTCTTTTCTCTGAAGGTCGGTCGGCGTTAAGAGTGAACAAGTGAAAATATATTATAAAATAACCACCAACCACGCAGACAGCTTTAAAGAGGGAGGAAAGAAAAGGGAGAGGGTGGGGAGAGGATAGATAGGAAAAGAAAGAAAAGAAACATAAGAGCACTACTAAAACTACTCGTACAATAGAAAAAGTTATAAAAAGTTTCTATAAACTTGTCTCTTCTGAATAACAACTTAATTGATGCTTGTTCAGTGACATCAAAAGTTTTTATAAGTTCTTGCTCGTGTGCCTACAAGTAGACAACATAGAAAAAATGTTCCACAACAAGTAAAACATTTTAAACAACAACAACAGCAACAAGAAAGAGAATGAAAACTAGAACGAAATGTCGATTATCTGTGATCCTTCAGTGACCACAACGCATGCATGCGACGCAACTAAAAAACAGAAAAGAAAATAAGAACAATTAAAAAAAGGATAGCAAAGTATAACAAAAAGGGCAAAATAAACAGTAGTGAAAAGAATAAAGAATAACAAAATAGAAGATAATATAAAATCTAAACTACAACGAAAACAGCAACCACAAAAATCACATCGAAAACCGTAGCAGTTTAGAAACCTTCAGAAATGGCCAGATTTTCCTGACTTAAGGAGCTCAAAGCATCACCAAATCAACTCAAACCCCACACACAAGCAAGCAAGAAACCTTCCATCCACTCATCCATCTAACCGTCCATTCATCCTTTCATCTATTCATCCATTCATCCATCTACACAAGGATAGTGAAGCGTCTCGTAGCTGGTAATCGCCATGAGAACTCTTTATGAAAACCTTGAGTCCACAGATCCAGGGACCAACAAAGATGCGAAGGTATCAGAAACAACAAGCTCGAAATGAAAAACTGCAACAACAAAAGCAATAACCAATAGCAACCAACAACGTTCATAGCAATGAAAAACTGAGCTCGTCACATCTCAGTTTTATGAAAGCATATCGAATGACATAAAATAAGCTCATTTTAAAGACGTGTTGTTGTTGTTATTGTTGTTTTTGTTACTTTACCCTTCCATGCCGTTAACCATAATTACCTTTATAAGTCTTTACGATGCGCCTCATGATATTAATGCGAAAAACTAAGACGAAATCAAAATAAGGACGAGCAAGAGTATGCGGAAAAAGAGGATGATGAAGACAAAAAAGGGAAACAAGCTGCTGTACCTCTCCACTTCTCTCTCTCTCTCTCTCTCTCTCTCTCTCTCTCACTGAGTGGTTAATATAATTTACTTGCTGCTTCTATAGAAATTCCAACAAAGATGTACATACATATAAAAAAGCATAAATGATTCTATATTTTTATGCGGGGAGTTGAGTTTGGACATTGGCCCGGAATATTCGGCCCTCCTTAAGGATGTAACAACTGAACTCAGCTCCTGTTATTCACTTTGACCCTCCAAGATCCGAATATATGTATTTTCTTAATTCTGTAATTAGAAATATTAAATATTTAATATATTCTCCATTATAATATTTAGGCAAACAGTTTCGATGCTATTTGATGTTATATATTTGTATTACATTTGTTTTTATTTATTTTATTTTATATTATTTTCGGTTTAATGAAATTTTACTTAATTTTGTTTTATTTTATTTTATTTTATTTTATTTAATTTTTTTTATTTCTTTATGTTAAACTTTCTTTTATTTTTAACTGAAATCTAAAGTCTTTTTATTCAGCACAATCATATATATAATCGGGTACAAATCAGTGTATAATTTCTCAATAAAAGCAGGTCATGAAATAGGTCGGTCGCTCTGTTTTAAGTTAGTCACAGTTTCATTGTTTAAATTTTTACGATTTTTTATTCTATTGTTTTATTTTTATTACTCCCGAAAGGAAGGAAGGAAGAATCACTTTCGAAATAACTCTTCTGTAATTTGGTTTAAGAAAAATTTATTATTGCGTAGGTACTTAAAAAGGGGTGCTTAAAAAGGGTCCTTAAAAAAAACCAACACATAAAATTAAAAACAGTCGTAACTGAAAAAGTTCACCTTTTTATATTTTTTAGCCTTTTATTGCTTTGTGTATGGATGAGGGTGTATGTGTGTGTTTGTGTGAGTGCTTGAGGCGCCTAAAAATGCATTAAGTTGTAGAGAAGGACGAGAAGAAGGAGATGAAGCAGAAGCAGAAGGTGAAGCAGCATAAAAGGCACAATCACCGGTTTGCTTTTTTTTGTTGTCTGCTTTTTTATTGTTGTGATTTGTTTTTGTTTTTGTTGTTGTTGCTCTCCCCAAAACATTATCGCTGTTTTACCGAAAAACACACAATCGCACGCAAAAAAACCTGAGTAGGTAAAAAGATTGAATTTGGCTAGCAACCAAAAATGCTCGAGTTTGACAATTTTATGAAATTGCCTAAAGTAGCTGGCGGCTGTGATGACGTCATCGGCATTGCCATCGTTATCGTAATGCTAGTTGTTATTATTGTTGTTGTTGCTACTCTTCGTGTAGTTGTTATTGCTTTTGGTTACGTTGTGCAGAGCTACGCACGGTTCTGCTTTATAATGCCACCAGCGACATGTCGAATATGTGGGAGGTGTGGCCACGCCCACATAAGAAGGCATTCGTATTCGAGTATCACTAGAATCTTCATCAGTCAGTATTTTCGGAATAATCTTCTCATAATAAGCATCTTGTTGGTAGCTGATTGTACCAGAATTACAGAGAGTCAAGACTAGAGAAAGATATAAGAAGAAAGCGGAAAAGACAAATGAAATCTTGAGTACTACTGTTCACTTTTTAGATTTTTCATCTCTGTTTCTTGATGGTTTTTTTTAATGTTATGTATTTTGCATATTTTTGAGCCTTTAGTTTAATCCAGTTCTTTTAAATCCTCTCGGAATACTCTTTTAAAAGTCTGACTCATGAATAAAGATGTAAAATCTTACAATAACAAAGAAAAGCCTTATTTTTAATAACCGAGTAGCTTTAATAGCTTATTTTTAAAGGTTCCCTTTTAATGATCAATAAAGGGTTGATGTACATACTTATTCCTGGAAAGATTACCGTTTTTCAATTCAGTTGTATTAAAGAATTTCACGCACTCTTTTCGGTTGAATTCTGGATAGATTCCTCGGTTGACTCCTAACTCTGATTCTGAAAGGAAGCTGATGACTAGATGACATGATGGAGCATGCTTTATATCTGCCTAAAATCCATCTTTATTTATGTGGACGTATCGAATGATGTTGATTGTTGAGCTTTAAACACTCTGTGCCATCGGCTGTTTTACTTCCGCAAAAACTAAAAACAACTTCCGAACACAGGTAAGTTAATCTATTGCCGGATATTCCGGGAAATTTGTTGCCAAAGCTTGAAAGTCTGCAGTGGAACGTATGAATATGAACGAGGAGTTCATGGAGTTGTCCATGTAACTCCATTTTGTTGCTCTGAGCATTACAACACCTGCTTCTGGTTTGGGTCTGGTTTCTAAAACTTCTGGCAGCTAGAAAGAAGTTTTAAAAAATTCGAAGACAAGACAAGAAAAGGTATTGAAAAACATCTTCTCGACAACGCAGACAGACGACGACGACAAAAATGTCGGTTACGGAAACCGGAAGACGTGTTGAAAATAGTTACGAAATGAGGCAGATCCTGTTGAAAGAGTTTTTTCCCCCTTTGTTTGTGTTCTTTTTACTGACGCTTAAATTTCGCGTACGAAGAAAGTTTCAAAGAAACATGAAAGAAACATGAAAGAAAGCACGCTCGGTTGCGCTACGATGAACTTTCATTGTGGATGCGTTTTAATTCTGCGTTCCCCGGACTCGTTCCGGATGCAAGAATGTCGTCACCGTTCAGCAGTCAGATGCGTTTACGTTGGTTGAGTGCGATGGGTGAAGGAGGGAGCAGAGTGCGCTGAGGGCGAGTCTGTGTACCGTTAAATGTATGGGTACATATCCATAATTCATAGACATTTCAGTCTACGTCTCTCTGATCTGATCTTTGAGAGTGCCTTTTTAGCCTTAAAATACATCTTCCTGTGCTTGGCCAGATGTCAGTGCACCTGTAAACGAATGCCTTGAAACTATTTTAAAAAGGTTTGAAAATGCATTTGAGAGCAACGGAAACGAACGATTTTCAGCATCTGTTGGCAGCAGCAGTTGGCAGAAGATGTGACTGATAGTTGAAAACTTGAAACAATATGCAAGGATGTCGAGTAGGTCGACATAACAACAACAAAAAAGACTCTTTTTCTCTCTTAAAGAGCTCTCAGGCCATCTCCCTCTAACCTCGGCTTCTTTCTCATTTTCTTCCCTTTCTTCTGACTTTCTGATCGTTTTTACTTTAATTATTTGACGGTTTTCTTCTTCTCCCTTTTCTTCGGACTTTCTGAAAGTTTGTACTTTAATTATTTCACACTTTTTCTTAAAAGACATCCAGGTTATTCCGGTTTTTTTCAGAAGAATAGCTGTTTTCAAAATCTTCAGTAGATTCTGAGCTCATTTTTAATCATTATAAATAAAACTTGAGATTTACTGGATGTTCACTTCAGTTGAAGAGATTGCACAAGAACTTCCAAGTACTTGTTACCTTCAGTTTTATGTATTCGTTGAATTAATGTTAAAGCTGGTTACTTGTGTTTAGGCCAATGAGCCAGACCACACTGGAAGTATCTACAGTTACATGAACCAATGAACGTGGTCACAAACACACACACACCCAACTTTCACATCTGATGAGACACTGAATAGTTTTATGTATTCATTGAAATTATCATAAATAAGACTCAGCTTTACTTAGACCTTATGTAGGTCAAGGGTTCAGTCCACACTTCAACAAAACACATGTGGGAAAGCTTTGAGTATGTTTTTGTGTAAGTATTAAAATAATCCTGATTATATTTTGAGTAATTTTATATGGTAATGAGAATTCTAAGGAGAAACCCTAGCATGTTATTAAACATGACTGAAAATGTTGCCATATCAGCGAATTAGACGAAAGCGTGTAGATTAGAATGAAACGTGATCAATCCACTGAATGTCAGTGAAGAAGAAGGAGGAGATGACGAAGCACAACAACAACAACAAAGTCGCAATCTGTTAGCAATAAATGTCACGCAACCGAACTGTCAAAAAGAACCACACCCTGTCAGCAACACAGCCAAAAGTAATACAACATCACATCAAGCGACGTCTGCGTTTCCTTTCAATTACTTTTCTGTCTCTGTAACATGTATATCTCTCTTCCTCCCTCCTTTCGTTGTTTTCTTACCAATCTGAAGGTTTAAAAACCCGACAGTCAGCATAACATCTTGTGATTGAAGGATCCACTTTCATTGCAACCAGAATCTGTCACTCACTCGCACTGTATCCACACAGAATCCTTCCTCTCTCTCCCTTTCTGTATCTCACTCTCACAGGTCCTCTTCCTCCCGCTCTTCCCTGCTCTGTCCTTCTGTTTCTCTTCTCTCTCTAAGTCGACTATGTGTGTGTTTACTCTATAATTGACACAAATCTTAAATGTCAAATCCTACTGAATGTCAATTGATTTTCCGGCAAAATTATTTCAATCAAGGATGCATGTCGACTGTGACTCGAGCTGCTCAAACCACAACCTCATCCTCCTTGAATGAATGGAGGACACAAGATGAAGATGTATTTTCGAACGTATAAAAGTACAAATAAAATAAACCGAGTGACAGGGAGAGACAGGGAAAGAGAGGGAGTGATAGAGTGAGTGAAGGAGTGAAGAGATTGAGGATGATGTGGAAAAAAGCTCACAATTTAAGATACAAACTGATTACAGAGACGTTTCACTGAGCGGAAGCAAGGACAAATCTAGCAGCCACCCACGAAAGTATTCGTACACGTACCCACGCGATCTCCTGCCCATGAACCGAACGGCGAACATGCTCACGCCCACATAATACTCGTACATCTACAAATACATTTCTCACCGAATGAAATGTTGAAAAAATTGCCATTTGATTGAATTGCCTGTCATCGCGAATACGATTTCGAATTCCTACGTTTGTCAATTCAAATAAACAAGCAGAAACGGTCACGTTTCATCAAATTTATTATGTATTTAATTCCTTTGAATTCATTTCTATTGACTCACTTCTATTATTTTTGTTGTTTATTTATTTACTTATATCTTTTCACATATTTATAGTAAAAAACTTACTCGTTTTTATAGTATTTAACGTATTAATAGTGAAGGAGTTTATTTTATTATTATTATTTTTTATTACTTCATATATTTATTAATATATTTATTATGGACCTTGTTTTTTTGCTTGTGTAAATTGTATAGAAAATTGCTTGGTTGGAGTGAAAGTAAAGCAAAACTCAGTCGGTTTCGAATCTGTCAAAAGCAACATAGTTCTGTTTTTTATGTGACATCCTGTTTGACAGATCACTTTACAAGACTCGTACACACCGCATCACAGTACAAACATTACAGTGAACTAATTTGACAGCACTGTATCACTGAATGGTCCTTCATTACGTGTCCTTGACTTCTTGCAATCGACACAAACATTTCAGAGTTCACAAACACAAAAGAGTTAAAAAGCACACTCTGACAGTCACACAAAAAACACACACAGATGCTCATTCAAATACAGTCACAAGCATGTACACAGACAGTCACTAATACACTCTGTCGCTCTCATCACTCACACTCTGTCTTTTGATATATCAAAGGATATGCTTCCCTCCAGCTTTTTGCAGCAATTTTATTTAAAAGTTCACTAAATATTTCCTAAAAAATAAAATAAATATAAAAATATAAATGAACTCAAACAAAATAAAATAAATTATAAAAAAAATGAAAACGTAAAAACGGAATAAAATAAATTAATGGATGAGTTTGGTTAAGAAGAGGTTGAAAATAGTGCTTTTATTGATGTTGGCAACATATTCCTCATTTAGAGTCAAGTGTGGGCTCATTGTGAGCAGCAGCATTAACAACACCAACAACAACAATAACAACAACAATAAGAGCAACAAAAAGTTGTTGCAATTTTAACAGTAAAGTAAATAAAATAGAAAGTAAATATAATTAAATGTAAAATTAGTTCATGTGAATAATCATGAATACTTAAGAAAACTCTCGAATATATTCGCCTAAGAGTACTCAGGAATACCTTTGAATGTATTTGCGGATACTTTTGAACACTTGTGAATTCTCGTTAAAGGGGAATTCTTATTCAATTACAATCAATTGAATAAAATTATACAATTATAATTTTACAAAATACAATAATACAATTTTATAAAATTATACGAAAACCAATAAAAATAAAAAAAAAGCTTTATTCTGATAGAATATTGTTTGTGATTTAATTCTTTGCTCATTTTTTGTTTTATTCTCTTCAAAGTTTGAGTGCATTTATTTTTTCTTTTTTTAAATCCTCTTCTAGAATCCCCTTCTTTTGCTTTGCATATTCTTCGCTTTGTTTCCTTTGGAAGGCTTGATATTTCTTACCTCCTTCTACATTTTTCCTTTCCTTTTGATATTTGAAACTTTAATTAAATTTAATTAATGGGACTTCAGATTACAAGAATTGCCGTAAAAAACGAAATCAGAAGCAGTCAATCTGTGTGACGAAAACGGAAGCCAATCTGTGTCACGACGGGGCTTCAGGAAAAAGCAAAAGAATTGAGTATAAAAAGGCCAAAGATTAACTTTTAATACCGGATTAAATTGGGTTTTTAATGAAAGCAAAGTCAGCCTTCAAAATAGTGCTTCATTAAAATAAGTAATTAAAAATGTAAAACAATAAATTCGGAGAATATTGTTTTCGGTTAAAAAAAGCGTGAATGACAAACATTATTAAATACAGACAGAGATATATACATAGATTAACATGTAAATACAGATCCAGATCGGAGAATGAGAGACAGGTATAGACTCAGATGTAAATTTACACCAAGGCTGATATGCAAACGAAGAGACATATAATGATACAGATACAGATAAGGATATATAGCATACAATGATGTAGATATAGAGAAAGATACAGAAACATTTAGAAACAGTTAGTGTACAGGTCTGGCATCCATTATAGATATACACTGAGACAGAAATACAGAGAATGGTACATAATACGGACCTTCTTTCTTTCGTCCTTCTTTCTTTTATCTGTCTTCTTAGTCTTCTATACTTTTAGTTCGTCCTTATCTCTATCTGTCTTCTTAGTCTTCTATACTTTTAATCTCTTCTTATACATTCACTCAAAGTTCATTCACTTTACGTCTGTCTTTACCACTTTCATGAGAACATTTCTTCGACTGGTCTATCGTCTGTCCATCCCTCTCCCTGTCATCCTGGCACCCTATAAAAGAGGCTCACATATTTGCAGTGTTTTAAGGTACCTTCTTTTAGAATCTGTTTTCTAAAAAAATTTCCATTAAAGTGAAAGCTTTTTCGTCATCACAATTAACAGCCTGCACCCACCGACGATATTGTTTCAGGCTTTATCTGCGGGGAGTCACACTGCATTCTTAGATCTCCTCTCTTCCTCCCTCTTTCCTCTCTTCTTTTCCTGTAATCTATTCCCTTTTCCACCATCCTCCCCCTCTTTACATTGTGTGTAAGTAGATAGTCTATCTAAATGAGTACTCGAGCAAACTTGCTCTTATTTCAAGCAGATTTTTGTTGCATTTTGACTATAAGCAGCTATCTCTGTGGCAATATCTGTGGCTATATCTGTAGCTATATTTGTAGCAGTTTCTGTAACTAGTTATCTGTAACTAAATCTTTATCGGTGTCAGTTGTAGGATGCGTAAGAATACCAAGAATATCCATGCCAGCCACAGAAGCTCTCTCTGTGAAAATGTGTATTTTTGGGCGAGATCCTGGGCGAGTGCGTTCATGTGCTTGAGTGTTTGTGGATAGTGCTTACACAACTACACACATACACACAAATACTCACATTGTATTACACTTACTTCATGAATTTTTTACTTTTAGGTTAGCAGATCAAATTTGCTTCTTCAGCATAAATTCTGTGTTGGTGTCTTTTGTCTTTCATTTCCTTTTTCTTTTGGTAGTATAAAGCGAAAGAGATTTTGAGAGGAAAACGAATTGTATATACGTTTACATAACCTAACAATTACTTTAATTATATGAGTTTTACGAGTTGGTAGAAATCGTAGAATTATTCGAATGGAATACTTTAAGGTTGAAACTAAAATGCAGCTATTTTTATGCTTAAATTTTTCGGTTTCACGTTGAAGAATTCTATAAAGCTTTACTAATTATTGACTCTATCGAAATATATGTATAAATTTAAGTAAATAATAAAATTTCCAGATTTTACGGTTTACCCAATTTTGTGAAAAAGTTTTCACTAAATTTTATATCATCTTTTATTATTTATTTAGGATCGAGTATTTACAATATTATTTACCAAAACTGGTGATTATGACGTTAATTATGATGAGCTTAATTCATTTCAACTTTTATTCCAATGAATTTATTGTTCGTTTGTTTTTTCTCTCTCCTATTTTCACTCCCCGAAAACTCTCCTGGATTTTGAATTTCAACTACTTTTTAAAAAACAGAGTAAAAAAGCTGAGCTTCATTAAATCACACTCTTTTTTTTGTTTATTTTGTTTTTGTGTTTATTTTTTTCGCTTGTTAAAGTGACCGACTTATGTAAGTGCTGCAGTGATAAATCTACAGTAGAATAAAAGCGATAAAGCAAAGCCGCCGCCTAAAAGTAGGCACCACTATAAAGTAGTGCAGAAAAAATGACCAGAAAAAAGGAACATAAATAAATCGTACTTAAAAATCGTATTTAAAATACCGACGAATCCCGAGAAAAGAAAATCGTAAAAACTGTGCATCCTTGCAAAATAACAACCAACCAACGAAAATCGAGGCTGCGATTGCAAAATCTGTGCTTATTTAATGCTTTGAAAGCAGTTCTGCAGGCGACGCTGTCGACGACGATGCTGCTGCCGATGATGCTGCTGCTTGAGATGCTGCTTCCTTTTTTTAGTCTTCAGCTGTGTTGATCACCTTGTTACGATGTTCTTTTGGTACGATTTTACCAACAAAAACTCAAAACTTTCCTTGTTTAATTTTTCATTTAATTCAAAAATTATTCCATTCTTATTTTATTAATTTCCCAAAAAATTCTTTGCTTTCAAATTCTTTTAGCTTCTAATTTTCTTAGTTCTTAGTTTCTATTTGTTTTTAATTTATTTATATATTTTATTTATATTTTATTTTAGACAGTTTTCGTGGTTATTTAATTTATTCTGCATTTAAATTATAATTTAAGTGGTTTTCCGATGTATTTTTTAGAATTTGGTATTTTTTATTCTCTTTTTTAAGTGTTTTTGTAACACTTCTTTTATTTATTCTTGGTGTGTTTTCTTTTCCTATTTTCTAATTTATTTTTATTTATGTGCAAATTTTATTTCTGTTTATTTTCGCTTCTGTTTCTGTTTCTGTTTCTGTCTTTGTTGATTTTTATTTTCTTTTCGCGTTTTTATTTTGCATTCAGTGGAATCGTTTATTTCGCTGTTTAGATTTCTGATTTCGCTTCACTTTTGCTGATGCTTCGCTTCGCTTCCTCTTTCGTTGCTTGCGTTTTTTTTTTGTTCGTGGTTTTTTTTTTGTCCTTTCGCACTTTTCCCTATTTTATTTTGGCCATTTTATTTGCATTTCGCCAGCATCATTTTTCACAGCTGTCAGCTGCTGACGGTGTTGTAATCATCGTCATTTTATAAAACAAGTTTTAAAAATGTTTTGTCAGTTCTGCTTATTGTAGAAAGTAACGGAGGGAAAGAGACGAGAAGAGGAATACAAAAACAAAGAGAAAGAGCCACTGAAAATAAAGCAAGAAAGTGCGGGGAGAGAAAAACTATGCAAAAATTCCCATAAAATTGCTGCAAAGAACGATCTGTCCGAATGCCCGCCCTCTTGACGCCCACCTGACTATTCGCCGATCTGTCTGTCTATCTTTTTACCTTCCTGTCAGTCTGCGGGTCTGTTTGCCTGTCTTTTTGTCTGTTTGTCTGTCTCCCCGTTTGCCTTTCAGGCAGTCTTTTTGCCACTTTGCATTTTTGTAAATTGTTTTTCGTGATTCATTCAAATGGAATCGTGAACTTTGACAGCGCTCGAGTGACGACGGCGAATTTAAGTTGCATATTTTATAGAACTCAGAATTTCGCGAATAACGGGCAGGATTTCCTCACGCGAAAGGATGCAGGGCGAAAGCGAATTGAATCCAACTTTCAAGAGCTCTCAGAGTGATGGCCTTATTCTGTACTCGGATTGAAAGAGAATGCAACATTTTGAATTCGTAAAAATCCATGAATGGATTCGTAGAAGAAAACATTCTAAAAAAACACAAAGAATAGTACTAAAGCGAACTAAAATAAGACTAGAAAACGGAAGAAACAATAGAAAAATATAAGAAGTGCGTATGGAAAAGTTTTCCTGGTGTTACTCAAAGTCCATTAAAGTTTAAAGAAAAACATTTTAAATACTTATGATTTTTGAATATATTACATATAATTTTTTATTATCGTTGTTATTACCATTATATTTATTATTGTTAATATTATTATTTTTATCAGTGTTTTCATTATTATTATTATTATTTATATTAACAAACAAGAAAACAAGAAAACCGTTTTTACAATATTTTAATTCTTAAATATGACGCGTTTATTTTATTCCAATATTTTAAATTCAAATGAATTGAAACTGAAAAATAATCGCAAAAAATTATGCATTACTGGCAGCTGTAATTTATACACATGTTTTTCTATGGTTTTTAAAACTTTTGTAGTGCTTTTTCTTTAGATTGCTTTTATAAAAATAAGTACTAATAGGTCTCTAATAAAAATATGAAAATTACGAACCAATGCTGAAGGCTTTTCTTCTTCCTCTTCTTCTTTGCCTTCTTCTTCTTGTTGTTTGTTGTTTTTCTGTTTATTGCTGTTCTGCTTTTATGATATTTTTGTTTTTTTGCTATTGTTGCTGGTGCTTCTTTTTTCCTTCATCGTTCACATTCAAGAAGAGATATTTGGGAAGACGAAAAAGAATGAACTCATGCAGAAGTTCAGAAGTTTTCTTTAAACATGCACAAAGTGTTGTCTGCTTTTAGGCGACGCCATTTTTATGCGTACTCAAAGCAAACAAAAACAAACTACGAATGGCGACAACAGCTGATGCTAAGGACAATGCTGTTGCTGCTGCTGCTCCTTTTACTACTATTTTGGTTTCTGTTCTAGTTTTTCTAGTTGTTTTTGTTGCTGTTACAACAGTATTTTTGTTGTTCTTATGGTTGTTGTCATGGTTCCATTCTTATGTTGTTGTGGTCCCCTCATTCGCATCCTGTCATAAGTTTTTAATCACTTTTCTGTTTTTCTCTTCTTGCTTTATCCTCTCTTCTTGTTGTTTCTTTTGCTTCTGCTTCTCTTTCTTAACATCGTAGCTGTTTGTAGCATCTTCGTTTAATTGCTCTTTTGCACAGAAGTATCACAACATTTTACATCACGATTATTTCTCTGTAGCATAGCAACACAGTAACAGCAACAACAACAACCACAGCAACAACAACAACCACAGCAACAACATCAACAGCAGCAGCAATAATACAACATCAACATAGAAACACATCAAAGAAATATTAATTATTTTTGATATGATCTCGCATATTTTATTCCATGTACGTTGTGAAAAAAGTTGCAGCGATGAAGGACAGCGGGTGGAAAGTAATTCATTTATACAAATTAAATAGAAAGTTTTTTTAAAGGAATTGAAAAAAAAAACAAAGTCCAAGAACATTCATTAAACTAAAGTAAATCAGAGGCAATGGATCGTAATTATTCGAGTATTTTAACATTGCTTTGTGTAATTAAGAATAAATGCTGCGTTGCTTTTGTATAAACTTTAAAAACTCGTGCCTTATGTACGAGTATATAAAAGAATTAAGAAAAGAAGAAGAAAAACGAATTAATCAATATATTTTAAAAATAGCCATTCTATGGAGATTCTTGAGAAAGACAAACCCATATTTTATTGATAATTTAGACACAAAAGTGTTGTTCTTAAAGCACTTCTTTCTGTTGTTTGCTTTTTCATTATTGTGTGTATTGTTGCTCTTGTTGTTCTTATGAACCTACATATTCTTCTATTTAAAATGTTCCTTTTCTTACGTATGTATAAGATATTTTTCCCATAGCATTTGACTTTCTTCTTCTCGTTGAACATCCTTTCATTTCTCTCCTTTCCTTAAATCTATACACTCTTCTGAACTGTCTACACTTTTCAATCTAAAGCAACTTCTCTGGCTTATGGCCATAAAAGCAACGTTGTAGTTGAAAGCGTTCCTAACATTCTTATTATTAGATACATTTTCTTAATCTATTAGCAGTTGGAACGATAATACTTCTGCTCCTGTAATGAATTGAGGCGTGGGGGGCGTGTCACGAAGTCGTTGTGCCTGTCATGATGTCAACATTCACCAAATTTATATCCTTGAAATTTTACCCAGAAGATAAAATAAACAGAAAGATACAATAATAATAATAAGTCTACTTCGAAGAATCTTACGAAGAGATGAAAGGCTAATAGACAGAGAGAGATAGAGATAATTAGAGAGAGGAGAGAGAGAAACGGAGAGACTTGGAATAGAGATTCGGAAGACAGATTTTTGAGTGCCGTTATTTCAGTTATTCCTGTTACAGATTTTGTTGTTGCAACAAATGTGAGTGCAAATACAATTCGTATCTATAATACTAATAACAACAATGCATTCATTGTACCTTCAACTACAATACAAACTTCAAAGGAAACTTAATTTATTAAATCCACTTGAATACAAGTTCAAATTGGTAACAAAACGACTGTAGAGCTCTTGTTCTTGTTCTTGTCAGTTTGAATTCAGAAGTTGACTTGCGTTGAAATTAAGATTTGATTTGACATGAGTTAGTTCAAGTTGATCTGCGAGAGTTTTCCCAGAGCAACAACAATTCTTCGTTATTGTAGCGTATTATTTAATAGAAATGATTTGTATTTCCAAAACACGCTCTAAAGAATCATACAGAAGCCGGAATATGATTGCAAATGGAAACGATGTCAAAAAACATTCGTACAAACAGCTTATTAAGAAAGTTTCAGTTCCATTGTTCGGGTTGACTTCTTTCATGAATTTCGGATGAAGTCAGTCAGATGTCAGAGAACTACAGTGAAATTACACAATTGAAATCTGACTTCCTTCGGCTAAGTGTTTAGATTTTCTTATTTGTTTTCGATTTCCTAGATTATTATTGATGTTTTCATGTTTCATTTTAATCAAGAGATAGTTTTTCAAACTATATACAGAATATGAATTCAAAGATGAAAGATCTTCAAAAGATCTCAATCTCTTTTTATCCCATCAGGATTATAATCCAATATATTTTTGTTACCTTTTCATTTATAATCTAATAAGGTTTCTGTTCTATCGCATAAGAGTTCTGCGATATTCTCATTCAGATTTCTAAAAGTGACAAAAACTGAAATCTCACTGAAATCTCAAAACTTTAACATTAATTTTACAATTCTATCTCCTCAAAATATTAAAATCATATAAGCTTATAATTGAGTTATCGTAATGAACTCTTCATTGTTCAGTATTATATGAATTATTGACTTCTTTACAGTACAGTCTTGTACAGTATTTATTTTATTTTTATCTTATTTGTATCTTTCTATTGTATAATATTTCGTATTATTTTCATTGTCAGTCAGACAATCAAGCCCAGTTCGTCATTCTTTTGTACTCGTCTAGCTAAGAATTCAATTGTCCATTCAGAGAGACAGAGTTACGGGAAGAGAGAAAATAACATGAGGCATGAGATAAATAAAATTTTCTTTGTTGTTTTATCAAATAACAAATCTTCTGGACTTGGAAATTAAATGGAAACCATCGATATTTGTAATGATAAAGACATTCTTCCCTTCCCTCCCTTCAAATTAAACCATACCCCCACCATGTTAAATATCTTCAAAGTACTTCTGATATCAGATCATTGGATGGTTGAGAAAATATGCGATTTTTAAAGATTCGAAGTATTTTTCAGGGTAATTTCTTTTCACTTATCCATAAAATCCGATACATTCGTTTTATAGAGAGGTCCACGGAGTTTATATAGAGTTCTATATTAGTCTTTATAGAGTTTTATAGAGGTTAAAAAATTAACCACCAGATTCAGAAGTTTCCACGGTGTCGGAAGTAGATTTATAAATGTTCGTAGTTCTGAAGAATTTAAGAGTTCTGCGTTAAAGTTAAAAACATGTATTAATCATAATCAAAGAAATATCATTGCTTTCAACAAATAAAAACAAAGGATCTCTCTCTCTCAACATCTCTTCTCCCCCTTTACTCTAATATCCGTTTTCTAGAGCTCGTGAATAAATTACCAATGATTTAAGTCTCTTAACTCAGATGCAGCATAGTTACAAAAAGTCAGCAACATGGTTCAGCCAACAATTGTTATCATCTTTTGATAACTGCTATTCTGGCAGGACACCCATGACCATCACCATCCCACTCTCTCGCTTTGCTTTATTTGTACTTATTTGTTTTACTCATTGTTTATTGTTGTACTCAGTTGTATTTCGTTGTTGTACTCAGTTGTAGCTATAGTTGTCGTGTCGTCTCTACTTAAACCTGATGGCAGGCGATTATTTTAAATGTTGCTGTCATTAGCATCTCCGGCTACGTTCCCCACATATAGCCACCGCCCGTGGATAGCAACTGCTTAGAGAATAAGCGACGATAAGTTGTCGGTTGCAACAATAACAACAAAATAAATATTGCAAATCTTAAATGAAATTTTTTAATACTAATAATTCACTCTGTCTTTTTTTCTCTCTCTTACACTCACTTACTCTTACTCTCACTTTGTTAAGAAAATAGAATAAGCAGTAGTATTTCTCAAATATTTGCACTTTTCTTTTATTTCTGCGGCGCATTTTGTGTTATTTATTTTGTTTAGGGTCAAACTTTGAATTATAAATTTTACCTAAATTATTCCTTTGCGAAATGGAAAACAACAGCTGACTGTTCTGTCATAGCAAATAGAATAAAAGGCACAGTAAACAGTTTTGCAGTCATTGCAACGGACTTAAAAGCACTGGTTGATTTAATACAAATCAAAAAAATCAACTAATTGCTATTTCTGTCCCTCTCTATCTCTTGCTCATCATTCTCAATTTGTCCTTCTCTCTCCACAACGATTTTCATAGTAACCATTTGTTTATAAGCTTCCTAAATAATTTTTTGTCTTCGTTTTTTTACTCACTGTATGTAAATAATTCGCAATTACTTTTTTGTGTTCGATATGGTTAAAAACAACTCTAAGGATGATCTAGGCGTGGTCCCGAATTCCGTTGTCAGAAGTGGTTCAATGAATGCATGCATAAAATTTGAAAATAAAATTGATTGATACGATGTTGCCAATGTTCAGTGTGACACCAATACTCTCCTCCGATGTGCACGGCACAACAATACTTGATTTGAAATCAAATGCCAGAGGACGACGAGTGACCATGTTGCTCCTCTGAAGTTGACCAGTAATGTTAATACTTGATTGTTATCAAATGCCAGAGTACGAGTGACCACGTTCCTCCTCTGAAGTTGGCCAGTAATGTTATAATACTTGATTGTTATCAAATGCCAGAGTACGAGTGACCATGTTCCTCCTCTGAAGTTGGCCAGTAATGTTAATGCTTGATTGTTATCAAATGCCAGAGTACGAGTGACCATGTTCCTCCTCTGAAGTTGGCCAGTAATGTTAATACTTGATTGTTATCAAATGCCAGAGTACGAGTGACCATGTTCCTCCTCTGAAGTTGGCCAGTAATGTTAATGCTTGATTGTATATCAAATGCCAGAGTACGAGTGACCATGTTCCTCCTCTGAAGTTGGCCAGTAATGTTAATACTTGATTGTTATCAAATGCCAGAGTACGAGTGACCATGTTCCTCCTCTGAAGTTGGCCAGTAATGTTAATACTTGATTGTTATCAAATGCCAGAGTACGAGTGACCATGTTCCTCCTCTGAAGTTGGCCAGTAATGTTAATGCTTGATTGTATATCAAATGCCAGAGTACGAGTGACCATGTTCCTCCTCTGAAGTTGGCCAGTAATGTTAATACTTGATTGTTATCAAATGCCAGAGTACGAGTGACCATGTTCCTCCTCTGAAGTTGGCCAGTAATGTTAATGCTTGATTGTATATCAAATGCCAGAGTACGAGTGACCATGTTCCTCCTCTGAAGTTGGCCAGTAATGTTAATACTTGATTGTTATCAAATGCCAGAGTACGAGTGACCATGTTCCTCCTCTGAAGTTGGCCAGTAATGTTAATACTTGATTGTTATCAAATGCCAGAGTACGAGTGACCATGTTCCTCCTCTGAAGTTGGCCAGTAATGTTAATGCTTGATTGTATATCAAATGCCAGAGTACGAGTGACCATGTTCCTCCTCTGAAGTTGGCCAGTAATGTTAATACTTGATTGTTATCAAATGCCAGAGTACGAGTGACCATGTTCCTCCTCTGAAGTTGGCCAGTAATGTTAATACTTGATTGTTATCAAATGCCAGAGTACGAGTGACCATGTTCCTCCTCTGAAGTTGGCCAGTAATGTTAATGCTTGATTGTATATCAAATGCCAGAGTACGAGTGACCATGTTCCTCCTCTGAAGTTGGCCAGTAATGTTTAATGCTTGATTGTATATCAAATGCCAGAGTACGAGTGACCATGTTCCTCCTCTGAAGTTGGCCAGTAATGTTAATACTTGATTGTTATCAAATGCCAGAGTACGAGTGACCATGTTCCTCCTCTGAAGTTGGCCAGTAATGTTAATACTTGATTGTTATCAAATGCCAGAGTACGAGTGACCATGTTCCTCCTCTGAAGTGTGGCCAATGCTGTGTAAACAAACCAGTGCCGGAGTTGTGACGTGCATGTTATCTGACCAGCAGTATATGATAATGCATTCATAAAGTGCGGAAAAACCTACCATGTGGCAACCGGAGTTAGAGATGGGATCACTTTTTGGTTACAATTGGTTTTTTCCCCAGAGGATCGACTGTCTCTTAATTATAATGTTGTGTGTTATTAAATAGTGAACCATGATTCAGTTTATAAATTATGCTGAATCAGGTTGTTTCTCTGTTCTTGTTATCATTATTGTTGCGTGTTGTGGATGTATTTTATTTGCTCAACATTTTTCTGGAAAAAAATTCATAAAAAGGGGTTGAAGGTATTTTCTGCATTGACACGCAGATAATCTGGTGAACATGGCTTTTATTATTACTGATATTATGGTTGTTTTTGTTGTTCTTGTTACTATAATGATTTTTCTTGTCATGCAAACTTCCAATGGACATGACTGGGAGCAAGCGAGTGTGAGTGGGAGAGACACGAGAGACAGATACGTTTTCACGATACCCGGTATCGTTGCACGTAAAGCGTGAGTTAAATTTAGTAGCTGCGTTTAAATTCAATTACTTTGTAAAACCCAATAGATTAAACAGAAATAGATACATACATCTACTAATATATATTAATTAACTACAATATATAAAGTTTAATTGCTATAAAGAAAGATAAGAAGCAAGTTTTCTCTGATCTCTCTTTCAGGAGTTATTTTGCACTTATTTCGTGGAAGTGTTGACGAAATAAAAATATCAGAAAATTAAATCAGATGATGAAGAAGCATTGACGCGTAACAATTAACTTGAGACTCTGTGTTTTTCTCTTGTTTGCAGCTCTTGAAGATGACGCTCCGGCTGACTGGATTCTCTGAGTGGACGCCAGCAACAATAGAAAAAAATACAACGGCAACAGCGAGGACAACTGATGATGGTGTAAAAATGGCTCTGGGTCTGGTGTAGTCGAAAGAAGAAAAGAAAAAACGGCAGAGGAAAGAAACACAAATACAAAAGGAAGGAAGTCGAGGAAATGATAAGCAGAGAGGCAAGCCAGTACTAAGGCAACAGCAACAACAACAACAACAATAGCTACGCTTTCATTAGTGCGAAGTGAGTAGCGAGTGCTGCCAACTGTGACACTGAAGAAGACGCTGCTCACAAACAATAAAAAGGGGCGTGCAACCCGCAGGAAGCTCGGCGCTCACTTGCACTCTCTCTCCGCTTCGCAGGTGGAGAGCATCACCACCATCTGTCAAACTGTTCAAGTGACAGTCTTCGAAATTAACACAAAAGCAGCTCACCGCACTCAGCAGCAGTCTCTTCAGCGAGCACTGCGCCTGAAGGACGCTGAGAGGGCGGAGGATCGTCGCGTGCTTCATTTTTTATGGCGATGCTGGCAGCTACTTGCACGTGGTTGACAAATGAATCAATTTGAACGTCAAACGGAAGGAGAGCAAGAAAACACACCCACTTCAGGGAGAGACTGCGGCTCAAGTGGCTCGTGGATGGCGTTGTCTGGTGCCTCGTCAGGGCCGCAACAGCATCTTCACCACCACCACCACTCATTTTACACACACAAGCGAGGCAACAACACGCAGATTATGAGGAACAAATAACATAATTCGAACTGAGCAAAAGAGAGAAGAGAGAAAAACGTTTGCAGCAGACGCTTCAAGAGCGACGTTTGAGTGCCGGTGCGGCTTTAAAATTGATGTCAGTTGCTTCTTGAGCATTTAGTAGTCACACATCCGGAACAGCAGCCGCAGCAACAACAACGACCCACTCTCGAAACACGCCGGAAGTTGATGTCAACCGCTGTGCGTGCCTCTCAACCATGCTGCATAGAAACAAGCCGCACGCCCCCCTTCCTGCCGTCCCTCACTCCGCCTGGTGGCACTCGCGAGCCCTACTGTTCATGCTGCTCACCGCCCTACCACGCCTCATCGCCGCCTGCCCGGCCGACGTGTGCGTCTGCAAGTGGAAGGGCGGCAAGCAGACCGTCGAATGCGGAGGCCAGCAACTGTCCACCATCCCCGAGGGCATGGATCCGGGCACTCAGGTGCTGAACTTCTCCGGCAACAGCCTGCAGGTGCTCCAGAGCGAGCGCTTCCTGCGCATGGACCTGCTCAACCTGCAGAAGATCCACCTGGCGCGCAACCAGCTCAGGCACATCCACGAGAAGGCCTTCCGCGGCCTCACCAACCTCGTGGAGCTGGACCTCTCCGAGAACGCCCTGCAGCGCGTGCCCAGCGAGACGTTCCAGGACTACACGTCGCTGATGCGGCTCTCGCTGAGCGGCAACGACATCCGCGAGCTAAAGACTTCCGCCTTCCGGCACCTGTCCTTCCTCACCACCCTCGAGCTCAGCAACTGCCAGATCGAGCGCGTCGAGAACGAAGCCTTCGTGGGCATGGACAACCTCGAGTGGCTGCGTCTGGACGGCAACCGCATCAGCTTCATTCAGGGCGCGCACATCCTGCCCAAGTCGCTGCACAGCATCTCGCTGCAGGCGAATCGCTGGACCTGCGACTGCCGCCTGCTCGACCTGCACGCCTGGCTGGTCAACTACAACACGCCGCAGCTGGAGGAGCCGCGCTGCTTGGAGCCGCCCCGCCTCAAGGGCCAAGTCATCAAGTCGCTGAAGCGCGACGACTTCGCCTGCCTGCCCGAGGTCGAGCCCCAGTCCACGTACACGGAGATCTCGGAGGGCCGCAACATCTCCATCATGTGCGTGGTGCGCGCCATCCCGGCGCCCAGCGTGCTGTGGCTCTTCAACGGCCAGGTGATGACCAACGACAGCCTGCTGGACAACCTGCAGCACCTGTTCTACTACATCGACGAGAGCGCAGTGGGCAGCGCCGAGGAGAAGCGCAGCGAGATCTTCATTTACAACGTGGGCGCCGAGGACAACGGCACCTTCTCGTGCGTGGGCCAGAACGTCGCCGGCACCACATTCAGCAACTACACGCTGCGCGTCATCGTCAAGGAGCCGCCCGTGGTCAACGAGGTCTCGTTTCCACGCGACTACATGAAGTACATCGTCGCGAGCAGCACCGGCGCTGCCGTCATCTTCGTGGTGCTGCTCTGCACCGTCGTCATCAAGTGTCGCCGCGGCAAGCCGAGCAAACGCAAGAAGGGCAGCAGCCACGGCGGGCACGCGACCAGCAGCTCCACCGACGGCAGCAACAGCAACGAGACGGCGTTGATGAAGTGCTCGTCCATCGTAAACGACGACTGCGGAAGCGTGGTCGGCTGCAGCGGCGGGTTGGAGGGCCTCAACGGCATGTCCGACCTCCTGATGCAGGGCGAAGGCGGCAGCATGACGCCCTCCAAGCTGGCCAAGGAGAACGGCATCATCATCGGCGGCCAAATGAAGCAGAACCTGATGATGTACGCGCCGGCTCACTTCCAGCAACACCTGCTGGACGGCGGCGGGGCGGCGCATTCGCTGCAGTTGGGCTCCAGCTCCATGGGCGGCGGTAGCAACGGCGGCACCCCGCCCCCGCAGCTACTCATCGGTCCCGCCTCCTACTGTTCGCCCCCCGCCTCGCTGCGCAACTTCGCAGAGAAGAACCCCGACCTGGTCAACGACGCCGAAAGTGTGAAGCACAAATTGAAGCCCGGCTGCAGCGAGGGTGCCGACTACGACGGCGCCAGCGACTGCTCAGCCCCCTGCAGTCTGCAGACCCTGGCGCAACCCAGCTACGATAACTGCTACCAGTTGACCGCCGCGCAGTTCGGTCCGCAGATGCTACGAGCCGGTGCGACGTCGAACAACCTAAACCCGGCTGTGGCCCGCTTTGCTGCCATGACTACGCTGCCGCGCGGCATGCAACTCAAAACAGTCATGCAGAACATGTCGTCTCTGGGCCCCAGCGCGGCGGGTGTCGGTTCCGCGGGTGCACAGCATCAGGTCGACGTCCATCTGAACCCTGTGTGCTTCCTGGGCCAGGACGGCTTCGCCTACGACTACAGCAACTACGAACTCCTGCAGCCGCCACAGCAGCAGCCGCCGGCGCATCACCACCTGCACCTGCAACAGCAACGGTCTCAGCCAGCAGCGGCGCAACCTGCGCCAGTCTTGCAGCAGAACTTCTATCGCACGCTGCCGCACAACCGCGCCCACAAGCAGCAACAGTTTGCGGCCGCGGCAAACACGGCAAACGGGCTGCGTTACAGTCTGGAAGCGGAATTCCTGCAGCACGCCTGCCCGCCCACGTACGACAAGTATTTGCCGAACGTGCGGTTCACCGCCGAAGGCTACCCGGTGCATGCCATCGTGGGGGTGCCACATGGGGGCATGGGGGGAGGCGGCCTGGTGCAGTATCCCTCGCCGCCGGAGGGCTACAAGAGCTGCAGTGCGACGCCGCCGCCAGAAGTGGTGCCGCAGCCGGTTTTTCAACAGTGGCCGCCCTGCCTGCCCGGTTATCATGCGCAGCCGATGCGGTACCCGGCCAGCATGCTGAGCATGCCGCCGAATGTAGGCAGCAGCATCGGACACCAACAGCCGCAGTCGCAACCAGCGTCAACGCAATCACAAGCAACAACTTTGCAACATCAACAGCAACATCAACAGCAACAGCAACATCAACAACAACCAACACCGGTTACCTCGTGTCACACGCAAACACCAAACATCATCATCAGCAGTGGTAGTAGCAACAACAACAACAACAACAACGGCGGCAATTGCGGCATCAGCTCATCCAGTGCTTCATTGAGCACGGAGATGAAGAAGCGTTGTGTTGCGGCGCAGGTGGACGATTCCACGATACCAGAAGGCGACGAGAACGATGCGTCACCCACACTAGCCGCAGCCGCGCCCACAACAACCACAACAACCAGCGCAGCGTGCAGCAGTGACGGCGGCGGTGCGGAGGTGCTGGAGGACAGAGAGACAACCAAACTACGGCACTTGTCCGGCCCACTCGCCGACAGCCCGGACGAGGGTTACGTGGGCGACTCGCAAGAAGGCTCCGATATCTGACAGCGGAACGGCAACGGTTCGTATGCCAGCGCCAATGCTTTGGACGATTCGGTGGCGCTGTAAAACCCGTTAACCTAACGGTACGTGGTACAATTCTCGTGGTTTACTTTGTGAAACTTTACATCTCCGATCCAATGGATTGTTTTCAGTTTTCAACTCAGCAAGAGTACAGAGAGGAAAAAGTAGTGAAGAGGAGGGGAAAAGTAAATGCAAAAAGTGAAAGGAATGCGGGGGGGGTGTAATGGGCAGGGGTGTATTGAGGTGGGGCATGTAGGGCACGTGGAAATACTCACTCTAGAGTATGCATTCATATGTTTATTAAAATCCCTTTGAGATACTCGGAAACTACTTCATCGGTTATTTAAGGTGACCAGCCGCTATATGTGCATTTCCAGCAACTGGCCACCTTACACAAAACTTCCTCGTAAGCTTAACCTATAACATAACCTATAAAAGACTTGCTGAAATAAACTGAACAAAAGATTTCTTTGGTCTTGTTGTTCTATCGCACTATCTTTTCGACACTCACTTGACTGAGCTCCACTCTATCACACTCTCTCTCTCTCTTTCACACTCCCCCTCCCTCCCTCTCTCTATCCTACCAATCTACTCTCTGCTTTTCACAAACAACGAGTTGTTTCGATACTCTTTTATTTCACTCAAATGTAATTGAAAAAGTTTTTATATAATTTAAACTTTACAACACGAACGAGTGCCTGATGCACTGAAAGCTAAAAGCAAGAGCGCGAAAAAACGGCGAAAGAGAGCTCCTTAAGACTGCCTGCTTCCACTATGAAGCATTGAAGTAACTCGGGCGACGTTGATATCCAGCAACGCCACTGAGTGCCCCCATTTAACCATCGCAACAACAACAACGACGGGTGTCAAAGTGCACCAAGATGCACCCGGCGCAGCTACGATAAAGTATAATGGAACAAACAAGTAAAAAGAAACAAAAAACTACAATATCTCGTAGTTCGTGAAAAATAATAAAAACAGCTTAAGTGAATTTAGCTAGGATACGTTTTCCCTTCTCTTCTATTTTCTTGCCTTTCTTCCTTTACCCTTCCACTTCTCCTTCTTTTCCGCCCGACTTTTCTCTTTTCTTAACTTTTCGCCTTTTGCCCTTCCTTCTCTTATCCTTTCGAATGGGGTAGAAAAGAATAAACAAATTTTAATTAGGCGAAAGCATGAAAGATTTAACAACACGAGATTTTATTGTCTAAAATTTAATGAGCGGTTGGTTGTATTTTTTTCTCATAACCTGAAAGAAGTTTATTTCTTTATTCTGCTTTTGTGGAATCTTTAATCTTCTTTCTGACCTGAAAATCGGTATTCTTTATTATGAAAAATTAAGGTTAAAAGAATATATAAAGAACGGATATTGATCAAAGGAGAGAGAGAGACAGAGAGAGAGAGAGAGACAGAGAGATAGGGAAGGTCTTAAGAACTGTAGTATAAATAAAGAGTCTTCCAATAAGTGCGTCATTTCTTAGAACTGAAATGGTTCAAAAACTCTTGAAGGAAAGAGTTAAATTTATTTCTCCTCATAAAGACCGTACTTTGTCATTAATTATGGAATTTTATGGAATTAATATGGAACAGCTGTATTCCTCTATGGACCCAGACTTCTCTTTGTATATAGAATGCAAAGAATTCTAAGATTTTGTTTAACTTAATACTGTTTTTGAAAAACAGCGTTTATATGGTCTTTGCTATTAAAGCTTGTTAATTTAGACGGAATACAAATCTCATGAACAAAGTAACCGGATCAGTGCACAGATTGATTTATTGAAAGTTGATTGATTTATGGAAACTAAAAGCTTCCAATCGTTGTATAACAAAGTCTCGAAAACCTCTAGAAAGGACAGCAATCTTAGTCAATATAGGACCAAGTCGCCTTTCTTAGTGCTTGACATTTCTATTGAACAAACGTGAAGCGTTTGAAGCGAAACATGAAGTGTTGAATGTAAAATAAAAATAAAATGGAAGCTTAGTCAAGGTGCCGAGGTATCCAAGTGGTAACAGCAAAGATAGTGTCAGAAACAACAACAACAACAGCACCAGCACTTTTTCCTGTCTACTTGAAAGCGCTAACGAATGACTGAAATAAACTCCTGTTAGATGAAATTTTTCTAAAAAAACAATTGAGGTCAGTTTTTGAAGAGTTTTGTTTTTTTTTTAAGGACGGTACTAAAGAAGATAAAGCAATAAAAATAGAACGAAGAACGAGTACAATAAAAATTAAGCAAATAAGCAAAGTCTCACGTTTTTCTGAATTATTTTCATACCTTTGTTATTTTCAAGCTGCATGCATCACGAATAAAATGCGGTACCCGATCATTCGGTGTATTCAGCACACTCGCGGAGATGAACAACTCCACAGAAGTGACCTCAAATCTATAAAAGTCATGTCAATCAAAATTACATTCAATTAAAAAGAATTTAGAGGGTTTAAATGACTTAAAAGCTTTAAAAGTATTTCAAAAATTGTTACTGTTATTTTAAATAACGATTACTGTTTAAAATTGTTAAATTTTAATTCTAATTTCTACCGCGCAAAGAAGAGTAAATCACAAGAAAAGAAATCCGAGAAAATTGCTAAAAATTCTACATAAAAAGTGTAGCTGTAAAACAATGAAATAAAGTTGAGAAAAAATATTATATTGAAACTAAAATCCAAAACAGATTGAATAATAAAACGTCACTAAAAAAGGAGTATAAAAACCTCTCAAAACTGTTAACAACTGAAGCTTAGAAACAGTTTTAGTTTTAATGATATAAATATAATGTAATTGTAATAAAAAGAAAGAAAAAAACACACTGTAAATAGACGATGTTGCTTAAATTAAAAAGTTAAGAAAAAAAACTAAATGCTAAACTAAAACTAAAAATGGAAAATAGATTTTAGAGAAAATTTAAATTTAAATAGAAACCTAAAAGTTAAACACGACAACTGAGCTCTTTAAACTTAAGACGATTCCTCAAAGAATTCTAAGGTTTTTCTATCATAGAAAAATTAATTTTATTTAATTTATTCCTCTTTTTTCGAAAATCCTTTTATTAGTTGACTTTTGCTTTTATAATTTTAGTCAATAACAAAAATAAAGAGATTAAACTGATGAGGAGAATGAAGAGAAAAGAGGAGTGAAAACTATGTTAAGTAGGTGTAAAGAGTAAAATTAATAAACTAAAAGAAACCATTAGAAACGTAGACAAAAAGATGTATACCAAAATTTAGATGTAGATGTTAACCTAGTTCTATAATTTTGTAAAGGAAAAAACGACAGAAAAATTAAAACTGAAATACAAACAAATAATTAAAAACCCAAAATTGCAATAAAAACATCCATATTCAAAAAATTCACGAATATACAAAATTCACTATCAATCAATCGCTATTTATTAAGCATCGTTGTAAAAAGGTTTTTAATTTATATTTAGTTGAATGTATTTAAAGTGAATATTAACGATAAAAAAAAACAGCCAAAAGGATCGAAATATGTATTACAAAAAAATGTTACCATAAATCCACACCCTACACATGGCATTAGCGAACCACTAAATTAAACACACTTCTCAGTGTTTGTGCTCACGTAAATTACACTAGAAAGCAAAAAAGAAGGGCAACAAAAAACAAGATGAGGAAAATATTAACAAAAAAGGACAAAGCAAATAAAAACTAAAAACAATTAACAATTAAATTAAGAAAATATTAAATATTTTTTACAACAACCAGAAGTAAAACAAAAATAATGCATTTAAAATAAAAATTATATTTCAGACTCATGAAATTGTTTCTTAATTATTTATTATATAATTTTGTATGTATTAAATATATATTTACAAAAATAACAGCATATACTTTAATTATAAGATTAATTATCTTATTACATTTCATTTCTAATTGTAAGCAATTAATTATAATGACGAAAGGAAAAAATATAACAGAGATTATAGTCGTAAATTTAAATTAAGCACAAAATTGTACTTAAGTCTTTAGAAGAACGTAGTTTAGTCGTAGTTTAAGAATGAGTACACAAAAAAAAATTATTAAAATAAATAACTTGTGCAACACTGTAAATTAATAGAATTAAGGCAAAAGCGATCAATAAAATAACAATAAAACTTAAACGAAACGAAATGAAATGAAAAAAATATTAGTTAAAAAGAGTGTTTTTCTTTGAAGGCAAAAGGAGAGCTTCTCTATTTCATTATTTTCATTAATGTCATTAATTCGAAAGATCAGTGATTCACACTTTCGTTTACAGCGAAGCCATTCATTTTAAAAGGGCGAAAATTGAAATAAAGTGAAAAATTTTGCAGGTAATTTTAAGAAGTGTTTAATTTCAGGATCTTAAATTCAGGAGTCTCTTCTTCAGGAGTCTTATTTTCAAGAGTCTCTTCTTCAGGAGTCTTATTTTCAAGTCTCTTCTTCAGGAGTCTTCTTTTCATTCCCTGATTTGAAGTCCTTGCTTAGGTGTCCGTTTTAAGAGTTTAATTTGCGAATGTACAATTTTTCAGAATTGTGATTTATTGCCTAACATTTTATGACACTATATATTCAAATATTTCGTTGAATTTACTTCATTTACTGATTGACCTTTTGTATGACTGCTTTATGAACCTTTTTTATTACCGTGAAATTTTATTATCGTTATTTCTTTATTTGTTTTTATTATTATTATTATATATTTTATGTCATGTTTTTTGCTGTGAGAAAAGAGTTCGTACAACGTGTCTGCATGCAGCTCTCAGATTCGCAAAAATAAAAAAGATTCAAATTCACAGACAGCAGCAAAGAAATCCAATTAAATTCACTGAGAGCAGCAAACGCTGGATTCTTTGGAGTATTCGAAGCCAGCGCTTCCCAAATCAGCAGAGAAGTCATTAGAAAGTAAACTTGGATAGAAGATGAATTAATTCGATGGCTAAATATGATGATGCATGTAATTACATTCATTCAATCGTTTTTTCTTTCGTTTTCTCTAAAATTTCGATGCACAGAATTTTGTGGAGTGTGTGGAGGGGCCCCCTTAAGTCCCGTTACCCTTGTTTGGCAACCTCTGTGGCGAATCGTGAAGCATGAGTTGAGTCATCGCTGTGAGTATTCATTAAAAATCCAACACACATCAAAATTGTCTTTTTATGTCCCATATTTGCATTTAAATTAGATCCTTGTTTTAATTTATATTATTATTTGAATATTTAACAAATAATTCTTCATTTAAGAAAACCACAATTTTTTGTTCCATAAAATTTCTTTTGTACAAAAAATTGGGATGTGTTTTAAATGTGACACAATCAACGCGCGATTGGCATGTGTCACTCGTCCAGCGCTTAAAGCTTTATGATTTCATTGGAAATAGAAGAAATAGAAGAGAAATACAATAATAAGGCAAATAAAAGCGATTTGCAACGAAGCGGCGCCTAAAAGACGACTTCATTGCGACAGCGAAAGGCTGCCAGCCAGTTGCCAGAAAAAGAAGAGGAAAATAAAGAAAAAATAACAAGGACTCAACACCGAACGAAGGCGCGATTTATTATGCAAAATACAACAATAGAAAGAACAAAAATAACAACAACAATGATACCAGCGAAATTCCGATAAAGAATTCCGTTTTTAATTTAATTTCTGATTTCATAGTGAAATCAATAAGGATTTGTAGAAAAAAAGAACAGCAACAACAATAAAAGCACCCTCCGCCCCCTCCAACAACAACAGAAATCGATACAAAAGAATTGCGAAATGAAATAAATTGAGATAAATGAATTGGAAGAAGAAGAAGAAAAAGAATAGAAGAGGAAGAAAATAGAAAGAGAGGGAAAAAGGGGAAGCAAACCGCGGCACGATTGAAATCCGAGGAATCGAATCGGAACGAATTAAGCGTGAAATTATTTAGCAGCAGCTGCTGTTCCTGGTGCTGCTTCTTCTTGTTATTCTTTTTCTTCTTCTTCTTCACGGAAATCATAACAATAAAACGTGTTTAGAAAGAAAATTCCGAAGAAATCCGCGGCGCGGAAATTGAAAGACTTCTAGAGAATCTTGAATTAATGAATGATTTTCTTTGGTTCTCTGTTGTTGGTGTTTCTTAATAAGTAAATAAAAAGCACAGTGATAAAGGAAACGGAGAGTGGGAGAAAGAGAGAGCGAAAGAGGGAAGTAGAAAAGAAGAGCGGAAGAGTGAATCTAAAATTTGAACACTTAAAATATTAAAAATCAATCGCTGATGAAGATTCCATCGATTGGCGAGTACAGGAAAGAAAGGAACTATGTATTTTTAAAAAATTCCAAAATTATTTTTGTGGTAATTATTGATAGAAGTTTGCAATTTCCTTTTTCTAAATTTTAAAAATTTTGAGATTACATTAAATTCAATTAAATTCTTTAAATTCATTTAAAGATAACATTATTTTCGTCATTGCTTTAAAATTCATGTTTTCTTAGTTATTGTATTAAAATCTATTAGAAGCTGTCAGGTGCGGATTCACTCACCTTCTCACGATCTGAGGCCGAGTTGAAAACTTGAACACGTGTGATGAACACTTCGAATGAGCGCGAATTTTCTGAAGTGAGCCACATTTGAAATCATAACCGATTCCTCCCTGCGCCCTCCTCTTTCCACATACTTTTGGTCTCCACACTTCATCGCTTATTTATTTATGAAGTACAAACAAAACGGAAGCACGGGCGGATGAGAGGGATGATAAAAGAGAGGACATGACGGAGGACGGAATGAAGGATGGATGGAAGGCAGGATAGAAAGCAGCAGTCAGTGATTTTTACACGTTATGAATGCCAAAAGACGTGATATTCAAATCTTAAAAAGAATACTTATTATGCCAAAAAAAACAAAAACAAACACCAACTGAGAAAGTGAAAAAAAACCATTTAAAGAAGAGATGAGACAATGACAAAAAATATTCACCATCAGAGAAGAAACGTCGAATTCCCACAGATGATGGGATGGAAGGCAGAAGCATCAGAAAAACAAAAATGGAAAAACAACATGCTTTCATATTAAAAAATTTCGAATGCAAACGAAGAAAAGCTTCACATTTGACGCAAAATTCATTTGAAATACGAAGCGAGAAAAACAACATCATCAACAACAAGAACAACAACAACAACAGCAGCAACAATAACAACAAACACAAAACCAACAACAACTCTTCTATTTTGTTGTTTTTATTTCTTTCTCTTCTTTCGTTCTTTCTTCAGTTATTCCCAAACATGTTGACGACGGTGTATTTTTTCATTCTCTCTCTCCCTCTCCGTCTCCTTCTCCCTTTCACTGTATCACTCTCTTTCACATGTCGCTTTCACCATGGCAAAAGTCAAATGTTAGCAGCTGTAAGAGACAACTAAATGTTAAGAACAGAGGCGGCTCTACAGAAATTCTGCGGACCTGAATTGAAGATCTATTTTAAGGACAACGACAGCTTTTTTTTTAACCGGACTGGACATGAAATCCGGACCATTAAGTGAGGTAACCGAACATGGAAGCACGTTTTTATTTTTTTTTGTTTTTATCATTTGAACTGTTTTTATTCTTTATTTTCCTGGCTCCTTGGCAATGAAATCCACTTCACCACATTTCGCTCCTGATTTCATGCAGTTAGTTGCCAGGATGTTGCAGGAAATCAAAAAGTCAAAAAGTCACAAAATAAATAAACGAAAAACTGCATCATAAATAAAGTCAAATCAAAAAAATGTTAAGAACAAAATGAAATAAAAAACCAAACACAAACTCACACATGAGAAAATGGCAAAAAGTATGCATAAATGCATTTTTATATGTGCTCAAATATTCTTCATTCTATTCTGAAATGCGTGGGTGTGGCCACCACGTATTTTGCCAATTCCCCCATTCAATTCCCTGAGAACTCCTTCGCTACCAGAAACAACAAAACAAACAAAAATAGAATCCTGTTGAATGTTGTCATGCATATTTTTGTACTTAATTTCAAATGGAAAATTCCGCAGACATTTTATCTTTAGACTTTTTGGCTGCCAGACTAAAATGTAGGGTGAGGCGCGTGTGTAGTGTCTGAAGAAGTCATGAAATAATGAAAATATTAAAAGCGATTCACATAAGATCAAAGGAGTGATTAAAAGTATAAGAATTTTAGGAATAAATGTCTGAAAACCGCTGAAATAGAGGAAGAATGTCCTCCGGAGAAGAATATAGACGATAGATAGTACTATAGAAAAAGCTCATGGTTCGGAGAAGAGGTCTTTAAACCAGGGCCTTTATTTCAGATCACAGAAGAAAAGTTATAATGTACTCTCATAGATCACTTTGTCATCTCTTTGGATCTTTCCCTCTTTTGCTTTATCTCGCAGTCTCCCTCTATCACTCTCTCTGTGAATCTTTTTCTTCATTTCTCTGCTATTTTATATACTCACATATGTAAATATGTCTATCCAAAAGTAGAAACAAATTATTTTTTCCATGGTTATTCTGAAATTAAGGCAATATTATTAGCGATATAAACGCCAACCTCATTCAATATTTATTTCTCACTTAATTACGGGAATTATTTTAACGATTTGCTTTTTTCACCAAATTAATGAGTACAACATCAACGCATCAAGAATAAGCATTTAATAAGCGTTGCTGTACTAATTAAAAACGCCACGATCTGGTGTTAATCTGCAGGGGCGTCCCCTATAATTGAATGCATGAGCTAATGAGTTAATATGGCCGCCTCAGCACATCGTTTATGGGACCGTATTGCGCTGTCTCTTAAGAGATCTCGAAATTCCAGGTATATAGTCTCGTGTATAGTTCCGTATATAGAGTCTTATGTATGTATGTAATCCAATGTATAGAACCATAGATAGTCCCATATATAGAACCGTATATAGTACCCTATATGGTCTCTTATAGAGTTCCCTATTCTAATTCTAAGGGAACATAAGACGAACTACGCCCAGTCTTTTGGAGGGACTGAAAGGACGTCTAAAAGGGAACTGAAACCGATTCTGTCATCTTAAACTAAAGTTGTTAGGGATTTAAGTTGATTATATAAAACAAGAGAAACAACGATAAGCGTTGCAACAGCAAAGCAATCAACAGCAAAACTAAAACCAACAACAATAGCAACGAAAACACTAATAAGCAGCTAAATAATTACATCGCATTAATTGAGAAAATACTCGCTTACAGCACAATAGAATTAAAGGTGTTGTTGTAGCATTATTCAAAGCACAGTGGGACAAAGGGGTGAAAAATCACCGAAATAACAATTTCATTGTTATATTATTTATGTTCTCTCTCGCTCTGTCTATCTCTCTCACTCACTCTTTAGTCTCTAAAGTGTAGTGGATACAAATGAGCTGCACTTAATTCAAGGACAGAAACCAGAAAATGCTGGAGGCGCCAAAATTAATTATAGCAATTTATGATGAGCCCATATAAAGCAACAACAAAAAAACAACAACTACAACAACAGCAATCAAACCAACCAAAGTGTTTAAGCATGTAAAATAAAAGTAGAAAATATTAAATAAAAATTTTAAAACGGAAGGATACAATAAGAAGTAAAACAATAAAAATTTAGTTAGAAAAAAGATAAAATTTGCTTAATTAGGTTCTTAAAAAAAGGGAACTCAAAAGATCTTTAAGAAAAAATAAGAAAAGCTAAAACAAGAAAATAAGGAAGGGAATAAAACAGACAAAAATTAATATATTATAATTAAGCTTCCAAATAGTAAGAACATTGATATATTTCGGTCCTTAAAATGACCAGCTGTGGAAATAAAAATTGAAAAATGAAATAAAAAAACCAGGACCAGACCAGGGCCAGTTCGAAGATTAAAAACAAAAGCAGACCGAAAGCAAGACCAACATGATATAAAACCATTGAGGACTTTCACTTGAGTAATAATATCCAATAGAACTTTCTTCTTTCTTTCTTCTCATAGGGAATCTCTGTGTCACAGATTCCGTCCTTCGAACTATAGTGTGATTCCAAAGGAATGTGCTGGCATAGCGGAAAATCCGTGATAAGAAAAATGTGCTCATTAACAAGTAATCTGGCGTCATACATCGTAAGATTAACGCGAGCGCGTGGTGAGTGCCTCAACGCATTCATACAAAGACATAGACTACAGCTGAATGTTAAACGACAAAGGATTCAAAAGACGAAGAAGAATCTATTCGAAAGGATATGATTTCGTTGATAGGGTGATGATAGTGGCAGAGGAATAGAAAGGGCGTAAATCGATTCAAGGATATTCCACTAATATTGATGATATGAGGACAAACTTAGAGACGAAAAATGGCGAGTCATAAAACCAGATAAAGCTTTCTAAACAATGGCAAAGAACATCAGAAATAATATTGATATCGATGGACCAACCACAAAAGAAACGCAGCCATCGAGAAGGAGGGACGAAAAGAGGTAAGAAGGAAAGAAATAAGGAAAAATCTAGAAGAAAAACTAAAAACAAAAGTCAAACCAAAAAGAATGTGTAATAAAAATAAACTATTTAAAAAAAACCAGATGGATAAAAATAAACTTCATATAAAACCAGATGAAGCGCTATATTCGGCGTAAGCGAGTATAGTGTACTCTATATTGAAGTAAAAAAGTTCAGGATTTAAGACTGGAGAAGATGGTGGCGATAGAATGGAGAGGATGGAAGTGGAGAATAAAGAAGGTGGAGTGAGAAGAATGGAGTAAATGAATAGAATGGATAAAGGGATAAGAATAAATCGATTGATGGAGCGAGTGAAGGCTTCCATAGTAGCCAGGGTGGCATCACATGGAATCCTTACACACGACTAAAGAGCGCGGTGGCAAATATTTGGAATTCCCTCATGTTTGAGCATGATTGATATTCGAATAAAAATAAGTGACTTGTAAATATTACCGAGTATTACAACAACGAATATGTGAAGATAGAAGCTTAATTATACGCAAACAAAATCAACACAAAATAGACTCAAACAAATAAACAAAGAATATCACATCCACGAATCTCCTCAGGACTCGCAAATTTCTGGGAATCTCTTCGTTAAGTTTCGTTAAGCTAATAATGCCACTAACGGTAATTTGGTGATGCTTGGCTTAATACATACGAGTAGCTTTGCTATTATTAAACGTTGTTGTTATTGTTCTTTCTTTATCTGGGTCCCTTTAGTCCTTCGTCGAATGTCCTCTCCTTCTCAAGAATATATGTACGAGTATCTGCAAAAGTGGCTTTATTATAAGGTTTCCCTAAGGTTTCTAAGGACAAAGATTTAAGGGCAACGTCGTCGTTGTCGTCGCCGTCGCTGCTGAGATTCCTTAAATGAAGCACATTAAAGGAGAACCGACATCTGAGCGACATCCAGCTTCCAAACGAACACTCAAACACACTCAAACTGAATCACACACCCACACAGACGAGTAACTCACCCCGACATAAACCAGATCCTGTAAACAGATTGTAGAAAACACAGGATGCTTGCATAAGATTCACCAACGTGAATTGTTAAGGAAATGATAGAGTCACCGAGAGAGAAGAATGATCAAGCAGTGCGTATGTTAATTCATGAGTGTGTGTGTAGGTGTGTTGTACTTATGGCTGTATCTCAGTGCAGGCCTAAAATGGTCCTTGCTTGCATGTTATCCTTTCGTCTCGTGGCACAACTCAATTCAGCTCCACTGAACTTCAACTCAACTCAAGTAAAGTCATCGGTTTCTCGTGTAGTATCCCAAGCAATCAATGAGGGTGGTTGTGTGGGGTGTGTATGTGTGCGTGTACAGGATAAAAAGTGGTTGTAATAATTATCTACTGTCACCGCTGTTGGCTAAACGGAAAATATGCTGCCTTCTACAATCCTTCACATTGATAATTTAATAATAATGATTTTAATCATTTTCATCATCCGCTGTACTGTCATCTGTACTTGTAGCTTAGATACTCTTTCTCTCCGTATACAGTACATAAAGCTCTCTTTTTTTCTCTTCATTCACCTCTTCTGGAATGACTGATTTCGGAATGAAGTGGCTTTTGATTAATACCGAGTGGTACCACGGGTAGCTACCGATATATAAGAAATTCACTATGGCGGCGACAGAAAATCCGAAGCGATACATAAAAATTCACCATAAATAAATGTTTGAACATCAACGAATGCAATGAAAAGCGAGATCGTGCAACGGATGTTGCTGTTATTAATATTTCTCTTTATACACAAAGAATGCTTTTTTCTCAGCATGTTTGTAACGTGTTCGTTCACGCACGAAATCAAGTGATAGTGTTGTTGATTGAATACAAACGGATGGCTGAATGTCAAAAGTTGTTGCGGATGTGACGGGATGTTGTTGAGAATGACGGGGATACGGACATGATGCGAATGCTGCGGACGTTTACGAAAAATGTGGATGATGCAGATGAAAAGGTTCATAAATACTGTTGTATGTAGATGTTGGATTATTATGGTGATGACGATATTATGATAGCGCTACTGCAATGTCCTAAAGTGATCCTGGTAACGATGATTAGAACCCGGCCAATTACGAGTTTGATTTATTTTGATAACAACTCTGACGATAATGATTACGCATTAAAATCTTAAATCCTAAACGCACGGAAGTAAAGTTTTCATTTCAAAATTATTCTTTTTTCGCACCTGATTTAAGTACAATCATGTTAACGCACTGCCACCAAAACTCAGACTCGCGTTACACGCGCGCAAAGCTGGAGTTCCTCCGGCGAGTGACACGAAATCAACTGACATCACTGCGTAGATTTACCATGTCACTCGATTGCCTTCATCACAGCGGTTCTTAGCGCGCCTTTTGCGCAAATTATCTGAAAAAGGAATGAATTGCTTATAGAAAAAATCCACACCATGATCCAGCGTATTTCAACCCGTTAATAAAATGCTAATTAAAAACCAGTGATTAAAGTAATAACAGTTGTTAAATTGAAAATGACCCCGACCACCAGCTGGGAACCCCTGCTGCGGCATCTGCTGAGTGACAGCCGATGATGTACTTGATCCCTGTAAACAGCTTAGCATCCGCTTCGCTGCCCGCTGAGCCCTCTGGCGGACCGCATGAGTGGCACTACTGTCGGCATTAATCATCTGACTTCACAATAATTCTATTATGAACGCAGCTGAGTAGCTGCTGTTGTCTGGTTGCTGGTGTTGTTTTTGTCGTTGTAGTCCTTGAGGGTGTGCCCACGGTTGGGTGTTCAGAGGGGGGGGGTCTGAATGAGCGGGCAGCGAAGATAACGCAAATCTGCCGGAGTTGCTCTCGCAACTCATCACTTTGTGCAGATGTGCGATGTTCGTCATAAATCCGTCTTTTTAAGTGTTGTTAATGGTTTTAAAGCGTCTAAGTATCTATTTATTTAAGCTCAAGTCTCTGTTAGTTTATCCTTTTCTCTGCTGTAAGCATTCAGCTTGAATTTAAATTTACGAGATTGGAATAAAAAACAAAAAATATAAAAGTTCACAGATGAAAAGAGAGCAGTTTGGTAAATAATGTAATAATGTAAACATAAAAGTAAGAAAAAACCCAAAATAAATAAAGAAGCCAGACTTTTGAAGAGTTTTTTAGCCCTAAAAAAGCCAGTTGATAAGAAAATAAAATTGGAGCTTAATTCACTCAAAAGAATGTTAACAGAACAGACGAGTTGAACGTCTTGCATGAGTTGTGAACTCTGAGAGGTCGGCTTCTTTCGACATCTCGCCGAGTCTCTTCTTTTGCTACCCCCCTCCCCCCGCCGTTTCCACGGTCTTCTGATGCTAACCCAACATTTTGATTAATGTTCATCATGCGTCGCTGTGAGGATACTCTGTGAACATTCTCCAAAATACCAGCCACAGGACACTCGACTCGCAGCAGCTGCTTTTTTCGCAAGTCTGCAGAAATTATATCCAGCTCATTGCACTCAACCGAACACAGACGAGCGACAAGAATTCCTTCGGAGAGACAGGCAGTTACTCCTAACTCTCGTCCTCATTCACACCAACTTAAGCTGTCGTTCTTTTGTCATCGTCAAGCGGAGGCTGTGGCGTTGGTGACAGCGATGGCGTCGGTTGAGGCTGGGAAACTTCCAAAGAGTTCCAAAAGGATTTTCTGCAGAATTCCTTTAAATACCAAGCATCACAGAGACAGGAGAACAGATGCCTAAACATACACAGCTATCCACAGACGTCTTCGGATACACGGAGACACTTCGCCTGATACACCCAGAATCCTCCCCTCCCCAGAGACAGGGACGTTCACCTCACTCCCCCTCCAGCGATGTGCTGAGTGCCACCGAAGCAGATCGGAGTGTAGGAGAAGCCGAGAGGTTTTAAGTGATAAAGGACAATAAAAAATCATTGAATTCCTGACATCAACTGGGATGAGATATAAATTTATGATATCCTTTTTGAAATTATCAATCGTCAGGATGCGCTCACATAAAAAAAGAAGTGAATCCTGTTCGATAATAATAAGAAAATAAGTAAATTGTAAAAACGAAGAAAGAAAACCGAAAGGAAAAGAAAAAGTAAAAGAAAAGAAAACGGATGGGACAAAAAAGGAAGCAAGGAAGATAGAAGGAGAAGGAAAGGAGAGAAGATCCAAAGCAAAGCATAGCGAAGGATGCAAAGCAATACAGCAAGTGTTGTTGTTGTGGTTGTTGTAGGCATCAGATTTGTCTCCGCTCCTTCGCTGTTGTGACTGGAATAACTTGGAACTGACTTGCAATTCGAATTGAATTTGCCAGGAGAATTGTTGCAGCAGCGGTGAAGGGGTAGGACGGAAGGGGAAATGGATGACATAAACTGAAATGAAGGGAGTGGCTCGTAAACCGCCAGAATATGACATTCAATGGATATGAAAGAGGAAAAAAGAAAGAAATGAAATGAGATTTAATTCAATAGAAACACTGGATTCGCCTCGGTGGACTTTGAGCCGAGTCACGTGACTCGCGAGTATTTATTAAGTTTACTTTTACAGCCGCGGAAGAAAAATAAAATCATTCTATCAGAGAGACTCTCAGAGAGATTCTCAGAGTGTTGCTTTAAACTGCAGAGATGCTGATTCAAATTTAAAGAAATTTTATTTTATTTAATTTTATTTCTTAAAATTTAAAAGACAGTTTGAAGAATTGTAAGGCTTTTACAATTTCAATGTTTTACTCAATTGTTCTGATTTGTTTACACCATTTTTGTATATTTATATACTTTATCAGTACATTGGGACATCTTTAATCAGAGGAAACTAAAGAAATATTACTTCAATGTTCCTTCAGTGTATCTTTGAATCACTGAATCATTCATTACTTAACAAAGGTAATCAATATCAATTCAAGAACCAACAAAGAGAAAACCTACAACAAAGAACAACAACAACAAAAAGAGAAACAAACAGCAACAAAAAACAACAGCAAATTCTTTAGATTTGGTGACAAATCATCAACACGTGCATCATTTGAATTACCAGCATCATTAATAAACATGGCCGGAATCATTTCCTAAATCATTTCCCAGAACATGCTGAAATTCTAAGTCGAAATGATTTTTTCTGATTGATGTTTTCTTTTGTTTCTTTCTTTTGTTTTTCATTCTCATCATTGCTTTTATACGCTTGAGAAATACACTTTTGAAATACAAAATATTCCAACGTATTGTTCAAAAAATTAAAAGCAAAAACAGAAAATTCGAAATAATAAACACAAAAGATGTGCTAAAGAAATAAGCTGAAAATGGAGGAAGAAGAGAGAGAAAAGGTGAGAAAGAAAAATAAAAAAAAATGAAGAGAGGGAAGAAGCTAACCCAGTAATACTTATAAAATACATGCTTGAAATGCGTTGCAAAAAATTCTTGGAATACCTAAAAAATTAATCCAAAATCACTCAAAAAACTTCGAATACGTAAATGAACCTAAAAAACATTCAAAAAACTAAAGAGATATTAAAGAAGTCTTTTTATTTAGGATCTAATAAAAAAGTAGAAGTACCACGCCCTTGAAAACATTTATTATTAATTTTAAAACATCATCTGATAAGCATTCTTTTAATTTTATTTATGTGTAAACGAAAGAACGCTAAGTACAATAAATAATATAGAGGGCACAACACGCCCATTTCATTTTAGTATTTCAATTTAATGCAATATCTTTGTATTTATAACGAAAATTTGTTACTTATTACTTAAATATAGTAACTAAAGGAATATCGTCTTGTTTCCAATGCTTTAAGAGTACGAGATTTGAGTTTTGTATATCGAAATCATATTTATATAGAAATCATCCAGCGTATTAACATCGATGTTTATTTTAAGCCGATTTGTGTTGTGATCCAACTTTTACTATTATACTAAACGATTTCTTATTAAAGACATTCGATTTATGTTCTATTTTTATTTCTTTTTACTTGTTTGCTCGTATATGTATATATATATAATTTGATATATATATAATTTGTAATATATATAATTTGTTCTTTCTGAATTGTTTATCTCTCTCTCTCTCTCTCTCTCTCTCTCTCTCTCTCTCTCTCTTCCCTGGCTCTATCTTAGTTTGTTTCCCTTCCTTTTCGTCCTTCAGTCGTTCCTTTCTGTTTTTGATAATTAATATTTGCTGCTGCTCAGGTGACCTTTGGACCTTGACGGCATCATGGCAGCCACATTATTAACGTGTGTCCTTGAGTGATGATGACTATATAATACTTAATGTATTGCATATACTCGTACATACTCATATGTGGGTATTTTTTGTGCATATATTTTTTCTGTATGTATTTCTTTTTCACATTAAATTGAATTTGTATTTCTTTGAGTCACAAAAAAAGGCAGCATGTGAAATTCACGTTAATCTAATCAAGCGTTCAAAGTGCTCAAGGACTCAAGGACACGAGTGAAATCTCAATCATTAATTTTTTTGGTGTTTAATGATTGTGAAGATTTAGAAAATGGTTTCTTCTTTTTATTTTTTTTATCTTTTCTTTTTTTGGGATGCACTTTAATCCATTTAAAAATTATATAAGAACCAGTGCTTTATTCGTACTCGTATATAATATTTACTGTTACTTCCTTTTCTAGATGCTCACCCGTTGGCACGTCCGTAAAATTCTTTCTTTTGGAAAATTTATAGAAGGATTTTTTTCTAAGAGAGAATTATAACCGTCTAAAGTGAAATTATTGTTGACCGAATAATTGCAGACCGAAAGGGTTAAAACAAGGATGATGATGATGAAACAGTGGATACGGTGAGAGAGGAGACAAAGAAAGGGAGTGCAAGAGAGAGAATGCGAGAGATAGAGAACTAAAGAGATAAAAGTTTCCGGGAAAGAGATGTGTATATGGTTGCAACTGCAACATAACGAGGAAGAGGAGACGAGTGTAGAAAATAAAGTAAGCTCAACTCTGATTTATGATTTCACTTCTGGTAACTCTTCTGGATTCATCTCTCCAAAGAAAAACAAAGTAAGCAAAGCATCAAGTGTGGACAACTGAAGAGTGACCCATATAAATAAAACAACAACAACATTAGGAATGTAAAATCTCCCACAAGAACGAGAAGAATAGAGGAACAACGACGGAAGTAACATCAATAAAATTAATGGAATTCAGTCCAAAAAGCACAAAAATAATAACAACAAATAAAGAAAAAAAAAATACAAATTCGTTAACAAATATTAGCCTCAAAAGCAACAACAACAAAAGCATTGAAAACAACAACAACAACTTAATAAAACCGAACCCAACAAATTCATGGTTATGTTGTTGTAGTTGTTATTGTTATTATCTTTGTTGATCTTCTTTGTTGTTTTTTCTTTTATTTATGTTTTTTATTTATTTTTTGTTGATTTCGAAATTTTTTCCATTTTTATTTGCTGTGTTTCTGTAGTTGTTGTATTTTGTTTTGTTTTACATGCAGCTTTCTGTGTTTAACTTGAAAGTTGCCACTGTCTCCCTCTCTCTCTCTCTCTCTCTCTTTCCTCTCTGTTGATGTTGTTCTTGTTCAACTTGATGTGTCACTTTTGACACTTGTGTTTGCAAACTTTAGTTAGCGTAACATGAAATCTATCTTCGGCTTTGTTTTGCATCAGTTTCTCGCTCAGACAAGCGTATTATTCTTCAGGGCATACATCCTTCCTTCCCACTCCACCTTTTCTTTTTTCCTCCCTTTACTACGAACGAAAGAATAAGTTTTTAACACTAAATTCGGTTTTTTTTTAAACAAACATAAAAAAATCTTTAAAAGAACGAAAAAGTATGAATCGAAAACAAAGAATAACAAAAGATCAAAAGTGACAATGCTGCTCCGTTCTTTACCCCCGTGTCTCTCTTTCTCTCACTCTCTCCTTCTGTCCCTCTCTTTTTTGTTTCCTCTCTTTAATACTATAAAACTGACATCAACACCTTCTCCAAAAAACAATTCATAGCCACATCATGGTTATCTACCTCCTCTGTCTCTCTTTCTGCCCCCTCTCCGGGATTCCTTCCCGTCTTCCCGCACAAAACAATACAAGCTTAAGCTAAAATTTTCATGCGTTAAGAATTATTTATTGCTTCAAATAAATAAAGCTTAACCGTTAACTCGGCGCCGTTGCGGTGTTAAAAGTTTGGACAGCTTTTGTACTTGAGTTGAGTTGCCGGGGAGGGAGTTCAAATGGCTGATGTTGTTGTTGTTATTGTTGTGGTATTCGGTGGTGAAAAGCGTTTAAAAGAATGTGCGTATGTGTGAGTTGGATCTGATGTTGGATGGTTTTATCTTGATGTCTAAAAATCTAACAAACAAAAACGTATGAGAAACACATGTGCTACAGAAGTTACAAGGGAGAGAAGAGGAGAGAAAGAGAGGAAGTGAAAAATTGACCGAAAGAGAGAGGGTCCGTGTTTATGTGAGTGTTGTTTCTCTGCCTCATTGTAGATTGTGACTATCTATAATCCATTAGATAAAGAAGCAAAATTTGCTTTACTCTGTACACTTTACTGTCTGCTCTTTACTCTTACTCTCTACTCCTTTTTGCTCAACTCAAGTAGCAACATTTTTAGTGTTCTTGTTGTTAAGGATGCTTGTTTGAGCAGAGCACCAGCTGGACGAGGTTCCGAACGTCTATTAAATGGTCAGCTTCAAGGCGAAGCCATCCATTCAGTGAGTGCCAACTCAGGAGAACATGATTTCAGAGGGCGTTAAATACGACTGCTAAAACTCGGGGAATCTAGGAGAAGATTTCTTTTGCTGTTCATTTAAAATATGCTGGAATATTTGAAATGCCACATCGTGATGTTTCAAAGGTTTTAAAATTTAAAATTTGAACGAATAAATGGTATTCCACTCAAACAATAATCGTAATGCTGCGAATGCTTTTAGTCCTTCATTTTTTGTGAAGAACGTGGACTTCGAGGAGTAATAAATCAACAACAGTATTAAATGCGACCTTGAAGTACCATTACAATCTCTGCAGAACCTTTAAAAACTGTTTACTTCATCAACTGCTCTTCATTCTTTCGTTTAAAATACTTCAGTTTTAATATCTTTAAGAAATCACAATCCAGTTTGAAATCAAAAAGATTTTCATGACAGATAAACATGACTTTAATCATGTTTCCTTATATTTTATATCCCGAAATCCTGAAGCCATCCTAAAGAAATCCATTTCAAAGGCAACAAAATAATGTTCAACAAAACATTAAAAACGAAATTCTTAGCGAAAACAGAATAGAAACAAAGTCTTTGAAACTAAATTCAATTTAAAAGAAAGCTGAAGCAAGAAGTTTAAAATACAAAAAACAATACAAGCATGGGAAATGTTTTCTATTAACTGACACAATTGAGCTCTTGGCCAAATGGCCAAAACAAAAAAAAAAAAAACAAAATACAAAAGCAACGAAAACACAAGAACCATAAGAAACTGCAACTAAATGGAAATTTCAAGTAGAAAAAGTAGCAATTTAAAAAAAGGAGGAGCACCAAAACAGAAATAAAAAGAAAAACATGAAAATTCAAAAAAAGCGAAACCTGACTAAAAAATGGAGTGATAAGGAAGCAAGGACGAGCATAAAAGCAAGTACAGGAAGCAGAAAAAGGACGAAAAATAAACAAAGACAAAGAAATTTGCATGTTCTAAATACTCGAGCTGATCTTCCAAGAAGTTAGCCAAATATAAGCAAACAGATGCTCCCACAAATTCAATGCTCCCTCCCCTCACTCCTTCCCTCCTCACTCTTCGGTCTTTTGTTTCAGTTTCTCCCGCTCTTCCTCTCTCTCTCTCTCTCCCTCACTTGGACTTGCTTCAAACGTTCATCGAACGGTCAAGTGAAGAAGCTGAAAATAAATAAATGAATGAATGAATGAGTAGAGCAAAAAAGGAAGGTTTTGGAGAAAAGTAGAAAGAATTCTAAAACAAAAACAACAACAAAACTAAAAAAGAAACCAAAGCAAAAGAAATCTCATTCAAATGAAGCAAAGTGACGCCAATAAAAAGCATTACGAAGTACAGAAAAGGAATGGACCAAAGAGAGGGAGAGAGGAAAGTCCGATGATAGACAGACAGAAAGACAGAAAAAAGACAGACAGAAAGACAGACAGACAGAAAGACAGACAGACAGATGAACCGACAAATGAACAGATTGTAAGGATTCCGCATTGGAATAAAGGACATATGAAGAAAAACAACAGCCGCCGTAAGGAAACTCTTTAGAAACATCACATTTGTACCCAATCACTTGCTACAATACAGGGTGTTGTGTGTATTGAGCATAGAGTTGAAAAAGTGTGCCAAAAAATTACCAACAAATCAAGGAAAACTTGTGAACAACTGAAGAAAAGATGTGTTTGGTGCATGCAAATCGAAGGGCAACCCGAAAAAAGTTACAGACACTACTTAAACTACTTCTAAAACCATCTACGAGATACTCTTCTCAAGTTGGTTTTGTTTAGTTTTTTAATTTGGTTTTTTTATAATTTTTTATAATTTTTTTTGTTTTTAATTTTTTTCATTCTTAGTACAAAATGAATTTGCTTTTCGTTTCGATGGAAATCATAGAAAATTACGCGTAAAGTGAACGAACTCTTTCTCGCTCTCTTTCTGTCCCTCTTTCTCACTCTCTTTCTCTCTCTCTATCACTCTATCTCTCAGTTTTCTTTGTCATCTTCATCTTCTGTTTACTTCTTTCCTTCTTACGTTCATCGCACTTGAATCAGTGAACATTTTAGAAAATTTAAAAATACAAAAAAAAATAGAATAAAATATGAGGAAAAAACTTATTCATTCGTTCATTCATTCATTGAAGAAGAGGAAAAAAATAAATGGCCCAAAATGAAACACAGTCGCTCTCGAGTATGAAGCTGATGTTGGCATGCGTTAGTAGTTGAGTGTGGCTTCTGTGTGTGTGTGTGTGTGTGTATCAATAGTACAAGTGTATACTCGTATGTGTGAGGTACGTATACAAGTGTGTGTATTTGTGTGCTTTTGATTTTGTGTTCGCAAACGAGTGCATCGCATATGCAAATCCAAATTCGATTTCCACAACAATCTAAACAAATTTACACAAGAGAAAGAGAGAGGATAGAAAAGGAAAGAGTATGAGTTTCGATGGTGTGTGTCTATTCCAGTGCACTAGTGTGTGTAATGATATGTAAGCACATCAGGATTAACGTGAGTCGCTTTTATTTGCATTCATTTCTTTTATTTCGATTCAACTCGATTCGATTCGAATTGGAATGTTTTCGTCTCTTGTTTATTTTTCTGTGAATTTTTTTGCTTATTTTTTCTCTTTTTTGTGGAGTTTGTGGAATTTATATATAAAACTTTTCTTTCATTCGTTTGGTTGGTTGGTTTCTTCTTCTTCTTGTTCTTCTTCTTTTGTTTTTTTAATATTTTTCACAAACATAAATTAAATCCAATTAATTTTGTTGTGTCTGTTTATCGTATCAACTAAACTAACATCAATAAAAGTATAATAAATAATTTTTTGTTCCTAAAATTCCCGATTTTAAAATATGAAAAATAAACAAGCTGAAATGAAAGCAAATAAAACCTGAAATTTCAATTAAAACGCATAACTTTCATGAAAATAAATTATCTCAATAAATATAAAAAGAATTCGTTTATGATTACGAAACAAAATACTAAATAAATGAATATTTAGAATAAATATTGATTAGAAAAGGAATTTCAAGAGTTATCCAAACAAAATTCAACTCATTTTTCAGTTGTTGAAAATTTTTGGTTTTTCGATTTTCCTGTTAAAAAGCTGTTTATTTATTTGGCTCTGAATATTTGGTCCTCTCTTCACTTTAAAGTGGGACGATCGCACGAGAACAGGGCCACTTAATTATTATTTAGTTAAATCAACTAATTAGGATGAATGTTTAGAACAATTTTGCAAACAATAAAATTTGTGGCTAATTTAATGAGCCGTAAAACGTTTCTACTAAAGCAGCTCGTCGTCATTGTTGTTTGTGTGGCTCGAATTGTGTTTCAGTTGTTGTTATTGCATGTGTGTGTGTGTCTGTATAAGTCCATGTGTGTGTGTGTGTTTAAGAGAGCTTTATGTTTATGTATGTGTTAATATTGTTTTATATTACAAAAGTAAACAATTGTTGCATCCTGGCTTGTGTTTCCTCCAGCAGAGCTTTCATTCAGTTTTCTATCCTTTCCTCTCATTCTGTCTGTCTGTGTGCCTCTCTGATTATCTGTCTGTCTGTTTATCTATCTGCCGGTGTGTTTATCTGCCTCTCTCAGGTTGCTTTCGGTAGCTTCAAGTTGTTGTCGCTTGTAGCTTTTAATACTTGAAAATGCTTCATTAATTTTTATTATCGAGTTCTATTTAATTTATCACACTTTATTTTGTATAAACAAAAACGACTTTGTTGTTGAACACTATTTTGCGGTATTTTAAAATCCTACTCAAAGGCTGTAATTGTGGCTTATTTTACGTTTTTGTTGTTGTTGTTATGACTGTTATAATTATTAAACTAAAGTTTTGAAATTTTTTTATAGTCTAATAAAGTAAAATTTTAATTCACAGATTATTATGGTTGTCACAAAATCTGTATACTTAAAGAATAAGAATTTCATTGCACAACATTTGAAAGGATTTTCAAGTCTTCTTTGGATGCATTCCAAATGCTTGAAATCCCAAAAAAGCCACAAATAATATGTCAAGATTTGTTGTGAGGCTTATAAACTCACACACACACACACACACACACACACAGACACATTTACATTAGAGCCAACCTGTCTGTCGGTGTTTAATTACTTTACTTGTACTTAACGACAGGTCTTCAAGAACATGCAGCTTTTATCTGTCCATATGACATATTTTGTTTTTGTCACATGTGTATGTGGATGTGTCGAGATGTTTTCAGGCATCTGTATGTGTGTATGTATGTATATTATGGACGTTTCTGTGGTTTCCTTATAATATTGTTGCTGCAGTTTTTCTGTCTTATCGACAACATTCGAAGTTCATCCGCTCTGATCTTTTGATAGGAAGACTGCACTTATTTTTGTTGTTATTATAACATTTATTCTTGTTGCTGCATTTACTGTTATTGAATCTGGTGTTGTTGTTGCATCCGTTGTTGGTATTTTCTTGAACTTGTCATTGGTTTTGGCATTTTAATGATTATTGTTTTTGGTTTTCATAGAAATACTATAAAATTTAATCTTTTGTGTGTATGTAGTGCTAAAATCTGGAATAACAACTGCCATAACGACAATGATAACAACAACAACAACAACAACAATAACGAGAATATTGCAACAACGACAATATTGTGTGAATAATCTTTTAGTCTCTCCAAACATCGCAAGGATACTCTGTTCCTTGCTACAAATCTCAATAACAAGTTTTCACTTTCATGATGCAGGTCATCTTTTCTTCAATCTGTTGTCATTCATGAATGACATACATATGATATGTAGTGTTCCTCTAACCAAAGAAATTATGTAAAACATTAAATCACTAGCAATAACTAAATTGCACCATAGATTTTAGCATAATTTTAATGATTACAAAAGATTACAATAACTTTTCAACTAAAGCATTTTATAAACGAATGAACAAATAAATAAATGAACAAATAAATAAATGAACATATAAATAAATGAACAAATAAATGAATAAATGCATGAACGCAGTAATCAATGAATGAAGAATTTATTGTGTGAATAAATGAGTGACTGAATGAATGAAGCCGATGAATGAGAGAAAGTCTTTCAAAAAATATACAGTTCAGGTCAATCAATCAATTAACTCATCTGTTAACTAATTCTTACCTTCTAAATTTCTATCAAATTTCTTTCATCAAGTAATATGCATATTCATCTAATGACAGCTAGATTCGAATTCTTAATTAAATAGAAGCCAAAGTTTTCCACTCTTCGTGCAATCGAAATGTATAAAAAATGCACACACATACATACACACATATGCTCATATGAACAGACTCACACACATACTCTAGTATACCGGCGATTATCTGAAAACCCTGGATTCATTAAGCTTGAGGTTTACAGCAAAAAAACGCTACAGAAAATAATAAATAAATAAAAAATAAATCTTGTCTGGTAGCACATCGTTACCATGGTAATGATACGATAAAACTAATTGCAGGAGGTTGGATCCTGTTTATAAAACCGTTCAAAAGGAGTGAGAGAGGGAGTGGTTGTGGTGGGTGGGTGTTTCTGCTTTGGAAGGATATTTAAACAAATTTATATACGTATCTATGCAGCACTCAGATATACAAGCTTCGGATAGATGCTTCTATTTAAGAGTAACTCTGATCCTGTCCTTTGTATGTAACCAAAATAGTTTGTCCGGATTTATGTGAGATGTTTTTCTGTGGCTCTGTTGTTTTTTATTCACAGAAAACAGTACAAACCACAGAGTATTTAATACTAACTCTTATTGTAGTTGTCTTTATGCTTCTTTTCTAGGAAGCACATTTTGTAGCTAAGCTGAATGATAGACCGAAATATGTTCCGAGTTGATACCCGAAACCCTTCTTTTTGTAGCCTCAAAAAAGGCTTCAGATATCAGACGTCGTTCGGAGAGCTCGTCAGGTTACAGTTTAATCACTATAACACGACAGTGATTCGGCAATAAAGACACATTGGGACAGGAGATTATCGTTTTAATTATTTAGCCCGCCCTTCATTTAATAAACCACTCCGAAAACCCCTCCTTAGAACCCAGATGTTGGGGTTTTTAAACTAAATAGGATATGGCGAAGGACTAGTCCACAGACAGGATGCTTAATCAAAAAATAGCTTCCCGCAACAACTCGAAATAGTTGTCAAGCGCTCTCTTTTCACATTCTTTCCTTTCCAGCAGCAGCAACAACAACATCATCATCAGCAGCAATAAAATCAGCAAAGAATTCATCAGTACTCTCGACTGTCAATCAATTTCAAGTCCTGCAAAGGACTCTCGTATGAATCTTGTTATCTGAAAGAAAAAATTCGGAAGCGACAAACTGAAAAAATATTTACATCTCCTTGACAGTCTTTCTTTGTCACAAAGTAAACTCAAAAACGAGCGTAGAAGAAAAAGTTAGGGCTGGTGGGGAAGAAGGAGGGGTTTTCAAATTGGATGAGTCTGGATCTCGCGCTGACCACATCCGGAAACCGAGCTTGACATGAACAGTAACTATCGAAAGCTTTATTTTTGTTTCAGTCTTCCAATCAATGGTTTTGACTCATCATCTCCTGTTTCTCCTTCGATCTTTTTACCCATCCATTTTATTGCGGTACGCAATCATATTATAAGCCAGTTACAATGAAATACGGGGATAATATACGGGAAATACGGGTAAACACTCGTACTCTGCATATCTGATCAATGAATTCGATTCCCATCTTCGGAATGTCAATCATACGTCGTGGTGTACTTTTTTTCGAAGTTTTTACATTTAAACAATCGTATTTTATAGACTGAATATTTGGTGATTATAATGAATAGTTTAAATGATAGCTATTTTTTATATTTCGATTATTTAATTATGCTAAATGTAATGTATTCGGTAAAATATGTAAATATATTTGAATTAACGAAAACATTCAATAAAATTTACAATACTTAACCGACCTCTAACAGAGTGGGTACACTTGTAGTACTCACAAGTTCGTATACAAAAAGCATTTCGTGTTTCTAATAATGACCACTGTGCGGCGTGTCGACGCGATTTAATGGCTGTCCAAATAGCGTCGATGCAAAATGCAGATTAGATGAGTTGCGCTGATTTTTGCGCTTATTTGCATAAAACTTGTCATGAAGCGGAAAAAACTCTCTCCCTCACACGCACACATGCTCACACAGAGAGGGTGAAAGGGGAAGGAGGGGGAAAGAAATTTAATCCCTTTCATGTTGAATTTGGCGCCTTGTTGTTGCTATTTTTTAGCACACCACCAACACAACACAACCCTATCGTGCATAAATATCATTTCCCCTCTCTCACCGTCACCTTCCCCACCACTTCTTTCCTTGCGCAATCGTTAGCATGGAATTTTGTACACACGTAGCAGCATTTTGCTTAAATGGACTTTTGAGTGACACACTAAACGCGAGCTTCACGCTTAATTGATATGTTAATCAAAAGCTACGGCTGAAAGCTGCTCGGACGGTTGCCCGACTTACCGGTTACTATACCATCTCCTCTCCCTCCCCCATCCTTCTCGGCATCCAAGAGCTCCCCGAGCGAATGGTGCTCGTTAATGAGCGCTATTTAGATACGATAAAAATTAAGCGAACAACAAAATCCAACTACAATCATTAATTCACTGCTATTCACTACAACACTCTAGTCGAGCTTCCAGTAAAATTGAGAGCAGCAGGAGCAACTGCAGTGTAAAGATTTGATTGGAGGTATTTCATTGTGGTTCTGGTTGTTGTTATCTTACTAACATCATGACGTCATATTAACACACTCTCTACTCACTATGTACTTTATGTCGTACATCGTAAAAGAAAGCATATAAAAATGCAAAATCTTGTTGCTCACGCTTTGAGTGACTAATAAAAAGTTTCTGCTGGTCATAATTCTTCGTTCAGGTCAATCAAGCATTCTTAGTTCAGGTCATTCATTCATACACTCAGTCATTTAATCACTTCAACATACAATCATACTTTCATACGTTCATCACATGTGTAACATGAAGTATTTGGTTTTATTTTACTTCCTCTCTCTCTCCTTAAATATCATTTCCTTATCTATGTTGTCCTTTATAAGTTTTCTTTCTTTGTCCTTTCCATGCCTTTCTTTTCCTTCTCTCTCTCTCTCTCGCTGTCTGTCGAAGAAGTTCAGGATACCAGCAACAGTATCATGAAATAACTCGGTGAAGTAAAATTCTGTGGTGTTTAAGAGAAAATGGAGAATCTTAATGGAATGGAGGAAGAATGGAGAAAAATACAGACAAGGAAATAAGATCATTGCTTGTGTTCAGGCATGAGTATCTGTATGAGCACGAGTACACTTCGAATGCTAAATGCATGTAAAACATTTATTGAGTCATTAAAAATGGACCTCGTGCATTATATGAGAGTGAAAAATACGCCATCAAAAAAGACATGAAAGAGAGAAGGAAGACTGGCAACGGCGAAAATGTTAAGATAAAGAGAGAGAAGGAGACAGAGAAAGAGAGAAGGAGATATACAGATGGTTTAAGAGATGGACATTTAGAGAGATTGAATGGATTATGACGAATGAGAAGTGGGCGGGTTGGAGGGAACGACGAATTCCGTAGTGTCGGTGAGGAGATCCTTCTTGAAGGTCGGTTGTTTAGTTGGTTGGTTGGTGGCTTTGTAGATTGGCAGAGTTGTTGCCTGGTTATTTCTTTCTAGATGAGGCGCATGAGTTCAATGCGTGGTTTGAAGGTCAGTGCCGAGGCTGGGCTGAGTTCTTCTTTTCCCATCCACCCCATACCCCGTTCCCAGACCCCTTCCCTACTCTACTCTACAAATACCATTTTTATGCTCACATTTATAGCTGCAGCTGTGCAAATTGTAGCTGTTTTTATTATCGCATGATTTTGTTACTTCTGAAAATTATGACCACAACGTGAAGTCTGAAAAGCATAACAAATACAAAACAAAATACGAAATACAAAATATGAAAAAAACCCACAACAAAAACAAAAACCTTTTTACTTACTCTAGTTTCATTTCCTTTAGATTTATTTCGGTGTTTGTTTTATGGTTTTCTTTACCATTTTTTTTTGTGTATTTGATTTTTAATGATTTCCGACGGCGTTGAAATTAAGTTTTAGCCAAAGCAATAAATGTCCCAAAAGAAGGGAAATAAATTGTTGTTATATAATACTTTGTATATTCAATAAATCGCTCACTGCTTTTAAGCGTTTAAAAATCAAGCGTTTTTTATGTTGAGGAAAAAAATCCCATTTATTTTTGTTACTGCTGTTTAACGGTTGAACTGCTTTTCTTATGCGGCTATAATTTTGTTTGTGTCTGTAATAAAAAAGCGGTGAATGTTAATAAAATTTTAAAACCTTTTTGTTTGTACTCAAACAAGTAGTGAAGTTATGTATTTCAAGAGGTTTTTACGGAAAAATAAGGAGGAAGAAGGAGTACTTTTCTATAATAAAAAAGCACTATTTTTTATTGTATTTTCCCAAATAAACTCAAGCATCACCATCAAGTTTTTAAAATACTATTAAGAACAAAACTCATTAAAGAGCTCAGAGAAGAGTATCAGAATGTGTCATACATAAAAAACTATTTCTTACGATTTGCTTCATTTAAAGTTGAAGTATTCTTGTTTCCTTTCTATCGTCGTCAAATGTTTCTTCACTAATAAGTTTAATAAAGTGCCCTTCATTTTTCAATAAAATTTAGTTTGTATCAATTATTTCTCTCTTTCCCTTCACAAACTGTTAACGATCTTAACGCGAACATAAGTAGACAATAATTACAGTTACAGCAACACCAACATGTGGCCAGGAAGCGTGGACAAGAAGCGTTACCGTTTAACAGCTGAAGAAGTGGCATGGAAAAAAACTAAAACTAAAAACAAAATTGGCGTGAATCGCCGACAATTAAAGTGAACGGAGAAGAGCACACAAACACAGAGAGAGAAAGATGGACAGACAGAAACAAAAACACAGACACATAAATACAAAATACAGAGTTATATTCGTGCTTGGACAGAGATTGGCAGAAGGAGAGAGAGAGAGAGAGAGAGAGAGAGAGTTCCCGCAAAGGGAAAACCTTAGAGATGGTTGTTGTTGTCGTCCTTGTGTTTGTGTTTCCACTGTGTTGTTTTTGTTGCTAGTGTTGTAGTTACGGCAGGGCCACTTAAATGTGGTAAAAAACCAGGTTTAATTAACTCGCAACACTTGATTTGAACCGAATTCGTTAGCTATTTAAATAAAATTGAAGTGGAAATAAAATTAAATTAAATTAAATTAAGCGAAAAAAAGGAATGGAATTTAAATTTAAGAATGATTCGAATTCGTACATTAAATGAAAAAATGTGAATATTTCATAGTTTCAAGAGACGGATTCACAGAATGAACCGATTCATTATTTCCATCCACTACCCATACTTCACTTTAACAGAATCATGTGCCCACTTAATAGATTCAAGAGTAGATTTAACACAAGTAGTATTTAATGAAATCAAGTGATTTATTTTTTTCCGAAAAGGACCATCATCAAGAACATCGAGTGCACCAAATGACAATAACATTAAATAGATAATGACAACGACAACTGTTGCTCCTCTGTTAGCCGCTGATACTTCTCTCCATTCATTAATTCATGCATTCATCGGTCGTTGTCACCGCCATCGTCACCGTCATCGTCACCGCCATCGTCACCGTCATCGCCGTGGTCAAGTGTTAATTTAGTGCTGTTTGCACTGAGATACACTACGATTGTGCAAACTGTGGCAACGCGTAAGAGAGAGTACATACGTTATGCCAACGCACCCGGCTACTAATTAAATTCGAAATCAAAGCGTCCATCAGACAGACAGACAGACAGACAAACCGACAGATGGACAAAAAGACAGACAATCAAACAGACTCACGGACAAACAGACAGATGGAAAAATAGACTGCGGGACAAACAGACAGATCATGGGATGTACAAAGAGCGAAAGGGACATGCACGAAGGTAGCAAGAGAAAAAGAGAAAGAGAGAAGGACTAGCAAACACATAAGCGCAGGCAAGGGAAGATGGAGAGAGACAGCGATAGAGATCAACCTGTTCAGCAGACAACAAAAGATGGCGTCGCAGCTGCAGAGTTCAGAATGTTAAGTTAACATCGAGTTAAATAAATCAGAGCAGCTGAAATACACGTTGACACGTACATATCAGGAGCTGAAATCCTTCAGAGAAAGGTAAGGAGATCAATCTGTCCTGCTCCGAACCATCACCCCCCCTCGCTTCCTCCCTTCCCATCCACTCTTAGTTGGTTGCTTAATTTTGCAATATTAAATCAACTCTGCAGAGTTCAGTATTTAATTGAGTTCAGTTGTTTCCAGTTACAAATTACAATTTGGTTTTGTAATTCTTAATTTTATAGATTTCTTTGTTATTGGAAAATCTGCTCATCAGCAAAGTAACCACAAATGAAAATACCTCAAAGTTTCAGGACGAAGGATTCTCATAAGAGTACGTCACAAAAGTTGACAACGAACGAAGCTAAATCGTTGGTTAAATAAATGAGTTCCTTTCTACCAACAACAACAACAAATTGTGATACGCATAATTTTATTGTATCCTGTCTCCATTTTGCTGTTACTTTTTTTATTGATGCTTCTATGTAATCCTTTGTTTTTTTTTTGCCTTTTCAGGCATTCCTAATCAAAAGTCTCCCAGGGCATTTTTCGTGTTTGTTTTCGTTTTTGTTTTTAATTCTACGTTAGGTCCAAAAACCTAAACCCGAATCACTGCCAGCGCCATCTGCGGGTGGAGAGGCGAACCAAATCACTGGATATCGCATATTTCTAGCTCTTGCAATCATGAACAAAAATTGAAAAACCCGAAACCCAGAGAAAGCCGGCGGAGAGACCCTCATGAAAAATTCACTTTAGCATTCATGCAAATTGAATTTCAATAAAAAATTTATGTTTGTTGCCGATGTTGAGGTAATTCAACGATTACTACGATGGACGGAGAGAGAACATGAGAGAGAGAGAGATGAAGAGATACCTAACCGCATGTCAAATTTTTACCCCGGGGAGCTGACCTTTTCTGCTCTTCAGAGTGACGGTGGTCAAGTTTCAGGTTTTTGAGGTTTGAGGTTAGATTTTTGGGTTCGTTTTTTATAGTTTTGTTGTTATTTTGATCGGTTTGGAAAGTTTTTGTTTATGCAGTTACAGCGATTGTTTTTGTTGTTATTGTTGTTATTATTGCTGGATTGCGACATATGTTTTTGGGACTACAAATCCTCGTTGGTTCTCGTTTAACTTCGATGATTGATATTAGTTATTCGATTTGTTGCCGTTGTTGTTCTTGTTGTTTGATAAACTAAATTCAAAATAGTTTGGAAAATATTTCCGGTTTTTTTCTGTTTCCTCCAGGAAAAACCACTGAAAGCAAAAGTTTAAAGGGAAAGGACAAAACTTTCTTTAACCTGGTTGAATCTAATTTTTTTATTTTTTCATAGATCGACCATAGATCGTGAGATGACCTTTTCAATGTCATTTCATGGTTCATTTAATTAAAAGTTGCTATTTTTTAAGAGTTGCACAACAGTCGCATAATCGTAATTTAATTAATAAGAAACTCCTCAGCTTCCGCACTTCCTTCTGTCCTCCACCCCTCCCCATCCCCCATACAGTCCTACCTTCCTCAATCAACTCCCTTATTTAACATTGCCTCCAGGGGTATAAAAAACAATACTTTTCACTTTCAGAGAACATTTTGTTGTCATCAATCGATGGCGAATTCGGTGTCTTTTCCTGAGTGGTCCAGATGCGGTTCCAGAAGATGTTCCAGGTTCGTATTTATTGAACAGCAGCAAATAATCCAAGAATCCGCAACGAAAAAGGAATCAAAAGCAACAATAAAGAAGGAGTCAAAAACAAAATAAATGCAAATTGAAACGGATTCCATTAAAATGGTGAAATGATTTAAATCGTTGTTGGTATTCCTCTTGATGTTGTTGTTCTTGGTGTTATTGTTGGTATTCTTCTTGTTGAATTGAATAAAATTTAAATTAGGAAGAAAAGCTTTTCGCTGGAATGAACAACGGATGGTTTAACGAACTGACAAACTAACTGACAGGTTGACTGATTGAGGGGTGTCTTTGGGGCATAGTAAATGGACCATAAGTCCCTTGTCTGATTTTTTGTCCTTCAGAAGGCGAAAGACAGATAGAAATAGAATAACAGGGGGGAAAAGGAAGTGGATTTCTCCAACTAAAATTAGGAGGAAAATTGAAAACTTAAAACTAAAAGCAAATAAAAACAAAGCCGACTGAACTTAATCGAAATACATGGAGAAGAAACTAAAAGAACGAAAGTAAGATGTATAAAAATAACTTAAATTTTATCTGATTGTTCTTTTTTTAGCAAGGATTTTAGCGAAGAACATCGAAAATCTTGAAGTTATAATGAACAACAGCTGCCAAAAAGCAACAAAAGCATTTAAAATGAATAAAGACATGATGAAGAAGGAAAAAATCCCAGAGATTTCGAAATAGAGGAGAGCGAGAGAGGAGAGAAAGCAAAATTTAATTATATTTTATAACGTTTAAGCTTCAGTTCACTCCGTGGAAAAAACCACACCAGAGGAAAGACGTTCGCTGTGTCCTAAGTCCAACTGTCTGTCATGTCGGCGTCCCCCATCGTTCATCGGCCTCCTCCCCCGCTCATCAGCCTTCCAACACCCTTTAAATTGACTCTCCGCGAGAGGAAGAGAGAAGAGACTCTTCTGTCGCGTTTACTGGATCATCTGAATAGCTCTCTAAACTCCTTTGAATCCCCTCGTAACTCCTCCTCTTCCTTCTCCCATTTCTACATCTTCTTTTCTTCCTATTCTTCTTATTTTGCTCCTTCTTCATTCCCCTCCCTCCACTCTTGATCCCTTCCCTTCCCTTCACTTCTCATTTCATTGTCCTCGGCAACATCTGAACCTCGGTTCTCGGACAGGATACGCAATGAATAAAATGTAATAAAAAAGCAGGAGGGGGAGGGAGGGTGGAAGGACAAAAGGACTAAAAATGCGTAATAATTGCTACTTGCGATGAATTCGTTTCATTCATTTGAGCCTTATTTCATTTGAATCTCTTTTTTTCTGTTTTTTAGCTTTTTTTTACAGTTTCTTGTTTCTGACGTTTCTGCAGCCGCGCATCCTGTGACACAGGAATAAAGGACATCACGTTCATGGATGCCTGCACAAGCACTCCTGTAGCAGTAATTCACAGGAGGTATTTTGCCCCAGTTGTTGTTGTTTGCATCACTGAAAAAGGAACATTCTTCAGTCGTTCCTTTTTTTAGTGACGGTTTTTATTTGAATGAATGCTCAAATATATTCACTTGACAAATAAATCCTTACTTAATACTCGTTCTACTTGTATATTATAATGAGATGTTTTTCGGTGTTGTTGTAGTTATTTTTGTAGCTGTTGTTTTTGTTCCTGTTGCTGTTGTCTTGTTTTATTTTGTTTTAAATCTAAAACTTTTAAAATGTTTGAACACTGTGAAGTGAATTACTTTTAATCCGTAGCTTTAAAATATGATTTATTAAAAAAATGTCCAATGGATACAAAATTTCTTGAAGAAACTCCATTAAAATTGACAAAGAATAAATTTTAGTTGATAAAAAGACGGAAGATTCGCTTAGGATTCAAAAGGACGAAAAATAAATCTTAAAGAATGTTCTTTTGAATTCTTTTAAATTAAGGATAAACAAAACTTCGAATTTTAGTTTTTATCACCGAAGACTGATCAAATCGTTGTTGTTGTTGTTGTTGTTGTTGCTGTTGGTATTTTGTTGTTGTTATTTGATACACTTTCGATACTATAAACATTTCCACACAAAGTACAAAGCTTTGTGTCTTTTTAGCACAAAAAATGATGCATTTCAAAGTAAAGCACACTTTGTTGTTGTCCTTATTGTCGGTTTTCACTTAACCATTCATTCATTCATCCATTCCTTTGTTGTTGCTCTTTCACGCGTTGCCACGTTGTTTTAAATTAGAATTTTAAAAAAGCCTCAAAAGGCGTCATCATCGCACACAACACAGCGATTTACAACCACAGAAACACATGCACACACACACACTGAAACTCATTGAAAAGTTCGGAAAAAGGAAAAGAGTTAGAGAAGAAATAGTAGTAGAAAAAAAGGTAGTAGGAAAAAAATAGGAGTAGTTAAAACACAAGAGATCAAACAAGCTGTCTCTGTGTCTGTGTGTGTGTCTGAGTGAAAATGTCACTCACTCTGCATCCTAGAGCAGTGACACCAATTTTGTGTGACTTTCTTCCTCATTTGCAGACGTCGCCGTCAGCATCAGCGTCGGCGTCACCGTCGTCGTCGTCGTTGGTTTCTACACGTTCACTTTGTGTAAATTGCGGTACTCAGAGCTGCCATCAGCATGGAAAAAGTAAAAAAACCGAAAGCTTGGAAAGATTTCTTAGAGGTGTGAATTTTGCTCATTAAGTTACACAAAGTTTTCTTCATTTTCATTAATTTGTTCACTATTTGTTCACTCATTTTTTCACCATTTTTTCACTTCTACTGTTTTACTAATATAATAATAGTGTTTTTTTATAATATTTATGATAGACACTGTGACGAGTGGCAACTCTGTTGCTCTGCTACAATTTATAGTTCACTTGATGCGGTCTTCCTTACGTCTAGTTTTTGAAGCTTTCATTTTTTAAGATTTTTCATAAATTTTTGCCTTTTTGCTTTGCCCTCTGTTGTTGTTATTGTTGTTGTTGTTGTTGTTGTCGCTGCCGCTGTTGCTTTAGTTCTTGTGGCCAACGGCAGGGGGTTAAGAACCTCTTTGAACTTTTAAGTGTTTATGTGTTGGCTGCTTGTACGTTGTTGTGAAGCTGTTGCTGCTGCTATTGTTGTTGTTGTTGTTGTTGTTGTTGTGGTGGCTGTTGTTGTTGTGTTTGCTGTTGAGGTTTCCTGAAGTCTTTGTGCCATTTGTTGACATCGCCGTTTGTTGTTAAAGTTGATGTTGATGTTGATATGACTTTAAAAGTTTGTGCATTCGAAGAGGTGATGTCTTCTAGGAGGATATGACGTGATCTGATATGATGTGTTGTGTTGTGATCTGATATAATGTGAAGTGATTTGAATTGTAATTTAATGTACTTGCATGTGATTGCTGATTGTGATGTAATGCAAATGATTTTTAGTATTTTACTTTCGTACTCTAACCTCCTTTAGACCTCTGTTCTTCTTCCACTCGTTGCTCGTACTTTTATTTATTACTCTAAACTTATGAATGATGGATACGCTTAAATATACTTAAAGCGCAGTCATTAGAAACATTTTTATGAACATTTTATGATGTGTTGCCAACGTGTTGCTGCAAAATTAATAAGCTTTATACACTCTTTCCTCGTGGGACTCGTGGCGTAGATCGTGCTAATTGAATTCTCCTGCCTTTGACCATAATATTATGTGCGTAATAATTAAAGCCCATTACATCCATGAGAACCAGCAAAAAACATAAAACTAGTTAGCAAAATGTTTGTAATAACCGTGTATGTATTAAATGCACGGTTCATATATACGATACACCATACGATATAACATAATAACTATAAATATAAGCACCAACCCAGTAAAAAATTTAGATTATTTAATATTTCGAAAATGTTTTGAAATTTCGAAATGTTCGAAATTAAATTTAAATATTTAAAATACTAACTAAATTTATGTCAGAAGAGAATTTCTATGTGCGGAAAATGATAATGTGTGTATGTAGAGCAACTAATTGAAAATGTGTAAAGTATTCAACTGAAACCAAGGCAACAACAACAACAGCAAGGAAAAACCAACAATTTATGAAAGCAATTATTAAAAAAAAACCGAATTCGAAAATATGCCAGAAACACAAACGCTAAAAATACTGCAAAAATTAAATACTACAGAGAAGCGTTGATGATTAGAGAGTCGATGATGAAAAAGTAAAATAAAATAAATGAAGTCGGTTTTTTATTATACTTTTTTAATTTTAATTGCACAGGCAATCAAAAAGCTGAATAAAAAACCTAATATTTAAACCCAACCCAACAATATTTAAACCACAAAAAACCAAAAACAAAAACCAAAACCACTATACACTATACAAACAACAACAGAAGCTTAAAACTAATAAAATGTTTGACAAATTTAATTTCCTTTCACTAATTAAAGTCCACTCACAAATAATACTTTAATTAGTGACAAATTACTAGTCAATTTTTGTCAATCCTCGTAATTAACTTAATTCCATTTCGATAAAACTTATCTAAACTAATAACAGCGTTGTGAATAAATTATATTTTCATTGCGAACTAATGATAATATTTAATAATAATAATGAATTAACTGAAGCTTGAATGGAATTTAGATATGGGGTTTAATTTTGAAATAATTATCACGAATTGCAAGCGAATCGCCAGAAAGTGAAGGAAAAAGGAAGAATTCTTTGAATAATAATAATAAAATAATTTATCTTGCTATTGCTAAAAATCGGATCACATCACACAGCATCATTTGACAGAAATCCGTTGCTTTGATTTTCCTTAAACGAGTATACATACAAACTTAGAGTTTTCCTACATGCACCGACATAGTTATTTACAACGTCTTTAATGGCGCAACGCGAAGTAAGGAACGTAATCCATTCGGGTCATAACCGGAATTTTAAATGACCTGAAAATATAAAATAAAAAAAAATACTATAAGTCCTTACGTGAGCGAGACAACGTGGCACATCAAGGATACGTCATCATTAAAGTGACATTAAAATGATATTTAAGTGGGAAACTATGTTGGTTGACGAAGGACCGGGAATGAGAAGGATTATACACAAATATATGTAACTCTCGGTGTTTGTATTCTGTGTCTTCATAGTACCATTATACGGCAAGGCCCGGTACTTCTGAGACTACCCTCGTACGTAACATCTTGCAGCCACACGACAGAAGGGTTACTTTAACAGGCTCCTTCTACGTTAAACTCAAAGGGATGGAGAAACTGATTAGATTGTGAGAGGGGATTGTGATGGGGAAGGGAAAGGGAAAAGGAAAGGAATGGAACGTTGTTTCTCCGCGAAGAGAGTCTCTTTTTAATAATTCTCTTGAGGATGAAGAAGCTTAACTATTCTTAAAGTTGCAATGGTCCCAAAAAGGTACCCGCGTATTCGAAGTAAAAACGCTGAAACTTCAGGGTTCAAAATAGGTTTCGGTAAATAGGAAATAAGAAGAGGAACTTTGAGGATTTTCCATGAAATTAGACTTCAATCGCATCTTATTAATTTAGCGATTTCTATGCAAACCATGCACACTCTTAGATATCTGAGCTACTGCTTTGTTCACCCTCCTCTCCATAGCTTTCATTTTGACTGAAATTATGTGTCAACCGCATAATAAAGTGACTGAATCACCGACTGAAATTTTGAATAGAAAGACCGAAGTTGTTAGAAGTGAAGGAGGGGAACAGGTCAGAAAAGAAGGGGACAAGGGAGGGGAAAGAGGAAAAGACGCCTCATCAGACAGCGTCCCCTACATCATTGCTCATTGTTGTAATTGTCAAAGTGAAGACTCTCAAAGTGATACTTCGGTGACCACTTTGAAGAACTAATGAGCCAAACTTAGAACACAACGCCACCGACCGGACCCCCAATGAGCTTCACTGAGAATGAAAAGCAACAACAACAACAGCAACAGAAAACAGTAATAACAACATCAATGGACACAACAACAACAGAGTCGACATGCAAACACACTACTCGTAGCTGCTGGCTGAATCCGAAAGGATTCAATCTAAAGTCACAGCTTTTGCACTGCTACATAATGCTCAATTCTAGCGAATCCTGCATCCAATCGGTCGGCGTTGGTGAGTACGTATCGAGTCGTTATCGAGCTCTTAATAGCCAGCCTATTATTGGCACTTTCGCATTTAGGCCAAGAAGATAATTAAACGAGAAATGAAGCATTTCGTTTCTTAATTAACGCGCCTCTACCAGCAGCTACCTTCTCCCTCCCTCCCGCACTCTATCTATCTCTCTATCTGACTCTTTATATCTGTCTCTGTCCCTCCCTCAACCTCTCCCTTTCACTGGCTATCTCTCGGTCTCTTTTTTCTAACTTCCTCCGGCGGTTACCACGATTCCGAATCGAGCCAGCCAACAAGAGGGCCAACAGCCCTCATTGATCGCCCGAGGTAATGATAATTGGCTGTAATCAGTTTTATTGCCTGTCGTGGAAACTGCGAACGAACGAGCGCGTATAAAGTGCGAAAAAGTAGGGGGAATAACTTGTTTAATTGCCACCAGGGTGCCAGGGTGGCAGGGTGAAAGCTGTGATTCGATTGATGTGAAGAAGCACGGTAGAAAATGAGAGGAACAGGGAGAGAAAGGAAGGAATGGAGGGGGAACCAAGCACAAGAGCTGACGGATGTATCAATTGATTGTACAATGAAAAGTAGTGCGATGGAATGGAGTAATAAAGTTCTCGTGATTATAAACAATCGCAATGGTTGGAGAAGTTGCTTTTCGTTCCAAGTTTTTTTTATATCCATTTTGAATACTTCTGTATATTTTAAAAAATATAATTATTATCATGATTGAAATTCTATACACTCCTTTATTAGATTTAAAATATACTGTGATATAAAATATATATTATGTGTGACAAAACACTTCGAACACTATAACCAATCTTTATGTAAAAAAACCTCATTATTTTGTGACAATTTTAGTAGCTCCAACAGGATAGAAAACTGGATATGGACTCAATTGAGCTTCGTCAAGAGTTGTTATAGAAACAGAATAAATCAAAAAAGAAACGGAAAAAGAAAGAGGGCAAAAAAGCTCTCATTCATCACGTGATGTCACAGAGAAGCATTCGGAGCATTCAATGCAACGAAATGAAAACTAAACTAATATTGGACCCTCTGTCATGTCAACTCACGATCGGAGCGACGCGATGTCCAGTTGAATTGAGTTGCCGCCAACCATACATCATAAGTAATGTCGTCATCAACATTTGTCCATTGTAAAAACATACACACACACAGAGCAATTTTAACATGTATGGTTTTCTGTATCCGATCCAAGTAACAGCACATCACCACCATGAATTTTGGTGAAAGTATTTTTTCCTTCCTTCCCAAAGCTACTGCAGAAAGAGTTGTTGCCACCATTTATAACGAATACACGTTATTGCTGTGGTTATCAACGTTATGTTTCAGTAACATCAACAACCACATCGGAATACCCTCAAAATAAAATCTTGGACACAGATGATTTAATATATTTTACTAACTTATAAAAATTCAATTGATTCTTAATATTTATAAAGTTCTATCTGTCATCTGAATCTGAATAGAATCTGTATATCATTTCAATAACCAATCCTTGATCTCAGAGATCTAGATTCGTCATCATTCGTGATTTATTGCCAAGGATCCTTTATTTTTAATTTTAAAGGAATGATTAAGAAGATCCTCAGGGATGATAATTTTTAAACAAATGGTAGAAGATAATATTTTAGAACTTAAATTACTAAAAATCCGGTCAATCGTTGAGAAGATGATCATGTAGAATGGTTGACAATATAAGAAGAAGAGAACGACGATTAAGAAGAATAAAAAGAAGATTAAGATAAAAAGACGTTATTTTAAAATAATTATTTCTTCACGCCTCAAAGTGGAAATCTAAAAAATTCTCTAATTCGACAAACTTTTTTCTATTTGTCTTAATTTGATGAGAGATAGAAGAAAGAGGGAGAAAAAGCGAGAGTGAGAGGGAGAAACACTCATGCATTTAGTTTTTTTTTACACTTCAGAGCAAAAACATTGCGGGTAAAATTTAGAAATTCAATAAAATTGCAATATTTCGCAGTAACCAAGAGAACGGATGACGGACGGACTGCGAAACGAACATACAGATAGACTTACATACAGATAGAAATACATACAGATAGACAGACTAACTGACGGACAGACTCACGAACAGACAGAGTGGAAGGGGCAAAGAAGCGCAACCAGCAGCAAACGAGCGAGTGAACAAGCATGTCGCAACCTATTGTATTTATTTCACTCTCTCTGTGTTTCTCCCCGCTTTCAACCCGTCGAAACGAGTATCGTCGCCATGAAAACAGAGCCAGAGTATTGCGGATGAGCAACTGTAAAGTGGCTCTGTATTGAATTTCTGATAACGAGCTAAGCATTTGTTTGTTTTGGTTTCTGTTTTTGCAAGCTCATGTGTAAATGGTGCAGCGAAACGGTGAAATTTCTGTGGAAAGTGGAACAGCAACAACAATAACAACAACAATAACAATAACACTAACAACCGAATGAAATACATTTTTCTAGTTGTTTTAGCAAAACTGCGCCGACTGAATGACTGAATCGATGATTTTCCAGGCACATTTTTTTTAGAAAAGAAAAAAAAATGAAATTTCGAAATTTTAGTGAAATCTTTTTTATAGAAATTATAATTTATTCGGAATTATAATGGAACATTAATGGGATCGATGGATTTTCAGCGAAATTTCAAAGTTGTATACCAAACGTTTTTAAATACAACCAAATTTAAGAACATTTCAAAAGTTTACTGAACTTTTAGAGAACCAATTAAAAGTTTTCCTTATCTAAAGCTCAATAAATTAACAAATGATACTTTTAAACTTTACGCTGACAACAACAACAACACCGAAATTGTTTACATCTAATGGCGAGCCTCTGAGGATCCTGTGAATCACCTTGAATGATTAATGACACTTACTTACTCTTGAAAGAACCACTAGGTAACATCAAGTGTAAAACGGATGATTCACGCACAATAATAAAACTTAATCTATTTTTAACGATTAAGAAATAAAAATAATAAAATAAAAGCTTCCTCTAACGAAAGCTTTCATCCTCGAGAAAGCGGAAAGGAGAGGACACTCGCAAAGAGATTAAAATCATTTCGAAGTATTTCTTCAGAACTTTTTTCAACACTTAAAAATACTGCGTCTTATTTCAAGAAATATTAATTGTTATCTTCCCCTTCCCTCCCTCATATCGTTCTTCCTTCCCTTCTCCCTTCCTTTCTTCCTTACCCAAACGTGTTATCGATATTTTTCTGAACAAAACATCCAATCTTTTAGGAGAGAACAGTTCGCATATGTTGCCCATCAGAAGCCCTCTACTCGAAAATTGAAATAATTTTTGGTTGTCCTTCTTTTTTGGTTGTCTTTTTGAGTTATGATTCCCCTTCTTCTGTTTGGGGTATCTTTTGATCCTGCTTTGTTTTCTTTCTGCGAGTTTTTTTACTCACCCAACACGTTCTATTTTCGGTTTTTTCTTTTTCCGTTTTTTCCTTTTTGATTTTTGTTTCTCGTTCCATTTGTTTTGTATTTCTTCCCGTTTCGATACACTTTCAATTTCGTATTCCAAACACACCATCGATGTTCCCACTGCGGCGAGGAGGAAACGCATTCCACTGTAGCCAAATCTGGCATCTGATGATGTATGATAGTCCAAGCTATCCAGTCCAGAAGCAATCTATGCACACAAACAAAGCGATTGTACGAGTGTGTATTGAGAGAAATGATTCTTAAAAGGTTTACTTTGTCGATGAGAGATGCTGTTGGGGTGAGGGAGAAGTTGGATTGGAGTGAGGAAAATAAAAGAGTTCACGAGGTACGTGATGTTTGTTTCTTGTCACCAACTAATTACGAGTTTATTGCACTAAAAAGGAGAAACATACTCAGAAACCGAGAGAGAGAATGAAAATGAGATAAGAAATTGGGAAGAAGAGAGAAAAGACAGACCCAATCTCAAAGCCAGGATGTAGAATTGAAGTTGTAGGAAAAGTCGAATAGAATTTCAAATTAAATTCGATAGATAATTAGTTTACGAATGATTAGGATTTCCCTCAAGGTAAGACTTCAATCCATCATGGAAATCGTTTGTAGAAATCGGCCTCGAGACTTGCTCGTGGGCATTTCTCGTGGGCATTTATAATGGGCATCTCTCATGAGCATTTTTCATGGAAACTGTCCTCAACAAATGCACATGAAAACTTGTTCCACTCACTACAACCATACCACGTCTATGGTAATTCTTTATGAGAGTTTCACGTGAGCTTTTCTGCTATTAAATGCCCCTGGGAATTCGCTAATGAGAGCTTCGGATGTTATTTGTTCATGCGAGGCCCTTTCAGAAATAACCCATGGGAATGGCTCGTGTGCAACGCACATTAGCACAGGAATGAACACAACTCTATCCACTCTTTTAGATGGAAATCCTTAACCCATTTAAAAACTTAATGGGTCTTACTTCGTTACTTACTTGTTACTTAAAAACTTTACACTTGAAAACTTTAGATCACTGTACCCACAGGAACTCCACAGGAAACCACATGCGCTCTACCCAAACTAATCCGTCGTGAGCGATTTTCATTGAGCAACGTCTTTTGATATCGCTCCAAAAAAAGTTAAGAAATTAAATAATTTAAACCAAAATTTCAACAAATTCCAATTCCCACTCTCTCACAATGTTTTGAAATTTATGACCTGCAGCAACAAATTGCGTTACCAACCTCATCCATAAGAAAATCACTCAACTCGTGCGTGCAAATTTTTGCCATATCTCGAGTTAGAAAATGACTCGAGCTGAGAAACTTGCAAACTTTTGCAAATTTAAGCTAAACTAATAGAGATGGAAAGAGAAAGAAGGAGACGAGCAGAGAGAGAGAAAGAAATAGACGAATTTAGATAGTTCGAAAAAAACACAGTGAAAACAGAAGTTTAGAAAATATCTAAAATAATCGAAATCAGCCGAAAACGTAGCTCGTATATAGGGAACAAACTATACTAGAGAACTTTTCATAACAAATCATGATGAGTATGAAAAATCGAGGAAAAGAACAAGCACACAAGACCAAACACCTGGCCACCTTAATCCAGTCAGGTGAAACATGGCGATGTCGAAAAATAAACCATGTGAATTTCTTCTTCAGAATCGTGAGCGAAATACGAAAGATTGGGAAAAACTTTAAAAATATAGAAATGGATGGAGTTTTTTGTCTCACAATGAAATCAAATCTCACACAGAGTTAAGAGATCTTCGTTGGATTTAAAATAATTTTTATATTCTATGATAAAAAATATATAAAAATAAAAGTAGTAGGTTTAAATTCAGTATTTAAGTATTCAATCATCATTAAGTTGATAATGTGAGGTTTGTAAATTTTTAAATGAGGCTTAAATGAGGCTTACACAGTATTTTTCTTAACCTTGACCATGAAGAAGCAATTTAAACAAAATTCGATGCTCTCAATTCTCATCAAATGATTTCTGTTTCGTTGGTAAGAAAAAAATGTACTCTTTTTATTTCATCAATCAATCAATACATTTGTTGGTCATATTTTATGTTCTAACAGAAAAAGAAGAAGACGAAGACGAAGAAGAAGAAGAAGAAGAAGGAAACGGAGAAGAAGAAGATTTGCTATGTCTAGATAATGTCCTTCATGTCTAAACTTAATAAAAGTCAAGGATGTGCATTTATCATTGCAGCTTCTCCGCTCTCTGCTAAAGTAAAAGAATTGAAAAGAAAGAAAATACAACTTGAAGAAGAACAACAAAGATACACTTTAAGAACAAGAACAAGAGAAAGCACAACTTGAGAAGAAGAACAAGAATAAAAAAAGAAGCAGTACAACAACAGTAATAATCATAAAATAAACATATAACAACAATAAAAACTTGTTAGACAAGTGTGAGAATGTACAACAAATGAAATTCATTAGATTTGGTTACAAAAAAGAGAGAGAAACGCAGAGAGAGAAGAACGCTGTCATGAACACATTCACTCTCTCTTTCTCGCACACGCTCTTTCATTTTGCTGCAGTCATTCGCTTTGACAGTCATCATTTGTATTTGAGTCCTTATCTTCTTTTATTACTTTGCTCTTGTTGTTGTTGTTGTTGTGGTTTTGTTGCTCTTCCACTGTCATGGATGACCTCATGACTTCCTCTTCCTCTTCCGTTTTGAATGATTGCTCTTGTTGTTGATATAATTGATGTTGATGTTATGCTTGTTGTTGTTTCGATTGTTGCTGTTCTTGTTGATGGTGTGTTTCTCTTGTTTCTTGTTGTTGTTGTTGTTTTTATTTATTTATTTTACTTTTCCTTTTATCCAGTTTTATTTTATTGCTGTAGTTATTATTGTTGTTATTGTTGTTAATGTTTCTTTTATAGTTGTTTGGCTTGGTTTTTGTTTTTATTTCTATTGTGATGTTTTTTCTTTGTTCCGTTACATCTGCTTCCGTTCTCTCTGATCTCTTCTGATTGATTGGTATGGAAAAGAAGATGGAGAATAGGGGAAAATGAGGAAGAAGAAGCTGGAAAGGGAGGACTGAATTATTACTCATGCACTCACCCAAAACGGGAGGAATAAAGGAAAGATCGGCAAAGAAAATGGAGGGAAATGGAGAGGAGAGGAGAAAGAAAAAAATATATCTGCAGTTGGCAACGCGTCTTTATTCACCAACACAATATAAACGAGCATGTTTTGTATTTTTAATCTAAATGAAGTGCTTTAAACGATTTCCATCGTTTTACAGACACGATACAAAAATAACAACAACAACGAAATACGAAAACATGTCGTTTTAGGAGTCCTTTTTTTCCTTCAACTGCTTGTTTTTCTATCGTTTCTATTATTAGCTAAGTTTAACTCTCTGGCGATGGCGATGGCGATCCAACTGCAGTCATTTCTCTGTAGAATATCGATTCTATACCTCGTAATTTGCATCTCTCCTTTCTCTCTACCCTTCAATTGAACCACCAATCACCGACATCCGTCCTTCCTTGGGTCCTTTCTGAGTACTTAACCCCCTGATCATGGGTTACAGTTATCAAAACTCATCACTTCATCATTCACACAGACCCCAGACCCTTCTAAACTGGAGTCTGGGGGCTTGTATGGGGACCCAATAGTTAATAGTAATAGTAATAGCCTTAATTTATCAGAGGAAGCTTTTGTTTTCTAAATCTACTTATTTACATACAAAAGGAAATCACATTTTATTGGAGTACTCATTCGTTAACATTTAAGGTAACTATTCAAGGCAGCCTTTTCTCATAGTCACCGTTTTTAAGGTACCCATTAATTATTATATTAGATATGTTTTTTGTCAGGAGTTTAGGCAATAAATTTTAAGGATTTAGAATCATTATGACTGAGCTGGACAAATCGGCATGTGATCCGAAACAACAAAACCAAAAAAGCAACAACAACAACGATTGCAAAAACAATTACAGTGCAGGCAAAATAATATTAACACAAAAAACAAATAACGCGAGAGAGATTCGGAAACACATTAATCACTATTGTGAGGCATACGATTTAACAAAAACAAAAATACACACACACTCTCAATCTTTCTCTCGCTCTTTTTCTCTTCTCTCTCTCTCTCTCTCGCTCGCTCGTTCTGTCCCTCTCGTCTCTATCTTTCTCTGTCCCTCGCAGTCTGGCGATGGTGATGTTGATGTAGACTTCGACATTTCAAAACATACCGCTTTTGGGATTCAAACTCAATAACATTGCGTAATATATTGTGCAATAATTTTTTTGGAATATTAATGAATTTCATTTTGTATGCCACGCCTGTGATTTATGGCTAAAACCATTAAAATTTGGCAAGTGTTGAGTGTTAATGTGAATTCCACATGAATTATTATATTTGAACAAATAATGGGCGGTCATAAAATCATATTCAAGTGAGAGAAAGGCAAGAAAAGAGAGAGAGAGAGAGGGGGAGAGAGAGAGAGCGACTTAGAGAAGGAGTATCCATACCAGGAGGACATATGGATTAGAAAGAATCGAACAGTACAGTCGAACAGTACAATTTTTTCTGTCAATTTCTAGAATTAATCATTCTACAGGGTTTCGTGTCTACAATTTATTAGCCTGTCTGTCCGAATCTTGCAACCCGTCTACCTCTCAACCTGTCAGACTTTCGATAGAGACTCTGAAGCTTCTAGCGAAATCTCTCTTCGTCATCTTCTCAACCTGGCAGGTCTCTCAGCCGGTCAATCGATCTCTCTGCCTGCTGGCCCATCTGTCATACTCTCAGCTTTTGTCTCGCTTTCTTTCTCTCTCTGTCTCTGCCTCATCTCTTTGTCACTCTTTGAGACCCGCTATTTCGCCTTCCCTCATCGCTGGCCTCTTCCTGGACGCAAAGCAATAACGACGATTGACCTAAGTTGACCCCAAAGTGTTCACACGGTTTGTTGACCAAGTCAACAATAAATACGCTTTGTTGCGGACACACAACGGCACCAACAGCAACAGCGCAGCATCGACAAACAACAGAGTAGCATCGTAATGGCAACGCTGCAAGAAAAACAACAACAACAGCAGCGCACGTATTGAGCACGTTCAGAATACAAGCACAAGAAACAGCAGAAAAATTAAACAGAAGTAAAAACTGCTGCCGTCACACGTCGTTGTTCGCTGGTCGCGTCGTTTCTCTCTTCGACAGCAATGAAACCTCAACTAAAAATTCAAATTCCGCAAAATCCATGGCAAAAAACACCGAGATCTGGCAACACTGGTCAGCCATTGGCAAAAGTGGTCCGCAGCGTTGCCAATATTAAAATGTATATATGGAGAGTAAACAAACACATACAGACATGGTATATACTCACACTTACATACAAATGTATACACGTACATATACACACACACATACACATTATAAACAAACATGGAGCCATGACAAAATCATCATGGTTTAGACTCTTTCCTCATACTCGTTATGGATCTGGAGCTGGTCCTCATCATCGTTCTCCTAGTCATACTACTCCTTATACTCCTCAGCTTCGTCCTCGTCCTCATCCTCGTCCTCGTCCTCGTCCTCATCCTCGTCCTCATCCTCATCCTCGTCCTCATCCTCGTCCTCATCTTCGTACTCGTTCTCATCCTCATTCTCGTCCTTTTAATGGTTGCAAACAGAACGTCCCAGCAGCACCGAACAGCATTTAATACGACTAGCTCTGAGCTTATTTCATTCCATCGAGAGTAGAGTTGAGTTTCCAGTGCAGCCATCACCGAACCCCGCCCACCCCTATCCATGCCCTTCACCCTTCTCCCATGACACACATGGTAAAGCTTCCCAGCTGTTATGCAATTAATTCTTTTCGCATTTTCGCGAGTGTTTGCAATCTAAATACCATTAGCTACTAATGCAGGAACAAAAGCAACCACAACAAAAGCATTAAGTGTACTATAGGAACAACGAATGTAGCAGGCAGGCAGCGTTATAGAAGAGGATGGAAGAGGGGGGGGAGAGGACAGAATCTTCCAGTTCAGCAAAATTTTGAAAGGTCCTTCTTTCGGTTGGTGGATTGGTTGGTGGGTCGGTTGGTTACCCTGACAGTGCGTCTGCAGGTCGTTCAGCTGAAGTACCAATTATAATAAAACTATTTTTAATTTTTATTCAATGTAGAGAAATCTTTTTCTCTCTCGCCCTCTTTCTCGCCCTCTTTCTCGCCCTCTCTCTCTTCCTCTCTACTTTCCTCTCCATTTCTCAGTTCAAAATTACAAAGGAAAGTACTAAGAATGAAGGGAAGGAAAAACGACAACAAAAATCCCTCTCCTCCTTAAAACTATTAAATTTCCTTGCAAAAATGGCCAACAAACAATTTTTATAACAAAGAAAGAAAACAACGAAACAGAAGCTTTGCTCGTGGTCCGTTGAACATAAAAAATAATAATTCTCAGTTCAATGCAACCAAAGAAACAACACCGAAATAAAAAAGGGATCCACACTAATCAATAAACACATACACACACAGAACTACACACAGACGAGGATACATAAAAGCGGAAGTCGACTTCATTGAATGTGAAAATGCTGAAAATTTAATGACCCGTACGAAGGACATGGAACAAGAACGTACCGTAAAACTGAATATAAGTACAACAACATAAACAATAATACGGGAGAACATAAACAGCGTAAACAACAACAACAACAGACATAACAACAACAGCAACAATAACACTTTACAACCAAATATATTCAAAAAACAGCAACTGAAACCGAAACTTAAAACGGTTTCATTCCAATCCATTGAATGAATTAGCCACATAACAAAAGCCTCCTCCCTCTCCCTCTCCCCCCCCCCCCCCTGCCAGGAGAAAATAATACAAAAATCTATAATACTATACACGACAGCACCAGAAACGATAACAACAACAACAGCGATAACAGCGGGATTTTTCGTGAGCTCAAGAAAAACTGAAAACTTTTCCATCAAAAAAGGCACCGAATTCGTTCATCTCTTTTCAAAAAAGGAGGACGGGAAGCTGGGGGGAAATTAAAAGTTAGGAAATCGAAAAGAAACTTCGAAGAAATCGAAGGTTTAAAAAAATCGGAATAAATTTTCGGGTTCTCTAACGGCTCTCGATGGATCCTTTAATGGCTCCTTGGATAGCCAATTTCTTTACACACACATACACACATTTAGAAGCTGCAGAGGAAACACAAGAAAAGTGACATTTCAAACACTAGCAAATAATAAACTAAACAAAATTAATTCAACTCCTTAATCATGATTCAGTAACCATTCTCATTCAATATTAATTCATTCATTCATTCAGACGAATATTCAAAGAAACATTCAAAGTGAAAGAAACAGTGAAAGAGAGAGAGTGAGAGAGAGAGAGAGAGAGCGGCCCATTTCTTGGTGTTTTTTCTTTGTTGTCTTCAAAAATATTCCTCCAATTAATGCTCAAAGTGACTCGTTTTAATATTCGTTTGAGTGTCACTTCAAATAATTAACACTTTAAGCAATTAATTTCAATCAGCAATTAATTTCAATCACAACACATTACAGCTAATTAAATACAATTCGTTGCTCATGTAATCGAATCAAAGACCAATCAATGAATATATTTAATCATTTCATTCGGTTTTATTGGAGTTTGTTTAATCAATCGAAGATTCGTGGATGTCTGAAGATAATTGAAAAGGTCGGGGTGAAAGAGAAAGACAGAAAAAGAAAAGATAGAAAAAGAAAAAGGAAAGAAAACGGCGAAGAAATTATGCAAAATTGGTTCCCGAAAAAGACGACGTTTCTCATGAAAGAAAGGAGTGAGGGGGAGAGTGGTATCATCTCAGAGAGTAGAAAAGGAGGAGAGAGACGGAGAAAGTGGAAAGACCGACAGGAACGAAAAGAAGACGAGGGCGAGAGATGAAGGAGAGAGCAGAGAGATATCGAGAGTGGAAATAATATAGAACTCGAGGAAGGCGTCTCTAATCGGAGAGGAGTGAGAGATGCAGAGGCAAGGGATAGAAGAGAATAATAGAGAAAGAAGGAAGGGAGTCCATGGGTAAAGAATTCGATGACGATGTTTCTCATGCCGCAGAAAGGAGAGGAGAGGAGCAAAAAACACCTGCAGAATGCACAACAACAAAAAAATGGTCTTGAAAAATTCTCTCCTCCTCTCGTCGGGTGAGAGAAGAGGCCACGCAATTTTTTTTTTATTTTTTTATGAACGTGGGGGAAAAATAAAGTAAAAAGAAAAAGAAATAATAACAGATAGAAAATAAACTATTATAATTTAAGAAACAAAAAACTTGTGAGCAACATGAAAAACTCAAAAACATGAAAACTCATTCACTTGCGCTCTCTATCTCTCTCTCTCTGTCTCTCTCTCTCTCTCTCTCTCTCTCTCTCTCTCTTTAAAGCTAATTCTGAGAGGTTGATGGAATCGTTGACTGACAGTCGAGTGAATGACTGAGTTACCCACTGAATCAGTGTTATTTTTTTCATGAGATTCTACCGTCACGCAGAAAACGTGATATGAACTCAAAATAATATATTTTTATGGTTTTCTTTTTTGCTATAACTAAAAAAATTCAAAGTGAAAGTTTGCATTTTAATAGGTTGTTGTTGCTGTTGTTATGTTGTACTTGTAAAAAGGACTTCATTGAAAAACCTGAAAGAAAAAACGTGGAAACCTCAACCAAAATAAGTTATAACAACATTTTAAACTCAGCAAAATTCAACATTAGGAAAACTTTAAAGAGAATTTGTTAAAATTAAACATTTTTATTTAAACCCTTCAATCCTCAATCCTCAAATTTTAATTAAAACGGATTCTTCCGGAAACGGAAGAAGCGACTCTTCCGTCAGATGAAGCAACTTCTGGAACATCGAATAACAATTTTATGCCAACGGAAAGTCACTCATCTTCACCTCCTCCACCTCCCACTCGTTAACCGATCCTATCACTCTTCACAGTTCTTGATTTCTGACTTTTAATAAGCAGCAGGTGTTGGTTGCGGCAACAACAACAGCAACAACAACATCAGCTTCCCTCCATCATCAGCAGCTGCAGGAAGAAGAAGCAAAGCAAAAAGAATTCTGCTTCTGAAGTCAACGAAGCATTTAATAATAAGAAAACAAACAAGAGAAACAGCAACAACGGAATCAATAGCAATAATAACAACAAAAATAACAGCAACAACAACAACAATAATATTAACTATAACATTAAAACAAATAAAACAAAAAAAAGTATTCGTCCCAGTAAGTTAAAGGAAACGAAAATCAGAAGAAAGTCAACAAAACGGTTGCTGTTTAGTAACAAATCCGAGCTCAGGATTCATATCCTGCATCCTTACTCACTGAGCACATGGAACGTATGGAAGTATGTGTGTATGTATGTGTGTATGTATGTATATGTATGTGTGTATGTATGTGTTCGTGACAGTGTCGTAAGTTAGTAAGTTTGTCTGTTTGCTTGCGAACTTCCTTAACAACCCGCGCTACTCTCATTTGTCGTCGCCACTCCGCTTTCTCTCCGTTCCTCTCTCAACGACTTCAACTCTTTTGTTTTAGCGCCTCCGTTCATCCGTCAGCGCCTTTTGCTGACCTTTTACCTTTGTGCTGATTGAGTTATTCTGCTTCACGTATGGAAGAAAAGCAAAAGACGCGGAAAATCGCAGTAAAAAGTTCGCCCGGGGAAAAAAAAGGCGAAAAGGTTGAAAGAAAAAAGTTGAAAAAGGTGTGGAAAAATTATAAAACATAACGGTGTTCAGATTTGTGTTAAAAACAGTTATAGGTTAGTACTAAAAATTATTAAATGAGACTATCAAATATACTAGAAATGGCAAAATAAGTACTAAAAGTATGTGTAAAAATTTTGTAATACAAAATATAAGGAAAAATAAATGTACAGTAAAAAGATATTCGAAATAAGTACTAATAACAAGTAGAAGAAGCAGATAAGAAGTTCTAAAACTATGTACATACTAAAATATTACTAAAAATAAGTACATATGAAAAGTAAGGTCCTTAAGGAAATATTTACTAAAGAAGTACCAGAGATACATGTACTAAAATATGAATGTCTGTACTAAAAATATATACTAAATATTTGTATTTTCTTTTTTCTAACATTAGTGCTTAAAGGAAGTACCAAAACGTACCAAAATAAAATAATAGACGCCCAAAATAATACAAAAAGAGTTGTGCAAAGAGTACTACAAAAGTACTAAGAGTAAAGAGTAAGTACTAAAAAAGTACTAAGTAAAATATGTATTATATGTATTACCAACAAATATTATCACCCATCCTCATGAGTTTCAATTGTTTGTTAACAACTTTCTTTTACGTTGTAGTAGGAAATGCTGTTGTTGTTGTTGTTGTTGTTGTAGTAGTTGTTGCTGTAGTTGTTGCTTTGCTGCCCTCTTGCTACTATTACTGACTTCAATGTCCACGTAATTATTTTTGTTGTTTTTTAGTTGCTCTTGCTTTTTGTGGCTGCTGGCAACTATTTTGCTTCGGCGTTCTTTAAAATGTTTGCCATCGTTGTAGTTGTTGTTGTTGTTATTCTTTTCTCTTATTTTTTTTATGTTGTTGTTATTCTCTTGTCTTGTTATTGTTTTTTTTCTGTTACCATTCGCATTCGCCAAATAATCAAGTTAGCGAAGTGCAATTGACGTCTTTTTGCCGCGTTGCTTGCAGCAAAAATTTGTTTATTTAAGTTGGCTGCATGTTTGTTTGTGTGCAGCAGCTGTAGTTGGCAACATTGAAGCAAACACAAAGCAACAACATCCACATCCACATCCACATCCACATCAACAGTTAACAGATTTCCACTTGAGCTGAAACAGAAGCAAGCTTTTTCATTTTCACTGCCATTTTGCTGTTGCTTCTCTCTACTGCTGCGACTAAAGTTTCGCTGCTGCTGCTTTCTTCAAATTAACACAGGAACAGAGAAATTAAAACAAAAGCAACAACGAACGTGGTTGAACAAAAAACTGGCAACAATTTAATTTTGCACTCAACTTGAGCATGAGTTTGACGACGAAGTCGGCCGATGAACTCGTTGGGATTTTGCTCATAAAGAAAAAAACCACAAGAAAGGAAAAGAACAGCAAAAAAACTAAACAAAACTCGACGATGACGTTTCACCGTTTTCACCGCACCTCAACGCAACGTTTTACATTTAAATTCGTTAGCAGTCGGCATCTGTATGTGTGTGTGTGTGATTTCAAGTGCGTGCTGTGAGTTGTTGTTGTGCTGTTTTAGTTTTTTGTTCGCTTTTGCTGTTATTGTTTCGCATTGCTGTTGTTGTTGTTGTTGCACTTTGTCCTGCTAGTCGAAAAACTTAATTGCGTTTTCGTTCTTCAAATGCGAGTGCAAATTGCCGAAAGGAACAACAACAACAACAACAACTAGTACAACAGTGAACTTTTAGAGAAACTTTCTGTTGACGAAAGCTTAACAGAATCTGTGTGAGTGTGAGTGTGTGTGTGTGTCTGTTCTTGTCTCATTTATATCAATTATATTGTTAAGCAACATTTAGGCAGAATTTCTCATTTTTTTCCACTCCCTTTTCTTCATATTCAACTGCTCTCGTTTATTTAAATTAATTTAATTATTTCGAAAATCGATGAGAAATTAATTGCGAATGAACGAAAAAGAGAATTAAACTCAATGACAAAAAATCTTCCCACTTCAATTAAATGAAAACTCTTCAGCGAGCGAATGAATGACCGAATGATTTGTGTCATTTTTACCGCATCATTTCACTGGCCACCAACAACAATATCTACAATAACAACAACAATAACAACAACAATTATTTATTAATGGTTGTGTAACCTGATGGCTCATGATTGAATTAATAAAACAAACTTAATAAAGTAGAAAATGGGGAGGAATGAAATACAAAAGTCGAATAAAAGAAAGCGGAAAGATAAAACATTGAAAAATATTCCGCAAAAAACAAAACCAGTTGCGAATGGAAGGAAATTAATGAAAATTATGATGGACATAATTTGCGTTGCTTCCAAACAATCATCGCCAGACATTAATCCAGCCATTCAACCATTCATCCATTCAGTCATTCATTCATCATGATGGGCGCTTTATTAATAAACAAAAACAATAAAAAAGAATAATAAAAAATAGTTGTTGAAAAAATAGCAAAAAAGTGAACAACAAAGATTATAATCAACAAGGAACGAGAGATGATGATGATGATGGTGGTGATGATGATGACGATGGTGATGATGATGATGACGATGGTGATAATGGTGATGATGATCAGGATGATGATGACGAGGATGACGATGACGATGATGATGAAGGATGACCTAAAGAAGCAGTCGTCTTGAAAGAATATTCAACAAATGCAATCAACAGCAAAAACAAGAAAATAACGGAAAGGAACTTCGAAAAGAAGCAGGGGGGAAAAGAAGGAAGAAAGAAGGAAGAAGAAAAGGAGGAGGCATTTTGATAAATTCAAAGAATTCTTCAAAACAATAAAGAAATAAATGAGGACAGAGCAAAAAAATAAAGGAGCAAGAAAGAAAATGGTAGAAAAAGAAATAGGAAAATAAAAATCGAGATAAAGACAGAACCAGAAGAAGTTTACGAAGAATAAAAAGAAGGAGGGAAACAAGAATCAGTGACATAAATAGGTTAGTGGTTGAAAGTAGAACGATGAGAATAACAAGTCGATGTTGAGGTGGAGAAGCTGAAGTGAAGCTGAAGTGATATCGAAGTGATACCGAAGTGATTCTAAATGATATCACTTCAAAAACTGAAGTCGTTGATCAGGCAGACTACCAGGCAGACCATCAGGCAATCCACTAGGCGTTCAACCAACCCATTCAGTCAACAATCCAGTGCCGACCCATCTTCCAACCATTCTTTCAACCAGTGGATAGAAGGAAGCAGTCAAATTCTTCCGCTTGATTGAGAGTATCGACAAATATGCAAAAAAGATAACAATAACAGGATACGTTGGCAGGATGATGTACTGAGGGACTTAAAATAAAAGAGGGACTCTAAATAAGGACACTCTACACACACTTGTGAAGAAGTGAACGAGGGTCGGCGAAGAGAGGAAGGGGAGAAGAGGAGAACTTTTAAAAAAGCCACAAAAAAAGAAGAAAACGGAAATTCAAAAAGTATATCATCAAAAAAGACACAAGACACACATAAAAGACAGTGAAGCAAAAAAAACCAGACATAAGAAATACAAACACAATCTACAAAAGTCGAGGCTCTTCAAAGTCCTGAAGGAGGATTCTTTTACGAGTCATACAGGTAATTGTTTGGTTGGTTGGTTGGTTGGTTGGTCTGTCTATTGGTTTGTGGTTGACATACATACTTGTCATACTCGACTTAACGGTTGTAACTTGTAAAGCATGTTATGGGAATATTATCAGAAAAATGCCATTGGTGAAAGCATTTCGTGGCATATTTTTAGGCTCAGTGAGGAAGGAATAAAAAAAAACAAACAACTAAAATAAAAAACATACCAAAAAATCTAAAAAACACTGCCTGGAGACCCTCGATACTCGAATATTCAACTTATTACGAGGACTTCATTACTTTTGAATCGTCTTGGAACTTTCCCTGGTGGCTTCGTGTGAGTGTACGTATGAGTGTGTTTGTATATGTCTGTGTATGTGTTTGAGTGCTACATAGCAGACGCTTGAGTGCATCCCCTTCCCTCCCCCCCCCCCACACTAATTTTTAATTTAATCCTGTTCTTTATAGTTTTTTGGAAAACTTCCTGACTTGCAAAAAGTTCAATGTTGGCATTTTTTTTGCACATCAGCAAGGATATAAAATCAAAAATTTCCATATTTTTCGGAAAATTTTCTTAGCAATCTTAACATGACATCAAGTCAAAAGATGTTCAACTAAAACTCATACAGTTCATCGAAATACTCGCTCATAGAATACAAAAAGTCGTAAAATTCACAGAGATCATAAACTCCATTCAACTAAAAAAAAGACTAAAAAAATTCATAAAATCGTTAAAATTAAATGAATTCATTAAACTGTCAAAATTCATTAAATTCTTAAGCATTAACAAACAAAAGCATTGAGGAAAAATCTCATATACTTTTTAAGTTCTTATAAAATTTATAAAACTAAAAAACTATGCTTTTCGTAAACATAGCAAAAGTCAGAAAACTCTGAAATATTATGAAACTAATAGAATTTGTAAAGCTTTCAGAGCTTATAGAAAAGTCATAAAGTTCTTAAAACTCATAAAAACTCGTAAAACTCTTTAACTTCATAAAAGTTATAGAAATCGTAAAATTTGTGACTCATAAATTATACAAGAAACGTTCCATAAACTCATATATTTTCAACGAAACTCAAACAACATTTTCTATGCTTGTCATAGAACTCGCAGCATTCATAAAACTAAAATGAAAAATCATAAAACTTATAAATTTCAGAAAATATCTTATGTTTTCCTCATAGAATTCATAAAACTGAAAAAATGTATAAAACTTAGCAAACAAATTGTGAAACCCACAAAACTCAGTAATATTTTCATATCTTAAAGTTTCATATCACTAATTAATGTATATTTTTTTGATCTTAAGAGTTGAGGCTGATTCTCTATCAGATCAACGTATTATAACATAGAAACTAAAAACGTAATAATTCCTTATCTATACGAAAATAATGTAAATTTCTACCTTTTGGAGACGTCCTTATAAACTTCAACGCTACACGTTCTTATAAACTTCAACGCTACACGTCCTTTGAATCATCATTTGAATCACTTTAGATTAATTTCAGAAGATTAGTTAGTTTTTATTATTCCCTGATTATTTGGATCATAAAAACTTTATTATTGTGTTATTGTAGAACCACAATCACACAGGTTATTTTTCTTTTCTCTTTCTTTTTCCTTCTCTTTGTTTTCTTTCTCTTTAAATTCCGATTGAGTAACCGGAAACTTTGTGTTCATAAAAACTTCTTGTAGGTTTTTTAAATTTCCTTCTGTATTTTGTGGTTTTCGTTGTTATTATTATTGTTGTTGTTATTGTTGTTGTTCATATAATAAAGTCAATTGGCTTTGAGTCTTTCTTTGAAATGGAAGAAAGCATCTTTTAAATTTTGTATTCTTTCTTTTTATTGACATGTTTATCTGCTGAAAGCCCGCAGGTTCTTCTTTTCATTTCTTTGTCAAGCACAGGATAGCAGAGATAAAGGAGTTATTTTCTTTCGAAGAGTAGGATGACTCAATGAATGTTTTTCTTGAAATATTTGCATAAAGGGATTGCCCATCATTTATATTATTTTGTACTACCTACATTGTTACTTATGAATTATATCGTAAATAAGATTATTATCTTGTGGTGTAATTGTTTCAACAACAATGAATAAATAAATAAAAAAAATAAATAAAGGGAACTAAAAATGTTCGATTCGCTAAATTAATGAATAAACATTAAAATAGAATGCAACAAGGAATGTTAACACACAATTAAAGGATGATTTTTAAATAGTAAAGCAGAAGCGAAGGCTTAAAATTTAGTTAACTGTAAACTGCTACCAACTTCGCGATCATGAAAAACCGCAGCAAAATTTTACAGCAGATCCGCTTAAAAATGCACGGAAACAAGAAAAAAGAAGAACAGAAGCCATGCTTCATGAACACACATACACATAAATACATACAGACATGCATATACAGACATACTCATATATCGTTGTTTTCCTCTCTCTCACTTAACAAAATGTGTCTGCGCTGAAGGAACGAGAGTAAATGATGGTATGTTTGGTGGTTTTCCATCCGCTGGGTGTTGTTGCAATTAGAATTTTGGGAATTTCTCTCCCCTCTCTCTCACACACTCTCTCTCTGTTTCACTTTTGCAGCACCTGATCATAAAATACAGCTTTGCTGCGTACGTATTTCAAGTGATTTCTTATGAAGCCAAACATTTGGCATATGTGTTGCGTGAGAAAGAGATGGAGTGAGAAGGAGAGGGGAAGAGAAAAAGAGGGAGGGAAAGAGAGAGACAGAGATAGAGACAGAGAGAGAGAGAGAGCGAAGGAGACTTGACTTGAATTTACATGGACTGAATAACTAATTGAAATTCGCTAAGATTTATTTTCAGGTTTCACTTGACGTTGTTATTCCGTTGTTGTTGTTGTTATTATGGCGTTGTTGTTGTTAGTGTTGTTGTTATTGTTGTTGTAGTTGCTTTGCCATTAACGCGTGCCACTGCGGTGCTTAACAACAAATTAAATCTTGATTTAAATACAGAGAAAGCGAGACAGGAATGTAAATAAACACAGCAGGATAACAAGAAGAAGAAGAAAAAAAAGAAAAGAAATAGAATCAGCATCATCAGCAGCAGTCTCCGTACCACACGAAACTCAAACCGAGTTCAATTCTAAACTGAATTCATTCAATTCATTGGTATTCAAAGCAAGTCAAATGTTTGGCTTCCTTTTTTCCCATGGTTGGCAACATTTTGCTTCGTTCATCCTCTCTGCTATGAGAGTTCTTACCATATCGATTCGGTACCTTGAGATTATTTGCGTAGAATTATATAATAATTGCTTGTATTTTCAGTATTTTGATTATTTTCTTATGTATTTAGAAACATTTTAGCGAAATCTTTACGAATTCTAGCATTCATTTAGACATTTTTAGGATTTTCTAGAGATCCTTTACTATTAGATGAGATGTCCAGCTTATAGTACAGTTCCTATACATTCTTTTAACTTAAAAAATGTATCATCATTTAACATGATTATGATTTACAAGCACAAAATATGGTTTGTCATTGCCACGCCCACTTCTAACTTATCTAAAATAAGTGTAATAATGAAACATTCTTTCATTTCTATAAAATAATAAAGATTTTTCCAGTTGAACACTTAAAACTATTCTCTTTATTTTTTTGGACAACTAAAAGATAAGAAAATAAAAACCAAATTAGAAAAAACCAAAGAGAATCGTTCAAAAATCGTTGCCAACTCAAAATGAAGCCACGAAATGGTTTTGGCAAGAAATTTGCGTACCGCAAAATTGTCAGAGTTTTTCAACTGATTTCATGTTTTTTTACTGTCTCAACATTTTAATGTTGTATACAGCAAAAGTTGTAACATTTGTGGTTGATGGCAAGGAAAAAAAGCAAAAACAAAAAGGAAACAATGCAGCTAATAATGGCGTGGCTAAAACTTAAAAGTACCCTACACATTTAAGACTTCAGACAGCAACGCTTTCCGTGTATCGCTCGAAAATTCGGTAATTGAATGGAGAAAAGATTCAAAGGGATTCATTAGTTAATCAGACAGTTCAAAGTTCATGACGACCAACAGACAGATAGACAATCTTTTATATATTCAGCACATTACAATCGTCTTTTCTGGTGCTCCTTAAATTGAAGAATGAACTTAATCGTAGAACATTAATGTGTAGGGTATAAAAACATTAATGTGTAGGGTATAAGAAAAGAAGTCTAAAGTAAAAAAGGACAAAACAAAACAAGGACATCATCAGTTGGTAGCCAACAGCAACGGAACACGTTTTGTCTGTATAAAAAAGGAGGAAGCCAAAAGCTGAAAAAAGAAAACGGAAGAGGAGTCAACTAAAATAACTCCAACAAAGACAACTACAACAATGACAACAGCAGCGATAATGCACACAGCAAATTAAAGGACGCAGAACTCCTCCAGGATTTGGTTGCATTCAGATTTCCCCGAATTTCGACTGATTACGAGCGGGACAACAAACGGATCCTTCGGCTAAATTATGTACCATAAATTGTTCAACATCGGTCAGGCGGAGGCAACGACGCGGACTGCGATGAGCAGCGACACTGCGGCTGTACTATTATTGTTGTTGTTGTTGGCTGTCGCGCTTTCATTTCAATAGCGAGTCTGTTGTTGGAAGCGGCGTCTATTGTTGTTGTTGTTGTTGTTGGGAACTGCTGCTGCTGATGTTTCCTTTGTGCTCTCGCTTTGTTTTTCTATTTCATTCTTTTCTTTTCTCTTCTCTTTCTTTTTCTTTTTTCTCCCTTTTTGGAGTAAAATTAATTTGTCTGTATAAATTTTAAACTCAGAACGGTTTTTTGTGCGCTTTTTCCTCACACTTTTCCGTGCGTTTATTAGTATCAGTGACCATTAGTTTGTGTGTGTGTGTGTGCCTTTGTATTTATGTATGTGTGTATCCTCTACTCGCACATTATATTTATCTCCTTATTTACACTCCAGTAATTGCTGGGCATTTTATTTCCGCTGCGTTTCCTTTTTTCTGCTTGTTTGCTTACTAAGATTTACTGAACTGTACAGTAATCACTTCACTCTAAGTAAAATACTACATAAACACTACATAAGAGTTAAACACTTTAAATTTACACCGAGTAGAAAACCCGAATCTATCTTGTGTAGTTTCCTTTCATTATTGTATATATTATATAACTTTTTCTCCATATAAAACGATATTGATTTTAATTTCTTGTTGAAATTTTAAGTACTCCAAATTGACAGGGATCACGAAGCATTAATTCATGTTATGTATAAAATACATTTTATGCTATGCAAACACAAACACGAACACGCACATGCTTGAATTCTGTCATAAATATCAAGCTAAACTACAACTTTATGCATATTTGTGAGAATGCGTATGTGTGTATTGTGTGAGTGTGTGTGTGTGTGTGTGTGTGTGTGTATTGTATGTTCTTGTTTCTGTGCGTTTGTGCAACATGCGATAATAGCTGCAAATACGAAGCACTGCCTCTAAACAGTGTATAACGTGAGTAGCTCGATGTTGATGTTATCGCTCTTGATGTTGTTTTTGTTGTTGATAATGTTATTGTTGTTGTTCCTGATGTTGATGTTGTTGTTCCTGTAGTTGTTGTTAATGTTGTTCACAATTTACATACTTGATGTTGTCAACAAAAACGACAATAAAAGCTACAACATTAGAATTCATCTTTTATTCTATTCTTCATGACAGGACTTCAAAGAGGATTTTCATTACATAATTATTTTTTAAATGAATATATGTATAAAGGAAAGGGAAAAATAATTCAAAATTGTATCTCTAAATGAATATTGATTACATTTATTCTAGTTAAAAGCGTACTTTAAAGAATTAAGAACGAAATTAATTAGTTATTATTGGTTTGTAATTTTACTTTCTGATTAAGAGTATTTATAGTCGGTGGTTTTTTCTTTGTATATGAAAAGAAGTAATACACAAATTATAACAGACAAAAAATTCCTTCTCTTCAATGATTACTATCTATAATACATTAAATTGTTTGTCCTGAAAGTGATTTTGATTCAGTCATGTCACAGTGTGACGTAATAAAAAGATGTCAGTAATAAACAGATCGAAAATACAAACACAAATCCATGAACACATACACACATACATACTTGCGCACTGATAGACACTAATATGTGTATGTATACACTACCCCATTATGTACGTTATAGTTTATTGTTTATCAGATTCTATTAATGGATGAGTGAAGGAAGTTCACTCTACGGTCGCTGTTAATAAACAGTTATAATTATCAAGATCAATCAACCGTACTGACGTGATAAGTGATAATATGGTTAAAGATATAATAAAGTAACAAATTTATAGATACACATTTCAGTATTATAAGAAAAACACTAACAATTCCATAGAAACAATACGAAATACTATAAATTATTCTCTTTGAAGACGAAGGATATAAAACATGAGAAGTCTTGAAGTAAATAAATAAATTGGATTATTTTAATGAGTTTAGTTCAATAAATAAGTTGAGAAATTATACTACATAAAATGTTTTAGTTTATTCTTTAGTACTCGTATGTATTCACTTGTATTCATAAGTATTCATAGGTATGTATTCATAAGTATTGAGATGCATTCATAAGTATTCATTAGCGAATAGGGTGCCATTTCTATGTATATGATTGGTTTGGAGGTATCCAGGTAAATTGTTACCCAAGTGAAGGGGTTATTTTGTAATCCTCCATGTTTCTTGGAGGAGGGAGAGAGGTTTGGGTCTCATTCGGATGTCCAACATTTTCTTTTCAGTTTTTCAGATGTTCAACTTAAAAAATTTCACAAAATTATTTAAAAACGAGCAACACTTGAAAGATAAACGACGACGATAGATATAAGGAGATGTTGGACCCCGAACTCGTTCTGAATAAAATGTCTTTGAAAGAAGAAAGAAAAGTATCCGTTTAATATATTAAGGGCCAGTAAAAAGCAGAGAGACAAACAAGCAGACAGCTGACTAAAAGGGACACAAGGACCGGACCGAAGCGAAGGATCACAGAGAGAGAGAGAGGGAGAGAGAGAGAAGGAAAAGAGGGGGAGGCCGTCTAAAGAACGGACACAATCACAGACAGACAAAGAGAATAAATGCAAAGAACAGGATTTCTATTGTAATGAAGAGTTAAGACTCAGCCGTCGAGTGCCAAGATTTATCACCTCGACAACACTTCTTTCGGAATATAAACCCTTTTCAATTAAGTTTTAAGACCAAGAATTATAATCAAGAGCTTGTCTCTTGGGTTAAATGAGACAACTTTGCATTTATTTGTAGAGCCCTCGCTTTGCTGCTTGAAATACAAATTTTATCCATTTAAAGATGGTCTCAAAAGGTGATCTCAAAAGTAGCATTTCATTTACAACATTTTTATGTACGATTTTAAAGACTTTTACACTTTTTAGACACTCTTTTATTAAGAGCATATAAAATCGCGTACTTCTCCAATCTTTTAATCGTTTCTCTCCTCCCTCCTCTCCGTCCTCCTCTCCGTCCTCCTCTTCGTCTTCCTCTCCTTCCTCTCCTAAATAAACTTGGCTGAAATATCAATTAATTAATATCGAGATCTTGGAGTTCATCTTATGATTTGGATCATTCAACGAATTTAATAGGAAAACATTTTCTCAGTAAGTATTCCATCGCTAAAGCAGCACTTGTGAGCCTCTTCCCAACATCCCCCCAACATCACCCCTTACATTTTCGCTGACTATTCAATGCCTGTCATAGACGACGCTTTTCGTGTTGGCGATGTTAATCGATGTATGCAGATGTCGTTGAAGTCGCTGATGTTGATAATGTTGATGATGCAGTGCTTTAGATGTTATTCGCGCTTTCGGCACAAAGATCTCTCTATCTCTCTCTCTCTCCGTTTCTCTCTCCATTCTTCTATCTCACTGTCTCTCCAACCCTCTCTGTCTCTCTCTGCTTTTTATATCTCTTTGGTTTGTGTTTGAGTTCGCATTTTATTGAAATGCTCGGTTGCGGTATTTATTATGCATGCTACCATTCGCTTTGTGTCTGCCGATACGATGTCAGATGGAAGACTGACAGTGCGACTGAGAGCGAGAGTGCCACTGAAAATGATAGAGAGAGTGGGAGAGAGTGTGAGAGTCAGAGTCAGGGCCATAGTGTGCTTATCAGTGAACCAATGAGTACAACATTTTTATGTACGATTTTAAAGACTTTTACACTTTTTAGACACTCTTTTATTAAGAGCATATAAAATCGCGTACTTCTCCAATCTTTTAATCGTTTCTCTCCTCCCTCCTCTCCGTCCTCCTCTCCGTCCTCCTCTTCGTCTTCCTCTCCTTCCTCTCCTAAATAAACTTGGCTGAAATATCAATTAATTAATATCGAGATCTTGGAGTTCATCTTATGATTTGGATCATTCAACGAATTTAATAGGAAAACATTTTCTCAGTAAGTATTCCATCGCTAAAGCAGCACTTGTGAGCCTCTTCCCAACATCCCCCCAACATCACCCCTTACATTTTCGCTGACTATTCAATGCCTGTCATAGACGACGCTTTTCGTGTTGGCGATGTTAATCGATGTATGCAGATGTCGTTGAAGTCGCTGATGTTGATAATGTTGATGATGCAGTGCTTTAGATGTTATTCGCGCTTTCGGCACAAAGATCTCTCTATCTCTCTCTCTCTCCGTTTCTCTCTCCATTCTTCTATCTCACTGTCTCTCCAACCCTCTCTGTCTCTCTCTGCTTTTTATATCTCTTTGGTTTGTGTTTGAGTTCGCATTTTATTGAAATGCTCGGTTGCGGTATTTATTATGCATGCTACCATTCGCTTTGTGTCTGCCGATACGATGTCAGATGGAAGACTGACAGTGCGACTGAGAGCGAGAGTGCCACTGAAAATGATAGAGAGAGTGGGAGAGAGTGTGAGAGTCAGAGTCAGGGCCATAGTGTGCTTATCAGTGAACCAATGAGTGGGTTTATGAAAGACTTCATGAGTGAGTATGAGAGTGATTGGTAGTGTGTGTGCGTGTGTGTTTGAGTGAGTGTCAGCTTATCTGTGTATAAGTGTGTGCGCTTGTGCTTGTGTTTGTGAAGACCTTTAATCGAACTGTTGTCTATACAAAGCTTTGGTCGCCGTCTTTGTTGATTTTCATTTGCCTTTATTTCAGTCAGTTCAGTTATTTTAACCCACTCCGAACTGTCTGCGGTTTACATGATTCTTTGACGGTTGTTCGTGACAGCGGATTTCGGATTACGATGGTGGATTCCTTTTTAGGTTTTCCTTCCAGTCAACCACTTAAATTACTTGACCACACGAGTTGTTTGCTCGTAATGGGAATAAATGAAAGCCTCTCGTATTTAATTTGCTTTGAAATTTAACGAAATGTGTAAAAATGTTAAACGTACCTATGTTTATAACTACAGTCAAATTTTTTAATTTTAACGAAAGTTTTGAAACTTAACGAGTGTTTTTAAAACTTAACGAAAGGTTTGAAACTTGATGAAAGGTTTGAAACTCAACGAAAGTATTGATATTTGAAGAAACTTTTCAAATTTTACAGAACGTTTAAAACAACGAACATTTTTAAATTCAACGATGGTTTTGAAATTTAACGAAAACTTTTAAAACTTAACGAAAGTTTTGAAATTCAACGAACATTTAAAAACTCGCTAAAATTTATAAAAATTCGTTATCGTAGAATGCTCACGAAAGCCGAATTTTTTCCCTCAAACTGAGTGAAATATTTTAAGAATGATAAAAGAAAAATGTTCCTCTTCACATCACTTGTCGAAAACAAACTCACATTCGTGCAAACATTATACAATATAAAGATCATGAACAGATCCATTTGGGTTTCCCTTTCCCCTCCTCCGCCCCCACTCTCTTTCATCATTCTTCGCAGAACTGCTATGAAAAAATAAACGAACAATACTCAAAAATGTCTGCTTACTTAACTACTTTGAACCGCAGAAGTCTGAATTTGAAATGATCAAAGGGACGAAAAAGACGAATAGAAAGGGGAAGAAGAAAACACAAAGCAGAGGAGGAAGATGAAGCTGACGCCGAAAATGACTACCATTCAAGTGGAGAATTCAGCAGAATTGCAAAATCAGATTCGAATGACAGCTGAAAATGATTTACATGAAAACTTAAGCGAAAAGTTGGGAAATCCATGAATACAGCATGCTGAGTGAGTAAAACGGAAATGAGTGCGATAGACGATAGTGAGTGTGAGAGAGAAAAACGGAGAGAGAGCGAGAGAGAGGGAGCTTCAGAAAACGAACAACCTGAAAAATAAAATGGCTTGAATAGAAAACTTGTTCTTCCGAATGCTAAACTCTACTTCAGTCACCATAGCCAACCAAACCGCTCTTCCCCCCCCCCCCCCTTGTCACTCTCCCATTCACCCGCTCAGAGTCAAGAGACCACCGGAAGTGGCTAATATTAATCCATTTTGTGGGTACGTGTCACTGCGTTTGTCTGTGTATTTATGATCCATCTCGTAAAATTAAAGGTTCCATAAATTGGCAAATTGGTGCTTAGACTAGCCACAGAACTAACAAGGACTCACACCCACATCAATAGACATCTAGACCCTCACACATGCTTACACACACAAATAAAACACTTCCTACTTGATTATAAATTCGAATTCGGGTCTTGGTCTTGGTTTTGGATCGGACAGCAATCGGAATAGAAAGCTTTTGGCTTTCAGTCTTACGTAGTTGTTGTTGGATTTGTTATTGGACCAAAATAAATCAAATTACTAATCAAGGCGACTCATAGCTATGCACATACAAGGAGTGAGTGGAAGAGAGAGAGAGAGAGAAAGAGAGAGAGAGATAGAAAACAGTTGAAATGGTGGGAATGGACTTAATAATAAAACCGAAAACGGAAATTCCAATTGATTTGCAGTTAATTTTATTATATACGAGTACATATATGAAAATATGTTAGATTTGCATGTAGAATTTCGAGGATTCTCCTTTACTGTTGACCATTCTATCACTCCTTCCTCTCTCTCTCTCTCTCTCTCGCTCTCTCTCTCTCTCTCTCTCTCTCGCTCTTTTCCTTTTCAAACATCTATCATATGCAGTATGCGCTTTTGTGCTGCATTATATACTAAAAGTATGCTTTTCTTTATACATATAGTATTATATAATACTATGGTATCGAATAACGTCTCTTATTGCATTTAATAAGAAGATTTATATTAAGAAGATTGCTTTTTTAGATAAAATAATGAAGTTTCCACAATAATTTTGCACTATCTTGAGTGTGTACAAGCTCTCAACCATTAACAACTCTGTTGTCATTAGTTCACGGTATCGCGAGAGTACTGTAGCATATTTCCAATTTTAAATAATGTCGAATTTCAACGTCAATGTCAAACATTCACCCAGCGGTCAACAGCTCCCCGTTGAGTACGGAAGAATCTTCTTTGGAATGTAATAAGAAACGAAAATCACGGAAAAAAGCACATCTCATCCATTTATTAATAACTGTCACACTTCAGCAGCACCGACAGCATCACCGACGGCATCACCGACAGCTTCACCGACAGCTTCACCGACAGCGTCACCGGCAGATGTCACCGAAGCAGCTAATTATATCGCTGGCATATTTTTACGCGTGAGGAGAAAAGTTTTAAATGAGTTTCACTTTGCATAAATCGAGATGGGATAAAAAGTTGCGAGAGGAATTCAGAGAATTATATGAACTTTGTACTTGAAGCGTAAAGCGACGTAAGAAGCGTCGGCGAAAAGCACATTTTATTATTATTTTCTTTTAGTTTACTATACTATCGAAAGAATGCGGCAACATTGGCGGAAAATTCACAGAAAGGGACAGGAGTTTGTGGACAGTCCCTTGTCGCAGCAGGAGAGTCATAATGAAGGTGAGCAGCAGGTGGGAAAAATGTTAAAAAAAATACTTACTTCGGTCTTTCCACAACCGACACGTGGAACTCGCTTTCTCTCGAATTTTTCATTTTAATTTCATGCATGCTGCACTCAGCACTCAATACTCAGAGCTGAGCAGAGTAGCACGCATTCCACTCCTCCCTTCTCCCTTCTTGCACCCACCTACTTACTTCCCCTTCTCAATTCTCACTCTCCCCCTCACTATCTTCTTCTATACGTCATGGGACGGTATGAAGCTCAAATATTCACCACCAACCAAAATATTTTTAATTTATTTTATGACTTGAGAGGATTACGTGAGAAATTCCCCCCTCAATCCACCCCTCCCTCATTTCCACAACCATCCTCAAAGTTTCACACCGGTTCATCATCATTCAGCAGCAACGACGACAAACACTTTGTTCAGTTCACTTTTCAGTTCAGTGGATTTTTCAAAATCCCAGCAAAATTTAGACAAACACATTTTCAGCTTCAGAGATCAACTAAAAATGTAAAAGAACACAAAAAGAAACCAAAAAAGATCCTTTTGATCCTGTTGTTGTTGCCACTTTTTTGCGTGGCGTTTTTTGAGGCGTGAGCATTTTGAAGTCAACAATTCAAAGTGAGTTCAGTGATTTAGGAGTAAAAATGTTGAGGCGTCATTCTCAAGGCAGTAGTTTTTTAGTAGTTTTTCCGCAGTTTTTCTTGTCTTTTAATACACTTTGAACTAGAAATTGAAGACTACTTCAAGTCTTCGTTAGAGAAATTTAACCAACTCCAGGCAAATCTTTACAAATAAGCTTTTTATAAATTTTCTAATACTTTTGTGATTGAAACATAAAATTTGAAATACATAGAAAAGCAAACCCATTAAAATTCCAAGCGGTATTAAATTCTGATTGAATTACGGAAGAGATTAATATAAATTCCATACAATTCAGATATCTACAGATATTTATAGATATATGTACATATATTTGTTATAGCATTCACACACCCACACACACACAGAAGGTGAATGTTTGTGGAATTGCTTCATTAAATAATTACAACGGTCTGGCGTCATTTGAACGGAAATTAATTTAAAAGCTACTAAATCGGAACGGCAGCATCATTGCTTATACCAACAACAAGGATATCCCCAACAACAGCAACAAAAGCAATAACAACAGCAGTGGGAACAACACAAAAATAAGAAATGAATACCAACAAAAGCGACTAAGACAACATTCAGCACACAAACAACAATCAAATTTGATTAGACAGACACCGAACTTAACTAAGGTATTAACCCTTATATAACCCATCAAGTTCGAATGCCATCTCTCGTAAAGTTTTGTTTTTATTTAGGGTCAGATGTAGGATAATCAAATTCACTTATCACATCTGACCCTCGTGTATCAACGTGATTGAAATCTTATTCTTCATTTCTATTCGATAGAACGAGTAAATTTGAGCGAGTAACGAGTAAATTCTAACAAGGACAATCTAACTCGTTCGAATTTACTCGCAATTTTCTTCTTTGTAAGGACCATACAAGGGTTAAGTGTACCAATGACCAGCGATTATGGTAGAGATGGTCGACGGGATCCACTATCTATTGTTGTATCTACGTTTGTATTGTCGGTGTGTACGTATGTGTGTGTGTGTGCGTGAGTGATGGTGTACTAAGTTTGCAAGTGTATTAAATGAAATTGATTTTGATTACTATTGAAAGGGACTAAAATAATAACAATATAAATCGCACATATATGTGTGTGTTTCTGCACGATCCCAACACACACACACACACACATGCACTCCATCGTATTGGCTCATGTTCGTGTAGATGTGTTGCCATCATGAGTATTTGTTTGCGTGCGCACGCGAGCGTCTTTTCACAAGCAATTAATTTTGAATTCACATTGAAACCGATAATTTATGGCTTCCGGTCAATTTATTTATCGGACAAGTAAAAAGGTAAATAAGTAAACATAAGCAAAAACGACAGCAAGAACAATAACAAGATGAAGAGCAACTTATGGATACCTTTAACACCGGAAGCGGATGTAAGAAGCGAATTCTTCAAATTTGTTGAGCAGTTCTTCTTTGCCCTCCGCTGTCAGCTTCGGAAACATTTAGTCAAACAAAGCGAGCGAAAACTTTTACCTCTGGCAACGCCAAGTTCTGGCCACGACATTCATCAGAAAGTTGAGTAGTGAGTGAGTCGAGTTTTTGTGTGTGTTTTCGTTGCTTACTTTTTTCATTGAGTTAAATTTTAAAACTTGCAAGTAGTTTGGAGAGTTTCACGGAAGACAGCTGTAAAGCCCCAACAACAGCAACAGCAACAACAACAACAGCTTGTACACATTTTCGCCATCCAAGCATTAAATTCTCTTAACTGCATTTAAAACTGCGAAATATTTAGTGAAAAGAAACGAATGTCAAACATCAACAAAACGTCACTCAACAAAACTTCTGTAATACTTGAGAGCGTCACCCTTCCGGCCCATTTTTCAACCCCAACCTCCCCCCCCCCCCCCCCCCACACCGCACCCTACTATATTTAGAAGCAGCAGGCGACTCCAAAAGCTTCAGAGATCAACGAGTAGAGGAGACCCGAGTCAAAGGACTATTGTTGTTGTTCTTGTTTTTTGTGTTGCGCTGTTTCAGGTGCAGAAAAGTTTTGAAAGGTTTCGAAATTTGTTGCTGTTCAAATATTTATAATTCTTGTTTTCCTTTTATTTTTTTTCCATTTTTTTCTATATTTATTTTTCGTTTATTTTCGTTCAAGTTGAAATCTGCTATTAAAAAGTTTTCATTGCATTGTATTTATTTTAAAAATTATTCAATTAGTAAAGTTTTTGAAAGTCCAAAGTCAAAGACAAGGACAAAAACAACAGAATAACAAAAGAAAAGGTTTCACTTAAAAATGATTAAATTACTAAAATCATCTTTGATCAAAGAATAAATCAAAAAACATGTCTGGCACTCAGTTCAATTCGGCAAGCTCAGTTCAGGAGACTAAAACGGATGTAGAGAACCTCTCAATTTATTAGTCTGTAGTCTTGGGCCTTAAAACTTTAGTCCTTAGTCTTTGGTCGTTAGTCTTCACTCTTTAGTCGTTATTGCTTAGTCGTTTATCTTTAAACTTTGGTCTTTAGTCTTTAATAATTAGTCTTAACTCTTTAGTCTTTAGTTTTTGATCTTTATTATAAGGTGTTAAATCTTGTGTCTTAAATGTGTAACCTGTAGTGTGTACTTTTTAGTCTTGAGCCTTAAGTCTTTAATCTTTAAACTTCATTCTCCACTCTTTAGTTTTTAAACTTTAGTATTTAGCCTTTAGTCCTGAGTTGTTAGTCTCTGCTCCTTAAAATTTTGTCTTTAGGGTAGTCTTTTCAAGGTTAGGGATATGTTATTGAACAGGAACAAACAACCATTTTAAATCTTTGAAATGTTCAACCGAATTCAGCTGATCTTCAGCGACTTAACTTACAGTATTCAGCGGAAACTAACTCATGACTACGTAAGCGGTTTACCTGTCACCCACTTTTAACAAACACAAACTCACAGAAACACACACGCAAACACATACATATGCACACATCACCCCGTGTTGCAAATCCGTCATCAGAATCTGCATAATTCAAGACTCAAACCATGCTTGCGTTAATTTAATCCTGTACAAACGCCAGCCTTCAGATGCTTAGTAACGCGACGCTTCATAATCGGCAGCGACATTTTATGAGTACACAACTCGGGCTGTTGGCGGCCTCTTGTGGTAGCAACATTTCTACTCTGTTGCACCGGAGTGAGCATGTGCGATGTGTGTGTACAACATGTGTACGTGTGTTGGCACTCTTCAGGAAGGAAGCCACTAGAATCCAGCAGAAGCGACAGTTGAACACAAGCACGGCGACATCCACACAGCACCAGAACTGAACTCAACTCTATAGTACACGACACGACTCGACTCACTCAGTCACTCTCACTCACTTAATTACTCACTACTCACCGCTGACTGCACTCGCTGTCGATACACGAAACGCAGGTGCGACGTCTTCGTGCAACGTCAACCTCGCCTTCAATTAAATTTCCACGGTTCAATGTTAAAATCCGATTTTAATTAAAACCTTCTGCAAACATCATCAAGTGGCAACGGTTGAGAACGAGAAAAAGGCTGACTCCAAGGACTCGAAGATGATGATCAGGATCATGATGATGATGATGTGGTTGGTAGTAACATCAGAAGCAACGAAATAAGTTGTGTGCTGTAAAAAGAAATGATGTTGGTTTGCTTTGATCAAAAAAGAATGGAGGGAGCGGTGGGGAGAATATAACACGTTTACGTGTCTATGTGTGTGAGTGTGTTTAAATGATATCCACTCTTGAAAGCGTCACATTCTGTCATGGTTTCAATATTTTCATTTTTGTTGAATTTTATACCGTTTTTCGAATATCTTTGAATTTCGAAACTTTCGTTAAATGTTGAAAACTTCGTTAATTTTTTAAAAGAAATAAATTCACTGCCCGAGTACGAGTTCCACTCAATTACTTTCCACTTTTACTATAAATGTTCGAGGTTAAAAATGAACCATCCTCATCTGCTCTGTAAGCAGCTAAGAGTCGGTGCATCTCTCACTCGCTCGGTTTGTCACACTCTCCCTGTCTCTCTCTTTGAGTACTTAACGCTGGTAATTAATTTGAGATAAAAGACCACCAAATAGTTGGAAATAGTTGGTCGAAGGAGCAACCGAAACACAAACGAATTCCTTAAACGGTTGCTTTCAACGAAAGAATGAATGAGCTCTCTACACTAAACGCATGAATTTACAAATGAACGATTGAATAATTGAATACACTAAACAACTAAATGAATGATCAAATGAATGAATCAAATGAATGAATGTTGTTGGCTTCTTCAGTGAAAATCTTTCCACTCTTCAGGAAGGAAGGAATTTCAAACAAAACGATTTCTTTGGAATGTTCAAATGATTCCCTTTTTACATTCATTCCGACATCACTTGATTATGTTGCTTCTCTCGCTGCAAGAAGTGCTACTCTAGTTATTTGTTGTTGTTCTTGTTGCTATTGTTGTTGTTGGTGTTATTGTTGTTGTTCTTGTTATTGTTATGCACTACTTACGTAGTATTTAGCAGCAGTTTATTTAGAACAATCGATTTGCGGTCGATTTGTTTTATTCTACTAACTTCAGTTCTGTTGGCTGTTCTTTAATGTTGTTGTGGTTGCTGTTTTGAAATTTTATTATTTTGTTGTTGTTATATTATATTATAATATTGCGTAAAAAAGGTACTACAGCTTTAGTTGGTCAAAATAAGTTTTTTAATTTAGATTTCATTCCACTTTTCGGTCAAAAGAAGCCAACAAAAGTATTACCTTAAATCAATTCAACGGAAATTTGGAAAGTTTACGAAATGTAAACATAACTCAAAACTTCTATTATTAATTTTAATGTAAATAACGCTTCAATGAATCGTAGATCGTGAACAAATAAATGAAATAAACTTTTTGTACTTTTAATCAAAGTTTGATTCATTTTCATATCAATTCTTATTCACCCTTTTCTAAAGCCTTAACTGGAGTTTGTGGAGTTTTCATGGTCGCTTAATGTCGTTTAGTTTTCAAAGTCTCGTTAAATCTTGTTTAGTTATGAAAACTGTTTTGGAATAAAATATCATTAACATCGAAATTGATGTAAATTTTGAAACAGTCGTTGTTTTTAAAGTTAATGAAATTCTCAAAAGTGCATTCGATTTTAATAATGTTGTTAAATGTTAAAAACTGCGTCAGATTTTTAATATTTCGTCAAGTTTATCACATGTCTTTTAACTCCTAAAAATTTGTTAGAAGCCGAAATTTTCGTTAAGTCTTTTAAAGTTTCTTTAAATTTAAATTTTCCGTTACGTTTTTTAAGTATCGTTAAACGCTGAGTTCATTTCAAATGTTCTAAATTTCCCTTTAATTTTTTTATTTTAATCGTACAGTTCAATTTTCAATCTTCCCTTCTTCTTCTCCCCCCTCACTTTGTCCCTCTCTCACTTCCTATTTAAATCCCTGCTAAAGACGTGTCTTTCTGCTTCTAATCTACTCTTGACTTTTAATGTATTTCATGCTGAAGCACGAAATCGTACAGCGAACTTCCCCCACCTCTTTTTCATCCTCTTGCCACTTCCCCAACCCGACAGAGTTCTATGTGGGTACAGAGACGTTTCTGTCGGAATTCGCTACGTTTTCAAACCGCTCACACTTCAGGTATCCATCGGGGAAAAGTTGTCTAAAATACACACCAACGTGTTGTAAATTTTTTCATACTCTTCATTGCACAGCAACGGAACAGACACAACCATCAGCATCTAGGACTGGCATCGCCTCCAGAATTGATCCTTAGTTGGCTTCGAAGGATATCCTGTCACTGGCACCGTAGAACAGCTGAACACTCCAAGAAGATGGATGAGTTGCACTCTGCTGTTGCTGCTGCTTCTGTGTAGCGAAATTAGTGGGCCGGAGATACTCCAACAGACAGACAGGAAAGTGGAAAGAGAGGGAGAGAAAGGGACTTTCACACAGTGAAAGAGGAAGGAAGGAAGTTGGACTTGGTACAGTCAACCAGTGAATTAAAGGACTCCAGAAGTCGAGGCTGGAATCACTGCTTCATGACTGATCATCAACGTTATAAACGATTACATTAAAATAAGAAACAGAAAAATAAAAAAATTGATTTATTTCCAAAAATAAACCATTCAATCGATCTTAAAAGGATCCAGTGTGGAAATCCTAAACTTATTCAATGAATCATTTAATTTTTGCTGTTTAGTTTTCCACAGAATCTTATGTATATATTAAGGGTCTTATATGACCCGATATTAGTTCAATACATTTCGTTGTTATTGTTATTTTCGCTGTATTTTTAGCTTTTTGAAATTTGTAGTACATTTTTACGTTTTACCCCACTGTAACAATCTGCTTGAGCAGCTTTTTCTCGTGGAAACTTCGTGAAAATATGTTTTTATTTTTGGTGCTCCAGCGTTGCAGAAGATTGTCGAGAGTTTCGATGAGATGCAGTAAAAAAAAACACGTAAAAAGAAGATTCTGATGCATCGTCGAAGCAACACACGTATGATGCCGCTGACGTCATCACGATGTTGAACTTCATAGACATAAAGTTTACACAGCCATGTAAGAGTAGGTTAGTGTTTACACTCTCAAACACACACATAAAGATTCACACCTACACTGAAACACACATACATATACACACATGCATATACACAAACACATGGTGTGAACATTGAGACCTACAAATGTAAGTCTTTCGGGTGCAGTTTATACACAACACCAACAACAACAACACCAACAACAATAACAAAAACAACACCAACAACAACTCACTAATCGAACGTCATTAATTCGGAAACAGCAAAGAAAAGTGCGAAAATGAAATGAAAATGAAAGTTAAAAACAGAACATTTAAAAGTTCGAACAAGAGAAATTATAATTCCGATATCGAGTGATTGAAGTGTGATGAGAATTTATAAAAACCTTAAACTTTAATGATTACATTTCAATGGAAAAGCAATTTATTTAGGAAATTTCAATGTCGACATAAATCGATCAATGAAATAGTATCGGAAATCGTAGAATTTCACGTTTTATGTTTTTTGTTAAATTAGCAAGAAACCGTTGTTTGTTTTATTGTTTTTATTGTTGTGTTGGCAACACTTTCGTTGTAATCATTTTGATTCTTCCAAAAATTACCCAAAATGTTCGCTTTATTTTTATTATTTTTACTGCAGTCTCTGTTGTCCTCTGAACATGCGATTCATACGCAAGGACTACGAGAATCTCCGGCTGTCTGTCTGTGGGTCTGTCTGTATGTCAGTCTATCTGTCTATCTGCATCTCTGCAGCTGTCTGTGGTGCTCGTACTCAGTCGTTGTTGGTTTTTTATTGCGGTTTCCTTTTTGCAACCGATGTAGCAACAAGGCAAATAACAACAACAAAAATAACAACATCAATAAAAGGTACAAAATAAACAGGGGAAGCATCAACAACGACAACAACAACAACAATAACGACAACAACAACAACAACAACAACAACAACAGCAACAGCAGACACAATAACAACAAAAACAGGATACCGCAAAAACTTCCATCATTTCAAATGAGTTTTTTACAATGCAACAACAATAACAACAACATGGAGCCGGATGCTCAACAACAGTTTCTTATGCAGTGAGTTTAATTGTTGCTGCTGTTGCTGCTGCTGTTGTTGTATTTGTCCTTGCTTCATTTTAGTAGTTTTAGTTTAGTAACTCGCCAGAGCTTCGTCCTCGCTGCGTCCTCACGTAATTCATTTTTAGTGTTTCCTCTTCGTCTTCCGATTCTTGGCCATTTCATATAATTTAGATAAATGTATCTTATTTTGTGTTCGAAATGCTCTCATTAGAGTTCGTCGCAAATGTTATTTTAATTGTCCAAACAATTGACGGCTGGCGAGGAGGAGAGGATGGACGGAAACACCACAAATTGGTTTTGTTCGCATTTCCGCTGTGTCTATCTTTCGGTACTTGGCCTCTCTCTCTCTCTAAGTATCTCTCTCTTCCTGTCTTTCATTCTCTATCTCACTCTCGTTTCCTTTCTCACCCTCTAACATTCTCTCTTTTTATTTTCTCTCTCTCTATTCTTTTTATTCTATTAGTGACACATTACAATCGTCGAACTCGCAGAGACAACTACATAGAAGTCGAGAGAAAGAGATAGAAGGAGAGAGAGAGACAGAGAGAGAGACAGAGGGAGATAGAGACGGAGACGGAGAGGGAAAGCGAATATTTATTTAATGTGGTGTTGTTCATCACAATGGACAACGTGGATTCGATCGCTCCGTCTGGTCGAAGGACGAGCTCTCTTTTAATAGCGGAAACCATTCGGAAATTAGTATCGATTACGTGTGAACAGCAACGCAATTTAAGTTCTCGTATTTCGCACTCTTCAATTGTATTCTCTTGTGTTTCGCAAGCATGGCGAGCTACGGCCCAAGAAACTTCACTCGCAAACAAAATTCGATCTATTTTTATATCTTAAAGAATCTTTAAAATTTATTAGAATCTTTAGAATTTAAAGTTCAAACAGAAGTTTTATCGGATTGTGAAGGATCTTCTTTGATTCTAGGAGCTACGAAATTTCTGTTTTTTTTCTTTTTGCTTAAATTTCAATCATCTTTTTCGATGATTGCAAAACTCGAAAGTTTGTTTTCTCGTTTATTCGCTATACTTTAAGCAGTAAATTTTTGCCTGCACCAAAGCAGTTTAAGCCTTTTAACCGAACTTAAAATGCTTATCCTTCCTTCAGGATATCAACTTTTGGCTCCTTTTTTCGCTTCTGTGCATAAATTTTCCACAAAGGATATTGAAGTGTACGAAAAATTGTTCGCACTTTTCTCGTTTTACGCTTGAACAAGAAAATCGTCGTCACTTCCTTCGATGTGACGCGTTCAAAGGTTCTTCTTAACTTTTTCTGCATCTCGAAATGATGCAAAGTTTTTAACTCGCTAGCTGTTAGTGTTATTGTTGTTATTGCTCTTGTTGTTGTTTTTGTCCTCTTGATGATGTATGTTGTTGTTGTTCCTCTTGACACTATTGTTGTTGCTGAATTTGCATTGCATTTTGTAGTGCGTATCTTTTGTTTGCTTCAAAATTGCACAAACTTTTACAATTTATTCTTAGAGTTGTACAACATAACGACGAAACAGAAGAAGGCGAAGAAGAAGAAGAAGCAGCAACAGCAATGCCAACAACTGAAGATGATGAAGAATCAGCTGAAGAAGCAGATGAATAGCGAAAAAAAGTTGTTCTTCAAAGCAATGGAAATATTGTCTTTAACCTTTCTTATCTCTTTCTGTTTTTTTGTCACTTTTCAATCTTCAACTCGCTAGAAATGTAATAAAAAAGAATATATTTATAATAAAAAATTATAAAGAAAAGAAAAATGGTTACATCTTTTAAAAGTTGGACATATAAAAGTTGTGAGTTTTTATGACTCTGCTCCTTTTTCTTCGCACTGATAAGCTTCGTGAATGGTTTTTTGCATCCAATAAAAGGGATTAAGTTTAAATGACAGCCAACGCCATTTTGTTTTCTTTTATGAAATGACAGAAATTTTTGTTGCAGTTGTAGATCAACCGAGAAGATTGCAACAGGTTGGATCGGGGGGAAGGGAAAAAAACCACAAACAAAATAGATATTTTTAAAAAAGATATGGACTAAAAATCCAAATATTATGCGTCAATAATCAGAATTCAAGTGTCGATTAAGTGAAGAGAGCCAATAGAGGCAACAGTGAAGAATGAAGGAACTATTCGCCGAGTAATCGTTTTTATAAACTATGAATACTCTTCCCTATGGCTCAGAGTCCATTCAGCCCCCTCCTCCAGGCTATCCAACTGCTTTATTGCCTTCCTTGGCTTTTACCCTTCAGTGGTTCCCTGATTTATTCGTGAATTCGTGCTGAAAGAATAAATATTCAAGATGTTTGTTGATGGCCATGTTTTTGTTTCAGCCAAACGACCCCAGCGGCACTCCGGAAAGAAACCGGACGATTTTCTTCGATTTCTAGTGCCGTGCCTTCAGGATCGGGATTGTGAATTATTAATGACGTAAAGTACAATAATAAAATTGAAGAATCGAGCACGTAATACAAATGAGTTTTTCGCCATGGGCGAAAGGGCTCGATTCGAGTGAACTAATCTGTAAATGGTTCTAAGGCACGGCAAGGAAAGAAAATTCGCTTAACTTAACTCTATATATTTATCTATGTCACTTCCTCTTGTGCTGACCGCTTGTTTTACACTTAATCTCTTTAAATTAACTAATTAATAAATATGCAATACAATCATTTATTATGAAAGACAGATTGGGGCTCGAAGCTAATCTGTTGACACTATTAATGGGGCATTAGATGACCTCAAATAAAGCCACCGACCCGATTGACGCCAGCTGACGTCAAGGACACTCGCACAAAGCAATCAAATTATCGCAGAGTAGCTGAGAGTAATTATGCAACAATAATAATTGTCGCGTGACATCAGTCATTGGAACATCTTTAAGCAGTTTCTGTTGTTGTCTCTCTCTCTCTCTCAATCTATCTAGTCTCTCATGTATAGTCATCTCATTTTCCCGAATTTAGTCTCTCGCTTATATTTGACTCTCATTCAACAGTCATTAGTTTTGTGTTGGACGTCAGTCTTTGCGCGAAGTTGAAGACTGTTCTGTGGTTGACTGGGAGATGGTCAGGGGAGGGGGAAAGGATAAGAAAGACGAACGATGTTTTGAATCTGCTGTGAATGGTTTTGTATATTAAAGTGTTATAATTACACCACAAGAATGTGGTCTGAACATAATCATTAACACCCACACCCACACCATCACCATCATTATTGTCATCTTCCCCATCATTTAATTTCAACTCACTTGATTTCATCATGCGTTCTCATCATTGACGAAGTTCACTGAAATGGTAGAGTATTTAAGCTATATTCAGGATACATGAGATTAAATAAAGTATATCTAAGGTTATTATATACAGTAAACACAAGAATACAGTACAGATAAAGATCCTATACTGTAAAATGTACTTGAAGACGAATTACAGAGTAATTGAAGATTGAAATTCAGTTTGTCATCTATACGAACGGGACAATCTTGGTATCGAGGAGCTCTTTAAAGTTACTCTTCCCGTTTCCACTATTCTTGGCGAGATGCTACTGGAATTGTTCCAAATGGGCACACTTCAGTTACTCAAAGCTTCTGAAATTTCTACAGGAATGCTAAGAGTGGAAAGTGGTATAATAAATACATCGTATATAGTGACCACTTGTGTAATCTGACCTCAGTTGTGGGTTACTCCGTGTAATTCATCCATTTCTATGTATTTTATTGCAATCAATCTGCACACGTATAAGTGATGGCATTAGAATTCATCACACGTTCGTGGAACTTATTTCCACAACTGTTTTTTCTTTTTATTTTTTATAAAATACAAAAATACAGTTATTGAATATAATTCAATAATTTTTAATAATATAAAGAAGAGAGTGAGAGGGAGAGAGAGTAAAATACTCACTCCGATGAAACACCAGAAATTTATAACCGGAAACAAGAGAGTACTAAATAACAAAACCACTCTAACCACGAAATGTTTTCAATATCTGTTAATAATACGTAATAATAAAAAGCGCAACTCAGAGCTACAAGGACAGAGTTACAACTGGATAACTTCAGGACTCTTGACCTTTGATAAGGATAAAAAGGCTATTTTAATAGTGTTAAAAAACCGCAGGATGAAATCAAATACAAAGGAAAGTAAGGACTTCTGGAGTGAAGAGGAGAGACACACCAAAAGAACACTCGTAAATAGTCGATGAAAAATTTCTTTCTTGGTTTTCGATTTTACTGTTTGGGTTGCTTTTTGGTAACTCATAAAATGCAGCTTAAAAGCAACCCAAATGAATGTTGAAATTGTCCCGTGGTCTCTGGTCCTTCTATGGCCTTGCATGGAGTTGGAAGGGGTGGGGACGCTGATGGGGGGTATTCATCGGATTCATTACTGTAGCTGCAGCTGTTGTAACAGCTCCGTTCTTACTGTTTCTCCTACTTTTTGTGCCTGCTTTTCGGCTGGTTGCCTCAGCAAGCTTTGGCAAAAACCAATAAAGTTAAATGGAATATCCGTAAACCATAAATCTTGGCCAGAGTCCATTTCCTAAGATGTCGATACTTTAGCGCTGCTGAATGGATCGGGCGGTCTGCAGCGACCATCCGCCAGACTTAAGCTGGATCTGAAGCTGGAGCTGGGGCTGGGGCTGGACTCGGTCTCGGATTCAGACAGAGTCTGGGTGTGGGTCCGAAGTTGTCAGCTCTTCGGTGCGGTTCGTTTGCTGTTTTTCATTTACAGTTGAATGAACGTAATGTTGAATGCCGTCTTCATGCTTTCCGTCCCTTTTGTTGGCGAAGTCACCACTTCTGCACAAAAAACGCTATTTCAAAAGCACGCACGAATGATGAGCAAGTGGACCGCACGCACGCGTGTCTACCGAGCAACAACCCCCCCCCCCCCCCTCCCCGTCGCCCAACCTGCTCCCGTCACCACCACCGTCAAAATACAGTCGCAAATAAAGTCGATACATTGGCAAAACTTTTCGACAACTCGATTTATTAACCAAGCAACAAAAATTTTTGAATTTAGTGTGTAGTCGCCGTTCCGCTGCGTCCGGTTTCTCCTCTGTCCCTCTCTTGCTCAACCTCTGTCCTCACTCTCCCTCACACACTCCTTTTCTTTGATCCTTTTCGGCTTATCGATTCTGATGCCCGGTTCAGGCAACCGAACAACCTTGGCTTTCAAAATAGGGAGAGAGAGAGAGAGAAGAATGAGAAGAATTATTGTATTAGAGAAAGAATACCATGTAGTGGAAGAAGAGGAGGAAGAAGAAGAAGAAGAAGAAGAGGAAGAAGAGTGACATCGTCGAAACACATGCAAAACGATGTTAGCAGCAAATCCAAGCGAGATGCGAAAGTTTCGAACCACGAAATCCAACCAGGCTATGAAACTACGAGTATCTCTCCGCAGAGATAAACACACATACACACAGATGCACACATACAGCGATATGAACAACAGGCTATCATCAACTGGGCATCCATTTTCACCAAAAATCGATTTGAGTTTGTGGTTTCGGCGCAACGAAGCTAGCGTGTTTCATCGAATTAACTATCGAGGACTATGAAAGGATATTCTAAAAATACGAATCCCTTGCATTTTTTCTTTCTTTTTTTTACATAAGGTATGAAGCATAAGCAAAGAAGAAAAATGATAAAAAAGGTAGACACATGCTTCACAGACTCCTGGAAAATACACCAGAATACTCTCCACACTCTTAAAAAAAATCCTGATTCAATTCTAAAATTTAGTGAATTTCCTAAAATTGCTAATAGAAGCAGTTAATTTTTGAACTTTTAATTTAAATTGTATGAATTTCCAATTTAAATTCAAAATTGGAAATGTTGAAGATTTAATGAATTCCAGTCTCTGGGTTTCTGTTACAAATTTTAATTTTTATATTTTGTTTTTTTTTTCTCCTTTTATTTTCAATACAAACGATTCAAAAATGAATTTCGAACTTATTGATTACAATTTATGGTTTTTCGGACATTTGAGTTGTGAATTTTTTGTTAATTACTTTGTGAATTATTTGTGAATTATTTGCTTTTATTTTAGATTACTTTTTGCATTATTGACGAACATTTTTTAGTTAAAAATGTGATACGAAACATTTTTCAATATTATTTGCATTCATGTAATCTACGATATTGAAATATTTAGATATCGATTAATATTGCAATTAATTTTGTGTTATGCGAAAATCGCTTTACAGTAAAACACATCAAGCAGCTTAACATAAATAAATAAACTCGTACTTAAATATCGCAAAATTACATTCAGAAATATAATCATTAAATAGTTGCAAAGGTAACCAGGACTAAAAACAAGAACAAGAAATGAAGAATGTTTATTAAAGTGAATAGAGTGATGAAGAGAGAGGTATGGAAATAACAAGAGAGAGAGAGAGAGAGAGAGAGAGAGAGACAAAGATTAGAAATGACCTGATTTCCATTGAAAAAATGGTCAAAAAATAACAACAATCGAGAGATATATCAATATTAGTAACTCGTTTATTATTTTAGTTTTATGTGGTTTTTATGTAAATTGTTGTTGTTATTATTGTTGGCTTTTCTTGTTGTTGTTACTATTGGATTGGGTTGTTGTTGTTCTCTTGTTGGTATTGTTTGTGGTTGATTTGCATAAAATAATTTATATTTCAAGCGTATTTCTGTTTATCTCTCTAAAACAAGGATAGAGAGGGAGAGAGAGAGAGAGAGAGAGGGGAGAGGAAAAGAAGAGAAGACTAAATGCATTACAATAATTTATGGTGATGTTGTCTTTATTGTTGTTATTGTTGTGGTTTCGTTATTATTGTTGGTGTAATCGAAGTTGCTTTAAAATTCAAAGAACTGCAGGATTCTTTTTGAATTCACCTTTTCCACAAACCACACAAAACCTCGTTCAAAGCCAAAGAAGAAGAGTGAGGAGAATGAGAGGGAAGAGGGCGATGAAGGAAGCGGGAGGGTAGGGGGTTGGTCATAAAACGATAAAGGAAAACATTTTAGATACAGGAAAGAGTCATTTGTCTTCATTGTTGGCAGCGTGTGAAGCAGAAGAAGAGACACTCAAGTTCTCTAGAACAGAGACAGACACTTAAACACACACACACACACACACACACACACACACACACACATACACAGAGAGACATAATATATGTGTCTCTTCAGAAGACTTCGCCACTACCAAATACAACAACCACAACGACAATAAAAACAACAAATTTACACCGCACTCTGCTTCAGATGCCTCCGAAGAGACAAAAGTCATTTATCACCGGTTGGCACCAAGGCGAATCCAGCCAACCAGTCACCCAGCCAGCGAAGTGATTGTGAGCGCGATGGGCGGACGCGGGGGATCACGGGGGGGAGCGACTGCCTGTGAAAAGAGACGCCAAGAAATTGTTGATTTGTAAAGCACTGCAAAAATCTCTGCTTCATTGGGTTGAGGTTGAAGTTGAGGTTAAAGCGCTCTGAAGTTTGATGAGCGAGCATCCGTGAGCGAAGACTTTGACGAGCGACTTCACCGAGTCTGACGCTCCGCTTTAAGAGGACAAAATGTCGTATAGAGGAACAGGAACAGCGGCGGCAGCAGAGTGTCTGGAAAAGCATAGGAAAAACATACGAGTATCGAATAAATTGCATGCAGTTTCTTCAGTGGATCCCTTCGATGAACCAAACCAGAGACCGAAAGAAAGACCGAAGGTTAAACCGAAGGATAGACCGAATGAAAGATCGACTGACTGACACACCGATCCAGCGACCCAGCGACCGACCCACCGACCAAAAACCAACAATTGCTGGTGTTGAGTCTTGGTTACATCGAGGTCACGCGCTGGACATCAATTGCAAGTGAAGATGATTTATGAGAACACTTTATATCGATATTAGTAACATTTTCTGTAACCTTCAGCTTGTCTATATCCCTCTCTATCACCCGATATCTATCGCCGTCTCTTTCAAACACACACAACTCCCGGACTTCTTATTTATATGAGAAGATGATTGATTCAACTTGGAATGGAATCAGAATCATGTGATGAAAAGTAATCATTTTTAATATTTTTAATGGACTCGGTTTTAAGATTACAGTCAGTATATTTTAATGGAAACTGTAGGGTTATCTGGTTAAAATAAATCATAAAAATATACTTCTTTAATGAAATCTTATAAAAAATTGTATTTAAATTCTTAAGCAAAAACTTTTAAAGATGAAAAACAAAAGAAAATCTTTTGTGGTGCTATTATTGCTGTTGTTGTTTTAATTTTGGTTGTTGTTATAATTGTCGGTGTTGTTGTTGTTATTATTGCTGTTATTGTTGTTGTTGTCATTGTTTTCTGTTGTTTTCTCTTATTATTGACATCTCCTGACATCATCTGTGTTGTTTGATGCAACCATTAAAATTTCTGTCGTGCAGGCTGTTTTCTTCTTATTACCCGAATCTGATACCCCTCCCCACCCCTCCGCGAATCGGCACGCAAACTCGTATAATTTATTTTTTACTTAATTTTCTCTTTAAATGCAAATTTGTTGTAATTACAAGCAGCTGCGGCGCATGCAATTGACAGCATTAACACGCACACATACACACATACACAAGCACATCCACACATGCGAGTATGTGTTCTGCTTATGTAAGAGTGAATGATTATGTGTGTGTGTGTGCATTGTGTGTGTTTATACCACTTCAATTATAAAACGCAGAATTCAATCACAAAAAGCAACTCCTTTAAAACAGATCCACTCAAATACAGTTAGATTAAGGAGCATATACACAGTGATATACACACTAATACACACATACACACACATACAATACATTCAACTGCTTCACGCATTCATCGCCAGTGCAATTTGCCATCAATTAATTGAATTGAATGCTTTAAAAATACATTCATCAGAACTCATTGCTATTATTTCTTGCTCTTGTGTGAAACACACAACTGCTTCTGTGTGAGTTTTAAATGCCTGTGTGTGTGTATATTCGAGTGATTACGTTGGTGTTAGTGTTAAATAATACACCAAACAGCATTAATTAATTCATTCATTTGTTTCGAGTGCGTTTGAGTGATATAAAAAGTTGAGTTGCAACTTTTAATTAAACTCGTTGAATGATGATTCACTGCTGTTGTTGTTGTTGTTGTTGTTGTTGTTATTGTTGGTGCTGTTATTGTTCTAGTTCAGCGTCGTGTTGGGTGAGAGTACATCCATTATCGAAGAATACTTGTTAAAAAAAGCACAGCATACTTTTATGCCGCTTTGATAAAATTTTAAATTAACTGTGAAATAAACACCGCCACTTAATTCCCTAACGGTTTATGGAAAGAAAGGGCAATAAGTCCTTAGTTTCGAAAAAACTCATCATCAGTGTTTCCGCTAGCACAAACGAAAACGTGTCCTCTGCTTCGGGAAAATGTGTCCGTTTGGAAATAAACGCTGCTTAAAGAAGAGATTATTTTTGAGTACATCTTAAGCTTGACCCTTAGAACTTCTTACAGACCTTTAAACTAACTTACATTTAACTACAAAGGAAGCACAAATACAATCACACAATAAAACAAACAAAAGACATCAAAAATGTCTGTGAAACCACAGAATGCGCTTCAACCTCCTATCAAACTTCTCTCATCTGGTGACAGATGCAAATGTTCCACTGTCAATTTGTAGACAACAATAAATTCCTTCATTCCGTATATCGTCTGACATCAAGAGTGACAAGAAAAATGATGGAAAACGATTTGCCACAAAGAAGTTGAAGGAACAAATGAATGGACAATCACAACGCTGTAGGAACTCCTTATTAATAATAAAACACTTACAAAATAAATGATAAAACATCTTAGATTAATGAACCGAATGAGGATTGTTTCTATAGAGTCCTTTATTGCTAGTGTTGTTGTATTGATCAAGAAAAATTGCATTTTGGAAGCATTAATAAAATGTCAGAAGAGGAAATTTTAGCAAAAAAGATTGTATAAATGCAAAATACCAAAATTATTATATATCTAATAATGTGAGAGATCTTCCTTAAAGATCTGAGATAAAACAGTGATTAAAGTGCCTTATTTCATAAAATAAAGATGTTGTAGGAAGTGAGAAAGTGTATCAAAAAGAAAGTCTATTTTTCCATCTCTCTCACTGTTTTTTCAATACCTACCTTTTAAATCTAGTTCTAGGTAGTTCAAAGATAATCTTTTAGAAGGTCTGCCTAGGAAAGGTAATCTTAGAGAACCTCCATCTTAGTTCTAAAAGTTCATCTTGAGAATCTCATCTTAGAGAAGGATATCCTAAAGAAGGTCATTTTAGAAGGCTTCTTAGGCAATCCTATAGAGCTTCATATTAAAAAAGGTCACCGTAGAGAAGGTCATCTTCAAATTCAAAACGGTCATCTTAGAGACGGTCATCTTGGAGAAGGTCAGATTGGAAGACAGAAACGAAGTGAACCGGTATTCTAAGGAAGAGAAGGAGAGAGAGAGAGAGAGAAAGTGAAAGCCATTCAGTGCAATTTCTATAAAAAAATTAACTCTATTTAAATGAACCATGAATGCCTAACAGAACTAATATATATGGCAATAAATACTAAAATGTACAACACCATGACAGATTTCTAGTACAACTTTATACACGGGACCATACACGCACATACATACACACACACACACACGCACACTCATGCACATATACAAATATGAAGATTTACACATTCATTCAAATGGAAAAAGAAGGATCTATTATCAGTTGTACTCGAAACTTTTTGCCAACTTGGTCAACTTGGTACATCCGTGAATGCGTGTGTGTGTGTGTGTGTATATGTGAATGTAGATGTTCGGTTGATAACCAAGCTCCAAGTGTAACAGAAGCCTTCAACACAAGAGAATAGAAAAGAATAGAGAAAGAGTATCAGTGTCGAGGTCATGTCTTAAAAAAAACACTGCCACAAGCATTTGTCAGAAAATAAATATTTATACATATGTACATACATATATCGTATATGTCTACGCACATATATGTACATATGAACAGATAGAAATGAACACATTTTATTGTTATTTATTTGCCGTTATTCATATCATTGAAGCATCCGACAGAACATGCTGACAGTGAGACCGAAGCAAAGTGTGGAAGATCAGGAGTGGAAGAGAGGAAGATAAAATAAATGTATGAATTTATTGCAGACACCTAATAAAACCGATGTCGACAAGCTCTCAGCTCGTGGGTGAAATACTGCGAAACTGAAGAAATACAGGAACTATTTATGAGCATCGGAGAACATAGTTTCTCCGGACTCGAATCGTAGTTGAAAACTTATTCGAGATGAAAGTGAAAATTCAACAGAAATTATAACAGCAAGTTATTAAAAGATAACGTTTCTAAGTCATTAGAGAGGAAAAGAAGATCATATTTATAGAGAGAGAGACAAGTATAGATAGAGAGAGACATCAGGAGAGGGATGCAGAGATAATTCATTCTGGCTTTATGGATTTATGGCATTCTGGATTTATTATCTATCCTGTCTTAGCCTTCGATAATGAAAATGTTCTCTTGAGTTTCTTTCCTCTCATGAGAAAACCAGTATTTTTATTCTTCTCCGAGAAAGGCTTCAACAATTATCTATTCTTTTCATAATCTTGCAGTTTAATCTAACTTTGAACAAGCGTTTACCTTCTCGACATATAAAAAATAACGAGATTAAAAATAAACCCTCCATTATAGCAAAATTCTAAATCTGAAGGTTTCTTTATGACGCACTGAACAGTCTTAAAATATTAAATTTTCAGCCTTCAGTTTCTCGAGACTGTATAAAAACACTTACTTTGCTTTACGAGAAAGCATTTTTCCATAATAAGCTTCCTTTTCATAATAATGCATTACTAAAGAAGCTTCTACTTTTATTTCCCATCCAACGCCGCCCCTTCCTGCCTTTCTAGTGGCCTAGTTTGTTTGTTCGTCCTTGAATCCCTGAATATGCTTCCTTCCTTCTTGAGTGTTTATGTGTAGTATAATAAATGGACCAGAACCAACCAACATCAGTTTTTGGTATGTTTTCAGTGTGCAACGTCTTAAGGAAAATGTTATTATATTATCTTCAGCATCAACGCCAAGAGGCATTTCTTAGGTTCAGCAAGGGACGGCTTTTGTCCGTTCCGTTTGGATCGAAACCACTGTCACCCCAAACGCCCCCCCCCCCCCCACCTCCTCAACCGATTACTATGGGCTCACTTCTTGTTGTACCTTTAAAAAATCCACCTCATTTTAATTGTGTCTTCAGGCTATAAAAGAGTGACGTCACAAAAAAGTAAGTTTAACAAAAAAGTCATCTACAGCAATGCGGTATTTGTGATGTTGTTCTTGTTGTAATTGTTATTCAAGATAAAGTATGAAATGAAGAAGAACTAAAAATGATATGGAACAAGAAGTCAGACTGAACTAAAAAGGAACTGAAACTGAAGTGCAAATTAACTAGAAACAAACTGAAACTGAAGTGAAAATCAAGCGAAGAAAAAGTTATGTGAAATGAAGAAATTAAAAACTGATATAAAGTGTAGTAGAAGAAGAAGTGAAAAATATCTGTACATGAACGGAAGATGAAGTGAACAAGATATAAAGAAGAATTTATGAGAAATGAAGAAAAAAAAATGTAAAGATGAAATCAAGTAGAAGTGCTGTCAAGTAAGGTCAGTTTTGGCCAAGTGAAAGATGTTTTATCCATGAAACTCAATGTAACTCCATGTAATAAGAAAATAAAAGAATCTCTTCACTTTAAGAATATCTGAAGAGAATATCTAAAGAGGAATGTCTGCAGATGGTATTTAAGGATACCATAATCCAAATGGGACATTTTGAAGGTCTGTTATTCAAATCCTTGTTATTCAAGCTTCCCAGAACCTAATTTGATGGCCTTCAATTTGGTTTTCTATACTAACAACAAAGACCTGAGACTAAAACTGAGCTATCCACATGAGTTACATTTGATTCCTGAAAGTTATGTAGCTTTAATATTGCTTAATTTTATTGTATTTTTAATTCTCTCAGCCAATCAACCGAATCATATCATATTTTAAATTCTTTGTTCATTTCCTTTCTTACTAATTTCCTTCGCTAGAGAGAGCGGGAGAGAGTAATAGAGAGATCGCCATTACTTACCATTTACCATTTAAATGAAATGAAATCGTCCTCGAAACTAAAAATAAATAAAGCATGACAAAAACCAGACTCCTAAACTTCCAACTGAGTTCTCAATCATTTATTTTAATAATTCTTAAGGCTCAAGTAAATATAATGTACGATTCCGACCACAGGAATTCCTTCCCTATACTCCTCTACTCTTCTCTTTTCCATTTTCTGCTCTTCCCTTCTTCTCTCCTCTCTTTCTGTCGCTTCTACTTTCTATCTCTCTTTTTTCCTATCCTTGCTCCTTTCCTTATTTTGATTTTTAATTAAAATAAAACTTGATTAGAAATTGTAATCGATGCCAGGAATCGTTATCGTTGGCTTTCACTTATGATGGAGTATAGTGAGCCTCCAACTTCTTGGTTTTATGTCAAGAAACACAAAACAAATATCGAGTAATATTCTGAATAAATTGCAAACAGTTGATTCTAACTGCTTCGGCTTTTAACTGCTGTATATGAAATTCTACGAGTGTGTAGAATAGGCGGCCTCGCTCTCTCTCCTTCTCTCTCCCTCTCTCTCTGCATCTTTCTCCCTCTAATTCTTTAGAAACTGTGACCAGAGGGTTTAATTAAAAACTTTTCATTTTTATTTTAATTACTTTCAGTTGGTTTTAAGTACAATTCATTAGCAGAAACCGATTTCATGCAAATATTCGAACATATTCTCAAAACTGAAATTCAAATCCTACAAAATTTATTACTGACTGAAATCAAATATTTATTAAATTGATTTTTGTTGCCAAAAAGTTTAAAGACTAAGAAGAGAGAGAGAGAGAGGAGGAGAGAAACAGAGAGAGGGAGATAAAAAGAGAAGTATAGACAGGGAGTTCAAAGAGAGAGAGAGAAAGATCGAGTTGTGAGTGGAAGAGTGAGAAAAGAACACGGAAAGTTAAGCCGTTAAATAAGAAAATAAGTGCGAGAGCAATCAATTTTCACTACACTAATTAAATGAATACGAGTGGATACATATACAGTGGATTATAAATCAGCATTTGATAATATTTTTAATGAGATTCAACTGACTAAATTTTAGTAATGAGAGTATTAAAAAATTTACCATGATATGGATTTTTCTGGTCTGAAAACTAATCAACTTGAGAAATATAAATTCTCTTTTGTTGCTTTGCCATATAACTATCTGGATTTAAGTATTTTGTGTACAAACGTGAAAAAAATATATATTTGTATAAATTTGAGCAAAAAAGTCTAACAAACTACGAATTAATTGCAAAAAAGGGAAAAATTTTAATGCAAATAATGAAAAGGAAATGAAAATTGAAATGAAAATACTAATGAGAAAAGAAATCTCAAAACAAAGATAAGTCAGTCAGAAGAGGAATAAATGATTTAAAAATTACAGCGCAGCGACCGAAGGAGCAAGAAATCCAGAGAGAGTGAGAGAGAGAGGGAGGCAAAGAGAGTACAAGAGATGAAGATGAAAAACGTGAAGGCCAAAAATAGAAGAAAAGCTTGATAAACAACCAAACTGAAGAGTTGGCAAACGAAAGATGAACGGAATGCAGCAAAAAAGAAAAAAAACAAACAGAGGAAGTGTAGAAAAAAACAACATTTTGGCAAAAATCGTGGAAATTTTATTTTAGCGCGAGACAAGTTTCACGCCGCGTATTGAGAACTTTCACTGCGATTCGAAGGTGCAGAAGAAACGCTGTATTCGGTAGCATCGAGTGAATGTGTTTGTATGCAAAGCGATACGTTACGGTAGCGAGGAGGAAAAACAGGGGGAAACAGAGGAAACAGAGGGGAAAAGAAAGGCACACAGAGAGAGAAAGAGACTTAACAAGGAAGAGGGCGAGGAAGAGGGAGAAAAGAAGACAGTTTTTTCTGGCGTGCCAAATTTCTGATGTTGCTTTTAGGCCAGATGCCAAATTTTATAGGAGAAACAAAATAGAGAGCCACGGGGACGGGTAGGAGGAAGAGAGGGGTGAGAGGGGCAGAGAGGTTTTTAACGATTTTCAATCCCTTTTTATCGATGCACCTTGAAACGTTTGGAGCAAAGAATTGCTACGAAAGTGTTTTGTGGAGAGTGAGTAAAGGAGCGTGTGTGTGTTTGCGTCTGTGGATGTGTGTATATGTATATATTGTATGTGTATGTATTGTGCCTGTGTGCATGTGAGTGTATATCTTGTGCTTTTATATATTTGTATGATATAAATAAATTCACATTTCATGCCATTTTTCACTTCTCAATAAGTTTTTCAACACGTTTATTTTCTTTGCTTTTTCTTCATATCAGTTAATGTAATAAAAACCAACAAAAAAGAAATAACAACACATACAATCACAAAAATAACAACAACAATGTCAATGGATATTTCATGCTGACAGAAGTAAAACATTTGCCAATCATATTTAACCAAAATACCAAATAACCATCATTAGACCAAATATTCACATCAAGTATCGAACTGAGGGGTTTCACCCTTCACCCTATTAAAAAACCATTAAAAAAAGAAGCACATTTCTGCTACATCCCTCTGCCCTCACCTCAGCCGCTAATACATGACCCCACCGTCTATAATACTATTATATAAACACTTATATCAGCTGTCACCTTTTTCTGAACTTCTGCATTTCTTGAACACGCGTTCCTTATTCGCAAGGCTAACTCCATTTTAGCCCCTTTTCAACCACTTTCAACCCTTTTTAACCACTTTTTAACTCCTTTTTAACCCTATTTATAAATATTCGCAATCACCATATAATCGACTCTGACGATGAGCAGTTTCAGTGTCAGCTTAAAAATTCGCTTACAATAAAATTGTGAATAGAAAAAAATCCCCCCAAGAAATACCTCAAAAAATTGAAACCCAGAAAGTGAGAAAATCGTTAGCATATTTTTTGTCGATCCAGAACACGTGACTGTGTTGTGTTTTGTTGGGCTGAGCTGTGTTATTTCAACCTCCCCTTAACCCCCACCCCCCTCCTTCCATCAAGCAATCAACGGGTTCAGTGAGGGTGCAGAAATGTTAAATGATGATAACTTTTTATACCGTATAATGTATCGTATTATATCATTTCTGTTGATGTTGTTGTTATTGTTTGTTATTTTTCGATTTTCTCCCCCCTTTGAAACTGAAGTCTCGGACGCATTAAGTTGTAAAAAATTATTACTGTATTTCAGGTTGTATTTCAAGGTTCCTTTATGTTAGAAGCAGTGTGCTAAAAGAAATTCATTTCGAAGATTTTCAATTCTCCGCAATTTGTCCCTTTTTTTAAAATTACTGTTGAAATATCCGCCCATAATCCGCCCACTTTTATTGATACGTACTGCTTAGAAAAGATTTTCGTGTATCGATTTCCTTTGGCATTAATTACGCAGAATAGTTGACTATCTTCACATTTCCGAACAATACTATATACTCATCCTACGGTACATGTGGGCCACACCCACTTGCCCATATGCCATACCAATAATGCGAGTGTAGGGTGGGGTTAAATTCGACCAGGCTCCTCCTGGTTTTTTCTGTACAAATTCTCTTTTTTCCGATTGGTTTTAAAACACATTTTTAAAATAACTTTGAAGAGCTTTTCTCACATGCAAAAACTAAAGCCTCTTCCTGTGTTTAATAAATTTTAATCAAGATTTACCACATATATGTATGTGTTTGTGTGTACACTGAATGGATAGTTTGGAAAGGACAGAGCTATAATAAAGAAGAAGGAGAACAAGATGAAGTCAGAGACTGTATACAGATCGAAAAGAGAATCTTTATTATTGATGCCCTGAATATACTTGAGTTCGTTTGCACGTACGAAAGAATTTTATAGCCTTTAGTTACTCTGAAAACTTTCTGCATGCTTATGAAGTTGACCAAGTTAGGGGACTTTCAGGTATGTGTTGTTGTTGTAGTTGTTGTTGCATTGGCCACTGTAGCTGCTTCCTTGTACATTTGTTTATATTTTCCGGACGCAAGCAAAATCGGTTAAATGCCGGCAGACATAATATTAAGAGCGCCTGTTACTGATTCAAACAATAATAACAACAACAACGATAGTAGCAACATCAACAAGAACAACATCACCTCGAACAACACCAACAGCAATAATAATAACAAGAACAACAACAACAATAGTTAAAGGAGTTGACAAACAATGCTTGTTTGTCTTTCGTCCTTTAAGGTGATTATAGTGTGACGCACACAGACACACTTACACAGCACACACGTACAGAGATATTGCGACATTATGTAGCAATGTTAGCAGCCCAGATTCGTTTCTACACAAACACATACAGGGTGCTTAGCATAACTAGGCTGTCTGTATACTACAATCAAAAACACATGCTCTCGAGCCCAACTTTACCAACACATTTATGAAGAGATGCTTTCATAGACAAATACACATAGACACACACACTCACACTGACATTCCTTCACACAGACACATGAATGAATACAAATGCGTGCCTTTGGTAAGCCAGAAATCGTGTCTGCTGCTATTTTCGAGTGATGAAGAATTTTTATTTGCCAACCCGGAACCCAAAGTAACATTTTTGGTTTTGTTATGTGTGGATGTGAGTGATTCTTGCATGTGTGCGAGCATATCTCGCATGTGTGGATGTGTTTGTTAGAAAGCCTACCGATAACTTTCAACATATAAACTATGAGCATTTGACATTTTTTAGCCACCATGCTGATGTTACTTCTTCTGCTTGACGTTTTAGCTTCAGTTCATAGCCTTCCCTCCCTCACCTCTCGAACTTCTGGAGAAAATTTACACATTCTTCCCTTTTTGCATATCTTTGTTGGAAATTTTAACGTCAAAGCTTTTCTAGCAAATTCTAGTTCAAAAACATACTCGCAAAATGTTGTGAAAGAGAAATACTCACCCTTATGAAAATATTGAAATGAGATTCCTTTACTTCCCCCTATCAAAGGAAAATAATTCTTTGTGATTGATATTTAGACGAGAAGTAGATCGAATATCAGGTTTTCCCCCCATTATTGATAACTGATGATTAACTGAGATCGTACACCGTTCACCGGAATCATTTAAAACTCAATCATAACTGAACGAATATGCGAACAGATAGAGTTTTACGAGTAGCTGTCCATGTCCATGAACTTGAACATGAACCCAATAATTCTTCCAAACCGACTCCCCGCCTCTTTCGCCATTCCAACAATCATCGAACCAGCCGAACTTCCGATGTCCATCCATTTGCTTGACATAAATTTTCAATTACAAAAATTAATTGAATTTCCTGCACAAACAACACGCCTTGTGACCACAGGCGAGGTGGAAGTGAGGATGGGGGGAAGGAGGGGGCTGAGTGATGGTGTATAGCTTATATGAAAGCTCACAGAGCAAAAGGTTTAAGTGTTTAAATTGATACACTCCAAAAAATTAAATTCAATCGAATCAAAAAGGAAAAAAGGACTAAAAAGTAGTTAAAAATATATATAAGTTTATAAGATATTATTTAATTACTTAATACTTCAGTTATGCAAGAAGGTATTTTAAAGGGATATCAATATATTGAACAGCAAAAATTGAAACATAGATCATCATGGATCAAAGCGAATTAGTGGTCCATTTATGGTATTTTATTTATACTTTCTTTAACTTGGGACTAAATTGACATTTTTATATGTTTTTTTATTGCATCGTCCATTTTTTATACCATTATTTAACTTTTGGTTTTGTTGGGTTATGTTTTCGGTTTTTCTTTAACCTTTACTCTATACATTCTTTAATAATTGAACAATGTATTTAATTTGTTGGCTGTAGTAAAGTTTTACTTACTTACTTTAGCACTCAGTTTAATTTTAATGCTATTGATTTACTGCTTAATTGTAACTTTAAGTGCAGTTTTTCAAATGTTAGCGCATTAAATTAACATAATCTGCGCAGATAATTTTTGTTCGATGGGTGGTGGTACCATTATTTTAGGATGGAGAGCGAAACACATCGTTTTTTGCTGCAGTATAAAGGACAAAGACTTCTATGGTGGCCAAAGCCAACAAATTAAACGCTAATTTATGATTGTAGCAGGATTTTATGGAGGCCGAAATGTTGGGAGAGCGAGCTGAGAAAGTAGTGAGAGAAAGAGGCCGGAAGAGAGAGGGGCGAGAAACACACACATGGGACAGGATGGATGTGGTGGAGAAATTAATGTGACAGCGGGTAGGATCACCGCCTTCTGCTTCATCCGACATCCTGCACAAGTCGAAAAGTTTCCTTAATAAATTTAGGGATCGTTTTCTTGTTTTAATAATCAGATGGATGGGGTTTGATGTAGGTACGAGTAGCTTGACGAAGATAATCGTACGCTTGTTTTTTAACCTTCCTTTGTTGCTAGGGTATCTTTTGTGTATCTTTGTATTTCTTTATCTCAAACTCATTCCAATTCAGGATCCTTATTCCTCCGATTGTTTATCCTCGTCTTAACAAATTTATGCCAAAGACAGGGGAATGGTTTCTGATTTCAGATCGACATTTTATTTGATTAATTTGAGCATCGATTTGATTTTTATTCTTATTCATTTTTTCTTCCCTTATCTTAAATTCTTTTGCAATCTTTGAGATTGAAGTTTGAAGAACTTTTGCTTGAAACTTACAATATTTTCGTTTAATCTTTAATTCAATTCTCTTGCAGAAAGTAAAGACAACGTTATACGAATTGCTGTAAACGTTGTTCATCGAACTGATCAAAAATTTCAATTATTTTCGATGCTCAAATTGAACTGCATTCAAGAGCAGCAGCGAGCAGTGAATCGGATTCAGTTCCCACTTTCGAGCTCTCTATTAAGCGATACTCCGCGATGTTGCGTTGCATCTGCACCAAGTTAGCCAAGTTAACGAGATGCAGTGGCTGTGCCGGTTTCTGTTGCTGTTCTCAGTGTTGCAGTGTACAGTGTTTTCAATTATTTTGCATTTCATTGTTTCACACGCGGCAATCCTTGTGCGGCATCAAATGAGACATGTTGCCAAAAAAACAGCACCCGACAGAGGCACTGAGAATCGAACACTTTTGCTCTGTGAAGCGTTAAATTGAATTTCGAATTAAATTTTAATCGAATATAAATAAAATTTGAAAAGTCGTCGCGAACAGAAACAACCGAAAGCAGTCAAAAGCAGCAAAAAAGCAACTAAAAAGCAACTGAAACGTAACTCAAAAGTAACTCAAAAGTAACTCAAAAACAACGATTAAAAGGTTTGTACGAATGATGATGATTGAAGATTCAAGAGGAGAAGAATCAAAGGAATAAATTTGTAAATAAAATAAAATATACTAAATTTAACCAACATTTTTGAGTACAACTTTTCGAGATTCAAGTTTTGTTGAGGGAATTATTTATAATTTTCTTGTTGCCTAATTTTTTCTCTCACTCTGGTATTCTTTTCCTTTCTGCTCCTTCCCCCTCATTTTCGCCGTCAAGTTTAATTACGAGTACATGGAAAAAGTCACGTTTTTTCGCTTCTACTGAAGCCTCCAAAAAACCTTTTTTGTGCCTTGTTATTGTTTTTGTTATTGTAGTGCTGTCATTACAATTTGTAAAAATATAGCCGGAGTTCCTTCCTTCTAATTTTTTCCCTTTAATCACGGGAATGAGTTACTTTCCCTTCTTGTGTTCATTTCTATTTTTTGTTGCATACTTTGAGTCTCATGCAACTTCCGCCATCCGTCGGTGAAGGATTTCCCTTGGCGCACAACCCGCACTTTGCAACTGTTTAACGCGAAGTTAAATGCAAAGCGAATGTATGAGATGCGATGCGGTCTCAGAAAAGGATGCGGAAAAGCGAAGGATGCATGAGAAAAGGATGAGAAGCGGCTACGGTGTATATTCGAAAAGTGCAACACAGAAACAGAGGGAGACAGAGAGAAAAAAGAAACAATAAACACACAAAAATGACTCAAGGAGAGAATAGCACAGACAGAGAGAGAGAGAGAGAGAGAGAGAGAGAGGGAGAGGGAGAGAACACAGCGAAGGAATGTAGCAAAAGTTCTTCGAGTGCATTCACGGTTGCAGTTATTATGAATAATTAATGAACCGTGTATGAATGCAGCTGTTTGCGTCTAAAGTTTTTGTAGCTCCTACTGTCGTTGTTGTTGCTGCAACTTCCGGCAAAGACAGTCTCGAGAGATATCGTCGTCATCGTCGTGGTTGTTATTGTTGTCGTTTTTATTTTTTTTTTGTTTGTTGTTTTCTTGTGATAAACTTCATACGTAAGTGAAATTTTATTGCGTTTTCATAACTTCACTCCGAGAGTCGAAGAAAGGTGTATAAAGTGACTGTAGCGAAGCGGAGGGCGGTGGAGGCAAGAGGCGTGTCAGGAAACAAATAGCAGATGCTTTGCATGTGCATAATTTATAATTTAATGATTTGCGAAACCAAAAATCCAAATAAAGCAAAACATATGAATCAGTAAACAAATAACTAAACTTCTTTGACTTATGTACGTAGTTATTTTAATTACTTCTGTACTTTGATTTATTCGGCAAGGAAAGTTGCTTCAAGATTGAATTATTTTGTTTTTCTTTTAGTTTTTCTTTTATTATATCATACAATATTATTTTATTAATTATTTTCATTTCTTTTTAATCTCTTAAGGGTTTTAAGTCTAGATTAACTATGAATAGATAACTATGAGAATTTATGATCTTGCAATCCGTGGCTTTATCATTATAATTGTCATTATCCAGGCAAATATGATTGGAGTTTATAGACTGCAGCATAAAATTTGTTTAAAACACTCATCATTAAAGTTCACTTCATTTCACTGGTCTTTTTCACTTCTATCTCTCTCCCTGTTTCTCCTCTCTCTCTCTAGCTTTTTCAGTACTCTCCCTCTGTACGCTCTCATTCGATTCTCCCCTTCAGTTTTCTCCCTCAGTTCATCCATTTTATCGCAAGTAATAAAATTACGCTTTCATGATACTCTGTTGCTTTACCTGTCAGTATTGTCAAATTATCACTTCTGTTATTGCCTCCATTAGCATTGTTCATTAATAACTTCCTCTCCCTGCGCTCCGATCCGCTCTTACTTCATTGTTACTTCAGAAGATGACAAAACGAGGTAATGGCATCAATGCAGTAACTAGTAGATTAGTATTTAATTTGCTTTATAATGGATGCTCTTCTGCAGCGGTTCATAAAGCGAATTCATCACCGAATTCATCAGCGAATTCATCAGCGATTCATTTATATACTTATTCGTTGGCTATAAATACAAAGATGAAATGAATGGAGAGAACGGATTAAAGTTGTGAGTGTATTTCTGTGCTTCTGTATCTGTGTGTGTGTGTCTTTGTGTATTTCTTAGAGCAAAGTTAGTGCAACAAATAAATGAAGCAAATATTTAGCTGCACAACTTTATTGCTTCTGTTTTTATGTCTTCCTTTTTTTCTATGAAGATTCATTCATTTGTTTGTTTGCAGTGCTTTTGTGCTCTTGTTGTTGTTTTTGTTGTCGTTAATGAAAGGCTTGTTCCCTCCTTCTTCGCTGTTCATTTATTTCTTCGTCCGCGCTCCGGATCTCTTCTCCGATGACACTTCATTCTTCCTTGCTGTTGAATGTGTGTCTATTTGTCTGTTTGTCTTTCTGTCTGTTGGCCGAGCAAGTTTGCTTTTCATGTTTGTTTGTCTCTTTATTTATCTGCATCTTGTTGTTTGTTTCTGTTCCACGCTACGAGTTCGCCTTCGCTCAGCTGCTGTTGCTGCCGCCGAAGCGAATTCATCGTTCACAACGTCGACATTTCCTCATATTTTCGTCACTTTTTATTGCTTTCTTTTGTTTTATTTAGTTTATTTGCTTAACATTGTTTTTGTCCACGTTGTCCTCATTGCTATTGTTGCTCGTTGTTGTTGCTGTTGTTGCAATTTTCGAGTTGGCTTCTCTGCATTCATTCAACGAATCTTCCAACAATGTAACTCATTCGTCTCCTTCTTCAGCCCCCCCCCCCCACGACAATCGTTCTTCTTCTTAACGAAGGACCTTGGTTTGGTTGAGTGTGTGCAACTACAACAACAACAATATGAATGATAACTTTGTTAGACAATCTCAATTAACGGCAGTTCGTCCTGGTCCAAAACTTAAAGCCAACTTTCGTTGTTGCTCATCCTCCGCTTGAGTTGTGGCAAAATGAAATGCATAAATTGACAACAAAGTCGTCAACTAAGTTGGCCAACTGATGTTAATTAAATCATATTCGTAGTTGAGGATGAATTTTTGTCCATTTCGATGGAGGAGTAAAGGGAATAAAAGGGGAATAAAATAAGTTGCGTTCAACACTCGACGCTCAACTCAACGAAACGCGCGACACGCACTCAGATCAGAGCAAAGTCAAGGATTTCTTTTATTCATAAATTATATGGGTATCGCAACAGACAAGGAAGAAGAATCACAATCATAACAACAACAAACACAAAACCATCTGCGATGTCAGAATCCATATCAAGTGACTCGAGATTCAGTCACGCTGCGTGAATACGTAAGCAAAAGATTGAGCATGTGAGTGAGCAAGTGTGAGTGATTGAGAATGATTGAGTGTATGTGGGAGTGTATGTGGGGGTGTATGAGGGAGTGTGTGCGTATGTGTTGGTGAGTGGCACGAGTACAGGATGCAATGTTCCTCAAATAATTGAAGTCGCCAACAGAATCTCCGGCAAAAAATTAAATTCAACGATACACAAAATAAACCACTTGAATTTGAAGTGATTCTCTGAAGTAAACGAGTACACGCCCAGAGACGGCGTGTCTTAAATGGGCGAAAATTTACCATACGAAAAATAAAAAAATTACCCGCAAAATTCATTCCAATCTCGGAGTTCTAACGTCTCGCGTGTGCGTCAAAAGAAAACCATCTCCAGAAATCTCATCTCAACATTTAAAAAGCTTTTAAGAATGAATGGATTAGAAAATCCACTCACAGACTCCTGGGAGAAACCAGGATATCAGGGAGGAGGAGGATATCTCATGTCTTCAGCGTCAAAATAAAAAGGGGAGGAATGCAAATAAATAACGAACAAAGAAAATATAAATCATTCCGAGATGCGGCAATGAATTCCAATTAAATTATATTATACAATATTTAAATCAGTATCAGTGAATGGTATTAGAAAATACAAAAAGAAACCACATCCTTTAAAATTAAGTGATAGATAGCAACAACAAAAGAATGGAAAAATTACACAAACGATTAGGAACAAAAATATTCAATTTAGAGAGCAATTAAAAACTAATATTCATCTTCTTTCAAGTCTTCCTTTCGTGGTTTCTGATTTTCCTGCCCCGAGTGAACTCAATTATTCACCAAAAAGTGTGGTGACTCCGATTTAAGCCAGAAAATAAGCCAGATGATGCGATGCGAGCAAAAGAAGCACTCGAAGGTGACAAAGATAAGTAACAGCAACAACAAGAGTTACAACAGGAACAACATTTACAACAACAACAGCAGCAACGACATTTACAACAACAGCAACTGGAACTGAACCAACCACTTAAGCAAATCGCTTGAGTTTATCTGGTCACTTTTTTGCTTCTCTATAAATTCTGATTTTCCGATGAGTAAAAGCACAAAATTTATTCACAAAATGAGAGAGTTTAAAGTTTAAATGCAAGGATTACGTAAAAAAGATGTCCTGTCAGCATTAAAAGACGTTGCATTCGGAGTAAAGGTGACCGAAAGACCACTGGCACCGCACCGGCTGCTTGACTGAACATCTGTCGGTCTCTTCAACGGTCGGTATGTCTGTTTCTCTGTCTGTCAGTTTGTCTGTCTCTCTCCCTCTCAGTCTCTCTCTCTCTTTCTCTCTCTGTTAAGAGATCCGTTCGCCTCTCAGTTGCTTGTGTTTTCTTCTTCGCCTCTCGTCTCGGTTATAAAATTTCGAGCTGAGTTGTCTTCATTTCGTGTCACTTCGTTCGTTTCTAAACAACGTCCATCCCGACTTTTAAGATACCCAACGTTGGCTGTCTTACGTTACGTTGAATTACGTAAGCGACGTAATCTAACTAAAGATTATTTTCCCAGAGCAGAGCGAAGGAAAGAGCTGAAGAAAGATAGATTAGTTGAACATCGACAGCTACACTAGAGACAAGCAGGCGGTTGGTGCGGGGTCTCGGGGGCTCTGGGAATCGGTGTATTACAGGAAGTGGCCAAGCTGCAGGGTCACAGCGGACCAAACTTGCGGGAGATCCGAGATGTTGGCAGGGTTGCAGGGTTCATTCAGTGAGTTGTTGGCCTGAGTTCTGAGAATATCTCCTTAATTTATGTAGAACGAGTCTCAGATTTTAAGGAGTTAATTTAGTATCTCTCTCGCTCGAGAGTGTGACTGTTTCCTTCCTTCTTCCCTTTTGTGCATTAGTTATATGTTGTTGTTGTAACTGTTGTAGTTCTGATGTAGTTGATCCCTTAAGCTAACAACGTCAATGAGGAGCAAAAATCATTTCAACATAAAATGAAGATTTAGATTTCTTTTTATTACTTTGGATGGGGACAGTTTGTTATCAGGGTTTTTATTGTGAAAGACGACAGACAACTTGTAAAACGACAATAATAATTGAGAACAATAAAAGAACAGAGAACAAGAAAACAAAAAACAGCAACATCAATAGCAATAAAACTAGTAAAAGAAAAGACAAAACAAAATACTTTGAATTTAGATTCGGACTTGAATTCGTTTGGAAGGATTTTCTTCGGAGGAAAATCAGCCCAACCCTGCCATCAACTTGTTGAGAACTGAAAATCGAAGAAACAAAGAAACTATGAAGATACAAAAAAAGGCAAAAAATAAAGGCCTTAAAATATGCAAAACTATTTTCAATCAAACAAAACGACCAAAAATGATTCTCAAGCAATCAACATGATTTTGAACATGAAAATCATTACTTAGAATAATAAATAAAATATATTCAAGTAACATAACAAGCAACAATCAAGGAACATTATCTTTGATATTATACATTATTTAATAACAAGTCTGGATTTAAGTCTTATAATATCTTTAGTAATATCTTTAATACTACCTTCAATACTATCTTCAATGCTGTCTTTAATAATATTTTGAATGTTCAACAAACTAAAAAAAACCGAAAATTAACTAAGACTTAAATTAGATTTAAAATTAAATATTTTAAAAATAAAACAAAACAATCACAAAATAAAATTAAATTTTAGAGAATTAACTCACCTTTGTGTTTTCTTTAATGATATATAATATATTTTAATGAATTAATTTACAAACATTTTAAACTTTTGGAATATCAACGGCACATGTTCCTTTCTTGGACATTCTGGTCCTCGAGAAGGACGAAATGCAGACGCTATTCTAGCCCTTAAAGTTGAAATCGTTGAAGTCTTTAAACTTAAGAATTCGTTACGAAATTATATTAAAAGCATTTGATTGGCAATTTTGTTGTTGTTTCTATCGATGTTGTTGTAATTATATTAACGTCATCGTGTTTAATTTAATTAGTGACAAGTTTTTGACACTTTAAAGCGTTTCGTTCGTTCGAATGGCGTCGATGGTGGAGCAGCAAATTAATTCGATTGCCCAAAGAGGAAGTCTCGAAGGGCAAATCTCTGAATGAAGGAGAAGAAAGAGAAGAGGAAGACATGGCTTGAATAGGGTATGAAAGAGAACAAAAGCTTAGTTGAAGTTGCTTTATAATGGTTTCGTTTACTTTACCGTTAACAATTGGAAGCATTTTCAAGTCCCGTTCAAGTCATAAAAGCAATTAAAAAGCACGAGTTTCTTGAAGTTCGGTAGAAGCGAATCACAAAAAGAATGAGGGAAGTATTGAGAGGGCGAAAACGATGGGGAAGAGAGAACAAACATACGCTAAAGTTTGTACAAACATCAGACTGTAAAGCAAAGCAAAAAAAGAAAATGTTGCTATCCATCACGAGTCCTTTCTTGATCGGTCCCAAAAGGCGACGGCGATAGCAACGTCGTCTTCTGCGATGAAGCAGCTGCAAGCGACGCATTACAAAAGCGCATGCAAACCTTTTGTTAACCGTGAAATGAAGCCGTCGCTTTCCGCACTTAATTCATTTGATTTCTGCTGCTTTGATAGCTCGTTCGCCTCACGCGTTCATCGCCTCTCTTCAGCATGCAATGCAATGCAATCGAGCGACTCTCATGGAAGAAGTTTTCCACTTTTTATACAGTCCAAAAAACCCAAGCAACTCAACCAACCAACCGAGCAAACAAGCAACGAACATCAAACAATCAACTTACTTTCCTTCATTGCATATCCTTTTATGTCTCCTTTCATCCTTAACCATGCTTTCTATCAACATTGAATATGCAAACATTGTGTGAATTATAAGAAGAGAATAGAAAGCAAATTCCAAAAATGAGGTAGAATAAAAAAGAAATTAAAAACTTTGGCTCCGTTTTTGTCACTGACGTGGTTTATAATCATATTCGGAGCATCAAAAAAGAGGACGGAGAAAAGTTGTGAAGCGATGAAGAGTGGTGAAGAGCGATGAAGAGTGGAGAAGAGCGGGGAAGAGCGATGAAGAGTGGGAAAGAGCGGGGAAGAGTGGTGAAGATTTGGGATGAGCGGGAAGAAGCGTGAGAACAGCAACGACAACGCTTTCATATCTTTTGTATGCTTGTATTCCTCTATTAGATCCTTCTGCAGGGATCTGCTTCTGTTCGTGTGGGTGTGTGACTCAATGAGGGCGTGAGGTGTGTTAATCGTTTCTTGGTTGGATGAACGGAAGCACGGGAGGACAGACAGACAGACGGCCAGAGTTACGGAGTAGATAAGCTTAAGCTTGTTAAACCGCATGTCGTGTTGACGATTCTTTATTGTTTTACAAGCTCATCTCTGCTCATGACATTTTTATAGCAGACTGCAAGCAGATTCGGTTGTGGGTGTGTGAGTGTGTTCCATGCACAAAGAAATTTCTTAATAATCAAAGAGTATAAAGTTTAGAAAATATCACAAAAAAAATGAGAGTGAACAAAATATGGAAATTAAAATGATTCGAAATGAATCTGAGACATGAACGAAGATTGAACAATTCTAGAAAAATAGATGAATATGAACCGCAAAGCTTTTCAAATTCGAGAACAATCACTGATGAAATGTATTTCAGGTCTCACTCAATTATTTATTCAATCATTCATTCAATCATTCATTCAATCATTCATTCGATTCATTTCAAATTTTCGACTTTAACATCAACAAAGTCGCCTACAACACATTGTTCGGAAAATCTTTCGGTCAAATGATAAACGATGTCATTTCGTCACATTCGGTGACAATAACAGCAGCACCGCGTTGCCAACCATGCGATGTGTGTGAAGTGACGGAGGACAGCAACAATCCGTCGCCAAAGCAAAGCCAAAAAGACACCGAATAGCATCAACATCAGCTTCCAAACAACAGCCACCACAAGAAAACCGGCGAGTTACCGACCACCGACCAGCAACGCATAACAAACAACCTTAAATCATTCAACTCCACCCAACCACTGATCAGCCAGCATTCATTCATCCATCCATTCAATTCTGAATCAAGAGCCATCACCAAGCCATCAAAAATTGACGTTAACAAATTTATTGCACTTGTTATAAACCCGAACCAACAGCAAAACACACAACAACAGAAGAAGAAACACTCACAATAATAACGACGACAACAGCAACAGTATCATGCATATTATTGTACTCGGATCTTTCAGTTTTGTCTCAGTTCTCCTCATTATCGACCATTCGACCATTCAAATCATGCTGGCCGAATCACGTGGTCTACGCTTTGGCAAGAAAAAACTCCCAACACCTACACACACACCCACACATACAACGCAATTGATTGCATTCATCATTCATTACAATAAAATGTCCATCCAAAACATTGAGAATTGAGTGTTGATTGAGAATGAGAGAGGGAGAGAGCAAGAGGGAGAGGCGCGTCTTCGATGAAACAATTCTTTTGTTTTTGGTTTGCCCCAAAATGAAAGCCGCTCAAAGTGAAAAGCTCGACAGTGTAACCACATTATTTATTGCCCAACATCCAGAGACATCACAACCGGTGAAAGTGATTTATTTATAGATGTGTCGGTGGTTATGAAGGTGTGGGTGTTGTTGCTCACACTGGTGTTGTTGTTCATGTTGCCGATGATGCGTTGATGTTTGACGATTCATTAGAAAATCAATTCAATGGTTATACGAAGAGAATACGAGAAATTTTCGAAGCTTTATATAAATATTAAACATTTATCGAAATATCGAAAATTTAAGGGAATTTCGAAAACTTATCGATTTGTTTACTACTGAAATTTGATAACTTAACGAAACTTGAAAAATCTAGCATTCTTTTGTTATCTACACATTAGGAACTCAACGAAGTCTTAAAAATTTATAGATTTTTTATTTATCAGAGTTTTGGGGTCTTGAAAGATTCTTCTTACTTCTTCTTCGCTTCTTACGTTTCTCTTCTCTGACGGATGGTTGAGAAAATTAAAAGAATACAAGAAACCTGTACTCAATTTAATCAAAAGGTTCATTGAACCTTCTCATCCATTTTGTCTTAATTAAGATTGAATGCCTCTTCCTCATTCACTTCATCCTCTTCATCTTCTTTTTCTCGATAATTTTCCTCTTCATCTTCTTTTTCTCGATAATTTTCCTCTTCGTCTTCTTTTCTCCGCCGTACTCTTCTGTATCATTTCATTTTTCGATTTAATCTGTCCACCATCCGTCACTCGTCATTCAAATTCGAATCTTTCATAGCTAAGGACCGAACTATGTTAATATATCCGTAACCGATCTCTTACATTTTTTAATCTTTAATTTGTATCTGAAAGGAATATCGCTTCTTCCTTCTTTTTCCGGTTCTCTTTCGACTTTATTTTCGTTCTCTTTAAATCGAGACAAATTAAGACGATAATTTCCGGCATTTGAGTCAAACTAACTGAGCACTAAAATGATATCCTTTGAGGGATGTGATGGTGAGTGGAAAGGGAGCGAAGAAGGAATGATGAACACAGACACACACATATATACACTTAATAATGAGTGTCCTTTGGATCTCAATAATACATCATATCCGACAAAAGCTGTGAAATACTTTTTCGACATTTCAAAGATAGGGCGGTTTATCTCGGAATTATTAACTCAACAAAAGCGCGAGAGAAAGAGAGAGATGAGATGAGACATGAAGAAAGGGAGAGAGAGATGAAGACAGATAATCAAAGACGACAGTCGACCGACGGCGACATCCTTAACGACGGTCGAAGCAGCATTTCTTTCGGTTGAATGGAGAGGAAAAGCAAAGCGATTCGAAAGTCTAAGATGTCCATTAAGCTGTCTCAAGGACGTGACGTCAGCATGGGAAGCAGGAACGGCGTCAGCGGCACAGGGGACGTGAGTGACTGCAGCAAATCGATGGCCTCGAGGTACTCTTATTTTCTGTCAAAAGCAAAAAAATGAAAACTAAGGAACTCAACTTAAATCAACTCAACCCAACTCAACTCAAACCAAAGAAGCGGCGCAGGAGTGGACCATGAAAGAAGAGGAAGAAAAAATACAAGGAAAATCCGAAAAACGGAAAAGAAAAAGTAACGCTTGAGGATATTTTTTGTATAAATATCAAAGTAAAGGAATAAAAAACCGACAGGAAAAATAAATAAAAAAATCATAAATGAAAAGTTATACAGATAAGGAAGGAAAGAACGGAGAGAGACAGACACGGTGGGACAGAGAGAGAGCGAAGTGTCCTTGATCCTGTGTCGGCTGTAAATTTAATGTCCCTTTTATCCTTGACGCCATCAAGGAATGATTTCCTGAGCTTAAGTTGGACCATAAAAAAATCGGTTATAATTTTTAAAACACATTTTTATCGTTTCACTGAGAAAATAAAAAAAAAGGACCCGACAAAATCGTATTCGGTTGTCAAGGATTTTCTCGTTTAGCGGTTATAGTAAACCAAACAAATGTCAAGTGCTTTAGGGCCAAAATAAATATAAATCACTCGAATTTACTCGAACAAAGTTGTTTTGTTTACACCTCGTTGCTCATAATGTTGGTATTTGTTGGTGTTGCTGTTGTTATTGTTGTTGTTTTTCTTGTTGTTGTTTCATTATTGTTGTTTTCGTTAAGGACCCCTTAAAAAAATGCACAGCGACATCATGGAACACACACAATTTACACAAACACTTTCACAATTAGTTGGTCACATGGCAAAAAAAAAATAAATGAGACACACAACATGCAACACATCGTATCGTTAGCTTTTAACTATTGTACAATAAAACTATTGTACACTGAGAAAAAGGACAGAGGTTTATTCTCAACTACAGAGATTTCCTCTAAAAAACAGATGATTACTTTCAAACTTCCCAAAAGTCATTTTTAAGGTTAAAGACTATAATTTTTTTTTAATTTCTCTGTGGTTGTTTTGGTTTTGAGTTCCTTCCTTTATTTTTACATCAATTCAAAATGATTTTTAATTTATTACCTTCTTCGATATTCCTTGTTTTGTGTTTTGTTTAGAATTGAATAATCTTTAGTAATTTTTTCCAGTGTTGATTTCCTTAAAGTCCACAATCATCACTAAAACACACACACGTAAAGCGACCAACATGACTCCGTGTAAAGTACCGTTGCGTGTCATGGGGCTGTGTAACTTAATACAGCGGCTAAATGGCTAAATTAATGGCTAAGGTCATAGGTTGAATTTAACGAAGGACATCGAAGAAAGCTACAAGAGTTAAAAGCAGTCTCTGGAAAGAAATCAAACAAAGTTTAAGTCATAAAAATGTGCCATAAAATGATCCTTTGATTATACAATTAATCATACACATGTGTCACTTAATAGATAATAAAATAACTTAATTAACTGAAGTTTAATAATAATATTATATGTATATAAAAATGTAGTTTAATATAGGTGACTTATTTAACTTAAATGATGAATTTAATTTGAATTCTTAACTTCCTAAAAACGGTCCTTCATTCCTTTTTCATTCAGTTCTACTAGGGACCCACTGCTCTTTCAGGAATCAGAGAATAAGACACACAGGATAATTATAATAAATTCACCATAATTAGAATTCACTGAGACCATTTCAATTCAGACCAAACGAATGAGTACATTTTAATTGAGACCATTTTAATTGGACCATTTTAATTGAGACCATTTTAATTGGACCATTTCAGCTGGTCTCCGAACTTCGAAGAAAGACATTTAAAATTGAACAGCATCAGGATTATTTCAGTGGATCGAGCTGATGAATGCATAAAATATCAAACATCAGAGACACAAAATTCGTCCATTCGTCTGCTTCGATTTTCTAAGAGCATCAACTTCGCATGAATAATGCACTTAATAATTCCCCAAACATCTGGCACGGGTTCCTTTGTGAAATCACGTGACTTTATCAAGCGTTCGGCATACCTTCCGACATGCCTGCATGTCGTGCATATCAGCATACCAACTTAAATGTTGCATTTTGATAAAATTAGTATGCCAGACAACAAGACACACGACTGCAACAGCAACAGCAACTACAACAATTTGTAACAGCAGCATGCATTCAGAATGGGCCCTCAAAACGCCCCGACCACGGCCCCGCACCTCCCCCGACCACTACTACAAGTACGAGGCTGTCACCGAGTATCGATACATGATTGTCAAGCTGTGCGTGCGTGCATCAATATACTGCAATTTCTGTCATAAATCATCATGTTGAATGCACATTTCTCGCACATAATATTTGCGACTGACGTTTAGGAATCTACGGCGTGCTCCTGACCAATATCCTGAACAATCAGATTAAGAGCACAAAAAAAAAACGATATTTTAACTGAATTAATAACAAGAGATGATGATTTCTTGAAGTTATGAAGAGTATCTGAGAGATTAAAGGACTAAAATGAGTTAACTTTTCTTGTATTCTTAACTCTCGAAATTCTAAATAATTCGACGTCAGTCATTCTGTCTGATTATGAGACATAATATATTTTATGTGGGTAATTAAAATCATCCATGGACCATTATATAATCTCCTTCTTACTTTCTTATCATACGTTTATCATCTTCATACCATCTGCTTCTCATCGTCTTATTCTCACTCTCTCATCATCTTCTTTCCATCTTCATATCAGCTTCGTATCTTTCTCGCCTTATTTTCATTTTTTTATAACCTGTTCATCTTATTTTCATCTTCTAATCATCTGTTTATCATGTTCTTATCACCTTTTCATCATGTGTTTATCATCTTCTCATTATCTTTGGTTCATCTTCTCATCGCCTTCCTACCATCTTCTTATCTATTATATCATATTATTACCATCTTCTACAAGTATTTCTCATTCCTTTTTCATCAAAAATATCGTATTTGATTCTCTCTTCTCCCAAAATCCTTGATGCGGATTAACGTAGGAGTGTTGACGACATAGCGTCTGACATGCATGACTGATGGTGCTGGTTTCCTTATGTTGACTGGCAAACTCAAAGTTCTTCAAGCATTACAATCGTTAAGGAAGTATGTATGTAAGTCCAACTTTTCGTGGAAGCAGCAAAACTTTGAAGTTTATCATGAGAGGAATTTAAAGCACATGTAGAATTTAAACTTTGAACTCTTAAACGAAACCTTGGAATTCTGCGCTCGAGCTGACAAGGAGGTCCCTTAAGTACCCTACGCCGAAAAGGACAGCAGCTCCTTATTTATGCCAGGAGTTAAGGAACAATTTCGTATTGACTTTCGGAAATTTTCGATTTCGGTATATAAATATAATACAAATTTCAGAGAAATACTGATGGAGAACAGCAGAGAAATACTCTTAAGTGTAGCATCGCAAATGATATGGTTATTATAATATTGTGAGGCTCAAATTTAATTCATTCATATTTCATGAGTTCGAAGCTTTGCGGAAGACATCCCTTTTGCAGGGTGCTCAAATTTCTATACATTATAAATGGATAAAGGATTTAGAGAAGGACTAGCCTGATGAATTTTCTATCACGCAAATTAAAGACTTACAAACTTCATTTAAGTGGTTAGATTTCGAGTGGAATGACAGACACACAGACAGTCTTTAAAAATACCTCCTTCTTGACAGATTCAGAGAGAAGCTCACACACTAACGCCCTCTCCTAGAGAGAGAGAGAAAGAGTTCCTTGCATAAAAGTTGACTTCTTGTGGACAAATTTTTACATAGGTTACACGAGGACCATCTGAAGAATCTTTCCATTCTTGTGTGAAACTTTCGAGTAGATAAACTTTTCTCAAAGTGTTCACTGCCACTGAAGTCAGTTTTTGTGTGGGTGACGTTCAGATAATATCCTCTGGAGACCGCAATTACCACAAATTTCTACGCTGACGAGTCGAAGGAGCGTTCGCAAGTACCGAAATACTTTCTTAGTTTTATGGGTCAAATATGATTGATGGCGTTTCGGAAAGCTGATCATGCGTAGAATTACTGTGCAAAGTTTTAGGTGTCTGCGACGCTCCATTTCGGAATTATGATCATTTAAAGTTTAGCTATATTTCATTTATTTTTGCTATCTTCCGGATCGAATTGCAAGAAAACCAGACGTTTCATTTTGCAAAGTTTGATGGGTCTAGGACGTCTTCGCCTAGGAAACTTCGCACAGTAATTCTACGCATGATCAGCTTTCCAAAACGCCATCAATCATATTTCTGCGACGTCTGGTTTTCTTGCAATTCGATCTGGAAGATAGCAAAACTTTAAACGCTCATAACTTCGTAAGGAGACGTCCTAGACCCATCAAACTTTGCAAAATGAAAATCCGTAAAAATAATGCTAGAACCATGAAACTTCGCACAGTAATTCTACGCATGATCAGCTTTCCAAAACGCCATCAATCATATTTTTGCGACGTCTGGTTTTCTTGCAATTCGATCTGGAAGATAGCAAAAATAAATGAAATGTAGCTAAACTTTAAATGATCATAATTCCGAAATGGTCGCAGACACCTAAAACTTTGCACAGTAATTCTACGCATGATCAGCTTTCCAAAACGCCATCAATCATATTTCTGCGACGTCTGGTTTTCTTGCAATTCGATCTGGAAGATAGCAAAAATAAATGAAATATAGCTAAACTTTAAATGATCATAATTCCGAAATGGAGCGTCGCAGACACCTAAAACTTCGCACAGTAATTCTACGCATGATCAGCTTTCCAAAACGCCATCAATCATATTTCTGCGACGTCTGGTTTTCTTGCAATTCGATCTGGAAGATAGCAAAACTTTAAACGCTCATAACTTCGTAAGGAGACGTCCTAGACCCATCAAACTTTGCAAAATGAAAATCCGTAAAAATAATGCTAGAACCATGAAACTTCGCACAGTAATTCTACGCATGATCAGCTTTCCAGAACGCCATCAATCATATTTCTGCGACGTCTGGTTTTCTTGCAATTCGATCTGGAAGATAGCAAAAATAAATGAAATATAGCTAAACTTTAAATGATCATAATTCCGAAATGGAGCGTCGCAGACACCTAAAACTTCGCACAGTAATTCTACGCATGATCAGCTTTCCAAAACGCCATCAATCATATTTCTGCGACGTCTGGTTTTCTTGCAATTCGATCTGGAAGATAGCAAAACTTTAAACGCTCATAACTTCGTAAGGAGACGTCCTAGACTCATCAAACTTTGCAAAATGAAAATCCGTAAAAATAATGCTAGAACCATGAAACTTCGCACAGTAATTCTACGCATGATCAGCTTTCCAAAACGCCATCAATCATATTTCTGCGACTTCTGGTTTTCTTGCAATTCGATCTGGAAGATAGCAAAACTTTAAACGCTCATAACTTCGTATGGAGACGTCCTAGACCCATCAAACTTTGCAAAATGAAAATCCGTAAAAATAATGCTAGAACCATGAAACTTCGCACAGTAATTCTACGCATGATCAGCTTTCCAAAACGCCATCAATCATATTTCTGCGACGTCTGGTTTTCTTGCAATTCGATCTGGAAGATAGCAAAAATAAATGAAATATAGCTAAACTTTAAATGATCATAATTCCGAAATGGAGCGTCGCAGACACCTAAAACTTCGCACAGTAATTCTACGCATGATCAGCTTTCCAAAACGCCATCAATCATATTTCTGCGACTTCTGGTTTTCTTGCAATTCGATCTGGAAGATAGCAAAACTTTAAACGCTCATAACTTCGTAAGGAGACGTCCTAGACCCATCAAACTTTGCAAAATGAAAATCCGTAAAAATAATGCTAGAACCATGAAACTTCGCACAGTAATTCTACGCATGATCAGCTTTCCAAAACGCCATCAATCATATTTCTGCGACGTCTGGTTTTCTTGCAATTCGATCTGGAAGATAGCAAAAATAAATGAAATATAGCTAAACTTTAAATGATCATAATTCCGAAATGGAGCGTCGCAGACACCTAAAACTTCGCACAGTAATTCTACGCATGATCAGCTTTCCAAAACGCCATCAATCATATTTCTGCGACTTCTGGTTTTCTTGCAATTCGATCTGGAAGATAGCAAAAATAAATGAAATGTAGCTAAACTTTAAATGATCATAATTCCGAAATGGTCGCAGACACCTAAAACTTTGCACAGTAATTCTACGCATGATCAGCTTTCCAAAACGCCATCAATCATATTTCTGCGACGTCTGGTTTTCTTGCAATTCGATCTGGAAGATAGCAAAAATAAATGAAATATAGCTAAACTTTAAATGATCATAATTCCGAAATGGAGCGTCGCAGACACCTAAAACTTCGCACAGTAATTCTACGCATGATCAGCTTTCCAAAACGCCATCAATCATATTTCTGCGACGTCTGGTTTTCTTGCAATTCGATCTGGAAGATAGCAAAACTTTAAACGCTCATAACTTCGTAAGGAGACGTCCTAGACCCATCAAACTTTGCAAAATGAAAATCCGTAAAAATAATGCTAGAACCATGAAACTTCGCACAGTAATTCTACGCATGATCAGCTTTCCAGAACGCCATCAATCATATTTCTGCGACGTCTGGTTTTCTTGCAATTCGATCTGGAAGATAGCAAAAATAAATGAAATATAGCTAAACTTTAAATGATCATAATTCCGAAATGGAGCGTCGCAGACACCTAAAACTTCGCACAGTAATTCTACGCATGATCAGCTTTCCAAAACGCCATCAATCATATTTCTGCGACGTCTGGTTTTCTTGCAATTCGATCTGGAAGATAGCAAAACTTTAAACGCTCATAACTTCGTAAGGAGACGTCCTAGACTCATCAAACTTTGCAAAATGAAAATCCGTAAAAATAATGCTAGAACCATGAAACTTCGCACAGTAATTCTACGCATGATCAGCTTTCCAAAACGCCATCAATCATATTTCTGCGACTTCTGGTTTTCTTGCAATTCGATCTGGAAGATAGCAAAACTTTAAACGCTCATAACTTCGTATGGAGACGTCCTAGACCCATCAAACTTTGCAAAATGAAAATCCGTAAAAATAATGCTAGAACCATGAAACTTCGCACAGTAATTCTACGCATGATCAGCTTTCCAAAACGCCATCAATCATATTTCTGCGACGTCTGGTTTTCTTGCAATTCGATCTGGAAGATAGCAAAAATAAATGAAATATAGCTAAACTTTAAATGATCATAATTCCGAAATGGAGCGTCGCAGACACCTAAAACTTCGCACAGTAATTCTACGCATGATCAGCTTTCCAAAACGCCATCAATCATATTTCTGCGACTTCTGGTTTTCTTGCAATTCGATCTGGAAGATAGCAAAACTTTAAACGCTCATAACTTCGTAAGGAGACGTCCTAGACCCATCAAACTTTGCAAAATGAAAATCCGTAAAAATAATGCTAGAACCATGAAACTTCGCACAGTAATTCTACGCATGATCAGCTTTCCAAAACGCCATCAATCATATTTCTGCGACGTCTGGTTTTCTTGCAATTCGATCTGGAAGATAGCAAAACTTTAAACGCTCATAACTTCGTAAGGAGACGTCCTAGACCCATCAAACTTTGCAAAATGAAAATCCGTAAAAATAATGCTAGAACCATGAAACTTCGCACAGTAATTCTACGCATGATCAGCTTTCCAGAACGCCATCAATCATATTTCTCAAACATCAAATCTCATTTCATCAAACTTTGCAAAATGAAAATCCGTAAAAATAATGCTAGAACCATGAAACTTCGCACAGTAGTTCTACGCATGATCAGCTTTCCAAAACGCCATCAATCATATTTCTACGACGTCTGGTGTTCTTGCAATTCGATCTGGAAGATAGCAAAAATAAATGAAATATAGCTAAACTTTAAATGATCATAATTCCGAAATGGAGCGTCGCAGACACCTAAAACTTCGCACAGTAATTCTACGCATGATCAGCTTTCCAAAACGCCATCAATCATAATTCTGCGACGTCTGGTTTTCTTGCAATTCGATCTGGAAGATAGCAAAACTTTAAACGCTCATAACTTCGTAAGGAGACGTCCTAGACCCATCAAACTTTGCAAAATGAAAATCCGTAAAAATAATGCTAGAACCATGAAACTTCGCACAGTAATTCCACGCATGATCAGCTTTCCAAAACGCCATCAATCATATTTCTACGACGTCTGGTTTTCTTGCAATTCGATCTGGAAGATAGCAAAAATAAATGAAATATAGCTAAACTTTAAATGATCATAATTCCGAAATGGAGCGTCGCAGACACCTAAAACTTCGCACAGTAATTCTACGCATGATCAGCTTTCCAGAACGCCATCAATCATATTTCTGCGACGTCTGGTTTTCTTGCAATTCGATCTGGAAGATAGCAAAACTTTAAACGCTCATAACTTCGTAAGGAGACGTCCTAGACCCATCAAACTTTGCAAAATGAAAATCCGTAAAAATAATGCTAGAACCATGAAACTTCGCACAGTAATTCTACGCATGATCAGCTTTCCAGAACGCCATCAATCATATTTCTGCGACGTCTGGTTTTCTTGCAATTCGATCTGGAAGATAGCAAAAATAAATGAAATATAGCTAAACTTTAAATGATCATAATTCCGAAATGGAGCGTCGCAGACACCTAAAACTTCGCACAGTAATTCTACGCATGATCAGCTTTCCAAAACGTCATCAATCATATTTCTGCGACGTCTGGTTTTCTTGCAATTCGATCTGGAAGATAGCAAAACTTTAAACGCTCATAACTTCGTAAGGAGACGTCCTAGACCCATCAAACTTTGCAAAATGAAAATCCGTAAAAATAATGCTAGAACCATGAAACTTCGCACAGTAATTCTACGCATGATCAGCTTTCCAGAACGCCATCAATCATATTTCTGCGACGTCTGGTTTTCTTGCAATTCGATCTGGAAGATAGCAAAAATAAATGAAATATAGCTAAACTTTAAATGATCATAATTCCGAAATGGAGCGTCGCAGACACCTAAAACTTCGCACAGTAATTCTACGCATGATCAGCTTTCCAAAACGCCATCAATCATATTTCTGCGACTTCTGGTTTTCTTGCAATTCGATCTGGAAGATAGCAAAACTTTAAACGCTCATAACTTCGTAAGGAGACGTCCTAGACCCATCAAACTTTGCAAAATGAAAATCCGTAAAAATAATGCTAGAACCATGAAACTTCGCACAGTAATTCTACGCATGATCAGCTTTCCAAAACGCCATCAATCATATTTCTACGACGTCTGGTGTTCTTGCAATTCGATCTGGAAGATAGCAAAAATAAATGAAATATAGCTAAACTTTAAATGATCATAATTCCGAAATGGAGCGTCGCAGACACCTAAAACTTCGCACAGTAATTCTACGCATGATCAGCTTTCCAAAACGCCATCAATCATATTTCTGCGACTTCTGGTTTTCTTGCAATTCGATCTGGAAGATAGCAAAACTTTAAACGCTCATAACTTCGTAAGGAGACGTCCTAGACCCATCAAACTTTGCAAAATGAAAATCCGTAAAAATAATGCTAGAACCATGAAACTTCGCACAGTAATTCCACGCATGATCAGCTTTCCAAAACGCCATCAATCATATTTCTACGACGTCTGGTTTTCTTGCAATTCGATCTGGAAGATAGCAAAAATAAATGAAATATAGCTAAACTTTAAATGATCATAATTCCGAAATGGAGCGTCGCAGACACCTAAAACTTCGCACAGTAATTCTACGCATGATCAGCTTTCCAGAACGCCATCAATCATATTTCTGCGACGTCTGGTTTTCTTGCAATTCGATCTGGAAGATAGCAAAACTTTAAACGCTCATAACTTCGTAAGGAGACGTCTAGACCCATCAAACTTTGCAAAATGAAAATCCGTAAAAATAATGCTAGAACCATGAAACTTCGCACAGTAATTCTACGCATGATCAGCTTTCCAGAACGCCATCAATCATATTTCTGCGACGTCTGGTTTTCTTGCAATTCGATCTGGAAGATAGCAAAAATAAATGAAATATAGCTAAACTTTAAATGATCATAATTCCGAAATGGAGCGTCGCAGACACCTAAAACTTCGCACAGTAATTCTACGCATGATCAGCTTTCCAAAACGTCATCAATCATATTTCTGCGACGTCTGGTTTTCTTGCAATTCGATCTGGAAGATAGCAAAACTTTAAACGCTCATAACTTCGTAAGGAGACGTCCTAGACCCATCAAACTTTGCAAAATGAAAATCCGTAAAAATAATGCTAGAACCATGAAAATTCGCACAGTAATTCTACGCATGATCAGCTTTCCAGAACGCCATCAATCATATTTCTGCGACGTCTGGTTTTCTTGCAATTCGATCTGGAAGATAGCAAAAATAAATGAAATATAGCTAAACTTTAAATGATCATAATTCCGAAATGGAGCGTCGCAGACACCTAAAACTTCGCACAGTAATTCTACGCATGATCAGCTTTCCAAAACGCCATCAATCATATTTCTGCGACTTCTGGTTTTCTTGCAATTCGATCTGGAAGATAGCAAAACTTTAAACGCTCATAACTTCGTAAGGAGACGTCCTAGACCCATCAAACTTTGCAAAATGAAAATCCGTAAAAATAATGCTAGAACCATGAAACTTCGCACAGTAATTCTACGCATGATCAGCTTTCCAAAACGCCATCAATCATATTTCTGCGACGTCTGGTTTTCTTGCAATTCGATCTGGAAGATAGCAAAAATAAATGAAATATAGCTAAACTTTAAATGATCATAATTCCGAAATGGAGCGTCGCAGACACCTAAAACTTCGCACAGTAATTCTACGCATGATCAGCTTTCCAAAACGCCATCAATCATATTTCTGCGACTTCTGGTTTTCTTGCAATTCGATCTGGAAGATAGCAAAACTTTAAACGCTCATAACTTCGTAAGGAGACGTCCTAGACCCATCAAACTTTGCAAAATGAAAATCCGTAAAAATAATGCTAGAACCATGAAACTTCGCACAGTAATTCTACGCATGATCAGCTTTCCAAAACGCCATCAATCATATTTCTGCGACGTCTGGTTTTCTTGCAATTCGATCTGGAAGATAGCAAAAATAAATGAAATATAGCTAAACTTTAAATGATCATAATTCCGAAATGGAGCGTCGCAGACACCTAAAACTTCGCACAGTAATTCTACGCATGATCAGCTTTCCAAAACGCCATCAATCATATTTCTGCGACTTCTGGTTTTCTTGCAATTCGATCTGGAAGATAGCAAAACTTTAAACGCTCATAACTTCGTAAGGAGACGTCCTAGACCCATCAAACTTTGCAAAATGAAAATCCGTAAAAATAATGCTAGAACCATGAAACTTCGCACAGTAATTCTACGCATGATCAGCTTTCCAAAACGCCATCAATCATATTTCTGCGACGTCTGGTTTTCTTGCAATTCGATCTGGAAGATAGCAAAAATAAATGAAATATAGCTAAACTTTAAATGATCATAATTCCGAAATGGAGCGTCGCAGACACCTAAAACTTCGCACAGTAATTCTACGCATGATCAGCTTTCCAAAACGCCATCAATCATATTTCTGCGACTTCTGGTTTTCTTGCAATTCGATCTGGAAGATAGCAAAACTTTAAACGCTCATAACTTCGTAAGGAGACGTCCTAGACCCATCAAACTTTGCAAAATGAAAATCCGTAAAAATAATGCTAGAACCATGAAACTTCGCACAGTAATTCCACGCATGATCAGCTTTCCAAAACGCCATCAATCATATTTCTACGACGTCTGGTTTTCTTGCAATTCGATCTGGAAGATAGCAAAAATAAATGAAATATAGCTAAACTTTAAATGATCATAATTCCGAAATGGAGCGTCGCAGACACCTAAAACTTCGCACAGTAATTCTACGCATGATCAGCTTTCCAGAACGCCATCAATCATATTTCTGCGACGTCTGGTTTTCTTGCAATTCGATCTGGAAGATAGCAAAACTTTAAACGCTCATAACTTCGTAAGGAGACGTCTAGACCCATCAAACTTTGCAAAATGAAAATCCGTAAAAATAATGCTAGAACCATGAAACTTCGCACAGTAATTCTACGCATGATCAGCTTTCCAGAACGCCATCAATCATATTTCTGCGACGTCTGGTTTTCTTGCAATTCGATCTGGAAGATAGCAAAAATAAATGAAATATAGCTAAACTTTAAATGATCATAATTCCGAAATGGAGCGTCGCAGACACCTAAAACTTCGCACAGTAATTCTACGCATGATCAGCTTTCCAAAACGTCATCAATCATATTTCTGCGACGTCTGGTTTTCTTGCAATTCGATCTGGAAGATAGCAAAACTTTAAACGCTCATAACTTCGTAAGGAGACGTCCTAGACCCATCAAACTTTGCAAAATGAAAATCCGTAAAAATAATGCTAGAACCATGAAAATTCGCACAGTAATTCTACGCATGATCAGCTTTCCAGAACGCCATCAATCATATTTCTGCGACGTCTGGTTTTCTTGCAATTCGATCTGGAAGATAGCAAAAATAAATGAAATATAGCTAAACTTTAAATGATCATAATTCCGAAATGGAGCGTCGCAGACACCTAAAACTTCGCACAGTAATTCTACGCATGATCAGCTTTCCAAAACGCCATCAATCATATTTCTGCGACTTCTGGTTTTCTTGCAATTCGATCTGGAAGATAGCAAAACTTTAAACGCTCATAACTTCGTAAGGAGACGTCCTAGACCCATCAAACTTTGCAAAATGAAAATCCGTAAAAATAATGCTAGAACCATGAAACTTCGCACAGTAATTCTACGCATGATCAGCTTTCCAAAACGCCATCAATCATATTTCTGCGACGTCTGGTTTTCTTGCAATTCGATCTGGAAGATAGCAAAAATAAATGAAATATAGCTAAACTTTAAATGATCATAATTCCGAAATGGAGCGTCGCAGACACCTAAAACTTCGCACAGTAATTCTACGCATGATCAGCTTTCCAAAACGCCATCAATCATATTTCTGCGACTTCTGGTTTTCTTGCAATTCGATCTGGAAGATAGCAAAACTTTAAACGCTCATAACTTCGTAAGGAGACGTCCTAGACCCATCAAACTTTGCAAAATGAAAATCCGTAAAAATAATGCTAGAACCATGAAACTTCGCACAGTAATTCTACGCATGATCAGCTTTCCAAAACGCCATCAATCATATTTCTGCGACGTCTGGTTTTCTTGCAATTCGATCTGGAAGATAGCAAAAATAAATGAAATATAGCTAAACTTTAAATGATCATAATTCCGAAATGGAGCGTCGCAGACACCTAAAACTTCGCACAGTAATTCTACGCATGATCAGCTTTCCAAAACGCCATCAATCATATTTCTGCGACTTCTGGTTTTCTTGCAATTCGATCTGGAAGATAGCAAAACTTTAAACGCTCATAACTTCGTAAGGAGACGTCCTAGACCCATCAAACTTTGCAAAATGAAAATCCGTAAAAATAATGCTAGAACCATGAAACTTCGCACAGTAATTCTACGCATGATCAGCTTTCCAAAACGCCATCAATCATATTTCTGCGACGTCTGGTTTTCTTGCAATTCGATCTGGAAGATAGCAAAACTTTAAACGCTCATAACTTCGTAAGGAGACGTCCTAGACCCATCAAACTTTGCAAAATGAAAATCCGTAAAAATAATGCTAGAACCATGAAACTTCGCACAGTAATTCTACGCATGATCAGCTTTCCAAAACGCCATCAATCATATTTCTGCGACGTCTGGTTTTCTTGCAATTCGATCTGGAAGATAGCAAAACTTTAAACGCTCATAACTTCGTAAGGAGACGTCCTAGACCCATCAAACTTTGCAAAATGAAAATCCGTAAAAATAATGCTAGAACCATGAAACTTCGCACAGTAATTCTACGCATGATCAGCTTTCCAAAACGCCATCAATCATATTTCTGCGACGTCTGGTTTTCTTGCAATTCGATCTGGAAGATAGCAAAAATAAATGAAATATAGCTAAACTTTAAATGATCATAATTCCGAAATGGAGCGTCGCAGACACCTAAAACTTCGCACAGTAATTCTACGCATGATCAGCTTTCCAAAACGCCATCAATCATATTTCTGCGACGTCTGGTTTTCTTGCAATTCGATCTGGAAGATAGCAAAACTTTAAACGCTCATAACTTCGTAAGGAGACGTCCTAGACCCATCAAACTTTGCAAAATGAAAATCCGTAAAAATAATGCTAGAACCATGAAACTTCGCACAGTAGTTCTACGCATGATCAGCTTTCCAAAACGCCATCAATCATATTTCTACGACGTCTGGTTTTCTTGCAATTCGATCTGGAAGATAGCAAAAATAAATGAAATATAGCTAAACTTTAAATGATCATAATTCCGAAATGGAGCGTCGCAGACACCTAAAACTTCGCACAGTAATTCTACGCATGATCAGCTTTCCAAAACGCCATCAATCATATTTCTGCGACTTCTGGTTTTCTTGCAATTCGATCTGGAAGATAGCAAAACTTTAAACGCTCATAACTTCGTAAGGAGACGTCCTAGACCCATCAAACTTTGCAAAATGAAAATCCGTAAAAATAATGCTAGAACCATGAAACTTCGCACAGTAATTCTACGCATGATCAGCTTTCCAAAACGCCATCAATCATATTTCTGCGACGTCTGGTTTTCTTGCAATTCGATCTGGAAGATAGCAAAAATAAATGAAATATAGCTAAACTTTAAATGATCATAATTCCGAAATGGAGCGTCGCAGACACCTAAAACTTCGCACAGTAATTCTACGCATGATCAGCTTTCCAGAACGCCATCAATCATATTTCTGCGACGTCTGGTTTTCTTGCAATTCGATCTGGAAGATAGCAAAACTTTAAACGCTCATAACTTCGTAAGGAGACGTCCTAGACCCATCAAACTTTGCAAAATGAAAATCCGTAAAAATAATGCTAGAACCATGAAACTTCGCACAGTAGTTCTACGCATGATCAGCTTTCCAAAACGCCATCAATCATATTTCTACGACGTCTGGTTTTCTTGCAATTCGATCTGGAAGATAGCAAAAATAAATGAAATATAGCTAAACTTTAAATGATCATAATTCCGAAATGGAGCGTCGCAGACACCTAAAACTTCGCACAGTAATTCTACGCATGATCAGCTTTCCAAAACGCCATCAATCATATTTCTGCGACTTCTGGTTTTCTTGCAATTCGATCTGGAAGATAGCAAAACTTTAAACGCTCATAACTTCGTAAGGAGACGTCCTAGACCCATCAAACTTTGCAAAATGAAAATCCGTAAAAATAATGCTAGAACCATGAAACTTCGCACAGTAGTTCTACGCATGATCAGCTTTCCAAAACGCCATCAATCATATTTCTACGACGTCTGGTTTTCTTGCAATTCGATCTGGAAGATAGCAAAAATAAATGAAATATAGCTAAACTTTAAATGATCATAATTCCGAAATGGAGCGTCGCAGACACCTAAAACTTCGCACAGTAATTCTACGCATGATCAGCTTTCCAAAACGCCATCAATCATATTTCTGCGACTTCTGGTTTTCTTGCAATTCGATCTGGAAGATAGCAAAACTTTAAACGCTCATAACTTCGTAAGGAGACGTCCTAGACCCATCAAACTTTGCAAAATGAAAATCCGTAAAAATAATGCTAGAACCATGAAACTTCGCACAGTAATTCTACGCATGATCAGCTTTCCAAAACGCCATCAATCATATTTCTGCGACGTCTGGTTTTCTTGCAATTCGATCTGGAAGATAGCAAAAATAAATGAAATATAGCTAAACTTTAAATGATCATAATTCCGAAATGGAGCGTCGCAGACACCTAAAACTTCGCACAGTAATTCTACGCATGATCAGCTTTCCAAAACGCCATCAATCATATTTCTGCGACTTCTGGTTTTCTTGCAATTCGATCTGGAAGATAGCAAAACTTTAAACGCTCATAACTTCGTAAGGAGACGTCCTAGACCCATCAAACTTTGCAAAATGAAAATCCGTAAAAATAATGCTAGAACCATGAAACTTCGCACAGTAATTCTACGCATGATCAGCTTTCCAAAACGCCATCAATCATATTTCTGCGACGTCTGGTTTTCTTGCAATTCGATCTGGAAGATAGCAAAACTTTAAACGCTCATAACTTCGTAAGGAGACGTCCTAGACCCATCAAACTTTGCAAAATGAAAATCCGTAAAAATAATGCTAGAACCATGAAACTTCGCACAGTAATTCTACGCATGATCAGCTTTCCAAAACGCCATCAATCATATTTCTGCGACGTCTGGTTTTCTTGCAATTCGATCTGGAAGATAGCAAAAATAAATGAAATATAGCTAAACTTTAAATGATCATAATTCCGAAATGGAGCGTCGCAGACACCTAAAACTTCGCACAGTAATTCTACGCATGATCAGCTTTCCAAAACGCCATCAATCATATTTCTGCGACTTCTGGTTTTCTTGCAATTCGATCTGGAAGATAGCAAAACTTTAAACGCTCATAACTTCGTAAGGAGACGTCCTAGACCCATCAAACTTTGCAAAATGAAAATCCGTAAAAATAATGCTAGAACCATGAAACTTCGCACAGTAATTCTACGCATGATCAGCTTTCCAAAACGCCATCAATCATATTTCTGCGACGTCTGGTTTTCTTGCAATTCGATCTGGAAGATAGCAAAAATAAATGAAATATAGCTAAACTTTAAATGATCATAATTCCGAAATGGAGCGTCGCAGACACCTAAAACTTCGCACAGTAATTCTACGCATGATCAGCTTTCCAAAACGCCATCAATCATATTTCTGCGACTTCTGGTTTTCTTGCAATTCGATCTGGAAGATAGCAAAACTTTAAACGCTCATAACTTCGTAAGGAGACGTCCTAGACCCATCAAACTTTGCAAAATGAAAATCCGTAAAAATAATGCTAGAACCATGAAACTTCGCACAGTAATTCTACGCATGATCAGCTTTCCAATACGCCATCAATCATATTTCTGCGACGTCTGGTTTTCTTGCAATTCGATCTGGAAGATAGCAAAAATAAATGAAATATAGCTAAACTTTAAATGATCATAATTACGAAATGGAGCGTCGCAGACACCTAAAACTTCGCACAGTAATTCTACGCATGATCAGCTTTCCAGAACGCCATCAATCATATTTCTGCGACGTCTGGTTTTCTTGCAATTCGATCTGGAAGATAGCAAAACTTTAAACGCTCATAACTTCGTAAGGAGACGTCCTAGACCCATCAAACTTAGCAAAATGAAAATCCGTAAAAATAATGCTAGAACCATGAAACTTCGCACAGTAGTTCTACGCATGATCAGCTTTCCAAAACGCCATCAATTTCTACGACGTCTGGTTTTCTTGCAATTCGATCTGGAAGATAGCAAAAATAAATGAAATATAGCTAAACTTTAAATGATCATAATTCCGAAATGGAGCGTCGCAGACACCTAAAACTTCGCACAGTAATTCTACGCATGATCAGCTTTCCAAAACGCCATCAATCATATTTCTGCGACTTCTGGTTTTCTTGCAATTCGATCTGGAAGATAGCAAAACTTTAAACGCTCATAACTTCGTAAGGAGACGTCCTAGACCCATCAAACTTTGCAAAATGAAAATCCGTAAAAATAATGCTAGAACCATGAAACTTCGCACAGTAATTCTACGCATGATCAGCTTTCCAAAACGCCATCAATCATATTTCTGCGACGTCTGGTTTTCTTGCAATTCGATCTGGAAGATAGCAAAAATAAATGAAATATAGCTAAACTTTAAATGATCATAATTCCGAAATGGAGCGTCGCAGACACCTAAAACTTCGCACAGTAATTCTACGCATGATCAGCTTTCCAAAACGCCATCAATCATATTTCTGTGACTTCTGGTTTTCTTGCAATTCGATCTGGAAGATAGCGAAACTTTAAACGCTCATAACTTCGTAAGGAGACGTCCTAGACCCATCAAACTTTGCAAAATGAAAATCCGTAAAAATAATGCTAGAACCATGAAACTTCGCACAGTAATTCTACGCATGATCAGCTTTCCAAAACGCCATCAATCATATTTCTGCGACGTCTGGTTTTCTTGCAATTCGATCTGGAAGATAGCAAAACTTTAAACGCTCATAACTTCGTAAGGAGACGTCCTAGACCCATCAAACTTTGCAAAATGAAAATCCGTAAAAATAATGCTAGAACCATGAAACTTCGCACAGTAATTCTACGCATGATCAGCTTTCCAAAACGCCATCAATCATATTTCTGCGACGTCTGGTTTTCTTGCAATTCGATCTGGAAGATAGCAAAAATAAATGAAATATAGCTAAACTTTAAATGATCATAATTCCGAAATGGAGCGTCGCAGACACCTAAAACTTCGCACAGTAATTCTACGCATGATCAGCTTTCCAAAACGCCATCAATCATATTTCTGCGACTTCTGGTTTTCTTGCAATTCGATCTGGAAGATAGCAAAACTTTAAACGCTCATAACTTCGTAAGGAGACGTCCTAGACCCATCAAACTTTGCAAAATGAAAATCCGTAAAAATAATGCTAGAACCATGAAACTTCGCACAGTAATTCTACGCATGATCAGCTTTCCAAAACGCCATCAATCATATTTCTGCGACGTCTGGTTTTCTTGCAATTCGATCTGGAAGATAGCAAAAATAAATGAAATATAGCTAAACTTTAAATGATCATAATTCCGAAATGGAGCGTCGCAGACACCTAAAACTTCGCACAGTAATTCTACGCATGATCAGCTTTCCAAAACGCCATCAATCATATTTCTGCGACTTCTGGTTTTCTTGCAATTCGATCTGGAAGATAGCAAAACTTTAAACGCTCATAACTTCGTAAGGAGACGTCCTAGACCCATCAAACTTTGCAAAATGAAAATCCGTAAAAATAATGCTAGAACCATGAAACTTCGCACAGTAATTCTACGCATGATCAGCTTTCCAAAACGCCATCAATCATATTTCTGCGACGTCTGGTTTTCTTGCAATTCGATCTGGAAGATAGCAAAAATAAATGAAATATAGCTAAACTTTAAATGATCATAATTCCGAAATGGAGCGTCGCAGACACCTAAAACTTCGCACAGTAATTCTACGCATGATCAGCTTTCCAAAACGCCATCAATCATATTTCTGCGACTTCTGGTTTTCTTGCAATTCGATCTGGAAGATAGCAAAACTTTAAACGCTCATAACTTCGTAAGGAGACGTCCTAGACCCATCAAACTTTGCAAAATGAAAATCCGTAAAAATAATGCTAGAACCATGAAACTTCGCACAGTAATTCTACGCATGATCAGCTTTCCAAAACGCCATCAATCATATTTCTGCGACGTCTGGTTTTCTTGCAATTCGATCTGGAAGATAGCAAAAATAAATGAAATATAGCTAAACTTTAAATGATCATAATTCCGAAATGGAGCGTCGCAGACACCTAAAACTTCGCACAGTAATTCTACGCATGATCAGCTTTCCAGAACGCCATCAATCATATTTCTGCGACGTCTGGTTTTCTTGCAATTCGATCTGGAAGATAGCAAAACTTTAAACGCTCATAACTTCGTAAGGAGACGTCCTAGACCCATCAAACTTTGCAAAATGAAAATCCGTAAAAATAATGCTAGAACCATGAAACTTCGCACAGTAGTTCTACGCATGATCAGCTTTCCAAAACGCCATCAATCATATTTCTACGACGTCTGGTTTTCTTGCAATTCGATCTGGAAGATAGCAAAAATAAATGAAATATAGCTAAACTTTAAATGATCATAATTCCGAAATGGAGCGTCGCAGACACCTAAAACTTCGCACAGTAATTCTACGCATGATCAGCTTTCCAAAACGCCATCAATCATATTTCTGCGACTTCTGGTTTTCTTGCAATTCGATCTGGAAGATAGCAAAACTTTAAACGCTCATAACTTCGTAAGGAGACGTCCTAGACCCATCAAACTTTGCAAAATGAAAATCCGTAAAAATAATGCTAGAACCATGAAACTTCGCACAGTAATTCTACGCATGATCAGCTTTCCAAAACGCCATCAATCATATTTCTGCGACGTCTGGTTTTCTTGCAATTCGATCTGGAAGATAGCAAAAATAAATGAAATATAGCTAAACTTTAAATGATCATAATTCCGAAATGGAGCGTCGCAGACACCTAAAACTTCGCACAGTAATTCTACGCATGATCAGCTTTCCAAAACGCCATCAATCATATTTCTGCGACTTCTGGTTTTCTTGCAATTCGATCTGGAAGATAGCAAAACTTTAAACGCTCATAACTTCGTAAGGAGACGTCCTAGACCCATCAAACTTTGCAAAATGAAAATCCGTAAAAATAATGCTAGAACCATGAAACTTCGCACAGTAATTCTACGCATGATCAGCTTTCCAAAACGCCATCAATCATATTTCTGCGACGTCTGGTTTTCTTGCAATTCGATCTGGAAGATAGCAAAACTTTAAACGCTCATAACTTCGTAAGGAGACGTCCTAGACCCATCAAACTTTGCAAAATGAAAATCCGTAAAAATAATGCTAGAACCATGAAACTTCGCACAGTAATTCTACGCATGATCAGCTTTCCAAAACGCCATCAATCATATTTCTGCGACGTCTGGTTTTCTTGCAATTCGATCTGGAAGATAGCAAAAATAAATGAAATATAGCTAAACTTTAAATGATCATAATTCCGAAATGGAGCGTCGCAGACACCTAAAACTTCGCACAGTAATTCTACGCATGATCAGCTTTCCAAAACGCCATCAATCATATTTCTGCGACTTCTGGTTTTCTTGCAATTCGATCTGGAAGATAGCAAAACTTTAAACGCTCATAACTTCGTAAGGAGACGTCCTAGACCCATCAAACTTTGCAAAATGAAAATCCGTAAAAATAATGCTAGAACCATGAAACTTCGCACAGTAATTCTACGCATGATCAGCTTTCCAAAACGCCATCAATCATATTTCTGCGACTTCTGGTTTTCTTGCAATTCGATCTGGAAGATAGCAAAACTTTAAACGCTCATAACTTCGTAAGGAGACGTCCTAGACCCATCAAACTTTGCAAAATGAAAATCCGTAAAAATAATGCTAGAACCATGAAACTTCGCACAGTAATTCTACGCATGATCAGCTTTCCAAAACGCCATCAATCATATTTCTGCGACGTCTGGTTTTCTTGCAATTCGATCTGGAAGATAGCAAAAATAAATGAAATATAGCTAAACTTTAAATGATCATAATTCCGAAATGGAGCGTCGCAGACACCTAAAACTTCGCACAGTAATTCTACGCATGATCAGCTTTCCAAAACGCCATCAATCATATTTCTGCGACTTCTGGTTTTCTTGCAATTCGATCTGGAAGATAGCAAAACTTTAAACGCTCATAACTTCGTAAGGAGACGTCCTAGACCCATCAAACTTTGCAAAATGAAAATCCGTAAAAATAATGCTAGAACCATGAAACTTCGCACAGTAATTCTACGCATGATCAGCTTTCCAAAACGCCATCAATCATATTTCTGCGACGTCTGGTTTTCTTGCAATTCGATCTGGAAGATAGCAAAAATAAATGAAATATAGCTAAACTTTAAATGATCATAATTCCGAAATGGAGCGTCGCAGACACCTAAAACTTCGCACAGTAATTCTACGCATGATCAGCTTTCCAGAACGCCATCAATCATATTTCTGCGACGTCTGGTTTTCTTGCAATTCGATCTGGAAGATAGCAAAACTTTAAACGCTCATAACTTCGTAAGGAGACGTCCTAGACCCATCAAACTTTGCAAAATGAAAATCCGTAAAAATAATGCTAGAACCATGAAACTTCGCACAGTAGTTCTACGCATGATCAGCTTTCCAAAACGCCATCAATTTCTACGACGTCTGGTTTTCTTGCAATTCGATCTGGAAGATAGCAAAAATAAATGAAATATAGCTAAACTTTAAATGATCATAATTCCGAAATGGAGCGTCGCAGACACCTAAAACTTCGCACAGTAATTCTACGCATGATCAGCTTTCCAAAACGCCATCAATCATATTTCTGCGACTTCTGGTTTTCTTGCAATTCGATCTGGAAGATAGCAAAACTTTAAACGCTCATAACTTCGTAAGGAGACGTCCTAGACCCATCAAACTTTGCAAAATGAAAATCCGTAAAAATAATGCTAGAACCATGAAACTTCGCACAGTAATTCTACGCATGATCAGCTTTCCAAAACGCCATCAATCATATTTCTGCGACGTCTGGTTTTCTTGCAATTCGATCTGGAAGATAGCAAAAATAAATGAAATATAGCTAAACTTTAAATGATCATAATTCCGAAATGGAGCGTCGCAGACACCTAAAACTTCGCACAGTAATTCTACGCATGATCAGCTTTCCAAAACGCCATCAATCATATTTCTGTGACTTCTGGTTTTCTTGCAATTCGATCTGGAAGATAGCAAAACTTTAAACGCTCATAACTTCGTAAGGAGACGTCCTAGACCCATCAAACTTTGCAAAATGAAAATCCGTAAAAATAATGCTAGAACCATGAAACTTCGCACAGTAATTCTACGCATGATCAGCTTTCCAAAACGCCATCAATCATATTTCTGCGACGTCTGGTTTTCTTGCAATTCGATCTGGAAGATAGCAAAACTTTAAACGCTCATAACTTCGTAAGGAGACGTCCTAGACCCATCAAACTTTGCAAAATGAAAATCCGTAAAAATAATGCTAGAACCATGAAACTTCGCACAGTAATTCTACGCATGATCAGCTTTCCAAAACGCCATCAATCATATTTCTGCGACGTCTGGTTTTCTTGCAATTCGATCTGGAAGATAGCAAAAATAAATGAAATATAGCTAAACTTTAAATGATCATAATTCCGAAATGGAGCGTCGCAGACACCTAAAACTTCGCACAGTAATTCTACGCATGATCAGCTTTCCAAAACGCCATCAATCATATTTCTGCGACTTCTGGTTTTCTTGCAATTCGATCTGGAAGATAGCAAAACTTTAAACGCTCATAACTTCGTAAGGAGACGTCCTAGACCCATCAAACTTTGCAAAATGAAAATCCGTAAAAATAATGCTAGAACCATGAAACTTCGCACAGTAATTCTACGCATGATCAGCTTTCCAAAACGCCATCAATCATATTTCTGCGACGTCTGGTTTTCTTGCAATTCGATCTGGAAGATAGCAAAACTTTAAACGCTCATAACTTCGTAAGGAGACGCCCTAGACCCATCAAACTTTGCAAAATGAAAATCCGTAAAAATAATGCTAGAACCATGAAACTTCGCACAGTAATTCTACGCATGATCAGCTTTCCAAAACGCCATCAATCATATTTCTGCGACGTCTGGTTTTCTTGCAATTCGATCTGGAAGATAGCAAAAATAAATGAAATATAGCTAAACTTTAAATGATCATAATTCCGAAATGGAGCGTCGCAGACACCTAAAACTTCGCACAGTAATTCTACGCATGATCAGCTTTCCAAAACGCCATCAATCATATTTCTGCGACTTCTGGTTTTCTTGCAATTCGATCTGGAAGATAGCAAAACTTTAAACGCTCATAACTTCGTAAGGAGACGTCCTAGACCCATCAAACTTTGCAAAATGAAAATCCGTAAAAATAATGCTAGAACCATGAAACTTCGCACAGTAATTCTACGCATGATCAGCTTTCCAAAACGCCATCAATTTCTACGACGTCTGGTTTTCTTGCAATTCGATCTGGAAGATAGCAAAAATAAATGAAATATAGCTAAACTTTAAATGATCATAATTCCGAAATGGAGCGTCGCAGACACCTAAAACTTCGCACAGTAATTCTACGCATGATCAGCTTTCCAGAACGCCATCAATCATATTTCTGCGACGTCTGGTTTTCTTGCAATTCGATCTGGAAGATAGCAAAACTTTAAACGCTCATAACTTCGTAAGGAGACGTCCTAGACCCATCAAACTTTGCAAAATGAAAATCCGTAAAAATAATGCTAGAACCATGAAACTTCGCACAGTAGTTCTACGCATGATCAGCTTTCCAAAACGCCATCAATCATATTTCTACGACGTCTGGTTTTCTTGCAATTCGATCTGGAAGATAGCAAAAATAAATGAAATATAGCTAAACTTTAAATGATCATAATTCCGAAATGGAGCGTCGCAGACACCTAAAACTTCGCACAGTAATTCTACGCATGATCAGCTTTCCAAAACGCCATCAATCATATTTCTGCGACTTCTGGTTTTCTTGCAATTCGATCTGGAAGATAGCAAAACTTTAAACGCTCATAACTTCGTAAGGAGACGTCCTAGACCCATCAAACTTTGCAAAATGAAAATCCGTAAAAATAATGCTAGAACCATGAAACTTCGCACAGTAATTCTACGCATGATCAGCTTTCCAAAACGCCATCAATCATATTTCTGCGACGTCTGGTTTTCTTGCAATTCGATCTGGAAGATAGCAAAAATAAATGAAATATAGCTAAACTTTAAATGATCATAATTCCGAAATGGAGCGTCGCAGACACCTAAAACTTCGCACAGTAATTCTACGCATGATCAGCTTTCCAAAACGCCATCAATCATATTTCTGCGACTTCTGGTTTTCTTGCAATTCGATCTGGAAGATAGCAAAACTTTAAACGCTCATAACTTCGTAAGGAGACGTCCTAGACCCATCAAACTTTGCAAAATGAAAATCCGTAAAAATAATGCTAGAACCATGAAACTTCGCACAGTAATTCTACGCATGATCAGCTTTCCAAAACGCCATCAATCATATTTCTGCGACGTCTGGTTTTCTTGCAATTCGATCTGGAAGATAGCAAAACTTTAAACGCTCATAACTTCGTAAGGAGACGTCCTAGACCCATCAAACTTTGCAAAATGAAAATCCGTAAAAATAATGCTAGAACCATGAAACTTCGCACAGTAATTCTACGCATGATCAGCTTTCCAAAACGCCATCAATCATATTTCTGCGACGTCTGGTTTTCTTGCAATTCGATCTGGAAGATAGCAAAAATAAATGAAATATAGCTAAACTTTAAATGATCATAATTCCGAAATGGAGCGTCGCAGACACCTAAAACTTCGCACAGTAATTCTACGCATGATCAGCTTTCCAAAACGCCATCAATCATATTTCTGCGACTTCTGGTTTTCTTGCAATTCGATCTGGAAGATAGCAAAACTTTAAACGCTCATAACTTCGTAAGGAGACGTCCTAGACCCATCAAACTTTGCAAAATGAAAATCCGTAAAAATAATGCTAGAACCATGAAACTTCGCACAGTAATTCTACGCATGATCAGCTTTCCAAAACGCCATCAATCATATTTCTGCGACTTCTGGTTTTCTTGCAATTCGATCTGGAAGATAGCAAAACTTTAAACGCTCATAACTTCGTAAGGAGACGTCCTAGACCCATCAAACTTTGCAAAATGAAAATCCGTAAAAATAATGCTAGAACCATGAAACTTCGCACAGTAATTCTACGCATGATCAGCTTTCCAAAACGCCATCAATCATATTTCTGCGACGTCTGGTTTTCTTGCAATTCGATCTGGAAGATAGCAAAAATAAATGAAATATAGCTAAACTTTAAATGATCATAATTCCGAAATGGAGCGTCGCAGACACCTAAAACTTCGCACAGTAATTCTACGCATGATCAGCTTTCCAAAACGCCATCAATCATATTTCTGCGACTTCTGGTTTTCTTGCAATTCGATCTGGAAGATAGCAAAACTTTAAACGCTCATAACTTCGTAAGGAGACGTCCTAGACCCATCAAACTTTGCAAAATGAAAATCCGTAAAAATAATGCTAGAACCATGAAACTTCGCACAGTAATTCTACGCATGATCAGCTTTCCAAAACGCCATCAATCATATTTCTGCGACGTCTGGTTTTCTTGCAATTCGATCTGGAAGATAGCAAAAATAAATGAAATATAGCTAAACTTTAAATGATCATAATTCCGAAATGGAGCGTCGCAGACACCTAAAACTTCGCACAGTAATTCTACGCATGATCAGCTTTCCAGAACGCCATCAATCATATTTCTGCGACGTCTGGTTTTCTTGCAATTCGATCTGGAAGATAGCAAAACTTTAAACGCTCATAACTTCGTAAGGAGACGTCCTAGACCCATCAAACTTTGCAAAATGAAAATCCGTAAAAATAATGCTAGAACCATGAAACTTCGCACAGTAGTTCTACGCATGATCAGCTTTCCAAAACGCCATCAATTTCTACGACGTCTGGTTTTCTTGCAATTCGATCTGGAAGATAGCAAAAATAAATGAAATATAGCTAAACTTTAAATGATCATAATTCCGAAATGGAGCGTCGCAGACACCTAAAACTTCGCACAGTAATTCTACGCATGATCAGCTTTCCAAAACGCCATCAATCATATTTCTGCGACTTCTGGTTTTCTTGCAATTCGATCTGGAAGATAGCAAAACTTTAAACGCTCATAACTTCGTAAGGAGACGTCCTAGACCCATCAAACTTTGCAAAATGAAAATCCGTAAAAATAATGCTAGAACCATGAAACTTCGCACAGTAATTCTACGCATGATCAGCTTTCCAAAACGCCATCAATCATATTTCTGCGACGTCTGGTTTTCTTGCAATTCGATCTGGAAGATAGCAAAAATAAATGAAATATAGCTAAACTTTAAATGATCATAATTCCGAAATGGAGCGTCGCAGACACCTAAAACTTCGCACAGTAATTCTACGCATGATCAGCTTTCCAAAACGCCATCAATCATATTTCTGTGACTTCTGGTTTTCTTGCAATTCGATCTGGAAGATAGCAAAACTTTAAACGCTCATAACTTCGTAAGGAGACGTCCTAGACCCATCAAACTTTGCAAAATGAAAATCCGTAAAAATAATGCTAGAACCATGAAACTTCGCACAGTAATTCTACGCATGATCAGCTTTCCAAAACGCCATCAATCATATTTCTGCGACGTCTGGTTTTCTTGCAATTCGATCTGGAAGATAGCAAAACTTTAAACGCTCATAACTTCGTAAGGAGACGTCCTAGACCCATCAAACTTTGCAAAATGAAAATCCGTAAAAATAATGCTAGAACCATGAAACTTCGCACAGTAATTCTACGCATGATCAGCTTTCCAAAACGCCATCAATCATATTTCTGCGACGTCTGGTTTTCTTGCAATTCGATCTGGAAGATAGCAAAAATAAATGAAATATAGCTAAACTTTAAATGATCATAATTCCGAAATGGAGCGTCGCAGACACCTAAAACTTCGCACAGTAATTCTACGCATGATCAGCTTTCCAAAACGCCATCAATCATATTTCTGCGACTTCTGGTTTTCTTGCAATTCGATCTGGAAGATAGCAAAACTTTAAACGCTCATAACTTCGTAAGGAGACGTCCTAGACCCATCAAACTTTGCAAAATGAAAATCCGTAAAAATAATGCTAGAACCATGAAACTTCGCACAGTAATTCTACGCATGATCAGCTTTCCAAAACGCCATCAATCATATTTCTGCGACGTCTGGTTTTCTTGCAATTCGATCTGGAAGATAGCAAAACTTTAAACGCTCATAACTTCGTAAGGAGACGCCCTAGACCCATCAAACTTTGCAAAATGAAAATCCGTAAAAATAATGCTAGAACCATGAAACTTCGCACAGTAATTCTACGCATGATCAGCTTTCCAAAACGCCATCAATCATATTTCTGCGACGTCTGGTTTTCTTGCAATTCGATCTGGAAGATAGCAAAAATAAATGAAATATAGCTAAACTTTAAATGATCATAATTCCGAAATGGAGCGTCGCAGACACCTAAAACTTCGCACAGTAATTCTACGCATGATCAGCTTTCCAAAACGCCATCAATCATATTTCTGCGACTTCTGGTTTTCTTGCAATTCGATCTGGAAGATAGCAAAACTTTAAACGCTCATAACTTCGTAAGGAGACGTCCTAGACCCATCAAACTTTGCAAAATGAAAATCCGTAAAAATAATGCTAGAACCATGAAACTTCGCACAGTAATTCTACGCATGATCAGCTTTCCAAAACGCCATCAATCATATTTCTGCGACGTCTGGTTTTCTTGCAATTCGATCTGGAAGATAGCAAAAATAAATGAAATATAGCTAAACTTTAAATGATCATAATTCCGAAATGGAGCGTCGCAGACACCTAAAACTTCGCACAGTAATTCTACGCATGATCAGCTTTCCAAAACGCCATCAATCATATTTCTGTGACTTCTGGTTTTCTTGCAATTCGATCTGGAAGATAGCAAAACTTTAAACGCTCATAACTTCGTAAGGAGACGTCCTAGACCCATCAAACTTTGCAAAATGAAAATCCGTAAAAATAATGCTAGAACCATGAAACTTCGCACAGTAATTCTACGCATGATCAGCTTTCCAAAACGCCATCAATCATATTTCTGCGACGTCTGGTTTTCTTGCAATTCGATCTGGAAGATAGCAAAACTTTAAACGCTCATAACTTCGTAAGGAGACGTCCTAGACCCATCAAACTTTGCAAAATGAAAATCCGTAAAAATAATGCTAGAACCATGAAACTTCGCACAGTAATTCTACGCATGATCAGCTTTCCAAAACGCCATCAATCATATTTCTGCGACGTCTGGTTTTCTTGCAATTCGATCTGGAAGATAGCAAAAATAAATGAAATATAGCTAAACTTTAAATGATCATAATTCCGAAATGGAGCGTCGCAGACACCTAAAACTTCGCACAGTAATTCTACGCATGATCAGCTTTCCAAAACGCCATCAATCATATTTCTGCGACTTCTGGTTTTCTTGCAATTCGATCTGGAAGATAGCAAAACTTTAAACGCTCATAACTTCGTAAGGAGACGTCCTAGACCCATCAAACTTTGCAAAATGAAAATCCGTAAAAATAATGCTAGAACCATGAAACTTCGCACAGTAATTCTACGCATGATCAGCTTTCCAAAACGCCATCAATCATATTTCTGCGACGTCTGGTTTTCTTGCAATTCGATCTGGAAGATAGCAAAACTTTAAACGCTCATAACTTCGTAAGGAGACGCCCTAGACCCATCAAACTTTGCAAAATGAAAATCCGTAAAAATAATGCTAGAACCATGAAACTTCGCACAGTAATTCTACGCATGATCAGCTTTCCAAAACGCCATCAATCATATTTCTGCGACGTCTGGTTTTCTTGCAATTCGATCTGGAAGATAGCAAAAATAAATGAAATATAGCTAAACTTTAAATGATCATAATTCCGAAATGGAGCGTCGCAGACACCTAAAACTTCGCACAGTAATTCTACGCATGATCAGCTTTCCAAAACGCCATCAATCATATTTCTGCGACTTCTGGTTTTCTTGCAATTCGATCTGGAAGATAGCAAAACTTTAAACGCTCATAACTTCGTAAGGAGACGTCCTAGACCCATCAAACTTTGCAAAATGAAAATCCGTAAAAATAATGCTAGAACCATGAAACTTCGCACAGTAATTCTACGCATGATCAGCTTTCCAAAACGCCATCAATCATATTTCTGCGACGTCTGGTTTTCTTGCAATTCGATCTGGAAGATAGCAAAAATAAATGAAATATAGCTAAACTTTAAATGATCATAATTCCGAAATGGAGCGTCGCAGACACCTAAAACTTCGCACAGTAATTCTACGCATGATCAGCTTTCCAAAACGCCATCAATCATATTTCTGCGACTTCTGGTTTTCTTGCAATTCGATCTGGAAGATAGCAAAACTTTAAACGCTCATAACTTCGTAAGGAGACGTCCTAGACCCATCAAACTTTGCAAAATGAAAATCCGTAAAAATAATGCTAGAACCATGAAACTTCGCACAGTAATTCTACGCATGATCAGCTTTCCAAAACGCCATCAATCATATTTCTGCGACGTCTGGTTTTCTTGCAATTCGATCTGGAAGATAGCAAAAATAAATGAAATATAGCTAAACTTTAAATAATCATAATTCCGAAATGGAGCGTCGCAGACACCTAAAACTTCGCACAGTAATTCTACGCATGATCAGCTTTCCAAAACGCCATCAATCATATTTCTGCGACTTCTGGTTTTCTTGCAATTCGATCTGGAAGATAGCAAAACTTTAAACGCTCATAACTTCGTAAGGAGACGTCCTAGACCCATCAAACTTTGCAAAATGAAAATCCGTAAAAATAATGCTAGAACCATGAAACTTCGCACAGTAATTCTACGCATGATCAGCTTTCCAAAACGCCATCAATCATATTTCTGCGACGTCTGGTTTTCTTGCAATTCGATCTGGAAGATAGCAAAAATAAATGAAATATAGCTAAACTTTAAATGATCATAATTCCGAAATGGAGCGTCGCAGACACCTAAAACTTCGCACAGTAATTCTACGCATGATCAGCTTTCCAAAACGCCATCAATCATATTTCTGCGACTTCTGGTTTTCTTGCAATTCGATCTGGAAGATAGCAAAAATAAATGAAATATAGCTAAACTTTAAATGATCATAATTCCGAAATGGAGCGTCGCAGACACCTAAAACTTCGCACAGTAATTCTACGCATGATCAGCTTTCCAAAACGCCATCAATCATATTTCTGCGACTTCTGGTTTTCTTGCAATTCGATCTGGAAGATAGCAAAACTTTAAACGCTCATAACTTCGTAAGGAGACGTCCTAGACCCATCAAACTTTGCAAAATGAAAATCCGTAAAAATAATGCTAGAACCATGAAACTTCGCACAGTAATTCTACGCATGATCAGCTTTCCAAAACGCCATCAATCATATTTCTGCGACGTCTGGTTTTCTTGCAATTCGATCTGGAAGATAGCAAAAATAAATGAAATATAGCTAAACTTTAAATGATCATAATTCCGAAATGGAGCGTCGCAGACACCTAAAACTTCGCACAGTAATTCTACGCATGATCAGCTTTCCAAAACGCCATCAATCATATTTCTGCGACTTCTGGTTTTCTTGCAATTCGATCTGGAAGATAGCAAAACTTTAAACGCTCATAACTTCGTAAGGAGACGTCCTAGACCCATCAAACTTTGCAAAATGAAAATCCGTAAAAATAATGCTAGAACCATGAAACTTCGCACAGTAATTCTACGCATGATCAGCTTTCCAAAACGCCATCAATCATATTTCTGCGACTTCTGGTTTTCTTGCAATTCGATCTGGAAGATAGCTAAAATAAATGAAATATAGCTAAACTTTAAATGATCATAATTCCGAAATGGAGCGTCGCAGACACCTAAAACTTCGCACAGTAATTCTACGCATGATCAGCTTTCCAAAACGCCATCAATCATATTTCTGCGACTTCTGGTTTTCTTGCAATTCGATCTGGAAGATAGCAAAACTTTAAACGCTCATAACTTCGTAAGGAGACGTCCTAGACCCATCAAACTTTGCAAAATGAAAATCCGTAAAAATAATGCTAGAACCATGAAACTTCGCACAGTAATTCTACGCATGATCAGCTTTCCAAAACGCCATCAATCATATTTCTGCGACGTCTGGTTTTCTTGCAATTCGATCTGGAAGATAGCAAAAATAAATGAAATATAGCTAAACTTTAAATGATCATAATTCCGAAATGGAGCGTCGCAGACACCTAAAACTTCGCACAGTAATTCTACGCATGATCAGCTTTCCAAAACGCCATCAATCATATTTCTGCGACTTCTGGTTTTCTTGCAATTCGATCTGGAAGATAGCAAAACTTTAAACGCTCATAACTTCGTAAGGAGACGTCCTAGACCCATCAAACTTTGCAAAATGAAAATCCGTAAAAATAATGCTAGAACCATGAAACTTCGCACAGTAATTCTACGCATGATCAGCTTTCCAAAACGCCATCAATCATATTTCTGCGACGTCTGGTTTTCTTGCAATTCGATCTGGAAGATAGCAAAAATAAATGAAATATAGCTAAACTTTAAATGATCATAATTCCGAAATGGAGCGTCGCAGACACCTAAAACTTCGCACAGTAATTCTACGCATGATCAGCTTTCCAAAACGCCATCAATCATATTTCTGCGACTTCTGGTTTTCTTGCAATTCGATCTGGAAGATAGCAAAACTTTAAACGCTCATAACTTCGTAAGGAGACGTCCTAGACCCATCAAACTTTGCAAAATGAAAATCCGTAAAAATAATGCTAGAACCATGAAACTTCGCACAGTAATTCTACGCATGATCAGCTTTCCAAAACGCCATCAATCATATTTCTGCGACGTCTGGTTTTCTTGCAATTCGATCTGGAAGATAGCAAAAATAAATGAAATATAGCTAAACTTTAAATGATCATAATTCCGAAATGGAGCGTCGCAGACACCTAAAACTTCGCACAGTAATTCTACGCATGATCAGCTTTCCAGAACGCCATCAATCATATTTCTGCGACGTCTGGTTTTCTTGCAATTCGATCTGGAAGATAGCAAAACTTTAAACGCTCATAACTTCGTAAGGAGACGTCCTAGACCCATCAAACTTTGCAAAATGAAAATCCGTAAAAATAATGCTAGAACCATGAAACTTCGCACAGTAGTTCTACGCATGATCAGCTTTCCAAAACGCCATCAATCATATTTCTGCGACGTCTGGTTTTCTTGCAATTCGATCTGGAAGATAGCAAAAATAAATGAAATATAGCTAAACTTTAAATGATCATAATTCCGAAATGGAGCGTCGCAGACACCTAAAACTTCGCACAGTAATTCTACGCATGATCAGCTTTCCAAAACGCCATCAATCATATTTCTGCGACTTCTGGTTTTCTTGCAATTCGATCTGGAAGATAGCAAAACTTTAAACGCTCATAACTTCGTAAGGAGACGTCCTAGACCCATCAAACTTTGCAAAATGAAAATCCGTAAAAATAATGCTAGAACCATGAAACTTCGCACAGTAATTCTACGCATGATCAGCTTTCCAAAACGCCATCAATCATATTTCTGCGACGTCTGGTTTTCTTGCAATTCGATCTGGAAGATAGCAAAAATAAATGAAATATAGCTAAACTTTAAATGATCATAATGGAAATGGAGCGTCGCAGACACCTAAAACTTCGCACAGTAATTCTACGCATGATCAGCTTTCCAAAACGCCATCAATCATATTTCTGCGACTTCTGGTTTTCTTGCAATTCGATCTGGAAGATAGCAAAACTTTAAACGCTCATAACTTCGTAAGGAGACGTCCTAGACCCATCAAACTTTGCAAAATGAAAATCCGTAAAAATAATGCTAGAACCATGAAACTTCGCACAGTAATTCTACGCATGATCAGCTTTCCAAAACGCCATCAATCATATTTCTGCGACGTCTGGTTTTCTTGCAATTCGATCTGGAAGATAGCAAAAATAAATGAAATATAGCTAAACTTTAAATGATCATAATTCCGAAATGGAGCGTCGCAGACACCTAAAACTTCGCACAGTAATTCTACGCATGATCAGCTTTCCAAAACGCCATCAATCATATTTCTGCGACGTCTGGTTTTCTTGCAATTCGATCTGGAAGATAGCAAAACTTTAAACGCTCATAACTTCGTAAGGAGACGTCCTAGACCCATCAAACTTTGCAAAATGAAAATCCGTAAAAATAATGCTAGAACCATGAAACTTCGCACAGTAGTTCTACGCATGATCAGCTTTCCAAAACGCCATCAATCATATTTCTACGACGTCTGGTTTTCTTGCAATTCGATCTGGAAGATAGCAAAAATAAATGAAATATAGCTAAACTTTAAATGATCATAATTCCGAAATGGAGCGTCGCAGACACCTAAAACTTCGCACAGTAATTCTACGCATGATCAGCTTTCCAAAACGCCATCAATCATATTTCTGCGACGTCTGGTTTTCTTGCAATTCGATCTGGAAGATAGCAAAAATAAATGAAATATAGCTAAACTTTAAATGATCATAATTCCGAAATGGAGCGTCGCAGACACCTAAAACTTCGCACAGTAATTCTACGCATGATCAGCTTTCCAAAACGCCATCAATCATATTTCTGCGACTTCTGGTTTTCTTGCAATTCGATCTGGAAGATAGCAAAACTTTAAACGCTCATAACTTCGTAAGGAGACGTCCTAGACCCATCAAACTTTGCAAAATGAAAATCCGTAAAAATAATGCTAGAACCATGAAACTTCGCACAGTAATTCTACGCATGATCAGCTTTCCAAAACGCCATCAATCATATTTCTGCGACGTCTGGTTTTCTTGCAATTCGATCTGGAAGATAGCAAAACTTTAAACGCTCATAACTTCGTAAGGAGACGTCCTAGACCCATCAAACTTTGCAAAATGAAAATCCGTAAAAATAATGCTAGAACCATGAAACTTCGCACAGTAATTCTACGCATGATCAGCTTTCCAAAACGCCATCAATCATATTTCTGCGACGTCTGGTTTTCTTGCAATTCGATCTGGAAGATAGCAAAAATAAATGAAATATAGCTAAACTTTAAATGATCATAATTCCGAAATGGAGCGTCGCAGACACCTAAAACTTCGCACAGTAATTCTACGCATGATCAGCTTTCCAAAACGCCATCAATCATATTTCTGCGACTTCTGGTTTTCTTGCAATTCGATCTGGAAGATAGCAAAACTTTAAACGCTCATAACTTCGTAAGGAGACGTCCTAGACCCATCAAACTTTGCAAAATGAAAATCCGTAAAAATAATGCTAGAACCATGAAACTTCGCACAGTAATTCTACGCATGATCAGCTTTCCAAAACGCCATCAATCATATTTCTGCGACGTCTGGTTTTCTTGCAATTCGATCTGGAAGATAGCAAAAATAAATGAAATATAGCTAAACTTTAAATGATCATAATTCCGAAATGGAGCGTCGCAGACACCTAAAACTTCGCACAGTAATTCTACGCATGATCAGCTTTCCAAAACGCCATCAATCATATTTCTGCGACTTCTGGTTTTCTTGCAATTCGATCTGGAAGATAGCAAAACTTTAAACGCTCATAACTTCGTAAGGAGACGTCCTAGACCCATCAAACTTTGCAAAATGAAAATCCGTAAAAATAATGCTAGAACCATGAAACTTCGCACAGTAATTCTACGCATGATCAGCTTTCCAAAACGCCATCAATCATATTTCTGCGACGTCTGGTTTTCTTGCAATTCGATCTGGAAGATAGCAAAAATAAATGAAATATAGCTAAACTTTAAATGATCATAATTCCGAAATGGAGCGTCGCAGACACCTAAAACTTCGCACAGTAATTCTACGCATGATCAGCTTTCCAAAACGCCATCAATCATATTTCTGCGACTTCTGGTTTTCTTGCAATTCGATCTGGAAGATAGCAAAACTTTAAACGCTCATAACTTCGTAAGGAGACGTCCTAGACCCATCAAACTTTGCAAAATGAAAATCCGTAAAAATAATGCTAGAACCATGAAACTTCGCACAGTAATTCTACGCATGATCAGCTTTCCAAAACGCCATCAATCATATTTCTGCGACGTCTGGTTTTCTTGCAATTCGATCTGGAAGATAGCAAAAATAAATGAAATATAGCTAAACTTTAAATGATCATAATTCCGAAATGGAGCGTCGCAGACACCTAAAACTTCGCACAGTAATTCTACGCATGATCAGCTTTCCAAAACGCCATCAATCATATTTCTGCGACTTCTGGTTTTCTTGCAATTCGATCTGGAAGATAGCAAAACTTTAAACGCTCATAACTTCGTAAGGAGACGTCCTAGAACCATCAAACTTTGCAAAATGAAAATCCGTAAAAATAATGCTAGAACCATGAAACTTCGCACAGTAATTCTACGCATGATCAGCTTTCCAAAACGCCATCAATCATATTTCTGCGACGTCTGGTTTTCTTGCAATTCGATCTGGAAGATAGCAAAAATAAATGAAATATAGCTAAACTTTAAATGATCATAATTCCGAAATGGAGCGTCGCAGACACCTAAAACTTCGCACAGTAATTCTACGCATGATCAGGTTTCCAAAACGCCATCAATCATATTTCTGCGACTTCTGGTTTTCTTGCAATTCGATCTGGAAGATAGCAAAACTTTAAACGCTCATAACTTCGTAAGGAGACGTCCTAGACCCATCAAACTTTGCAAAATGAAAATCCGTAAAAATAATGCTAGAACCATGAAACTTCGCACAGTAATTCTACGCATGATCAGCTTTCCAAAACGCCATCAATCATATTTCTGCGACGTCTGGTTTTCTTGCAATTCGATCTGGAAGATAGCAAAAATAAATGAAATATAGCTAAACTTTAAATGATCATAATTCCGAAATGGAGCGTCGCAGACACCTAAAACTTCGCACAGTAATTCTACGCATGATCAGCTTTCCAAAACGCCATCAATCATATTTCTGCGACTTCTGGTTTTCTTGCAATTCGATTTGGAAGATAGCAAAACTTTAAACGCTCATAACTTCGTAAGGAGACGTCCTAGACCCATCAAACTTTGCAAAATGAAAATCCGTAAAAATAATGCTAGAACCATGAAACTTCGCACAGTAATTCTACGCATGATCAGCTTTCCAAAACGCCATCAATCATATTTCTGCGACGTCTGGTTTTCTTGCAATTCGATCTGGAAGATAGCAAAAATAAATGAAATATAGCTAAACTTTAAATGATCATAATTCCGAAATGGAGCGTCGCAGACACCTAAAACTTCGCACAGTAATTCTACGCATGATCAGCTTTCCAAAACGCCATCAATCATATTTCTGCGACTTCTGGTTTTCTTGCAATTCGATCTGGAAGATAGCAAAACTTTAAACGCTCATAACTTCGTAAGGAGACGTCCTAGACCCATCAAACTTTGCAAAATGAAAATCCGTAAAAATAATGCTAGAACCATGAAACTTCGCACAGTAATTCTACGCATGATCAGCTTTCCAAAACGCCATCAATCATATTTCTGCGACGTCTGGTTTTCTTGCAATTCGATCTGGAAGATAGCAAAAATAAATGAAATATAGCTAAACTTTAAATGATCATAATTCCGAAATGGAGCGTCGCAGACACCTAAAACTTCGCACAGTAATTCTACGCATGATCAGCTTTCCAAAACGCCATCAATCATATTTCTGCGACTTCTGGTTTTCTTGCAATTCGATCTGGAAGATAGCAAAACTTTAAACGCTCATAACTTCGTAAGGAGACGTCCTAGACCCATCAAACTTTGCAAAATGAAAATCCGTAAAAATAATGCTAGAACCATGAAACTTCGCACAGTAGTTCTACGCATGATCAGCTTTCCAAAACGCCATCAATCATATTTCTACGACGTCTGGTTTTCTTGCAATTCGATCTGGAAGATAGCAAAAATAAATGAAATATAGCTAAACTTTAAATGATCATAATTCCGAAATGGAGCGTCGCAGACACCTAAAACTTCGCACAGTAATTCTACGCATGATCAGCTTTCCAAAACGCCATCAATCATATTTCTGCGACTTCTGGTTTTCTTGCAATTCGATCTGGAAGATAGCAAAATTTTAAACGCTCATAACTTCGTAAGGAGACGTCCTAGACCCATCAAACTTTGCAAAATGAAAATCCGTAAAAATAATGCTAGAACCATGAAACTTCGCACAGTAATTCTACGCATGATCAGCTTTCCAAAACGCCATCAATCATATTTCTGCGACGTCTGGTTTTCTTGCAATTCGATCTGGAAGATAGCAAAAATAAATGAAATATAGCTAAACTTTAAATGATCATAATTCCGAAATGGAGCGTCGCAGACACCTAAAACTTCGCACAGTAATTCTACGCATGATCAGCTTTCCAAAACGCCATCAATCATATTTCTGCGACTTCTGGTTTTCTTGCAATTCGATCTGGAAGATAGCAAAACTTTAAACGCTCATAACTTCGTAAGGAGACGTCCTAGACCCATCAAACTTTGCAAAATGAAAATCCGTAAAAATAATGCTAGAACCATGAAACTTCGCACAGTAGTTCTACGCATGATCAGCTTTCCAAAACGCCATCAATCATATTTCTACGACGTCTGGTTTTCTTGCAATTCGATCTGGAAGATAGCAAAAATAAATGAAATATAGCTAAACTTTAAATGATCATAATTCCGAAATGGAGCGTCGCAGACACCTAAAACTTCGCACAGTAATTCTACGCATGATCAGCTTTCCAAAACGCCATCAATCATATTTCTGCGACTTCTGGTTTTCTTGCAATTCGATCTGGAAGATAGCAAAACTTTAAACGCTCATAACTTCGTAAGGAGACGTCCTAGACCCATCAAACTTTGCAAAATGAAAATCCGTAAAAATAATGCTAGAACCATGAAACTTCGCACAGTAATTCTACGCATGATCAGCTTTCCAAAACGCCATCAATCATATTTCTGCGACGTCTGGTTTTCTTGCAATTCGATCTGGAAGATAGCAAAACTTTAAACGCTCATAACTTCGTAAGGAGACGTCCTAGACCCATCAAACTTTGCAAAATGAAAATCCGTAAAAATAATGCTAGAACCATGAAACTTCGCACAGTAATTCTACGCATGATCAGCTTTCCAAAACGCCATCAATCATATTTCTGCGACGTCTGGTTTTCTTGCAATTCGATCTGGAAGATAGCAAAAATAAATGAAATATAGCTAAACTTTAAATGATCATAATTCCGAAATGGAGCGTCGCAGACACCTAAAACTTCGCACAGTAATTCTACGCATGATCAGCTTTCCAAAACGCCATCAATCATATTTCTGCGACTTCTGGTTTTCTTGCAATTCGATCTGGAAGATAGCAAAACTTTAAACGCTCATAACTTCGTAAGGAGACGTCCTAGACCCATCAAACTTTGCAAAATGAAAATCCGTAAAAATAATGCTAGAACCATGAAACTTCGCACAGTAATTCTACGCATGATCAGCTTTCCAAAACGCCATCAATCATATTTCTGCGACGTCTGGTTTTCTTGCAATTCGATCTGGAAGATAGCAAAACTTTAAACGCTCATAACTTCGTAAGGAGACGTCCTAGACCCATCAAACTTTGCAAAATGAAAATCCGTAAAAATAATGCTAGAACCATGAAACTTCGCACAGTAATTCTACGCATGATCAGCTTTCCAAAACGCCATCAATCATATTTCTGCGACGTCTGGTTTTCTTGCAATTCGATCTGGAAGATAGCAAAAATAAATGAAATATAGCTAAACTTTAAATGATCATAATTCCGAAATGGAGCGTCGCAGACACCTAAAACTTCGCACAGTAATTCTACGCATGATCAGCTTTCCAAAACGCCATCAATCATATTTCTGCGACTTCTGGTTTTCTTGCAATTCGATCTGGAAGATAGCAAAACTTTAAACGCTCATAACTTCGTAAGGAGACGTCCTAGACCCATCAAACTTTGCAAAATGAAAATCCGTAAAAATAATGCTAGAACCATGAAACTTCGCACAGTAATTCTACGCATGATCAGCTTTCCAAAACGCCATCAATCATATTTCTGCGACGTCTGGTTTTCTTGCAATTCGATCTGGAAGATAGCAAAACTTTAAACGCTCATAACTTCGTAAGGAGACGTCCTAGACCCATCAAACTTTGCAAAATGAAAATCCGTAAAAATAATGCTAGAACCATGAAACTTCGCACAGTAATTCTACGCATGATCAGCTTTCCAAAACGCCATCAATCATATTTCTGCGACGTCTGGTTTTCTTGCAATTCGATCTGGAAGATAGCAAAAATAAATGAAATATAGCTAAACTTTAAATGATCATAATTCCGAAATGGAGCGTCGCAGACACCTAAAACTTCGCACAGTAATTCTACGCATGATCAGCTTTCCAAAACGCCATCAATCATATTTCTGCGACTTCTGGTTTTCTTGCAATTCGATCTGGAAGATAGCAAAACTTTAAACGCTCATAACTTCGTAAGGAGACGTCCTAGACCCATCAAACTTTGCAAAATGAAAATCCGTAAAAATAATGCTAGAACCATGAAACTTCGCACAGTAATTCTACGCATGATCAGCTTTCCAAAACGCCATCAATCATATTTCTGCGACGTCTGGTTTTCTTGCAATTCGATCTGGAAGATAGCAAAAATAAATGAAATATAGCTAAACTTTAAATAATCATAATTCCGAAATGGAGCGTCGCAGACACCTAAAACTTCGCACAGTAATTCTACGCATGATCAGCTTTCCAAAACGCCATCAATCATATTTCTGCGACTTCTGGTTTTCTTGCAATTCGATCTGGAAGATAGCAAAACTTTAAACGCTCATAACTTCGTAAGGAGACGTCCTAGACCCATCAAACTTTGCAAAATGAAAATCCGTAAAAATAATGTTAGAACCATGAAACTTCGCACAGTAATTCTACGCATGATCAGCTTTCCAAAACGCCATCAATCATATTTCTGCGACGTCTGGTTTTCTTGCAATTCGATCTGGAAGATAGCAAAAATAAATGAAATATAGCTAAACTTTAAATGATCATAATTCCGAAATGGAGCGTCGCAGACACCTAAAACTTCGCACAGTAATTCTACGCATGATCAGCTTTCCAAAACGCCATCAATCATATTTCTGCGACTTCTGGTTTTCTTGCAATTCGATCTGGAAGATAGCAAAAATAAATGAAATATAGCTAAACTTTAAATGATCATAATTCCGAAATGGAGCGTCGCAGACACCTAAAACTTCGCACAGTAATTCTACGCATGATCAGCTTTCCAAAACGCCATCAATCATATTTCTGCGACTTCTGGTTTTCTTGCAATTCGATCTGGAAGATAGCAAAACTTTAAACGCTCATAACTTCGTAAGGAGACGTCCTAGACCCATCAAACTTTGCAAAATGAAAATCCGTAAAAATAATGCTAGAACCATGAAACTTCGCACAGTAATTCTACGCATGATCAGCTTTCCAAAACGCCATCAATCATATTTCTGCGACGTCTGGTTTTCTTGCAATTCGATCTGGAAGATAGCAAAAATAAATGAAATATAGCTAAACTTTAAATGATCATAATTCCGAAATGGAGCGTCGCAGACACCTAAAACTTCGCACAGTAATTCTACGCATGATCAGCTTTCCAAAACGCCATCAATCATATTTCTGCGACTTCTGGTTTTCTTGCAATTCGATCTGGAAGATAGCAAAACTTTAAACGCTCATAACTTCGTAAGGAGACGTCCTAGACCCATCAAACTTTGCAAAATGAAAATCCGTAAAAATAATGCTAGAACCATGAAACTTCGCACAGTAATTCTACGCATGATCAGCTTTCCAAAACGCCATCAATCATATTTCTGCGACGTCTGGTTTTCTTGCAATTCGATCTGGAAGATAGCAAAAATAAATGAAATATAGCTAAACTTTAAATAATCATAATTCCGAAATGGAGCGTCGCAGACACCTAAAACTTCGCACAGTAATTCTACGCATGATCAGCTTTCCAAAACGCCATCAATCATATTTCTGCGACTTCTGGTTTTCTTGCAATTCGATCTGGAAGATAGCAAAACTTTAAACGCTCATAACTTCGTAAGGAGACGTCCTAGACCCATCAAACTTTGCAAAATGAAAATCCGTAAAAATAATGCTAGAACCATGAAACTTCGCACAGTAATTCTACGCATGATCAGCTTTCCAAAACGCCATCAATCATATTTCTGCGACGTCTGGTTTTCTTGCAATTCGATCTGGAAGATAGCAAAAATAAATGAAATATAGCTAAACTTTAAATGATCATAATTCCGAAATGGAGCGTCGCAGACACCTAAAACTTCGCACAGTAATTCTACGCATGATCAGCTTTCCAAAACGCCATCAATCATATTTCTGCGACTTCTGGTTTTCTTGCAATTCGATCTGGAAGATAGCAAAACTTTAAACGCTCATAACTTCGTAAGGAGACGTCCTAGACCCATCAAACTTTGCAAAATGAAAATCCGTAAAAATAATGCTAGAACCATGAAACTTCGCACAGTAATTCTACGCATGATCAGCTTTCCAAAACGCCATCAATCATATTTCTGCGACGTCTGGTTTTCTTGCAATTCGATCTGGAAGATAGCAAAAATAAATGAAATATAGCTAAACTTTAAATGATCATAATTCCGAAATGGAGCGTCGCAGACACCTAAAACTTCGCACAGTAATTCTACGCATGATCAGCTTTCCAAAACGCCATCAATCATATTTCTGCGACTTCTGGTTTTCTTGCAATTCGATCTGGAAGATAGCAAAACTTTAAACGCTCATAACTTCGTAAGGAGACGTCCTAGACCCATCAAACTTTGCAAAATGAAAATCCGTAAAAATAATGCTAGAACCATGAAACTTCGCACAGTAATTCTACGCATGATCAGCTTTCCAAAACGCCATCAATCATATTTCTGCGACGTCTGGTTTTCTTGCAATTCGATCTGGAAGATAGCAAAAATAAATGAAATATAGCTAAACTTTAAATGATCATAATTCCGAAATGGAGCGTCGCAGACACCTAAAACTTCGCACAGTAATTCTACGCATGATCAGCTTTCCAAAACGCCATCAATCATATTTCTGCGACTTCTGGTTTTCTTGCAATTCGATCTGGAAGATAGCAAAACTTTAAACGCTCATAACTTCGTAAGGAGACGTCCTAGACCCATCAAACTTTGCAAAATGAAAATCCGTAAAAATAATGCTAGAACCATGAAACTTCGCACAGTAATTCTACGCATGATCAGCTTTCCAAAACGCCATCAATCATATTTCTGCGACTTCTGGTTTTCTTGCAATTCGATCTGGAAGATAGCAAAACTTTAAACGCTCATAACTTCGTAAGGAGACGTCCTAGACCCATCAAACTTTGCAAAATGAAAATCCGTAAAAATAATGTTAGAACCATGAAACTTCGCACAGTAATTCTACGCATGATCAGCTTTCCAAAACGCCATCAATCATATTTCTGCGACGTCTGGTTTTCTTGCAATTCGATCTGGAAGATAGCAAAAATAAATGAAATATAGCTAAACTTTAAATGATCATAATTCCGAAATGGAGCGTCGCAGACACCTAAAACTTCGCACAGTAATTCTACGCATGATCAGCTTTCCAAAACGCCATCAATCATATTTCTGCGACTTCTGGTTTTCTTGCAATTCGATCTGGAAGATAGCAAAAATAAATGAAATATAGCTAAACTTTAAATGATCATAATTCCGAAATGGAGCGTCGCAGACACCTAAAACTTCGCACAGTAATTCTACGCATGATCAGCTTTCCAAAACGCCATCAATCATATTTCTGCGACTTCTGGTTTTCTTGCAATTCGATCTGCAAGATAGCAAAACTTTAAACGCTCATAACTTCGTAAGGAGACGTCCTAGACCCATCAAACTTTGCAAAATGAAAATCCGTAAAAATAATGCTAGAACCATGAAACTTCGCACAGTAATTCTACGCATGATCAGCTTTCCAAAACGCCATCAATCATATTTCTGCGACGTCTGGTTTTCTTGCAATTCGATCTGGAAGATAGCAAAAATAAATGAAATATAGCTAAACTTTAAATGATCATAATTCCGAAATGGAGCGTCGCAGACACCTAAAACTTCGCACAGTAATTCTACGCATGATCAGCTTTCCAAAACGCCATCAATCATATTTCTGCGACTTCTGGTTTTCTTGCAATTCGATCTGGAAGATAGCAAAACTTTAAACGCTCATAACTTCGTAAGGAGACGTCCTAGACCCATCAAACTTTGCAAAATGAAAATCCGTAAAAATAATGCTAGAACCATGAAACTTCGCACAGTAATTCTACGCATGATCAGCTTTCCAAAACGCCATCAATCATATTTCTGCGACGTCTGGTTTTCTTGCAATTCGATCTGGAAGATAGCAAAAATAAATGAAATATAGCTAAACTTTAAATAATCATAATTCCGAAATGGAGCGTCGCAGAGACCTAAAACTTCGCACAGTAATTCTACGCATGATCAGCTTTCCAAAACGCCATCAATCATATTTCTGCGACTTCTGGTTTTCTTGCAATTCGATCTGGAAGATAGCAAAACTTTAAACGCTCATAACTTCGTAAGGAGACGTCCTAGACCCATCAAACTTTGCAAAATGAAAATCCGTAAAAATAATGCTAGAACCATGAAACTTCGCACAGTAATTCTACGCATGATCAGCTTTCCAAAACGCCATCAATCATATTTCTGCGACGTCTGGTTTTCTTGCAATTCGATCTGGAAGATAGCAAAAATAAATGAAATATAGCTAAACTTTAAATGATCATAATTCCGAAATGGAGCGTCGCAGACACCTAAAACTTCGCACAGTAATGCTACGCATGATCAGCTTTCCAAAACGCCATCAATCATATTTCTGCGACTTCTGGTTTTCTTGCAATTCGATCTGGAAGATAGCAAAACTTTAAACGCTCATAACTTCGTAAGGAGACGTCCTAGACCCATCAAACTTTGCAAAATGAAAATCCGTAAAAATAATGCTAGAACCATGAAACTTCGCACAGTAATTCTACGCATGATCAGCTTTCCAAAACGCCATCAATCATATTTCTGCGACGTCTGGTTTTCTTGCAATTCGATCTGGAAGATAGCAAAAATAAATGAAATATAGCTAAACTTTAAATGATCATAATTCCGAAATGGAGCGTCGCAGACACCTAAAACTTCGCACAGTAATTCTACGCATGATCAGCTTTCCAAAACGCCATCAATCATATTTCTGCGACTTCTGGTTTTCTTGCAATTCGATCTGGAAGATAGCAAAACTTTAAACGCTCATAACTTCGTAAGGAGACGTCCTAGACCCATCAAACTTTGCAAAATGAAAATCCGTAAAAATAATGCTAGAACCATGAAACTTCGCACAGTAATTCTACGCATGATCAGCTTTCCAAAACGCCATCAATCATATTTCTGCGACGTCTGGTTTTCTTGCAATTCGATCTGGAAGATAGCTAAAATAAATGAAATATAGCTAAACTTTAAATGATCATAATTCCGAAATGGAGCGTCGCAGACACCTAAAACTTCGCACAGTAATTCTACGCATGATCAGCTTTCCAAAACGCCATCAATCATATTTCTGCGACTTCTGGTTTTCTTGCAATTCGATCTGGAAGATAGCAAAACTTTAAACGCTCATAACTTCGTAAGGAGACGTCCTAGACCCATCAAACTTTGCAAAATGAAAATCCGTAAAAATAATGCTAGAACCATGAAACTTCGCACAGTAATTCTACGCATGATCAGCTTTCCAAAACGCCATCAATCATATTTCTGCGACGTCTGGTTTTCTTGCAATTCGATCTGGAAGATAGCAAAACTTTAAACGCTCATAACTTCGTAAGGAGACGTCCTAGACCCATCAAACTTTGCAAAATGAAAATCCGTAAAAATAATGCTAGAACCATGAAACTTCGCACAGTAATTCTACGCATGATCAGCTTTCCAAAACGCCATCAATCATATTTCTGCGACTTCTGGTTTTCTTGCAATTCGATCTGGAAGATAGCAAAAATAAATGAAATATAGCTAAACTTTAAATGATCATAATTCCGAAATGGAGCGTCGCAGACACCTAAAACTTCGCACAGTAATTCTACGCATGATCAGCTTTCCAAAACGCCATCAATCATATTTCTGCGACTTCTGGTTTTCTTGCAATTCGATCTGGAAGATAGCAAAACTTTAAACGCTCATAACTTCGTAAGGAGACGTCCTAGACCCATCAAACTTTGCAAAATGAAAATCCGTAAAAATAATGCTAGAACCATGAAACTTCGCACAGTAATTCTACGCATGATCAGCTTTCCAAAACGCCATCAATCATATTTCTGCGACGTCTGGTTTTCTTGCAATTCGATCTGGAAGATAGCAAAAATAAATGAAATATAGCTAAACTTTAAATGATCATAATTCCGAAATGGAGCGTCGCAGACACCTAAAACTTCGCACAGTAATGCTACGCATGATCAGCTTTCCAAAACGCCATCAATCATATTTCTGCGACTTCTGGTTTTCTTGCAATTCGATCTGGAAGATAGCAAAACTTTAAACGCTCATAACTTCGTAAGGAGACGTCCTAGACCCATCAAACTTTGCAAAATGAAAATCCGTAAAAATAATGCTAGAACCATGAAACTTCGCACAGTAATTCTACGCATGATCAGCTTTCCAAAACGCCATCAATCATATTTCTGCGACGTCTGGTTTTCTTGCAATTCGATCTGGAAGATAGCAAAAATAAATGAAATATAGCTAAACTTTAAATGATCATAATTCCGAAATGGAGCGTCGCAGACACCTAAAACTTCGCACAGTAATTCTACGCATGATCAGCTTTCCAAAACGCCATCAATCATATTTCTGCGACTTCTGGTTTTCTTGCAATTCGATCTGGAAGATAGCAAAACTTTAAACGCTCATAACTTCGTAAGGAGACGTCCTAGACCCATCAAACTTTGCAAAATGAAAATCCGTAAAAATAATGCTAGAACCATGAAACTTCGCACAGTAATTCTACGCATGATCAGCTTTCCAAAACGCCATCAATCATATTTCTGCGACGTCTGGTTTTCTTGCAATTCGATCTGGAAGATAGCTAAAATAAATGAAATATAGCTAAACTTTAAATGATCATAATTCCGAAATGGAGCGTCGCAGACACCTAAAACTTCGCACAGTAATTCTACGCATGATCAGCTTTCCAAAACGCCATCAATCATATTTCTGCGACTTCTGGTTTTCTTGCAATTCGATCTGGAAGATAGCAAAACTTTAAACGCTCATAACTTCGTAAGGAGACGTCCTAGACCCATCAAACTTTGCAAAATGAAAATCCGTAAAAATAATGCTAGAACCATGAAACTTCGCACAGTAATTCTACGCATGATCAGCTTTCCAAAACGCCATCAATCATATTTCTGCGACGTCTGGTTTTCTTGCAATTCGATCTGGAAGATAGCAAAACTTTAAACGCTCATAACTTCGTAAGGAGACGTCCTAGACCCATCAAACTTTGCAAAATGAAAATCCGTAAAAATAATGCTAGAACCATGAAACTTCGCACAGTAATTCTACGCATGATCAGCTTTCCAAAACGCCATCAATCATATTTCTGCGACTTCTGGTTTTCTTGCAATTCGATCTGGAAGATAGCAAAAATAAATGAAATATAGCTAAACTTTAAATGATCATAATTCCGAAATGGAGCGTCGCAGACACCTAAAACTTCGCACAGTAATTCTACGCATGATCAGCTTTCCAAAACGCCATCAATCATATTTCTGCGACTTCTGGTTTTCTTGCAATTCGATCTGGAAGATAGCAAAACTTTAAACGCTCATAACTTCGTAAGGAGACGTCCTAGACCCATCAAACTTTGCAAAATGAAAATCCGTAAAAATAATGCTAGAACCATGAAACTTCGCACAGTAATTCTACGCATGATCAGCTTTCCAAAACGCCATCAATCATATTTCTGCGACGTCTGGTTTTCTTGCAATTCGATCTGGAAGATAGCAAAAATAAATGAAATATAGCTAAACTTTAAATGATCATAATTCCGAAATGGAGCGTCGCAGACACCTAAAACTTCGCACAGTAATTCTACGCATGATCAGCTTTCCAAAACGCCATCAATCATATTTCTGCGACTTCTGGTTTTCTTGCAATTCGATCTGGAAGATAGCAAAACTTTAAACGCTCATAACTTCGTAAGGAGACGTCCTAGACCCATCAAACTTTGCAAAATGAAAATCCGTAAAAATAATGCTAGAACCATGAAACTTCGCACAGTAATTCTACGCATGATCAGCTTTCCAAAACGCCATCAATCATATTTCTGCGACGTCTGGTTTTCTTGCAATTCGATCTGGAAGATAGCAAAAATAAATGAAATATAGCTAAACTTTAAATAATCATAATTCCGAAATGGAGCGTCGCAGACACCTAAAACTTCGCACAGTAATTCTACGCATGATCAGCTTTCCAAAACGCCATCAATCATATTTCTGCGACTTCTGGTTTTCTTGCAATTCGATCTGGAAGATAGCAAAACTTTAAACGCTCATAACTTCGTAAGGAGACGTCCTAGACCCATCAAACTTTGCAAAATGAAAATCCGTAAAAATAATGCTAGAACCATGAAACTTCGCACAGTAATTCTACGCATGATCAGCTTTCCAAAACGCCATCAATCATATTTCTGCGACGTCTGGTTTTCTTGCAATTCGATCTGGAAGATAGCAAAAATAAATGAAATATAGCTAAACTTTAAATGATCATAATTCCGAAATGGAGCGTCGCAGACACCTAAAACTTCGCACAGTAATTCTACGCATGATCAGCTTTCCAAAACGCCATCAATCATATTTCTGCGACTTCTGGTTTTCTTGCAATTCGATCTGGAAGATAGCAAAACTTTAAACGCTCATAACTTCGTAAGGAGACGTCCTAGACCCATCAAACTTTGCAAAATGAAAATCCGTAAAAATAATGCTAGAACCATGAAACTTCGCACAGTAATTCTACGCATGATCAGCTTTCCAAAACGCCATCAATCATATTTCTGCGACGTCTGGTTTTCTTGCAATTCGATCTGGAAGATAGCAAAAATAAATGAAATATAGCTAAACTTTAAATGATCATAATTCCGAAATGGAGCGTCGCAGACACCTAAAACTTCGCACAGTAATTCTACGCATGATCAGCTTTCCAAAACGCCATCAATCATATTTCTGCGACTTCTGGTTTTCTTGCAATTCGATCTGGAAGATAGCAAAACTTTAAACGCTCATAACTTCGTAAGGAGACGTCCTAGACCCATCAAACTTTGCAAAATGAAAATCCGTAAAAATAATGCTAGAACCATGAAACTTCGCACAGTAATTCTACGCATGATCAGCTTTCCAAAACGCCATCAATCATATTTCTGCGACGTCTGGTTTTCTTGCAATTCGATCTGGAAGATAGCAAAAATAAATGAAATATAGCTAAACTTTAAATGATCATAATTCCGAAATGGAGCGTCGCAGACACCTAAAACTTCGCACAGTAATTCTACGCATGATCAGCTTTCCAAAACGCCATCAATCATATTTCTGCGACTTCTGGTTTTCTTGCAATTCGATCTGGAAGATAGCAAAACTTTAAACGCTCATAACTTCGTAAGGAGACGTCCTAGACCCATCAAACTTTGCAAAATGAAAATCCGTAAAAATAATGTTAGAACCATGAAACTTCGCACAGTAATTCTACGCATGATCAGCTTTCCAAAACGCCATCAATCATATTTCTGCGACGTCTGGTTTTCTTGCAATTCGATCTGGAAGATAGCAAAAATAAATGAAATATAGCTAAACTTTAAATGATCATAATTCCGAAATGGAGCGTCGCAGACACCTAAAACTTCGCACAGTAATTCTACGCATGATCAGCTTTCCAAAACGCCATCAATCATATTTCTGCGTCTTCTGGTTTTCTTGCAATTCGATCTGGAAGATAGCAAAAATAAATGAAATATAGCTAAACTTTAAATGATCATAATTCCGAAATGGAGCGTCGCAGACACCTAAAACTTCGCACAGTAATTCTACGCATGATCAGCTTTCCAAAACGCCATCAATCATATTTCTGCGACTTCTGGTTTTCTTGCAATTCGATCTGGAAGATAGCAAAACTTTAAACGCTCATAACTTCGTAAGGAGACGTCCTAGACCCATCAAACTTTGCAAAATGAAAATCCGTAAAAATAATGCTAGAACCATGAAACTTCGCACAGTAATTCTACGCATGATCAGCTTTCCAAAACGCCATCAATCATATTTCTGCGACGTCTGGTTTTCTTGCAATTCGATCTGGAAGATAGCAAAAATAAATGAAATATAGCTAAACTTTAAATGATCATAATTCCGAAATGGAGCGTCGCAGACACCTAAAACTTCGCACAGTAATTCTACGCATGATCAGCTTTCCAAAACGCCATCAATCATATTTCTGCGACTTCTGGTTTTCTTGCAATTCGATCTGGAAGATAGCAAAACTTTAAACGCTCATAACTTCGTAAGGAGACGTCCTAGACCCATCAAACTTTGCAAAATGAAAATCCGTAAAAATAATGCTAGAACCATGAAACTTCGCACAGTAATTCTACGCATGATCAGCTTTCCAAAACGCCATCAATCATATTTCTGCGACGTCTGGTTTTCTTGCAATTCGATCTGGAAGATAGCAAAAATAAATGAAATATAGCTAAACTTTAAATAATCATAATTCCGAAATGGAGCGTCGCAGAGACCTAAAACTTCGCACAGTAATTCTACGCATGATCAGCTTTCCAAAACGCCATCAATCATATTTCTGCGACTTCTGGTTTTCTTGCAATTCGATCTGGAAGATAGCAAAACTTTAAACGCTCATAACTTCGTAAGGAGACGTCCTAGACCCATCAAACTTTGCAAAATGAAAATCCGTAAAAATAATGCTAGAACCATGAAACTTCGCACAGTAATTCTACGCATGATCAGCTTTCCAAAACGCCATCAATCATATTTCTGCGACGTCTGGTTTTCTTGCAATTCGATCTGGAAGATAGCAAAAATAAATGAAATATAGCTAAACTTTAAATGATCATAATTCCGAAATGGAGCGTCGCAGACACCTAAAACTTCGCACAGTAATGCTACGCATGATCAGCTTTCCAAAACGCCATCAATCATATTTCTGCGACTTCTGGTTTTCTTGCAATTCGATCTGGAAGATAGCAAAACTTTAAACGCTCATAACTTCGTAAGGAGACGTCCTAGACCCATCAAACTTTGCAAAATGAAAATCCGTAAAAATAATGCTAGAACCATGAAACTTCGCACAGTAATTCTACGCATGATCAGCTTTCCAAAACGCCATCAATCATATTTCTGCGACGTCTGGTTTTCTTGCAATTCGATCTGGAAGATAGCAAAAATAAATGAAATATAGCTAAACTTTAAATGATCATAATTCCGAAATGGAGCGTCGCAGACACCTAAAACTTCGCACAGTAATTCTACGCATGATCAGCTTTCCAAAACGCCATCAATCATATTTCTGCGACTTCTGGTTTTCTTGCAATTCGATCTGGAAGATAGCAAAACTTTAAACGCTCATAACTTCGTAAGGAGACGTCCTAGACCCATCAAACTTTGCAAAATGAAAATCCGTAAAAATAATGCTAGAACCATGAAACTTCGCACAGTAATTCTACGCATGATCAGCTTTCCAAAACGCCATCAATCATATTTCTGCGACGTCTGGTTTTCTTGCAATTCGATCTGGAAGATAGCTAAAATAAATGAAATATAGCTAAACTTTAAATGATCATAATTCCGAAATGGAGCGTCGCAGACACCTAAAACTTCGCACAGTAATTCTACGCATGATCAGCTTTCCAAAACGCCATCAATCATATTTCTGCGACTTCTGGTTTTCTTGCAATTCGATCTGGAAGATAGCAAAACTTTAAACGCTCATAACTTCGTAAGGAGACGTCCTAGACCCATCAAACTTTGCAAAATGAAAATCCGTAAAAATAATGCTAGAACCATGAAACTTCGCACAGTAATTCTACGCATGATCAGCTTTCCAAAACGCCATCAATCATATTTCTGCGACGTCTGGTTTTCTTGCAATTCGATCTGGAAGATAGCAAAAATAAATGAAATATAGCTAAACTTTAAATGATCATAATTCCGAAATGGAGCGTCGCAGACACCTAAAACTTCGCACAGTAATTCTACGCATGATCAGCTTTCCAAAACGCCATCAATCATATTTCTGCGACTTCTGGTTTTCTTGCAATTCGATCTGGAAGATAGCAAAACTTTAAACGCTCATAACTTCGTAAGGAGACGTCCTAGACCCATCAAACTTTGCAAAATGAAAATCCGTAAAAATAATGCTAGAACCATGAAACTTCGCACAGTAATTCTACGCATGATCAGCTTTCCAAAACGCCATCAATCATATTTCTGCGACGTCTGGTTTTCTTGCAATTCGATCTGGAAGATAGCAAAAATAAATGAAATATAGCTAAACTTTAAATAATCATAATTCCGAAATGGAGCGTCGCAGAGACCTAAAACTTCGCACAGTAATTCTACGCATGATCAGCTTTCCAAAACGCCATCAATCATATTTCTGCGACTTCTGGTTTTCTTGCAATTCGATCTGGAAGATAGCAAAACTTTAAACGCTCATAACTTCGTAAGGAGACGTCCTAGACCCATCAAACTTTGCAAAATGAAAATCCGTAAAAATAATGCTAGAACCATGAAACTTCGCACAGTAATTCTACGCATGATCAGCTTTCCAAAACGCCATCAATCATATTTCTGCGACGTCTGGTTTTCTTGCAATTCGATCTGGAAGATAGCAAAAATAAATGAAATATAGCTAAACTTTAAATGATCATAATTCCGAAATGGAGCGTCGCAGACACCTAAAACTTCGCACAGTAATGCTACGCATGATCAGCTTTCCAAAACGCCATCAATCATATTTCTGCGACTTCTGGTTTTCTTGCAATTCGATCTGGAAGATAGCAAAACTTTAAACGCTCATAACTTCGTAAGGAGACGTCCTAGACCCATCAAACTTTGCAAAATGAAAATCCGTAAAAATAATGCTAGAACCATGAAACTTCGCACAGTAATTCTACGCATGATCAGCTTTCCAAAACGCCATCAATCATATTTCTGCGACGTCTGGTTTTCTTGCAATTCGATCTGGAAGATAGCAAAAATAAATGAAATATAGCTAAACTTTAAATGATCATAATTCCGAAATGGAGCGTCGCAGACACCTAAAACTTCGCACAGTAATTCTACGCATGATCAGCTTTCCAAAACGCCATCAATCATATTTCTGCGACTTCTGGTTTTCTTGCAATTCGATCTGGAAGATAGCAAAACTTTAAACGCTCATAACTTCGTAAGGAGACGTCCTAGACCCATCAAACTTTGCAAAATGAAAATCCGTAAAAATAATGCTAGAACCATGAAACTTCGCACAGTAATTCTACGCATGATCAGCTTTCCAAAACGCCATCAATCATATTTCTGCGACGTCTGGTTTTCTTGCAATTCGATCTGGAAGATAGCAAAAATAAATGAAATATAGCTAAACTTTAAATGATCATAATTCCGAAATGGAGCGTCGCAGACACCTAAAACTTCGCACAGTAATTCTACGCATGATCAGCTTTCCAAAACGCCATCAATCATATTTCTGCGACTTCTGGTTTTCTTGCAATTCGATCTGGAAGATAGCAAAACTTTAAACGCTCATAACTTCGTAAGGAGACGTCCTAGACCCATCAAACTTTGCAAAATGAAAATCCGTAAAAATAATGCTAGAACCATGAAACTTCGCACAGTAATTCTACGCATGATCAGCTTTCCAAAACGCCATCAATCATATTTCTGCGACGTCTGGTTTTCTTGCAATTCGATCTGGAAGATAGCTAAAATAAATGAAATATAGCTAAACTTTAAATGATCATAATTCCGAAATGGAGCGTCGCAGACACCTAAAACTTCGCACAGTAATTCTACGCATGATCAGCTTTCCAAAACGCCATCAATCATATTTCTGCGACTTCTGGTTTTCTTGCAATTCGATCTGGAAGATAGCAAAACTTTAAACGCTCATAACTTCGTAAGGAGACGTCCTAGACCCATCAAACTTTGCAAAATGAAAATCCGTAAAAATAATGCTAGAACCATGAAACTTCGCACAGTAATTCTACGCATGATCAGCTTTCCAAAACGCCATCAATCATATTTCTGCGACGTCTGGTTTTCTTGCAATTCGATCTGGAAGATAGCAAAAATAAATGAAATATAGCTAAACTTTAAATGATCATAATTCCGAAATGGAGCGTCGCAGACACCTAAAACTTCGCACAGTAATTCTACGCATGATCAGCTTTCCAAAACGCCATCAATCATATTTCTGCGACTTCTGGTTTTCTTGCAATTCGATCTGGAAGATAGCAAAACTTTAAACGCTCATAACTTCGTAAGGAGACGTCCTAGACCCATCAAACTTTGCAAAATGAAAATCCGTAAAAATAATGCTAGAACCATGAAACTTCGCACAGTAATTCTACGCATGATCAGCTTTCCAAAACGCCATCAATCATATTTCTGCGACGTCTGGTTTTCTTGCAATTCGATCTGGAAGATAGCAAAAATAAATGAAATATAGCTAAACTTTAAATAATCATAATTCCGAAATGGAGCGTCGCAGAGACCTAAAACTTCGCACAGTAATTCTACGCATGATCAGCTTTCCAAAACGCCATCAATCATATTTCTGCGACTTCTGGTTTTCTTGCAATTCGATCTGGAAGATAGCAAAACTTTAAACGCTCATAACTTCGTAAGGAGACGTCCTAGACCCATCAAACTTTGCAAAATGAAAATCCGTAAAAATAATGCTAGAACCATGAAACTTCGCACAGTAATTCTACGCATGATCAGCTTTCCAAAACGCCATCAATCATATTTCTGCGACGTCTGGTTTTCTTGCAATTCGATCTGGAAGATAGCAAAAATAAATGAAATATAGCTAAACTTTAAATGATCATAATTCCGAAATGGAGCGTCGCAGACACCTAAAACTTCGCACAGTAATGCTACGCATGATCAGCTTTCCAAAACGCCATCAATCATATTTCTGCGACTTCTGGTTTTCTTGCAATTCGATCTGGAAGAGAGCAAAACTTTAAACGCTCATAACTTCGTAAGGAGACGTCCTAGACCCATCAAACTTTGCAAAATGAAAATCCGTAAAAATAATGCTAGAACCATGAAACTTCGCACAGTAATTCTACGCATGATCAGCTTTCCAAAACGCCATCAATCATATTTCTGCGACGTCTGGTTTTCTTGCAATTCGATCTGGAAGATAGCAAAAATAAATGAAATATAGCTAAACTTTAAATGATCATAATTCCGAAATGGAGCGTCGCAGACACCTAAAACTTCGCACAGTAATTCTACGCATGATCAGCTTTCCAAAACGCCATCAATCATATTTCTGCGACTTCTGGTTTTCTTGCAATTCGATCTGGAAGATAGCAAAACTTTAAACGCTCATAACTTCGTAAGGAGACGTCCTAGACCCATCAAACTTTGCAAAATGAAAATCCGTAAAAATAATGCTAGAACCATGAAACTTCGCACAGTAATTCTACGCATGATCAGCTTTCCAAAACGCCATCAATCATATTTCTGCGACGTCTGGTTTTCTTGCAATTCGATCTGGAAGATAGCAAAAATAAATGAAATATAGCTAAACTTTAAATGATCATAATTCCGAAATGGAGCGTCGCAGACACCTAAAACTTCGCACAGTAATTCTACGCATGATCAGCTTTCCAAAACGCCATCAATCATATTTCTGCGACTTCTGGTTTTCTTGCAATTCGATCTGGAAGATAGCAAAACTTTAAACGCTCATAACTTCGTAAGGAGACGTCCTAGACCCATCAAACTTTGCAAAATGAAAATCCGTAAAAATAATGCTAGAACCATGAAACTTCGCACAGTAATTCTACGCATGATCAGCTTTCCAAAACGCCATCAATCATATTTCTGCGACGTCTGGTTTTCTTGCAATTCGATCTGGAAGATAGCAAAAATAAATGAAATATAGCTAAACTTTAAATGATCATAATTCCGAAATGGAGCGTCGCAGACACCTAAAACTTCGCACAGTAATTCTACGCATGATCAGCTTTCCAAAACGCCATCAATCATATTTCTGCGACTTCTGGTTTTCTTGCAATTCGATCTGGAAGATAGCAAAACTTTAAACGCTCATAACTTCGTAAGGAGACGTCCTAGACCCATCAAACTTTGCAAAATGAAAATCCGTAAAAATAATGCTAGAACCATGAAACTTCGCACAGTAATTCTACGCATGATCAGCTTTCCAAAACGCCATCAATCATATTTCTGCGACGTCTGGTTTTCTTGCAATTCGATCTGGAAGATAGCAAAAATAAATGAAATATAGCTAAACTTTAAATGATCATAATTCCGAAATGGAGCGTCGCAGACACCTAAAACTTCGCACAGTAATTCTACGCATGATCAGCTTTCCAAAACGCCATCAATCATATTTCTGCGACTTCTGGTTTTCTTGCAATTCGATCTGGAAGATAGCAAAACTTTAAACGCTCATAACTTCGTAAGGAGACGTCCTAGACCCATCAAACTTTGCAAAATGAAAATCCGTAAAAATAATGCTAGAACCATGAAACTTCGCACAGTAATTCTACGCATGATCAGCTTTCCAAAACGCCATCAATCATATTTCTGCGACGTCTGGTTTTCTTGCAATTCGATCTGGAAGATAGCAAAAATAAATGAAATATAGCTAAACTTTAAATGATCATAATTCCGAAATGGAGCGTCGCAGACACCTAAAACTTCGCACAGTAATGCTACGCATGATCAGCTTTCCAAAACGCCATCAATCATATTTCTGCGACTTCTGGTTTTCTTGCAATTCGATCTGGAAGATAGCAAAACTTTAAACGCTCATAACTTCGTAAGGAGACGTCCTAGACCCATCAAACTTTGCAAAATGAAAATCCGTAAAAATAATGCTAGAACCATGAAACTTCGCACAGTAATTCTACGCATGATCAGCTTTCCAAAACGCCATCAATCATATTTCTGCGACGTCTGGTTTTCTTGCAATTCGATCTGGAAGATAGCAAAAATAAATGAAATATAGCTAAACTTTAAATGATCATAATTCCGAAATGGAGCGTCGCAGACACCTAAAACTTCGCACAGTAATTCTACGCATGATCAGCTTTCCAAAACGCCATCAATCATATTTCTGCGACTTCTGGTTTTCTTGCAATTCGATCTGGAAGATAGCAAAACTTTAAACGCTCATAACTTCGTAAGGAGACGTCCTAGACCCATCAAACTTTGCAAAATGAAAATCCGTAAAAATAATGCTAGAACCATGAAACTTCGCACAGTAATTCTACGCATGATCAGCTTTCCAAAACGCCATCAATCATATTTCTGCGACGTCTGGTTTTCTTGCAATTCGATCTGGAAGATAGCAAAAATAAATGAAATATAGCTAAACTTTAAATGATCATAATTCCGAAATGGAGCGTCGCAGACACCTAAAACTTCGCACAGTAATTCTACGCATGATCAGCTTTCCAAAACGCCATCAATCATATTTCTGCGACTTCTGGTTTTCTTGCAATTCGATCTGGAAGATAGCAAAACTTTAAACGCTCATAACTTCGTAAGGAGACGTCCTAGACCCATCAAACTTTGCAAAATGAAAATCCGTAAAAATAATGCTAGAACCATGAAACTTCGCACAGTAATTCTACGCATGATCAGCTTTCCAAAACGCCATCAATCATATTTCTGCGACGTCTGGTTTTCTTGCAATTCGATCTGGAAGATAGCAAAAATAAATGAAATATAGCTAAACTTTAAATGATCATAATTCCGAAATGGAGCGTCGCAGACACCTAAAACTTCGCACAGTAATTCTACGCATGATCAGCTTTCCAAAACGCCATCAATCATATTTCTGCGACTTCTGGTTTTCTTGCAATTCGATCTGGAAGATAGCAAAACTTTAAACGCTCATAACTTCGTAAGGAGACGTCCTAGACCCATCAAACTTTGCAAAATGAAAATCCGTAAAAATAATGCTAGAACCATGAAACTTCGCACAGTAATTCTACGCATGATCAGCTTTCCAAAACGCCATCAATCATATTTCTGCGACGTCTGGTTTTCTTGCAATTCGATCTGGAAGATAGCAAAAATAAATGAAATATAGCTAAACTTTAAATGATCATAATTCCGAAATGGAGCGTCGCAGACACCTAAAACTTCGCACAGTAATTCTACGCATGATCAGCTTTCCAAAACGCCATCAATCATATTTCTGCGACTTCTGGTTTTCTTGCAATTCGATCTGGAAGATAGCAAAACTTTAAACGCTCATAACTTCGTAAGGAGACGTCCTAGACCCATCAAACTTTGCAAAATGAAAATCCGTAAAAATAATGCTAGAACCATGAAACTTCGCACAGTAATTCTACGCATGATCAGCTTTCCAAAACGCCATCAATCATATTTCTGCGACGTCTGGTTTTCTTGCAATTCGATCTGGAAGATAGCAAAAATAAATGAAATATAGCTAAACTTTAAATGATCATAATTCCGAAATGGAGCGTCGCAGACACCTAAAACTTCGCACAGTAATTCTACGCATGATCAGCTTTCCAAAACGCCATCAATCATATTTCTGCGACTTCTGGTTTTCTTGCAATTCGATCTGGAAGATAGCAAAACTTTAAACGCTCATAACTTCGTAAGGAGACGTCCTAGACCCATCAAACTTTGCAAAATGAAAATCCGTAAAAATAATGCTAGAACCATGAAACTTCGCACAGTAATTCTACGCATGATCAGCTTTCCAAAACGCCATCAATCATATTTCTGCGACGTCTGGTTTTCTTGCAATTCGATCTGGAAGATAGCAAAAATAAATGAAATATAGCTAAACTTTAAATGATCATAATTCCGAAATGGAGCGTCGCAGACACCTAAAACTTCGCACAGTAATTCTACGCATGATCAGCTTTCCAAAACGCCATCAATCATATTTCTGCGACTTCTGGTTTTCTTGCAATTCGATCTGGAAGATAGCAAAACTTTAAACGCTCATAACTTCGTAAGGAGACGTCCTAGACCCATCAAACTTTGCAAAATGAAAATCCGTAAAAATAATGCTAGAACCATGAAACTTCGCACAGTAATTCTACGCATGATCAGCTTTCCAAAACGCCATCAATCATATTTCTGCGACGTCTGGTTTTCTTGCAATTCGATCTGGAAGATAGCAAAAATAAATGAAATATAGCTAAACTTTAAATGATCATAATTCCGAAATGGAGCGTCGCAGACACCTAAAACTTCGCACAGTAATTCTACGCATGATCAGCTTTCCAGAACGCCATCAATCATATTTCTGCGACGTCTGGTTTTCTTGCAATTCGATCTGGAAGATAGCAAAACTTTAAACGCTCATAACTTCGTAAGGAGACGTCCTAGACCCATCAAACTTTGCAAAATGAAAATCCGTAAAAATAATGCTAGAACCATGAAACTTCGCACAGTAGTTCTACGCATGATCAGCTTTCCAAAACGCCATCAATCATATTTCTACGACGTCTGGTTTTCTTGCAATTCGATCTGGAAGATAGCAAAAATAAATGAAATATAGCTAAACTTTAAATGATCATAATTCCGAAATGGAGCGTCGCAGACACCTAAAACTTCGCACAGTAATTCTACGCATGATCAGCTTTCCAAAACGCCATCAATCATATTTCTGCGACTTCTGGTTTTCTTGCAATTCGATCTGGAAGATAGCAAAACTTTAAACGCTCATAACTTCGTAAGGAGACGTCCTAGACCCATCAAACTTTGCAAAATGAAAATCCGTAAAAATAATGCTAGAACCATGAAACTTCGCACAGTAATTCTACGCATGATCAGCTTTCCAAAACGCCATCAATCATATTTCTGCGACGTCTGGTTTTCTTGCAATTCGATCTGGAAGATAGCAAAAATAAATGAAATATAGCTAAACTTTAAATGATCATAATTCCGAAATGGAGCGTCGCAGACACCTAAAACTTCGCACAGTAATTCTACGCATGATCAGCTTTCCAAAACGCCATCAATCATATTTCTGCGACTTCTGGTTTTCTTGCAATTCGATCTGGAAGATAGCAAAACTTTAAACGCTCATAACTTCGTAAGGAGACGTCCTAGACCCATCAAACTTTGCAAAATGAAAATCCGTAAAAATAATGCTAGAACCATGAAACTTCGCACAGTAATTCTACGCATGATCAGCTTTCCAAAACGCCATCAATCATATTTCTGCGACGTCTGGTTTTCTTGCAATTCGATCTGGAAGATAGCAAAAATAAATGAAATATAGCTAAACTTTAAATGATCATAATTCCGAAATGGAGCGTCGCAGACACCTAAAACTTCGCACAGTAATTCTACGCATGATCAGCTTTCCAGAACGCCATCAATCATATTTCTGCGACGTCTGGTTTTCTTGCAATTCGATCTGGAAGATAGCAAAACTTTAAACGCTCATAACTTCGTAAGGAGACGTCCTAGACCCATCAAACTTTGCAAAATGAAAATCCGTAAAAATAATGCTAGAACCATGAAACTTCGCACAGTAGTTCTACGCATGATCAGCTTTCCAAAACGCCATCAATCATATTTCTGCGACTTCTGGTTTTCTTGCAATTCGATCTGGAAGATAGCAAAACTTTAAACGCTCATAACTTCGTAAGGAGACGTCCTAGACCCATCAAACTTTGCAAAATGAAAATCCGTAAAAATAATGCTAGAACCATGAAACTTCGCACAGTAATTCTACGCATGATCAGCTTTCCAAAACGCCATCAATCATATTTCTGCGACTTCTGGTTTTCTTGCAATTCGATCTGGAAGATAGCAAAACTTTAAACGCTCATAACTTCGTAAGGAGACGTCCTAGACCCATCAAACTTTGCAAAATGAAAATCCGTAAAAATAATGCTAGAACCATGAAACTTCGCACAGTAATTCTACGCATGATCAGCTTTCCAAAACGCCATCAATCATATTTCTGCGACGTCTGGTTTTCTTGCAATTCGATCTGGAAGATAGCAAAAATAAATGAAATATAGCTAAACTTTAAATGATCATAATTCCGAAATGGAGCGTCGCAGACACCTAAAACTTCGCACAGTAATTCTACGCATGATCAGCTTTCCAGAACGCCATCAATCATATTTCTGCGACGTCTGGTTTTCTTGCAATTCGATCTGGAAGATAGCAAAACTTTAAACGCTCATAACTTCGTAAGGAGACGTCCTAGACCCATCAAACTTTGCAAAATGAAAATCCGTAAAAATAATGCTAGAACCATGAAACTTCGCACAGTAGTTCTACGCATGATCAGCTTTCCAAAACGCCATCAATCATATTTCTACGACGTCTGGTTTTCTTGCAATTCGATCTGGAAGATAGCAAAAATAAATGAAATATAGCTAAACTTTAAATGATCATAATTCCGAAATGGAGCGTCGCAGACACCTAAAACTTCGCACAGTAATTCTACGCATGATCAGCTTTCCAAAACGCCATCAATCATATTTCTGCGACTTCTGGTTTTCTTGCAATTCGATCTGGAAGATAGCAAAACTTTAAACGCTCATAACTTCGTAAGGAGACGTCCTAGACCCATCAAACTTTGCAAAATGAAAATCCGTAAAAATAATGCTAGAACCATGAAACTTCGCACAGTAATTCTACGCATGATCAGCTTTCCAAAACGCCATCAATCATATTTCTGCGACGTCTGGTTTTCTTGCAATTCGATCTGGAAGATAGCAAAAATAAATGAAATATAGCTAAACTTTAAATGATCATAATTCCGAAATGGAGCGTCGCAGACACCTAAAACTTCGCACAGTAATTCTACGCATGATCAGCTTTCCAGAACGCCATCAATCATATTTCTGCGACGTCTGGTTTTCTTGCAATTCGATCTGGAAGATAGCAAAACTTTAAACGCTCATAACTTCGTAAGGAGACGTCCTAGACCCATCAAACTTTGCAAAATGAAAATCCGTAAAAATAATGCTAGAACCATGAAACTTCGCACAGTAGTTCTACGCATGATCAGCTTTCCAAAACGCCATCAATCATATTTCTGCGACTTCTGGTTTTCTTGCAATTCGATCTGGAAGATAGCAAAACTTTAAACGCTCATAACTTCGTAAGGAGACGTCCTAGACCCATCAAACTTTGCAAAATGAAAATCCGTAAAAATAATGCTAGAACCATGAAACTTCGCACAGTAATTCTACGCATGATCAGCTTTCCAAAACGCCATCAATCATATTTCTGCGACGTCTGGTTTTCTTGCAATTCGATCTGGAAGATAGCAAAAATAAATGAAATATAGCTAAACTTTAAATGATCATAATTCCGAAATGGAGCGTCGCAGACACCTAAAACTTCGCACAGTAATTCTACGCATGATCAGCTTTCCAGAACGCCATCAATCATATTTCTGCGACGTCTGGTTTTCTTGCAATTCGATCTGGAAGATAGCAAAAATAAATGAAATATAGCTAAACTTTAAATGATCATAATTCCGAAATGGAGCGTCGCAGACACCTAAAACTTCGCACAGTAATTCTACGCATGATCAGCTTTCCAAAACGCCATCAATCATATTTCTGCGACGTCTGGTTTTCTTGCAATTCGATCTGGAAGATAGCAAAAATAAATGAAATATAGCTAAACTTTAAATGATCATAATTCCGAAATGGAGCGTCGCAGACACCTAAAACTTCGCACAGTAATTCTACGCATGATCAGCTTTCCAGAACGCCATCAATCATATTTCTGCGACGTCTGGTTTTCTTGCAATTCGATCTGGAAGATAGCAAAAATAAATGAAATATAGCTAAACTTTAAATGATCATAATTCCGAAATGGAGCATCGCAGACACCTAAAACTTCGCACAGTAATTCTACGCATGATCAGCTTTCCAGAACGCCATCAATCATATTTCTGCGACGTCTGGTTTTCTTGCAATTCGATCTGGAAGATAGCAAAACTTTAAACGCTCATAACTTCGTAAGGAGACGTCCTAGACCCATCAAACTTTGCAAAATGAAAATCCGTAAAAATAATGCTAGAACCATGAAACTTCGCACAGTAGTTCTACGCATGATCAGCTTTCCAAAACGCCATCAATCATATTTCTGCGACTTCTGGTTTTCTTGCAATTCGATCTGGAAGATAGCAAAACTTTAAACGCTCATAACTTCGTAAGGAGACGTCCTAGACCCATCAAACTTTGCAAAATGAAAATCCGTAAAAATAATGCTAGAACCATGAAACTTCGCACAGTAATTCTACGCATGATCAGCTTTCCAAAACGCCATCAATCATATTTCTGCGACTTCTGGTTTTCTTGCAATTCGATCTGGAAGATAGCAAAACTTTAAACGCTCATAACTTCGTAAGGAGACGTCCTAGACCCATCAAACTTTGCAAAATGAAAATCCGTAAAAATAATGCTAGAACCATGAAACTTCGCACAGTAATTCTACGCATGATCAGCTTTCCAAAACGCCATCAATCATATTTCTGCGACGTCTGGTTTTCTTGCAATTCGATCTGGAAGATAGCAAAAATAAATGAAATATAGCTAAACTTTAAATGATCATAATTCCGAAATGGAGCGTCGCAGACACCTAAAACTTCGCACAGTAATTCTACGCATGATCAGCTTTCCAAAACGCCATCAATCATATTTCTGCGACTTCTGGTTTTCTTGCAATTCGATCTGGAAGATAGCAAAACTTTAAACGCTCATAACTTCGTAAGGAGACGTCCTAGACCCATCAAACTTTGCAAAATGAAAATCCGTAAAAATAATGCTAGAACCATGAAACTTCGCACAGTAATTCTACGCATGATCAGCTTTCCAAAACGCCATCAATCATATTTCTGCGACGTCTGGTTTTCTTGCAATTCGATCTGGAAGATAGCAAAAATAAATGAAATATAGCTAAACTTTAAATGATCATAATTCCGAAATGGAGCGTCGCAGACACCTAAAACTTCGCACAGTAATTCTACGCATGATCAGCTTTCCAGAACGCCATCAATCATATTTCTGCGACGTCTGGTTTTCTTGCAATTCGATCTGGAAGATAGCAAAACTTTAAACGCTCATAACTTCGTAAGGAGACGTCCTAGACCCATCAAACTTTGCAAAATGAAAATCCGTAAAAATAATGCTAGAACCATGAAACTTCGCACAGTAGTTCTACGCATGATCAGCTTTCCAAAACGCCATCAATCATATTTCTGCGACTTCTGGTTTTCTTGCAATTCGATCTGGAAGATAGCAAAACTTTAAACGCTCATAACTTCGTAAGGAGACGTCCTAGACCCATCAAACTTTGCAAAATGAAAATCCGTAAAAATAATGCTAGAACCATGAAACTTCGCACAGTAATTCTACGCATGATCAGCTTTCCAAAACGCCATCAATCATATTTCTGCGACGTCTGGTTTTCTTGCAATTCGATCTGGAAGATAGCAAAAATAAATGAAATATAGCTAAACTTTAAATGATCATAATTCCGAAATGGAGCGTCGCAGACACCTAAAACTTCGCACAGTAATTCTACGCATGATCAGCTTTCCAAAACGCCATCAATCATATTTCTGCGACGTCTGGTTTTCTTGCAATTCGATCTGGAAGATAGCAAAAATAAATGAAATATAGCTAAACTTTAAATGATCATAATTCCGAAATGGAGCGTCGCAGACACCTAAAACTTCGCACAGTAATTCTACGCATGATCAGCTTTCCAGAACGCCATCAATCATATTTCTGCGACGTCTGGTTTTCTTGCAATTCGATCTGGAAGATAGCAAAACTTTAAACGCTCATAACTTCGTAAGGAGACGTCCTAGACCCATCAAACTTTACAAAATGAAAATCCGTAAAAATAATGCTAGAACCATGAAACTTCGCACAGTAGTTCTACGCATGATCAGCTTTCCAAAACGCCATCAATCATATTTCTGCGACGTCTGGTTTTCTTGCAATTCGATCTGGAAGATAGCAAAACTTTAAACGCTCATAACTTCGTAAGGAGACGTCCTAGACCCATCAAACTTTGCAAAATGAAAATCCGTAAAAATAATGCTAGAACCATGAAACTTCGCACAGTAATTCTACGCATGATCAGCTTTCCAAAACGCCATCAATCATATTTCTGCGACGTCTGGTTTTCTTGCAATTCGATCTGGAAGATAGCAAAAATAAATGAAATATAGCTAAACTTTAAATGATCATAATTCCGAAATGGAGCGTCGCAGACACCTAAAACTTCGCACAGTAATTCTACGCATGATCAGCTTTCCAGAACGCCGTCGTAAGGAGACGTCCTAGACCCATCAAACTTTGCAAAATGAAAATCCGTAAAAATAATGCTAGAACCATGAAACTTCGCACAGTAATTCTACGCATGATCAGCTTTCCAGAACGCCATCAATCATATTTCTGCGACGTCTGGTTTTCTTGCAATTCGATCTGGAAGATAGCAAAACTTTAAACGCTCATAACTTCGTAAGGAGACGTCCTAGACCCATCAAACTTTGCAAAATGAAAATCCGTAAAAATAATGCTAGAACCATGAAACTTCGCACAGTAATTCTACGCATGATCAGCTTTCCAAAACGCCATCAATCATATTTCTGCGACGTCTGGTTTTCTTGCAATTCGATCTGGAAGATAGCAAAAATAAATGAAATATAGCTAAACTTTAAATGATCATAATTCCGAAATGGAGCGTCGCAGACACCTAAAACTTCGCACAGTAATTCTACGCATGATCAGCTTTCCAGAACGCCATCAATCATATTTCTGCGACGTCTGGTTTTCTTGCAATTCGATCTGGAAGATAGCAAAACTTTAAACGCTCATAACTTCGTAAGGAGACGTCCTAGACCCATCAAACTTTGCAAAATGAAAATCCGTAAAAATAATGCTAGAACCATGAAACTTCGCACAGTAGTTCTACGCATGATCAGCTTTCCAAAACGCCATCAATCATATTTCTGCGACTTCTGGTTTTCTTGCAATTCGATCTGGAAGATAGCAAAACTTTAAACGCTCATAACTTCGTAAGGAGACGTCCTAGACCCATCAAACTTTGCAAAATGAAAATCCGTAAAAATAATGCTAGAACCATGAAACTTCGCACAGTAATTCTACGCATGATCAGCTTTCCAGAACGCCATCAATCATATTTCTGCGACGTCTGGTTTTCTTGCAATTCGATCTGGAAGATAGCAAAACTTTAAACGCTCATAACTTCGTAAGGAGACGTCCTAGACCCATCAAACTTTGCAAAATGAAAATCCGTAAAAATAATGCTAGAACCATGAAACTTCGCACAGTAGTTCTACGCATGATCAGCTTTCCAAAACGCCATCAATCATATTTCTAAGACGTCTGGTTTTCTTGCAATTCGATCTGGAAGATAGCAAAAATAAATGAAATATAGCTAAACTTTAAATGATCATAATTCCGAAATGGAGCGTCGCAGACACCTAAAACTTCGCACAGTAATTCTACGCATGATCAGCTTTCCAGAACGCCATCAATCATATTTCTGCGACGTCTGGTTTTCTTGCAATTCGATCTGGAAGATAGCAAAACTTTAAACGCTCATAACTTCGTAAGGAGACGTCCTAGACCCATCAAACTTTGCAAAATGAAAATCCGTAAAAATAATGCTAGAACCATGAAACTTCGCACAGTAGTTCTACGCATGATCAGCTTTCCAAAACGCCATCAATCTTTTTTTGTGCGACTTCTGGTTTTCTTGCAATTCGATCTGGAAGATAGCAAAACTTTAAACGCTCATAACTTCGTAAGGAGACGTCCTAGACCCATCAAACTTTGCAAAATGAAAATCCGTAAAAATAATGCTAGAACCATGAAACTTCGCACAGTAATTCTACGCATGATCAGCTTTCCAAAACGCCATCAATCATATTTCTGCGACGTCTGGTTTTCTTGCAATTCGATCTGGAAGATAGCAAAAATAAATGAAATATAGCTAAACTTTAAATGATCATAATTCCGAAATGGAGCGTCGCAGACACCTAAAACTTCGCACAGTAATTCTACGCATGATCAGCTTTCCAAAACGCCATCAATCATATTTCTGCGACGTCTGGTTTTCTTGCAATTCGATCTGGAAGATAGCAAAAATAAATGAAATATAGCTAAACTTTAAATGATCATAATTCCGAAATGGAGCGTCGCAGACACCTAAAACTTCGCACAGTAATTCTACGCATGATCAGCTTTCCAGAACGCCATCAATCATATTTCTGCGACGTCTGGTTTTCTTGCAATTCGATCTGGAAGATAGCAAAACTTTAAACGCTCATAACTTCGTAAGGAGACGTCCTAGACCCATCAAACTTTGCAAAATGAAAATCCGTAAAAATAATGCTAGAACCATGAAACTTCGCACAGTAGTTCTACGCATGATCAGCTTTCCAAAACGCCATCAATCATATTTCTGCGACGTCTGGTTTTCTTGCAATTCGATCTGGAAGATAGCAAAAATAAATGAAATATAGCTAAACTTTAAATGATCATAATTCCGAAATGGAGCGTCGCAGACACCTAAAACTTCGCACAGTAATTCTACGCATGATCAGCTTTCCAGAACGCCATCAATCATATTTCTGCGACGTCTGGTTTTCTTGCAATTCGATCTGGAAGATAGCAAAAATAAATGAAATATAGCTAAACTTTAAATGATCATAATTCCGAAATGGAGCGTCGCAGACACCTAAAACTTCGCACAGTAATTCTACGCATGATCAGCTTTCCAGAACGCCGTCGTAAGGAGACGTCCTAGACCCATCAAACTTTGCAAAATGAAAATCCGTAAAAATAATGCTAGAACCATGAAACTTCGCACAGTAATTCTACGCATGATCAGCTTTCCAGAACGCCATCAATCATATTTCTGCGACGTCTGGTTTTCTTGCAATTCGATCTGGAAGATAGCAAAACTTTAAACGCTCATAACTTCGTAAGGAGACGTCCTAGACCCATCAAACTTTGCAAAATGAAAATCCGTAAAAATAATGCTAGAACCATGAAACTTCGCACAGTAATTCTACGCATGATCAGCTTTCCAAAACGCCATCAATCATATTTCTGCGACGTCTGGTTTTCTTGCAATTCGATCTGGAAGATAGCAAAAATAAATGAAATATAGCTAAACTTTAAATGATCATAATTCCGAAATGGAGCGTCGCAGACACCTAAAACTTCGCACAGTAATTCTACGCATGATCAGCTTTCCAGAACGCCATCAATCATATTTCTGCGACGTCTGGTTTTCTTGCAATTCGATCTGGAAGATAGCAAAACTTTAAACGCTCATAACTTCGTAAGGAGACGTCCTAGACCCATCAAACTTTGCAAAATGAAAATCCGTAAAAATAATGCTAGAACCATGAAACTTCGCACAGTAGTTCTACGCATGATCAGCTTTCCAAAACGCCATCAATCATATTTCTGCGACTTCTGGTTTTCTTGCAATTCGATCTGGAAGATAGCAAAACTTTAAACGCTCATAACTTCGTAAGGAGACGTCCTAGACCCATCAAACTTTGCAAAATGAAAATCCGTAAAAATAATGCTAGAACCATGAAACTTCGCACAGTAATTCTACGCATGATCAGCTTTCCAGAACGCCATCAATCATATTTCTGCGACGTCTGGTTTTCTTGCAATTCGATCTGGAAGATAGCAAAACTTTAAACGCTCATAACTTCGTAAGGAGACGTCCTAGACCCATCAAACTTTGCAAAATGAAAATCCGTAAAAATAATGCTAGAACCATGAAACTTCGCACAGTAGTTCTACGCATGATCAGCTTTCCAAAACGCCATCAATCATATTTCTAAGACGTCTGGTTTTCTTGCAATTCGATCTGGAAGATAGCAAAAATAAATGAAATATAGCTAAACTTTAAATGATCATAATTCCGAAATGGAGCGTCGCAGACACCTAAAACTTCGCACAGTAATTCTACGCATGATCAGCTTTCCAGAACGCCATCAATCATATTTCTGCGACGTCTGGTTTTCTTGCAATTCGATCTGGAAGATAGCAAAACTTTAAACGCTCATAACTTCGTAAGGAGACGTCCTAGACCCATCAAACTTTGCAAAATGAAAATCCGTAAAAATAATGCTAGAACCATGAAACTTCGCACAGTAGTTCTACGCATGATCAGCTTTCCAAAACGCCATCAATCTTTTTTTGTGCGACTTCTGGTTTTCTTGCAATTCGATCTGGAAGATAGCAAAACTTTAAACGCTCATAACTTCGTAAGGAGACGTCCTAGACCCATCAAACTTTGCAAAATGAAAATCCGTAAAAATAATGCTAGAACCATGAAACTTCGCACAGTAATTCTACGCATGATCAGCTTTCCAAAACGCCATCAATCATATTTCTGCGACGTCTGGTTTTCTTGCAATTCGATCTGGAAGATAGCAAAAATAAATGAAATATAGCTAAACTTTAAATGATCATAATTCCGAAATGGAGCGTCGCAGACACCTAAAACTTCGCACAGTAATTCTACGCATGATCAGCTTTCCAAAACGCCATCAATCATATTTCTGCGACGTCTGGTTTTCTTGCAATTCGATCTGGAAGATAGCAAAAATAAATGAAATATAGCTAAACTTTAAATGATCATAATTCCGAAATGGAGCGTCGCAGACACCTAAAACTTCGCACAGTAATTCTACGCATGATCAGCTTTCCAGAACGCCATCAATCATATTTCTGCGACGTCTGGTTTTCTTGCAATTCGATCTGGAAGATAGCAAAACTTTAAACGCTCATAACTTCGTAAGGAGACGTCGACGAGATGATTTTTCAGCGAAAAATTTTCTTCAACGAAAAACATAACTTGGCCAAGTGGAATATAAGGTTCGATAGCCTACTCCAATATCTTTCATAATCAGTAAAAACTTTTAGTGCACTCGCAAGGGTTTGGTCACCATGGTCATTTGAAGTTGGCCTTACCCATTGCAATTGTGTTATCTTCATGATTTTTCAGCAAAAAGTTTTCTTCAACGAAAAACATAACTTGGCCAAGTGGAATATAAGGTTCGATAGTCTACTACAATATCTTTCATAATCAGTAAAAACATTTAGTGCACTCGGAAGGGTTTGGTCACCATGGTCATTTGAAGTTGGCCTTACCCAGTGCAATTTTTCATGATTTTTCAGCGAAAAATTTTCTTCAACGAAAAACATAATTGGCCAAGTGGAATATAAGGTTCGATAGCCTACTCCAATACCTTTCATAATCAGTAAAAACATTTAGTGCACTCGGAAGGGTTTGGTCACCATGGTCATTTGAAGTTGGCCTTACCCAGTGCAATTTTTCATGATTTTTCAGCGTAAAATTTTCTTCAACGAAAAACATAACTTGGCCAAGTGGAATATAAGGTTCGATAGCTTACTTCAATACCTTTCATAATCAGTAAAAACTTTTAGTGCACTCGGAAGGGGTTGGTCACCATGGTCATTTGAAGTTGGCCTTACCCAGTGCAATTTTTCATGATTTTTCAGCGAAAAATTTTCTTCAACGAAAAACATAACTTGGCCAAGTGGAATATAAGGTTCGATAGCCTACTCCAATATCTTTCATAATCAGTAAAAACTTTTAGTGCACTCGCAAGGGTTTGGTCACCATGGTCATTTGAAGTTGGCCTTACCCATTGCAATTGTGTTATCTTCATGATTTTTCAGCAAAAAGTTTTCTTCAACGAAAAACATAACTTGGCCAAGTGGAATATAAGGTTCGATAGTCTACTACAATATCTTTCATAATCAGTAAAAACTTTTAGTGCACTCCGTAAAATCCGTAAAAATAATGCTAGAACCATGAAACTTCGCACAGTAATTCTACGCATGATCAGCTTTCCAGAACGCCATCAATCATATTTCTGCGACGTCTGGTTTTCTTGCAATTCGATCTGGAAGATAGCAAAACTTTAAACGCTCAGAACTTCGTAAGGAGACGTCCTAGACCCATCAAACTTTGCAAAATGAAAATCCGTAAAAATAATGCTAGAACCATGAAACTTCGCACAGTAGTTCTACGCATGATCAGCTTTCCAAAACGCCATCAATCATATTTCTAAGACGTCTGGTTTTCTTGCAATTCGATCTGGAAGATAGCAAAAATAAATGAAATATAGCTAAACTTTAAATGATCATAATTCCGAAATGGAGCGTCGCAGACACCTAAAACTTCGCACAGTAATTCTACGCATGATCAGCTTTCCAGAACGCCATCAATCATATTTCTGCGACGTCTGGTTTTCTTGCAATTCGATCTGGAAGATAGCAAAAATAAATGAAATATAGCTAAACTTTAAATGATCATAATTCCGAAATGGAGCGTCGCAGACACCTAAAACTTCGCACAGTAATTCTACGCATGATCAGCTTTCCAGAACGCCATCAATCATATTTCTGCGACGTCTGGTTTTCTTGCAATTCGATCTGGAAGATAGCAAAACTTTAAACGCTCATAACTTCGTAAGGAGACGTCCTAGACCCATCAAACTTTGCAAAATGAAAATCCGTAAAAATAATGCTAGAACCATGAAACTTCGCACAGTAGTTCTACGCATGATCAGCTTTCCAAAACGCCATCAATCATATTTCTGCGACTTCTGGTTTTCTTGCAATTCGATCTGGAAGATAGCAAAACTTTAAACGCTCATAACTTCGTAAGGAGACGTCCTAGACCCATCAAACTTTGCAAAATGAAAATCCGTAAAAATAATGCTAGAACCATGAAACTTCGCACAGTAATTCTACGCATGATCAGCTTTCCAAAACGCCATCAATCATATTTCTGCGACTTCTGGTTTTCTTGCAATTCGATCTGGAAGATAGCAAAACTTTAAACGCTCATAACTTCGTAAGGAGACGTCCTAGACCCATCAAACTTTGCAAAATGAAAATCCGTAAAAATAATGCTAGAACCATGAAACTTCGCACAGTAATTCTACGCATGATCAGCTTTCCAAAACGCCATCAATCATATTTCTGCGACGTCTGGTTTTCTTGCAATTCGATCTGGAAGATAGCAAAAATAAATGAAATATAGCTAAACTTTAAATGATCATAATTCCGAAATGGAGCGTCGCAGACACCTAAAACTTCGCACAGTAATTCTACGCATGATCAGCTTTCCAAAACGCCATCAATCATATTTCTGCGACTTCTGGTTTTCTTGCAATTCGATCTGGAAGATAGCAAAACTTTAAACGCTCATAACTTCGTAAGGAGACGTCCTAGACCCATCAAACTTTGCAAAATGAAAATCCGTAAAAATAATGCTAGAACCATGAAACTTCGCACAGTAATTCTACGCATGATCAGCTTTCCAAAACGCCATCAATCATATTTCTGCGACGTCTGGTTTTCTTGCAATTCGATCTGGAAGATAGCAAAAATAAATGAAATATAGCTAAACTTTAAATGATCATAATTCCGAAATGGAGCGTCGCAGACACCTAAAACTTCGCACAGTAATTCTACGCATGATCAGCTTTCCAGAACGCCATCAATCATATTTCTGCGACGTCTGGTTTTCTTGCAATTCGATCTGGAAGATAGCAAAACTTTAAACGCTCATAACTTCGTAAGGAGACGTCCTAGACCCATCAAACTTTGCAAAATGAAAATCCGTAAAAATAATGCTAGAACCATGAAACTTCGCACAGTAGTTCTACGCATGATCAGCTTTCCAAAACGCCATCAATCATATTTCTGCGACTTCTGGTTTTCTTGCAATTCGATCTGGAAGATAGCAAAACTTTAAACGCTCATAACTTCGTAAGGAGACGTCCTAGACCCATCAAACTTTGCAAAATGAAAATCCGTAAAAATAATGCTAGAACCATGAAACTTCGCACAGTAATTCTACGCATGATCAGCTTTCCAAAACGCCATCAATCATATTTCTGCGACGTCTGGTTTTCTTGCAATTCGATCTGGAAGATAGCAAAAATAAATGAAATATAGCTAAACTTTAAATGATCATAATTCCGAAATGGAGCGTCGCAGACACCTAAAACTTCGCACAGTAATTCTACGCATGATCAGCTTTCCAAAACGCCATCAATCATATTTCTGCGACGTCTGGTTTTCTTGCAATTCGATCTGGAAGATAGCAAAAATAAATGAAATATAGCTAAACTTTAAATGATCATAATTCCGAAATGGAGCGTCGCAGACACCTAAAACTTCGCACAGTAATTCTACGCATGATCAGCTTTCCAGAACGCCATCAATCATATTTCTGCGACGTCTGGTTTTCTTGCAATTCGATCTGGAAGATAGCAAAACTTTAAACGCTCATAACTTCGTAAGGAGACGTCCTAGACCCATCAAACTTTACAAAATGAAAATCCGTAAAAATAATGCTAGAACCATGAAACTTCGCACAGTAGTTCTACGCATGATCAGCTTTCCAAAACGCCATCAATCATATTTCTGCGACGTCTGGTTTTCTTGCAATTCGATCTGGAAGATAGCAAAACTTTAAACGCTCATAACTTCGTAAGGAGACGTCCTAGACCCATCAAACTTTGCAAAATGAAAATCCGTAAAAATAATGCTAGAACCATGAAACTTCGCACAGTAATTCTACGCATGATCAGCTTTCCAAAACGCCATCAATCATATTTCTGCGACGTCTGGTTTTCTTGCAATTCGATCTGGAAGATAGCAAAAATAAATGAAATATAGCTAAACTTTAAATGATCATAATTCCGAAATGGAGCGTCGCAGACACCTAAAACTTCGCACAGTAATTCTACGCATGATCAGCTTTCCAGAACGCCGTCGTAAGGAGACGTCCTAGACCCATCAAACTTTGCAAAATGAAAATCCGTAAAAATAATGCTAGAACCATGAAACTTCGCACAGTAATTCTACGCATGATCAGCTTTCCAGAACGCCATCAATCATATTTCTGCGACGTCTGGTTTTCTTGCAATTCGATCTGGAAGATAGCAAAACTTTAAACGCTCATAACTTCGTAAGGAGACGTCCTAGACCCATCAAACTTTGCAAAATGAAAATCCGTAAAAATAATGCTAGAACCATGAAACTTCGCACAGTAATTCTACGCATGATCAGCTTTCCAAAACGCCATCAATCATATTTCTGCGACGTCTGGTTTTCTTGCAATTCGATCTGGAAGATAGCAAAAATAAATGAAATATAGCTAAACTTTAAATGATCATAATTCCGAAATGGAGCGTCGCAGACACCTAAAACTTCGCACAGTAATTCTACGCATGATCAGCTTTCCAGAACGCCATCAATCATATTTCAGCGACGTCTGGTTTTCTTGCAATTCGATCTGGAAGATAGCAAAACTTTAAACGCTCATAACTTCGTAAGGAGACGTCCTAGACCCATCAAACTTTGCAAAATGAAAATCCGTAAAAATAATGCTAGAACCATGAAACTTCGCACAGTAGTTCTACGCATGATCAGCTTTCCAAAACGCCATCAATCATATTTCTGCGACTTCTGGTTTTCTTGCAATTCGATCTGGAAGATAGCAAAACTTTAAACGCTCATAACTTCGTAAGGAGACGTCCTAGACCCATCAAACTTTGCAAAATGAAAATCCGTAAAAATAATGCTAGAACCATGAAACTTCGCACAGTAATTCTACGCATGATCAGCTTTCCAGAACGCCATCAATCATATTTCTGCGACGTCTGGTTTTCTTGCAATTCGATCTGGAAGATAGCAAAACTTTAAACGCTCATAACTTCGTAAGGAGACGTCCTAGACCCATCAAACTTTGCAAAATGAAAATCCGTAAAAATAATGCTAGAACCATGAAACTTCGCACAGTAGTTCTACGCATGATCAGCTTTCCAAAACGCCATCAATCATATTTCTAAGACGTCTGGTTTTCTTGCAATTCGATCTGGAAGATAGCAAAAATAAATGAAATATAGCTAAACTTTAAATGATCATAATTCCGAAATGGAGCGTCGCAGACACCTAAAACTTCGCACAGTAATTCTACGCATGATCAGCTTTCCAGAACGCCATCAATCATATTTCTGCGACGTCTGGTTTTCTTGCAATTCGATCTGGAAGATAGCAAAACTTTAAACGCTCATAACTTCGTAAGGAGACGTCCTAGACCCATCAAACTTTGCAAAATGAAAATCCGTAAAAATAATGCTAGAACCATGAAACTTCGCACAGTAGTTCTACGCATGATCAGCTTTCCAAAACGCCATCAATCTTTTTTTGTGCGACTTCTGGTTTTCTTGCAATTCGATCTGGAAGATAGCAAAACTTTAAACGCTCATAACTTCGTAAGGAGACGTCCTAGACCCATCAAACTTTGCAAAATGAAAATCCGTAAAAATAATGCTAGAACCATGAAACTTCGCACAGTAATTCTACGCATGATCAGCTTTCCAAAACGCCATCAATCATATTTCTGCGACGTCTGGTTTTCTTGCAATTCGATCTGGAAGATAGCAAAAATAAATGAAATATAGCTAAACTTTAAATGATCATAATTCCGAAATGGAGCGTCGCAGACACCTAAAACTTCGCACAGTAATTCTACGCATGATCAGCTTTCCAAAACGCCATCAATCATATTTCTGCGACGTCTGGTTTTCTTGCAATTCGATCTGGAAGATAGCAAAAATAAATGAAATATAGCTAAACTTTAAATGATCATAATTCCGAAATGGAGCGTCGCAGACACCTAAAACTTCGCACAGTAATTCTACGCATGATCAGCTTTCCAGAACGCCATCAATCATATTTCTGCGACGTCTGGTTTTCTTGCAATTCGATCTGGAAGATAGCAAAACTTTAAACGCTCATAACTTCGTAAGGAGACGTCCTAGACCCATCAAACTTTGCAAAATGAAAATCCGTAAAAATAATGCTAGAACCATGAAACTTCGCACAGTAGTTCTACGCATGATCAGCTTTCCAAAACGCCATCAATCATATTTCTGCGACGTCTGGTTTTCTTGCAATTCGATCTGGAAGATAGCAAAAATAAATGAAATATAGCTAAACTTTAAATGATCATAATTCCGAAATGGAGCGTCGCAGACACCTAAAACTTCGCACAGTAATTCTACGCATGATCAGCTTTCCAGAACGCCATCAATCATATTTCTGCGACGTCTGGTTTTCTTGCAATTCGATCTGGAAGATAGCAAAACTTTAAACGCTCATAACTTCGTAAGGAGACGTCCTAGACCCATCAAACTTTGCAAAATGAAAATCCGTAAAAATAATGCTAGAACCATGAAACTTCGCACAGTAGTTCTACGCATGATCAGCTTTCCAAAACGCCATCAATCATATTTCTGCGACGTCTGGTTTTCTTGCAATTCGATCTGGAAGATAGCAAAACTTTAAACGCTCATAACTTCGTAAGGAGACGTCCTAGACCCATCAAACTTTGCAAAATGAAAATCCGTAAAAATAATGCTAGAACCATGAAACTTCGCACAGTAATTCTACGCATGATCAGCTTTCCAAAACGCCATCAATCATATTTCTGCGACGTCTGGTTTTCTTGCAATTCGATCTGGAAGATAGCAAAATTAAATGAAATATAGCTAAACTTTAAATGATCATAATTCCGAAATGGAGCGTCGCAGACACCTAAAACTTCGCACAGTAATTCTACGCATGATCAGCTTTCCAGAACGCCATCAATCATATTTCTGCGACGTCTGGTTTTCTTGCAATTCGATCTGGAAGATAGCAAAACTTTAAACGCTCATAACTTCGTAAGGAGACGTCCTAGACCCATCAAACTTTGCAAAATGAAAATCCGTAAAAATAATGCTAGAACCATGAAACTTCGCACAGTAGTTCTACGCATGATCAGCTTTCCAAAACGCCATCAATCATATTTCTGCGACTTCTGGTTTTCTTGCAATTCGATCTGGAAGATAGCAAAACTTTAAACGCTCATAACTTCGTAAGGAGACGTCCTAGACCCATCAAACTTTGCAAAATGAAAATCCGTAAAAATAATGCTAGAACCATGAAACTTCGCACAGTAATTCTACGCATGATCAGCTTTCCAGAACGCCATCAATCATATTTCTGCGACGTCTGGTTTTCTTGCAATTCGATCTGGAAGATAGCAAAACTTTAAACGCTCATAACTTCGTAAGGAGACGTCCTAGACCCATCAAACTTTGCAAAATGAAAATCCGTAAAAATAATGCTAGAACCATGAAACTTCGCACAGTAGTTCTACGCATGATCAGCTTTCCAAAACGCCATCAATCATATTTCTAAGACGTCTGGTTTTCTTGCAATTCGATCTGGAAGATAGCAAAAATAAATGAAATATAGCTAAACTTTAAATGATCATAATTCCGAAATGGAGCGTCGCAGACACCTAAAACTTCGCACAGTAATTCTACGCATGATCAGCTTTCCAAAACGCCATCAATCTTTTTTTGTGCGACTTCTGGTTTTCTTGCAATTCGATCTGGAAGATAGCAAAACTTTAAACGCTCATAACTTCGTAAGGAGACGTCCTAGACCCATCAAACTTTGCAAAATGAAAATCCGTAAAAATAATGCTAGAACCATGAAACTTCGCACAGTAATTCTACGCATGATCAGCTTTCCAAAACGCCATCAATCATATTTCTGCGACGTCTGGTTTTCTTGCAATTCGATCTGGAAGATAGCAAAAATAAATGAAATATAGCTAAACTTTAAATGATCATAATTCCGAAATGGAGCGTCGCAGACACCTAAAACTTCGCACAGTAATTCTACGCATGATCAGCTTTCCAAAACGCCATCAATCATATTTCTGCGACGTCTGGTTTTCTTGCAATTCGATCTGGAAGATAGCAAAAATAAATGAAATATAGCTAAACTTTAAATGATCATAATTCCGAAATGGAGCGTCGCAGACACCTAAAACTTCGCACAGTAATTCTACGCATGATCAGCTTTCCAGAACGCCATCAATCATATTTCTGCGACGTCTGGTTTTCTTGCAATTCGATCTGGAAGATAGCAAAACTTTAAACGCTCATAACTTCGTAAGGAGACGTCCTAGACCCATCAAACTTTGCAAAATGAAAATCCGTAAAAATAATGCTAGAACCATGAAACTTCGCACAGTAGTTCTACGCATGATCAGCTTTCCAAAACGCCATCAATCATATTTCTGCGACGTCTGGTTTTCTTGCAATTCGATCTGGAAGATAGCAAAAATAAATGAAATATAGCTAAACTTTAAATGATCATAATTCCGAAATGGAGCGTCGCAGACACCTAAAACTTCGCACAGTAATTCTACGCATGATCAGCTTTCCAGAACGCCATCAATCATATTTCTGCGACGTCTGGTTTTCTTGCAATTCGATCTGGAAGATAGCAAAACTTTAAACGCTCATAACTTCGTAAGGAGACGTCCTAGACCCATCAAACTTTGCAAAATGAAAATCCGTAAAAATAATGCTAGAACCATGAAACTTCGCACAGTAGTTCTACGCATGATCAGCTTTCCAAAACGCCATCAATCATATTTCTGCGACGTCTGGTTTTCTTGCAATTCGATCTGGAAGATAGCAAAACTTTAAACGCTCATAACTTCGTAAGGAGACGTCCTAGACCCATCAAACTTTGCAAAATGAAAATCCGTAAAAATAATGCTAGAACCATGAAACTTCGCACAGTAATTCTACGCATGATCAGCTTTCCAAAACGCCATCAATCATATTTCTGCGACGTCTGGTTTTCTTGCAATTCGATCTGGAAGATAGCAAAATTAAATGAAATATAGCTAAACTTTAAATGATCATAATTCCGAAATGGAGCGTCGCAGACACCTAAAACTTCGCACAGTAATTCTACGCATGATCAGCTTTCCAGAACGCCATCAATCATATTTCTGCGACGTCTGGTTTTCTTGCAATTCGATCTGGAAGATAGCAAAACTTTAAACGCTCATAATTTCGTAAGGAGACGTCCTAGACCCATCAAACTTTGCAAAATGAAAATCCGTAAAAATAATGCTAGAACCATGAAACTTCGCACAGTAGTTCTACGCATGATCAGCTTTCCAAAACGCCATCAATCATATTTCTACGACGTCTGGTTTTCTTGCAATTCGATCTGGAAGATAGCAAAAATAAATGAAATATAGCTAAACTTTAAATGATCATAATTCCGAAATGGAGCGTCGCAGACACCTAAAACTTCGCACAGTAATTCTACGCATGATCAGCTTTCCAAAACGCCATCAATCATATTTCTGCGACTTCTGGTTTTCTTGCAATTCGATCTGGAAGATAGCAAAACTTTAAACGCTCATAACTTCGTAAGGAGAAGTCCTAGACCCATCAAACTTTGCAAAATGAAAATCCGTAAAAATAATGCTAGAACCATGAAACTTCGCACAGTAATTCTACGCATGATCAGCTTTCCAAAACGCCATCAATCATATTTCTGCGACGTCTGGTTTTCTTGCAATTCGATCTGGAAGATAGCAAAACTTTAAACGCTCATAACTTCGTAAGGAGACGTCCTAGACCCATCAAACTTTGCAAAATGAAAATCCGTAAAAATAATGCTAGAACCATGAAACTTCGCACAGTAGTTCTACGCATGATCAGCTTTCCAAAACGCCATCAATCATATTTCTGCGACGTCTGGTTTTCTTGCAATTCGATCTGGAAGATAGCAAAAATAAATGAAATATAGCTAAACTTTAAATGATCATAATTCCGAAATGGAGCGTCGCAGACACCTAAAACTTCGCACAGTAATTCTACGCATGATCAGCTTTCCAGAACGCCATCAATCATATTTCTGCGACGTCTGGTTTTCTTGCAATTCGATCTGGAAGATAGCAAAACTTTAAACGCTCATAACTTCGTAAGGAGACGTCCTAGACCCATCAAACTTTGCAAAATGAAAATCCGTAAAAATAATGCTAGAACCATGAAACTTCGCACAGTAGTTCTACGCATGATCAGCTTTCCAAAACGCCATCAATCATATTTCTGCGACGTCTGGTTTTCTTGCAATTCGATCTGGAAGATAGCAAAACTTTAAACGCTCATAACTTCGTAAGGAGACGTCCTAGACCCATCAAACTTTGCAAAATGAAAATCCGTAAAAATAATGCTAGAACCATGAAACTTCGCACAGTAATTCTACGCATGATCAGCTTTCCAAAACGCCATCAATCATATTTCTGCGACGTCTGGTTTTCTTGCAATTCGATCTGGAAGATAGCAAAATTAAATGAAATATAGCTAAACTTTAAATGATCATAATTCCGAAATGGAGCGTCGCAGACACCTAAAACTTCGCACAGTAATTCTACGCATGATCAGCTTTCCAGAACGCCATCAATCATATTTCTGCGACGTCTGGTTTTCTTGCAATTCGATCTGGAAGATAGCAAAACTTTAAACGCTCATAACTTCGTAAGGAGACGTCCTAGACCCATCAAACTTTGCAAAATGAAAATCCGTAAAAATAATGCTAGAACCATGAAACTTCGCACAGTAGTTCTACGCATGATCAGCTTTCCAAAACGCCATCAATCATATTTCTACGACGTCTGGTTTTCTTGCAATTCGATCTGGAAGATAGCAAAAATAAATGAAATATAGCTAAACTTTAAATGATCATAATTCCGAAATGGAGCGTCGCAGACACCTAAAACTTCGCACAGTAATTCTACGCATGATCAGCTTTCCAGAACGCCATCAATCATATTTCTGCGACGTCTGGTTTTCTTGCAATTCGATCTGGAAGATAGCAAAACTTTAAACGCTCATAACTTCGTAAGGAGACGTCCTAGACCCATCAAACTTTGCAAAATGAAAATCCGTAAAAATAATGCTAGAACCATGAAACTTCGCACAGTAGTTCTACGCATGATCAGCTTTCCAAAACGCCATCAATCATATTTCTACGACGTCTGGTTTTCTTGCAATTCGATCTGGAAGATAGCAAAAATAAATGAAATATAGCTAAACTTTAAATGATCATAATTCCGAAATGGAGCGTCGCAGACACCTAAAACTTCGCACAGTAATTCTACGCATGATCAGCTTTCCAAAACGCCATCAATCATATTTCTGCGACTTCTGGTTTTCTTGCAATTCGATCTGGAAGATAGCAAAACTTTAAACGCTCATAACTTCGTAAGGAGAAGTCCTAGACCCATCAAACTTTGCAAAATGAAAATCCGTAAAAATAATGCTAGAACCATGAAACTTCGCACAGTAATTCTACGCATGATCAGCTTTCCAAAACGCCATCAATCATATTTCTGCGACGTCTGGTTTTCTTGCAATTCGATCTGGAAGATAGCAAAAATAAATGAAATATAGCTAAACTTTAAATGATCATAATTCCGAAATGGAGCGTCGCAGACACCTAAAACTTCGCACAGTAATTCTACGCATGATCAGCTTTCCAAAACGCCATCAATCATATTTCTGCGACTTCTGGTTTTCTTGCAATTCGATCTGGAAGATAGCAAAAATAAATGAAATATAGCTAAACTTTAAATGATCATAATTCCGAAATGGAGCGTCGCAGACACCTAAAACTTCGCACAGTAATTCTACGCATGATCAGCTTTCCAAAACGCCATCAATCATATTTCTGCGACTTCTGGTTTTCTTGCAATTCGATCTGGAAGATAGCAAAACTTTAAACGCTCATAACTTCGTAAGGAGACGTCCTAGACCCATCAAACTTTGCAAAATGAAAATTCGTAAAAATAATGCTAGAACCATGAAACTTCGCACAGTAATTCTACGCATGATCAGCTTTCCAAAACGCCATCAATCATATTTCTGCGACGTCTGGTTTTCTTGCAATTCGATCTGGAAGATAGCAAAACTTTAAACGCTCATAACTTCGTAAGGAGACGTCCTAGACCCATCAAACTTTGCAAAATGAAAATCCGTAAAAATAATGCTAGAACCATGAAACTTCGCACAGTAGTTCTACGCATGATCAGCTTTCCAAAACGCCATCAATCATATTTCTACGACGTCTGGTTTTCTTGCAATTCGATCTGGAAGATAGCAAAAATAAATGAAATATAGCTAAACTTTAAATGATCATAATTCCGAAATGGAGCGTCGCAGACACCTAAAACTTCGCACAGTAATTCTACGCATGATCAGCTTTCCAAAACGCCATCAATCATATTTCTGCGACGTCTGGTTTTCTTGCAATTCGATCTGGAAGATAGCAAAACTTTAAACGCTCATAACTTCGTAAGGAGACGTCCTAGACCCATCAAACTTTGCAAAATGAAAATCCGTAAAAATAATGCTAGAACCATGAAACTTCGCACAGTAATTCTACGCATGATCAGCTTTCCAAAACGCCATCAATCATATTTCTGCGACGTCTGGTTTTCTTGCAATTCGATCTGGAAGATAGCAAAAATAAATGAAATATAGCTAAACTTTAAATGATCATAATTCCGAAATGGAGCGTCGCAGACACCTAAAACTTCGCACAGTAATTCTACGCATGATCAGCTTTCCAAAACGCCATCAATCATATTTCTGCGACGTCTGGTTTTCTTGCAATTCGATCTGGAAGATAGCAAAAATAAATGAAATATAGCTAAACTTTAAATGATCATAATTCCGAAATGGAGCGTCGCAGACACCTAAAACTTCGCACAGTAATTCTACGCATGATCAGCTTTCCAGAACGCCATCAATCATATTTCTGCGACGTCTGGTTTTCTTGCAATTCGATCTGGAAGATAGCAAAACTTTAAACGCTCATAACTTCGTAAGGAGACGTCCTAGACCCATCAAACTTTGCAAAATGAAAATCCGTAAAAATAATGCTAGAACCATGAAACTTCGCACAGTAGTTCTACGCATGATCAGCTTTCCAAAACGCCATCAATCATATTTCTGCGACTTCTGGTTTTCTTGCAATTCGATCTGGAAGATAGCAAAACTTTAAACGCTCATAACTTCGTAAGGAGACGTCCTAGACCCATCAAACTTTGCAAAATGAAAATCCGTAAAAATAATGCTAGAACCATGAAACTTCGCACAGTAATTCTACGCATGATCAGCTTTCCAAAACGCCATCAATCATATTTCTGCGACGTCTGGTTTTCTTGCAATTCGATCTGGAAGATAGCAAAAATAAATGAAATATAGCTAAACTTTAAATGATCATAATTCCGAAATGGAGCGTCGCAGACACCTAAAACTTCGCACAGTAATTCTACGCATGATCAGCTTTCCAGAACGCCATCAATCATATTTCTGCGACGTCTGGTTTTCTTGCAATTCGATCTGGAAGATAGCAAAACTTTAAACGCTCATAACTTCGTAAGGAGACGTCCTAGACCCATCAAACTTTGCAAAATGAAAATTCGTAAAAATAATGCTAGAACCATGAAACTTCGCACAGTAGTTCTACGCATGATCAGCTTTCCAAAACGCCATCAATCATATTTCTGCGACGTCTGGTTTTCTTGCAATTCGATCTGGAAGATAGCAAAAATAAATGAAATATAGCTAAACTTTAAATGATCATAATTCCGAAATGGAGCGTCGCAGACACCTAAAACTTCGCACAGTAATTCTACGCATGATCAGCTTTCCAGAACGCCATCAATCATATTTCTGCGACGTCTGGTTTTCTTGCAATTCGATCTGGAAGATAGCAAAAATAAATGAAATATAGCTAAACTTTAAATGATCATAATTCCGAAATGGAGCGTCGCAGACACCTAAAACTTCGCACAGTAATTCTACGCATGATCAGCTTTCCAGAACGCCATCAATCATATTTCTGCGACGTCTGGTTTTCTTGCAATTCGATCTGGAAGATAGCAAAAATAAATGAAATATAGCTAAACTTTAAATGATCATAATTCCGAAATGGAGCGTCGCAGACACCTAAAACTTCGCACAGTAATTCTACGCATGATCAGCTTTCCAGAACGCCATCAATCATATTTCTGCGACGTCTGGTTTTCTTGCAATTCGATCTGGAAGATAGCAAAACTTTAAACGCTCATAACTTCGTAAGGAGACGTCCTAGACCCATCAAACTTTGCAAAATGAAAATCCGTAAAAATAATGCTAGAACCATGAAACTTCGCACAGTAGTTCTACGCATGATCAGCTTTCCAAAACGCCATCAATCATATTTCTGCGACGTCTGGTTTTCTTGCAATTCGATCTGGAAGATAGCAAAACTTTAAACGCTCATAACTTCGTAAGGAGACGTCCTAGACCCATCAAACTTTGCAAAATGAAAATCCGTAAAAATAATGCTAGAACCATGAAACTTCGCACAGTAATTCTACGCATGATCAGCTTTCCAAAACGCCATCAATCATATTTCTGCGACGTCTGGTTTTCTTGCAATTCGATCTGGAAGATAGCAAAATTAAATGAAATATAGCTAAACTTTAAATGATCATAATTCCGAAATGGAGCGTCGCAGACACCTAAAACTTCGCACAGTAATTCTACGCATGATCAGCTTTCCAGAACGCCATCAATCATATTTCTGCGACGTCTGGTTTTCTTGCAATTCGATCTGGAAGATAGCAAAACTTTAAACGCTCATAACTTCGTAAGGAGACGTCCTAGACCCATCAAACTTTGCAAAATGAAAATCCGTAAAAATAATGCTAGAACCATGAAACTTCGCACAGTAGTTCTACGCATGATCAGCTTTCCAAAACGCCATCAATCATATTTCTACGACGTCTGGTTTTCTTGCAATTCGATCTGGAAGATAGCAAAAATAAATGAAATATAGCTAAACTTTAAATGATCATAATTCCGAAATGGAGCGTCGCAGACACCTAAAACTTCGCACAGTAATTCTACGCATGATCAGCTTTCCAAAACGCCATCAATCATATTTCTGCGACTTCTGGTTTTCTTGCAATTCGATCTGGAAGATAGCAAAACTTTAAACGCTCATAACTTCGTAAGGAGACGTCCTAGACCCATCAAACTTTGCAAAATGAAAATCCGTAAAAATAATGCTAGAACCATGAAACTTCGCACAGTAATTCTACGCATGATCAGCTTTCCAAAACGCCATCAATCATATTTCTGCGACGTCTGGTTTTCTTGCAATTCGATCTGGAAGATAGCAAAAATAAATGAAATATAGCTAAACTTTAAATGATCATAATTCCGAAATGGAGCGTCGCAGACACCTAAAACTTCGCACAGTAATTCTACGCATGATCAGCTTTCCAAAACGCCATCAATCATATTTCTGCGACTTCTGGTTTTCTTGCAATTCGATCTGGAAGATAGCAAAACTTTAAACGCTCATAACTTCGTAAGGAGACGTCCTAGACCCATCAAACTTTGCAAAATGAAAATTCGTAAAAATAATGCTAGAACCATGAAACTTCGCACAGTAATTCTACGCATGATCAGCTTTCCAAAACGCCATCAATCATATTTCTGCGACGTCTGGTTTTCTTGCAATTCGATCTGGAAGATAGCAAAACTTTAAACGCTCATAACTTCGTAAGGAGACGTCCTAGACCCATCAAACTTTGCAAAATGAAAATCCGTAAAAATAATGCTAGAACCATGAAACTTCGCACAGTAGTTCTACGCATGATCAGCTTTCCAAAACGCCATCAATCATATTTCTACGACGTCTGGTTTTCTTGCAATTCGATCTGGAAGATAGCAAAAATAAATGAAATATAGCTAAACTTTAAATGATCATAATTCCGAAATGGAGCGTCGCAGACACCTAAAACTTCGCACAGTAATTCTACGCATGATCAGCTTTCCAAAACGCCATCAATCATATTTCTGCGACTTCTGGTTTTCTTGCAATTCGATCTGGAAGATAGCAAAACTTTAAACGCTCATAACTTCGTAAGGAGACGTCCTAGACCCATCAAACTTTGCAAAATGAAAATCCGTAAAAATAATGCTAGAACCATGAAACTTCGCACAGTAATTCTACGCATGATCAGCTTTCCAAAACGCCATCAATCATATTTCTGCGACGTCTGGTTTTCTTGCAATTCGATCTGGAAGATAGCAAAAATAAATGAAATATAGCTAAACTTTAAATGATCATAATTCCGAAATGGAGCGTCGCAGACACCTAAAACTTCGCACAGTAATTCTACGCATGATCAGCTTTCCAAAACGCCATCAATCATATTTCTGCGACTTCTGGTTTTCTTGCAATTCGATCTGGAAGATAGCAAAACTTTAAACGCTCATAACTTCGTAAGGAGACGTCCTAGACCCATCAAACTTTGCAAAATGAAAATTCGTAAAAATAATGCTAGAACCATGAAACTTCGCACAGTAATTCTACGCATGATCAGCTTTCCAAAACGCCATCAATCATATTTCTGCGACGTCTGGTTTTCTTGCAATTCGATCTGGAAGATAGCAAAACTTTAAACGCTCATAACTTCGTAAGGAGACGTCCTAGACCCATCAAACTTTGCAAAATGAAAATCCGTAAAAATAATGCTAGAACCATGAAACTTCGCACAGTAGTTCTACGCATGATCAGCTTTCCAAAACGCCATCAATCATATTTCTACGACGTCTGGTTTTCTTGCAATTCGATCTGGAAGATAGCAAAAATAAATGAAATATAGCTAAACTTTAAATGATCATAATTCCGAAATGGAGCGTCGCAGACACCTAAAACTTCGCACAGTAATTCTACGCATGATCAGCTTTCCAAAACGCCATCAATCATATTTCTGCGACTTCTGGTTTTCTTGCAATTCGATCTGGAAGATAGCAAAAATAAATGAAATATAGCTAAACTTTAAATGATCATAATTCCGAAATGGAGCGTCGCAGACACCTAAAACTTCGCACAGTAATTCTACGCATGATCAGCTTTCCAAAACGCCATCAATCATATTTCTGCGACGTCTGGTTTTCTTGCAATTCGATCTGGAAGATAGCAAAAATAAATGAAATATAGCTAAACTTTAAATGATCATAATTCCGAAATGGAGCGTCGCAGACACCTAAAACTTCGCACAGTAATTCTACGCATGATCAGCTTTCCAAAACGCCATCAATCATATTTCTGCGACTTCTGGTTTTCTTGCAATTCGATCTGGAAGATAGCAAAACTTTAAACGCTCATAACTTCGTAAGGAGACGTCCTAGACCCATCAAACTTTGCAAAATGAAAATTCGTAAAAATAATGCTAGAACCATGAAACTTCGCACAGTAATTCTACGCATGATCAGCTTTCCAAAACGCCATCAATCATATTTCTGCGACGTCTGGTTTTCTTGCAATTCGATCTGGAAGATAGCAAAACTTTAAACGCTCATAACTTCGTAAGGAGACGTCCTAGACCCATCAAACTTTGCAAAATGAAAATCCGTAAAAATAATGCTAGAACCATGAAACTTCGCACAGTAGTTCTACGCATGATCAGCTTTCCAAAACGCCATCAATCATATTTCTACGACGTCTGGTTTTCTTGCAATTCGATCTGGAAGATAGCAAAAATAAATGAAATATAGCTAAACTTTAAATGATCATAATTCCGAAATGGAGCGTCGCAGACACCTAAAACTTCGCACAGTAATTCTACGCATGATCAGCTTTCCAAAACGCCATCAATCATATTTCTGCGACGTCTGGTTTTCTTGCAATTCGATCTGGAAGATAGCAAAACTTTAAACGCTCATAACTTCGTAAGGAGACGTCCTAGACCCATCAAACTTTGCAAAATGAAAATCCGTAAAAATAATGCTAGAACCATGAAACTTCGCACAGTAATTCTACGCATGATCAGCTTTCCAAAACGCCATCAATCATATTTCTGCGACGTCTGGTTTTCTTGCAATTCGATCTGGAAGATAGCAAAACTTTAAACGCTCATAACTTCGTAAGGAGACGTCATAGACCCATCAAACTTTGCAAAATGAAAATCCGTAAAAATAATGCTAGAACCATGAAACTTCGCACAGTGATTCTACGCATGATCAGCTTTCCAAAACGCCATCAATCATATTTCTGCGACGTCTGGTTTTCTTGCAATTCGATCTGGAAGATAGCAAAAATAAATGAAATATAGCTAAACTTTAAATGATCATAATTCCGAAATGGAGCGTCGCAGACACCTAAAACTTCGCACAGTAATTCTACGCATGATCAGCTTTCCAAAACGCCATCAATCATATTTCTGCGACTTCTGGTTTTCTTGCAATTCGATCTGGAAGATAGCAAAACTTTAAACGCTCATAACTTCGTAAGGAGACGTCCTAGACCCATCAAACTTTGCAAAATGAAAATCCGTAAAAATAATGCTAGAACCATGAAACTTCGCACAGTAATTCTACGCATGATCAGCTTTCCAAAACGCCATCAATCATATTTCTGCGACGTCTGGTTTTCTTGCAATTCGATCTGGAAGATAGCAAAAATAAATGAAATATAGCTAAACTTTAAATGATCATAATTCCGAAATGGAGCGTCGCAGACACCTAAAACTTCGCACAGTAATTCTACGCATGATCAGCTTTCCAAAACGCCATCAATCATATTTCTGCGACGTCTGGTTTTCTTGCAATTCGATCTGGAAGATAGCAAAACTTTAAACGCTCATAAATTCGTAAGGAGACGTCCTAGACCCATCAAACTTTGCAAAATGAAAATTCGTAAAAATAATGCTAGAACCATGAAACTTCGCACAGTAATTCTACGCATGATCAGCTTTCCAAAACGCCATCAATCATATTTCTGCGACGTCTGGTTTTCTTGCAATTCGATCTGGAAGATAGCAAAACTTTAAACGCTCATAACTTCGTAAGGAGACGTCCTAGACCCATCAAACTTTGCAAAATGAAAATCCGTAAAAATAATGCTAGAACCATGAAACTTCGCACAGTAGTTCTACGCATGATCAGCTTTCCAAAACGCCATCAATCATATTTCTACGACGTCTGGTTTTCTTGCAATTCGATCTGGAAGATAGCAAAAATAAATGAAATATAGCTAAACTTTAAATGATCATAATTCCGAAATGGAGCGTCGCAGACACCTAAAACTTCGCACAGTAATTCTACGCATGATCAGCTTTCCAAAACGCCATCAATCATATTTCTGCGACTTCTGGTTTTCTTGCAATTCGATCTGGAAGATAGCAAAACTTTAAACGCTCATAACTTCGTAAGGAGACGTCCTAGACCCATCAAACTTTGCAAAATGAAAATCCGTAAAAATAATGCTAGAACCATGAAACTTCGCACAGTAATTCTACGCATGATCAGCTTTCCAAAACGCCATCAATCATATTTCTGCGACGTCTGGTTTTCTTGCAATTCGATCTGGAAGATAGCAAAAATAAATGAAATATAGCTAAACTTTAAATGATCATAATTCCGAAATGGAGCGTCGCAGACACCTAAAACTTCGCACAGTAATTCTACGCATGATCAGCTTTCCAAAACGCCATCAATCATATTTCTGCGACGTCTGGTTTTCTTGCAATTCGATCTGGAAGATAGCAAAACTTTAAACGCTCATAACTTCGTAAGGAGACGTCCTAGACCCATCAAACTTTGCAAAATGAAAATTCGTAAAAATAATGCTAGAACCATGAAACTTCGCACAGTAATTCTACGCATGATCAGCTTTCCAAAACGCCATCAATCATATTTCTGCGACGTCTGGTTTTCTTGCAATTCGATCTGGAAGATAGCAAAACTTTAAACGCTCATAACTTCGTAAGGAGACGTCCTAGACCCATCAAACTTTGCAAAATGAAAATCCGTAAAAATAATGCTAGAACCATGAAACTTCGCACAGTAGTTCTACGCATGATCAGCTTTCCAAAACGCCATCAATCATATTTCTACGACGTCTGGTTTTCTTGCAATTCGATCTGGAAGATAGCAAAAATAAATGAAATATAGCTAAACTTTAAATGATCATAATTCCGAAATGGAGCGTCGCAGACACCTAAAACTTCGCACAGTAATTCTACGCATGATCAGCTTTCCAAAACGCCATCAATCATATTTCTGCGACGTCTGGTTTTCTTGCAATTCGATCTGGAAGATAGCAAAACTTTAAACGCTCATAACTTCGTAAGGAGACGTCCTAGACCCATCAAACTTTGCAAAATGAAAATCCGTAAAAATAATGCTAGAACCATGAAACTTCGCACAGTAGTTCTACGCATGATCAGCTTTCCAAAACGCCATCAATCATATTTCTACGACGTCTGGTTTTCTTGCAATTCGATCTGGAAGATAGCAAAAATAAATGAAATATAGCTAAACTTTAAATGATCATAATTCCGAAATGGAGCGTCGCAGACACCTAAAACTTCGCACAGTAATTCTACGCATGATCAGCTTTCCAAAACGCCATCAATCATATTTCTGCGACTTCTGGTTTTCTTGCAATTCGATCTGGAAGATAGCAAAAATAAATGAAATATAGCTAAACTTTAAATGATCATAATTCCGAAATGGAGCGTCGCAGACACCTAAAACTTCGCACAGTAATTCTACGCATGATCAGCTTTCCAAAACGCCATCAATCATATTTCTGCGACTTCTGGTTTTCTTGCAATTCGATCTGGAAGATAGCAAAACTTTAAACGCTCATAACTTCGTAAGGAGACGTCCTAGACCCATCAAACTTTGCAAAATGAAAATTCGTAAAAATAATGCTAGAACCATGAAACTTCGCACAGTAATTCTACGCATGATCAGCTTTCCAAAACGCCATCAATCATATTTCTGCGACGTCTGGTTTTCTTGCAATTCGATCTGGAAGATAGCAAAACTTTAAACGCTCATAACTTCGTAAGGAGACGTCCTAGACCCATCAAACTTTGCAAAATGAAAATCCGTAAAAATAATGCTAGAACCATGAAACTTCGCACAGTAGTTCTACGCATGATCAGCTTTCCAAAACGCCATCAATCATATTTCTACGACGTCTGGTTTTCTTGCAATTCGATCTGGAAGATAGCAAAAATAAATGAAATATAGCTAAACTTTAAATGATCATAATTCCGAAATGGAGCGTCGCAGACACCTAAAACTTCGCACAGTAATTCTACGCATGATCAGCTTTCCAAAACGCCATCAATCATATTTCTGCGACGTCTGGTTTTCTTGCAATTCGATCTGGAAGATAGCAAAACTTTAAACGCTCATAACTTCGTAAGGAGACGTCCTAGACCCATCAAACTTTGCAAAATGAAAATCCGTAAAAATAATGCTAGAACCATGAAACTTCGCACAGTAATTCTACGCATGATCAGCTTTCCAAAACGCCATCAATCATATTTCTGCGACGTCTGGTTTTCTTGCAATTCGATCTGGAAGATAGCAAAACTTTAAACGCTCATAACTTCGTAAGGAGACGTCATAGACCCATCAAACTTTGCAAAATGAAAATCCGTAAAAATAATGCTAGAACCATGAAACTTCGCACAGTGATTCTACGCATGATCAGCTTTCCAAAACGCCATCAATCATATTTCTGCGACGTCTGGTTTTCTTGCAATTCGATCTGGAAGATAGCAAAAATAAATGAAATATAGCTAAACTTTAAATGATCATAATTCCGAAATGGAGCGTCGCAGACACCTAAAACTTCGCACAGTAATTCTACGCATGATCAGCTTTCCAAAACGCCATCAATCATATTTCTGCGACTTCTGGTTTTCTTGCAATTCGATCTGGAAGATAGCAAAACTTTAAACGCTCATAACTTCGTAAGGAGACGTCCTAGACCCATCAAACTTTGCAAAATGAAAATCCGTAAAAATAATGCTAGAACCATGAAACTTCGCACAGTAATTCTACGCATGATCAGCTTTCCAAAACGCCATCAATCATATTTCTGCGACGTCTGGTTTTCTTGCAATTCGATCTGGAAGATAGCAAAAATAAATGAAATATAGCTAAACTTTAAATGATCATAATTCCGAAATGGAGCGTCGCAGACACCTAAAACTTCGCACAGTAATTCTACGCATGATCAGCTTTCCAAAACGCCATCAATCATATTTCTGCGACGTCTGGTTTTCTTGCAATTCGATCTGGAAGATAGCAAAACTTTAAACGCTCATAAATTCGTAAGGAGACGTCCTAGACCCATCAAACTTTGCAAAATGAAAATTCGTAAAAATAATGCTAGAACCATGAAACTTCGCACAGTAATTCTACGCATGATCAGCTTTCCAAAACGCCATCAATCATATTTCTGCGACGTCTGGTTTTCTTGCAATTCGATCTGGAAGATAGCAAAACTTTAAACGCTCATAACTTCGTAAGGAGACGTCCTAGACCCATCAAACTTTGCAAAATGAAAATCCGTAAAAATAATGCTAGAACCATGAAACTTCGCACAGTAGTTCTACGCATGATCAGCTTTCCAAAACGCCATCAATCATATTTCTACGACGTCTGGTTTTCTTGCAATTCGATCTGGAAGATAGCAAAAATAAATGAAATATAGCTAAACTTTAAATGATCATAATTCCGAAATGGAGCGTCGCAGACACCTAAAACTTCGCACAGTAATTCTACGCATGATCAGCTTTCCAAAACGCCATCAATCATATTTCTGCGACTTCTGGTTTTCTTGCAATTCGATCTGGAAGATAGCAAAACTTTAAACGCTCATAACTTCGTAAGGAGACGTCCTAGACCCATCAAACTTTGCAAAATGAAAATCCGTAAAAATAATGCTAGAACCATGAAACTTCGCACAGTAATTCTACGCATGATCAGCTTTCCAAAACGCCATCAATCATATTTCTGCGACGTCTGGTTTTCTTGCAATTCGATCTGGAAGATAGCAAAAATAAATGAAATATAGCTAAACTTTAAATGATCATAATTCCGAAATGGAGCGTCGCAGACACCTAAAACTTCGCACAGTAATTCTACGCATGATCAGCTTTCCAAAACGCCATCAATCATATTTCTGCGACGTCTGGTTTTCTTGCAATTCGATCTGGAAGATAGCAAAACTTTAAACGCTCATAACTTCGTAAGGAGACGTCCTAGACCCATCAAACTTTGCAAAATGAAAATTCGTAAAAATAATGCTAGAACCATGAAACTTCGCACAGTAATTCTACGCATGATCAGCTTTCCAAAACGCCATCAATCATATTTCTGCGACGTCTGGTTTTCTTGCAATTCGATCTGGAAGATAGCAAAACTTTAAACGCTCATAACTTCGTAAGGAGACGTCCTAGACCCATCAAACTTTGCAAAATGAAAATCCGTAAAAATAATGCTAGAACCATGAAACTTCGCACAGTAGTTCTACGCATGATCAGCTTTCCAAAACGCCATCAATCATATTTCTACGACGTCTGGTTTTCTTGCAATTCGATCTGGAAGATAGCAAAAATAAATGAAATATAGCTAAACTTTAAATGATCATAATTCCGAAATGGAGCGTCGCAGACACCTAAAACTTCGCACAGTAATTCTACGCATGATCAGCTTTCCAAAACGCCATCAATCATATTTCTGCGACGTCTGGTTTTCTTGCAATTCGATCTGGAAGATAGCAAAACTTTAAACGCTCATAACTTCGTAAGGAGACGTCCTAGACCCATCAAACTTTGCAAAATGAAAATCCGTAAAAATAATGCTAGAACCATGAAACTTCGCACAGTAGTTCTACGCATGATCAGCTTTCCAAAACGCCATCAATCATATTTCTACGACGTCTGGTTTTCTTGCAATTCGATCTGGAAGATAGCAAAAATAAATGAAATATAGCTAAACTTTAAATGATCATAATTCCGAAATGGAGCGTCGCAGACACCTAAAACTTCGCACAGTAATTCTACGCATGATCAGCTTTCCAAAACGCCATCAATCATATTTCTGCGACTTCTGGTTTTCTTGCAATTCGATCTGGAAGATAGCAAAACTTTAAACGCTCATAACTTCGTAAGGAGACGTCCTAGACCCATCAAACTTTGCAAAATGAAAATCCGTAAAAATAATGCTAGAACCATGAAACTTCGCACAGTAATTCTACGCATGATCAGCTTTCCAAAACGCCATCAATCATATTTCTGCGACGTCTGGTTTTCTTGCAATTCGATCTGGAAGATAGCAAAAATAAATGAAATATAGCTAAACTTTAAATGATCATAATTCCGAAATGGAGCGTCGCAGACACCTAAAACTTCGCACAGTAATTCTACGCATGATCAGCTTTCCAAAACGCCATCAATCATATTTCTGCGACTTCTGGTTTTCTTGCAATTCGATCTGGAAGATAGCAAAACTTTAAACGCTCATAACTTCGTAAGGAGACGTCCTAGACCCATCAAACTTTGCAAAATGAAAATTCGTAAAAATAATGCTAGAACCATGAAACTTCGCACAGTAATTCTACGCATGATCAGCTTTCCAAAACGCCATCAATCATATTTCTGCGACGTCTGGTTTTCTTGCAATTCGATCTGGAAGATAGCAAAACTTTAAACGCTCATAACTTCGTAAGGAGACGTCCTAGACCCATCAAACTTTGCAAAATGAAAATCCGTAAAAATAATGCTAGAACCATGAAACTTCGCACAGTAGTTCTACGCATGATCAGCTTTCCAAAACGCCATCAATCATATTTCTACGACGTCTGGTTTTCTTGCAATTCGATCTGGAAGATAGCAAAAATAAATGAAATATAGCTAAACTTTAAATGATCATAATTCCGAAATGGAGCGTCGCAGACACCTAAAACTTCGCACAGTAATTCTACGCATGATCAGCTTTCCAAAACGCCATCAATCATATTTCTGCGACTTCTGGTTTTCTTGCAATTCGATCTGGAAGATAGCAAAAATAAATGAAATATAGCTAAACTTTAAATGATCATAATTCCGAAATGGAGCGTCGCAGACACCTAAAACTTCGCACAGTAATTCTACGCATGATCAGCTTTCCAAAACGCCATCAATCATATTTCTGCGACTTCTGGTTTTCTTGCAATTCGATCTGGAAGATAGCAAAACTTTAAACGCGCATAACTTCGTAAGGAGACGTCCTAGACCCATCAAACTTTGCAAAATGAAAATCCGTAAAAATAATGCTAGAACCATGAAACTTCGCACAGTAATTCTACGCATGATCAGCTTTCCAAAACGCCATCAATCATATTTCTGCGACGTCTGGTTTTCTTGCAATTCGATCTGGAAGATAGCAAAAATAAATGAAATATAGCTAAACTTTAAATGATCATAATTCCGAAATGGAGCGTCGCAGACACCTAAAACTTCGCACAGTAATTCTACGCATGATCAGCTTTCCAAAACGCCATCAATCATATTTCTGCGACTTCTGGTTTTCTTGCAATTCGATCTGGAAGATAGCAAAACTTTAAACGCTCATAACTTCGTAAGGAGACGTCCTAGACCCATCAAACTTTGCAAAATGAAAATTCGTAAAAATAATGCTAGAACCATGAAACTTCGCACAGTAATTCTACGCATGATCAGCTTTCCAAAACGCCATCAATCATATTTCTGCGACGTCTGGTTTTCTTGCAATTCGATCTGGAAGATAGCAAAACTTTAAACGCTCATAACTTCGTAAGGAGACGTCCTAGACCCATCAAACTTTGCAAAATGAAAATCCGTAAAAATAATGCTAGAACCATGAAACTTCGCACAGTAGTTCTACGCATGATCAGCTTTCCAAAACGCCATCAATCATATTTCTACGACGTCTGGTTTTCTTGCAATTCGATCTGGAAGATAGCAAAAATAAATGAAATATAGCTAAACTTTAAATGATCATAATTCCGAAATGGAGCGTCGCAGACACCTAAAACTTCGCACAGTAATTCTACGCATGATCAGCTTTCCAAAACGCCATCAATCATATTTCTGCGACTTCTGGTTTTCTTGCAATTCGATCTGGAAGATAGCAAAACTTTAAACGCTCATAACTTCGTAAGGAGACGTCATAGACCCATCAAACTTTGCAAAATGAAAATCCGTAAAAATAATGCTAGAACCATGAAACTTCGCACAGTAATTCTACGCATGATCAGCTTTCCAAAACGCCATCAATCATATTTCTGCGACGTCTGGTTTTCTTGCAATTCGATCTGGAAGATAGCAAAAATAAATGAAATATAGCTAAACTTTAAATGATCATAATTCCGAAATGGAGCGTCGCAGACACCTAAAACTTCGCACAGTAATTCTACGCATGATCAGCTTTCCAAAACGCCATCAATCATATTTCTGCGACTTCTGGTTTTCTTGCAATTCGATCTGGAAGATAGCAAAACTTTAAACGCTCATAACTTCGTAAGGAGACGTCCTAGACCCATCAAACTTTGCAAAATGAAAATTCGTAAAAATAATGCTAGAACCATGAAACTTCGCACAGTAATTCTACGCATGATCAGCTTTCCAAAACGCCATCAATCATATTTCTGCGACGTCTGGTTTTCTTGCAATTCGATCTGGAAGATAGCAAAACTTTAAACGCTCATAACTTCGTAAGGAGACGTCCTAGACCCATCAAACTTTGCAAAATGAAAATCCGTAAAAATAATGCTAGAACCATGAAACTTCGCACAGTAGTTCTACGCATGATCAGCTTTCCAAAACGCCATCAATCATATTTCTACGACGTCTGGTTTTCTTGCAATTCGATCTGGAAGATAGCAAAAATAAATGAAATATAGCTAAACTTTAAATGATCATAATTCCGAAATGGAGCGTCGCAGACACCTAAAACTTCGCACAGTAATTCTACGCATGATCAGCTTTCCAAAACGCCATCAATCATATTTCTGCGACGTCTGGTTTTCTTGCAATTCGATCTGGAAGATAGCAAAACTTTAAACGCTCATAACTTCGTAAGGAGACGTCCTAGACCCATCAAACTTTGCAAAATGAAAATCCGTAAAAATAATGCTAGAACCATGAAACTTCGCACAGTAATTCTACGCATGATCAGCTTTCCAAAACGCCATCAATCATATTTCTGCGACGTCTGGTTTTCTTGCAATTCGATCTGGAAGATAGCAAAACTTTAAACGCTCATAACTTCGTAAGGAGACGTCATAGACCCATCAAACTTTGCAAAATGAAAATCCGTAAAAATAATGCTAGAACCATGAAACTTCGCACAGTGATTCTACGCATGATCAGCTTTCCAAAACGCCATCAATCATATTTCTGCGACGTCTGGTTTTCTTGCAATTCGATCTGGAAGATAGCAAAAATAAATGAAATATAGCTAAACTTTAAATGATCATAATTCCGAAATGGAGCGTCGCAGACACCTAAAACTTCGCACAGTAATTCTACGCATGATCAGCTTTCCAAAACGCCATCAATCATATTTCTGCGACGTCTGGTTTTCTTGCAATTCGATCTGGAAGATAGCAAAAATAAATGAAATATAGCTAAACTTTAAATGATCATAATTCCGAAATGGAGCGTCGCAGACACCTAAAACTTCGCACAGTAATTCTACGCATGATCAGCTTTCCAAAACGCCATCAATCATATTTCTGCGACTTCTGGTTTTCTTGCAATTCGATCTGGAAGATAGCAAAACTTTAAACGCTCATAACTTCGTAAGGAGACGTCCTAGACCCATCAAACTTTGCAAAATGAAAATCCGTAAAAATAATGCTAGAACCATGAAACTTCGCACAGTAATTCTACGCATGATCAGCTTTCCAAAACGCCATCAATCATATTTCTGCGACGTCTGGTTTTCTTGCAATTCGATCTGGAAGATAGCAAAAATAAATGAAATATAGCTAAACTTTAAATGATCATAATTCCGAAATGGAGCGTCGCAGACACCTAAAACTTCGCACAGTAATTCTACGCATGATCAGCTTTCCAAAACGCCATCAATCATATTTCTGCGACGTCTGGTTTTCTTGCAATTCGATCTGGAAGATAGCAAAACTTTAAACGCTCATAAATTCGTAAGGAGACGTCCTAGACCCATCAAACTTTGCAAAATGAAAATTCGTAAAAATAATGCTAGAACCATGAAACTTCGCACAGTAATTCTACGCATGATCAGCTTTCCAAAACGCCATCAATCATATTTCTGCGACGTCTGGTTTTCTTGCAATTCGATCTGGAAGATAGCAAAACTTTAAACGCTCATAACTTCGTAAGGAGACGTCCTAGACCCATCAAACTTTGCAAAATGAAAATCCGTAAAAATAATGCTAGAACCATGAAACTTCGCACAGTAGTTCTACGCATGATCAGCTTTCCAAAACGCCATCAATCATATTTCTACGACGTCTGGTTTTCTTGCAATTCGATCTGGAAGATAGCAAAAATAAATGAAATATAGCTAAACTTTAAATGATCATAATTCCGAAATGGAGCGTCGCAGACACCTAAAACTTCGCACAGTAATTCTACGCATGATCAGCTTTCCAAAACGCCATCAATCATATTTCTGCGACTTCTGGTTTTCTTGCAATTCGATCTGGAAGATAGCAAAACTTTAAACGCTCATAACTTCGTAAGGAGACGTCCTAGACCCATCAAACTTTGCAAAATGAAAATCCGTAAAAATAATGCTAGAACCATGAAACTTCGCACAGTAATTCTACGCATGATCAGCTTTCCAAAACGCCATCAATCATATTTCTGCGACGTCTGGTTTTCTTGCAATTCGATCTGGAAGATAGCAAAAATAAATGAAATATAGCTAAACTTTAAATGATCATAATTCCGAAATGGAGCGTCGCAGACACCTAAAACTTCGCACAGTAATTCTACGCATGATCAGCTTTCCAAAACGCCATCAATCATATTTCTGCGACGTCTGGTTTTCTTGCAATTCGATCTGGAAGATAGCAAAACTTTAAACGCTCATAACTTCGTAAGGAGACGTCCTAGACCCATCAAACTTTGCAAAATGAAAATTCGTAAAAATAATGCTAGAACCATGAAACTTCGCACAGTAATTCTACGCATGATCAGCTTTCCAAAACGCCATCAATCATATTTCTGCGACGTCTGGTTTTCTTGCAATTCGATCTGGAAGATAGCAAAACTTTAAACGCTCATAACTTCGTAAGGAGACGTCCTAGACCCATCAAACTTTGCAAAATGAAAATCCGTAAAAATAATGCTAGAACCATGAAACTTCGCACAGTAGTTCTACGCATGATCAGCTTTCCAAAACGCCATCAATCATATTTCTACGACGTCTGGTTTTCTTGCAATTCGATCTGGAAGATAGCAAAAATAAATGAAATATAGCTAAACTTTAAATGATCATAATTCCGAAATGGAGCGTCGCAGACACCTAAAACTTCGCACAGTAATTCTACGCATGATCAGCTTTCCAAAACGCCATCAATCATATTTCTGCGACTTCTGGTTTTCTTGCAATTCGATCTGGAAGATAGCAAAACTTTAAACGCTCATAACTTCGTAAGGAGACGTCCTAGACCCATCAAACTTTGCAAAATGAAAATCCGTAAAAATAATGCTAGAACCATGAAACTTCGCACAGTAATTCTACGCATGATCAGCTTTCCAAAACGCCATCAATCATATTTCTGCGACGTCTGGTTTTCTTGCAATTCGATCTGGAAGATAGCAAAAATAAATGAAATATAGCTAAACTTTAAATGATCATAATTCCGAAATGGAGCGTCGCAGACACCTAAAACTTCGCACAGTAATTCTACGCATGATCAGCTTTCCAAAACGCCATCAATCATATTTCTGCGACTTCTGGTTTTCTTGCAATTCGATCTGGAAGATAGCAAAACTTTAAACGCTCATAACTTCGTAAGGAGACGTCCTAGACCCATCAAACTTTGCAAAATGAAAATTCGTAAAAATAATGCTAGAACCATGAAACTTCGCACAGTAATTCTACGCATGATCAGCTTTCCAAAACGCCATCAATCATATTTCTGCGACGTCTGGTTTTCTTGCAATTCGATCTGGAAGATAGCAAAACTTTAAACGCTCATAACTTCGTAAGGAGACGTCCTAGACCCATCAAACTTTGCAAAATGAAAATCCGTAAAAATAATGCTAGAACCATGAAACTTCGCACAGTAGTTCTACGCATGATCAGCTTTCCAAAACGCCATCAATCATATTTCTACGACGTCTGGTTTTCTTGCAATTCGATCTGGAAGATAGCAAAAATAAATGAAATATAGCTAAACTTTAAATGATCATAATTCCGAAATGGAGCGTCGCAGACACCTAAAACTTCGCACAGTAATTCTACGCATGATCAGCTTTCCAAAACGCCATCAATCATATTTCTGCGACTTCTGGTTTTCTTGCAATTCGATCTGGAAGATAGCAAAACTTTAAACGCTCATAACTTCGTAAGGAGACGTCATAGACCCATCAAACTTTGCAAAATGAAAATCCGTAAAAATAATGCTAGAACCATGAAACTTCGCACAGTAATTCTACGCATGATCAGCTTTCCAAAACGCCATCAATCATATTTCTGCGACTTCTGGTTTTCTTGCAATTCGATCTGGAAGATAGCAAAAATAAATGAAATATAGCTAAACTTTAAATGATCATAATTCCGAAATGGAGCGTCGCAGACACCTAAAACTTCGCACAGTAATTCTACGCATGATCAGCTTTCCAAAACGCCATCAATCATATTTCTGCGACTTCTGGTTTTCTTGCAATTCGATCTGGAAGATAGCAAAACTTTAAACGCTCATAACTTCGTAAGGAGACGTCCTAGACCCATCAAACTTTGCAAAATGAAAATCCGTAAAAATAATGCTAGAACCATGAAACTTCGCACAGTAATTCTACGCATGATCAGCTTTCCAAAACGCCATCAATCATATTTCTGCGACGTCTGGTTTTCTTGCAATTCGATCTGGAAGATAGCAAAAATAAATGAAATATAGCTAAACTTTAAATGATCATAATTCCGAAATGGAGCGTCGCAGACACCTAAAACTTCGCACAGTAATTCTACGCATGATCAGCTTTCCAAAACGCCATCAATCATATTTCTGCGACTTCTGGTTTTCTTGCAATTCGATCTGGAAGATAGCAAAACTTTAAACGCTCATAACTTCGTAAGGAGACGTCCTAGACCCATCAAACTTTGCAAAATGAAAATTCGTAAAAATAATGCTAGAACCATGAAACTTCGCACAGTAATTCTACGCATGATCAGCTTTCCAAAACGCCATCAATCATATTTCTGCGACGTCTGGTTTTCTTGCAATTCGATCTGGAAGATAGCAAAACTTTAAACGCTCATAACTTCGTAAGGAGACGTCCTAGACCCATCAAACTTTGCAAAATGAAAATCCGTAAAAATAATGCTAGAACCATGAAACTTCGCACAGTAGTTCTACGCATGATCAGCTTTCCAAAACGCCATCAATCATATTTCTACGACGTCTGGTTTTCTTGCAATTCGATCTGGAAGATAGCAAAAATAAATGAAATATAGCTAAACTTTAAATGATCATAATTCCGAAATGGAGCGTCGCAGACACCTAAAACTTCGCACAGTAATTCTACGCATGATCAGCTTTCCAAAACGCCATCAATCATATTTCTGCGACTTCTGGTTTTCTTGCAATTCGATCTGGAAGATAGCAAAACTTTAAACGCTCATAACTTCGTAAGGAGACGTCATAGACCCATCAAACTTTGCAAAATGAAAATCCGTAAAAATAATGCTAGAACCATGAAACTTCGCACAGTAATTCTACGCATGATCAGCTTTCCAAAACGCCATCAATCATATTTCTGCGACGTCTGGTTTTCTTGCAATTCGATCTGGAAGATAGCAAAAATAAATGAAATATAGCTAAACTTTAAATGATCATAATTCCGAAATGGAGCGTCGCAGACACCTAAAACTTCGCACAGTAATTCTACGCATGATCAGCTTTCCAAAACGCCATCAATCATATTTCTGCGACTTCTGGTTTTCTTGCAATTCGATCTGGAAGATAGCAAAACTTTAAACGCTCATAACTTCGTAAGGAGACGTCCTAGACCCATCAAACTTTGCAAAATGAAAATCCGTAAAAATAATGCTAGAACCATGAAACTTCGCACAGTAGTTCTACGCATGATCAGCTTTCCAAAACGCCATCAATCATATTTCTACGACGTCTGGTTTTCTTGCAATTCGATCTGGAAGATAGCAAAAATAAATGAAATATAGCTAAACTTTAAATGATCATAATTCCGAAATGGAGCGTCGCAGACACCTAAAACTTCGCACAGTAATTCTACGCATGATCAGCTTTCCAAAACGCCATCAATCATATTTCTGCGACTTCTGGTTTTCTTGCAATTCGATCTGGAAGATAGCAAAACTTTAAACGCTCATAACTTCGTAAGGAGACGTCCTAGACCCATCAAACTTTGCAAAATGAAAATCCGTAAAAATAATGCTAGAACCATGAAACTTCGCACAGTAATTCTACGCATGATCAGCTTTCCAAAACGCCATCAATCATATTTCTGCGACGTCTGGTTTTCTTGCAATTCGATCTGGAAGATAGCAAAAATAAATGAAATATAGCTAAACTTTAAATGATCATAATTCCGAAATGGAGCGTCGCAGACACCTAAAACTTCGCACAGTAATTCTACGCATGATCAGCTTTCCAAAACGCCATCAATCATATTTCTGCGACTTCTGGTTTTCTTGCAATTCGATCTGGAAGATAGCAAAACTTTAAACGCTCATAACTTCGTAAGGAGACGTCCTAGACCCATCAAACTTTGCAAAATGAAAATTCGTAAAAATAATGCTAGAACCATGAAACTTCGCACAGTAATTCTACGCATGATCAGCTTTCCAAAACGCCATCAATCATATTTCTGCGACGTCTGGTTTTCTTGCAATTCGATCTGGAAGATAGCAAAACTTTAAACGCTCATAACTTCGTAAGGAGACGTCCTAGACCCATCAAACTTTGCAAAATGAAAATCCGTAAAAATAATGCTAGAACCATGAAACTTCGCACAGTAGTTCTACGCATGATCAGCTTTCCAAAACGCCATCAATCATATTTCTACGACGTCTGGTTTTCTTGCAATTCGATCTGGAAGATAGCAAAAATAAATGAAATATAGCTAAACTTTAAATGATCATAATTCCGAAATGGAGCGTCGCAGACACCTAAAACTTCGCACAGTAATTCTACGCATGATCAGCTTTCCAAAACGCCATCAATCATATTTCTGCGACTTCTGGTTTTCTTGCAATTCGATCTGGAAGATAGCAAAACTTTAAACGCTCATAACTTCGTAAGGAGACGTCCTAGACCCATCAAACTTTGCAAAATGAAAATCCGTAAAAATAATGCTAGAACCATGAAACTTCGCACAGTAATTCTACGCATGATCAGCTTTCCAAAACGCCATCAATCATATTTCTGCGACGTCTGGTTTTCTTGCAATTCGATCTGGAAGATAGCAAAAATAAATGAAATATAGCTAAACTTTAAATGATCATAATTCCGAAATGGAGCGTCGCAGACACCTAAAACTTCGCACAGTAATTCTACGCATGATCAGCTTTCCAAAACGCCATCAATCATATTTCTGCGACTTCTGGTTTTCTTGCAATTCGATCTGGAAGATAGCAAAACTTTAAACGCTCATAACTTCGTAAGGAGACGTCCTAGACCCATCAAACTTTGCAAAATGAAAATTCGTAAAAATAATGCTAGAACCATGAAACTTCGCACAGTAATTCTACGCATGATCAGCTTTCCAAAACGCCATCAATCATATTTCTGCGACGTCTGGTTTTCTTGCAATTCGATCTGGAAGATAGCAAAACTTTAAACGCTCATAACTTCGTAAGGAGACGTCCTAGACCCATCAAACTTTGCAAAATGAAAATCCGTAAAAATAATGCTAGAACCATGAAACTTCGCACAGTAGTTCTACGCATGATCAGCTTTCCAAAACGCCATCAATCATATTTCTACGACGTCTGGTTTTCTTGCAATTCGATCTGGAAGATAGCAAAAATAAATGAAATATAGCTAAACTTTAAATGATCATAATTCCGAAATGGAGCGTCGCAGACACCTAAAACTTCGCACAGTAATTCTACGCATGATCAGCTTTCCAAAACGCCATCAATCATATTTCTGCGACTTCTGGTTTTCTTGCAATTCGATCTGGAAGATAGCAAAAATAAATGAAATATAGCTAAACTTTAAATGATCATAATTCCGAAATGGAGCGTCGCAGACACCTAAAACTTCGCACAGTAATTCTACGCATGATCAGCTTTCCAAAACGCCATCAATCATATTTCTGCGACTTCTGGTTTTCTTGCAATTCGATCTGGAAGATAGCAAAACTTTAAACGCTCATAACTTCGTAAGGAGACGTCCTAGACCCATCAAACTTTGCAAAATGAAAATCCGTAAAAATAATGCTAGAACCATGAAACTTCGCACAGTAATTCTACGCATGATCAGCTTTCCAAAACGCCATCAATCATATTTCTGCGACGTCTGGTTTTCTTGCAATTCGATCTGGAAGATAGCAAAAATAAATGAAATATAGCTAAACTTTAAATGATCATAATTCCGAAATGGAGCGTCGCAGACACCTAAAACTTCGCACAGTAATTCTACGCATGATCAGCTTTCCAAAACGCCATCAATCATATTTCTGCGACTTCTGGTTTTCTTGCAATTCGATCTGGAAGATAGCAAAACTTTAAACGCTCATAACTTCGTAAGGAGACGTCCTAGACCCATCAAACTTTGCAAAATGAAAATTCGTAAAAATAATGCTAGAACCATGAAACTTCGCACAGTAATTCTACGCATGATCAGCTTTCCAAAACGCCATCAATCATATTTCTGCGACGTCTGGTTTTCTTGCAATTCGATCTGGAAGATAGCAAAACTTTAAACGCTCATAACTTCGTAAGGAGACGTCCTAGACCCATCAAACTTTGCAAAATGAAAATCCGTAAAAATAATGCTAGAACCATGAAACTTCGCACAGTAGTTCTACGCATGATCAGCTTTCCAAAACGCCATCAATCATATTTCTACGACGTCTGGTTTTCTTGCAATTCGATCTGGAAGATAGCAAAAATAAATGAAATATAGCTAAACTTTAAATGATCATAATTCCGAAATGGAGCGTCGCAGACACCTAAAACTTCGCACAGTAATTCTACGCATGATCAGCTTTCCAAAACGCCATCAATCATATTTCTGCGACTTCTGGTTTTCTTGCAATTCGATCTGGAAGATAGCAAAACTTTAAACGCTCATAACTTCGTAAGGAGACGTCATAGACCCATCAAACTTTGCAAAATGAAAATCCGTAAAAATAATGCTAGAACCATGAAACTTCGCACAGTAATTCTACGCATGATCAGCTTTCCAAAACGCCATCAATCATATTTCTGCGACGTCTGGTTTTCTTGCAATTCGATCTGGAAGATAGCAAAAATAAATGAAATATAGCTAAACTTTAAATGATCATAATTCCGAAATGGAGCGTCGCAGACACCTAAAACTTCGCACAGTAATTCTACGCATGATCAGCTTTCCAAAACGCCATCAATCATATTTCTGCGACTTCTGGTTTTCTTGCAATTCGATCTGGAAGATAGCAAAACTTTAAACGCTCATAACTTCGTAAGGAGACGTCCTAGACCCATCAAACTTTGCAAAATGAAAATTCGTAAAAATAATGCTAGAACCATGAAACTTCGCACAGTAATTCTACGCATGATCAGCTTTCCAAAACGCCATCAATCATATTTCTGCGACGTCTGGTTTTCTTGCAATTCGATCTGGAAGATAGCAAAACTTTAAACGCTCATAACTTCGTAAGGAGACGTCCTAGACCCATCAAACTTTGCAAAATGAAAATCCGTAAAAATAATGCTAGAACCATGAAACTTCGCACAGTAGTTCTACGCATGATCAGCTTTCCAAAACGCCATCAATCATATTTCTACGACGTCTGGTTTTCTTGCAATTCGATCTGGAAGATAGCAAAAATAAATGAAATATAGCTAAACTTTAAATGATCATAATTCCGAAATGGAGCGTCGCAGACACCTAAAACTTCGCACAGTAATTCTACGCATGATCAGCTTTCCAAAACGCCATCAATCATATTTCTGCGACGTCTGGTTTTCTTGCAATTCGATCTGGAAGATAGCAAAACTTTAAACGCTCATAACTTCGTAAGGAGACGTCCTAGACCCATCAAACTTTGCAAAATGAAAATCCGTAAAAATAATGCTAGAACCATGAAACTTCGCACAGTAATTCTACGCATGATCAGCTTTCCAAAACGCCATCAATCATATTTCTGCGACGTCTGGTTTTCTTGCAATTCGATCTGGAAGATAGCAAAAATAAATGAAATATAGCTAAACTTTAAATGATCATAATTCCGAAATGGAGCGTCGCAGACACCTAAAACTTCGCACAGTAATTCTACGCATGATCAGCTTTCCAAAACGCCATCAATCATATTTCTGCGACGTCTGGTTTTCTTGCAATTCGATCTGGAAGATAGCAAAACTTTAAACGCTCATAACTTCGTAAGGAGACGTCCTAGACCCATCAAACTTTGCAAAATGAAAATTCGTAAAAATAATGCTAGAACCATGAAACTTCGCACAGTAATTCTACGCATGATCAGCTTTCCAAAACGCCATCAATCATATTTCTGCGACGTCTGGTTTTCTTGCAATTCGATCTGGAAGATAGCAAAACTTTAAACGCTCATAACTTCGTAAGGAGACGTCCTAGACCCATCAAACTTTGCAAAATGAAAATCCGTAAAAATAATGCTAGAACCATGAAACTTCGCACAGTAGTTCTACGCATGATCAGCTTTCCAAAACGCCATCAATCATATTTCTACGACGTCTGGTTTTCTTGCAATTCGATCTGGAAGATAGCAAAAATAAATGAAATATAGCTAAACTTTAAATGATCATAATTCCGAAATGGAGCGTCGCAGACACCTAAAACTTCGCACAGTAATTCTACGCATGATCAGCTTTCCAAAACGCCATCAATCATATTTCTGCGACGTCTGGTTTTCTTGCAATTCGATCTGGAAGATAGCAAAACTTTAAACGCTCATAACTTCGTAAGGAGACGTCCTAGACCCATCAAACTTTGCAAAATGAAAATCCGTAAAAATAATGCTAGAACCATGAAACTTCGCACAGTAATTCTACGCATGATCAGCTTTCCAAAACGCCATCAATCATATTTCTGCGACTTCTGGTTTTCTTGCAAATCGATCTGGAAGATAGCAAAACTTTAAACGCTCATAACTTCGTAAGGAGACGTCCTAGACCCATCAAACTTTGCAAAATGAAAATCCGTAAAAATAATGCTAGAACCATGAAACTTCGCACAGTAATTCTACGCATGATCAGCTTTCCAAAACGCCATCAATCATATTTCTGCGACTTCTGGTTTTCTTGCAATTCGATCTGGAAGATAGCAAAAATAAATGAAATATAGCTAAACTTTAAATGATCATAATTCCGAAATGGAGCGTCGCAGACACCTAAAACTTCGCACAGTAATTCTACGCATGATCAGCTTTCCAAAACGCCATCAATCATATTTCTGCGACTTCTGGTTTTCTTGCAATTCGATCTGGAAGATAGCAAAACTTTAAACGCTCATAACTTCGTAAGGAGACGTCCTAGACCCATCAAACTTTGCAAAATGAAAATCCGTAAAAATAATGCTAGAACCATGAAACTTCGCACAGTAATTCTACGCATGATCAGCTTTCCAAAACGCCATCAATCATATTTCTGCGACGTCTGGTTTTCTTGCAATTCGATCTGGAAGATAGCAAAAATAAATGAAATATAGCTAAACTTTAAATGATCATAATTCCGAAATGGAGCGTCGCAGACACCTAAAACTTCGCACAGTAATTCTACGCATGATCAGCTTTCCAAAACGCCATCAATCATATTTCTGCGACTTCTGGTTTTCTTGCAATTCGATCTGGAAGATAGCAAAACTTTAAACGCTCATAACTTCGTAAGGAGACGTCCTAGACCCATCAAACTTTGCAAAATGAAAATTCGTAAAAATAATGCTAGAACCATGAAACTTCGCACAGTAATTCTACGCATGATCAGCTTTCCAAAACGCCATCAATCATATTTCTGCGACGTCTGGTTTTCTTGCAATTCGATCTGGAAGATAGCAAAACTTTAAACGCTCATAACTTCGTAAGGAGACGTCCTAGACCCATCAAACTTTGCAAAATGAAAATCCGTAAAAATAATGCTAGAACCATGAAACTTCGCACAGTAGTTCTACGCATGATCAGCTTTCCAAAACGCCATCAATCATATTTCTACGACGTCTGGTTTTCTTGCAATTCGATCTGGAAGATAGCAAAAATAAATGAAATATAGCTAAACTTTAAATGATCATAATTCCGAAATGGAGCGTCGCAGACACCTAAAACTTCGCACAGTAATTCTACGCATGATCAGCTTTCCAAAACGCCATCAATCATATTTCTGCGACTTCTGGTTTTCTTGCAATTCGATCTGGAAGATAGCAAAACTTTAAACGCTCATAACTTCGTAAGGAGACGTCATAGACCCATCAAACTTTGCAAAATGAAAATCCGTAAAAATAATGCTAGAACCATGAAACTTCGCACAGTAATTCTACGCATGATCAGCTTTCCAAAACGCCATCAATCATATTTCTGCGACGTCTGGTTTTCTTGCAATTCGATCTGGAAGATAGCAAAAATAAATGAAATATAGCTAAACTTTAAATGATCATAATTCCGAAATGGAGCGTCGCAGACACCTAAAACTTCGCACAGTAATTCTACGCATGATCAGCTTTCCAAAACGCCATCAATCATATTTCTGCGACTTCTGGTTTTCTTGCAATTCGATCTGGAAGATAGCAAAACTTTAAACGCTCATAACTTCGTAAGGAGACGTCCTAGACCCATCAAACTTTGCAAAATGAAAATTCGTAAAAATAATGCTAGAACCATGAAACTTCGCACAGTAATTCTACGCATGATCAGCTTTCCAAAACGCCATCAATCATATTTCTGCGACGTCTGGTTTTCTTGCAATTCGATCTGGAAGATAGCAAAACTTTAAACGCTCATAACTTCGTAAGGAGACGTCATAGACCCATCAAACTTTGCAAAATGAAAATCCGTAAAAATAATGCTAGAACCATGAAACTTCGCACAGTGATTCTACGCATGATCAGCTTTCCAAAACGCCATCAATCATATTTCTGCGACGTCTGGTTTTCTTGCAATTCGATCTGGAAGATAGCAAAAATAAATGAAATATAGCTAAACTTTAAATGATCATAATTCCGAAATGGAGCGTCGCAGACACCTAAAACTTCGCACAGTAATTCTACGCATGATCAGCTTTCCAAAACGCCATCAATCATATTTCTGCGACTTCTGGTTTTCTTGCAATTCGATCTGGAAGATAGCAAAACTTTAAACGCTCATAACTTCGTAAGGAGACGTCCTAGACCCATCAAACTTTGCAAAATGAAAATCCGTAAAAATAATGCTAGAACCATGAAACTTCGCACAGTAATTCTACGCATGATCAGCTTTCCAAAACGCCATCAATCATATTTCTGCGACGTCTGGTTTTCTTGCAATTCGATCTGGAAGATAGCAAAAATAAATGAAATATAGCTAAACTTTAAATGATCATAATTCCGAAATGGAGCGTCGCAGACACCTAAAACTTCGCACAGTAATTCTACGCATGATCAGCTTTCCAAAACGCCATCAATCATATTTCTGCGACGTCTGGTTTTCTTGCAATTCGATCTGGAAGATAGCAAAACTTTAAACGCTCATAACTTCGTAAGGAGACGTCCTAGACCCATCAAACTTTGCAAAATGAAAATTCGTAAAAATAATGCTAGAACCATGAAACTTCGCACAGTAATTCTACGCATGATCAGCTTTCCAAAACGCCATCAATCATATTTCTGCGACGTCTGGTTTTCTTGCAATTCGATCTGGAAGATAGTAAAACTTTAAACGCTCATAACTTCGTAAGGAGACGTCCTAGACCCATCAAACTTTGCAAAATGAAAATCCGTAAAAATAATGCTAGAACCATGAAACTTCGCACAGTAGTTCTACGCATGATCAGCTTTCCAAAACGCCATCAATCATATTTCTACGACGTCTGGTTTTCTTGCAATTCGATCTGGAAGATAGCAAAAATAAATGAAATATAGCTAAACTTTAAATGATCATAATTCCGAAATGGAGCGTCGCAGACACCTAAAACTTCGCACAGTAATTCTACGCATGATCAGCTTTCCAAAACGCCATCAATCATATTTCTGCGACTTCTGGTTTTCTTGCAATTCGATCTGGAAGATAGCAAAACTTTAAACGCTCATAACTTCGTAAGGAGACGTCCTAGACCCATCAAACTTTGCAAAATGAAAATCCGTAAAAATAATGCTAGAACCATGAAACTTCGCACAGTAATTCTACGCATGATCAGCTTTCCAAAACGCCATCAATCATATTTCTGCGACGTCTGGTTTTCTTGCAATTCGATCTGGAAGATAGCAAAAATAAATGAAATATAGCTAAACTTTAAATGATCATAATTCCGAAATGGAGCGTCGCAGACACCTAAAACTTCGCACAGTAATTCTACGCATGATCAGCTTTCCAGAACGCCATCAATCATATTTCTGCGACGTCTGGTTTTCTTGCAATTCGATCTGGAAGATAGCAAAAATAAATGAAATATAGCTAAACTTTAAATGATCATAATTCCGAAATGGAGCGTCGCAGACACCTAAAACTTCGCACAGTAATTCTACGCATGATCAGCTTTCCAAAACGCCATCAATCATATTTCTGCGACTTCTGGTTTTCTTGCAACAGTAATTCGCACAGTAATTCTACGCATGATCAGCTTTCCAGAACGCCATCAATCATATTTCTGCGACGTCTGGTTTTCTTGCAATTCGATCTGGAAGATAGCAAAACTTTAAACGCTCATAACTTCGTAAGGAGACGTCCTAGACCCATCAAACTTTGCAAAATGAAAATCCGTAAAAATAATGCTAGAACCATGAAACTTCGCACAGTAATTCTACGCATGATCAGCTTTCCAAAACGCCATCAATCATATTTCTGCGACGTCTGGTTTTCTTGCAATTCGATCTGGAAGATAGCAAAAATAAATGAAATATAGCTAAACTTTAAATGATCATAATTCCGAAATGGAGCGTCGCAGACACCTAAAACTTCGCACAGTAATTCTACGCATGATCAGCTTTCCAAAACGTCAATCATATTTCTGCGACGTCTGGTTTTCTTGCAATTCGATCTGGAAGATAGCAAAACTTTAAACGCTCATAACTTCGTAAGGAGATGTCCTAGACCCATCAAACTTTGCAAAATGAAAATCCGTAAAAATAATGCTAGAACCATGAAACTTCGCACAGTAGTTCTACGCATGATCAGCTTTCCAAAACGCCATCAATCATATTTCTGCGACGTCTGGTTTTCTTGCAATTCGATCTGGAAGATAGCAAAACTTTAAACGCTCATAACTTCGTAAGGAGACGTCCTAGACCCATCAAACTTTGCAAAATGAAAATCCGTAAAAATAATGCTAGAACCATGAAACTTCGCACAGTAATTCTACGCATGATCAGCTTTCCAAAACGCCATCAATCATATTTCTGCGACGTCTGGTTTTCTTGCAATTCGATCTGGAAGATAGCAAAAATAAATGAAATATAGCTAAACTTTAAATGATCATAATTCCGAAATGGAGCGTCGCAGACACCTAAAACTTCGCACAGTAATTCTACGCATGATCAGCTTTCCAAAACGCCATCAATCATATTTCTGCGACGTCTGGTTTTCTTGCAATTCGATCTGGAAGATAGCAAAAATAAATGAAATATAGCTAAACTTTAAATGATCATAATTCCGAAATGGAGCGTCGCAGACACCTAAAACTTCGCACAGTAATTCTACGCATGATCAGCTTTCCAAAACGCCATCAATCATATTTCTGCGACGTCTGGTTTTCTTGCAATTCGATCTGGAAGATAGCAAAACTTTAAACGCTCATAACTTCGTAAGGAGACGTCCTAGACCCATCAAACTTTGCAAAATGAAAATTCGTAAAAATAATGCTAGAACCATGAAACTTCGCACAGTAATTCTACGCATGATCAGCTTTCCAAAACGCCATCAATCATATTTCTGCGACGTCTGGTTTTCTTGCAATTCGATCTGGAAGATAGCAAAACTTTAAACGCTCATAACTTCGTAAGGAGACGTCCTAGACCCATCAAACTTTGCAAAATGAAAATCCGTAAAAATAATGCTAGAACCATGAAACTTCGCACAGTAGTTCTACGCATGATCAGCTTTCCAAAACGCCATCAATCATATTTCTACGACGTCTGGTTTTCTTGCAATTCGATCTGGAAGATAGCAAAAATAAATGAAATATAGCTAAACTTTAAATGATCATAATTCCGAAATGGAGCGTCGCAGACACCTAAAACTTCGCACAGTAATTCTACGCATGATCAGCTTTCCAAAACGCCATCAATCATATTTCTGCGACTTCTGGTTTTCTTGCAATTCGATCTGGAAGATAGCAAAACTTTAAACGCTCATAACTTCGTAAGGAGACGTCCTAGACCCATCAAACTTTGCAAAATGAAAATCCGTAAAAATAATGCTAGAACCATGAAACTTCGCACAGTAATTCTACGCATGATCAGCTTTCCAAAACGCCATCAATCATATTTCTGCGACTTCTGGTTTTCTTGCAATTCGATCTGGAAGATAGCAAAAATAAATGAAATATAGCTAAACTTTAAATGATCATAATTCCGAAATGGAGCGTCGCAGACACCTAAAACTTCGCACAGTAATTCTACGCATGATCAGCTTTCCAAAACGCCATCAATCATATTTCTGCGACTTCTGGTTTTCTTGCAATTCGATCTGGAAGATAGCAAAACTTTAAACGCTCATAACTTCGTAAGGAGACGTCCTAGACCCATCAAACTTTGCAAAATGAAAATCCGTAAAAATAATGCTAGAACCATGAAACTTCGCACAGTAATTCTACGCATGATCAGCTTTCCAAAACGCCATCAATCATATTTCTGCGACGTCTGGTTTTCTTGCAATTCGATCTGGAAGATAGCAAAAATAAATGAAATATAGCTAAACTTTAAATGATCATAATTCCGAAATGGAGCGTCGCAGACACCTAAAACTTCGCACAGTAATTCTACGCATGATCAGCTTTCCAAAACGCCATCAATCATATTTCTGCGACTTCTGGTTTTCTTGCAATTCGATCTGGAAGATAGCAAAACTTTAAACGCTCATAACTTCGTAAGGAGACGTCCTAGACCCATCAAACTTTGCAAAATGAAAATTCGTAAAAATAATGCTAGAACCATGAAACTTCGCACAGTAATTCTACGCATGATCAGCTTTCCAAAACGCCATCAATCATATTTCTGCGACGTCTGGTTTTCTTGCAATTCGATCTGGAAGATAGCAAAACTTTAAACGCTCATAACTTCGTAAGGAGACGTCCTAGACCCATCAAACTTTGCAAAATGAAAATCCGTAAAAATAATGCTAGAACCATGAAACTTCGCACAGTAGTTCTACGCATGATCAGCTTTCCAAAACGCCATCAATCATATTTCTACGACGTCTGGTTTTCTTGCAATTCGATCTGGAAGATAGCAAAAATAAATGAAATATAGCTAAACTTTAAATGATCATAATTCCGAAATGGAGCGTCGCAGACACCTAAAACTTCGCACAGTAATTCTACGCATGATCAGCTTTCCAAAACGCCATCAATCATATTTCTGCGACTTCTGGTTTTCTTGCAATTCGATCTGGAAGATAGCAAAACTTTAAACGCTCATAACTTCGTAAGGAGACGTCATAGACCCATCAAACTTTGCAAAATGAAAATCCGTAAAAATAATGCTAGAACCATGAAACTTCGCACAGTAATTCTACGCATGATCAGCTTTCCAAAACGCCATCAATCATATTTCTGCGACGTCTGGTTTTCTTGCAATTCGATCTGGAAGATAGCAAAAATAAATGAAATATAGCTAAACTTTAAATGATCATAATTCCGAAATGGAGCGTCGCAGACACCTAAAACTTCGCACAGTAATTCTACGCATGATCAGCTTTCCAAAACGCCATCAATCATATTTCTGCGACTTCTGGTTTTCTTGCAATTCGATCTGGAAGATAGCAAAACTTTAAACGCTCATAACTTCGTAAGGAGACGTCCTAGACCCATCAAACTTTGCAAAATGAAAATTCGTAAAAATAATGCTAGAACCATGAAACTTCGCACAGTAATTCTACGCATGATCAGCTTTCCAAAACGCCATCAATCATATTTCTGCGACGTCTGGTTTTCTTGCAATTCGATCTGGAAGATAGCAAAACTTTAAACGCTCATAACTTCGTAAGGAGACGTCATAGACCCATCAAACTTTGCAAAATGAAAATCCGTAAAAATAATGCTAGAACCATGAAACTTCGCACAGTGATTCTACGCATGATCAGCTTTCCAAAACGCCATCAATCATATTTCTGCGACGTCTGGTTTTCTTGCAATTCGATCTGGAAGATAGCAAAAATAAATGAAATATAGCTAAACTTTAAATGATCATAATTCCGAAATGGAGCGTCGCAGACACCTAAAACTTCGCACAGTAATTCTACGCATGATCAGCTTTCCAAAACGCCATCAATCATATTTCTGCGACTTCTGGTTTTCTTGCAATTCGATCTGGAAGATAGCAAAACTTTAAACGCTCATAACTTCGTAAGGAGACGTCCTAGACCCATCAAACTTTGCAAAATGAAAATCCGTAAAAATAATGCTAGAACCATGAAACTTCGCACAGTAATTCTACGCATGATCAGCTTTCCAAAACGCCATCAATCATATTTCTGCGACGTCTGGTTTTCTTGCAATTCGATCTGGAAGATAGCAAAAATAAATGAAATATAGCTAAACTTTAAATGATCATAATTCCGAAATGGAGCGTCGCAGACACCTAAAACTTCGCACAGTAATTCTACGCATGATCAGCTTTCCAAAACGCCATCAATCATATTTCTGCGACGTCTGGTTTTCTTGCAATTCGATCTGGAAGATAGCAAAACTTTAAACGCTCATAACTTCGTAAGGAGACGTCCTAGACCCATCAAACTTTGCAAAATGAAAATTCGTAAAAATAATGCTAGAACCATGAAACTTCGCACAGTAATTCTACGCATGATCAGCTTTCCAAAACGCCATCAATCATATTTCTGCGACGTCTGGTTTTCTTGCAATTCGATCTGGAAGATAGCAAAACTTTAAACGCTCATAACTTCGTAAGGAGACGTCCTAGACCCATCAAACTTTGCAAAATGAAAATCCGTAAAAATAATGCTAGAACCATGAAACTTCGCACAGTAGTTCTACGCATGATCAGCTTTCCAAAACGCCATCAATCATATTTCTACGACGTCTGGTTTTCTTGCAATTCGATCTGGAAGATAGCAAAAATAAATGAAATATAGCTAAACTTTAAATGATCATAATTCCGAAATGGAGCGTCGCAGACACCTAAAACTTCGCACAGTAATTCTACGCATGATCAGCTTTCCAAAACGCCATCAATCATATTTCTGCGACTTCTGGTTTTCTTGCAATTCGATCTGGAAGATAGCAAAACTTTAAACGCTCATAACTTCGTAAGGAGACGTCCTAGACCCATCAAACTTTGCAAAATGAAAATCCGTAAAAATAATGCTAGAACCATGAAACTTCGCACAGTAATTCTACGCATGATCAGCTTTCCAAAACGCCATCAATCATATTTCTGCGACGTCTGGTTTTCTTGCAATTCGATCTGGAAGATAGCAAAAATAAATGAAATATAGCTAAACTTTAAATGATCATAATTCCGAAATGGAGCGTCGCAGACACCTAAAACTTCGCACAGTAATTCTACGCATGATCAGCTTTCCAGAACGCCATCAATCATATTTCTGCGACGTCTGGTTTTCTTGCAATTCGATCTGGAAGATAGCAAAAATAAATGAAATATAGCTAAACTTTAAATGATCATAATTCCGAAATGGAGCGTCGCAGACACCTAAAACTTCGCACAGTAATTCTACGCATGATCAGCTTTCCAAAACGCCATCAATCATATTTCTGCGACTTCTGGTTTTCTTGCAACAGTAATTCGCACAGTAATTCTACGCATGATCAGCTTTCCAGAACGCCATCAATCATATTTCTGCGACGTCTGGTTTTCTTGCAATTCGATCTGGAAGATAGCAAAACTTTAAACGCTCATAACTTCGTAAGGAGACGTCCTAGACCCATCAAACTTTGCAAAATGAAAATCCGTAAAAATAATGCTAGAACCATGAAACTTCGCACAGTAATTCTACGCATGATCAGCTTTCCAAAACGCCATCAATCATATTTCTGCGACGTCTGGTTTTCTTGCAATTCGATCTGGAAGATAGCAAAAATAAATGAAATATAGCTAAACTTTAAATGATCATAATTCCGAAATGGAGCGTCGCAGACACCTAAAACTTCGCACAGTAATTCTACGCATGATCAGCTTTCCAAAACGCCATCAATCATATTTCTGCGACGTCTGGTTTTCTTGCAATTCGATCTGGAAGATAGCAAAACTTTAAACGCTCATAACTTCGTAAGGAGATGTCCTAGACCCATCAAACTTTGCAAAATGAAAATCCGTAAAAATAATGCTAGAACCATGAAACTTCGCACAGTAGTTCTACGCATGATCAGCTTTCCAAAACGCCATCAATCATATTTCTGCGACGTCTGGTTTTCTTGCAATTCGATCTGGAAGATAGCAAAACTTTAAACGCTCATAACTTCGTAAGGAGACGTCCTAGACCCATCAAACTTTGCAAAATGAAAATCCGTAAAAATAATGCTAGAACCATGAAACTTCGCACAGTAATTCTACGCATGATCAGCTTTCCAAAACGCCATCAATCATATTTCTGCGACGTCTGGTTTTCTTGCAATTCGATCTGGAAGATAGCAAAAATAAATGAAATATAGCTAAACTTTAAATGATCATAATTCCGAAATGGAGCGTCGCAGACACCTAAAACTTCGCACAGTAATTCTACGCATGATCAGCTTTCCAAAACGCCATCAATCATATTTCTGCGACGTCTGGTTTTCTTGCAATTCGATCTGGAAGATAGCAAAAATAAATGAAATATAGCTAAACTTTAAATGATCATAATTCCGAAATGGAGCGTCGCAGACACCTAAAACTTCGCACAGTAATTCTACGCATGATCAGCTTTCCAAAACGCCATCAATCATATTTCTGCGACGTCTGGTTTTCTTGCAATTCGATCTGGAAGATAGCAAAACTTTAAACGCTCATAACTTCGTAAGGAGACGTCCTAGACCCATCAAACTTTGCAAAATGAAAATCCGTAAAAATAATGCTAGAACCATGAAACTTCGCACAGTAATTCTACGCATGATCAGCTTTCCAAAACGCCATCAATCATATTTCTGCGACGTCTGGTTTTCTTGCAATTCGATCTGGAAGATAGCAAAAATAAATGAAATATAGCTAAACTTTAAATGATCATAATTCCGAAATGGAGCGTCGCAGACACCTAAAACTTCGCACAGTAATTCTACGCATGATCAGCTTTCCAAAACGCCATCAATCATATTTCTGCGACGTCTGGTTTTCTTGCAATTCGATCTGGAAGATAGCAAAACTTTAAACGCTCATAACTTCGTAAGGAGACGTCCTAGACCCATCAAACTTTGCAAAATGAAAATCCGTAAAAATAATGCTAGAACCATGAAACTTCGCACAGTAGTTCTACGCATGATCAGCTTTCCAAAACGCCATCAATCATATTTCTACGACGTCTGGTTTTCTTGCAATTCGATCTGGAAGATAGCAAAAATAAATGAAATATAGCTAAACTTTAAATGATCATAATTCCGAAATGGAGCGTCGCAGACACCTAAAACTTCGCACAGTAATTCTACGCATGATCAGCTTTCCAAAACGCCATCAATCATATTTCTGCGACTTCTGGTTTTCTTGCAATTCGATCTGGAAGATAGCAAAACTTTAAACGCTCATAACTTCGTAAGGAGACGTCATAGACCCATCAAACTTTGCAAAATGAAAATCCGTAAAAATAATGCTAGAACCATGAAACTTCGCACAGTAATTCTACGCATGATCAGCTTTCCAAAACGCCATCAATCATATTTCTGCGACGTCTGGTTTTCTTGCAATTCGATCTGGAAGATAGCAAAAATAAATGAAATATAGCTAAACTTTAAATGATCATAATTCCGAAATGGAGCGTCGCAGACACCTAAAACTTCGCACAGTAATTCTACGCATGATCAGCTTTCCAAAACGCCATCAATCATATTTCTGCGACTTCTGGTTTTCTTGCAATTCGATCTGGAAGATAGCAAAACTTTAAACGCTCATAACTTCGTAAGGAGACGTCCTAGACCCATCAAACTTTGCAAAATGAAAATTCGTAAAAATAATGCTAGAACCATGAAACTTCGCACAGTAATTCTACGCATGATCAGCTTTCCAAAACGCCATCAATCATATTTCTGCGACGTCTGGTTTTCTTGCAATTCGATCTGGAAGATAGCAAAACTTTAAACGCTCATAACTTCGTAAGGAGACGTCCTAGACCCATCAAACTTTGCAAAATGAAAATCCGTAAAAATAATGCTAGAACCATGAAACTTCGCACAGTAGTTCTACGCATGATCAGCTTTCCAAAACGCCATCAATCATATTTCTACGACGTCTGGTTTTCTTGCAATTCGATCTGGAAGATAGCAAAAATAAATGAAATATAGCTAAACTTTAAATGATCATAATTCCGAAATGGAGCGTCGCAGACACCTAAAACTTCGCACAGTAATTCTACGCATGATCAGCTTTCCAAAACGCCATCAATCATATTTCTGCGACGTCTGGTTTTCTTGCAATTCGATCTGGAAGATAGCAAAACTTTAAACGCTCATAACTTCGTAAGGAGACGTCCTAGACCCATCAAACTTTGCAAAATGAAAATCCGTAAAAATAATGCTAGAACCATGAAACTTCGCACAGTAATTCTACGCATGATCAGCTTTCCAAAACGCCATCAATCATATTTCTGCGACGTCTGGTTTTCTTGCAATTCGATCTGGAAGATAGCAAAAATAAATGAAATATAGCTAAACTTTAAATGATCATAATTCCGAAATGGAGCGTCGCAGACACCTAAAACTTCGCACAGTAATTCTACGCATGATCAGCTTTCCAAAACGCCATCAATCATATTTCTGCGACGTCTGGTTTTCTTGCAATTCGATCTGGAAGATAGCAAAACTTTAAACGCTCATAACTTCGTAAGGAGACGTCCTAGACCCATCAAACTTTGCAAAATGAAAATTCGTAAAAATAATGCTAGAACCATGAAACTTCGCACAGTAATTCTACGCATGATCAGCTTTCCAAAACGCCATCAATCATATTTCTGCGACGTCTGGTTTTCTTGCAATTCGATCTGGAAGATAGCAAAACTTTAAACGCTCATAACTTCGTAAGGAGACGTCCTAGACCCATCAAACTTTGCAAAATGAAAATCCGTAAAAATAATGCTAGAACCATGAAACTTCGCACAGTAGTTCTACGCATGATCAGCTTTCCAAAACGCCATCAATCATATTTCTACGACGTCTGGTTTTCTTGCAATTCGATCTGGAAGATAGCAAAAATAAATGAAATATAGCTAAACTTTAAATGATCATAATTCCGAAATGGAGCGTCGCAGACACCTAAAACTTCGCACAGTAATTCTACGCATGATCAGCTTTCCAAAACGCCATCAATCATATTTCTGCGACGTCTGGTTTTCTTGCAATTCGATCTGGAAGATAGCAAAACTTTAAACGCTCATAACTTCGTAAGGAGACGTCCTAGACCCATCAAACTTTGCAAAATGAAAATCCGTAAAAATAATGCTAGAACCATGAAACTTCGCACAGTAATTCTACGCATGATCAGCTTTCCAAAACGCCATCAATCATATTTCTGCGACTTCTGGTTTTCTTGCAAATCGATCTGGAAGATAGCAAAACTTTAAACGCTCATAACTTCGTAAGGAGACGTCCTAGACCCATCAAACTTTGCAAAATGAAAATCCGTAAAAATAATGCTAGAACCATGAAACTTCGCACAGTAATTCTACGCATGATCAGCTTTCCAAAACGCCATCAATCATATTTCTGCGACTTCTGGTTTTCTTGCAATTCGATCTGGAAGATAGCAAAAATAAATGAAATATAGCTAAACTTTAAATGATCATAATTCCGAAATGGAGCGTCGCAGACACCTAAAACTTCGCACAGTAATTCTACGCATGATCAGCTTTCCAAAACGCCATCAATCATATTTCTGCGACTTCTGGTTTTCTTGCAATTCGATCTGGAAGATAGCAAAACTTTAAACGCTCATAACTTCGTAAGGAGACGTCCTAGACCCATCAAACTTTGCAAAATGAAAATCCGTAAAAATAATGCTAGAACCATGAAACTTCGCACAGTAATTCTACGCATGATCAGCTTTCCAAAACGCCATCAATCATATTTCTGCGACGTCTGGTTTTCTTGCAATTCGATCTGGAAGATAGCAAAAATAAATGAAATATAGCTAAACTTTAAATGATCATAATTCCGAAATGGAGCGTCGCAGACACCTAAAACTTCGCACAGTAATTCTACGCATGATCAGCTTTCCAAAACGCCATCAATCATATTTCTGCGACTTCTGGTTTTCTTGCAATTCGATCTGGAAGATAGCAAAACTTTAAACGCTCATAACTTCGTAAGGAGACGTCCTAGACCCATCAAACTTTGCAAAATGAAAATTCGTAAAAATAATGCTAGAACCATGAAACTTCGCACAGTAATTCTACGCATGATCAGCTTTCCAAAACGCCATCAATCATATTTCTGCGACGTCTGGTTTTCTTGCAATTCGATCTGGAAGATAGCAAAACTTTAAACGCTCATAACTTCGTAAGGAGACGTCCTAGACCCATCAAACTTTGCAAAATGAAAATCCGTAAAAATAATGCTAGAACCATGAAACTTCGCACAGTAGTTCTACGCATGATCAGCTTTCCAAAACGCCATCAATCATATTTCTACGACGTCTGGTTTTCTTGCAATTCGATCTGGAAGATAGCAAAAATAAATGAAATATAGCTAAACTTTAAATGATCATAATTCCGAAATGGAGCGTCGCAGACACCTAAAACTTCGCACAGTAATTCTACGCATGATCAGCTTTCCAAAACGCCATCAATCATATTTCTGCGACTTCTGGTTTTCTTGCAATTCGATCTGGAAGATAGCAAAACTTTAAACGCTCATAACTTCGTAAGGAGACGTCATAGACCCATCAAACTTTGCAAAATGAAAATCCGTAAAAATAATGCTAGAACCATGAAACTTCGCACAGTAATTCTACGCATGATCAGCTTTCCAAAACGCCATCAATCATATTTCTGCGACGTCTGGTTTTCTTGCAATTCGATCTGGAAGATAGCAAAAATAAATGAAATATAGCTAAACTTTAAATGATCATAATTCCGAAATGGAGCGTCGCAGACACCTAAAACTTCGCACAGTAATTCTACGCATGATCAGCTTTCCAAAACGCCATCAATCATATTTCTGCGACTTCTGGTTTTCTTGCAATTCGATCTGGAAGATAGCAAAACTTTAAACGCTCATAACTTCGTAAGGAGACGTCCTAGACCCATCAAACTTTGCAAAATGAAAATTCGTAAAAATAATGCTAGAACCATGAAACTTCGCACAGTAATTCTACGCATGATCAGCTTTCCAAAACGCCATCAATCATATTTCTGCGACGTCTGGTTTTCTTGCAATTCGATCTGGAAGATAGCAAAACTTTAAACGCTCATAACTTCGTAAGGAGACGTCATAGACCCATCAAACTTTGCAAAATGAAAATCCGTAAAAATAATGCTAGAACCATGAAACTTCGCACAGTGATTCTACGCATGATCAGCTTTCCAAAACGCCATCAATCATATTTCTGCGACGTCTGGTTTTCTTGCAATTCGATCTGGAAGATAGCAAAAATAAATGAAATATAGCTAAACTTTAAATGATCATAATTCCGAAATGGAGCGTCGCAGACACCTAAAACTTCGCACAGTAATTCTACGCATGATCAGCTTTCCAAAACGCCATCAATCATATTTCTGCGACTTCTGGTTTTCTTGCAATTCGATCTGGAAGATAGCAAAACTTTAAACGCTCATAACTTCGTAAGGAGACGTCCTAGACCCATCAAACTTTGCAAAATGAAAATCCGTAAAAATAATGCTAGAACCATGAAACTTCGCACAGTAATTCTACGCATGATCAGCTTTCCAAAACGCCATCAATCATATTTCTGCGACGTCTGGTTTTCTTGCAATTCGATCTGGAAGATAGCAAAAATAAATGAAATATAGCTAAACTTTAAATGATCATAATTCCGAAATGGAGCGTCGCAGACACCTAAAACTTCGCACAGTAATTCTACGCATGATCAGCTTTCCAAAACGCCATCAATCATATTTCTGCGACGTCTGGTTTTCTTGCAATTCGATCTGGAAGATAGCAAAACTTTAAACGCTCATAACTTCGTAAGGAGACGTCCTAGACCCATCAAACTTTGCAAAATGAAAATTCGTAAAAATAATGCTAGAACCATGAAACTTCGCACAGTAATTCTACGCATGATCAGCTTTCCAAAACGCCATCAATCATATTTCTGCGACGTCTGGTTTTCTTGCAATTCGATCTGGAAGATAGTAAAACTTTAAACGCTCATAACTTCGTAAGGAGACGTCCTAGACCCATCAAACTTTGCAAAATGAAAATCCGTAAAAATAATGCTAGAACCATGAAACTTCGCACAGTAGTTCTACGCATGATCAGCTTTCCAAAACGCCATCAATCATATTTCTACGACGTCTGGTTTTCTTGCAATTCGATCTGGAAGATAGCAAAAATAAATGAAATATAGCTAAACTTTAAATGATCATAATTCCGAAATGGAGCGTCGCAGACACCTAAAACTTCGCACAGTAATTCTACGCATGATCAGCTTTCCAAAACGCCATCAATCATATTTCTGCGACTTCTGGTTTTCTTGCAATTCGATCTGGAAGATAGCAAAACTTTAAACGCTCATAACTTCGTAAGGAGACGTCCTAGACCCATCAAACTTTGCAAAATGAAAATCCGTAAAAATAATGCTAGAACCATGAAACTTCGCACAGTAATTCTACGCATGATCAGCTTTCCAAAACGCCATCAATCATATTTCTGCGACGTCTGGTTTTCTTGCAATTCGATCTGGAAGATAGCAAAAATAAATGAAATATAGCTAAACTTTAAATGATCATAATTCCGAAATGGAGCGTCGCAGACACCTAAAACTTCGCACAGTAATTCTACGCATGATCAGCTTTCCAGAACGCCATCAATCATATTTCTGCGACGTCTGGTTTTCTTGCAATTCGATCTGGAAGATAGCAAAAATAAATGAAATATAGCTAAACTTTAAATGATCATAATTCCGAAATGGAGCGTCGCAGACACCTAAAACTTCGCACAGTAATTCTACGCATGATCAGCTTTCCAAAACGCCATCAATCATATTTCTGCGACTTCTGGTTTTCTTGCAACAGTAATTCGCACAGTAATTCTACGCATGATCAGCTTTCCAGAACGCCATCAATCATATTTCTGCGACGTCTGGTTTTCTTGCAATTCGATCTGGAAGATAGCAAAACTTTAAACGCTCATAACTTCGTAAGGAGACGTCCTAGACCCATCAAACTTTGCAAAATGAAAATCCGTAAAAATAATGCTAGAACCATGAAACTTCGCACAGTAATTCTACGCATGATCAGCTTTCCAAAACGCCATCAATCATATTTCTGCGACGTCTGGTTTTCTTGCAATTCGATCTGGAAGATAGCAAAAATAAATGAAATATAGCTAAACTTTAAATGATCATAATTCCGAAATGGAGCGTCGCAGACACCTAAAACTTCGCACAGTAATTCTACGCATGATCAGCTTTCCAAAACGTCAATCATATTTCTGCGACGTCTGGTTTTCTTGCAATTCGATCTGGAAGATAGCAAAACTTTAAACGCTCATAACTTCGTAAGGAGATGTCCTAGACCCATCAAACTTTGCAAAATGAAAATCCGTAAAAATAATGCTAGAACCATGAAACTTCGCACAGTAGTTCTACGCATGATCAGCTTTCCAAAACGCCATCAATCATATTTCTGCGACGTCTGGTTTTCTTGCAATTCGATCTGGAAGATAGCAAAACTTTAAACGCTCATAACTTCGTAAGGAGACGTCCTAGACCCATCAAACTTTGCAAAATGAAAATCCGTAAAAATAATGCTAGAACCATGAAACTTCGCACAGTAATTCTACGCATGATCAGCTTTCCAAAACGCCATCAATCATATTTCTGCGACGTCTGGTTTTCTTGCAATTCGATCTGGAAGATAGCAAAAATAAATGAAATATAGCTAAACTTTAAATGATCATAATTCCGAAATGGAGCGTCGCAGACACCTAAAACTTCGCACAGTAATTCTACGCATGATCAGCTTTCCAAAACGCCATCAATCATATTTCTGCGACGTCTGGTTTTCTTGCAATTCGATCTGGAAGATAGCAAAAATAAATGAAATATAGCTAAACTTTAAATGATCATAATTCCGAAATGGAGCGTCGCAGACACCTAAAACTTCGCACAGTAATTCTACGCATGATCAGCTTTCCAAAACGCCATCAATCATATTTCTGCGACGTCTGGTTTTCTTGCAATTCGATCTGGAAGATAGCAAAACTTTAAACGCTCATAACTTCGTAAGGAGACGTCCTAGACCCATCAAACTTTGCAAAATGAAAATTCGTAAAAATAATGCTAGAACCATGAAACTTCGCACAGTAATTCTACGCATGATCAGCTTTCCAAAACGCCATCAATCATATTTCTGCGACGTCTGGTTTTCTTGCAATTCGATCTGGAAGATAGCAAAACTTTAAACGCTCATAACTTCGTAAGGAGACGTCCTAGACCCATCAAACTTTGCAAAATGAAAATCCGTAAAAATAATGCTAGAACCATGAAACTTCGCACAGTAGTTCTACGCATGATCAGCTTTCCAAAACGCCATCAATCATATTTCTACGACGTCTGGTTTTCTTGCAATTCGATCTGGAAGATAGCAAAAATAAATGAAATATAGCTAAACTTTAAATGATCATAATTCCGAAATGGAGCGTCGCAGACACCTAAAACTTCGCACAGTAATTCTACGCATGATCAGCTTTCCAAAACGCCATCAATCATATTTCTGCGACTTCTGGTTTTCTTGCAATTCGATCTGGAAGATAGCAAAACTTTAAACGCTCATAACTTCGTAAGGAGACGTCCTAGACCCATCAAACTTTGCAAAATGAAAATCCGTAAAAATAATGCTAGAACCATGAAACTTCGCACAGTAATTCTACGCATGATCAGCTTTCCAAAACGCCATCAATCATATTTCTGCGACTTCTGGTTTTCTTGCAATTCGATCTGGAAGATAGCAAAAATAAATGAAATATAGCTAAACTTTAAATGATCATAATTCCGAAATGGAGCGTCGCAGACACCTAAAACTTCGCACAGTAATTCTACGCATGATCAGCTTTCCAAAACGCCATCAATCATATTTCTGCGACTTCTGGTTTTCTTGCAATTCGATCTGGAAGATAGCAAAACTTTAAACGCTCATAACTTCGTAAGGAGACGTCCTAGACCCATCAAACTTTGCAAAATGAAAATCCGTAAAAATAATGCTAGAACCATGAAACTTCGCACAGTAATTCTACGCATGATCAGCTTTCCAAAACGCCATCAATCATATTTCTGCGACGTCTGGTTTTCTTGCAATTCGATCTGGAAGATAGCAAAAATAAATGAAATATAGCTAAACTTTAAATGATCATAATTCCGAAATGGAGCGTCGCAGACACCTAAAACTTCGCACAGTAATTCTACGCATGATCAGCTTTCCAAAACGCCATCAATCATATTTCTGCGACTTCTGGTTTTCTTGCAATTCGATCTGGAAGATAGCAAAACTTTAAACGCTCATAACTTCGTAAGGAGACGTCCTAGACCCATCAAACTTTGCAAAATGAAAATTCGTAAAAATAATGCTAGAACCATGAAACTTCGCACAGTAATTCTACGCATGATCAGCTTTCCAAAACGCCATCAATCATATTTCTGCGACGTCTGGTTTTCTTGCAATTCGATCTGGAAGATAGCAAAACTTTAAACGCTCATAACTTCGTAAGGAGACGTCCTAGACCCATCAAACTTTGCAAAATGAAAATCCGTAAAAATAATGCTAGAACCATGAAACTTCGCACAGTAGTTCTACGCATGATCAGCTTTCCAAAACGCCATCAATCATATTTCTACGACGTCTGGTTTTCTTGCAATTCGATCTGGAAGATAGCAAAAATAAATGAAATATAGCTAAACTTTAAATGATCATAATTCCGAAATGGAGCGTCGCAGACACCTAAAACTTCGCACAGTAATTCTACGCATGATCAGCTTTCCAAAACGCCATCAATCATATTTCTGCGACTTCTGGTTTTCTTGCAATTCGATCTGGAAGATAGCAAAACTTTAAACGCTCATAACTTCGTAAGGAGACGTCATAGACCCATCAAACTTTGCAAAATGAAAATCCGTAAAAATAATGCTAGAACCATGAAACTTCGCACAGTAATTCTACGCATGATCAGCTTTCCAAAACGCCATCAATCATATTTCTGCGACGTCTGGTTTTCTTGCAATTCGATCTGGAAGATAGCAAAAATAAATGAAATATAGCTAAACTTTAAATGATCATAATTCCGAAATGGAGCGTCGCAGACACCTAAAACTTCGCACAGTAATTCTACGCATGATCAGCTTTCCAAAACGCCATCAATCATATTTCTGCGACTTCTGGTTTTCTTGCAATTCGATCTGGAAGATAGCAAAACTTTAAACGCTCATAACTTCGTAAGGAGACGTCCTAGACCCATCAAACTTTGCAAAATGAAAATTCGTAAAAATAATGCTAGAACCATGAAACTTCGCACAGTAATTCTACGCATGATCAGCTTTCCAAAACGCCATCAATCATATTTCTGCGACGTCTGGTTTTCTTGCAATTCGATCTGGAAGATAGCAAAACTTTAAACGCTCATAACTTCGTAAGGAGACGTCATAGACCCATCAAACTTTGCAAAATGAAAATCCGTAAAAATAATGCTAGAACCATGAAACTTCGCACAGTGATTCTACGCATGATCAGCTTTCCAAAACGCCATCAATCATATTTCTGCGACGTCTGGTTTTCTTGCAATTCGATCTGGAAGATAGCAAAAATAAATGAAATATAGCTAAACTTTAAATGATCATAATTCCGAAATGGAGCGTCGCAGACACCTAAAACTTCGCACAGTAATTCTACGCATGATCAGCTTTCCAAAACGCCATCAATCATATTTCTGCGACTTCTGGTTTTCTTGCAATTCGATCTGGAAGATAGCAAAACTTTAAACGCTCATAACTTCGTAAGGAGACGTCCTAGACCCATCAAACTTTGCAAAATGAAAATCCGTAAAAATAATGCTAGAACCATGAAACTTCGCACAGTAATTCTACGCATGATCAGCTTTCCAAAACGCCATCAATCATATTTCTGCGACGTCTGGTTTTCTTGCAATTCGATCTGGAAGATAGCAAAAATAAATGAAATATAGCTAAACTTTAAATGATCATAATTCCGAAATGGAGCGTCGCAGACACCTAAAACTTCGCACAGTAATTCTACGCATGATCAGCTTTCCAAAACGCCATCAATCATATTTCTGCGACGTCTGGTTTTCTTGCAATTCGATCTGGAAGATAGCAAAACTTTAAACGCTCATAACTTCGTAAGGAGACGTCCTAGACCCATCAAACTTTGCAAAATGAAAATTCGTAAAAATAATGCTAGAACCATGAAACTTCGCACAGTAATTCTACGCATGATCAGCTTTCCAAAACGCCATCAATCATATTTCTGCGACGTCTGGTTTTCTTGCAATTCGATCTGGAAGATAGCAAAACTTTAAACGCTCATAACTTCGTAAGGAGACGTCCTAGACCCATCAAACTTTGCAAAATGAAAATCCGTAAAAATAATGCTAGAACCATGAAACTTCGCACAGTAGTTCTACGCATGATCAGCTTTCCAAAACGCCATCAATCATATTTCTACGACGTCTGGTTTTCTTGCAATTCGATCTGGAAGATAGCAAAAATAAATGAAATATAGCTAAACTTTAAATGATCATAATTCCGAAATGGAGCGTCGCAGACACCTAAAACTTCGCACAGTAATTCTACGCATGATCAGCTTTCCAAAACGCCATCAATCATATTTCTGCGACTTCTGGTTTTCTTGCAATTCGATCTGGAAGATAGCAAAACTTTAAACGCTCATAACTTCGTAAGGAGACGTCCTAGACCCATCAAACTTTGCAAAATGAAAATCCGTAAAAATAATGCTAGAACCATGAAACTTCGCACAGTAATTCTACGCATGATCAGCTTTCCAAAACGCCATCAATCATATTTCTGCGACGTCTGGTTTTCTTGCAATTCGATCTGGAAGATAGCAAAAATAAATGAAATATAGCTAAACTTTAAATGATCATAATTCCGAAATGGAGCGTCGCAGACACCTAAAACTTCGCACAGTAATTCTACGCATGATCAGCTTTCCAAAACGCCATCAATCATATTTCTGCGACTTCTGGTTTTCTTGCAATTCGATCTGGAAGATAGCAAAACTTTAAACGCTCATAACTTCGTAAGGAGACGTCCTAGACCCATCAAACTTTGCAAAATGAAAATCCGTAAAAATAATGCTAGAACCATGAAACTTCGCACAGTAATTCTACGCATGATCAGCTTTCCAAAACGCCATCAATCATATTTCTGCGACGTCTGGTTTTCTTGCAATTCGATCTGGAAGATAGCAAAAATAAATGAAATATAGCTAAACTTTAAATGATCATAATTCCGAAATGGAGCGTCGCAGACACCTAAAACTTCGCACAGTAATTCTACGCATGATCAGCTTTCCAGAACGCCATCAATCATATTTCTGCGACGTCTGGTTTTCTTGCAATTCGATCTGGAAGATAGCAAAAATAAATGAAATATAGCTAAACTTTAAATGATCATAATTCCGAAATGGAGCGTCGCAGACACCTAAAACTTCGCACAGTAATTCTACGCATGATCAGCTTTCCAAAACGCCATCAATCATATTTCTGCGACTTCTGGTTTTCTTGCAACAGTAATTCGCACAGTAATTCTACGCATGATCAGCTTTCCAGAACGCCATCAATCATATTTCTGCGACGTCTGGTTTTCTTGCAATTCGATCTGGAAGATAGCAAAACTTTAAACGCTCATAACTTCGTAAGGAGACGTCCTAGACCCATCAAACTTTGCAAAATGAAAATCCGTAAAAATAATGCTAGAACCATGAAACTTCGCACAGTAATTCTACGCATGATCAGCTTTCCAAAACGCCATCAATCATATTTCTGCGACGTCTGGTTTTCTTGCAATTCGATCTGGAAGATAGCAAAAATAAATGAAATATAGCTAAACTTTAAATGATCATAATTCCGAAATGGAGCGTCGCAGACACCTAAAACTTCGCACAGTAATTCTACGCATGATCAGCTTTCCAAAACGCCATCAATCATATTTCTGCGACGTCTGGTTTTCTTGCAATTCGATCTGGAAGATAGCAAAACTTTAAACGCTCATAACTTCGTAAGGAGATGTCCTAGACCCATCAAACTTTGCAAAATGAAAATCCGTAAAAATAATGCTAGAACCATGAAACTTCGCACAGTAGTTCTACGCATGATCAGCTTTCCAAAACGCCATCAATCATATTTCTGCGACGTCTGGTTTTCTTGCAATTCGATCTGGAAGATAGCAAAACTTTAAACGCTCATAACTTCGTAAGGAGACGTCCTAGACCCATCAAACTTTGCAAAATGAAAATCCGTAAAAATAATGCTAGAACCATGAAACTTCGCACAGTAATTCTACGCATGATCAGCTTTCCAAAACGCCATCAATCATATTTCTGCGACGTCTGGTTTTCTTGCAATTCGATCTGGAAGATAGCAAAAATAAATGAAATATAGCTAAACTTTAAATGATCATAATTCCGAAATGGAGCGTCGCAGACACCTAAAACTTCGCACAGTAATTCTACGCATGATCAGCTTTCCAAAACGCCATCAATCATATTTCTGCGACGTCTGGTTTTCTTGCAATTCGATCTGGAAGATAGCAAAAATAAATGAAATATAGCTAAACTTTAAATGATCATAATTCCGAAATGGAGCGTCGCAGACACCTAAAACTTCGCACAGTAATTCTACGCATGATCAGCTTTCCAAAACGCCATCAATCATATTTCTGCGACGTCTGGTTTTCTTGCAATTCGATCTGGAAGATAGCAAAACTTTAAACGCTCATAACTTCGTAAGGAGACGTCCTAGACCCATCAAACTTTGCAAAATGAAAATCCGTAAAAATAATGCTAGAACCATGAAACTTCGCACAGTAATTCTACGCATGATCAGCTTTCCAAAACGCCATCAATCATATTTCTGCGACGTCTGGTTTTCTTGCAATTCGATCTGGAAGATAGCAAAAATAAATGAAATATAGCTAAACTTTAAATGATCATAATTCCGAAATGGAGCGTCGCAGACACCTAAAACTTCGCACAGTAATTCTACGCATGATCAGCTTTCCAAAACGCCATCAATCATATTTCTGCGACGTCTGGTTTTCTTGCAATTCGATCTGGAAGATAGCAAAACTTTAAACGCTCATAACTTCGTAAGGAGACGTCCTAGACCCATCAAACTTTGCAAAATGAAAATCCGTAAAAATAATGCTAGAACCATGAAACTTCGCACAGTAGTTCTACGCATGATCAGCTTTCCAAAACGCCATCAATCATATTTCTACGACGTCTGGTTTTCTTGCAATTCGATCTGGAAGATAGCAAAAATAAATGAAATATAGCTAAACTTTAAATGATCATAATTCCGAAATGGAGCGTCGCAGACACCTAAAACTTCGCACAGTAATTCTACGCATGATCAGCTTTCCAAAACGCCATCAATCATATTTCTGCGACTTCTGGTTTTCTTGCAATTCGATCTGGAAGATAGCAAAACTTTAAACGCTCATAACTTCGTAAGGAGACGTCCTAGACCCATCAAACTTTGCAAAATGGAAATCCGTAAAAATAATGCTAGAACCATGAAACTTCGCACAGTAATTCTACGCATGATCAGCTTTCCAAAACGCCATCAATCATATTTCTGCGACGTCTGGTTTTCTTGCAATTCGATCTGGAAGATAGCAAAAATAAATGAAATATAGCTAAACTTTAAATGATCATAATTCCGAAATGGAGCGTCGCAGACACCTAAAACTTCGCACAGTAATTCTACGCATGATCAGCTTTCCAGAACGCCAACAATCATATTTCTGCGACGTCTGGTTTTCTTGCAATTCGATCTGGAAGATAGCAAAAATAAATGAAATATAGCTAAACTTTAAATGATCATAATTCCGAAATGGAGCGTCGCAGACACCTAAAACTTCGCACAGTAATTCTACGCATGATCAGCTTTCCAAAACGCCATCAATCATATTTCTGCGACTTCTGGTTTTCTTGCAACAGTAATTCGCACAGTAATTCTACGCATGATCAGCTTTCCAGAACGCCATCAATCATATTTCTGCGACGTCTGGTTTTCTTGCAATTCGATCTGGAAGATAGCAAAACTTTAAACGCTCATAACTTCGTAAGGAGACGTCCTAGACCCATCAAACTTTGCAAAATGAAAATCCGTAAAAATAATGCTAGAACCATGAAACTTCGCACAGTAATTCTACGCATGATCAGCTTTCCAAAACGCCATCAATCATATTTCTGCGACGTCTGGTTTTCTTGCAATTCGATCTGGAAGATAGCAAAAATAAATGAAATATAGCTAAACTTTAAATGATCATAATTCCGAAATGGAGCGTCGCAGACACCTAAAACATCGCACAGTAATTCTACGCATGATCAGCTTTCCAAAACGCCATCAATCATATTTCTGCGACGTCTGGTTTTCTTGCAATTCGATCTGGAAGATAGCAAAACTTTAAACGCTCATAACTTCGTAAGGAGATGTCCTAGACCCATCAAACTTTGCAAAATGAAAATCCGTAAAAATAATGCTAGAACCATGAAATATAGCTAAACTTTAAATGATCATAATTCCGAAATGGAGCGTCGCAGACACCTAAAACTTCGCACAGTAATTCTACGCATGATCAGCTTTCCAGAACGCCATCAATCATATTTCTGCGACGTCTGGTTTTCTTGCAATTCGATCTGGAAGATAGCAAAACTTTAAACGCTCATAACTTCGTAAGGAGACGTCCTAGACCCATCAAACTTTGCAAAATGAAAATCCGTAAAAATAATGCTAGAACCATGAAACTTCGCACAGTAATTCTACGCATGATCAGCTTTCCAAAACGCCATCAATCATATTTCTGCGACGTCTGGTTTTCTTGCAATTCGATCTGGAAGATAGCAAAAATAAATGAAATATAGCTAAACTTTAAATGATCATAATTCCGAAATGGAGCGTCGCAGACACCTAAAACTTCGCACAGTAATTCTACGCATGATCAGCTTTCCAGAACGCCATCAATCATATTTCTGCGACGTCTGGTTTTCTTGCAATTCGATCTGGAAGATAGCAAAACTTTAAACGCTCATAACTTCGTAAGGAGACGTCCTAGACCCATCAAACTTTGCAAAATGAAAATCCGTAAAAATAATGCTAGAACCATGAAACTTCGCACAGTAATTCTACGCATGATCAGCTTTCCAAAACGCCATCAATCATATTTCTGCGACGTCTGGTTTTCTTGCAATTCGATCTGGAAGATAGCAAAAATAAATGAAATATAGCTAAACTTTAAATGATCATAATTCCGAAATGGAGCGTCGCAGACACCTAAAACTTCGCACAGTAATTCTACGCATGATCAGCTTTCCAAAACGCCATCAATCATATTTCTGCGACTTCTGGTTTTCTTGCAATTCGATCTGGAAGATAGCAAAACTTTAAACGCTCATAACTTCGTAAGGAGACGTCCTAGACTCATCAAACTTTGCAAAATGAAAATCCGTAAAAATAATGCTAGAACCATGAAACTTCGCACAGTAATTCTACGCATGATCAGCTTTCCAAAACGCCACCAATCATATTTCTGCGACGTCTGGTTTTCTTGCAATTCGATCTGGAAGATAGCAAAAATAAATGAAATATAGCTAAACTTTAAATGATCATAATTCCGAAATGGAGCGTCGCAGACACCTAAAACTTCGCACAGTAATTCTACGCATGATCAGCTTTCCAGAACGCCATCAATCATATTTCTGCGACGTCTGGTTTTCTTGCAATTCGATCTGGAAGATAGCAAAACTTTAAACGCTCATAACTTCGTAAGGAGACGTCCTAGACCCATCAAACTTTGCAAAATGAAAATCCGTAAAAATAATGCTAGAACCATGAAACTTCGCACAGTAATTCTACGCATGATCAGCTTTCCAAAACGCCATCAATCATATTTCTGCGACGTCTGGTTTTCTTGCAATTCGATCTGGAAGATAGCAAAAATAAATGAAATATAGCTAAACTTTAAATGATCATAATTCCGAAATGGAGCGTCGCAGACACCTAAAACTTCGCACAGTAATTCTACGCATGATCAGCTTTCCAAAACGCCATCAATCATATTTCTGCGACTTCTGGTTTTCTTGCAATTCGATCTGGAAGATAGCAAAACTTTAAACGCTCATAACTTCGTAAGGAGACGTCCTAGACCCATCAAACTTTGCAAAATGAAAATCCGTAAAAATAATGCTAGAACCATGAAACTTCGCACAGTAATTCTACGCATGATCAGCTTTCCAAAACGCCATCAATCATATTTCTGCGACGTCTGGTTTTCTTGCAATTCGATCTGGAAGATAGCAAAAATAAATGAAATATAGCTAAACTTTAAATGATCATAATTCCGAAATGGAGCGTCGCAGACACCTAAAACTTCGCACAGTAATTCTACGCATGATCAGCTTTCCAGAACGCCATCAATCATATTTCTGCGACGTCTGGTTTTCTTGCAATTCGATCTGGAAGATAGCAAAACTTTAAACGCTCATAATCATATTTCTGCGACTTCTGGTTTTCTTGCAACAGTAATTCGCACAGTAATTCTACGCATGATCAGCTTTCCAGAACGCCATCAATCATATTTCTGCGACGTCTGGTTTTCTTGCAATTCGATCTGGAAGATAGCAAAACTTTAAACGCTCATAACTTCGTAAGGAGACGTCCTAGACCCATCAAACTTTGCAAAATGAAAATCCGTAAAAATAATGCTAGAACCATGAAACTTCGCACAGTAATTCTACGCATGATCAGCTTTCCAAAACGCCATCAATCATATTTCTGCGACGTCTGGTTTTCTTGCAATTCGATCTGGAAGATAGCAAAAATAAATGAAATATAGCTAAACTTTAAATGATCATAATTCCGAAATGGAGCGTCGCAGACACCTAAAACTTCGCACAGTAATTCTACGCATGATCAGCTTTCCAAAACGCCATCAATCATATTTCTGCGACGTCTGGTTTTCTTGCAATTCGATCTGGAAGATAGCAAAACTTTAAACGCTCATAACTTCGTAAGGAGATGTCCTAGACCCATCAAACTTTGCAAAATGAAAATCCGTAAAAATAATGCTAGAACCATGAAACTTCGCACAGTAGTTCTACGCATGATCAGCTTTCCAAAACGCCATCAATCATATTTCTGCGACGTCTGGTTTTCTTGCAATTCGATCTGGAAGATAGCAAAACTTTAAACGCTCATAACTTCGTAAGGAGACGTCCTAGACCCATCAAACTTTGCAAAATGAAAATCCGTAAAAATAATGCTAGAACCATGAAACTTCGCACAGTAATTCTACGCATGATCAGCTTTCCAAAACGCCATCAATCATATTTCTGCGACGTCTGGTTTTCTTGCAATTCGATCTGGAAGATAGCAAAAATAAATGAAATATAGCTAAACTTTAAATGATCATAATTCCGAAATGGAGCGTCGCAGACACCTAAAACTTCGCACAGTAATTCTACGCATGATCAGCTTTCCAGAACGCCATCAATCATATTTCTGCGACGTCTGGTTTTCTTGCAATTCGATCTGGAAGATAGCAAAACTTTAAACGCTCATAACTTCGTAAGGAGACGTCCTAGACCCATCAAACTTTGCAAAATGAAAATCCGTAAAAATAATGCTAGAACCATGAAACTTCGCACAGTAATTCTACGCATGATCAGCTTTCCAAAACGCCATCAATCATATTTCTGCGACGTCTGGTTTTCTTGCAATTCGATCTGGAAGATAGCAAAAATAAATGAAATATAGCTAAACTTTAAATGATCATAATTCCGAAATGGAGCGTCGCAGACACCTAAAACTTCGCACAGTAATTCTACGCATGATCAGCTTTCCAGAACGCCATCAATCATATTTCTGCGACGTCTGGTTTTCTTGCAATTCGATCTGGAAGATAGCAAAACTTTAAACGCTCATAACTTCGTAAGGAGACGTCCTAGACCCATCAAACTTTGCAAAATGAAAATCCGTAAAAATAATGCTAGAACCATGAAATATAGCTAAACTTTAAATGATCATAATTCCGAAATGGAGCGTCGCAGACACCTAAAACTTCGCACAGTAATTCTACGCATGATCAGCTTTCCAGAACGCCATCAATCATATTTCTGCGACGTCTGGTTTTCTTGCAATTCGATCTGGAAGATAGCAAAACTTTAAACGCTCATAACTTCGTAAGGAGACGTCCTAGACCCATCAAACTTTGCAAAATGAAAATCCGTAAAAATAATGCTAGAACCATGAAACTTCGCACAGTAATTCTACGCATGATCAGCTTTCCAAAACGCCATCAATCATATTTCTGCGACGTCTGGTTTTCTTGCAATTCGATCTGGAAGATAGCAAAAATAAATGAAATATAGCTAAACTTTAAATGATCATAATTCCGAAATGGAGCGTCGCAGACACCTAAAACTTCGCACAGTAATTCTACGCATGATCAGCTTTCCAGAACGCCATCAATCATATTTCTGCGACGTCTGGTTTTCTTGCAATTCGATCTGGAAGATAGCAAAACTTTAAACGCTCATAACTTCGTAAGGAGACGTCCTAGACCCATCAAACTTTGCAAAATGAAAATCCGTAAAAATAATGCTAGAACCATGAAACTTCGCACAGTAATTCTACGCATGATCAGCTTTCCAAAACGCCATCAATCATATTTCTGCGACGTCTGGTTTTCTTGCAATTCGATCTGGAAGATAGCAAAAATAAATGAAATATAGCTAAACTTTAAATGATCATAATTCCGAAATGGAGCGTCGCAGACACCTAAAACTTCGCACAGTAATTCTACGCATGATCAGCTTTCCAAAACGCCATCAATCATATTTCTGCGACGTCTGGTTTTCTTGCAATTCGATCTGGAAGATAGCAAAAATAAATGAAATATAGCTAAACTTTAAATGATCATAATTCCGAAATGGAGCGTCGCAGACACCTAAAACTTCGCACAGTAATTCTACGCATGATCAGCTTTCCAGAACGCCATCAATCATATTTCTGCGACGTCTGGTTTTCTTGCAATTCGATCTGGAAGATAGCAAAACTTTAAACGCTCATAACTTCGTAAGGAGACGTCCTAGACCCATCAAACTTTGCAAAATGAAAATCCGTAAAAATAATGCTAGAACCATGAAACTTCGCACAGTAATTCTACGCATGATCAGCTTTCCAAAACGCCATCAATCATATTTCTGCGACGTCTGGTTTTCTTGCAATTCGATCTGGAAGATAGCAAAAATAAATGAAATATAGCTAAACTTTAAATGATCATAATTCCGAAATGGAGCGTCGCAGACACCTAAAACTTCGCACAGTAATTCTACGCATGATCAGCTTTCCAGAACGCCATCAATCATATTTCTGCGACGTCTGGTTTTCTTGCAATTCGATCTGGAAGATAGCAAAACTTTAAACGCTCATAACTTCGTAAGGAGACGTCCTAGACCCATCAAACTTTGCAAAATGAAAATCCGTAAAAATAATGCTAGAACCATGAAACTTCGCACAGTAATTCTACGCATGATCAGCTTTCCAAAACGCCATCAATCATATTTCTGCGACGTCTGGTTTTCTTGCAATTCGATCTGGAAGATAGCAAAAATAAATGAAATATAGCTAAACTTTAAATGATCATAATTCCGAAATGGAGCGTCGCAGACACCTAAAACTTCGCACAGTAATTCTACGCATGATCAGCTTTCCAGAACGCCATCAATCATATTTCTGCGACGTCTGGTTTTCTTGCAATTCGATCTGGAAGATAGCAAAACTTTAAACGCTCATAACTTCGTAAGGAGACGTCCTAGACCCATCAAACTTTGCAAAATGAAAATCCGTAAAAATAATGCTAGAACCATGAAACTTCGCACAGTAATTCTACGCATGATCAGCTTTCCAAAACGCCATCAATCATATTTCTGCGACGTCTGGTTTTCTTGCAATTCGATCTGGAAGATAGCAAAAATAAATGAAATATAGCTAAACTTTAAATGATCATAATTCCGAAATGGAGCGTCGCAGACACCTAAAACTTCGCACAGTAATTCTACGCATGATCAGCTTTCCAGAACGCCATCAATCATATTTCTGCGACGTCTGGTTTTCTTGCAATTCGATCTGGAAGATAGCAAAACTTTAAACGCTCATAACTTCGTAAGGAGACGTCCTAGACCCATCAAACTTTGCAAAATGAAAATCCGTAAAAATAATGCTAGAACCATGAAACTTCGCACAGTAATTCTACGCATGATCAGCTTTCCAAAACGCCATCAATCATATTTCTGCGACGTCTGGTTTTCTTGCAATTCGATCTGGAAGATAGCAAAACTTTAAACGCTCATAACTTCGTAAGGAGACGTCCTAGACCCATCAAACTTTGCAAAATGAAAATCCGTAAAAATAATGCTAGAACCATGAAACTTCGCACAGTAATTCTACGCATGATCAGCTTTCCAAAACGCCATCAATCATATTTCTGCGACGTCTGGTTTTCTTGCAATTCGATCTGGAAGATAGCAAAAATAAATGAAATATAGCTAAACTTTAAATGATCATAATTCCGAAATGGAGCGTCGCAGACACCTAAAACTTCGCACAGTAATTCTACGCATGATCAGCTTTCCAAAACGCCATCAATCATATTTCTGCGACTTCTGGTTTTCTTGCAATTCGATCTGGAAGATAGCAAAACTTTAAACGCTCATAACTTCGTAAGGAGACGTCCTAGACCCATCAAACTTTGCAAAATGAAAATCCGTAAAAATAATGCTAGAACCATGAAACTTCGCACAGTAATTCTACGCATGATCAGCTTTCCAAAACGCCATCAATCATATTTCTGCGACGTCTGGTTTTCTTGCAATTCGATCTGGAAGATAGCAAAAATAAATGAAATATAGCTAAACTTTAAATGATCATAATTCCGAAATGGAGCGTCGCAGACACCTAAAACTTCGCACAGTAATTCTACGCATGATCAGCTTTCCAAAACGCTATCAATCATATTTCTGCGACTTCTGGTTTTCTTGCAATTCGATCTGGAAGATAGCAAAATTAAATGAAATATAGCTAAACTTTAAATGATCATAATTCCGAAATGGAGCGTCGCAGACACCTAAAGCTTCGCACAGTAATTCTACGCATGATCAGCTTTCCAGAACGCCATCAATCATATTTCTGCGACGTCTGGTTTTCTTGCAATTCGATCTGGAAGATAGCAAAACTTTAAACGCTCATAACTTCGTAAGGAGACGTCCTAGACCCATCAAACTTTGCAAAATGAAAATCCGTAAAAATAATGCTAGAACCATGAAACTTCGCACAGTAATTCTACGCATGATCAGCTTTCCAAAACGCCATCAATCATATTTCTGCGACGTCTGGTTTTCTTGCCATTCGATCTGGAAGATAGCAAAAATAAATGAAATATAGCTAAACTTTAAATGATCATAATTCCGAAATGGAGCGTCGCAGACACCTAAAACTTCGCACAGTAATTCTACGCATGATCAGCTTTCCAAAACGCCATCAATCATATTTCTGCGACTTCTGGTTTTCTTGCAATTCGATCTGGAAGATAGCAAAACTTTAAACGCTCATAACTTCGTAAGGAGACGTCCTAGACCCATCAAACTTTGCAAAATGAAAATCCGTAAAAATAATGCTAGAACCATGAAACTTCGCACAGTAATTCTACGCATGATCAGCTTTCCAAAACGCCATCAATCATATTTCTGCGACGTCTGGTTTTCTTGCAATTCGATCTGGAAGATAGCAAAAATAAATGAAATATAGCTAAACTTTAAATGATCATAATTCCGAAATGGAGCGTCGCAGACACCTAAAACTTCGCACAGTAATTCTACGCATGATCAGCTTTCCAAAACGCCATCAATCATATTTCTGCGACTTCTGGTTTTCTTGCAATTCGATCTGGAAGATAGCAAAACTTTAAACGCTCATAACTTCGTAAGGAGACGTCCTAGACCCATCAAACTTTGCAAAATGAAAATCCGTAAAAATAATGCTAGAACCATGAAACTTCGCACAGTAATTCTACGCATGATCAGCTTTCCAAAACGCCATCAATCATATTTCTGCGACGTCTGGTTTTCTTGCAATTCGATCTGGAAGATAGCAAAAATAAATGAAATATAGCTAAACTTTAAATGATCATAATTCCGAAATGGAGCGTCGCAGACACCTAAAACTTCGCACAGTAATTCTACGCATGATCAGCTTTCCAAAACGCTATCAATCATATTTCTGCGACTTCTGGTTTTCTTGCAATTCGATCTGGAAGATAGCAAAATTAAATGAAATATAGCTAAACTTTAAATGATCATAATTCCGAAATGGAGCGTCGCAGACACCTAAAACTTCGCACAGTAATTCTACGCATGATCAGCTTTCCAGAACGCCATCAATCATATTTCTGCGACGTCTGGTTTTCTTGCAATTCGATCTGGAAGATAGCAAAACTTTAAACGCTCATAACTTCGTAAGGAGACGTCCTAGACCCATCAAACTTTGCAAAATGAAAATCCGTAAAAATAATGCTAGAACCATGAAACTTCGCACAGTAATTCTACGCATGATCAGCTTTCCAAAACGCCATCAATCATATTTCTGCGACGTCTGGTTTTCTTGCCATTCGATCTGGAAGATAGCAAAAATAAATGAAATATAGCTAAACTTTAAATGATCATAATTCCGAAATGGAGCGTCGCAGACACCTAAAACTTCGCACAGTAATTCTACGCATGATCAGCTTTCCAAAACGCCATCAATCATATTTCTGCGACTTCTGGTTTTCTTGCAATTCGATCTGGAAGATAGCAAAACTTTAAACGCTCATAACTTCGTAAGGAGACGTCCTAGACCCATCAAACTTTGCAAAATGAAAATCCGTAAAAATAATGCTAGAACCATGAAACTTCGCACAGTAATTCTACGCATGATCAGCTTTCCAAAACGCCATCAATCATATTTCTGCGACGTCTGGTTTTCTTGCAATTCGATCTGGAAGATAGCAAAAATAAATGAAATATAGCTAAACTTTAAATGATCATAATTCCGAAATGGAGCGTCGCAGACACCTAAAACTTCGCACAGTAATTCTACGCATGATCAGCTTTCCAAAACGCCATCAATCATATTTCTGCGACTTCTGGTTTTCTTGCAATTCGATCTGGAAGATAGCAAAACTTTAAACGCTCATAACTTCGTAAGGAGACGTCCTAGACCCATCAAACTTTGCAAAATGAAAATCCGTAAAAATAATGCTAGAACCATGAAACTTCGCACAGTAATTCTACGCATGATCAGCTTTCCAAAACGCCATCAATCATATTTCTGCGACGTCTGGTTTTCTTGCAATTCGATCTGGAAGATAGCAAAACTTTAAACGCTCATAACTTCGTAAGGAGACGTCCTAGACCCATCAAACTTTGCAAAATGAAAATCCGTAAAAATAATGCTAGAACCATGAAACTTCGCACAGTAATTCTACGCATGATCAGCTTTCCAAAACGCCATCAATCATATTTCTGCGACGTCTGGTTTTCTTGCCATTCGATCTGGAAGATAGCAAAAATAAATGAAATATAGCTAAACTTTAAATGATCATAATAAGTAAGTAATTCTACTGGAATAAGATAAGTAATTCTACGCATGATCAGCTTTCCAAAACGCCATCAATCATATTTCTGCGACTTCTGGTTTTCTTGCAATTCGATCTGGAAGATAGCAAAACTTTAAACGCTCATAACTTCGTAAGGAGACGTCCTAGACCCATCAAACTTTGCAAAATGAAAATCCGTAAAAATAATGCTAGAACCATGAAACTTCGCACAGTAATTCTACGCATGATCAGCTTTCCAAAACGCCATCAATCATATTTCTGCGACGTCTGGTTTTCTTGCAATTCGATCTGGAAGATAGGAAAAATAAATTAAATATAGCTAAACTTTAAATGATCATAATTCCGAAATGGAGCGTCGCAGACACCTAAAACTTCGCACAGTAATTCTACGCATGATCAGCTTTCCAGAACGCCATCAATCATATTTCTGCGACGTCTGGTTTTCTTGCAATTCGATCTGGAAGATAGCAAAACTTTAAACGCTCATAACTTCGTAAGGAGACGTCCTAGACCCATCAAACTTTGCAAAATGAAAATCCGTAAAAATAATGCTAGAACCATGAAACTTCGCACAGTAATTCTACGCATGATCAGCTTTCCAAAACGCCATCAATCATATTTCTGCGACGTCTGGTTTTCTTGCAATTCGATCTGGAAGATAGCAAAATTAAATGAAATATAGCTAAACTTTAAATGATCATAATTCCGAAATGGAGCGTCGCAGACACCTAAAACTTCGCACAGTAATTCTACGCATGATCAGCTTTCCAAAACGCTATCAATCATATTTCTGCGACTCCTGGTTTTCTTGCAATTCGATCTGGAAGATAGCAAAATTAAATGAAATATAGCTAAACTTTAAATGATCATAATTCCGAAATGGAGCGTCGCAGACACCTAAAACTTCGCACAGTAATTCTACGCATGATCAGCTTTCCAGAACGCCATCAATCATATTTCTGCGACGTCTGGTTTTCTTGCAATTCGATCTGGAAGATAGCAAAACTTTAAACGCTCATAACTTCGTAAGGAGACGTCCTAGACCCATCAAACTTTGCAAAATGAAAATCCGTAAAAATAATGCTAGAACCATGAAACTTCGCACAGTAATTCTACGCATGATCAGCTTTCCAAAACGCCATCAATCATATTTCTGCGACGTCTGGTTTTCTTGCAATTCGATCTGGAAGATAGCAAAATTAAATGAAATATAGCTAAACTTTAAATGATCATAATTCCGAAATGGAGCGTCGCAGACACCTAAAACTTCGCACAGTAATTCTACGCATGATCAGCTTTCCAAAACGCTATCAATCATATTTCTGCGACTCCTGGTTTTCTTGCAATTCGATCTGGAAGATAGCAAAATTAAATGAAATATAGCTAAACTTTAAATGATCATAATTCCGAAATGGAGCGTCGCAGACACCTAAAACTTCGCACAGTAATTCTACGCATGATCAGCTTTCCAAAACGCTATCAATCATATTTCTGCGACTCCTGGTTTTCTTGCAATTCGATCTGGAAGATAGCAAAATTAAATGAAATATAGCTAAACTTTAAATGATCATAATTCCGAAATGGAGCGTCGCAGACACCTAAAACTTCGCACAGTAATTCTACGCATGATCAGCTTTCCAAAACGCCATCAATCATATTTCTGCGACGTCTGGTTTTCTTGCCATTCGATCTGGAAGATAGCAAAAATAAATTAAATATAGCTAAACTTTAAATGATCATAATTCCGAAATGGAGCGTCGCAGACACCTAAAACTTCGCACAGTAATTCTACGCATGATCAGCTTTCCAAAACGCCATCAATCATATTTCTGCGACTTCTGGTTTTCTTGCAATTCGATCTGGAAGATAGCAAAATTAAATGAAATATAGCTAAACTTTAAATGATCATAATTCCGAAATGGAGCGTCGCAGACACCTAAAACTTCGCACAGTAATTCTACGCATGATCAGCTTTCCAGAACGCCATCAATCATATTTCTGCGACGTCTGGTTTTCTTGCAATTCGATCTGGAAGATAGCAAAACTTTAAACGCTCATAACTTCGTAAGGAGACGTCCTAGACCCATCAAACTTTGCAAAATGAAAATCCGTAAAAATAATGCTAGAACCATGAAACTTCGCACAGTAATTCTACGCATGATCAGCTTTCCAAAACGCCATCAATCATATTTCTGCGACGTCTGGTTTTCTTGCCATTCGATCTGGAAGATAGCAAAAATAAATGAAATATAGCTAAACTTTAAATGATCATAATTCCGAAATGGAGCGTCGCAGACACCTAAAACTTCGCACAGTAATTCTACGCATGATCAGCTTTCCAGAACGCCATCAATCATATTTCTGCGACGTCTGGTTTTCTTGCAATTCGATCTGGAAGATAGCAAAACTTTAAACGCTCATAACTTCGTAAGGAGACGTCCTAGACCCATCAAACTTTGCAAAATGAAAATCCGTAAAAATAATGCTAGAACCATGAAACTTCGCACAGTAATTCTACGCATGATCAGCTTTCCAAAACGCCATCAATCATATTTCTGCGACGTCTGGTTTTCTTGCCATTCGATCTGGAAGATAGCAAAAATAAATGAAATATAGCTAAACTTTAAATGATCATAATTCCGAAATGGAGCGTCGCAGACACCTAAAACTTCGCACAGTAATTCTACGCATGATCAGCTTTCCAAAACGCCATCAATCATATTTCTGCGACGTCTGGTTTTCTTGCAATTCGATCTGGAAGATAGGAAAAATAAATGAAATATAGCTAAACTTTAAATGATCATAATTCCGAAATGGAGCGTCGCAGACACCTAAAACTTCGCACAGTAATTCTACGCATGATCAGCTTTCCAGAACGCCATCAATCATATTTCTGCGACGTCTGGTTTTCTTGCAATTCGATCTGGAAGATAGCAAAACTTTAAACGCTCATAACTTCGTAAGGAGACGTCCTAGACCCATCAAACTTTGCAAAATGAAAATCCGTAAAAATAATGCTAGAACCATGAAACTTCGCACAGTAATTCTACGCATGATCAGCTTTCCAAAACGCCATCAATCATATTTCTGCGACTTCTGGTTTTCTTGCAATTCGATCTGGAAGATAGCAAAATTAAATGAAATATAGCTAAACTTTAAATGATCATAATTCCGAAATGGAGCGTCGCAGACACCTAAAACTTCGCACAGTAATTCTACGCATGATCAGCTTTCCAGAACGCCATCAATCATATTTCTGCGACGTCTGGTTTTCTTGCAATTCGATCTGGAAGATAGCAAAACTTTAAACGCTCATAACTTCGTAAGGAGACGTCCTAGACCCATCAAACTTTGCAAAATGAAAATCCGTAAAAATAATGCTAGAACCATGAAACTTCGCACAGTAATTCTACGCATGATCAGCTTTCCAAAACGCCATCAATCATATTTCTGCGACGTCTGGTTTTCTTGCCATTCGATCTGGAAGATAGCAAAAATAAATGAAATATAGCTAAACTTTAAATGATCATAATTCCGAAATGGAGCGTCGCAGACACCTAAAACTTCGCACAGTAATTCTACGCATGATCAGCTTTCCAGAACGCCATCAATCATATTTCTGCGACGTCTGGTTTTCTTGCAATTCGATCTGGAAGATAGCAAAACTTTAAACGCTCATAACTTCGTAAGGAGACGTCCTAGACCCATCAAACTTTGCAAAATGAAAATCCGTAAAAATAATGCTAGAACCATGAAACTTCGCACAGTAATTCTACGCATGATCAGCTTTCCAAAACGCCATCAATCATATTTCTGCGACGTCTGGTTTTCTTGCCATTCGATCTGGAAGATAGCAAAAATAAATTAAATATAGCTAAACTTTAAATGATCATAATTCCGAAATGGAGCGTCGCAGACACCTAAAACTTCGCACAGTAATTCTACGCATGATCAGCTTTCCAAAACGCCATCAATCATATTTCTGCGACTTCTGGTTTTCTTGCAATTCGATCTGGAAGATAGCAAAATTAAATGAAATATAGCTAAACTTTAAATGATCATAATTCCGAAATGGAGCGTCGCAGACACCTAAAACTTCGCACAGTAATTCTACGCATGATCAGCTTTCCAGAACGCCATCAATCATATTTCTGCGACGTCTGGTTTTCTTGCAATTCGATCTGGAAGATAGCAAAACTTTAAACGCTCATAACTTCGTAAGGAGACGTCCTAGACCCATCAAACTTTGCAAAATGAAAATCCGTAAAAATAATGCTAGAACCATGAAACTTCGCACAGTAATTCTACGCATGATCAGCTTTCCAAAACGCCATCAATCATATTTCTGCGACGTCTGGTTTTCTTGCCATTCGATCTGGAAGATAGCAAAAATAAATGAAATATAGCTAAACTTTAAATGATCATAATTCCGAAATGGAGCGTCGCAGACACCTAAAACTTCGCACAGTAATTCTACGCATGATCAGCTTTCCAGAACGCCATCAATCATATTTCTGCGACGTCTGGTTTTCTTGCAATTCGATCTGGAAGATAGCAAAACTTTAAACGCTCATAACTTCGTAAGGAGACGTCCTAGACCCATCAAACTTTGCAAAATGAAAATCCGTAAAAATAATGCTAGAACCATGAAACTTCGCACAGTAATTCTACGCATGATCAGCTTTCCAAAACGCCATCAATCATATTTCTGCGACGTCTGGTTTTCTTGCCATTCGATCTGGAAGATAGCAAAAATAAATGAAATATAGCTAAACTTTAAATGATCATAATTCCGAAATGGAGCGTCGCAGACACCTAAAACTTCGCACAGTAATTCTACGCATGATCAGCTTTCCAAAACGCCATCAATCATATTTCTGCGACGTCTGGTTTTCTTGCAATTCGATCTGGAAGATAGGAAAAATAAATGAAATATAGCTAAACTTTAAATGATCATAATTCCGAAATGGAGCGTCGCAGACACCTAAAACTTCGCACAGTAATTCTACGCATGATCAGCTTTCCAGAACGCCATCAATCATATTTCTGCGACGTCTGGTTTTCTTGCAATTCGATCTGGAAGATAGCAAAACTTTAAACGCTCATAACTTCGTAAGGAGACGTCCTAGACCCATCAAACTTTGCAAAATGAAAATCCGTAAAAATAATGCTAGAACCATGAAACTTCGCACAGTAATTCTACGCATGATCAGCTTTCCAAAACGCCATCAATCATATTTCTGCGACGTCTGGTTTTCTTGCCATTCGATCTGGAAGATAGCAAAAATAAATGAAATATAGCTAAACTTTAAATGATCATAATTCCGAAATGGAGCGTCGCAGACACCTAAAACTTCGCACAGTAATTCTACGCATGATCAGCTTTCCAGAACGCCATCAATCATATTTCTGCGACGTCTGGTTTTCTTGCAATTCGATCTGGAAGATAGCAAAACTTTAAACGCTCATAACTTCGTAAGGAGACGTCCTAGACCCATCAAACTTTGCAAAATGAAAATCCGTAAAAATAATGCTAGAACCATGAAACTTCGCACAGTAATTCTACGCATGATCAGCTTTCCAAAACGCCATCAATCATATTTCTGCGACGTCTGGTTTTCTTGCCATTCGATCTGGAAGATAGCAAAAATAAATGAAATATAGCTAAACTTTAAATGATCATAATTCCGAAATGGAGCGTCGCAGACACCTAAAACTTCGCACAGTAATTCTACGCATGATCAGCTTTCCAAAACGCCATCAATCATATTTCTGCGACGTCTGGTTTTCTTGCAATTCGATCTGGAAGATAGGAAAAATAAATGAAATATAGCTAAACTTTAAATGATCATAATTCCGAAATGGAGCGTCGCAGACACCTAAAACTTCGCACAGTAATTCTACGCATGATCAGCTTTCCAGAACGCCATCAATCATATTTCTGCGACGTCTGGTTTTCTTGCAATTCGATCTGGAAGATAGCAAAACTTTAAACGCTCATAACTTCGTAAGGAGACGTCCTAGACCCATCAAACTTTGCAAAATGAAAATCCGTAAAAATAATGCTAGAACCATGAAACTTCGCACAGTAATTCTACGCATGATCAGCTTTCCAAAACGCCATCAATCATATTTCTGCGACTTCTGGTTTTCTTGCAATTCGATCTGGAAGATAGCAAAATTAAATGAAATATAGCTAAACTTTAAATGATCATAATTCCGAAATGGAGCGTCGCAGACACCTAAAACTTCGCACAGTAATTCTACGCATGATCAGCTTTCCAGAACGCCATCAATCATATTTCTGCGACGTCTGGTTTTCTTGCAATTCGATCTGGAAGATAGCAAAACTTTAAACGCTCATAACTTCGTAAGGAGACGTCCTAGACCCATCAAACTTTGCAAAATGAAAATCCGTAAAAATAATGCTAGAACCATGAAACTTCGCACAGTAATTCTACGCATGATCAGCTTTCCAAAACGCCATCAATCATATTTCTGCGACGTCTGGTTTTCTTGCCATTCGATCTGGAAGATAGCAAAAATAAATGAAATATAGCTAAACTTTAAATGATCATAATTCCGAAATGGAGCGTCGCAGACACCTAAAACTTCGCACAGTAATTCTACGCATGATCAGCTTTCCAGAACGCCATCAATCATATTTCTGCGACGTCTGGTTTTCTTGCAATTCGATCTGGAAGATAGCAAAACTTTAAACGCTCATAACTTCGTAAGGAGACGTCCTAGACCCATCAAACTTTGCAAAATGAAAATCCGTAAAAATAATGCTAGAACCATGAAACTTCGCACAGTAATTCTACGCATGATCAGCTTTCCAAAACGCCATCAATCATATTTCTGCGACGTCTGGTTTTCTTGCCATTCGATCTGGAAGATAGCAAAAATAAATGAAATATAGCTAAACTTTAAATGATCATAATTCCGAAATGGAGCGTCGCAGACACCTAAAACTTCGCACAGTAATTCTACGCATGATCAGCTTTCCAAAACGCCATCAATCATATTTCTGCGACGTCTGGTTTTCTTGCAATTCGATCTGGAAGATAGGAAAAATAAATGAAATATAGCTAAACTTTAAATGATCATAATTCCGAAATGGAGCGTCGCAGACACCTAAAACTTCGCACAGTAATTCTACGCATGATCAGCTTTCCAGAACGCCATCAATCATATTTCTGCGACGTCTGGTTTTCTTGCAATTCGATCTGGAAGATAGCAAAACTTTAAACGCTCATAACTTCGTAAGGAGACGTCCTAGACCCATCAAACTTTGCAAAATGAAAATCCGTAAAAATAATGCTAGAACCATGAAACTTCGCACAGTAATTCTACGCATGATCAGCTTTCCAAAACGCCATCAATCATATTTCTGCGACGTCTGGTTTTCTTGCCATTCGATCTGGAAGATAGCAAAAATAAATGAAATATAGCTAAACTTTAAATGATCATAATTCCGAAATGGAGCGTCGCAGACACCTAAAACTTCGCACAGTAATTCTACGCGTGATCAGCTTTCCAAAACGCCATCAATCATATTTCTGCGACTTCTGGTTTTCTTGCAATTCGATCTGGAAGATAGCAAAATTAAATGAAATATAGCTAAACTTTAAATGATCATAATTCCGAAATGGAGCGTCGCAGACACCTAAAACTTCGCACAGTAATTCTACGCATGATCAGCTTTCCAAAACGCTATCAATCATATTTCTGCGACTCCTGGTTTTCTTGCAATTCGATCTGGAAGATAGCAAAATTAAATGAAATATAGCTAAACTTTAAATGATCATAATTCCGAAATGGAGCGTCGCAGACACCTAAAACTTCGCACAGTAATTCTACGCATGATCAGCTTTCCAAAACGCTATCAATCATATTTCTGCGACTCCTGGTTTTCTTGCAATTCGATCTGGAAGATAGCAAAATTAAATGAAATATAGCTAAACTTTAAATGATCATAATTCCGAAATGGAGCGTCGCAGACACCTAAAACTTCGCACAGTAATTCTACGCATGATCAGCTTTCCAAAACGCCATCAATCATATTTCTGCGACGTCTGGTTTTCTTGCCATTCGATCTGGAAGATAGCAAAAATAAATGAAATATAGCTAAACTTTAAATGATCATAATTCCGAAATGGAGCGTCGCAGACACCTAAAACTTCGCACAGTAATTCTACGCATGATCAGCTTTCCAAAACGCCATCAATCATATTTCTGCGACTTCTGGTTTTCTTGCAATTCGATCTGGAAGATAGCAAAATTAAATGAAATATAGCTAAACTTTAAATGATCATAATTCCGAAATGGAGCGTCGCAGACACCTAAAACTTCGCACAGTAATTCTACGCATGATCAGCTTTCCAGAACGCCATCAATCATATTTCTGCGACGTCTGGTTTTCTTGCAATTCGATCTGGAAGATAGCAAAACTTTAAACGCTCATAACTTCGTAAGGAGACGTCCTAGACCCATCAAACTTTGCAAAATGAAAATCCGTAAAAATAATGCTAGAACCATGAAACTTCGCACAGTAATTCTACGCATGATCAGCTTTCCAAAACGCCATCAATCATATTTCTGCGACGTCTGGTTTTCTTGCCATTCGATCTGGAAGATAGCAAAAATAAATGAAATATAGCTAAACTTTAAATGATCATAATTCCGAAATGGAGCGTCGCAGACACCTAAAACTTCGCACAGTAATTCTACGCATGATCAGCTTTCCAGAACGCCATCAATCATATTTCTGCGACGTCTGGTTTTCTTGCAATTCGATCTGGAAGATAGCAAAACTTTAAACGCTCATAACTTCGTAAGGAGACGTCCTAGACCCATCAAACTTTGCAAAATGAAAATCCGTAAAAATAATGCTAGAACCATGAAACTTCGCACAGTAATTCTACGCATGATCAGCTTTCCAAAACGCCATCAATCATATTTCTGCGACGTCTGGTTTTCTTGCCATTCGATCTGGAAGATAGCAAAAATAAATGAAATATAGCTAAACTTTAAATGATCATAATTCCGAAATGGAGCGTCGCAGACACCTAAAACTTCGCACAGTAATTCTACGCATGATCAGCTTTCCAAAACGCCATCAATCATATTTCTGCGACGTCTGGTTTTCTTGCAATTCGATCTGGAAGATAGGAAAAATAAATGAAATATAGCTAAACTTTAAATGATCATAATTCCGAAATGGAGCGTCGCAGACACCTAAAACTTCGCACAGTAATTCTACGCATGATCAGCTTTCCAGAACGCCATCAATCATATTTCTGCGACGTCTGGTTTTCTTGCAATTCGATCTGGAAGATAGCAAAACTTTAAACGCTCATAACTTCGTAAGGAGACGTCCTAGACCCATCAAACTTTGCAAAATGAAAATCCGTAAAAATAATGCTAGAACCATGAAACTTCGCACAGTAATTCTACGCATGATCAGCTTTCCAAAACGCCATCAATCATATTTCTGCGACGTCTGGTTTTCTTGCCATTCGATCTGGAAGATAGCAAAAATAAATGAAATATAGCTAAACTTTAAATGATCATAATTCCGAAATGGAGCGTCGCAGACACCTAAAACTTCGCACAGTAATTCTACGCATGATCAGCTTTCCAAAACGCCATCAATCATATTTCTGCGACTTCTGGTTTTCTTGCAATTCGATCTGGAAGATAGCAAAATTAAATGAAATATAGCTAAACTTTAAATGATCATAATTCCGAAATGGAGCGTCGCAGACACCTAAAACTTCGCACAGTAATTCTACGCATGATCAGCTTTCCAAAACGCTATCAATCATATTTCTGCGACTTCTGGTTTTCTTGCAATTATTATCATATTTCTGCGACGTCTGGTTTTCTTGCAATTCGATCTGGAAGATAGCAAAACTTTAAACGCTCATAACTTCGTAAGGAGACGTCCTAGACCCATCAAACTTTGCAAAATGAAAATCCGTAAAAATAATGCTAGAACCATGAAACTTCGCACAGTAATTCTACGCATGATCAGCTTTCCAAAACGCTATCAATCATATTTCTGCGACTTCTGGTTTTCTTGCAATTCGATCTGGAAGATAGCAAAATTAAATGAAATATAGCTAAACTTTAAATGATCATAATTCCGAAATGGAGCGTCGCAGACACCTAAAACTTCGCACAGTAATTCTACGCATGATCAGCTTTCCAGAACGCCATCAATCATATTTCTGCGACGTCTGGTTTTCTTGCAATTCGATCTGGAAGATAGCAAAACTTTAAACGCTCATAACTTCGTAAGGAGACGTCCTAGACCCATCAAACTTTGCAAAATGAAAATCCGTAAAAATAATGCTAGAACCATGAAACTTCGCACAGTAATTCTACGCATGATCAGCTTTCCAAAACGCCATCAATCATATTTCTGCGACGTCTGGTTTTCTTGCCATTCGATCTGGAAGATAGCAAAAATAAATGAAATATAGCTAAACTTTAAATGATCATAATTCCGAAATGGAGCGTCGCAGACACCTAAAACTTCGCACAGTAATTCTACGCATGATCAGCTTTCCAAAACGCCATCAATCATATTTCTGCGACTTCTGGTTTTCTTGCAATTCGATCTGGAAGATAGCAAAATTAAATGAAATATAGCTAAACTTTAAATGATCATAATTCCGAAATGGAGCGTCGCAGACACTTAAAACTTCGCACAGTAATTCTACGCATGATCAGCTTTCCAGAACGCCATCAATCATATTTCTGCGACGTCTGGTTTTCTTGCAATTCGATCTGGAAGATAGCAAAACTTTAAACGCTCATAACTTCGTAAGGAGACGTCCTAGACCCATCAAACTTTGCAAAATGAAAATCCGTAAAAATAATGCTAGAACCATGAAACTTCGCACAGTAATTCTACGCATGATCAGCTTTCCAAAACGCCATCAATCATATTTCTGCGACGTCTGGTTTTCTTGCCATTCGATCTGGAAGATAGCAAAAATAAATGAAATATAGCTAAACTTTAAATGATCATAATTCCGAAATGGAGCGTCGCAGACACCTAAAACTTCGCACAGTAATTCTACGCATGATCAGCTTTCCAGAACGCCATCAATCATATTTCTGCGACGTCTGGTTTTCTTGCAATTCGATCTGGAAGATAGCAAAACTTTAAACGCTCATAACTTCGTAAGGAGACGTCCTAGACCCATCAAACTTTGCAAAATGAAAATCCGTAAAAATAATGCTAGAACCATGAAACTTCGCACAGTAATTCTACGCATGATCAGCTTTCCAAAACGCCATCAATCATATTTCTGCGACGTCTGGTTTTCTTGCCATTCGATCTGGAAGATAGCAAAAATAAATGAAATATAGCTAAACTTTAAATGATCATAATTCCGAAATGGAGCGTCGCAGACACCTAAAACTTCGCACAGTAATTCTACGCATGATCAGCTTTCCAAAACGCCATCAATCATATTTCTGCGACTTCTGGTTTTCTTGCAATTCGATCTGGAAGATAGCAAAATTAAATGAAATATAGCTAAACTTTAAATGATCATAATTCCGAAATGGAGCGTCGCAGACACCTAAAACTTCGCACAGTAATTCTACGCATGATCAGCTTTCCAGAACGCCATCAATCATATTTCTGCGACGTCTGGTTTTCTTGCAATTCGATCTGGAAGATAGCAAAACTTTAAACGCTCATAACTTCGTAAGGAGACGTCCTAGACCCATCAAACTTTGCAAAATGAAAATCCGTAAAAATAATGCTAGAACCATGAAACTTCGCACAGTAATTCTACGCATGATCAGCTTTCCAAAACGCCATCAATCATATTTCTGCGACGTCTGGTTTTCTTGCCATTCGATCTGGAAGATAGCAAAAATAAATGAAATATAGCTAAACTTTAAATGATCATAATTCCGAAATGGAGCGTCGCAGACACCTAAAACTTCGCACAGTAATTCTACGCATGATCAGCTTTCCAGAACGCCATCAATCATATTTCTGCGACGTCTGGTTTTCTTGCAATTCGATCTGGAAGATAGCAAAACTTTAAACGCTCATAACTTCGTAAGGAGACGTCCTAGACCCATCAAACTTTGCAAAATGAAAATCCGTAAAAATAATGCTAGAACCATGAAACTTCGCACAGTAATTCTACGCATGATCAGCTTTCCAAAACGCCATCAATCATATTTCTGCGACGTCTGGTTTTCTTGCCATTCGATCTGGAAGATAGCAAAAATAAATGAAATATAGCTAAACTTTAAATGATCATAATTCCGAAATGGAGCGTCGCAGACACCTAAAACTTCGCACAGTAATTCTACGCATGATCAGCTTTCCAAAACGCCATCAATCATATTTCTGCGACGTCTGGTTTTCTTGCAATTCGATCTGGAAGATAGGAAAAATAAATGAAATATAGCTAAACTTTAAATGATCATAATTCCGAAATGGAGCGTCGCAGACACCTAAAACTTCGCACAGTAATTCTACGCATGATCAGCTTTCCAGAACGCCATCAATCATATTTCTGCGACGTCTGGTTTTCTTGCAATTCGATCTGGAAGATAGCAAAACTTTAAACGCTCATAACTTCGTAAGGAGACGTCCTAGACCCATCAAACTTTGCAAAATGAAAATCCGTAAAAATAATGCTAGAACCATGAAACTTCGCACAGTAATTCTACGCATGATCAGCTTTCCAAAACGCCATCAATCATATTTCTGCGACGTCTGGTTTTCTTGCCATTCGATCTGGAAGATAGCAAAAATAAATGAAATATAGCTAAACTTTAAATGATCATAATTCCGAAATGGAGCGTCGCAGACACCTAAAACTTCGCACAGTAATTCTACGCATGATCAGCTTTCCAAAACGCCATCAATCATATTTCTGCGACTTCTGGTTTTCTTGCAATTCGATCTGGAAGATAGCAAAATTAAATGAAATATAGCTAAACTTTAAATGATCATAATTCCGAAATGGAGCGTCGCAGACACCTAAAACTTCGCACAGTAATTCTACGCATGATCAGCTTTCCAAAACGCTATCAATCATATTTCTGCGACTTCTGGTTTTCTTGCAATTATTATCATATTTCTGCGACGTCTGGTTTTCTTGCAATTCGATCTGGAAGATAGCAAAACTTTAAACGCTCATAACTTCGTAAGGAGACGTCCTAGACCCATCAAACTTTGCAAAATGAAAATCCGTAAAAATAATGCTAGAACCATGAAACTTCGCACAGTAATTCTACGCATGATCAGCTTTCCAAAACGCTATCAATCATATTTCTGCGACTTCTGGTTTTCTTGCAATTCGATCTGGAAGATAGCAAAATTAAATGAAATATAGCTAAACTTTAAATGATCATAATTCCGAAATGGAGCGTCGCAGACACCTAAAACTTCGCACAGTAATTCTACGCATGATCAGCTTTCCAGAACGCCATCAATCATATTTCTGCGACGTCTGGTTTTCTTGCAATTCGATCTGGAAGATAGCAAAACTTTAAACGCTCATAACTTCGTAAGGAGACGTCCTAGACCCATCAAACTTTGCAAAATGAAAATCCGTAAAAATAATGCTAGAACCATGAAACTTCGCACAGTAATTCTACGCATGATCAGCTTTCCAAAACGCCATCAATCATATTTCTGCGACGTCTGGTTTTCTTGCCATTCGATCTGGAAGATAGCAAAAATAAATGAAATATAGCTAAACTTTAAATGATCATAATTCCGAAATGGAGCGTCGCAGACACCTAAAACTTCGCACAGTAATTCTACGCATGATCAGCTTTCCAAAACGCCATCAATCATATTTCTGCGACTTCTGGTTTTCTTGCAATTCGATCTGGAAGATAGCAAAATTAAATGAAATATAGCTAAACTTTAAATGATCATAATTCCGAAATGGAGCGTCGCAGACACTTAAAACTTCGCACAGTAATTCTACGCATGATCAGCTTTCCAGAACGCCATCAATCATATTTCTGCGACGTCTGGTTTTCTTGCAATTCGATCTGGAAGATAGCAAAACTTTAAACGCTCATAACTTCGTAAGGAGACGTCCTAGACCCATCAAACTTTGCAAAATGAAAATCCGTAAAAATAATGCTAGAACCATGAAACTTCGCACAGTAATTCTACGCATGATCAGCTTTCCAAAACGCCATCAATCATATTTCTGCGACGTCTGGTTTTCTTGCCATTCGATCTGGAAGATAGCAAAAATAAATGAAATATAGCTAAACTTTAAATGATCATAATTCCGAAATGGAGCGTCGCAGACACCTAAAACTTCGCACAGTAATTCTACGCATGATCAGCTTTCCAGAACGCCATCAATCATATTTCTGCGACGTCTGGTTTTCTTGCAATTCGATCTGGAAGATAGCAAAACTTTAAACGCTCATAACTTCGTAAGGAGACGTCCTAGACCCATCAAACTTTGCAAAATGAAAATCCGTAAAAATAATGCTAGAACCATGAAACTTCGCACAGTAATTCTACGCATGATCAGCTTTCCAAAACGCCATCAATCATATTTCTGCGACGTCTGGTTTTCTTGCCATTCGATCTGGAAGATAGCAAAAATAAATGAAATATAGCTAAACTTTAAATGATCATAATTCCGAAATGGAGCGTCGCAGACACCTAAAACTTCGCACAGTAATTCTACGCATGATCAGCTTTCCAAAACGCCATCAATCATATTTCTGCGACTTCTGGTTTTCTTGCAATTCGATCTGGAAGATAGCAAAATTAAATGAAATATAGCTAAACTTTAAATGATCATAATTCCGAAATGGAGCGTCGCAGACACCTAAAACTTCGCACAGTAATTCTACGCATGATCAGCTTTCCAAAACGCTATCAATCATATTTCTGCGACTTCTGGTTTTCTTGCAATTATTATCATATTTCTGCGACGTCTGGTTTTCTTGCAATTCGATCTGGAAGATAGCAAAACTTTAAACGCTCATAACTTCGTAAGGAGACGTCCTAGACCCATCAAACTTTGCAAAATGAAAATCCGTAAAAATAATGCTAGAACCATGAAACTTCGCACAGTAATTCTACGCATGATCAGCTTTCCAAAACGCTATCAATCATATTTCTGCGACTTCTGGTTTTCTTGCAATTCGATCTGGAAGATAGCAAAATTAAATGAAATATAGCTAAACTTTAAATGATCATAATTCCGAAATGGAGCGTCGCAGACACCTAAAACTTCGCACAGTAATTCTACGCATGATCAGCTTTCCAGAACGCCATCAATCATATTTCTGCGACGTCTGGTTTTCTTGCAATTCGATCTGGAAGATAGCAAAACTTTAAACGCTCATAACTTCGTAAGGAGACGTCCTAGACCCATCAAACTTTGCAAAATGAAAATCCGTAAAAATAATGCTAGAACCATGAAACTTCGCACAGTAATTCTACGCATGATCAGCTTTCCAAAACGCCATCAATCATATTTCTGCGACGTCTGGTTTTCTTGCCATTCGATCTGGAAGATAGCAAAAATAAATGAAATATAGCTAAACTTTAAATGATCATAATTCCGAAATGGAGCGTCGCAGACACCTAAAACTTCGCACAGTAATTCTACGCATGATCAGCTTTCCAAAACGCCATCAATCATATTTCTGCGACTTCTGGTTTTCTTGCAATTCGATCTGGAAGATAGCAAAATTAAATGAAATATAGCTAAACTTTAAATGATCATAATTCCGAAATGGAGCGTCGCAGACACTTAAAACTTCGCACAGTAATTCTACGCATGATCAGCTTTCCAGAACGCCATCAATCATATTTCTGCGACGTCTGGTTTTCTTGCAATTCGATCTGGAAGATAGCAAAACTTTAAACGCTCATAACTTCGTAAGGAGACGTCCTAGACCCATCAAACTTTGCAAAATGAAAATCCGTAAAAATAATGCTAGAACCATGAAACTTCGCACAGTAATTCTACGCATGATCAGCTTTCCAAAACGCCATCAATCATATTTCTGCGACGTCTGGTTTTCTTGCCATTCGATCTGGAAGATAGCAAAAATAAATGAAATATAGCTAAACTTTAAATGATCATAATTCCGAAATGGAGCGTCGCAGACACCTAAAACTTCGCACAGTAATTCTACGCATGATCAGCTTTCCAGAACGCCATCAATCATATTTCTGCGACGTCTGGTTTTCTTGCAATTCGATCTGGAAGATAGCAAAACTTTAAACGCTCATAACTTCGTAAGGAGACGTCCTAGACCCATCAAACTTTGCAAAATGAAAATCCGTAAAAATAATGCTAGAACCATGAAACTTCGCACAGTAATTCTACGCATGATCAGCTTTCCAAAACGCCATCAATCATATTTCTGCGACGTCTGGTTTTCTTGCCATTCGATCTGGAAGATAGCAAAAATAAATGAAATATAGCTAAACTTTAAATGATCATAATTCCGAAATGGAGCGTCGCAGACACCTAAAACTTCGCACAGTAATTCTACGCATGATCAGCTTTCCAAAACGCCATCAATCATATTTCTGCGACTTCTGGTTTTCTTGCAATTCGATCTGGAAGATAGCAAAATTAAATGAAATATAGCTAAACTTTAAATGATCATAATTCCGAAATGGAGCGTCGCAGACACCTAAAACTTCGCACAGTAATTCTACGCATGATCAGCTTTCCAGAACGCCATCAATCATATTTCTGCGACGTCTGGTTTTCTTGCAATTCGATCTGGAAGATAGCAAAACTTTAAACGCTCATAACTTCGTAAGGAGACGTCCTAGACCCATCAAACTTTGCAAAATGAAAATCCGTAAAAATAATGCTAGAACCATGAAACTTCGCACAGTAATTCTACGCATGATCAGCTTTCCAAAACGCCATCAATCATATTTCTGCGACGTCTGGTTTTCTTGCCATTCGATCTGGAAGATAGCAAAAATAAATGAAATATAGCTAAACTTTAAATGATCATAATTCCGAAATGGAGCGTCGCAGACACCTAAAACTTCGCACAGTAATTCTACGCATGATCAGCTTTCCAGAACGCCATCAATCATATTTCTGCGACGTCTGGTTTTCTTGCAATTCGATCTGGAAGATAGCAAAACTTTAAACGCTCATAACTTCGTAAGGAGACGTCCTAGACCCATCAAACTTTGCAAAATGAAAATCCGTAAAAATAATGCTAGAACCATGAAACTTCGCACAGTAATTCTACGCATGATCAGCTTTCCAAAACGCCATCAATCATATTTCTGCGACGTCTGGTTTTCTTGCCATTCGATCTGGAAGATAGCAAAAATAAATGAAATATAGCTAAACTTTAAATGATCATAATTCCGAAATGGAGCGTCGCAGACACCTAAAACTTCGCACAGTAATTCTACGCATGATCAGCTTTCCAAAACGCCATCAATCATATTTCTGCGACTTCTGGTTTTCTTGCAATTCGATCTGGAAGATAGCAAAATTAAATGAAATATAGCTAAACTTTAAATGATCATAATTCCGAAATGGAGCGTCGCAGACACCTAAAACTTCGCACAGTAATTCTACGCATGATCAGCTTTCCAAAACGCTATCAATCATATTTCTGCGACTTCTGGTTTTCTTGCAATTATTATCATATTTCTGCGACGTCTGGTTTTCTTGCAATTCGATCTGGAAGATAGCAAAACTTTAAACGCTCATAACTTCGTAAGGAGACGTCCTAGACCCATCAAACTTTGCAAAATGAAAATCCGTAAAAATAATGCTAGAACCATGAAACTTCGCACAGTAATTCTACGCATGATCAGCTTTCCAAAACGCTATCAATCATATTTCTGCGACTTCTGGTTTTCTTGCAATTCGATCTGGAAGATAGCAAAATTAAATGAAATATAGCTAAACTTTAAATGATCATAATTCCGAAATGGAGCGTCGCAGACACCTAAAACTTCGCACAGTAATTCTACGCATGATCAGCTTTCCAGAACGCCATCAATCATATTTCTGCGACGTCTGGTTTTCTTGCAATTCGATCTGGAAGATAGCAAAACTTTAAACGCTCATAACTTCGTAAGGAGACGTCCTAGACCCATCAAACTTTGCAAAATGAAAATCCGTAAAAATAATGCTAGAACCATGAAACTTCGCACAGTAATTCTACGCATGATCAGCTTTCCAAAACGCCATCAATCATATTTCTGCGACGTCTGGTTTTCTTGCCATTCGATCTGGAAGATAGCAAAAATAAATGAAATATAGCTAAACTTTAAATGATCATAATTCCGAAATGGAGCGTCGCAGACACCTAAAACTTCGCACAGTAATTCTACGCATGATCAGCTTTCCAAAACGCCATCAATCATATTTCTGCGACTTCTGGTTTTCTTGCAATTCGATCTGGAAGATAGCAAAATTAAATGAAATATAGCTAAACTTTAAATGATCATAATTCCGAAATGGAGCGTCGCAGACACTTAAAACTTCGCACAGTAATTCTACGCATGATCAGCTTTCCAGAACGCCATCAATCATATTTCTGCGACGTCTGGTTTTCTTGCAATTCGATCTGGAAGATAGCAAAACTTTAAACGCTCATAACTTCGTAAGGAGACGTCCTAGACCCATCAAACTTTGCAAAATGAAAATCCGTAAAAATAATGCTAGAACCATGAAACTTCGCACAGTAATTCTACGCATGATCAGCTTTCCAAAACGCCATCAATCATATTTCTGCGACGTCTGGTTTTCTTGCCATTCGATCTGGAAGATAGCAAAAATAAATGAAATATAGCTAAACTTTAAATGATCATAATTCCGAAATGGAGCGTCGCAGACACCTAAAACTTCGCACAGTAATTCTACGCATGATCAGCTTTCCAGAACGCCATCAATCATATTTCTGCGACGTCTGGTTTTCTTGCAATTCGATCTGGAAGATAGCAAAACTTTAAACGCTCATAACTTCGTAAGGAGACGTCCTAGACCCATCAAACTTTGCAAAATGAAAATCCGTAAAAATAATGCTAGAACCATGAAACTTCGCACAGTAATTCTACGCATGATCAGCTTTCCAAAACGCCATCAATCATATTTCTGCGACGTCTGGTTTTCTTGCCATTCGATCTGGAAGATAGCAAAAATAAATGAAATATAGCTAAACTTTAAATGATCATAATTCCGAAATGGAGCGTCGCAGACACCTAAAACTTCGCACAGTAATTCTACGCATGATCAGCTTTCCAAAACGCCATCAATCATATTTCTGCGACTTCTGGTTTTCTTGCAATTCGATCTGGAAGATAGCAAAATTAAATGAAATATAGCTAAACTTTAAATGATCATAATTCCGAAATGGAGCGTCGCAGACACCTAAAACTTCGCACAGTAATTCTACGCATGATCAGCTTTCCAAAACGCTATCAATCATATTTCTGCGACTTCTGGTTTTCTTGCAATTCGATCTGGAAGATAGCAAAATTAAATGAAATATAGCTAAACTTTAAATGATCATAATTCCGAAATGGAGCGTCGCAGACACCTAAAACTTCGCACAGTAATTCTACGCATGATCAGCTTTCCAGAACGCCATCAATCATATTTCTGCGACGTCTGGTTTTCTTGCAATTCGATCTGGAAGATAGCAAAACTTTAAACGCTCATAACTTCGTAAGGAGACGTCCTAGACCCATCAAACTTTGCAAAATGAAAATCCGTAAAAATAATGCTAGAACCATGAAACTTCGCACAGTAATTCTACGCATGATCAGCTTTCCAAAACGCCATCAATCATATTTCTGCGACGTCTGGTTTTCTTGCCATTCGATCTGGAAGATAGCAAAAATAAATGAAATATAGCTAAACTTTAAATGATCATAATTCCGAAATGGAGCGTCGCAGACACCTAAAACTTCGCACAGTAATTCTACGCAAGATCAGCTTTCCAGAACGCCATCAATCATATTTCTGCGACGTCTGGTTTTCTTGCAATTCGATCTGGAAGATAGCAAAACTTTAAACGCTCATAACTTCGTAAGGAGACGTCCTAGACCCATCAAACTTTGCAAAATGAAAATCCGTAAAAATAATGCTAGAACCATGAAACTTCGCACAGTAATTCTACGCATGATCAGCTTTCCAAAACGCCATCAATCATATTTCTGCGACGTCTGGTTTTCTTGCCATTCGATCTGGAAGATAGCAAAAATAAATGAAATATAGCTAAACTTTAAATGATCATAATTCCGAAATGGAGCGTCGCAGACACCTAAAACTTCGCACAGTAATTCTACGCAAGATCAGCTTTCCAGAACGCCATCAATCATATTTCTGCGACGTCTGGTTTTCTTGCAATTCGATCTGGAAGATAGCAAAACTTTAAACGCTCATAACTTCGTAAGGAGACGTCCTAGACCCATCAAACTTTGCAAAATGAAAATCCGTAAAAATAATGCTAGAACCATGAAACTTCGCACAGTAATTCTACGCATGATCAGCTTTCCAAAACGCCATCAATCATATTTCTGCGACGTCTGGTTTTCTTGCCATTCGATCTGGAAGATAGCAAAAATAAATGAAATATAGCTAAACTTTAAATGATCATAATTCCGAAATGGAGCGTCGCAGACACCTAAAACTTCGCACAGTAATTCTACGCAAGATCAGCTTTCCAGAACGCCATCAATCATATTTCTGCGACGTCTGGTTTTCTTGCAATTCGATCTGGAAGATAGCAAAACTTTAAACGCTCATAACTTCGTAAGGAGACGTCCTAGACCCATCAAACTTTGCAAAATGAAAATCCGTAAAAATAATGCTAGAACCATGAAACTTCGCACAGTAATTCTACGCATGATCAGCTTTCCAAAACGCCATCAATCATATTTCTGCGACGTCTGGTTTTCTTGCCATTCGATCTGGAAGATAGCAAAAATAAATGAAATATAGCTAAACTTTAAATGATCATAATTCCGAAATGGAGCGTCGCAGACACCTAAAACTTCGCACAGTAATTCTACGCATGATCAGCTTTCCAAAACGCCATCAATCATATTTCTGCGACTTCTGGTTTTCTTGCAATTCGATCTGGAAGATAGCAAAATTAAATGAAATATAGCTAAACTTTAAATGATCATAATTCCGAAATGGAGCGTCGCAGACACTTAAAACTTCGCACAGTAATTCTACGCATGATCAGCTTTCCAGAACGCCATCAATCATATTTCTGCGACGTCTGGTTTTCTTGCAATTCGATCTGGAAGATAGCAAAACTTTAAACGCTCATAACTTCGTAAGGAGACGTCCTAGACCCATCAAACTTTGCAAAATGAAAATCCGTAAAAATAATGCTAGAACCATGAAACTTCGCACAGTAATTCTACGCATGATCAGCTTTCCAAAACGCCATCAATCATATTTCTGCGACGTCTGGTTTTCTTGCCATTCGATCTGGAAGATAGCAAAAATAAATGAAATATAGCTAAACTTTAAATGATCATAATTCCGAAATGGAGCGTCGCAGACACCTAAAACTTCGCACAGTAATTCTACGCATGATCAGCTTTCCAGAACGCCATCAATCATATTTCTGCGACGTCTGGTTTTCTTGCAATTCGATCTGGAAGATAGCAAAACTTTAAACGCTCATAACTTCGTAAGGAGACGTCCTAGACCCATCAAACTTTGCAAAATGAAAATCCGTAAAAATAATGCTAGAACCATGAAACTTCGCACAGTAATTCTACGCATGATCAGCTTTCCAAAACGCCATCAATCATATTTCTGCGACGTCTGGTTTTCTTGCCATTCGATCTGGAAGATAGCAAAAATAAATGAAATATAGCTAAACTTTAAATGATCATAATTCCGAAATGGAGCGTCGCAGACACCTAAAACTTCGCACAGTAATTCTACGCATGATCAGCTTTCCAAAACGCCATCAATCATATTTCTGCGACTTCTGGTTTTCTTGCAATTCGATCTGGAAGATAGCAAAATTAAATGAAATATAGCTAAACTTTAAATGATCATAATTCCGAAATGGAGCGTCGCAGACACCTAAAACTTCGCACAGTAATTCTACGCATGATCAGCTTTCCAAAACGCTATCAATCATATTTCTGCGACTTCTGGTTTTCTTGCAATTCGATCTGGAAGATAGCAAAATTAAATGAAATATAGCTAAACTTTAAATGATCATAATTCCGAAATGGAGCGTCGCAGACACCTAAAACTTCGCACAGTAATTCTACGCATGATCAGCTTTCCAGAACGCTATCAATCATATTTCTGCGACTTCTGGTTTTCTTGCAATTCGATCTGGAAGATAGCAAAATTAAATGAAATATAGCTAAACTTTAAATGATCATAATTCCGAAATGGAGCGTCGCAGACACCTAAAACTTCGCACAGTAATTCTACGCATGATCAGCTTTCCAGAACGCCATCAATCATATTTCTGCGACGTCTGGTTTTCTTGCAATTCGATCTGGAAGATAGCAAAACTTTAAACGCTCATAACTTCGTAAGGAGACGTCCTAGACCCATCAAACTTTGCAAAATGAAAATCCGTAAAAATAATGCTAGAACCATGAAACTTCGCACAGTAATTCTACGCATGATCAGCTTTCCAAAACGCCATCAATCATATTTCTGCGACGTCTGGTTTTCTTGCCATTCGATCTGGAAGATAGCAAAAATAAATGAAATATAGCTAAACTTTAAATGATCATAATTCCGAAATGGAGCGTCGCAGACACCTAAAACTTCGCACAGTAATTCTACGCAAGATCAGCTTTCCAGAACGCCATCAATCATATTTCTGCGACGTCTGGTTTTCTTGCAATTCGATCTGGAAGATAGCAAAACTTTAAACGCTCATAACTTCGTAAGGAGACGTCCTAGACCCATCAAACTTTGCAAAATGAAAATCCGTAAAAATAATGCTAGAACCATGAAACTTCGCACAGTAATTCTACGCATGATCAGCTTTCCAAAACGCCATCAATCATATTTCTGCGACGTCTGGTTTTCTTGCCATTCGATCTGGAAGATAGCAAAAATAAATGAAATATAGCTAAACTTTAAATGATCATAATTCCGAAATGGAGCGTCGCAGACACCTAAAACTTCGCACAGTAATTCTACGCATGATCAGCTTTCCAAAACGCCATCAATCATATTTCTGCGACTTCTGGTTTTCTTGCAATTCGATCTGGAAGATAGCAAAATTAAATGAAATATAGCTAAACTTTAAATGATCATAATTCCGAAATGGAGCGTCGCAGACACCTAAAACTTCGCACAGTAATTCTACGCATGATCAGCTTTCCAAAACGCTATCAATCATATTTCTGCGACTTCTGGTTTTCTTGCAATTCGATCTGGAAGATAGCAAAATTAAATGAAATATAGCTAAACTTTAAATGATCATAATTCCGAAATGGAGCGTCGCAGACACCTAAAACTTCGCACAGTAATTCTACGCATGATCAGCTTTCCAGAACGCCATCAATCATATTTCTGCGACGTCTGGTTTTCTTGCAATTCGATCTGGAAGATAGCAAAACTTTAAACGCTCATAACTTCGTAAGGAGACGTCCTAGACCCATCAAACTTTGCAAAATGAAAATCCGTAAAAATAATGCTAGAACCATGAAACTTCGCACAGTAATTCTACGCATGATCAGCTTTCCAAAACGCCATCAATCATATTTCTGCGACGTCTGGTTTTCTTGCCATTCGATCTGGAAGATAGCAAAAATAAATGAAATATAGCTAAACTTTAAATGATCATAATTCCGAAATGGAGCGTCGCAGACACCTAAAACTTCGCACAGTAATTCTACGCATGATCAGCTTTCCAGAACGCCATCAATCATATTTCTGCGACGTCTGGTTTTCTTGCAATTCGATCTGGAAGATAGCAAAATTAAATGAAATATAGCTAAACTTTAAATGATCATAATTCCGAAATGGAGCGTCGCAGACACCTAAAACTTCGCACAGTAATTCTACGCATGATCAGCTTTCCAGAACGCCATCAATCATATTTCTGCGACGTCTGGTTTTCTTGCAATTCGATCTGGAAGATAGCAAAACTTTAAACGCTCATAACTTCGTAAGGAGACGTCCTAGACCCATCAAACTTTGCAAAATGAAAATCCGTAAAAATAATGCTAGAACCATGAAACTTCGCACAGTAATTCTACGCATGATCAGCTTTCCAAAACGCCATCAATCATATTTCTGCGACGTCTGGTTTTCTTGCCATTCGATCTGGAAGATAGCAAAAATAAATGAAATATAGCTAAACTTTAAATGATCATAATTCCGAAATGGAGCGTCGCAGACACCTAAAACTTCGCACAGTAATTCTACGCATGATCAGCTTTCCAGAACGCCATCAATCATATTTCTGCGACGTCTGGTTTTCTTGCAATTCGATCTGGAAGATAGCAAAACTTTAAACGCTCATAACTTCGTAAGGAGACGTCCTAGACCCATCAAACTTTGCAAAATGAAAATCCGTAAAAATAATGCTAGAACCATGAAACTTCGCACAGTAATTCTACGCATGATCAGCTTTCCAAAACGCCATCAATCATATTTCTGCGACGTCTGGTTTTCTTGCCATTCGATCTGGAAGATAGCAAAAATAAATGAAATATAGCTAAACTTTAAATGATCATAATTCCGAAATGGAGCGTCGCAGACACCTAAAACTTCGCACAGTAATTCTACGCATGATCAGCTTTCCAAAACGCCATCAATCATATTTCTGCGACTTCTGGTTTTCTTGCAATTCGATCTGGAAGATAGCAAAATTAAATGAAATATAGCTAAACTTTAAATGATCATAATTCCGAAATGGAGCGTCGCAGACACCTAAAACTTCGCACAGTAATTCTACGCATGATCAGCTTTCCAGAACGCCATCAATCATATTTCTGCGACGTCTGGTTTTCTTGCAATTCGATCTGGAAGATAGCAAAATTAAATGAAATATAGCTAAACTTTAAATGATCAAATTCCGAAATGGAGCGTCGCAGACACCTAAAACTTCGCACAGTAATTCTACGCATGATCAGCTTTCCAAAACGCCATCAATCATATTTCTGCGACGTCTGGTTTTCTTGCAATTCGATCTGGAAGATAGCAAAACTTTAAACGCTCATAACTTCGTAAGGAGACGTCCTAGACCCATCAAACTTTGCAAAATGAAAATCCGTAAAAATAATGCTAGAACCATGAAACTTCGCACAGTAATTCTACGCATGATCAGCTTTCCAAAACGCCATCAATCATATTTCTGCGACGTCTGGTTTTCTTGCCATTCGATCTGGAAGATAGCAAAAATAAATGAAATATAGCTAAACTTTAAATGATCATAATTCCGAAATGGAGCGTCGCAGACACCTAAAACTTCGCACAGTAATTCTACGCATGATCAGCTTTCCAAAACGCTATCAATCATATTTCTGCGACTTCTGGTTTTCTTGCAATTCGATCTGGAAGATAGCAAAATTAAATGAAATATAGCTAAACTTTAAATGATCATAATTCCGAAATGGAGCGTCGCAGACACCTAAAACTTCGCACAGTAATTCTACGCATGATCAGCTTTCCAGAACGCCATCAATCATATTTCTGCGACGTCTGGTTTTCTTGCAATTCGATCTGGAAGATAGCAAAACTTTAAACGCTCATAACTTCGTAAGGAGACGTCCTAGACCCATCAAACTTTGCAAAATGAAAATCCGTAAAAATAATGCTAGAACCATGAAACTTCGCACAGTAATTCTACGCATGATCAGCTTTCCAAAACGCCATCAATCATATTTCTGCGACGTCTGGTTTTCTTGCCATTCGATCTGGAAGATAGCAAAAATAAATGAAATATAGCTAAACTTTAAATGATCATAATTCCGAAATGGAGCGTCGCAGACACCTAAAACTTCGCACAGTAATTCTACGCATGATCAGCTTTCCAAAACGCTATCAATCATATTTCTGCGACTTCTGGTTTTCTTGCAATTCGATCTGGAAGATAGCAAAATTAAATGAAATATAGCTAAACTTTAAATGATCATAATTCCGAAATGGAGCGTCGCAGACACCTAAAACTTCGCACAGTAATTCTACGCATGATCAGCTTTCCAGAACGCCATCAATCATATTTCTGCGACGTCTGGTTTTCTTGCAATTCGATCTGGAAGATAGCAAAACTTTAAACGCTCATAACTTCGTAAGGAGACGTCCTAGACCCATCAAACTTTGCAAAATGAAAATCCGTAAAAATAATGCTAGAACCATGAAACTTCGCACAGTAATTCTACGCATGATCAGCTTTCCAAAACGCCATCAATCATATTTCTGCGACGTCTGGTTTTCTTGCCATTCGATCTGGAAGATAGCAAAAATAAATGAAATATAGCTAAACTTTAAATGATCATAATTCCGAAATGGAGCGTCGCAGACACCTAAAACTTCGCACAGTAATTCTACGCATGATCAGCTTTCCAAAACGCCATCAATCATATTTCTGCGACTTCTGGTTTTCTTGCCATTCGATCTGGAAGATAGCAAAAATAAATGAAATATAGCTAAACTTTAAATGATCATAATTCCGAAATGGAGCGTCGCAGACACCTAAAACTTCGCACAGTAATTCTACGCATGATCAGCTTTCCAAAACGCTATCAATCATATTTCTGCGACTTCTGGTTTTCTTGCAATTCGATCTGGAAGATAGCAAAATTAAATGAAATATAGCTAAACTTTAAATGATCAAATTCCGAAATGGAGCGTCGCAGACACCTAAAACTTCGCACAGTAATTCTACGCATGATCAGCTTTCCAAAACGCCATCAATCATATTTCTGCGACGTCTGGTTTTCTTGCAATTCGATCTGGAAGATAGCAAAACTTTAAACGCTCATAACTTCGTAAGGAGACGTCCTAGACCCATCAAACTTTGCAAAATGAAAATCCGTAAAAATAATGCTAGAACCATGAAACTTCGCACAGTAATTCTACGCATGATCAGCTTTCCAAAACGCCATCAATCATATTTCTGCGACGTCTGGTTTTCTTGCCATTCGATCTGGAAGATAGCAAAAATAAATGAAATATAGCTAAACTTTAAATGATCATAATTCCGAAATGGAGCGTCGCAGACACCTAAAACTTCGCACAGTAATTCTACGCATGATCAGCTTTCCAAAACGCTATCAATCATATTTCTGCGACTTCTGGTTTTCTTGCAATTCGATCTGGAAGATAGCAAAATTAAATGAAATATAGCTAAACTTTAAATGATCATAATTCCGAAATGGAGCGTCGCAGACACCTAAAACTTCGCACAGTAATTCTACGCATGATCAGCTTTCCAGAACGCCATCAATCATATTTCTACGACGTCTGGTTTTCTTGCAATTCGATCTGGAAGATAGCAAAACTTTAAACGCTCATAACTTCGTAAGGAGACGTCCTAGACCCATCAAACTTTGCAAAATGAAAATCCGTAAAAATAATGCTAGAACCATGAAACTTCGCACAGTAATTCTACGCATGATCAGCTTTCCAAAACGCCATCAATCATATTTCTGCGACGTCTGGTTTTCTTGCCATTCGATCTGGAAGATAGCAAAAATAAATGAAATATAGCTAAACTTTAAATGATCATAATTCCGAAATGGAGCGTCGCAGACACCTAAAACTTCGCACAGTAATTCTACGCATGATCAGCTTTCCAAAACGCCATCAATCATATTTCTGCGACGTCTGGTTTTCTTGCCATTCGATCTGGAAGATAGCAAAAATAAATGAAATATAGCTAAACTTTAAATGATCATAATTCCGAAATGGAGCGTCGCAGACACCTAAAACTTCGCACAGTAATTCTACGCATGATCAGCTTTCCAAAACGCCATCAATCATATTTCTGCGACTTCTGGTTTTCTTGCAATTCGATCTGGAAGATAGCAAAACTTTAAACGCTCATAACTTCGTAAGGAGACGTCCTAGACCCATCAAACTTTGCAAAATGAAAATCCGTAAAAATAATGCTAGAACCATGAAACTTCGCACAGTAATTCTACGCATGATCAGCTTTCCAAAACGCCATCAATCATATTTCTGCGACGTCTGGTTTTCTTGCAATTCGATCTGGAAGATAGCAAAAATAAATGAAATATAGCTAAACTTTAAATGATCATAATTCCGAAATGGAGCGTCGCAGACACCTAAAACTTCGCACAGTAATTCTACGCATGATCAGCTTTCCAAAACGCCATCAATCATATTTCTGCGACTTCTGGTTTTCTTGCAATTCGATCTGGAAGATAGCAAAACTTTAAACGCTCATAACTTCGTAAGGAGACGTCCTAGACCCATCAAACTTTGCAAAATGAAAATCCGTAAAAATAATGCTAGAACCATGAAACTTCGCACAGTAATTCTACGCATGATCAGCTTTCCAAAACGCCATCAATCATATTTCTGCGACGTCTGGTTTTCTTGCAATTCGATCTGGAAGATAGCAAAAATAAATGAAATATAGCTAAACTTTAAATGATCATAATTCCGAAATGGAGCGTCGCAGACACCTAAAACTTCGCACAGTAATTCTACGCATGATCAGCTTTCCAAAACGCCATCAATCATATTTCTGCGACTTCTGGTTTTCTTGCAATTCGATCTGGAAGATAGCAAAACTTTAAACGCTCATAACTTCGTAAGGAGACGTCCTAGACCCATCAAACTTTGCAAAATGAAAATCCGTAAAAATAATGCTAGAACCATGAAACTTCGCACAGTAATTCTACGCATGATCAGCTTTCCAAAACGCCATCAATCATATTTCTGCGACTTCTGGTTTTCTTGCAATTCGATCTGGAAGATAGCAAAACTTTAAACGCTCATAACTTCGTAAGGAGACGTCCTAGACCCATCAAACTTTGCAAAATGAAAATCCGTAAAAATAATGCTAGAACCATGAAACTTCGCACAGTAATTCTACGCATGATCAGCTTTCCAAAACGCCATCAATCATATTTCTGCGACTTCTGGTTTTCTTGCAATTCGATCTGGAAGATAGCAAAATTAAATGAAATATAGCTAAACTTTAAATGATCATAATTCCGAAATGGAGCGTCGCAGACACCTAAAACTTCGCACAGTAATTCTACGCATGATCAGCTTTCCAGAACGCCATCAATCATATTTCTGCGACGTCTGGTTTTCTTGCAATTCGATCTGGAAGATAGCAAAACTTTAAACGCTCATAACTTCGTAAGGAGACGTCCTAGACCCATCAAACTTTGCAAAATGAAAATCCGTAAAAATAATGCTAGAACCATGAAACTTCGCACAGTAATTCTACGCATGATCAGCTTTCCAAAACGCCATCAATCATATTTCTGCGACGTCTGGTTTTCTTGCCATTCGATCTGGAAGATAGCAAAAATAAATGAAATATAGCTAAACTTTAAATGATCATAATTCCGAAATGGAGCGTCGCAGACACCTAAAACTTCGCACAGTAATTCTACGCATGATCAGCTTTCCAAAACGCCATCAATCATATTTCTGCGACTTCTGGTTTTCTTGCAATTCGATCTGGAAGATAGCAAAACTTTAAACGCTCATAACTTCGTAAGGAGACGTCCTAGACCCATCAAACTTTGCAAAATGAAAATCCGTAAAAATAATGCTAGAACCATGAAACTTCGCACAGTAATTCTACGCATGATCAGCTTTCCAAAACGCCATCAATCATATTTCTGCGACGTCTGGTTTTCTTGCAATTCGATCTGGAAGATAGCAAAAATAAATGAAATATAGCTAAACTTTAAATGATCATAATTCCGAAATGGAGCGTCGCAGACACCTAAAACTTCGCACAGTAATTCTACGCATGATCAGCTTTCCAAAACGCCATCAATCATATTTCTGCGACTTCTGGTTTTCTTGCAATTCGATCTGGAAGATAGCAAAACTTTAAACGCTCATAACTTCGTAAGGAGACGTCCTAGACCCATCAAACTTTGCAAAATGAAAATCCGTAAAAATAATGCTAGAACCATGAAACTTCGCACAGTAATTCTACGCATGATCAGCATTCCAAAACGCCATCAATCATATTTCTGCGACTTCTGGTTTTCTTGCAATTCGATCTGGAAGATAGCAAAATTAAATGAAATATAGCTAAACTTTAAATGATCATAATTCCGAAATGGAGCGTCGCAGACACCTAAAACTTCGCACAGTAATTCTACGCATGATCAGCTTTCCAGAACGCCATCAATCATATTTCTGCGACGTCTGGTTTTCTTGCAATTCGATCTGGAAGATAGCAAAACTTTAAACGCTCATAACTTCGTAAGGAGACGTCCTAGACCCATCAAACTTTGCAAAATGAAAATCCGTAAAAATAATGCTAGAACCATGAAACTTCGCACAGTAATTCTACGCATGATCAGCTTTCCAAAACGCCATCAATCATATTTCTGCGACGTCTGGTTTTCTTGCCATTCGATCTGGAAGATAGCAAAAATAAATGAAATATAGCTAAACTTTAAATGATCATAATTCCGAAATGGAGCGTCGCAGACACCTAAAACTTCGCACAGTAATTCTACGCATGATCAGCTTTCCAGAACGCCATCAATCATATTTCTGCGACGTCTGGTTTTCTTGCAATTCGATCTGGAAGATAGCAAAACTTTAAACGCTCATAACTTCGTAAGGAGACGTCCTAGACCCATCAAACTTTGCAAAATGAAAATCCGTAAAAATAATGCTAGAACCATGAAACTTCGCACAGTAATTCTACGCATGATCAGCTTTCCAAAACGCCATCAATCATATTTCTGCGACGTCTGGTTTTCTTGCCATTCGATCTGGAAGATAGCAAAAATAAATGAAATATAGCTAAACTTTAAATGATCATAATTCCGAAATGGAGCGTCGCAGACACCTAAAACTTCGCACAGTAATTCTACGCATGATCAGCTTTCCAAAACGCCATCAATCATATTTCTGCGACTTCTGGTTTTCTTGCAATTCGATCTGGAAGATAGCAAAATTAAATGAAATATAGCTAAACTTTAAATGATCATAATTCCGAAATGGAGCGTCGCAGACACCTAAAACTTCGCACAGTAATTCTACGCATGATCAGCTTTCCAAAACGCTATCAATCATATTTCTGCGACTTCTGGTTTTCTTGCAATTCGATCTGGAAGATAGCAAAATTAAATGAAATATAGCTAAACTTTAAATGATCATAATTCCGAAATGGAGCGTCGCAGACACCTAAAACTTCGCACAGTAATTCTACGCATGATCAGCTTTCCAGAACGCCATCAATCATATTTCTGCGACGTCTGGTTTTCTTGCAATTCGATCTGGAAGATAGCAAAACTTTAAACGCTCATAACTTCGTAAGGAGACGTCCTGACCCATCAAACTTTGCAAAATGAAAATCCGTAAAAATAATGCTAGAACCATGAAACTTCGCACAGTAATTCTACGCATGATCAGCTTTCCAAAACGCCATCAATCATATTTCTGCGACGTCTGGTTTTCTTGCCATTCGATCTGGAAGATAGCAAAAATAAATGAAATATAGCTAAACTTTAAATGATCATAATTCCGAAATGGAGCGTCGCAGACACCTAAAACTTCGCACAGTAATTCTACGCATGATCAGCTTTCCAAAACGCTATCAATCATATTTCTGCGACTTCTGGTTTTCTTGCAATTCGATCTGGAAGATAGCAAAATTAAATGAAATATAGCTAAACTTTAAATGATCATAATTCCGAAATGGAGCGTCGCAGACACCTAAAACTTCGCACAGTAATTCTACGCATGATCAGCTTTCCAGAACGCCATCAATCATATTTCTGCGACGTCTGGTTTTCTTGCAATTCGATCTGGAAGATAGCAAAACTTTAAACGCTCATAACTTCGTAAGGAGACGTCCTGACCCATCAAACTTTGCAAAATGAAAATCCGTAAAAATAATGCTAGAACCATGAAACTTCGCACAGTAATTCTACGCATGATCAGCTTTCCAAAACGCCATCAATCATATTTCTGCGACGTCTGGTTTTCTTGCCATTCGATCTGGAAGATAGCAAAAATAAATGAAATATAGCTAAACTTTAAATGATCATAATCAGTAATTCTACGCATGATCAGCTTTCCAGAACGCCATCAATCATATTTCTGCGACGTCTGGTTTTCTTGCAATTCGATCTGGAAGATAGCAAAACTTTAAACGCTCATAACTTCGTAAGGAGACGTCCTGACCCATCAAACTTTGCAAAATGAAAATCCGTAAAAATAATGCTAGAACCATGAAACTTCGCACAGTAATTCTACGCATGATCAGCTTTCCAAAACGCCATCAATCATATTTCTGCGACGTCTGGTTTTCTTGCAATTCGATCTGGAAGATAGCAAAAATAAATGAAATATAGCTAAACTTTAAATGATCATAATTCCGAAATGGAGCGTCGCAGACACCTAAAACTTCGCACAGTAATTCTACGCATGATCAGCTTTCCAAAACGCCATCAATCATATTTCTGCGACTTCTGGTTTTCTTGCAATTCGATCTGGAAGATAGCAAAACTTTAAACGCTCATAACTTCGTAAGGAGACGTCCTAGACCCATCAAACTTTGCAAAATGAAAATCCGTAAAAATAATGCTAGAACCATGAAACTTCGCACAGTAATTCTACGCATGATCAGCTTTCCAAAACGCCATCAATCATATTTCTGCGACGTCTGGTTTTCTTGCAATTCGATCTGGAAGATAGCAAAAATAAATGAAATATAGCTAAACTTTAAATGATCATAATTCCGAAATGGAGCGTCGCAGACACCTAAAACTTCGCACAGTAATTCTACGCATGATCAGCTTTCCAAAACGCCATCAATCATATTTCTGCGACTTCTGGTTTTCTTGCAATTCGATCTGGAAGATAGCAAAACTTTAAACGCTCATAACTTCGTAAGGAGACGTCCTAGACCCATCAAACTTTGCAAAATGAAAATCCGTAAAAATAATGCTAGAACCATGAAACTTCGCACAGTAATTCTACGCATGATCAGCTTTCCAAAACGCCATCAATCATATTTCTGCGACGTCTGGTTTTCTTGCAATTCGATCTGGAAGATAGCAAAAATAAATGAAATATAGCTAAACTTTAAATGATCATAATTCCGAAATGGAGCGTCGCAGACACCTAAAACTTATGATCAGCTTTCCAAAACGCCATCAATCATATTTCTGCGACTTCTGGTTTTCTTGCAATTCGATCTGGAAGATAGCAAAACTTTAAACGCTCATAACTTCGTAAGGAGACGTCCTAGACCCATCAAACTTTGCAAAATGAAAATCCGTAAAAATAATGCTAGAACCATGAAACTTCGCACAGTAATTCTACGCATGATCAGCTTTCCAAAACGCCATCAATCATATTTCTGCGACGTCTGGTTTTCTTGCAATTCGATCTGGAAGATAGCAAAAATAAATGAAATATAGCTAAACTTTAAATGATCATAATTCCGAAATGGAGCGTCGCAGACACCTAAAACTTCGCACAGTAATTCTACGCATGATCAGCTTTCCAAAACGCCATCATCATATCATATTTCTGCGACTTCTGGTTTTCTTGCAATTCGATCTGGAAGATAGCAAAACTTTAAACGCTCATAACTTCGTAAGGAGACGTCCTAGACCCATCAAACTTTGCAAAATGAAAATCCGTAAAAATAATGCTAGAACCATGAAACTTCGCACAGTAATTCTACGCATGATCAGCTTTCCAAAACGCCATCAATCATATTTCTGCGACGTCTGGTTTTCTTGCAATTCGATCTGGAAGATAGCAAAAATAAATGAAATATAGCTAAACTTTAAATGATCATAATTCCGAAATGGAGCGTCGCAGACACCTAAAACTTCGCACAGTAATTCTACGCATGATCAGCTTTCCAAAACGCCATCAATCATATTTCTGCGACTTCTGGTTTTCTTGCAATTCGATCTGGAAGATAGCAAAACTTTAAACGCTCATAACTTCGTAAGGAGACGTCCTAGACCCATCAAACTTTGCAAAATGAAAATCCGTAAAAATAATGCTAGAACCATGAAACTTCGCACAGTAATTCTACGCATGATCAGCTTTCCAAAACGCCATCAATCATATTTCTGCGACGTCTGGTTTTCTTGCAATTCGATCTGGAAGATAGCAAAAATAAATGAAATATAGCTAAACTTTAAATGATCATAATTCCGAAATGGAGCGTCGCAGACACCTAAAACTTATGATCAGCTTTCCAAAACGCCATCAATCATATTTCTGCGACTTCTGGTTTTCTTGCAATTCGATCTGGAAGATAGCAAAACTTTAAACGCTCATAACTTCGTAAGGAGACGTCCTAGACCCATCAAACTTTGCAAAATGAAAATCCGTAAAAATAATGCTAGAACCATGAAACTTCGCACAGTAATTCTACGCATGATCAGCTTTCCAAAACGCCATCAATCATATTTCTGCGACGTCTGGTTTTCTTGCAATTCGATCTGGAAGATAGCAAAAATAAATGAAATATAGCTAAACTTTAAATGATCATAATTCCGAAATGGAGCGTCGCAGACACCTAAAACTTCGCACAGTAATTCTACGCATGATCAGCTTTCCAAAACGCCATCATCATATCATATTTCTGCGACTTCTGGTTTTCTTGCAATTCGATCTGGAAGATAGCAAAACTTTAAACGCTCATAACTTCGTAAGGAGACGTCCTAGACCCATCAAACTTTGCAAAATGAAAATCCGTAAAAATAATGCTAGAACCATGAAACTTCGCACAGTAATTCTACGCATGATCAGCTTTCCAAAACGCCATCAATCATATTTCTGCGACGTCTGGTTTTCTTGCAATTCGATCTGGAAGATAGCAAAAATAAATGAAATATAGCTAAACTTTAAATGATCATAATTCCGAAATGGAGCGTCGCAGACACCTAAAACTTCGCACAGTAATTCTACGCATGATCAGCTTTCCAAAACGCCATCAATCATATTTCTGCGACTTCTGGTTTTCTTGCAATTCGATCTGGAAGATAGCAAAACTTTAAACGCTCATAACTTCGTAAGGAGACGTCCTAGACCCATCAAACTTTGCAAAATGAAAATCCGTAAAAATAATGCTAGAACCATGAAACTTCGCACAGTAATTCTACGCATGATCAGCTTTCCAAAACGCCATCAATCATATTTCTGCGACTTCTGGTTTTCTTGCAATTCGATCTGGAAGATAGCAAAAATAAATGAAATATAGCTAAACTTTAAATGATCATAATTCCGAAATGGAGCGTCGCAGACACCTAAAACTTCGCACAGTAATTCTACGCATGATCAGCTTTCCAGAACGCCATCAATCATATTTCTGCGACGTCTGGTTTTCTTGCAATTCGATCTGGAAGATAGCAAAACTTTAAACGCTGATAACTTCGTAAGGAGACGTCCTAGACCCATCAAACTTTGCAAAATGAAAATCCGTAAAAATAATGCTAGAACCATGAAACTTCGCACAGTAATTCTACGCATGATCAGCTTTCCAAAACGCCATCAATCATATTTCTGCGACGTCTGGTTTTCTTGCAATTCGATCTGGAAGATAGCAAAAATAAATGAAATATAGCTAAACTTTAAATGATCATAATTCCGAAATGGAGCGTCGCAGACACCTAAAACTTCGCACAGTAATTCTACGCATGATCAGCTTTCCAGAACGCCATCAATCATATTTCTGCGACGTCTGGTTTTCTTGCAATTCGATCTGGAAGATAGCAAAACTTTAAACGCTGATAACTTCGTAAGGAGACGTCCTAGACCCATCAAACTTTGCAAAATGAAAATCCGTAAAAATAATGCTAGAACCATGAAACTTCGCACAGTAATTCTACGCATGATCAGCTTTCCAAAACGCCATCAATCATATTTCTGCGACTTCTGGTTTTCTTGCAATTCGATCTGGAAGATAGCAAAACTTTAAACGCTCATAACTTCGTAAGGAGACGTCCTAGACCCATCAAACTTTGCAAAATGAAAATCCGTAAAAATAATGCTAGAACCATGAAACTTCGCACAGTAATTCTACGCATGATCAGCTTTCCAAAACGCCATCAATCATATTTCTGCGACTTCTGGTTTTCTTGCAATTCGATCTGGAAGATAGCAAAACTTTAAACGCTCATAACTTCGTAAGGAGACGTCCTAGACCCATCAAACTTTGCAAAATGAAAATCCGTAAAAATAATGCTAGAACCATGAAACTTCGCACAGTAATTCTACGCATGATCAGCTTTCCAAAACGCCATCAATCATATTTCTGCGACGTCTGGTTTTCTTGCAATTCGATCTGGAAGATAGCAAAAATAAATGAAATATAGCTAAACTTTAAATGATCATAATTCCGAAATGGAGCGTCGCAGACACCTAAAACTTCGCACAGTAATTCTACGCATGATCAGCTTTCCAGAACGCCATCAATCATATTTCTGCGACGTCTGGTTTTCTTGCAATTCGATCTGGAAGATAGCAAAACTTTAAACGCTGATAACTTCGTAAGGAGACGTCCTAGACCCATCAAACTTTGCAAAATGAAAATCCGTAAAAATAATGCTAGAACCATGAAACTTCGCACAGTAATTCTACGCATGATCAGCTTTCCAAAACGCCATCAATCATATTTCTGCGACGTCTGGTTTTCTTGCAATTCGATCTGGAAGATAGCAAAAATAAATGAAATATAGCTAAACTTTAAATGATCATAATTCCGAAATGGAGCGTCGCAGACACCTAAAACTTCGCACAGTAATTCTACGCATGATCAGCTTTCCAGAACGCCATCAATCATATTTCTGCGACGTCTGGTTTTCTTGCAATTCGATCTGGAAGATAGCAAAACTTTAAACGCTGATAACTTCGTAAGGAGACGTCCTAGACCCATCAAACTTTGCAAAATGAAAATCCGTAAAAATAATGCTAGAACCATGAAACTTCGCACAGTAATTCTACGCATGATCAGCTTTCCAAAACGCCATCAATCATATTTCTGCGACTTCTGGTTTTCTTGCAATTCGATCTGGAAGATAGCAAAACTTTAAACGCTCATAACTTCGTAAGGAGACGTCCTAGACCCATCAAACTTTGCAAAATGAAAATCCGTAAAAATAATGCTAGAACCATGAAACTTCGCACAGTAATTCTACGCATGATCAGCTTTCCAAAACGCCATCAATCATATTTCTGCGACTTCTGGTTTTCTTGCAATTCGATCTGGAAGATAGCAAAACTTTAAACGCTCATAACTTCGTAAGGAGACGTCCTAGACCCATCAAACTTTGCAAAATGAAAATCCGTAAAAATAATGCTAGAACCATGAAACTTCGCACAGTAATTCTACGCATGATCAGCTTTCCAAAACGCCATCAATCATATTTCTGCGACGTCTGGTTTTCTTGCAATTCGATCTGGAAGATAGCAAAAATAAATGAAATATAGCTAAACTTTAAATGATCATAATTCCGAAATGGAGCGTCGCAGACACCTAAAACTTCGCACAGTAATTCTACGCATGATCAGCTTTCCAAAACGCCATCAATCATATTTCTGCGACTTCTGGTTTTCTTGCAATTCGATCTGGAAGATAGCAAAACTTTAAACCCTCATAAATTCGTAAGGAGACGTCCTAGACCCATCAAACTTTGCAAAATGAAAATCCGTAAAAATAATGCTAGAACCATGAAACTTCGCACAGTAATTCTACGCATGATCAGCTTTCCAAAACGCCATCAATCATATTTCTGCGACGTCTGGTTTTCTTGCAATTCGATCTGGAAGATAGCAAAAATAAATGAAATATAGCTAAACTTTAAATGATCATAATTCCGAAATGGAGCGTCGCAGACACCTAAAACTTCGCACAGTAATTCTACGCATGATCAGCTTTCCAAAACGCCATCAATCATATTTCTGCGACTTCTGGTTTTCTTGCAATTCGATCTGGAAGATAGCAAAACTTTAAACGCACATAACTTCGTAAGGAGACGTCCTAGACCCATCAAACTTTGCAAAATGAAAATCCGTAAAAATAATGCTAGAACCATGAAACTTCGCACAGTAATTCTACGCATGATCAGCTTTCCAAAACGCCATCAATCATATTTCTGCGACGTCTGGTTTTCTTGCAATTCGATCTGGAAGATAGCAAAAATAAATGAAATATAGCTAAACTTTAAATGATCATAATTCCGAAATGGAGCGTCGCAGACACCTAAAACTTCGCACAGTAATTCTACGCATGATCAGCTTTCCAAAACGCCATCAATCATATTTCTGCGACTTCTGGTTTTCTTGCAATTCGATCTGGAAGATAGCAAAACTTTAAACGCTCATAACTTCGTAAGGAGACGTCCTAGACCCATCAAACTTTGCAAAATGAAAATCCGTAAAAATAATGCTAGAACCATGAAACTTCGCACAGTAATTCTACGCATGATCAGCTTTCCAAAACGCCATCAATCATATTTCTGCGACGTCTGGTTTTCTTGCAATTCGATCTGGAAGATAGCAAAACTTTAAACGCTCATAACTTCGTAAGGAGACGTCCTAGACCCATCAAACTTTGCAAAATGAAAATCCGTAAAAATAATGCTAGAACCATGAAACTTCGCACAGTAATTCTACGCATGATCAGCTTTCCAAAACGCCATCAATCATATTTCTGCGACGTCTGGTTTTCTTGCAATTCGATCTGGAAGATAGCAAAAATAAATGAAATATAGCTAAACTTTAAATGATCATAATTCCGAAATGGAGCGTCGCAGACACCTAAAACTTCGCACAGTAATTCTACGCATGATCAGCTTTCCAAAACGCCATCAATCATATTTCTGCGACTTCTGGTTTTCTTGCAATTCGATCTGGAAGATAGCAAAACTTTAAACGCTCATAACTTCGTAAGGAGACGTCCTAGACCCATCAAACTTTGCAAAATGAAAATCCGTAAAAATAATGCTAGAACCATGAAACTTCGCACAGTAATTCTACGCATGATCAGCTTTCCAAAACGCCATCAATCATATTTCTGCGACGTCTGGTTTTCTTGCAATTCGATCTGGAAGATAGCAAAAATAAATGAAATATAGCTAAACTTTAAATGATCATAATTCCGAAATGGAGCGTCGCAGACACCTAAAACTTCGCACAGTAATTCTACGCATGATCAGCTTTCCAAAACGCCATCAATCATATTTCTGCGACTTCTGGTTTTCTTGCAATTCGATCTGGAAGATAGCAAAACTTTAAACGCTCATAACTTCGTAAGGAGACGTCCTAGACCCATCAAACTTTGCAAAATGAAAATCCGTAAAAATAATGCTAGAACCATGAAACTTCGCACAGTAATTCTACGCATGATCAGCTTTCCAAAACGCCATCAATCATATTTCTGCGACGTCTGGTTTTCTTGCAATTCGATCTGGAAGATAGCAAAACTTTAAACGCTCATAACTTCGTAAGGAGACGTCCTAGACCCATCAAACTTTGCAAAATGAAAATCCGTAAAAATAATGCTAGAACCATGAAACTTCGCACAGTAATTCTACGCATGATCAGCTTTCCAAAACGCCATCAATCATATTTCTGCGACGTCTGGTTTTCTTGCAATTCGATCTGGAAGATAGCAAAAATAAATGAAATATAGCTAAACTTTAAATGATCATAATTCCGAAATGGAGCGTCGCAGACACCTAAAACTTCGCACAGTAATTCTACGCATGATCAGCTTTCCAAAACGCCATCAATCATATTTCTGCGACTTCTGGTTTTCTTGCAATTCGATCTGGAAGATAGCAAAACTTTAAACGCTCATAACTTCGTAAGGAGACGTCCTAGACCCATCAAACTTTGCAAAATGAAAATCCGTAAAAATAATGCTAGAACCATGAAACTTCGCACAGTAATTCTACGCATGATCAGCTTTCCAAAACGCCATCAATCATATTTCTGCGACGTCTGGTTTTCTTGCAATTCGATCTGGAAGATAGCAAAAATAAATGAAATATAGCTAAACTTTAAATGATCATAATTCCGAAATGGAGCGTCGCAGACACCTAAAACTTCGCACAGTAATTCTACGCATGATCAGCTTTCCAAAACGCCATCAATCATATTTCTGCGACTTCTGGTTTTCTTGCAATTCGATCTGGAAGATAGCAAAACTTTAAACGCTCATAACTTCGTAAGGAGACGTCCTAGACCCATCAAACTTTGCAAAATGAAAATCCGTAAAAATAATGCTAGAACCATGAAACTTCGCACAGTAATTCTACGCATGATCAGCTTTCCAAAACGCCATCAATCATATTTCTGCGACGTCTGGTTTTCTTGCAATTCGATCTGGAAGATAGCAAAACTTTAAACGCTCATAACTTCGTAAGGAGACGTCCTAGACCCATCAAACTTTGCAAAATGAAAATCCGTAAAAATAATGCTAGAACCATGAAACTTCGCACAGTAATTCTACGCATGATCAGCTTTCCAAAACGCCATCAATCATATTTCTGCGACGTCTGGTTTTCTTGCAATTCGATCTGGAAGATAGCAAAAATAAATGAAATATAGCTAAACTTTAAATGATCATAATTCCGAAATGGAGCGTCGCAGACACCTAAAACTTCGCACAGTAATTCTACGCATGATCAGCTTTCCAAAACGCCATCAATCATATTTCTGCGACTTCTGGTTTTCTTGCAATTCGATCTGGAAGATAGCAAAACTTTAAACGCTCATAACTTCGTAAGGAGACGTCCTAGACCCATCAAACTTTGCAAAATGAAAATCCGTAAAAATAATGCTAGAACCATGAAACTTCGCACAGTAATTCTACGCATGATCAGCTTTCCAAAACGCCATCAATCATATTTCTGCGACGTCTGGTTTTCTTGCAATTCGATCTGGAAGATAGCAAAAATAAATGAAATATAGCTAAACTTTAAATGATCATAATTCCGAAATGGAGCGTCGCAGACACCTAAAACTTCGCACAGTAATTCTACGCATGATCAGCTTTCCAAAACGCCATCAATCATATTTCTGCGACTTCTGGTTTTCTTGCAATTCGATCTGGAAGATAGCAAAACTTTAAACGCTCATAACTTCGTAAGGAGACGTCCTAGACCCATCAAACTTTGCAAAATGAAAATCCGTAAAAATAATGCTAGAACCATGAAACTTCGCACAGTAATTCTACGCATGATCAGCTTTCCAAAACGCCATCAATCATATTTCTGCGACGTCTGGTTTTCTTGCAATTCGATCTGGAAGATAGCAAAAATAAATGAAATATAGCTAAACTTTAAATGATCATAATTCCGAAATGGAGCGTCGCAGACACCTAAAACTTCGCACAGTAATTCTACGCATGATCAGCTTTCCAAAACGCCATCAATCATATTTCTGCGACTTCTGGTTTTCTTGCAATTCGATCTGGAAGATAGCAAAACTTTAAACGCTCATAACTTCGTAAGGAGACGTCCTAGACCCATCAAACTTTGCAAAATGAAAATCCGTAAAAATAATGCTATAACCATGAAACTTCGCACAGTAATTCTACGCATGATCAGCTTTCCAAAACGCCATCAATCATATTTCTGCGACGTCTGGTTTTCTTGCAATTCGATCTGGAAGATAGCAAAAATAAATGAAATATAGCTAAACTTTAAATGATCATAATTCCGAAATGGAGCGTCGCAGACACCTAAAACTTCGCACAGTAATTCTACGCATGATCAGCTTTCCAAAACGCCATCAATCATATTTCTGCGACTTCTGGTTTTCTTGCAATTCGATCTGGAAGATAGCAAAACTTTAAACGCTCATAACTTCGTAAGGAGACGTCCTAGACCCATCAAACTTTGCAAAATGAAAATCCGTAAAAATAATGCTAGAACCATGAAACTACGCACAGTAATTCTACGCATGATCAGCTTTCCAAAACGCCATCAATCATATTTCTGCGACGTCTGGTTTTCTTGCAATTCGATCTGGAAGATAGCAAAAATAAATGAAATATAGCTAAACTTTAAATGATCATAATTCCGAAATGGAGCGTCGCAGACACCTAAAACTTCGCACAGTAATTCTACGCATGATCAGCTTTCCAAAACGCCATCAATCATATTTCTGCGACTTCTGGTTTTCTTGCAATTCGATCTGGAAGATAGCAAAACTTTAAACGCTCATAACTTCGTAAGGAGACGTCCTAGGCCCATCAAACTTTGCAAAATGAAAATCCGTAAAAATAATGCTAGAACCATGAAACTTCGCACAGTAATTCTACGCATGATCAGCTTTCCAAAACGCCATCAATCATATTTCTGCGACGTCTGGTTTTCTTGCAATTCGATCTGGAAGATAGCAAAAATAAATGAAATATAGCTAAACTTTAAATGATCATAATTCCGAAATGGAGCGTCGCAGACACCTAAAACTTCGCACAGTAATTCTACGCATGATCAGCTTTCCAAAACGCCATCAATCATATTTCTGCGACTTCTGGTTTTCTTGCAATTCGATCTGGAAGATAGCAAAACTTTAAACGCTCATAACTTCGTAAGGAGACGTCCTAGACCCATCAAACTTTGCAAAATGAAAATCCGTAAAAATAATGCTAGAACCATGAAACTTCGCACAGTAATTCTACGCATGATCAGCTTTCCAAAACGCCATCAATCATATTTCTGCGACGTCTGGTTTTCTTGCAATTCGATCTGGAAGATAGCAAAAATAAATGAAATATAGCTAAACTTTAAATGATCATAATTCCGAAATGGAGCGTCGCAGACACCTAAAACTTCGCACAGTAATTCTACGCATGATCAGCTTTCCAAAACGCCATCAATCATATTTCTGCGACTTCTGGTTTTCTTGCAATTCGATCTGGAAGATAGCAAAACTTTAAACGCTCATAACTTCGTAAGGAGACGTCCTAGACCCATCAAACTTTGCAAAATGAAAATCCGTAAAAATAATGCTAGAACCATGAAACTTCGCACAGTAATTCTACGCATGATCAGCTTTCCAAAACGCCATCAATCATATTTCTGCGACGTCTGGTTTTCTTGCAATTCGATCTGGAAGATAGCAAAAATAAATGAAATATAGCTAAACTTTAAATGATCATAATTCCGAAATGGAGCGTCGCAGACACCTAAAACTTCGCACAGTAATTCTACGCATGATCAGCTTTTCAAAACGCCATCAATCATATTTCTGCGACTTCTGGTTTTCTTGCAATTCGATCTGGAAGATAGCAAAACTTTAAACGCTCATAACTTCGTAAGGAGACGTCCTAGACCCATCAAACTTTGCAAAATGAAAATCCGTAAAAATAATGCTAGAACCATGAAACTTCGCACAGTAATTCTACGCATGATCAGCTTTCCAAAACGCCATCAATCATATTTCTGCGACGTCTGGTTTTCTTGCAATTCGATCTGGAAGATAGCAAAAATATATGAAATATAGCTAAACTTTAAATGATCATAATTCCGAAATGGAGCGTCGCAGACACCTAAAACTTCGCACAGTAATTCTACGCATGATCAGCTTTCCAGAACGCCATCAATCATATTTCTGCGACGTCTGGTTTTCTTGCAATTCGATCTGGAAGATAGCAAAACTTTAAACGCTCATAACTTCGTAAGGAGACGTCCTAGACCCATCAAACTTTGCAAAATGAAAATCCGTAAAAATAATGCTAGAACCATGAAACTTCGCACAGTAATTCTACGCATGATCAGCTTTCCAAAACGCCATCAATCATATTTCTGCGACGTCTGGTTTTCTTGCAATTCGATCTGGAAGATAGCAAAAATAAATGAAATATAGCTAAACTTTAAATGATCATAATTCCGAAATGGAGCGTCGCAGACACCTAAAACTTCGCACAGTAATTCTACGCATGATCAGCTTTCCAAAACGCCATCAATCATATTTCTGCGACTTCTGGTTTTCTTGCAATTCGATCTGGAAGATAGCAAAACTTTAAACGCTCATAACTTCGTAAGGAGACGTCCTAGACCCATCAAACTTTGCAAAATGAAAATCCGTAAAAATAATGCTAGAACCATGAAACTTCGCACAGTAATTCTACGCATGATCAGCTTTCCAAAACGCCATCAATCATATTTCTGCGACGTCTGGTTTTCTTGCAATTCGATCTGGAAGATAGCAAAAATAAATGAAATATAGCTAAACTTTAAATGATCATAATTCCGAAATGGAGCGTCGCAGACACCTAAAACTTCGCACAGTAATTCTACGCATGATCAGCTTTCCAAATCGCCATCAATCATATTTCTGCGACTTCTGGTTTTCTTGCAATTCGATCTGGAAGATAGCAAAACTTTAAACGCTCATAACTTCGTAAGGAGACGTCCTAGACCCATCAAACTTTGCAAAATGAAAATCCGTAAAAATAATGCTAGAACCATGAAACTTCGCACAGTAATTCTACGCATGATCAGCTTTCCAAAACGCCATCAATCATATTTCTGCGACTTCTGGTTTTCTTGCAATTCGATCTGGAAGATAGCAAAAATATATGAAATATAGCTAAACTTTAAATGATCATAATTCCGAAATGGAGCGTCGCAGACACCTAAAACTTCGCACAGTAATTCTACGCATGATCAGCTTTCCAGAACGCCATCAATCATATTTCTGCGACGTCTGGTTTTCTTGCAATTCGATCTGGAAGATAGCAAAACTTTAAACGCTCATAACTTCGTAAGGAGACGTCCTAGACCCATCAAACTTTGCAAAATGAAAATCCGTAAAAATAATGCTAGAACCATGAAACTTCGCACAGTAATTCTACGCATGATCAGCTTTCCAAAACGCCATCAATCATATTTCTGCGACGTCTGGTTTTCTTGCAATTCGATCTGGAAGATAGCAAAAATAAATGAAATATAGCTAAACTTTAAATGATCATAATTCCGAAATGGAGCGTCGCAGACACCTAAAACTTCGCACAGTAATTCTACGCATGATCAGCTTTCCAAAACGCCATCAATCATATTTCTGCGACTTCTGGTTTTCTTGCAATTCGATCTGGAAGATAGCAAAACTTTAAACGCTCATAACTTCGTAAGGAGACGTCCTAGACCCATCAAACTTTGCAAAATGAAAATCCGTAAAAATAATGCTAGAACCATGAAACTTCGCACAGTAATTCTACGCATGATCAGCTTTCCAAAACGCCATCAATCATATTTCTGCGACGTCTGGTTTTCTTGCAATTCGATCTGGAAGATAGCAAAAATAAATGAAATATAGCTAAACTTTAAATGATCATAATTCCGAAATGGAGCGTCGCAGACACCTAAAACTTCGCACAGTAATTCTACGCATGATCAGCTTTCCAAAACGCCATCAATCATATTTCTGCGACTTCTGGTTTTCTTGCAATTCGATCTGGAAGATAGCAAAACTTTAAACGCTCATAACTTCGTAAGGAGACGTCCTAGACCCATCAAACTTTGCAAAATGAAAATCCGTAAAAATAATGCTAGAACCATGAAACTTCGCACAGTAATTCTACGCATGATCAGCTTTCCAAAACGCCATCAATCATATTTCTGCGACGTCTGGTTTTCTTGCAATTCGATCTGGAAGATAGCGAAAATAAATGAAATATAGCTAAACTTTAAATGATCATAATTCCGAAATGGAGCGTCGCAGACACCTAAAACTTCGCACAGTAATTCTACGCATGATCAGCTTTCCAAAACGCCATCAATCATATTTCTGCGACTTCTGGTTTTCTTGCAATTCGATCTGGAAGATAGCAAAACTTTAAACGCTCATAACTTCGTAAGGAGACGTCCTAGACCCATCAAACTTTGCAAAATGAAAATCCGTAAAAATAATGCTAGAACCATGAAACTTCGCACAGTAATTCTACGCATGATCAGCTTTCCAAAACGCCATCAATCATATTTCTGCGACGTCTGGTTTTCTTGCAATTCGATCTGGAAGATAGCAAAAATAAATGAAATATAGCTAAACTTTAAATGATCATAATTCCGAAATGGAGCGTCGCAGACACCTAAAACTTCGCACAGTAATTCTACGCATGATCAGCTTTCCAGAACGCCATCAATCATATTTCTGCGACGTCTGGTTTTCTTGCAATTCGATCTGGAAGATAGCAAAACTTTAAACGCTCATAACTTCGTAAGGAGACGTCCTAGACCCATCAAACTTTGCAAAATGAAAATCCGTAAAAATAATGCTAGAACCATGAAACTTCGCACAGTAATTCTACGCATGATCAGCTTTCTAAAACGCCATCAATCATATTTCTGCGACGTCTGGTTTTCTTGCCATTCGATCTGGAAGATAGCAAAAATAAATGAAATATAGCTAAACTTTAAATGATCATAATTCCGAAATGGAGCGTCGCAGACACCTAAAACTTCGCACAGTAATTCTACGCATGATCAGCTTTCCAAAACGCCATCAATCATATTTCTGCGACTTCTGGTTTTCTTGCAATTCGATCTGGAAGATAGCAAAACTTTAAACGCTCATAACTTCGTAAGGAGACGTCCTAGACCCATCAAACTTTGCAAAATGAAAATCCGTAAAAATAATGCTAGAACCATGAAACTTCGCACAGTAATTCTACGCATGATCAGCTTTCCAAAACGCCATCAATCATATTTCTGCGACGTCTGGTTTTCTTGCAATTCGATCTGGAAGATAGCAAAAATAAATGAAATATAGCTAAACTTTAAATGATCATAATTCCGAAATGGAGCGTCGCAGACACCTAAAACTTCGCACAGTAATTCTACGCATGATCAGCTTTCCAAAACGCCATCAATCATATTTCTGCGACTTCTGGTTTTCTTGCAATTCGATCTGGAAGATAGCAAAACTTTAAACGCTCATAACTTCGTAAGGAGACGTCCTAGACCCATCAAACTTTGCAAAATGAAAATCCGTAAAAATAATGCTAGAACCATGAAACTTCGCACAGTAATTCTACGCATGATCAGCTTTCCAAAACGCCATCAATCATATTTCTGCGACGTCTGGTTTTCTTGCAATTCGATCTGGAAGATAGCAAAAATAAATGAAATATAGCTAAACTTTAAATGATCATAATTCCGAAATGGAGCGTCGCAGACACCTAAAACTTCGCACAGTAATTCTACGCATGATCAGCTTTCCAAATCGCCATCAATCATATTTCTGCGACTTCTGGTTTTCTTGCAATTCGATCTGGAAGATAGCAAAACTTTAAACGCTCATAACTTCGTAAGGAGACGTCCTAGACCCATCAAACTTTGCAAAATGAAAATCCGTAAAAATAATGCTAGAACCATGAAACTTCGCACAGTAATTCTACGCATGATCAGCTTTCCAAAACGCCATCAATCATATTTCTGCGACTTCTGGTTTTCTTGCAATTCGATCTGGAAGATAGCAAAAATATATGAAATATAGCTAAACTTTAAATGATCATAATTCCGAAATGGAGCGTCGCAGACACCTAAAACTTCGCACAGTAATTCTACGCATGATCAGCTTTCCAGAACGCCATCAATCATATTTCTGCGACGTCTGGTTTTCTTGCAATTCGATCTGGAAGATAGCAAAACTTTAAACGCTCATAACTTCGTAAGGAGACGTCCTAGACCCATCAAACTTTGCAAAATGAAAATCCGTAAAAATAATGCTAGAACCATGAAACTTCGCACAGTAATTCTACGCATGATCAGCTTTCCAAAACGCCATCAATCATATTTCTGCGACGTCTGGTTTTCTTGCAATTCGATCTGGAAGATAGCAAAAATAAATGAAATATAGCTAAACTTTAAATGATCATAATTCCGAAATGGAGCGTCGCAGACACCTAAAACTTCGCACAGTAATTCTACGCATGATCAGCTTTCCAAAACGCCATCAATCATATTTCTGCGACTTCTGGTTTTCTTGCAATTCGATCTGGAAGATAGCAAAACTTTAAACGCTCATAACTTCGTAAGGAGACGTCCTAGACCCATCAAACTTTGCAAAATGAAAATCCGTAAAAATAATGCTAGAACCATGAAACTTCGCACAGTAATTCTACGCATGATCAGCTTTCCAAAACGCCATCAATCATATTTCTGCGACGTCTGGTTTTCTTGCAATTCGATCTGGAAGATAGCAAAAATAAATGAAATATAGCTAAACTTTAAATGATCATAATTCCGAAATGGAGCGTCGCAGACACCTAAAACTTCGCACAGTAATTCTACGCATGATCAGCTTTCCAAAACGCCATCAATCATATTTCTGCGACGTCTGGTTTTCTTGCAATTCGATCTGGAAGATAGCAAAACTTTAAACGCTCATAACTTCGTAAGGAGACGTCCTAGACCCATCAAACTTTGCAAAATGAAAATCCGTAAAAATAATGCTAGAACCATGAAACTTCGCACAGTAATTCTACGCATGATCAGCTTTCCAAAACGCCATCAATCATATTTCTGCGACTTCTGGTTTTCTTGCAATTCGATCTGGAAGATAGCAAAACTTTAAACGCTCATAACTTCGTAAGGAGACGTCCTAGACCCATCAAACTTTGCAAAATGAAAATCCGTAAAAATAATGCTAGAACCATGAAACTTCGCACAGTAATTCTACGCATGATCAGCTTTCCAAAACGCCATCAATCATATTTCTGCGACGTCTGGTTTTCTTGCCATTCGATCTGGAAGATACCAAAAATAAATGAAATATAGCTAAACTTTAAATGATCATAATTCCGAAATGGAGCGTCGCAGACACCTAAAACTTCGCACAGTAATTCTACGCATGATCAGCTTTCCAAAACGCCATCAATCATATTTCTGCGACTTCTGGTTTTCTTGCAATTCGATCTGGAAGATAGCAAAACTTTAAACGCTCATAACTTCGTAAGGAGACGTCCTAGACCCATCAAACTTTGCAAAATGAAAATCCGTAAAAATAATGCTAGAACCATGAAACTTCGCACAGTAATTCTACGCATGATCAGCTTTCCAAAACGCCATCAATCATATTTCTGCGACTTCTGGTTTTCTTGCAATTCGATCTGGAAGATAGCAAAACTTTAAACGCTCATAACTTCGTAAGGAGACGTCCTAGACCCATCAAACTTTGCAAAATGAAAATCCGTAAAAATAATGCTAGAACCATGAAACTTCGCACAGTAATTCTACGCATGATCAGCTTTCCAAAACGCCATCAATCATATTTCTGCGACGTCTGGTTTTCTTGCAATTCGATCTGGAAGATAGCAAAAATAAATGAAATATAGCTAAATTTTAAATGATCATAATTCCGAAATGGAGCGTCGCAGACACCTAAAACTTCGCACAGTAATTCTACGCATGATCAGCTTTCCAAAACGCCATCAATCATATTTCTGCGACTTCTGGTTTTCTTGCAATTCGATCTGGAAGATAGCAAAACTTTAAACGCTCATAACTTCGTAAGGAGACGTCCTAGACCCATCAAACTTTGCAAAATGAAAATCCGTAAAAATAATGCTAGAACCATGAAACTTCGCACAGTAATTCTACGCATGATCAGCTTTCCAAAACGCCATCAATCATATTTCTGCGACGTCTGGTTTTCTTGCAATTCGATCTGGAAGATAGCAAAAATAAATGAAATATAGCTAAACTTTAAATGATCATAATTCCGAAATGGAGCGTCGCAGACACCTAAAACTTCGCACAGTAATTCTACGCATGATCAGCTTTCCAAAACGCCATCAATCATATTTCTGCGACTTCTGGTTTTCTTGCAATTCGATCTGGAAGATAGCAAAACTTTAAACGCTCATAACTTCGTAAGGAGACGTCCTAGACCCATCAAACTTTGCAAAATGAAAATCCGTAAAAATAATGCTAGAACCATGAAACTTCGCACAGTAATTCTACGCATGATCAGCTTTCCAAAACGCCATCAATCATATTTCTGCGACGTCTGGTTTTCTTGCAATTCGATCTGGAAGATAGCAAAAATAAATGAAATATAGCTAAACTTTAAATGATCATAATTCCGAAATGGAGCGTCGCAGACACATGAAACTTCGCACAGTAATTCTACGCATGATCAGCTTTCCAAAACGCCATCAATCATATTTCTGCGACGTCTGGTTTTCTTGCAATTCGATCTGGAAGATAGCAAAACTTTAAACGCTCATAACTTCGTAAGGAGACGTCCTAGACCCATCAAACTTTGCAAAATGAAAATCCGTAAAAATAATGCTAGAACCATGAAACTTCGCACAGTAATTCTACGCATGATCAGCTTTCCAAAACGCCATCAATCATATTTCTGCGACGTCTGGTTTTCTTGCAATTGGATCTGGAAGATAGCAAAAATAAATTAAATATAGCTAAACTTTAAATGATCATAATTCCGAAATGGAGCGTCGCAGACACCTAAAACTTCGCACAGTAATTCTACGCATGATCAGCTTTCCAAAACGCCATCAATCATATTTCTGCGACTTCTGGTTTTCTTGCAATTCGATCTGGAAGATAGCAAAACTTTAAACGCTCATAACTTCGTAAGGAGACGTCCTAGACCCATCAAACTTTGCAAAATGAAAATCCGTAAAAATAATGCTAGAACCATGAAACTTCGCACAGTAATTCTACGCATGATCAGCTTTCCAAAACGCCATCAATCATATTTCTGCGACGTCTGGTTTTCTTGCAATTCGATCTGGAAGATAGCAAAACTTTAAACGCTCATAACTTCGTAAGGAGACGTCCTAGACCCATCAAACTTTGCAAAATGAAAATCCGTAAAAATAATGCTAGAACCATGAAACTTCGCACAGTAATTCTACGCATGATCAGCTTTCTGGTTTTCTTGCAATTCGATCTGGAAGATAGCAAAAATAAATGAAATATAGCTAAACTTTAAATGATCATAATTCCGAAATGGAGCGTCGCAGACACCTAAAACTTCGCACAGTAATTCTACGCATGATCAGCTTTCCAGAACGCCATCAATCATATTTCTGCGACGTCTGGTTTTCTTGCAATTCGATCTGGAAGATAGCAAAACTTTAAACGCTCATAACTTCGTAAGGAGACGTCCTAGACCCATCAAACTTTGCAAAATGAAAATCCGTAAAAATAATGCTAGAACCATGAAACTTCGCACAGTAATTCTACGCATGATCAGCTTTCCAAAACGCCATCAATCATATTTCTGCGACGTCTGGTTTTCTTGCCATTCGATCTGGAAGATAGCAAAAATAAATGAAATATAGCTAAACTTTAAATGATCATAATTCCGAAATGGAGCGTCGCAGACACCTAAAACTTCGCACAGTAATTCTACGCATGATCAGCTTTCCAAAACGCCATCAATCATATTTCTGCGACTTCTGGTTTTCTTGCAATTCGATCTGGAAGATAGCAAAACTTTAAACGCTCATAACTTCGTAAGGAGACGTCCTAGACCCATCAAACTTTGCAAAATGAAAATCCGTAAAAATAATGCTAGAACCATGAAACTTCGCACAGTAATTCTACGCATGATCAGCTTTCCAAAACGCCATCAATCATATTTCTGCGACGTCTGGTTTTCTTGCAATTCGATCTGGAAGATAGCAAAAATAAATGAAATATAGCTAAACTTTAAATGATCATAATTCCGAAATGGAGCGTCGCAGACACCTAAAACTTCGCACAGTAATTCTACGCATGATCAGCTTTCCAAAACGCCATCAATCATATTTCTGCGACGTCTGGTTTTCTTGCAATTCGATCTGGAAGATAGCAAAACTTTAAACGCTCATAACTTCGTAAGGAGACGTCCTAGACCCATCAAACTTTGCAAAATGAAAATCCGTAAAAATAATGCTAGAACCATGAAACTTCGCACAGTAATTCTACGCATGATCAGCTTTCCAAAACGCCATCAATCATATTTCTGCGACGTCTGGTTTTCTTGCCATTCGATCTGGAAGATACCAAAAATAAATGAAATATAGCTAAACTTTAAATGATCATAATTCCGAAATGGAGCGTCGCAGACACCTAAAACTTCGCACAGTAATTCTACGCATGATCAGCTTTCCAAAACGCCATCAATCATATTTCTGCGACTTCTGGTTTTCTTGCAATTCGATCTGGAAGATAGCAAAACTTTAAACGCTCATAACTTCGTAAGGAGACGTCCTAGACCCATCAAACTTTGCAAAATGAAAATCCGTAAAAATAATGCTAGAACCATGAAACTTCGCACAGTAATTCTACGCATGATCAGCTTTCCAAAACGCCATCAATCATATTTCTGCGACTTCTGGTTTTCTTGCAATTCGATCTGGAAGATAGCAAAACTTTAAACGCTCATAACTTCGTAAGGAGACGTCCTAGACCCATCAAACTTTGCAAAATGAAAATCCGTAAAAATAATGCTAGAACCATGAAACTTCGCACAGTAATTCTACGCATGATCAGCTTTCCAAAACGCCATCAATCATATTTCTGCGACGTCTGGTTTTCTTGCAATTCGATCTGGAAGATAGCAAAAATAAATGAAATATAGCTAAACTTTAAATGATCATAATTCCGAAATGGAGCGTCGCAGACACCTAAAACTTCGCACAGTAATTCTACGCATGATCAGCTTTCCAAAACGCCATCAATCATATTTCTGCGACGTCTGGTTTTCTTGCAATTCGATCTGGAAGATAGCAAAAATAAATGAAATATAGCTAAACTTTAAATGATCATAATTCCGAAATGGAGCGTCGCAGACACCTAAAACTTCGCACAGTAATTCTACGCATGATCAGCTTTCCAAAACGCCATCAATCATATTTCTGCGACTTCTGGTTTTCTTGCAATTCGATCTGGAAGATAGCAAAACTTTAAACGCTCATAACTTCGTAAGGAGACGTCCTAGACCCATCAAACTTTGCAAAATGAAAATCCGTAAAAATAATGCTAGAACCATGAAACTTCGCACAGTAATTCTACGCATGATCAGCTTTCCAAAACGCCATCAATCATATTTCTGCGACTTCTGGTTTTCTTGCAATTCGATCTGGAAGATAGCAAAACTTTAAACGCTCATAACTTCGTAAGGAGACGTCCTAGACCCATCAAACTTTGCAAAATGAAAATCCGTAAAAATAATGCTAGAACCATGAAACTTCGCACAGTAATTCTACGCATGATCAGCTTTCCAAAACGCCATCAATCATATTTCTGCGACGTCTGGTTTTCTTGCAATTCGATCTGGAAGATAGCAAAAATAAATGAAATATAGCTAAACTTTAAATGATCATAATTCCGAAATGGAGCGTCGCAGACACCTAAAACTTCGCACAGTAATTCTACGCATGATCAGCTTTCCAAAACGCCATCAATCATATTTCTGCGACGTCTGGTTTTCTTGCAATTCGATCTGGAAGATAGCAAAAATAAATGAAATATAGCTAAACTTTAAATGATCATAATTCCGAAATGGAGCGTCGCAGACACCTAAAACTTCGCACAGTAATTCTACGCATGATCAGCTTTCCAAAACGCCATCAATCATATTTCTGCGACTTCTGGTTTTCTTGCAATTCGATCTGGAAGATAGCAAAACTTTAAACGCTCATAACTTCGTAAGGAGACGTCCTAGACCCATCAAACTTTGCAAAATGAAAATCCGTAAAAATAATGCTAGAACCATGAAACTTCGCACAGTAATTCTACGCATGATCAGCTTTCCAAAACGCCATCAATCATATTTCTGCGACTTCTGGTTTTCTTGCAATTCGATCTGGAAGATAGCAAAACTTTAAACGCTCATAACTTCGTAAGGAGACGTCCTAGACCCATCAAACTTTGCAAAATGAAAATCCGTAAAAATAATGCTAGAACCATGAAACTTCGCACAGTAATTCTACGCATGATCAGCTTTCCAAAACGCCATCAATCATATTTCTGCGACGTCTGGTTTTCTTGCAATTCGATCTGGAAGATAGCAAAAATAAATGAAATATAGCTAAACTTTAAATGATCATAATTCCGAAATGGAGCGTCGCAGACACCTAAAACTTCGCACAGTAATTCTACGCATGATCAGCTTTCCAAAACGCCATCAATCATATTTCTGCGACTTCTGGTTTTCTTGCAATTCGATCTGGAAGATAGCAAAACTTTAAACGCTCATAACTTCGTAAGGAGACGTCCTAGACCCATCAAACTTTGCAAAATGAAAATCCGTAAAAATAATGCTAGAACCATGAAACTTCGCACAGTAATTCTACGCATGATCAGCTTTCCAAAACGCCATCAATCATATTTCTGCGACGTCTGGTTTTCTTGCAATTCGATCTGGAAGATAGCAAAAATAAATGAAATATAGCTAAACTTTAAATGATCATAATTCCGAAATGGAGCGTCGCAGACACCTAAAACTTCGCACAGTAATTCTACGCATGATCAGCTTTCCAAAACGCCATCAATCATATTTCTGCGACTTCTGGTTTTCTTGCAATTCGATCTGGAAGATAGCAAAACTTTAAACGCTCATAACTTCGTAAGGAGACGTCCTAGACCCATCAAACTTTGCAAAATGAAAATCCGTAAAAATAATGCTAGAACCATGAAACTTCGCACAGTAATTCTACGCATGATCAGCTTTCCAAAACGCCATCAATCATATTTCTGCGACGTCTGGTTTTCTTGCAATTCGATCTGGAAGATAGCAAAAATAAATGAAATATAGCTAAACTTTAAATGATCATAATTCCGAAATGGAGCGTCGCAGACACCTAAAACTTCGCACAGTAATTCTACGCATGATCAGCTTTCCAAAACGCCATCAATCATATTTCTGCGACTTCTGGTTTTCTTGCAATTCGATCTGGAAGATAGCAAAACTTTAAACGCTCATAACTTCGTAAGGAGACGTCCTAGACCCATCAAACTTTGCAAAATGAAAATCCGTAAAAATAATGCTAGAACCATGAAACTTCGCACAGTAATTCTACGCATGATCAGCTTTCCAAAACGCCATCAATCATATTTCTGCGACGTCTGGTTTTCTTGCAATTGGATCTGGAAGATAGCAAAAATAAATTAAATATAGCTAAACTTTAAATGATCATAATTCCGAAATGGAGCGTCGCAGACACCTAAAACTTCGCACAGTAATTCTACGCATGATCAGCTTTCCAAAACGCCATCAATCATATTTCTGCGACTTCTGGTTTTCTTGCAATTCGATCTGGAAGATAGCAAAACTTTAAACGCTCATAACTTCGTAAGGAGACGTCCTAGACCCATCAAACTTTGCAAAATGAAAATCCGTAAAAATAATGCTAGAACCATGAAACTTCGCACAGTAATTCTACGCATGATCAGCTTTCCAAAACGCCATCAATCATATTTCTGTGACGTCTGGTTTTCTTGCAATTCGATCTGGAAGATAGCAAAACTTTAAACGCTCATAACTTCGTAAGGAGACGTCCTAGACCCATCAAACTTTGCAAAATGAAAATCCGTAAAAATAATGCTAGAACCATGAAACTTCGCACAGTAATTCTACGCATGATCAGCTTTCCAAAACGCCATCAATCATATTTCTGCGACGTCTGGTTTTCTTGCAATTCGATCTGGAAGATAGCAAAACTTTAAACGCTCATAACTTCGTAAGGAGACGTCCTAGACCCATCAAACTTTGCAAAATGAAAATCCGTAAAAATAATGCTAGAACCATGAAACTTCGCACAGTAATTCTACGCATGATCAGCTTTCCAAAACGCCATCAATCATATTTCTGCGACGTCTGGTTTTCTTGCAATTCGATCTGGAAGATAGCAAAAATAAATGAAATATAGCTAAACTTTAAATGATCATAATTCCGAAATGGAGCGTCGCAGACACCTAAAACTTCGCACAGTAATTCTACGCATGATCAGCTTTCCAAAACGCCATCAATCATATTTCTGCGACTTCTGGTTTTCTTGCAATTCGATCTGGAAGATAGCAAAACTTTAAACGCTCATAACTTCGTAAGGAGACGTCCTAGACCCATCAAACTTTGCAAAATGAAAATCCGTAAAAATAATGCTAGAACCATGAAACTTCGCACAGTAATTCTACGCATGATCAGCTTTCCAAAACGCCATCAATCATATTTCTGCGACGTCTGGTTTTCTTGCAATTCGATCTGGAAGATAGCAAAAATAAATGAAATATAGCTAAACTTTAAATGATCATAATTCCGAAATGGAGCGTCGCAGACACCTAAAACTTCGCACAGTAATTCTACGCATGATCAGCTTTCCAAAACGCCATCAATCATATTTCTGCGACTTCTGGTTTTCTTGCAATTCGATCTGGAAGATAGCAAAACTTTAAACGCTCATAACTTCGTAAGGAGACGTCCTAGACCCATCAAACTTTGCAAAATGAAAATCCGTAAAAATAATGCTAGAACCATGAAACTTCGCACAGTAATTCTACGCATGATCAGCTTTCCAAAACGCCATCAATCATATTTCTGCGACGTCTGGTTTTCTTGCAATTCGATCTGGAAGATAGCAAAAATAAATGAAATATAGCTAAACTTTAAATGATCATAATTCCGAAATGGAGCGTCGCAGACACCTAAAACTTCGCACAGTAATTCTACGCATGATCAGCTTTCCAAAACGCCATCAATCATATTTCTGCGACTTCTGGTTTTCTTGCAATTCGATCTGGAAGATAGCAAAACTTTAAACGCTCATAACTTCGTAAGGAGACGTCCTAGACCCATCAAACTTTGCAAAATGAAAATCCGTAAAAATAATGCTAGAACCATGAAACTTCGCACAGTAATTCTACGCATGATCAGCTTTCCAAAACGCCATCAATCATATTTCTGCGACGTCTGGTTTTCTTGCAATTGGATCTGGAAGATAGCAAAAATAAATTAAATATAGCTAAACTTTAAATGATCATAATTCCGAAATGGAGCGTCGCAGACACCTAAAACTTCGCACAGTAATTCTACGCATGATCAGCTTTCCAAAACGCCATCAATCATATTTCTGCGACTTCTGGTTTTCTTGCAATTCGATCTGGAAGATAGCAAAACTTTAAACGCTCATAACTTCGTAAGGAGACGTCCTAGACCCATCAAACTTTGCAAAATGAAACTCCGTAAAAATAATGCTAGAACCATGAAACTTCGCACAGTAATTCTACGCATGATCAGCTTTCCAAAACGCCATCAATCATATTTCTGTGACGTCTGGTTTTCTTGCAATTCGATCTGGAAGATAGCAAAACTTTAAACGCTCATAACTTCGTAAGGAGACGTCCTAGACCCATCAAACTTTGCAAAATGAAAATCCGTAAAAATAATGCTAGAACCATGAAACTTCGCACAGTAATTCTACGCATGATCAGCTTTCCAAAACGCCATCAATCATATTTCTGCGACGTCTGGTTTTCTTGCAATTCGATCTGGAAGATAGCAAAAATAAATGAAATATAGCTAAACTTTAAATGATCATAATTCCGAAATGGAGCGTCGCAGACACCTAAAACTTCGCACAGTAATTCTACGCATGATCAGCTTTCCAGAACGCCATCAATCATATTTCTGCGACGTCTGGTTTTCTTGCAATTCGATCTGGAAGATAGCAAAACTTTAAACGCTCATAACTTCGTAAGGAGACGTCCTAGACCCATCAAACTTTGCAAAATGAAAATCCGTAAAAATAATGCTAGAACCATGAAACTTCGCACAGTAATTCTACGCATGATCAGCTTTCCAGAACGCCATCAATCATATTTCTGCGACGTCTGGTTTTCTTGCAATTCGATCTGGAAGATAGCAAAAATAAATGAAATACAGCTAAACTTTAAATGATCATAATTCCGAAATGGAGCGTCACAGACACCTAAAACTTCGCACAGTAATTCTACGCATGATCAGCTTTCCAAAACGCCATCAATCATATTTCTGCGACTTCTGGTTTTCTTGCAATTCGATCTGGAAGATAGCAAAACTTTAAACGCTCATAACTTCGTAAGGAGACGTCCTAGACCCATCAAACTTTGCAAAATGAAAATCCGTAAAAATAATGCTAGAACCATGAAACTTCGCACAGTAATTCTACGCATGATCAGCTTTCCAGAACGCCATCAATCATATTTCTGCGACGTCTGGTTTTCTTGCAATTCGATCTGGAAGATAGCAAAAATAAATGAAATATAGCTAAACTTTAAATGATCATAATTCCGAAATGGAGCGTCGCAGACACCTAAAACTTCGCACAGTAATTCTACGCATGATCAGCTTTCCAAAACGCCATCAATCATATTTCTGCGACTTCTGGTTTTCTTGCAATTCGATCTGGAAGATAGCAAAACTTTAAACGCTCATAACTTCGTAAGGAGACGTCCTAGACCCATCAAACTTTGCAAAATGAAAATCCGTAAAAATAATGCTAGAACCATGAAACTTCGCACAGTAATTCTACGCATGATCAGCTTTCCAGAACGCCATCAATCATATTTCTGCGACGTCTGGTTTTCTTGCAATTCGATCTGGAAGATAGCAAAAATAAATGAAATATAGCTAAACTTTAAATGATCATAATTCCGAAATGGAGCGTCGCAGACACCTAAAACTTCGCACAGTAATTCTACGCATGATCAGCTTTCCAAAACGCCATCAATCATATTTCTGCGACGTCTGGTTTTCTTGCAATTCGATCTGGAAGATAGCAAAAATAAATGAAATATAGCTAAACTTTAAATGATCATAATTCCGAAATGGAGCGTCGCAGACACCTAAAACTTCGCACAGTAATTCTACGCATGATCAGCTTTCCAAAACGCCATCAACGATATTTCTGCGACTTCTGGTTTTCTTGCAATTCGATCTGGAAGATAGCAAAACTTTAAACGCTCATAACTTCGTAAGGAGACGTCCTAGACCCATCAAACTTTGCAAAATGAAAATCCGTAAAAATAATGCTAGAACCATGAAACTTCGCACAGTAATTCTACGCATGATCAGCTTTCCAAAACGCCATCAATCATATTTCTGCGACGTCTGGTTTTCTTGCAATTCGATCTGGAAGATAGCAAAACTTTAAACGCTCATAACTTCGTAAGGAGACGTCCTAGACCCATAAAACTTTGCAAAATGAAAATCCGTAAAAATAATGCTAGAACCATGAAACTTCGCACAGTAATTCTACGCATGATCAGCTTTCCAAAACGCCATCAATCATATTTCTGCGACGTCTGGTTTTCTTGCAATTCGATCTGGAAGATAGCAAAAATAAATGAAATATAGCTAAACTTTAAATGATCATAATTCCGAAATGGAGCGTCGCAGACACCTAAAACTTCGCACAGTAATTCTACGCATGATCAGCTTTCCAAAACGCCATCAATCATATTTCTGCGACTTCTGGTTTTCTTGCAATTCGATCTGGAAGATAGCAAAACTTTAAACGCTCATAACTTCGTAAGGAGACGTCCTAGACCCATCAAACTTTGCAAAATGAAAATCCGTAAAAATAATGCTAGAACCATGAAACTTCGCACAGTAATTCTACGCATGATCAGCTTTCCAAAACGCCATCAATCATATTTCTGCGACGTCTGGTTTTCTTGCAATTCGATCTGGAAGATAGCAAAAATAAATGAAATATAGCTAAACTTTAAATGATCATAATTCCGAAATGGAGCGTCGCAGACACCTAAAACTTCGCACAGTAATTCTACGCATGATCAGCTTTCCAGAACGCCATCAATCATATTTCTGCGACGTCTGGTTTTCTTGCAATTCGATCTGGAAGATAGCAAAAATAAATGAAATATAGCTAAACTTTAAATGATCATAATTCCGAAATGGAGCGTCGCAGACACCTAAAACTTCGCACAGTAATTCTACGCATGATCAGCTTTCCAAAACGCCATCAATCATATTTCTGCGACTTCTGGTTTTCTTGCAATTCGATCTGGAAGATAGCAAAAATAAATGAAATATAGCTAAACTTTAAATGATCATAATTCCGAAATGGAGCGTCGCAGACACCTAAAACTTCGCACAGTAATTCTACGCATGATCAGCTTTCCAAAACGCCATCAACGATATTTCTGCGACTTCTGGTTTTCTTGCAATTCGATCTGGAAGATAGCAAAACTTTAAACGCTCATAACTTCGTAAGGAGACGTCCTAGACCCATCAAACTTTGCAAAATGAAAATCCGTAAAAATAATGCTAGAACCATGAAACTTCGCACAGTAATTCTACGCATGATCAGCTTTCCAAAACGCCATCAATCATATTTCTGCGACGTCTGGTTTTCTTGCAATTCGATCTGGAAGATAGCAAAACTTTAAACGCTCATAACTTCGTAAGGAGACGTCCTAGACCCATAAAACTTTGCAAAATGAAAATCCGTAAAAATAATGCTAGAACCATGAAACTTCGCACAGTAATTCTACGCATGATCAGCTTTCCAAAACGCCATCAATCATATTTCTGCGACGTCTGGTTTTCTTGCAATTCGATCTGGAAGAAAGCAAAAATAAATGAAATATAGCTAAACTTTAAATGATCATAATTCCGAAATGGAGCGTCGCAGACACCTAAAACTTCGCACAGTAATTCTACGCATGATCAGCTTTCCAAAACGCCATCAATCATATTTCTGCGACTTCTGGTTTTCTTGCAATTCGATCTGGAAGATAGCAAAACTTTAAACGCTCATAACTTCGTAAGGAGACGTCCTAGACCCATCAAACTTTGCAAAATGAAAATCCGTAAAAATAATGCTAGAACCATGAAACTTCGCACAGTAATTCTACGCATGATCAGCTTTCCAAAACGCCATCAATCATATTTCTGCGACGTCTGGTTTTCTTGCAATTCGATCTGGAAGATAGCAAAAATAAATGAAATATAGCTAAACTTTAAATGATCATAATTCCGAAATGGAGCGTCGCAGACACCTAAAACTTCGCACAGTAATTCTACGCATGATCAGCTTTCCAAAACGCCATCAATCATATTTCTGCGACGTCTGGTTTTCTTGCAATTCGATCTGGAAGATAGCAAAAATAAATGAAATATAGCTAAACTTTAAATGATCATAATTCCGAAATGGAGCGTCGCAGACACCTAAAACTTCGCACAGTAATTCTACGCATGATCAGCTTTCCAAAACGCCATCAATCATATTTCTGCGACTTCTGGTTTTCTTGCAATTCGATCTGGAAGATAGCAAAACTTTAAACGCTCATAACTTCGTAAGGAGACGTCCTAGACCCATCAAACTTTGCAAAATGAAAATCCGTAAAAATAATGCTAGAACCATGAAACTTCGCACAGTAATTCTACGCATGATCAGCTTTCCAGAACGCCATCAATCATATTTCTGCGACGTCTGGTTTTCTTGCAATTCGATCTGGAAGATAGCAAAAATAAATGAAATATAGCTAAACTTTAAATGATCATAATTCCGAAATGGAGCGTCGCAGACACCTAAAACTTCGCACAGTAATTCTACGCATGATCAGCTTTCCAGAACGCCATCAATCATATTTCTGCGACGTCTGGTTTTCTTGCAATTCGATTTGGAAGATAGCAAAACTTTAAACGCTCATAACTTCGTAAGGAGACGTCCTAGACCCATCAAACTTTGCAAAATGAAAATCCGTAAAAATAATGCTAGAACCATGAAACTTCGCACAGTAATTCTACGCATGATCAGCTTTCCAGAACGCCATCAATCATATTTCTGCGACGTCTGGTTTTCTTGCAATTCGATCTGGAATATAGCAAAAATAAATGAAATATAGCTAAACTTTAAATGATCATAATTCCGAAATGGAGCGTCGCAGACACCTAAAACTTCGCACAGTAATTCTACGCATGATCAGCTTTCCAGAACGCCATCAATCATATTTCTGCGACGTCTGGTTTTCTTGCAATTCGATCTGGAAGATAGCAAAACTTTAAACGCTCATAACTTCGTAAGGAGACGTCCTAGACCCATCAAACTTTGCAAAATGAAAATCCGTAAAAATAATGCTAGAACCATGAAACTTCGCACAGTAATTCTACGCATGATCAGCTTTCCAGAACGCCATCAATCATATTTCTGCGACGTCTGGTTTTCTTGCAATTCGATCTGGAAGATAGCAAAACTTTAAACGCTCATAACTTCGTAAGGAGACGTCCTAGACCCATCAAACTTTGCAAAATGAAAATCCGTAAAAATAATGCTAGAACCATGAAACTTCGCACAGTAATTCTACGCATGATCAGCTTTCCAGAACGCCATCAATCATATTTCTGCGACGTCTGGTTTTCTTGCAATTCGATCTGGAAGATAGCAAAAATAAATGAAATATAGCTAAACTTTAAATGATCATAATTCCGAAATGGAGCGTCGCAGACACCTAAAACTTCGCACAGTAATTCTACGCATGATCAGCTTTCCAGAACGCCATCAATCATATTTCTGCGACGTCTGGTTTTCTTGCAATTCGATCTGGAAGATAGCAAAACTTTAAACGCTCATAACTTCGTAAGGAGACGTCCTAGACCCATCAAACTTTGCAAAATGAAAATCCGTAAAAATAATGCTAGAACCATGAAACTTCGCATAGTAATTCTACGCATGATCAGCTTTCCAGAACGCCATCAATCATATTTCTGCGACGTCTGGTTTTCTTGCAATTCGATCTGGAAGATAGCAAAAATAAATGAAATATAGCTAAACTTTAAATGATCATAATTCCGAAATGGAGCGTCGCAGACACCTAAAACTTCGCACAGTAATTCTACGCATGATCAGCTTTCCAGAACGCCATCAATCATATTTCTGCGACGTCTGGTTTTCTTGCAATTCGATCTGGAAGATAGCAAAACTTTAAACGCTCATAACTTCGTAAGGAGACGTCCTAGACCCATCAAACTTTGCAAAATGAAAATCCGTAAAAATAATGCTAGAACCATGAAACTTCGCACAGTAATTCTACGCATGATCAGCTTTCCAGAACGCCATCAATCATATTTCTGCGACGTCTGGTTTTCTTGCAATTCGATCTGGAAGATAGCAAAAATAAATGAAATATAGCTAAACTTTAAATGATCATAATTCCGAAATGGAGCGTCGCAGACACCTAAAACTTCGCACAGTAATTCTACGCATGATCAGCTTTCCAAAACGCCATCAACGATATTTCTGCGACTTCTGGTTTTCTTGCAATTCGATCTGGAAGATAGCAAAACTTTAAACGCTCATAACTTCGTAAGGAGACGTCCTAGACCCATCAAACTTTGCAAAATGAAAATCCGTAAAAATAATGCTAGAACCATGAAACTTCGCACAGTAATTCTACGCATGATCAGCTTTCCAAAACGCCATCAATCATATTTCTGCGACGTCTGGTTTTCTTGCAATTCGATCTGGAAGATAGCAAAACTTTAAACGCTCATAACTTCGTAAGGAGACGTCCTAGACCCATCAAACTTTGCAAAATGAAAATCCGTAAAAATAATGCTAGAACCATGAAACTTCGCACAGTAATTCTACGCATGATCAGCTTTCCAAAACGCCATCAATCATATTTCTGCGACGTCTGGTTTTCTTGCAATTCGATCTGGAAGATAGCAAAAATAAATGAAATATAGCTAAACTTTAAATGATCATAATTCCGAAATGGAGCGTCGCAGACACCTAAAACTTCGCACAGTAATTCTACGCATGATCAGCTTTCCAAAACGCCATCAATCATATTTCTGCGACTTCTGGTTTTCTTGCAATTCGATCTGGAAGATAGCAAAACTTTAAACGCTCATAACTTCGTAAGGAGACGTCCTAGACCCATCAAACTTTGCAAAATGAAAATCCGTAAAAATAATGCTAGAACCATGAAACTTCGCACAGTAATTCTACGCATGATCAGCTTTCCAAAACGCCATCAATCATATTTCTGCGACGTCTGGTTTTCTTGAAATTCGATCTGGAAGATAGCAAAAATAAATGAAATATAGCTAAACTTTAAATGATCATAATTCCGAAATGGAGCGTCGCAGACACCTAAAACTTCGCACAGTAATTCTACGCATGATCAGCTTTCCAGAACGCCATCAATCATATTTCTGCGACTTCTGGTTTTCTTGCAATTCGATCTGGAAGATAGCAAAACTTTAAACGCTCATAACTTCGTAAGGAGACGTCCTAGACCCATCAAACTTTGCAAAATGAAAATCCGTAAAAATAATGCTAGAACCATGAAACTTCGCACAGTAATTCTACGCATGATCAGCTTTCCAGAACGCCATCAATCATATTTCTGCGACGTCTGGTTTTCTTGCAATTCGATCTGGAAGATAGCAAAAATAAATGAAATATAGCTAAACTTTAAATGATCATAATTCCGAAATGGAGCGTCGCAGACACCTAAAACTTCGCACAGTAATTCTACGCATGATCAGCTTTCCAGAACGCCATCAATCATATTTCTGCGACGTCTGGTTTTCTTGCAATTCGATCTGGAAGATAGCAAAACTTTAAACGCTCATAACTTCGTAAGGAGACGTCCTAGACCCATCAAACTTTGCAAAATGAAAATCCGTAAAAATAATGCTAGAACCATGAAACTTCGCACAGTAATTCTACGCATGATCAGCTTTCCAGAACGCCATCAATCATATTTCTGCGACGTCTGGTTTTCTTGCAATTCGATCTGGAAGATAGCAAAAATAAATGAAATATAGCTAAACTTTAAATGATCATAATTCCGAAATGGAGCGTCGCAGACACCTAAAACTTCGCACAGTAATTCTACGCATGATCAGCTTTCCAAAACGCCATCAATCATATTTCTGCGACTTCTGGTTTTCTTGCAATTCGATCTGGAAGATAGCAAAACTTTAAACGCTCATAACTTCGTAAGGAGACGTCCTAGACCCATCAAACTTTGCAAAATGAAAATCCGTAAAAATAATGCTAGAACCATGAAACTTCGCACAGTAATTCTACGCATGATCAGCTTTCCAGAACGCCATCAATCATATTTCTGCGACGTCTGGTTTTCTTGCAATTCGATCTGGAAGATAGCAAAAATAAATGAAATATAGCTAAACTTTAAATGATCATAATTCCGAAATGGAGCGTCGCAGACACCTAAAACTTCGCACAGTAATTCTACGCATGATCAGCTTTCCAAAACGCCATCAATCATATTTCTGCGACGTCTGGTTTTCTTGCAATTCGATCTGGAAGATAGCAAAAATAAATGAAATATAGCTAAACTTTAAATGATCATAATTCCGAAATGGAACGTCGCAGACACCTAAAACTTCGCACAGTAATTCTACGCATGATCAGCTTTCCAAAACGCCATCAACGATATTTCTGCGACTTCTGGTTTTCTTGCAATTCGATCTGGAAGATAGCAAAACTTTAAACGCTCATAACTTCGTAAGGAGACGTCCTAGACCCATCAAACTTTGCAAAATGAAAATCCGTAAAAATAATGCTAGAACCATGAAACTTCGCACAGTAATTCTACGCATGATCAGCTTTCCAAAACGCCATCAATCATATTTCTGCGACGTCTGGTTTTCTTGCAATTCGATCTGGAAGATAGCAAAACTTTAAACGCTCATAACTTCGTAAGGAGACGTCCTAGACCCATCAAACTTTGCAAAATGAAAATCCGTAAAAATAATGCTAGAACCATGAAACTTCGCACAGTAATTCTACGCATGATCAGCTTTCCAAAACGCCATCAATCATATTTCTGCGACGTCTGGTTTTCTTGCAATTCGATCTGGAAGATAGCAAAAATAAATGAAATATAGCTAAACTTTAAATGATCATAATTCCGAAATGGAGCGTCGCAGACACCTAAAACTTCGCACAGTAATTCTACGCATGATCAGCTTTCCAAAACGCCATCAACGATATTTCTGCGACTTCTGGTTTTCTTGCAATTCGATCTGGAAGATAGCAAAACTTTAAACGCTCATAACTTCGTAAGGAGACGTCCTAGACCCATCAAACTTTGCAAAATGAAAATCCGTAAAAATAATGCTAGAACCATGAAACTTCGCACAGTAATTCTACGCATGATCAGCTTTCCAAAACGCCATCAATCATATTTCTGCGACGTCTGGTTTTCTTGCAATTCGATCTGGAAGATAGCAAAACTTTAAACGCTCATAACTTCGTAAGGAGACGTCCTAGACCCATCAAACTTTGCAAAATGAAAATCCGTAAAAATAATGCTAGAACCATGAAACTTCGCACAGTAATTCTACGCATGATCAGCTTTCCAAAACGCCATCAATCATATTTCTGCGACGTCTGGTTTTCTTGCAATTCGATCTGGAAGATAGCAAAAATAAATGAAATATAGCTAAACTTTAAATGATCATAATTCCGAAATGGAGCGTCGCAGACACCTAAAACTTCGCACAGTAATTCTACGCATGATCAGCTTTCCAAAACGCCATCAATCATATTTCTGCGACTTCTGGTTTTCTTGCAATTCGATCTGGAAGATAGCAAAACTTTAAACGCTCATAACTTCGTAAGGAGACGTCCTAGACCCATCAAACTTTGCAAAATGAAAATCCGTAAAAATAATGCTAGAACCATGAAACTTCGCACAGTAATTCTACGCATGATCAGCTTTCCAAAACGCCATCAATCATATTTCTGCGACGTCTGGTTTTCTTGCAATTCGATCTGGAAGATAGCAAAAATAAATGAAATATAGCTAAACTTTAAATGATCATAATTCCGAAATGGAGCGTCGCAGACACCTAAAACTTCGCACAGTAATTCTACGCATGATCAGCTTTCCAGAACGCCATCAATCATATTTCTGCGACTTCTGGTTTTCTTGCAATTCGATCTGGAAGATAGCAAAACTTTAAACGCTCATAACTTCGTAAGGAGACGTCCTAGACCCATCAAACTTTGCAAAATGAAAATCCGTAAAAATAATGCTAGAACCATGAAACTTCGCACAGTAATTCTACGCATGATCAGCTTTCCAGAACGCCATCAATCATATTTCTGCGACGTCTGGTTTTCTTGCAATTCGATCTGGAAGATAGCAAAAATAAATGAAATATAGCTAAACTTTAAATGATCATAATTCCGAAATGGAGCGTCGCAGACACCTAAAACTTCGCACAGTAATTCTACGCATGATCAGCTTTCCAGAACGCCATCAATCATATTTCTGCGACGTCTGGTTTTCTTGCAATTCGATCTGGAAGATAGCAAAACTTTAAACGCTCATAACTTCGTAAGGAGACGTCCTAGACCCATCAAACTTTGCAAAATGAAAATCCGTAAAAATAATGCTAGAACCATGAAACTTCGCACAGTAATTCTACGCATGATCAGCTTTCCAGAACGCCATCAATCATATTTCTGCGACGTCTGGTTTTCTTGCAATTCGATCTGGAAGATAGCAAAAATAAATGAAATATAGCTAAACTTTAAATGATCATAATTCCGAAATGGAGCGTCGCAGACACCTAAAACTTCGCACAGTAATTCTACGCATGATCAGCTTTCCAAAACGCCATCAATCATATTTCTGCGACTTCTGGTTTTCTTGCAATTCGATCTGGAAGATAGCAAAACTTTAAACGCTCATAACTTCGTAAGGAGACGTCCTAGACCCATCAAACTTTGCAAAATGAAAATCCGTAAAAATAATGCTAGAACCATGAAACTTCGCACAGTAATTCTACGCATGATCAGCTTTCCAGAACGCCATCAATCATATTTCTGCGACGTCTGGTTTTCTTGCAATTCGATCTGGAAGATAGCAAAAATAAATGAAATATAGCTAAACTTTAAATGATCATAATTCCGAAATGGAGCGTCGCAGACACCTAAAACTTCGCACAGTAATTCTACGCATGATCAGCTTTCCAAAACGCCATCAATCATATTTCTGCGACGTCTGGTTTTCTTGCAATTCGATCTGGAAGATAGCAAAAATAAATGAAATATAGCTAAACTTTAAATGATCATAATTCCGAAATGGAACGTCGCAGACACCTAAAACTTCGCACAGTAATTCTACGCTTGATCAGCTTTCCAAAACGCCATCAACGATATTTCTGCGACTTCTGGTTTTCTTGCAATTCGATCTGGAAGATAGCAAAACTTTAAACGCTCATAACTTCGTAAGGAGACGTCCTAGACCCATCAAACTTTGCAAAATGAAAATCCGTAAAAATAATGCTAGAACCATGAAACTTCGCACAGTAATTCTACGCATGATCAGCTTTCCAAAACGCCATCAATCATATTTCTGCGACGTCTGGTTTTCTTGCAATTCGATCTGGAAGATAGCAAAACTTTAAACGCTCATAACTTCGTAAGGAGACGTCCTAGACCCATCAAACTTTGCAAAATGAAAATCCGTAAAAATAATGCTAGAACCATGAAACTTCGCACAGTAATTCTACGCATGATCAGCTTTCCAAAACGCCATCAATCATATTTCTGCGACGTCTGGTTTTCTTGCAATTCGATCTGGAAGATAGCAAAACTTTAAACGCTCATAACTTCGTAAGGAGACGTCCTAGACCCATCAAACTTTGCAAAATGAAAATCCGTAAAAATAATGCTAGAACCATGAAACTTCGCACAGTAATTCTACGCATGATCAGCTTTCCAAAACGCCATCAATCATATTTCTGCGACGTCTGGTTTTCTTGCAATTCGATCTGGAAGATAGCAAAAATAAATGAAATATAGCTAAACTTTAAATGATCATAATTCCGAAATGGAGCGTCGCAGACACCTAAAACTTCGCACAGTAATTCTACGCATGATCAGCTTTCCAAAACGCCATCAATCATATTTCTGCGACTTCTGGTTTTCTTGCAATTCGATCTGGAAGATAGCAAAACTTTAAACGCTCATAACTTCGTAAGGAGACGTCCTAGACCCATCAAACTTTGCAAAATGAAAATCCGTAAAAATAATGCTAGAACCATGAAACTTCGCACAGTAATTCTACGCATGATCAGCTTTCCAAAACGCCATCAATCATATTTCTGCGACGTCTGGTTTTCTTGCAATTCGATCTGGAAGATAGCAAAAATAAATGAAATATAGCTAAACTTTAAATGATCATAATTCCGAAATGGAGCGTCGCAGACACCTAAAACTTCGCACAGTAATTCTACGCATGATCAGCTTTCCAGAACGCCATCAATCATATTTCTGCGACGTCTGGTTTTCTTGCAATTCGATCTGGAAGATAGCAAAAATAAATGAAATATAGCTAAACTTTAAATGATCATAATTCCGAAATGGAGCGTCGCAGACACCTAAAACTTCGCACAGTAATTCTACGCATGATCAGCTTTCCAAAACGCCATCAATCATATTTCTGCGACTTCTGGTTTTCTTGCAATTCGATCTGGAAGATAGCAAAACTTTAAACGCTCATAACTTCGTAAGGAGACGTCCTAGACCCATCAAACTTTGCAAAATGAAAATCCGTAAAAATAATGCTAGAACCATGAAACTTCGCACAGTAATTCTACGCATGATCAGCTTTCCAAAACGCCATCAATCATATTTCTGCGACGTCTGGTTTTCTTGCAATTCGATCTGGAAGATAGCAAAAATAAATGAAATATAGCTAAACTTTAAATGATCATAATTCCGAAATGGAGCGTCGCAGACACCTAAAACTTCGCACAGTAATTCTACGCATGATCAGCTTTCCAGAACGCCATCAATCATATTTCTGCGACGTCTGGTTTTCTTGCAATTCGATCTGGAAGATAGCAAAACTTTAAACGCTCATAACTTCGTAAGGAGACGTCCTAGACCCATCAAACTTTGCAAAATGAAAATCCGTAAAAATAATGCTAGAACCATGAAACTTCGCACAGTAATTCTACGCATGATCAGCTTTCCAGAACGCCATCAATCATATTTCTGCGACGTCTGGTTTTCTTGCAATTCGATCTGGAAGATAGCAAAAATAAATGAAATATAGCTAAACTTTAAATGATCATAATTCCGAAATGGAGCGTCGCAGACACCTAAAACTTCGCACAGTAATTCTACGCATGATCAGCTTTCCAGAACGCCATCAATCATATTTCTGCGACGTCTGGTTTTCTTGCAATTCGATCTGGAAGATAGCAAACCTTTAAACGCTCATAACTTCGTAAGGAGACGTCCTAGACCCATCAAACTTTGCAAAATGAAAATCCGTAAAAATAATGCTAGAACCATGAAACTTCGCACAGTAATTCTACGCATGATCAGCTTTCCAAAACGCCATCAATCATATTTCTGCGACGTCTGGTTTTCTTACAATTCGATCTGGAAGATAGCAAAAATAAATGAAATATAGCTAAACTTTAAATGATCATAATTCCGAAATGGAGCGTCGCAGACACCTAAAACTTCGCACAGTAATTCTACGCATGATCAGCTTTCCAAAACGCCATCAATCATATTTCTGCGACTTCTGGTTTTCTTGCAATTCGATCTGGAAGATAGCAAAACTTTAAACGCTCATAACTTCGTAAGGAGACGTCCTAGACCCATCAAACTTTGCAAAATGAAAATCCGTAAAAATAATGCTAGAACCATGAAACTTCGCACAGTAATTCTACGCATGATCAGCTTTCCAGAACGCCATCAATCATATTTCTGCGACGTCTGGTTTTCTTGCAATTCGATCTGGAAGATAGCAAAAATAAATGAAATATAGCTAAACTTTAAATGATCATAATTCCGAAATGGAGCGTCGCAGACACCTAAAACTTCGCACAGTAATTCTACGCATGATCAGCTTTCCAAAACGCCATCAATCATATTTCTGCGACGTCTGGTTTTCTTGCAATTCGATCTGGAAGATAGCAAAAATAAATGAAATATAGCTAAACTTTAAATGATCATAATTCCGAAATGGAACGTCGCAGACACCTAAAACTTCGCACAGTAATTCTACGCTTGATCAGCTTTCCAAAACGCCATCAACGATATTTCTGCGACTTCTGGTTTTCTTGCAATTCGATCTGGAAGATAGCAAAACTTTAAACGCTCATAACTTCGTAAGGAGACGTCCTAGACCCATCAAACTTTGCAAAATGAAAATCCGTAAAAATAATGCTAGAACCATGAAACTTCGCACAGTAATTCTACGCATGATCAGCTTTCCAAAACGCCATCAATCATATTTCTGCGACGTCTGGTTTTCTTGCAATTCGATCTGGAAGATAGCAAAACTTTAAACGCTCATAACTTCGTAAGGAGACGTCCTAGACCCATCAAACTTTGCAAAATGAAAATCCGTAAAAATAATGCTAGAACCATGAAACTTCGCACAGTAATTCTACGCATGATCAGCTTTCCAGAACGCCATCAATCATATTTCTGCGACGTCTGGTTTTCTTGCAATTCGATCTGGAAGATAGCAAAACTTTAAACGCTCATAACTTCGTAAGGAGACGTCCTAGACCCATCAAACTTTGCAAAATGAAAATCCGTAAAAATAATGCTAGAACCATGAAACTTCGCACAGTAATTCTACGCATGATCAGCTTTCCAAAACGCCATCAATCATATTTCTGCGACGTCTGGTTTTCTTGCAATTCGATCTGGAAGATAGCAAAAATAAATGAAATATAGCTAAACTTTAAATGATCATAATTCCGAAATGGAGCGTCGCAGACACCTAAAACTTCGCACAGTAATTCTACGCATGATCAGCTTTCCAAAACGCCATCAATCATATTTCTGCGACTTCTGGTTTTCTTGCAATTCGATCTGGAAGATAGCAAAACTTTAAACGCTCATAACTTCGTAAGGAGACGTCCTAGACCCATCAAACTTTGCAAAATGAAAATCCGTAAAAATAATGCTAGAACCATGAAACTTCGCACAGTAATTCTACGCATGATCAGCTTTCCAAAACGCCATCAATCATATTTCTGCGACGTCTGGTTTTCTTGCAATTCGATCTGGAAGATAGCAAAAATAAATGAAATATAGCTAAACTTTAAATGATCATAATTCCGAAATGGAGCGTCGCAGACACCTAAAACTTCGCACAGTAATTCTACGCATGATCAGCTTTCCAGAACGCCATCAATCATATTTCTGCGACGTCTGGTTTTCTTGCAATTCGATCTGGAAGATAGCAAAAATAAATGAAATATAGCTAAACTTTAAATGATCATAATTCCGAAATGGAGCGTCGCAGACACCTAAAACTTCGCACAGTAATTCTACGCATGATCAGCTTTCCAAAACGCCATCAATCATATTTCTGCGACTTCTGGTTTTCTTGCAATTCGATCTGGAAGATAGCAAAACTTTAAACGCTCATAACTTCGTAAGGAGACGTCCTAGACCCATCAAACTTTGCAAAATGAAAATCCGTAAAAATAATGCTAGAACCATGAAACTTCGCACAGTAATTCTACGCATGATCAGCTTTCCAAAACGCCATCAATCATATTTCTGCGACGTCTGGTTTTCTTGCAATTCGATCTGGAAGATAGCAAAAATAAATGAAATATAGCTAAACTTTAAATGATCATAATTCCGAAATGGAGCGTCGCAGACACCTAAAACTTCGCACAGTAATTCTACGCATGATCAGCTTTCCAGAACGCCATCAATCATATTTCTGCGACGTCTGGTTTTCTTGCAATTCGATCTGGAAGATAGCAAAACTTTAAACGCTCATAACTTCGTAAGGAGACGTCCTAGACCCATCAAACTTTGCAAAATGAAAATCCGTAAAAATAATGCTAGAACCATGAAACTTCGCACAGTAATTCTACGCATGATCAGCTTTCCAGAACGCCATCAATCATATTTCTGCGACGTCTGGTTTTCTTGCAATTCGATCTGGAAGATAGCAAAAATAAATGAAATATAGCTAAACTTTAAATGATCATAATTCCGAAATGGAGCGTCGCAGACACCTAAAACTTCGCACAGTAATTCTACGCATGATCAGCTTTCCAGAACGCCATCAATCATATTTCTGCGACGTCTGGTTTTCTTGCAATTCGATCTGGAAGATAGCAAACCTTTAAACGCTCATAACTTCGTAAGGAGACGTCCTAGACCCATCAAACTTTGCAAAATGAAAATCCGTAAAAATAATGCTAGAACCATGAAACTTCGCACAGTAATTCTACGCATGATCAGCTTTCCAAAACGCCATCAATCATATTTCTGCGACGTCTGGTTTTCTTACAATTCGATCTGGAAGATAGCAAAAATAAATGAAATATAGCTAAACTTTAAATGATCATAATTCCGAAATGGAGCGTCGCAGACACCTAAAACTTCGCACAGTAATTCTACGCATGATCAGCTACACTGAAACTTCGCACAGTAATTCTACGCATGATCAGCTTTCCAGAACGCCATCAATCATATTTCTGCGACGTCTGGTTTTCTTGCAATTCGATCTGGAAGATAGCAAAAATAAATGAAATATAGCTAAACTTTAAATGATCATAATTCCGAAATGGAGCGTCGCAGACACCTAAAACTTCGCACAGTAATTCTACGCATGATCAGCTTTCCAGAACGCCATCAATCATATTTCTGCGACGTCTGATTTTCTTGCAATTCGATCTGGAAGATAGCAAAAATAAATGAAATATAGCTAAACTTTAAATGATCATAATTCCGAAATGGAGTGTCGCAGACACCTAAAACTTCGCACAGTAATTCTACGCATGATCAGCTTTCCAGAACGCCATCAATCATATTTCTGCGACTTCTGGTTTTCTTGCAATTCGATCTGGAAGATAGCAAAAATAAATGAAATATAGCTAAACTTTAAATGATCATAATTCCGAAATTTCTAGAATTGATTGGAGAATTTTATGGTCGGAAAAATTTTTATACTTAATACCGTGATTTTGAAAAAAAATTTCGACCAAAAATTTTTTTTCGGAATTTTTTTTCCAAATTTTAACTTTGTCATTAAATTTCTCAAAAACTGTTTGACATAGGAACCTAATTTAAAAAAGATATTAAGAAGCGGATATTTCGCTTTGGAAATCAGCTAGCAAAAGTTATCTTGGTCCAACCATTATTTTTTAATATTATTTTTTTCGGTGTTAAGTCGGATTTTTATAAAATGATTTTTTTCTTGTCTCGATCCATCCTACACGCCCTAGTCTTTTGAACACACTTATGCGAAACACCCTGTATAAGAATTAGTTGAGAAATCAAAAACGAAACAAAAATGAGAAACATTGACACAAAAACAAAAAAAAAGACACTCCGATAACAATTGTAAGTAGGCCTTTTTGCCTAAAACTACTTTACAGGCAACGCCCAGAAACGTTTTTCGTCCCTGGCCTGAAAGGGAATCATCAATGGGCTTTTTATATATATAAGCGCTTACAAACATAACTAGTATGTGTGCAATCACCCATATATACACAGAACATTGGCCAATAGTGGCTAATGGAGAAAACTAATTGTTTAGAATTGCCTCAAGAGGCGACCAACATTAATAAATAATGTATTAGATAATAATTAATTAATATAATAATTGTTAGATGATAATAATATAATATAATTGTTAGATGATAATAATATAATATAATATATAATAATATAACATAATATAAATGGGAAAAAGATTTAAAACCACTTACCATTCCTCAGGAAGACAGCGACCACACGCGACGAGAGTTGAACACATACTAACTGATGTGTTCACCTCTATTGCATAGCCATAAATATGGGTGATGCGAATTTTTTATATAGGGGAGGGTCGATCTCAAAACCTGAAAAAGGCAATTTTGTGGGCTTTCTAGCAATTATTAGGATGGGGAGGGGGAAACTTGTAAAATTTAAAGGAACTTAAACCCCTAGAATTAACAATTAAATTTTTAAATGAAACATATTAAGTGAATTAAAATTCCAAATTAAATGATTAAATATAATAAATACATTAAATTTAAAAATACATTAAATACATAAAATTAGGGAGAAGAAAAAAAGAAAACCCGAAAAAGCTCACTTACCACTTCCGCGGGAGACTCTGAATCCATGGGTTACCCAATGACTTAACATTGAGGGGCTGCTAGTTGGATAGGGGTCCACTATTGCCTGTCGAGGTCGAAAGACCGGGAGTTGATCTGAGCAAGCTTCGGTGCAGACGGTCTAGATCCACTCCTACGGAATCCTAAGGAGTCCGGGAGCTCGGTCTTGGCTCAGCGAGTTGTGTTTCGTTGTTAATACGACACACACGAACTGCACGGACCTGCACCCGTACCATCGACGGAACGGTCACCCCCTGGCAGAGAGCCTGGCAAGTGGCAGAGAGCCCCGGTGTCGAGATATACGGTGCTTGCCCATATTTATTATGGAAAGTATGTTTGAATATTTGTCTAAGTTATTGAAAATATTCAAAATAAGAGCAAAGAGTATTAGTATTGTTGTGCAGGGAGTTTTCAACAAGTTAAAGGTGGAAACTGAACGCACAACCTTAGATCATTGGTTAGGTCTGTCAATAAGAATTAACCTAGTCTAGTCACGTGTAAAAAAACACCAGCCACTCAAGTTATGAGTATTTGGCAAAAAACACACGCAAAACGCAGGTAGAAAAACACTAGCACTACGTATCAAATTTATTCCGTATTTTTAAGTATATTAGTATTAAAAGTTAATTGAATAACTAAAAATATAAATGAACTTGCCATTTTTCGGGTTTTAATTTCGACCGTCCCCTATGCAAAAAATTACATCACCCATATTTCTGGGTATGCAATAGAGGTGAACGCATCAGTCAGTATGTGTTCAACTCTGGTCGCGTGTGGTCGCTGTCTTCCTGAGGAATGGTAAGTGGTTTTTGAATTTTTCCCATTATATTATATTATATTATTATATTATATTTTATATTATATTACATTAATATCATCTAACAATTATTATATTAATTGATTATTATTTATTAATGTTTGACGCCTCTTGAGGCAATTTAAACATATAATTATCTCCTTTAGCCACTCTTGGCCAATTTTTTCTGTGTATATATGGGTGATTGCACACATACTAGTTGTATGTGTAAGCGCTTATATATAAAAAGCCCACTGATGAGTCCCTTTCAGGCCAGGGACGGAAAACGTTTCTGGGCGTTGCCTGTAAAGTAGTTTTAGCCGAAATTGCCTAGTCATAATTGTTATGGGAGTGTCTCTTATGACACTTCTATAACAATTTTTGCTTGTTTTTCAGTTTTTGTTTGTTTTTGTGTATTTTGTTTCAATGTTTTTCATTTTTGTTTTGTTTTTGGATTTCTCAACAAATTCTTATATCGTATATATGTATATACATATATTATACCTTATATACTTATATATTTTTAAATATATTCCTTGTTTATATTTGTATAATTATGGGAAATAGTGCCAGGTTACCAGCATAGGAAAACTTTGGAAGTGGGGTAATTCACTAGTTAGTGTATTGTGTAGTTACACCGCAATTGTTACGCGCCATATGCAGTTGCATGTATCTTTATACATGCAACTGAATATATTGACTACATATGTATCCTGAAGTAAGTTAAATCATTTTTCTCGGGTTTAGATATATTTTTTGTAAAGGTAATGTCATAGGCAGAATAGAATAATAAAGGTCAGTCAAAGTATCGGTCGGTACTGACTTTTATGCGTAGGGATTAAAATCAAATCAAGGACAATCGAATTGCAAGCAAACCAGACGTCGCAAAAATATGATTGATGGCGTTTTGTAAAGCTGATCATGCGTAGAATTACTGTGCTAAGTTTCACGGTTCTAGGTTCTGGTTCTTCTATTGCGGATTTTTCTTATGTGTGTGACACTTGTGATTTAATGGCGATGAATTCTAAGCACTCATTTGATCTTTCTGTTATATATTTGAAGCTGGAATTTACTTTGACACTGTAAAATGGTTAACTTTTACATCGTTACTCATATTTTGTGATTAAAATAATGCTTTCAGAGGTAATCAAATTTATGGATGACACTGAAAGTTTTATTGTTCTGTAAACCTGGAAATCGTAAATATTAATGAGACCTAAAGTTGTAATTTTATCGAATTTTAAAAAAAGTCGTTTCTGTATCCTGAGAACATTTTTGAGACTCGTCAAAATAGCATAAAAATTCTAGGCCAGCTTCAATGGATTCAAAACGAATTCGATTCAAAAGAATCGTAAACCAAAGTCCACGAAAGTATATTAATGAAAAAATATGATGTATTATTAAAATCCTTTAAAAAGTGAGAATTTCTCGTGTTAGCTGTGAAATTTTATACCTCGCAGAAATTATTCACATTTTTATAACAAATAGCGTGAAAATCAATCGAATAAAATCTGCAACGTGTCCCTCATCCGTTCATCCTTTCATTCGTTCTTTCATTCATTGATCCAGCCATTCATCCTTCTCTCTTCACTCTGATCTATTCATCTCTCCGTTTCTCCTCTGTACTGAGTCTCCCACTCGCCGTCCTCTCTGTCTCTCCTCCTCTCTCTCTCTCTCTCTTTCTACTCTCACCATAATCGCTTTTGCAATTTTAGGCGTTTTAGCGAACCAGAGACTGGGATTTGTTCAGAGCCGAAAGGCTCCAACAACAAGAACCAAAACAATAACAACAACATGAAAACATCGACATCAATTAAAAGACTATAAATTTTCGCTTTCGATTATATTTGCTGTCATGTTGGTTTAGGCGGCGGCTTCCATGTTCAAGTCCCTCGCCTGAAGCCACTTTTATGCACTGCTTTCGTCTCTCTCTCGCGCGCGCTTTTTATTCCTTCACCTCTCTCCACATCCATCACCTCGTCTCTTTCAGCTAAAACGCCGTCTGCTGCAGCGATTTGATTTATGTTTTTTTTGGGGTTTTTTGGTTTTCTTGTTGTAAACAACCAGAGAACCCCGAATTGGACCCGATGGGAAATTTGTCCAGCAGAAAAACACCGAAAAACAAGGAAAACCAAACTAAACACACAGAGACAAACATACATACAGACACACACATGCATTTATACATACACACGAACTGGAAACACCGGTTTATTGAAATTTGTTTTTGCTTTTCTCTTGTTCTTCCTCTTGTCTGCGTGTGCAAATTTCAAGCTTTTGTAATTTTTCGGTTTCGGCTTTTTTCGTAATTGTTTTAAAATAATTTATGAGCAGCTATGAAATGATTAAATGAATGAATGAATGAGTGAATCAGTGAATGAATCTGAGGAGAGATTTTAAAATAAAAATTTCAAAGAAAAAAGGAGGAAAGAGAAGAAAAAGCAAAACAAAGGAATAAAAGTTATGAATTATGTACATGATGATTATTCAAAACTTATGGTTGGAAATTTCAAAACTTGTACAAAATTTCAATAAAATGTAAATATGAATAATAAAATATTTATTCAAATATTTCAAATTTTTCCCCTCGAGAGATGCTTAGGTTGTTCCTCTGTGATTATTGTTTTTGTTGTTATTGTTCGTGTACTTGTTGTTGTTGTTAAACTCACAAACTGGGTTGGTTAATTTAACAGGTTCTTCCTTAGTTGAGTGCACTCACTCACTCACCGATTTCCGTGGTGCGGTGATTGCGTTGTGTTAATGAAGATTAAATATGCTTGCGTTGGCTTGATACCCACACGAACACTCGTTCACACACACACGAACACACACACACGAACACACACACACGAACATACAGGAACACATACACACACATGAAAATATAGAAGTTACCCACAAATGCAAGCAAGTGTGGTTGCCACTAACATAGTGACAGTGAAGCTTATTACTGGTCAACAACAATATAAACCACGCTGTTATGCACTCACACATACACACACATAGACACCTGAAGACATACACAAACATATGCAGCTAAAGCACCGGACGAACTGCTTTCAGAGGTGCATCCGTTGCGTTGTGCCTCGTGTCTCCAGGCGCCGTCTTAAACTCATCAGAAAGCCGGGTTGTACCCGTTCGCTTGGCAGCGCACCTGAGGGAGTGTATGACGTGCGTGTGTTTGTGTATGATGTCCGTGTGTTTATAACGTGTCCATGCGAGCATATACAATTTTTGGGCCAAGAGCAATGATGACTGCTTAAACAAGCTCTGCTACGAAATATTAACAAGTTGTATGTATGTATGCGTGCCACTACATTCCTCGGCGTGTGAAGGCTTTCCTTGTTGCCATCCGTCCGTCCCTTTAACTTTCCTATCTGTTTCCCATGCAACACAATCGCTATAGCAACATAAACTTAAACGGAAGCCGCTCTGAAGTACTACAACTACAGTTACAACTACAACAAGAAAAAGAACACTTTGCTTTGCTGTTGGTGTTGTTCTTTTTATTGTTGTTGCTGTCGTTGGCTCCGTTGAAGCCTCGAGGATCACCCGCAACCCAGCAACTTCGAAAAATATTTTGCTGCTAAAATTATGTTGCTTGAACAACACGCAACCAACTGAGGCTCAACTGAGTGGCGCCGCTGAATGGCAGGCACAACGTGGCACGCTTCAGCACGACGCGGCGCGGTACACCAGCGTGGTCCTAATTATGCTAGAAATGCATCTGAAAGTACTGCATTAACACACTTAGCGAACCAACACGCACACCGACACACACACACGTCATTCGCTCGTGTATATTTATTAAAACCATGTACATAACCTGGCTATCCATCCACTGCTCTCTCTCTCTCTCCCTCTCTCCCCCCTCCCTCTCTACCACCGGGCCGCACTCGCTTTAAAGTTTGTAGATCTCTACGCTATTTCAAAGCCTGAAGTGGAGTGGAGTGGTGAATAGTATTGAGTTGAAGTGAGCTGAGGAGAGAAGAGGATGCCTTCAAACTGATGCCGTGATATGCACTACTTTTCCTCAACCAGCTGTCATGTTTAGTTAAGCATTAAGTTAAGCATTAAGGATTTTATTAAAACGTTCTTAAAATATGTTACCTCCAATAAATCGTTGACATTTTTTATAAATAAACTTTTAAAGTTTCTTCAAATTTTTAAAATTCATAACTTCTTTTAGTTGAAATTTAAAAGTAAATTAGAGTTCTCTTAAAATTTATGAACATGTTTAAAAATATCATTGAAACCGTGGGATTGCTGTATTCTTCTTTCCATCCTCATCATCTTGAGCCATGAAATAATAAGCCTTGACATACGAAGGAAGTCGAAAGGAAATCGAATGCGATTTTAATAAACTGACTCAATAACGAATCAGCTTCCCCTTGAAAGATGTCGCGTAATCATTGCAATTAAATGCAGAAAAACGAAATATTGTAGAACGTAGAACTTTGTCATCGTCATCGTCGTCCTTCTCATCGGTTCCTCGCCTCACAAATTTCGTATTTTCCACAAGGATCTCACTTGACCTACATACGATTGCAACGCTTCCTTTTTAGTCACTGATGCTAAATTCAAAACGGTTCCCTTCTTCTAAAATCCATCGCCTTCACTTCAGGGGTCCTTCTGGCGTATCTGAAACCCATGTCCAAAAATTCTGTCATTTGCATTCCGTTAAATTGACTTCTATGTTCGAGGAATTCGTTGGAAGAACACCCATCATTTCGAGCACAGGGCCCAAGAGTACAGCAATTTGTGGGCGAGTCAATGAAATGCTTCAAGGTCGTTCGTGGAAATTAAATGCAATTCCCCCCAAAGTTTTCGCAGGATGACTCAATAAATGCGCCACTCCGACAGCGAAGTAGCATCATTAAAAGGCATACATTACAAGAGATCGGAATCCCTGCAGAACCCGATTACTGATGACTAAGAAACGAAGAAGTCAACATTCAGTCAACATTCTTAATCTATTCATTCGAATAATATTAAATTAATTTACTATACAAGTTGCTATGAATTATATTTGAAGTTTCACGTAACACGTCAAACTTAATTTTGAATGAAATCACTGCCAAATCAAGGCCTTTAATATCGTGCCATGTAATCACTTCCTTCAGAAAGTCTTCATTTTTAATATCATTGCCATTGGATACAACAGAGTTCTCTCTTTCTCTCTCTCTCTATCTCTCTCTCTCTTTCTCTCTGCCAGAAACAACAACAACGAACGGTAGCGACCTTTAATAAATAACGAAATAATATTTCAGTGTAGCTTGTGTCGAATTGAAACCACCGACCATAAACCATGGCAACCAGAATGTGTACAAAATTTAAGCGTTGGCAGTGGTTGGCGTTGCCACAGAGCGCGATTAAATTTTGCTGCTCATGTCTGTATTTATGTTGGAGCTCATCTAAGTAGATGATTGCATTGGGTCGAAGTGGTTGAGCTCGGGAAGGGGGATGGGTGCACCCAATAAGTATGAAGCACTTAGGCACTTATTTTTAGTTCGACTAATGATGTTGTTGGGAACAGGAATGAAATACAAAAAATGTGGGTAAAGTAGATTATATTGAGGCAAGAGTTTATGATTTGCTCGCTCACTCAATACTTCAGTAAATTATTCAGTAGACTCTCCGGATGAAGGACTTTCCGAGACCTTCCAGTTAGTTAACCACAATGGATTCAAGTGCCGATTCAGGACCGTTACTTATACTCAAACCTTTAAAGTCGCTCATCCTTTGTAATCTCTGTTGCAATCCACCAATCATTCCTGCAGTCAGTCGTTCATTCTACCTTCCAGTCGAGTCTCCTCCAATCAGCCCTCCACGTAACTCTTGTTATGGGATTTCTGCGTCAACGTATAACATGGCTGCTAATATAAGATGACATTAAGAGGTACCTAATGGCTTTGATGGCAGATTTGGAATCTAAATGAGAAGCAACAAATCCTGGAAGTTTTCACCTTCACTTGACCTGCTCCCTGTTTATGGTGCCCTTCCTCCTCGCCTCTTTATACTCAAAACTTTGACATTGCTTTGGCTGGATTCAGTATTCAACTTGAATTCAACCCAATTTGACCGTCTGTCCATCTCGTTCGAATGCTTAAGGTGGGTCCTTAGATTCCCACGAACTCTGTCACACATTCTCACTCGCTCTCTCTCTTTTTCTCTCTACCTCACTCTCATTGATACCCAGAAACTGCCATCAGCTCATCTGTAGCATCATCGCATCAACGTCGTGAGTGGCTTACATGCACTCGCTCACTCAACATTTAATGCGCTTTACAAACTTTCTTCGTACATCTACTTTGGGTTTTTTCCAGGTTTTTATTTTTTCTTTTTTGATTTTCACTTGCGTTTTTTGTCAGGGTTTTCTATGCACAAACATTTTCCTTTTTTAAATTTTTTTTTGCCTCATTTTTGTTTCTATTTTACTTTTATTTGGTTTTATCAACATAATAACGATAGTGCTAATTAGCAATATAGTGATGATAATGACCTTTGTGCTTCACTTAATTTTGGCGCTCAGCATTAAAGAGTAGTGAAGAAAGATCTACTATTTTTGCGTACTTTTTGCTAATTTCTGAGGATATTTTTAGTCACTTTTTTTAGTTCATCTTTTTGGGGTTTTTTCCGAATTTTTTTACTTACTTTTTATGGGTTTTATGGCTTTCTTTAGTGTGAATTTAAAAACAAATTGTTTTTTAGTTTTTATTCTGGATTTTTTTTATAAGTACTTTTTCACTTCACGAAGCGGCGGCGTTCGTTAAAAATGCAACAACAACATTATTCAAGTTAGACACAGAAAATTAGGTCATTAAATTTTGGCCAAAATTGTAGCCGACCGGAGATGATGATAATGATGATGATAATGGTAAGGATGTTGATGATGGTAATGATGAGTATAAAGTTTGTGGATGAGGCAAAATTTTATTCTGTTGGCTTATTTTGTTATTCGTTCATTGTGGTTCGTTGTTCTTCTACGTTGTTGTTGTTGAGATGTTTGTAGATGTTGCTGTTGTTGTTGTTATTATTTTACACCTCTTTTTTTTGCTTTTCGTGCTTGAGGATTATTCGACTATATTAAAGTGTATTATAACGCTTTCGATCGTTAGTTAGGAGTGCTTAATTTCATCCTTATTTCAATTTCTTACACGGTAGGTTTTTGTTTATATTTTCTTAAATGCAGACTGTTGAAAATTTTAATGAAATTTATTGAATGTCATTTTTTGTGGTGATTTTTAATTTTTATTCTCCCATAAAGAGAATATCTCACAAAACCAAATGAAATTCCATTAAATTGTCCCTTAGAAAAGTAAGAAAAAATGTCTCACCAAAAAAAAGGAAGGAAAAACGGTTTCAATAAAAAAAAACATGGGAAAAAATGCCGAGTCATGTCTCTCGAGAAGCATGTAAAATTAAAACAATAAAATTTTATTGTAACAGTCTTTGCAAATAAAACAAAAACACGAAAGGATTCACTTGTGTTCAATAAAAAGCAGTCCAAGTTTAACTTTCAATACACTTTCAATTTATACAGCCGCAATTTCAGTACCTCCTCTTGCCACCCTCCCTCACTCTTCTATTACCCTCCCTCTCCACCTCCCCTCTCTCACTCTCATCGCAATGGTTACCAAAGCGCTGATGCTCTCAAACGCATCGCTTTGAGAGTCCTTTGATATCCCAATCGACGATTATTATTATGGTTATCGTTGCATTTCGAATTCATGGGATGGGACGATGATGATGACGACGATGGTTCCCCGCGGCACGCACTCGCATTTCCCTCACGATAGGCGTGTCAATAAAACTCAAATACCACATTAAAATCATTTAAATTCTATTGTTTTGGAAAAGAAAAACAAAGAAAACAACCCGACATCAGATCGCACGAGAGGAGGTAGTTAAACAACCCTTTCAGATACCCGAAAGGATATCAACGTAAAAAAAAATAACAAGCAAAGAAAAACAAACAAACACAAACTCCACGAATACAAACGTGTCCATATGTGTGTGAGTGTCGTTTCTTCTTATGTGATCTGCTGACGCTGAGAGTTGTACGGCTCAAAGTTAAATGTTAGTGTGTGTGTGTGTGTGTGTATATTTGTATGTATATGTGTGTGTATGTTTCTGTACTTGTGCATGTCTCTGTATCCACCTTTCTGTGTATTTAAGTTCAAACACTTGTGTAGCTAATCGAATGCCCTTTCAAAGAACTTTCATTCAGCTTCTGTTGAACTTTAGACATGAATTGAAACAAATGAAGGAAGTCTTATAAAATTCTAAATTAAATGAATATAATTTTAAGGCAAATCAACTTGTAATATAAACCTTCTCCCTTCTGTTCACTTGTATACATTTTTTGCATGTGTAAATACGTTTAGAGTCTATAAACTAATATATGTATAATATAAATGTACATATAACAAATGTATGTATACATATACCAACAATTTAAATATATTTCTGTTTTTAATTTTACTAAATTTTTTCTTAATTTCTTTCGATTTAAAGAATCGTTTCTCATTATTTTTATATACGATTTATTATAGTGTTCCTTTCAACTCTCACTTCATCTTCTATGACTTAGAAACTACTTATAAAATATAATTATTATAATTACACACATGCACATTACTTTGTTGTTGTTTTTCTTTGTCTATCGCACTAGCATCCAATAATTTTATGTATTGCCTTCTGTAGTACTTTTAAAAGCTGCCCTTTCATCGAATGCGACTTCAAATGTTACACTTACAGTGTTTTCATTGCGATTGCTTCACTCGAGCATCGCTGCAAGTCCTCATTTCTTATCTGCAAGCTTTAATCGAAAGCGCGTAGAATGAAGCGAGAAGCGGAACTGCACAAAGCCGAAGCCTTTGTTGCTGGCTACATTATTGCCACAACTACAGCTACAGCTACAGTGTTTCCAGTTTACGGTGCTCTTTTTAATACTATTTTACTACCTTCCCTCCGTCCCCTCACCACATTTCCTTTTTATTTCATCCTTTTTATGCGTTTCCTTGCTTTGTGCGAATTAAAAGATTTGTGATTTTTTTATTGCCCTCATAAATCAAATACGCTCCAGTTGCAGTGGATGGACTCTCGCAAGCAACTCGCCCATTTTTACGGTGTATGGATTAAAATAATTCAGCATTTTAGAGAGCTTTCTTTTCTTCTCTTTTTTTTTGTTATATTCTAGACGATATTCAAGGATATTCGAGCAAAATTCTAAGCCAGATGCGTCGCTCTCTTAGTTTGTGTAATAATTTCGTTGGAGCCATTGAATTGTTTCAGTTGATGCAATAAATTATTTCAAAACAAAAGAGGAATCATTTGTGTAACTTTTAAATAGGAAAAAAATTGCTATGTATTATAAAAAAGTTATAAATTACGAAAAAGTTTTATACTTAAAATACATTTCATGTCACTTCGTTTGAGTCACTATTTTTGGGGTTTGAATTTCTTTAGTCTAAGTTTTTGGAATCTTTTGGTTTTCAATTTAAAGTTTTAATTAAGATTTTATTTTTAATAAAGATTCATTAATGTTTTCAATTCAATAAAACTGTTCGAGGAATTCATATCGAGGATTCATCGTGTCGTATGAATTACAATATAGTCAGTGTTGATCTAATCACATTAACACATTCTATCAGTGTTGTGTTCAGTGTTGTGTCAGTGTTGATCTAAACACATTATGATCAATGCAATCAACATGACACCATTATCATGCATTCATTATCATTCATTATCAACCATGACGATCGCTTTATACACTATTATATGTGAACAACAGATCATTCAGTGTTTTTCTAATAAAAGTTACTCACACGTCATGATACACATAAAATTACAGTGATTCAAATCGTGATTGACACTAAATAAATACATGAAACAGAAAAACCATAACCATAACCATAACCAAAACCTTGGAATAGAGTGAGAGTAATCTTTAGCTTATAAACACTCAGGTCAAGTTCAGAAATCAACAGAGCGGAAAGTGGAAAAGGATTTCAGACATTCATTTGTATGCTTTCATTATTATCACTGTTTATTGCATATAATTATTATTATTTTTACTGTATATAATTCTTAGTATGTATTATTTTTACAATGCATTATTTTTAGTATGAATTCGTTTTAAGTGGTGGTTTTTTTGCTTTCTGTTAATGGAAGAAAAGCAAACTTTTTTGCTTCTTAGCCGATTCATCTTAATTTTGTGTCTGGGTGCATCTTTTATAAATTGTGGAAAATACACACAGCCACAGTAATGCACACACACACTTCCCACTTCAGAGCATAGAAACTCGTTCATTATCACCAACAGCTTCAGCTCTCTTCTTCTGTTCCCTCAGATGTCTCAACAGAGACACTTCCGAAGGGGCGTAGATGCCACACCTACCTTCATTCACATCACTTACTTTAGTCACTTTACTTGCTTGCTGTTGGCATGCTACACTTCATTGCCAGTGTTGCCAGCTCTCCTGCGAAACACTCCAGTTAAGAAACTTTTACTTCGGTTGCGTTGGGATGCGTTTCGTTGCCTTGCATTTAGCTCATGGTTCACGTGTACAAACTTTGTAAATAAACATAATTTTTTAAGGAGAAGAAGCATGAGTGTGTTTATGTTTCTGTTTATATAAAGTTTTTGTATTATTTTACTTACATGTTTTTGTCTCTCAGCTCGCCTGCTATCTCTGCTTGTTGGTTTTTCTGTTTGCTCTTGTTCAAAGTTAATAACTGCTGCTTTTTATAATAATTTTGCTTGATTTTCTTTTTGCTACTCTTATTTTCCTAAAGTTTTAAAAAGTTCCCTTCATTCACACGCAGACGATGGTTTTAAACGACGCCATCGCCCTCTCCATCGCTTTCGCCTACAGCCTCGCCTTCACGCTCGCCGTCGATAGTCCTGACTCTCCTCTCGCTCTCGCTAAAATAATGCACTTTCCCGCTCTCACTTTTTAGCGCTTCAGCACTTTCCAAAGAGGTTTTCATTAACAAACTAATTCTTAGCGAACTGCACACTGTCTGAGATCCTCAAGCTGCAGCTGCTTGAGCGGAGCTGAGTGCAATTAAAGAAGGTTTCATCCGTAATTAAAAAATCCTAACTAACAGCTGGATGGATATGAAGTTAACATTGTATTTGCAAAAAATTCGAAATTTTCCAAGAAATTTTGTGTTTAATCACGGTGTTTAAGTTTTTTAAATTCTCAAAAAATATGTTTGTAAACCACACTTATCTACAATTTAGGTTTTTGACTTTTCTAAATACTAATTTGCTATATATTTTTATATTTTTAATTATTTACTTCGAAACCGGTACATCGTGTCGTATGATGAACATTCAATTCTATACTATTTGAATTCGACGTTACTCATACGTTGTGTTGTGTGTCTGTTAAAAGCAAAGGTTGTTTCTTGTAATTTTGTATATAAAATTAAATAAAATATGCGCAAATAAAATATTGTAAAAAAAATTGACATGTTTTTAAAGTTTTATTTTTTCACGGTCACAACAATTTTTTATAACAATTAACATTTAATTGATATTTATAAGTAACAAATTTATTGCAATTAAAAAGTTGCAAAAAAAAAGAAAATAACGGAAACAAATGTTGCTGTTATTGTTGCAAAAAATTGCTTCACTCCAACCATCCTGCGAAAGCAACAATATTCATTCACATCCACTGAATGCAATTCATTAGCGACGACATAAAAAGAGAACAATAATAGAAATAAAGAGTCTAGTTGCGGTGGTTTTTACCGTTTCATTTTCTTGTTTAATGAGCCTTTAATTAGTCAACCTGATGTAGTGACACATGCATACATGCAGGGAGAGAGGGAGGGGGGACACTCACAGGCGCAACACTTACATTATCGCTGCTCTTCTGAACTTCGACTCTACTCCATGACCAACGACTTCAAACCGAAAAACCCAAAAAATAGTAGCAGATAATAGTACCAGCTAAGTATGTATTAAGGAAAAACTATGCTGCAGTAAAAGAAAAAATGCTGCAAACCGAAAAATAAAAATCTCATAAAATAACTCAACGAAAAATGTTGCTCCTGCTGTTTGTGTGTTGATGACTGTGTTGGTGGCAAGGACTCAAAGCAGTACAGAGATCATAGAGACTAGTAGCAGCTACGAGAACAACAGCAGCAGGAGCAGCAGTAACAACAACAGCAACAGGAGCAGCAGTGGCAACAACGTTTACTTAATGTCTTCTTTATGGCTTCAAATTTATCTTGGGTTAAATTATATGTAGTTGTTGGCCATCCTCAGGCAGGATATGGCGTGAATGTGTGACTATGCGGATGATAGGGCAACGAGTGAGTGAGAGGAAGAGCGGACGAGTGCGGGAAGAGAAGAGAGAGCAAGATAGAGAGTGAGATGGTGAATATTTTTCGTAGCATTGTCTGCATACAGTTTATGCGATGATCTTCAAAGTCAACTTGTAAAAAATAATCACACAAGGACAAAGTCACATATACACATACATATATACACAAACATACACAGTGCACTACTTATACTCTTACCCATACTTTTAAACCATCGCAAGAACAGTTTAAGTAACACATGAATAAAGCACTGCAATGAATTACGAACCGCAGCGCATCGCATCGTGTCTCTCTGTGTGTGTGTGTGTGTGTGTGTGTGTGTGTGTGTGTTTTTTTTTTTTTTTTTTTTTTTAAGAGGAGTAAAAGCGTCGAGAGCCTTAGTCAGTGCGGGACTTTAACCCGCTAAACATCTCCCCACGTCGGTACGGGTGCTCCTCCCGGAACCACCGTCAAGTATTGCGTCGGGAGGCCGTGAAAGCATTTCTGCTCAAGCGTCAGTATTTACGTCTGTATAGTTGTGTCTTGTGTCGCTCTTGCCTTACGTCTAGTTCACCGCTCGTCCTTTTCAAGTAGCAGCGACGTAACTCTACGTCTGTGCTGTGTGTGTGTGTGTGTGTGTGTTTATGTGTCTCTGTGTATGTGTCTCTGCCTCATAGCGTATAATAAAAAAGCTTGAATCGTTTTGTGTGTGTAGACGTGTTAAGTAACTAAAAAAGTTATTTCTTTGGTTATTTTTTGGTTATTTTTTAGTTATCTTTTGGTTTCATATACTTTTTCTTTTGTGCTGATATTTCTGCCTCCCTAATTTTTTGGGGGGGATTTTTGCGGATGCGGTTGCTTGCGACATCAGATACTCGTGACTGCATGCAAGATAAATCGATGCAATTTATAGAAATTCTATTGGACAGGGCGAGAAATCATTTACTATAATAAAAACCGGATCATCCCATTTTTTGCACTCCACTTTTTGTGTCTTACAGAACCCAATTTTGGGGAAATATTTATTGCGTCTTTTAAAAGTAATCGTAAAGAGATTATTTATAGAAAGGAAAACATAATCAAAAGCAGACTACAAGCACTACAAAACCGGAAACAGAAATAAAGGAAAGGAGCAACAATTTTTAAATACAAAGTAATTTCAAAGCTATTCGATAGCAAAAATAAAGCAACCAGAACCAGGACGATTCTCACTCTACTCACGACGCAGGCAGGATTAACATAGGAGAATATGTACATGTGTATATCAAAGAATAACAATAACAGCAACAACAACAGCAACAACATATAGAACAACCAACAATGTTAACATTTAATTGCAGAACAAAAGCCCAAAAAACGAAAACTAAATAAAGCCATGGGCCAAAAATATGCAGTTCCTCTCCCTCTCTTTCTCACTCTCCCCCCCTCTCTCTCTCTCTCGCTTATTCTCAATCTTTATTCTCTTTCTACGAAATTTCAACGTAGAAATCCAAATATTTTATACTTTTTTAAGTTTATCGATTTTTGCGTATTATTTTTTTTATTGTATCTTTTTATTTCTCTTTTTTAGTTTTATATTCTTACCTACATTTAATATAAATATTTACAAAACTTTCGAGCAGTTTTTAGGAAACAAAATTTCCTAAAAAAAACAAAAAAATGAAGAAGAAAATCGTTGGATATCCGCAAGAATCCGCAAAATGTTAAGAAAATTATTGCAGTTGTTTTTCTTGTTGTGTCGTTCTTTTAGTGTTGTTGTTGTGTTGTATTTCTTACAAAATACAAGAAATACTCAAAGTTGAACTACGAACAACATTTTGACAGCCACAAAATTTGGAATTTTTTGGTTTTATTTTCATTTTGTTTGTTGTTGTTGTTCGAATTGCTTTGTATATCAGTGGTTGATGTTGTTGTTGTTGCCTCTGGAATTGTTGAGATTGTGTGTAAAGACAATAACAACAACAACAAGAATTCAAAGGAATGTTGAAGCCATTCAACTCATCATGTGCGGCATCAGAAAACCACTTAAAAACACAGACACACACACACTCAAATGTATACAAAAAACTGACACCCACACACGCGCATATTTTGCAACTTACACACACACACATTCAGATATCGAGTAACTTTCAGCAACTCTCATCAACTCAAGTCTTTTTAATTTAAATACGAATAGTTTTCAAATCATTTTTACTTGAAAAAAAACGACACTTTTTTTTATAATAATTTATCTTATTATTATATTTATATTTTATATTGAATTTATTATTATTATTATACAGGACTTAATACTTCATTATTGGATAATCTCGATTATTGTATATTTATAAATATGCTGCTTATTAATATTTATTATAATAATAGTTATTAATTCCATAAGAATTAAATTTGTAATAAGTTGTGTTAATTATTTAATTGTTTATATTATTTAACAAACAGGTTAAAAGTGAGAAAAAACTGACAAAAATCAAGGCGAAACTGTAGCAAAATCATTAACGCATAACGGAATACGTACATTTAATATATACAACACACACACACACATACACAATCACTGATACACACTCACAGACTGCGATAAAAAACATTCGCTTGTAGAATATCTCGGCGTTCATTAATTAAATCGCATTCATCCATTCAGTTTATTTCGCTTCAGTAAAATTCAATCTGCGCGCTTTTTGCAACATGTGGTTACAGTTACATACATACACACATATACACACACACAGACACAGGCTGTTCTGTTGTGTTATTGTTGTTGTTGTTGTTGTTGAAGCAACATCGTTTCTACACTCAACTAAATAAAGTTTGTTCATTTACTGTAAATCGCTCGTCAAGCGTTCATTTAATTTTATTTGAATTACTGACAACTTAAGTGAAGCCAATAAAAATGCATCGCCGAAAACCGAAAAAACTGAAAGTGATAAAAATGAATATTTAAAGGAAAATAAACTAAAGAAAAACGAAAGTGACATTAAATAAAAAGCAAAATAAAAACATGTATTTTTTTTGTTTATGTGAATAACGAAAACTTAAAACAATATACAAAATAATAATAAATGTAAATGATAAAGAAGAAAACGGAAATAAATTCTAAGAAACTCAATCAATTTTAAGATAAGTCATCATCTGCGTATGTGGCTGTATATATGTGTCTGTCTTGTGTGTGTCTGTGTCTATGTGTGTGTCTCTATCTCTGTGTTTGTGTGTTTTTCCGTGTTTGCTTTCGTGTATTTTTGCGATTTTGTAATTGAATTAGCAAACTTCCTGCATGCAGCATCCGCTCAGCGTCAGCGCTTTTCTCGAAAACGTCACCGCCAACAACGCCGACGTTGCTGTGGACGCCGACGTTGCTGTGGACGCCGACGTTGCTGTGGACGCCGACGCTGATACCGACGTCGACGTGGACGCCTGTACCAGGTATGAAAGTTAATTATTGCGATTTCCGTTACAAACTCTTTTATCCACTGAAAGGATTATTTTATTAACTGTTTGCATTATTGTTGTTGTTGTTGTTGTTGTTGTTGCTGCTGGTGACACGAGTAACCGCTACTTGCTACCTGGTGTTTGTGTTGTTGTTCTTGTTATTGTTGTTGTTGTTGTTACTGTTGCCAACGCATACAGAACTCTTAGTGAAATATTTAGCGTTTTACGAACCTAATTAAAATTGGAATAACAACAACAACAGGATTGGATACATAAACGCTTGTGTATTTACATATACATATATGTGTGTATGTGTTGTGTGTGTGTATGTGTGTGTGTGTGTGTGTGTTTGTGTGTCTATGTTGCAACGAAAATCCAGATGAAAGATATGAAAATATTGCGATATACTGCGATAAATTTAATTACATTGTTGCAGTTATTTAAAAAAACATATTTGAGGATTTTTTTTATACAAGCAGAATTCTAAAAATAATAAAAGTTAATCGAAAATCAATTGAAAGAAGTGCAGAAGAAAAAAACCAACTTCAAAACATTGAAACATTTCGAAATAATTTTAATATAATTTATTTTTTGTAAATTTATTTAAATTTTTATTTATTTACTTGTTTTTTTCTTCCATTTCATTGCAAATCTTTGAGAACTATTATTTAATTGAATGAGTATTTAACAATAACAACAAAAACAACGAGTCAATAAACAAGTCAATCAAACGATCAGCAGCTCAATGAAACATTTCAAGGTTAACCAGAGGAATCCGAAACAAACCAAAAAAAAAGCCATTTCAAAAGATTTGCCATTCTGCTTGTAAATGCAATCAACTGCAATGTTTCACATGTTTGCGAAATACAACAACAAAATACGGCTTTCAGAAAACACAACCATCACCAAACAAACACTAACGAAAATAAATAAAACAACCATTAAAGGACGAGGGAAAAAAGTCCTCTCAAAAATAAAAGTGAGGGATTTTTTTAGGTGAACGGATTCTGATTCCAGCGGTAAGGGGTGAAGAGGGAGAGGGGGGGGGAGAGGAATTCGATAAACGTGTTGCTGCTGACCTCAAAGAATCCTGTTTGCAGCGCAAATGCAATCAAGTTAAATTGTTTCGTGACGAAGGCTCGATCGTGGGGCCAACGGATATTTACAAAGGCACACATACACATACACATACACAGACACACACACACACACTCGAACCTATACATACACTATACACATTCCTTCAGATATGATATTAAGTGCAAGTGCGTTGAAGCATTGAACACATCCGTTGACCTTCGAAGAAACGCCTCACAAGCGTATTTCTTCTGCTGTTGCTGCTGCTTCACTTGATACACGTTGCAAGCAGGAGTTCAGCAACACGTTTACAAAGTAAGCACACATACACACACAACAGATGCACACACACACACTCATTCGTACACATTTCGCCATCGCTTTTAAGCATCTCATGGTATCTGATTTTCTTTACAAAATTAATTTTTAAGCAGATTCTATACGAATTCTATTCACCTTTGAGATGGTTAAAAAAATAAATGTTTGAAATATTAATGAAATTTCAATAAATTAACGAAAGTTGTAGAACTTAACGAAACTTGGAAAACTTTACGAAAGTATCACAAAATAAAACAAATACTTGCACAAAATTTAACAGAAATAGTTTTAAAATCATTCCGAATTTAACGAAAGTTGAAAACATTTACGAAATTTCAATATATTAAAGAATATTTTATTGAGAATAAATTTTAAGAGATGGAATTTAGAATATAGTTGTTCATATTATGTAATATATTATTGTCGATATTTTCAGAATATTATTATATTAATCCATACTACTTTACCAATGGAAGTCTTAATAATAATTTCATCAATGATCAATAATTTTGATACCAATATAAATATTAGACTTTTATTTAGACATTCATTTATAAACTAAAATTTCCGATACGATTTCCTAAAACTTTTTAGTAAATTGTTGAAATAAAATTTACTTTATCCGATTCTTCGATCCCTCTCGAAAATCGACTGCGTTTTCTTTTCTCATTTGGGTTTTATTTTTATTATTTTGTTTCTTTGATTTAGTTTCCGTTCATGAAGAAAGTTGTGCTTGTTGCATTTGTTGTTGCTGTTCTGTTGTTGTTGTTCAGTTGTTGTAGTTGTTGTTGTTCGGTTGTTGTTGTTGTTGTTTATATTGTTTTTGTTCTTGCAACTTTTGCTTCATGCACGATAAACAGCATCACCTCTGACTCTCGCTTCTCCATCCTCCTTCACTTTGTTGCTGTATTCTTCTACGGTCTTCTTCTTCTAACTTTCACTCTCCCACCCTATCTTATAACCTCTCACAAGCCGCAAAGCACCAAATGGCAAATCACCCTGTACTTGAGGGTGAATAAAATGGTCAAAATTATATCGAGCGTAGAAAGGTTGATGGTTTGTGTGAATGAGAACGCATGTGAATAAGCGAGGGAGTGAGGAAGGGAGGGAGTGAATGTCTGTTTGTGTACTTGTACAAGTGTATGTGCGTGTGTTTGTGTCCATTTCCATTTCAATTGGCGCAGTTCACTTAAATCTTTCTTTTCTGGAGCGTATCATTTGCTTTAACGAAATCCTTCGCTTACATTTTATTCTCTAAGAATTTTTTAAACCTGTTACTTTTCGGATCATGATTTGTTTCTGAATCGAGTAAAAATTTGTTATAAATTGAAGCAAAAGAAAAGAAGAAATCGATGTAAAATCAACGGATCTTTATACAGAAATTCAGCAAAAAGACTTCATATTAAAACGATAAAATAGAAGCTAAAAACGAAAAGATCCACAATAAAAGTTTCAGATAAAAGGGTATAAATTTATGGCCCATATTGAAAGGAAAAAAATTAAAGGATCCAAATTGAAGGGTCCAAAATAAAACCTATAAATTAAGAGGTCCACATGAAGAGGTCCAAATTAAAGGATCCAAATTACAACATCCAACATCCATCCGTCTAGAATAATAGCTACAAATTAAAAGGTTTAGATGAAAAGATTTTCAGAAGACTCTTACTAGAAAGAAGAAGTTCAAAGACACAGAAAATAAAAGTCACAATAGAATAACAACTGAATCCACTTTCCTGAAACTCCACTGAAATGCACTCTTTTTTATTGGCGTCACTACTGCGTTACTTTTTTGTTTTACTTATAATACTCACTTTCTTCGAAGCGTTTTCGAAACGTTTTCGAAACGTTTTCGAAGCGTACGAGTGAAAAATCCAGTCATTTATCAAGTCTTCAATGTTTACCGTAAAAACGCGCACTTTTCTAAGAAAATCCCGCTCCTTCTCGCCTCATTTTCCCTGTCAACTGGATGTTGTTGTTGTTATTGTTGTTGTCAGAAGTGGAAATCCAGCGAGTAAAAAGGTTTCAAGTAAATAGCTGTCACACAAACACCTGAGCACATACACGCACATCATACACACACACGCACACCAACATGCAATCACTTGTCTTTGATTCTATACATTTAAAGAAAATTTGTTTTGGGATTTTGTTCTTGCTGTTCTCTTATTTTTCGTACTCAGAATTGAGATCCGCCGTCCCCCGATTCGCCTGCTTCCCTCAAATCAAGCGGCACCCTCCCACCTCCTCCCGCCCTTCGACCTTCCTCATGCCGGGCTCCTCATCATGTCTGCTCGCTCATCAACTGAGGGATTTTCTTTCGCAACACGTTGGCAGCTCCGAATCCTTTGCGCAAGGATTCTGTCAGGTGTATACAAACAACAACCGAAACGAAGTTGCTTTGAGTAACTCGCGCAGACAGACAGCACAACACCGCAACATGAACGAATAGCAGTACAGTAAGAAGAAGCAGAAGTAGAAGAAGAAGCAGATGAAGCAGTTAGCAGATGGAATTCTTGCCATTTTAAAGGATTACAAACGGAGGATTGTTTGCGAAAGAACGAGGCGAATCTTCAAAGTTGGTTCTCTTCTGTTGCCTTCGTTTAGGCATCCTTTAGAAATATCTTCGTCTCTCCACACTCTCCCCTCTTCTCGTCTCCCCCCGCCACACTTGTCTTCCTTCTCCGCTCTTCTTCAGAGAAGCTCATACATTCTTTAAGCCCATGCATGCATTTCTGTGAGTATCAAGAACATCTTCTCGCTCTCTCCCCGTCTCTCTCTCTCTCTCTCTCTCTCTCTCTATCTCTCTATCTGGGCCCCTCACTCATTCGGTATTTAGAACGCTTTGTTAAGTGCATCAGCTGGAAATATTTTCATATCTCGAAGCATTAAATTGTTTAGAGTTGCGCTCGCCATCCAACCACTCACAAGACAAAAGAAAAAGACTTTCGGACTCCAGAAGAGATGTTTTTTTCCTTCTCCTCTCTTCTCTTCTTTGTTATTCTGAAAAAAATGTATTCCCTTGAAAGAGGAAAAAGAAAAAAACGCTAAAACTGACCATTTTCAGGCTAAAAGAAGAGAAAATGAAAGGAGTTGGCTTAATAATAGACATACAATCGTTAAAAAAGGGTGTGGATAAATGATTTTTTTGTATAATATAATTTCTAAAAAACCCAAATTTATATAAACTTCCCTCATTTTTTATAGCTTAAGAAAAATAAAATTGAAAACTTTTTAATTCATACAAAATTTAATAACATTTTATAATAAACTTTAGGTATCTAAATTTTTATTTATTATTATATTCGTTTATTTATTTATGTGAGAAAATGCAGCCAAAATCAAAGCTTTTTGTTTGTACAAAAGATTTATCTCTATGCTGGAATTAATTACTAATGCGATGGAACGATGAGGGGCGGAAGGGCATCGAAGGGTGTACAATTGAATGATTTATGACCAGTAGATACCAACGACGCTGTTCGTAAAAATCAATGAAGCCTGCAATTTAAATATTGGTTTTATGTGTTTAACGAGGTTTCAGCTGAACGCAGCACTCATAGTTTTATGGAACAGGAAAGATTCCTCCTTTTCACACACAAGCACATACACACACATACATACTAAGTCCCACACTCATGCTAGCCAACAATTAACACAGAGCAAAGCATTCGCTAGCTTAGAACAGAGCTTTACCTCAATTAACTTTTCGCAGCTGCTGCTGAATGAGCCAACAAACAAATGCATGCAATCACACACACACATGCACACAGCTCACAAACATACACACACACACACACACACAAGCGCGGACATGACTCTACATGGTTCGGTTTCCACGTACGTATGTAAGCCATCCACAGAACATTGCAATGAAGACAGGTATTTTTCAGCAAACTTGGCCGCATTTAGTTAGCGAAATGTTTGTGTTGCTCGCAAACAATAACAGCAGCACCATCGCCAACAACAACAACAGCAGCAGCAGCATCGCCAACAACAACAGCAGCAGCAGCATCACCATAAATGAAGGAGCAGCAGAAATGGCAACAAGATTGGTTGCTGCCATGTTGCGAGCTGTCAGATTCAGCTTAAGTATGCACCGGATATGGCAACAATTTGGCAATTCAAATGGCATGGTTGCCAGGCGGCTCTGTTTATATGGCTAATGAGAATGAGACGACACTGTGTGGAAGAGGGAGAGTGAGAGAGACAGTTTTGTCGTTGTTGTTGTCTTATTGTTAATGTTTTTGTTTGTTGGTTGGTCTCGGTGCTGGTGACGGTGATCATGAGGATTAGGATGATGAGGATTAGGATCATAAGGATGGTGAAGCTAACAATGAAATTCTGATGCGGATGTGGATGTGGCTGATGACTATGATGAAGATAAACATAATCATAATTTATTGAAATGTGCATACGAATGGTGATGTTGTTGCGGATGTGGACACAAGTCGGAATGAAAATAATAATAAACATAATGATGCTGGTCAGTATGATCGAACGAAGGAACGCGAAAAGATATACAATTAAAGCTCATCAACGCCTGTCTTCTCGGTGACCTCCCTCTTCACTCCTTCTTTTCACCATAATTAAAAAATTATTTCTTTTCGTTTCTGCGAACCTTTCCTCCATCACTGATTTTCATGATTACCAGCTGCTCCGTGTAAATCTGCAAATTGTTCATCTCATCATTAATTACAGTTTTCGGTGCGTTCGTTTCTTTTTTCGCAATTTTGATCCCTTGAAATCACGTTCCATGAACTTGATACTGATGAAGGTGATGACCCCGCGACAGAAAAGGTGATGGGCATGAAAGAAAGTTAAAATACTGATGAATAGATTGATTGATTGCTGTTGTCATCAGAGGGTTTCCTGCTGTTGTTGCTAGGAACAATGAAACGTTATTCTTGTCGGCAGAGAAATTAAATATGGCCACACTCCCGGTTTTCCAGTTGTTACAGTGTATTAATGAGTGAAACGTGCTGCTTATCAATCAGCTGTTGGTTTGGGTGGGTTAATTCATTAATTAATTAAGAGAATTACGTATTGTGAAGCATCAGAGAATTGAAATGTTACCGCTTCAGGGAACGCCGGCGGATATCGTTATAAGAGGACCTGGGTTGCGGATGAGGAAAACCCCCAAATATTATGCTCAATGGCCACAGAAATCCACTATAGCTACCATAACAAAACCCGCTTAAATGGGCATTAAAGTATCTCTAATAGATATTTTAATTAGCTTTACTAATCCAGGTAAATGGATTTCGCAGGTCTGAGATGACCATTTTACCCTAACCTAGCCCATCGAAATCTACCTCAGCCCCTTCGCCCTACATGGACAACTTGAATCATTTCTTTTCCTAATTTCAATAAAAATGTCAAATCCAATGTTCTCTCTTCTTTTGCTTAATTCTATTCAATCTTTTAATCTATTGTCCGCTGTCAGTGCCTCCTCTACGAAAATTAAATCCTGTCATGCTTTCACACGATGCTCTACTTAAACCATGGACCACCGACCGTCCCCATCATCTCTCCGGCTTTTGGAAAACAACCCCTTCCTGGAATCCATCACTTCTTTCATACTCATTCTTTGCAATCCGTTTCCAATTGCAAAAACAGCTGGTTTGTGGTGAATTTAGAAACAAGAGAAGAGAACTTACAAAGCTTTCAGAAAGGTGAATATAAAAGTAGGATATGATGAGAGTATATGATATACTAAGAGAGGGGAAGAGAGAGAGCAGTTGATTGTTCGTGAAGCACAATTTTTCGTATAAGAGATTTGTTTTTGTTGCTTTGGTGTTGTTTAGTTTAGAGAGAAATACTAGAATTGCCACATCAGTACTTCAGTAGGTTTTTTAATATCATAAGCTATTTATTATTAAACTTATTGTAATCTTTAAATTTGAAACATTTCCACAAACGTTGAACTGCTTTTCAAAGTAAGTTCTTTAAAGTGACTGAATCAATTATTAATTCAAGCTTTGCAAATCTATGTCCCAAAAGCATGTTCGAAGAATTTCTTGCCCTCCTTCTTCTTTGCTGATTTAGTTTTCAAGTTCAGTTTCGAAGGAAAAAAGTTAATACTTTTTCTACTACTACTATTTATTTGATTTGACTGCAAAAGTGTAATAAATCCACTTTGTCGCCATTACTTCGGTAATTTTCCTCTTAAATCATCAAAATTAAGACCTTTTCCGTCACAGACTGCGAAAATATATCTACGCACAGCTATATATACATATATTCATATAGTATATAGCATCGTGTCTAGAACTCGAGACGCCAGCCAGTGAAATAGCTTTCTGAATCGTCTTCACGTGCCGCAAGTGTATAAAAAAATGAAAAATTACACAAAGTTTAAAAACAAGTACCAAAGAGGTATTGAAAAAATAAGGAAGGTAGTTCAAAGAAGTACAAAGAAGAAGAAGAAAGTGTAAAAAAGCCATTAAAAAAATTTTCGATGGTTCTTCTAGAAAAAAAGGTGTGCAAAAATATTAAGAAAAAAATAAAGAAAAAGAAGAAGAAAAATAAAGCAAAAGAAAAGGTGAAAAGAAAAGAAACCACAGTAAAACGAAGAAAAAAGAAATAAAAATAAAAGCCAAGAAAATGTCCAGAACAGAAATGGAACCGAACGAAAATGATTTCAAAAGAGAGGAAAAAAAGTAATGAAGAGGGAACAGAGAGAGAAACAGCGAAAGAAAAATGAACAGGGGGAGAGAGAGAGAGACAAAAGACGAAGAAAGGACTCACGGAGGTACGAAAGATTCTTGCGTATACAGAATAAGGCTTCAATTATGGTGGACCGCTCAGAAATACAGACACGCATACATTACATACACACAGAGTCACAGCTCGAGAGATGGATAACCCAGCAGGATATCCGGTACTTCGTCTGGGATCTTTCAAAAATTACAAAAAACTTTTAAGAATTCCAAGCAGAGTAACAAAAAAAAAGAAAAGAGTTGTAAGAGAAGAGAAATCTTATATATTTCCAAGTTCTAAGTAGATTATATAGCAATCATGCAGTGTTTCAAAGAGATCTAAAAGGGGCGACAAAGAATTCCATAGAATTACGGAAAATTCCACAGATTCAAACGATTTCTACTTCGCAGAGTTCCAACGATTTTAAAAGTGGTTCAAAAGTATTCATAAAGGGTATCAGGGCTTAATAAAAGGGATTTTAAGACTTCCAGCAAGTTCAAAAGAGGTTTGAATAAAAGAGGTATCAATAAATTCCATAAAGTTACAACGATTTCCAAGAAAGTGTTTTAAAGGCATCTAAAATGTTCCAAGGAGTTCCATAAACTACATCTAACTACAAACTAAAGGACATCCAAAGAGTTGTAACGAGATTTAAAGAGATATTTTCTTATCGAAGATTACATCTCCGTTTGCACCATAATCAGAGGTTTCTGCGCTTTCAGTACTCATAAGAACTGGAACTTTTAAAGAAGCTTTTTACCAAATTTTCCTCAAGGGACACTGAGATACACAGCCATATGTATGTATGTGTATATTGAATATATACAAGTATATATTCGGGACACCTACTCAAGGGACTTTTCACATACCAAGACACGCAGCTTTCATCTGAGTTTTGACAAAACGGTGCAAAAAAAGAGTCGTGAATGTCGTGAAAGTCCCGGAGAAAAGAAACACCTTTTGAGTGGGTTTGAGAAGGGTGACTCCAAGTGTAACTGCTTATGTATATCTCTGTGTGCATCTCTCTCTCTCTCTCTCTCTCTCTCTCTCTCTCTCTCTCTTTCTAACCGTGTGCATTGAGTGTGAAAATGCTTTTTAGTATTTTTCTAGGTGTGAATTCTACGAAGTCAGGAATCATTTTATATTTACGTTTGAAATTTTCAATATTTTTTCTTCATTTCATTTTGTGAATTCGTCTTTTTTCTATTATTTTTCTTACATTCATTTTCTGTTAAGTTGGCAGCACTGCGTGAAAAATGGGGCATCCAAGTGAGCAACATCTATCATCAGCAATTTCGGTGCTTTAAACGGTACGGAACAGAATCATTTTAAAAATAGTCAAGTCAGAGTTGAAGGTTGAAGAATGGCGTTGAAAGAGAGAGAGAGAGAGAGAGAGCGAGTGGGAGAGACACAACAAATAGACTTCCAAATAGACTTCAAAGAGTTCTGTTCAAGTATCAGTGACCTTTGATGGAGGTCTTTTAATAATTCTGTGCACATTTTTCTAGGTTTTCCTTTTTATTAATAATACGAGTATTATTGTTATTATGAGTATTATGCCTTTTGTCACTCTCTGTTCTTCTTCTTCTTCCCGAGCGTAAAATTTTTGTATTGGATTTTTTTCATCCGTTCAACAAAATTCCTTCATCACAGCTGTCAATTTTACTAGCTTAAAAATGAATTAGATTCCTTTAGTTGCCTGTCATGTGTCACTGCAACATTCATCCACCAATATCATCATCTTCATCATCATCATCATCATCATCAGTATCATTATCATAATTATCATTATTATCACCACCACCATCATCATCAAAATCATTAAGCAATTCATCATTATCCCCATAAATGTCGATGACAAGGTGTAAAATTATGCATACGTGTTCAACAAAAATCCAACAACAACAACTACAACAACAATATTTCCGGTTTTTTCCTTTTTTTTATTTTTCTTTTCTATTCTGGTTTTGATTGAGGTCAACAAACTGAAGTGGATTTCAAGGAGTGACTGAAGTGAAGTGACGATGATGTTTCTGGATTATATCACCACTAAAAATGGATGAATCATGATTTATCGTCATCATCAACAACATTATCACCATCATCATCACCATCATAAACACCATAATCATCATCCTCGCCGGTAGACGTCATGTGAGTGCGTTTCATTCACTTCAAATTCTGAAGCATCAGTTTGTTTGTTGACCTTTCTTAGATTAGAGGTAAAATCAGATCAAGCCAGGTCATCATCACGATCATTATAACCATCATCATCAACAATTGAATAGTGACGGAGTGAATGAAAATCCTTGAAACTTTAAAATTTTCTCTGCTTTATTTAATCTATTCTATTACTTTAACTGACTGATTATCGGCACGCCCCGATCGATCCTCGATTCCTGGTCTTAGCGAGCCTTCCATATTTTACTTTCTTATGTTATTTTCTCCTCTTTTTTGTTTCCTTGTTTCATTCTTTACTCTTTTGCGTATTAAAACGCGAAACTATTAAGGAACCATTTTTAGTGCAAGTTTTCTCATTTATTTGAAACTCAGCGCAGTGTAGAGAATTATTCTTAGCGGCTATAAATTTACATCTAAGCCTCAAACGAACAACCTACAAACGTTTAACTAAATTACTAGCATTAGATTTGAGTAGAGACGTCGTCGTCGCCGCCGCTACTAAAACTCGAGTTCTTGGCGATTACTTGCCTGTATTGGGTTTTAAAACGCTTTCAAAAACTTACTCATAAAGGAAAGAAATGAAAAGAGATGGCGAAGGAGGGGATAGAAAGAGACAGAAGAGGGGCGAGAGAGTGTATAAAGTGATGAAAGAAGGAGTGGTGGAGGGAGGGAAGGGGGTGAATCTAGCATGTTTTCGCACCTGCGGGTATTTTGGACGATGATTATGGACGAGTTGGTATGCAGAAGTTAAGACTGAAGACTGAAATAACAAGCACACACACACACACACACACACACACACACACACACACATACAAACAGAAACACATAAACTCCTTTACACACAGAGACACACACACACATTCGTCGCTTATGCTTCGAATGTGTGGCCAATTGGCCAAGAAAAGCGAGACATAGAAGAAGAAAACGAACAAGAAGAAGAGAAACAACAACAAAATGAAGTAGAACATCAACAACTAGCAGAAAAAGAAGAAGAACAAGAATTCCTAATAGTAGTCTAGAAGTTGAAGAAGCTTCTCGTGAGTTTTTACTCTTCCAGTTTTTCTTTGCTCTTGTGTTTTGTTGTTGCTGGTTTCTTGGCTTCCCTTCTTAAAATGGGCCGAATGAATGGGCAATGTTTTTGGGTCGAGATGAAACCAGCGATATGGTGAGTTATCGTCGTTGGTTTCGCTTTTGAAAGGAGGAAGGAAGAAAGGAAGGAAGGAAGGACAGCCGTCGAAGGAAATTTATACAATTTTGTGCGCAACTTTAACCATTTATTTCCGTTTCCGGTGGGAAAGAATCTCGTTTACAACATATGAGCAGGCGTAGTGGGTTTATTTGACGTTGTTGTTGTAAATGATATTGTTGTTATTGCTGTTGTTGATGTGGTTATCATCGTCGTCGTCGTCATCGCTTCTTCGCTTTCTGTGGAGTTTTTGAGTTGTTGTTGGTGGACCAAGTAATAAGTTCAACATGCAGAGAAGGAGCAGCAACATCTTAGCGACTCCAACAAAGGGCGAAGACGAATGTACAACAACAACCACATCCACCGTTGTTACTCATGCCACTAAACAGAACAACTAACGTGAGAATAACAAGCAGAGCAACACAACAACAACAACAACACGGCGATACCCCGGCGGCAACGATTTGCATATTTTTGCAACGTCTCAGCGTCGATCCGGTCGCTTTGTCGCATGTGGCACATGCAACACTTAAGTGCCTGTAACTTTGCGGTGAGCCGCATGCGTTCGCTAACACATACTGATCGTGCTGAGTGACTGAGTGACACTGAGTGAATGAGTGTATGTGTGTGTGTGTGTGTTTGCGTATATGAACATGCCACACGTACCACTTAATGCGTGTGTATGTGTGTTTTCTGGGTGTGTGTTGCCTGGGTGTTTGTTTATTTCTTCGTTTGTTTCTTTTTTCATTTCTTTCTTTCTTTGTTTGTTTCTTTCTTCATTTCTTTCTTTCTTTGTTTGTTTCTTTCTTCATTTCTTTCTTTCTTTGTTTGTTTCTTTCTTCATTTCTTTCTTTTACTTTTTATTTGTTTGTTTGTATAACGTAACAATTTCCTGGGTGTTTTGGGCTACGCTGAGAGAGGTTTTTATATATGAGTACCTCAGCTCCAGTCGCTTGTTGAATACACAATCCTGTTGTTGTCCCAACAGTGTTGCTGAAACATATGTTAGTTTTGTTGTTGTGTTTGTATTTGTTGTTGTCGTTGAATTTTTGGTGTTACGTGGTTGCCAATATTATAGAAATTTTTCACTCATGCATCACGATTGCGTGTAACCATATTTTTGTTTTTGCTTTTGTGTTTTGTACATGGCTCAAGATGACGGCTGTAATAAATGAGAAATGAGAAGAAGAAGATGATGATGAGGAAGAAAAAATAACCGGAAAAACCATAACAACAGCTTCAAGTACCAACTTGACTTATTTTTAAAATCTCTGCTTTCCGTAGCATAAAATCTCTTCTTTTCCTGCTTCTTATTTTCTTCTTCTTGTTCCTGTTCTTCCTCTTCTTTTTGTTCTATTTACTCTTCCTTTGCACTTTTATTTTTCATCGTTTTCTGCTCCTTCTTTTTTACTCTTATTACGATTATTAGAGTTGCCGCTCAACTCTTAGCAACTCTTCTTGATAAAATACAGCACACGTTTTTCTTGGCAGCAGAAGAAGAAGCAGCAGAGGAAGAAGAAGAAGAAGCAGTAGCAACAGAAAGGGCAAAGGCTGTTCTTGCTTCAAGAATAGAAACAAAAATAAACGGAGCACAAAGAAAAGAGTCCTGAAAAACGTAGTAGCAGCACTCTACGCCGCTGCGGCTGCTCCTGCTTCTTCTTCTACTACTGGTGCTTCTTCTTCCTTCACTGCTTCTTCTTCTACTACTGCTGCTTCTTCCTGCACTTCTTCTTCTTCTGCTGTTGAGTTCACACAAAACTGCCAAACTAACGAAGATTAAAGATGTGTTCACCGTCAGGTTGAACACTCTTAAGGATTTTCTGACAGCTTGTTTAAGCATCAGTTTTGCTTTTGTTTTCATTTTTTAGAAGTTTTGCATATGTTGTTGTTACCGTCACATCTTCCTTTTCTCTGGTTGTTGAATGCTTCTTCCTTTCCTTCTTTCTATCATTGTCCTTATATTGGTTTTTCTTTTTCTGCTTTTGATTTATGAGTAGCTTCAGTTTAGTGTTGATAAAAAAGCGAATGATTTTTTTACAATTACACAACAACAACAAAATCTTAAAAATTTAATGCAATAAGAGAAAAACAAGCAAAAAATGAGAACTAATAATAAAGCAAAATGAATAACCGATTGAAATTAAAAACAAGAAAATCGATTGTAATTTTTTATTTGAAAAAATTGCCTGGGTTCCAGTAGGAAAACCTTAACCTCATTCAAATCTTCTTCTTGTTCTTCTTCTTTTTATTTTTCTTCTTCTTCTTCTTCTTTTTATTCTTCCTATTCTACTACTTCTTTTTTTTCGTCTTCTCGTCCTTCTTCTCTATTTCAATCCCATTCGTTTCATATTCGATTCTCTTCATTCTAGGAATGAAAAATAAACAAATTTTACTTCAGTTTTGAACCCCTTGAATATATCTGCACATTTTTCATTTTGTTTTCTCCTTGCTCAGAGGTACATATTATATATTCATATCCTTGTCGTTCTGGCGACAGACAGACAGACAGTCAACAGCAGGTGTGGCATTTGTCATTTCCGGCGCAGACAGCAAACAAATAAAGAAGTAGGGAAAAAGTAAAAACAAAAGAAGAACCAAAAGGAAAATGGATAAAATAAAATTCTAAAATTTTATATCGTTAAAAGAATTTAATAAAATAATATTGTTTTCAATAAATTAAAAGGACAAGAAGCAAAAACCTTCTTTAAGATTTTCTTTTTCTCGAAAGATAAAACGTCTTTCAGACTCTTTTTCTTATCATGTATCAAATATTTAATCGTTGTTTGCGATTGTTTTACCGTTGATCCATTTTAAACCAAATATAATCGTCATCATCATCACCATCATAAATCCTTATTAACAACAGAAAAAACCTTTCAAAAAAAGAGGTCAATTAAATGGTGGCTGAGGGAGAGAAGAGGGAAGTAAGGAAGAGAAAGTAAGGAGAAGTAGGAGAAGAAATGCGAAAATAAAGAGCTGTTGAATAACAAGCAACGTGGTTAATCTATTATTAATAAGCTTAGAAGTTTTTATACTCTTCTTTCCTTCCTTCTTTCTTCTTCTTCTTTCTATTGTTCTTTTTTTCTTTCTTCTCGTCTCTTTCTTTTCTTCTGCTCTTTTCTCTTCTAGTAATAAAAACGCTAGAGAAGTTTTATTTTAGTTCAGAAGAAAGTTTAAAAAAACATCCAACCTCTGAAGCAACCTTCGAACCAACCACCTCCATCAACCAACCAACCAACTTTGCGAACCCTCCCTCCCTCCCTCCCACCCGATCGAACACGCAAACAAAATTGATTATCCTCCATGATTCATCAATGATTCTTTCGCGGTTGAACCACTTCGCCTTAGTTTCTGGTTACTTTTATTGTTATACGTGGTTAACAGCTGTGTGTGTGTGTGTGTGGATGTAAGTGTGGGTGTATGTGTGTGTGCCTTTCTTGTTACTCATAATCTACTTCTTCCCTTTTTTGTTGCAAAGTATTCACGCCAAATTGAATGATGATGAATGCTTCCGTTTTCATCGTTCGAAGAAGTGTTGCTATTTTTTCTCAATCCTTTTTTTACTATCGACACCGATGACTCTGTTGATGAAGATTGCAGAAGAGACGATTACCAAAGAGTTTCGATTAGCAGAATAGAATAGAAAAGCAATGCTTTAAAGATGCGGGTTCAAAGAAGTTGGAACCCTTTTTTTTGTCAATAAATTAAAATAGAATACTCAAAAATAGATAATAATACTTAGGTAACCTAATTAATAGTTAATTAAGTTAAATTAAAGAATAGAAAAATAAATTCGATTCAATTCGATTCGATTTGCTGTAAAAGAAAAACGAATTTTAGGAAATTTTTCGGACCAACGCACGATTTGCCACAACTCAATAAATACATCGAAATCAGCTTCCAAATCGGACTAAATTGGCATTCAAGCAGAAGAAGAGGAGGAGCAGAAAGAAGAAGAAGAGGACGAGGAAGGAAAGCAAAAGAAGAACAAGCATAATCGGTAGTACTCCCGTGTGTCCTGCTGAACCGAACAGCAGCAGAAGTCGAAGCAGAAGCAAAATCGTAGGAGAGGATGTCAAAAGATGTTGTTGTTTTGTGGTTGTTTTTGTTGTTGTTGTTGTTGTTGCTACTGATGATGATGCTGTTATTTCTGTTGTTGTTGTTGTTGTTGTTGTTGTTATTGAAATTTCCATACAAAGTAACTCGAATACGTTCATATTATAGCATCTGCAGTAAAGTGAAAGCAAAAACAACAACAACTAAAAAATGCGTTGCAGATAAAAAGGATGCTCACTTAGCACAGCATCAACAGCAGCAGGAGTGCGATCTAGTTTAGTGGGCGTCAATAGGCGTGGCACTGGCAATATTATTAGCAGCTTGTGTAGCGCATAAAGAATGTTCTTGGCATTTATTACGCAAGGAACTCATTTAAACTGCAGCAGAAGCTCTTTGAAGCTGTTCAAAAACTTGTGAGTGTGTGTGTATGTGAAAGAGACTGTGTGTGTGTGTGTGTGTATGTGTGAATACGATTGCTGAAATTTATGTCTGCCGTACATGTTCCTTAACTAGATTAATTAATGTTGTATTTCGTGTGTTTTCTCAAAGCTGAAGAGAGAAAGAAGATTTTCTCTCTCTCTTTTTTCTTGAAAATTTTTCATTCAACTAATTAATATTAAACAGAAAGTAAAACATAAAAACATTCCTTTAATTAATAATATTCCTGACTTTTGATTAAAGATTTACGATGATTCTATTTTTAACTAAAATGGAAAATACTGGATTTTGTTTTGGTTGTTTTATTTTCTGTTTTTCCCCCCTAATTTTTGTCCTATTATTTTATTATTTAACCATCTTCAAGCGTTTTTCAATTTGGAAGCATTGTAAATCATTTCAATAATTCTTTTGTGGATGCCTAAAAGTATGCAGCATTTTTTAAACGATTCCATGGCAGTATACTCAGTAGTATATCGTCTTCTATTCTCCCCTCCCCCTCCAACGCCACACAACTACCACAATGCATCAGTTACAACAACAACAACAACACTCATTTACATCACAACCACAAAAGAATGGAATTTTAAATCGACTTCCGGCTGCTGGAGGGGATCACAGTTGTTTGTGTTGTTGTTTTTGTTGTTTGTTGTTGTTGTTGTTCTTTATGTGTTGTTGTTGTTATATTTGTTATTTTTGTTATTGTTGTTGTTGATGCTTCTGTCGTCGTTTTTCTGTTTCGTCATTGATTGTAATTGACGCTATCAGCGATGCTATCATGTTGTTGACTATGGTACTGTTCCTGTGATACGAAAAACAACTTGTGCTTGATTATCTCTCTTTCTCTCTCTTTCTCTCTCTCTCTCTCTCTTTAAGCTTCATTATTGTTTATATTGTGTTTTTTAAAGCGTTAAAACTATGAACACTTCTGATTTTTATACGCAACAATAAAATCTAGATTTCAGACATCATTTTTTTCTCTTTTTCTACATACTCACCAACGTAATCAAAACACTTAAAAGAAAACATCACTCTTATGTTTACCAGTTGAGAGATCTGAAAATCCTCTTCTTTTCCTCTCAATTTCAGTCTGCTTTATTTTCAGATGAGGAAATCAACAGCATCTCCTTCTGTTTGAATTAAATTCTACTCATTTCTATCTTCTATCTCTCTCTTCCTCTATCTCTCTAACCTTCTCTCTCTCTCTCTCTCTTACTCTTTCTCTTCTTTTTCCTCTCTCGCTTCTCCTCGCATTTCTATCGTCTTCAAATCATTCTTGACACGCGCTCGCTGCGTAATAAAATCCTTTTTCTTTCCTCGACGATTGTTTAAGTAATTGAGTTATTTTATATCCTAGTTGTTGTTATTGTTGTTGTTTCTGCTGTTGTTCTGCTCTGTTATTGCGAAATCTTGTTTATTGCGAAATCCTCTTCATTTCAGGTGAGAAAGCTTCTGCTGCCGCAAGGACTTCAATTTGATGTGGATTTCGTGAGAAATAATATTTTAAGTAATGCAGTGTAGCGTAAAACTATAAAATGTTGCAGAAAAGTAATCGAAAGGGACGCTGAGGGGGGGGCCACACTTCAATTAGCTGGTGTTTGAAAGGGGGAACGAAGGAGAGAAATTAAGAGGACGATGAGAGGAAGATGAAGAAGAAGAATAAGAAGAAGAAGAAGAAAAAGAAGAGGTCATCAAGCAGAAGACGAAGTTATCAACATCAAGAGTTGCAACATTGAAAGGATTTAATAATGTGCAAGCGTAGTAAAGAGCTTTTTGAAATAATGATAAAGGACATCAATAGAGGGCGTGTAACTTATCACGATTCTCTCAATTCCGATCTCTCTCCCTCTATCTCTCTCTCCCTCTCTTTCTTTCTTTTCTTCTATCATGCTTCATCGTCCTCGCAACGACGCTGTTGTTGGCAACGCAATCAAGTTTTCTTGGTTTCTGTTGATTTCCTTTCTTTTGCTTCTACATTCCCGCCTTCTTCTTCTTCCTCCCTTTTGCTCTGTTTTTTTTTTCTCCTTCGTGTTCTCTCGTTTTTAGCTTATTTTATAACGAATACCGTCCACTTTCTTTGTTGGTTTTTTACACCTTTTTGAAGCACGGCAGGATTTCTTTCATTTCGCTGAATTGATTTTTCAAGTGTGCGTGTGTGTGTGTGTGTGTGTGTGTGTGTGTTCAATGAACGTGTGTTTTTGTGTGCGTGTACGAATGACGTGTGTGTGCATGAGTGAGGTGTGTATTTCTCTCTCTTTCTTTCGTTCGGCTTCGACTTGAATCGCGTTGGCTGTTTTAAACTCTCTGGCAAAGAATTTCATTGAATTGCTTCCACGCGTGTGAAAAGGTTAAGAAAAGCTATAAAAACTCTGGCAACTTTGAGGTTAATCATGCTTCCTTTGAAGCCACCAAAGAAATAAACACACAGCATCAACAGTTGCTAGCAGCACAAAGAAAAGTGAAGGAAAACCCGAAAAAATTTTGAAATTAGAACAGTTTTTGAGTTGAGTTTTTTAACAGCTACAATTAAATTGTCAGAAAAACGTGTCGGACAAAACAAAAATTGATGACGTGACAGGTTGGCGGTGGAGGAGGTGGGGGTGGAGAAGGGCGGAGAAGGGAGGGAGGGAGAAGATGTAGCAACCGATTGAGATGACGAGAGCTGAATCGCGAATTGAATTTAAACTTCAATTTATTTCGAAATAATTTTCATTCTTCTGAAAAACTGTTTATTTTTTTAACTCGATATATCATTATTTCAAGTTTAAGATTTTTAAAATTAATTCTAAAAACCGGAGATAAGAAAACACTCAAACTGAAAAATTTATCATATTTTAAGTAGCGAGCTATTTTTGTAGTTCACACAGGTTGCTGGTTCAAAATAAATTATCTCCTCACACCCTCTCACTCTCTCTCAAGACGTAACTTCCCCTGACTCCCCGACACCGTGCTCTGTTGTAATAATTTATTAACACAAAATAGTTGGAGTCATCATTTTTGTGTTGGCAGCAATTATGAACGGCTGCTGCTACTGCTGCTGCTTCTGTTGTTGTTGGCGTTCGTATACTTGCAATGCTGCCTGCCTACGCTCTGCCATCTACCAGCAGAATACAATAAAGAAAACACAAAAACAATGCGTATGAGGATGCAAGTGCGGGTGTGAAAGCCGCTGCCAATGGCTATGAAAGGAACGAAGCACGAGTGCCGTAACGGGCGATTCAAATGACGGTGCGAGTCTTTAATATCAGTACGAATGCCGAAACGATTACAAAAGCGAGCGTCAGGGTGCCGATCCGAATACAAGTGAGAGTGGGAGTGCGAGTGCGAGTGCCGAAGCTATAACAAGTGACACTGCGAGTGCGAGTGCTGCTGCGACTTATTGTGCCCTGTGTAGCTCTTTTCACTCTTTTCGCGTACCATTAACGCAATTTTTTACGATGGCGCCGATTTATAGCTGCAAGACGCACGCGATGTTGCGTTAATAAAACGCTTGCAATTCTTTCAACATGAGTGTAAAAATATAAATAAAAATTGTTACACTAGAGAAAATAAAATACTTGTGCAAAAAATTGAAAAGCGAATAAAACCGGGACCAAAATGCTGAATGCTTCTTGCATTCTTCTATAATCAACCATCTTCACGTGGTTTCCTTTGGTTAAAACAAACAAAAAAGGAATTAAAAACAAGAATAAATAAAAATTGGATTAAATTAAAAAAACAAAGCCAGGTAAGAAAACAACAGACGTTCTTAAACTCGCGATGTTGGAAGCAAAAGAAGCAAATGCAATCAACGTCCTCTTCTTCTTTCTCCTTCCCTCTATCATTCTCCATATAATAAGCACAACAAAAAACTTCTTTCTAATTCAGTTTAATATGCAAATAGAAAGAGAAACAAATGAAAGAAGAAAATCAACTGCTTTTTCATTTGAAGCCTGAGTTGAAAGAGAGTGGAATGTAAAAAATATGCCGTTCCTTCTGCTGCTTCTACCGCTGCTGCGGTTCACTTCGGTTCGGCATCGGCTTCTGTTGTGGAGACGACAGCCTCTGCAGCTACTACAGCTACTCTGCTGCTACTGTTTGTTGGTTTTCATTACAGTAACAATTGCTGGAAAAAAGCCAGGAGAACAATAAAAAAATACATCAGAAAACAATAAAAAATCTGAATTATTAATTTTCATTATTTTTACAAAAATGCAATCACAAGAAAATGAGAACAATTTACTAGAAATGAAGGAGGAAGACGTCTGTCTCTCTCTTGCTCGGTATTCAAGAAAAATTCAAAAAAGTTTTCTCAGCAGCAGAAACAACTAAAAGCTCGGATTAGTTTGTTTCATTGAAGGAATTTCTTATGTTTATTGTGTACATTTTCAGCATTCATCTGAACAAAAGGTCAGAGGAAAGAAACGCAACGACGACGAAGGCGACGCTGACTCCTGCGCCGACGCCAACAGCAACAACGACGCCAACGACTCTTCTAATTAAATCGAATATTTTATTAGCTCCGCAACGAGACTGCATTTTTTCTTGTACTCACTTCTGTTTTAGTGCTGCCTCTCTCTCTCTCTCTCTCTCTCTCTCTCTGCTCCCTCTCTCTCTCGCTCTTTTTGCGCTCGCTGCTTATTAGAGAAGAGAAATCGCATGATTACGGTGTCTGCTGGTTGTGGCAGCGGTGAGGGGGCGGAGGTCAACAGAGGGAGGAGGGGGAGACACACGCGGCTAAACTAAGAAGCAATTAAAATCGTTAAATATTACATTCGCTGCTGAAGTGTGGAAAAAATCTCATCCACTCGAAAGTCCAGCGAAGAAAACTTCTTCTTTGAGGATTACAGCGAACGAAAGAAAAGAACGAAATTTCTGAAGAAAAGGAAATCCTGTTATCCTTGACGTTTCTGATCTTTTCCGACAGGATTCTGTTATCCCTGTTTTTCAAAATAAAAAACGGATTTCTTTATGAATTTTTGACTTTCACATAATTAGCTAGATTATTAAATCAAAGTTTGATTAACTGCAGATGATGAAAGACGAAAAGGGATAAGAAAACACAATTTTTAAATACTGTAGTAAATGAATTAAATACATTCGAATATTCATGCATGAAATAAGCTTTTTATTTATTATTTATAACTTTATTATTACAAGTTCATTTCATATCGCGCTTTTTTACATTATTTTCCTGTGCAAAATAATTTTCAGCACCTCGCTGGCTGAACTTCCGGTGTTTTAATTGTTGCAGCTTCGTTTCCGTTGCTTGCGGTTTGAAATCGCGCGGGTTTCGCCTCGGATACGATTTCAGGTTCATCATCAGCAGCATCGGAATCAAAGACAGCTGAGTTGGAGTCTCCGTCGTCTCCGTCGTCGTCATTACCGGGTGCCGTGGTGAGAAAATTGCATTAATTCGCTTCAAGATTCCCCTCCCGCGCCCCCCCCCCCCCCCCGACCGACGCCTGCTTCCTGTCTGTCTGTCTCGCTTCCATCCTGCCTGTCTGAAGCTACGTGGCCCGTCAGTCTGTCTGCTCGTTTTTCTACAGATGTTATTTTTATTCCTTGTAAGACTGTTATTGTAGTTGTTGTTGTTTTTATTGTTGTTATTGCCTTTTTAATTGGCAAAATAATTCGTCTGCTGATGGTTTATTTAAGCGTAACAAGGAACCAAGAGGAAGAGTTAAAATATTTGAAGAAGAAGAGGAAAAGGAAGAGAAATAAAAATAATAAACCAAGAAGAAGAACTGAAGAAGAACAAGCAAAAATATTTCCTGAGGCCCAGGAAACGCAGCTGCTCATTCTGAATAAATATATAAAATAATCAAAATCTATGAACTTAAACCGTAAAAAATAATGCCAAAAACTTATAAGAATCGACTGAAAAAATATCAATATGGAAAAATGATTGATTGAATTATTAAAAAACAATACCTTCAATATTTAATTCTATTGATTCCTTAATAAATTACGAAACTGATATATTATGCAACTTTAATAAAAGGTGGGCCATCGGCTGGTTTCTTTTTGAAACATTATTTAAAAGCTGATTGAAGAAAATAAAAAAAGACCAAATAAATAAATGGCCCATACTATATACTATTATTAACATTCTTTTATAGGTTTTTGGTTTAAGTTGTTTTCTAATTTATGTCTCTTTCTTTTTTTAGAACACACCCGAAGGCGAAAGAGTACATTATTAAGTTTACCCGTCCACGGTCACTCTAAATATTTGTGAAGGTGGTCAAGGAGGGAAGAGTAGAAGCAAGAGGAGAAGAAATCTGCTGGCAAAAAGTGGTAATTATGGACACTTGTATATGTAGCAAGTCATTCTTTATTCTGTTACTAATCCCTCTGCTCTTATTACTCGTTCTCTCTGCTCTACCCTCCATTCATTACCTCTCCTTCGGTCTCTTCTCTTTCTTCTGGAATCACCTGCATTAAAAGTGATGAGAAATTAGAGAGAGAAGACAGGAGAGGAGGAACATGAAAATATTATGTAAAAAGGATCATCCAGGATTTTTACTCCTATACAGCAACAGTTCACCTTAAATATGCATAAAAAGTCATGTATTTATTCTCCTTTACTTCTGTAAGCTAACATTTTAACAAGAAGGTTGTTTTTTGGAAGGTTTTCTTAACATTTAACATGTGATTCATTACAATAGATTTAAGGTATAGTTTTTAATATTTAGTTTATGATTCATTCATCGAATTTTGTGTATATTATAGAATGCTATAGAAACTGCTTTAAATTAACAAAAACATTCGATGAATAGAAGCTGAGCTTTGATTTTAAAGCAGTTGGTTTTTTTCATTTTTTTTCCTCCTCTTGCGATAAAATAGAAAAAATTTCCTAAACTAATAATTCAGAATAAATTCAAGTGCATTGTTGTTGCTTTTTAAATTACTTTGTTGATCTTCATCGTTGGCCGAAAGGTTTTCTCAACCTTTTTTAAATAATTCATAGCAATGAAGCAACAAATAAAATCCACAAAAAACTTTTATTCTGTTTGATTATAAATCACTAAACTTCAGAGTGGAGTGAAATAAAACTTAAATACATATATTTATACTATCCATTAGAATACAGGGTGAGGTCCATTAATGATTTCTTGTGACTTGGAGCTAATTTGTTACTCGATTAAGTTTAATTTAAGACTTAAATTGAAATCGTAAATTAAAAATAAAGCAAATCAGAGAAATAAAATAGGAACAAATATTTTGTGAGTCAATTGATTAATGATTTAATTGAATAACGATTTAATTGATCGACACCATCGCGTAGTTGCTGTTAATGTTGTTGTTGTTGTTGTTGATGTTGCTGTTGCTGTTTCTGTTGTTGTTGTTGTCGTCATCACCTTATTGTTGTTCGTCGTTGCTCTTCATTTCCGTTGCTTTTTCATTTAATTTACTTTACGAATAACGAATGAGTAACGAATAAGAAAAAAAAATTCAAAAATCAGTCACGTTAAATAATTTTTACATTCTTCTGTTCCTTTGATGCAAATATTTGTTGTATTTGTTTTTCTGTTATTCTTTTATTTTTATTTTGTTTGCATTTTAATTTGTCTCTCTTCTCCTTGTTTTTCGCTTATTACTCAAGTCATGTTGCTTGTGGCTTGTATTCATAATAAACAGGATGTTGACGAAAATCATAACAACAACAACAATGACATCAACAACAACAGGATATTCACTACAAAGTTCGTAGTTTTTTCCTATGAAAAGTTAGCTATGAAAGAAAGAACAAGAAAAGAAAGGGGACGGAAAAGAAAAAGAATAAAAAGAAAAGTAGAAGAAGACGACGAAGAACACGACGTAAGGAAATGATTTCTTTTTCCAAAGAAGCAGTGAATAAAACTTAAATTGAAAAAAGATGATAAACATTTTACATTCTTTCATCCTTTAAAAAGAACAGAATTCACAAAATTCCGAAACATTGTTTAAAGTGTGGGGGGAGGGGGGCAGAATAGAAGGGAGAACAAAAGAAATGAAGTTAATTAATAATTTAATTGATATTCAAATAAATTGAATGTTTCATAGTTTCCAGTTTTCTCTTCTTTTTTATTACAATCTATGTTAATTTAGTGTCATTTAATATATTATGTTGTACACTCAACACAGAGATTGCAGTGATTACAGCAGACGGGCGGGCAGATTTTCAAAACAGCTACAACAACAACAACAACAACAACAACAGTGAAAACTGCTGTAAAAACTCAGCATAGAAAAAAAGCGATTCATATGCAAGAAATCTGAAGAAGCATTGTTTTGCTTTTGTAGAACGAAAGGTAAAAGAAACAACAAACAAACAACAACGTAGAAGGAACAGAGAAGAAGAGTGGAGAGAATAGGAGAGGAGAGCAGAGAGAAACCCTGCAAATACAAAGAAAGAAACACGCACACACACACACACACAAAACATGCTGCATGCCTCGAAGTGATTCTGTTTTTTTATGGTTAATTTAAATACAGCACAAAAGTCGAAAAGAAATTCAAACGAAGAACACACACACACACACTCATTTTTATACAACTCAATGTAAGCATTTGAAAACATGTGTCTGTGTGGGAAAAACATTTGTATTCATTTTCACACCCACGTCGACGAATTTCGCCAAAGGGAATTCCACGCTAAACATCCACGAACCCCCTCGTCTCCCCCTCGTCACCCTCTCCTCCTGCCCTCTCCACCCCTGGGTCGCTCCACTTCCACACTCGCTCTTCGATCCTTCGGAGCCTCGCTCTAAAAAATGATATGCAGCACATTACCATAAATAAAACAACAACAATAACAACAACAATAAGTGCTTGATTTTTTGTGTTTTATTTATTATTTCTTTTTTTCCGGTTAACATATTTTTTTGTATTTCCTTTTTTTGAGTTTCCTTTTTTCTGTTTCCTTTTTTCTGTTTCCTTTTTTTTGTGTTTTCTTTTTTTGTGTTTCCTTTTTTCAACATCAATCTTTTCGATTATCCGTTCCTTTCACTACGAAAAATTAAATAATAATTTACTACTTTGAGTTTATGGGTTCCCTTTTTTTGGGTGTGTGAGTGTGTGTGTGTGTCTTCCTGTTGTTTTGTTGTTGTTTTCGTGGTTGGGTAGGCAACATTTAAGTTCCTTCGTAGCTTTGTTGTTGTTGTTGTGGTTGTTGCTGTTGTAATTGACTTATGCAGTTAATTGTAATCTATTGCATGGGTTTTCAGTTTATCCTCTCTCTCTCTCTCTCCCTCTCGTTGACTTCCTCTCTTTTGTTGTTGTTGCTTTCTTGGATTGGATCTTCGACAGCTTCCCCTCTTGTTGTTATTTTTGTTGTTGCTGTCGTGCTTTTTATAGCTTACTTGAAAAGTCGTTAACATCACGACACAGCAACAGCAGCATCCTTCTCTCTTTCTAACGCCCCCCCCCCTTCCCCCGCCCCATCGCTTCCTTCCGCTAGTACACACCTTCTGAAAGACATACAATGAAATACAATTGGAAAATCTTGCATATGCACCCTGTAAGATTGTAAATTCGCATAAATTGTATAAACCACAACATAACAACAAAAACGAACAACAACAAAGTATGTGATACCAATAAAAAATCGTAAATCGAAATCAAAAAAAAAAACCATGTTTAACATATTTTCGCAAATCCATAAAATTTATTGCCTGGCTGTCGACTGAGGCGAATGTGAGTGACAGCGTGGGTGGTGGGGGGGGGGGGATATAAAGACGTCGAGTGAGGGGGGAGGGAGCCGAAGGGATGCACTAAAAATATGCAGGATTTATTATGCATTCATTCATGCAGTTTGAACGGGTATCAATGTTCGAAATGAAGCCGCTGCAGAAAATTTGCCAGATGCACATCCGGAACGATGACACACATTTACAACAACAACAGCAACAACAGTAGAAGAAGGCAACAACAAGTACACGGAAATCAAGACAAAAGAATAAACAAAAAACTTAAAAAGCACACATGAAACACGTCATTCATACAACCATGAATACAACCATGAACACAACCATCAATACAACCATGAACACAACCAATGATACAACCATGAATACACCATCTCTGCTTTCTCTCACGCTCCCCTTCAAACCTTCCACACTCACTACGTCTCTCGCATTTCTTCTTTCTTCTCCCGAAGACGAGTTGCTGCAACATCGATGTTGTTGCCGAGTGACGAATGACGTCGTTCGTCGTTGCTTGCTTTTGGCCACACTTGATTTGCAATCTTCTTGCAGCAACATCTTCGCTGCCGACTGCGGCATGTTGAACCTTCAGATTGCCAATAAATTTGTGGCTGACTGATTTTCCTGCATCCGATTCCATCGCATTTTCCCTGTTTTCATTTTCTATATCGTTCTGTGCATATTTTGTGGAAAATTTTATTATTTTGCTGGCAGTTTTTCATGTGTGATAGCATCGAAGTCGGCTCGATCGTGTTGCTTGTTTTCCCGTCTGTCTGCGTGACTGTTTGTCTATCTGTCTGTCTGTCTGTCTGTCTGTTTGGATGTCTGTCTGCCTGTTCGTCGGCTTGTTCTTCTGCGCTACTCTCACGATTCACTTGGGAGAGTTCTCGAATATTTTCTGGCACTGAGCAAGAGTTTCCATGAAATCAATGAAATTTATTTAGTTGCTGTCTATTTCCATGCTGTTACTTCTGTTGTTGTTGTTATTATTGCTGTTTACAACACTTTTCTCTCGGAAACATATTTTTTATAACCGTGCTAACATAGTTTCTTCATTTATTGATGGATTTTTGGAAAAATATTTATTATTTTCGATTATTTTCGAATTCACAATTTAATCACGATAAAAGGAAGAAAAGCTTTAAATAAGCACTCCTGTACAGTGCTCTCTTGAGCTACTCTACACTACTTTGAAATATTCTACCATTTCTCAAGTTAAACTAAGAAACTTTTCAGGTAAGAATAACTGCATTATGGTAACTTAACTTAAGGAGAACTGTTAGGATAACTGAATCTTCTGTGCTTCGTGAGTGTACCTCTGAACAGTTAAAATCTCCATAAAAACTATCCACAGAAGACAGAAAAACCAATAATAATAAAATCGAGAAATAAAACAAATACAAGAAATATTGCCCTTTCGTTCTCTCTCTCTCTCTCGCTCTCTCATTTTCTCAGGTTATTTAATTTAATGCTTACTCAATGGATTGAAAATTTTCAACTACGCATCATTAATTTTGCGAAACTCCTTTTTATAAGCTTTAATTTTTTGTTTCTCTTCATTACGTTGAGGTTAAACTGAGGAAGTCAGATGACTAGAGAGAGAGAGAGAGAGAGAGAGAGAGAGAGGAGACGAGAGTGAAAAAGAAGAGTGGTTAAAAACGGAAGAAGAAGAAGAATCAACCAAGAAAAGATGCATTTTATTGCTTCGAAGTTCGAACTGTAAAGAGAGTCGAGGTAATTAAATTGAGAATAAATAAACAATATTTTTTGAGGGAGAAGCGAAGAGCAAAAAACAGGACGGCAAAAACAACAACAAAAAAAACAAGAACAACAATATAAACAACAACAAGGACAACACCAAAAACAATAATAAGTCGGTGTTAATGTTTAAAGAACTTCGAGTAAAAGATTAAAAAGGGACGAGAAGAGAATCGATATAATGAACAAGAATGGTAGAGTGTTTAGAGGAAAGATCGGTTGAAGACAGAGAGATAGAGACAGCATGATTAAATGACTTCCTTAATGGAATCAGAGAATAATTCTGACATTTGTTCAGCTGCTTGACTTTTGCTCTTTTTGTTGTTTTCGTGGCATCTATTTTTGTTGTACCGTTTTTTTTTCGTTGTTGTGTTTTATATTTTCATCGGTTTTTTAGTTCTTTGTTTATGTCCTGCAAGAAACTTTATCAGCTTTGCTTCTTTCCAAACAAAAGTTGGTCCTTTCATTCTGCTTGCCATGTTTTTGTTGTTGTTATTTTATAGATCTTTATTTTAATCCTTGCAAGAAATTAACGACCAACGAATTTCGGATATCGTAATGAAATAAACTAATTATATACTTATATACATACTATGTACCTCATATACTTATATACAAAATTTTACCTCGTTGATTTAATTACGAAAGTTTTACGATTACTTTTGGGTTTACGAATTTTATGATTTGTAATGAAAGAAAAAAGCAGCATTCTTGAACTAATTAAAGAGCCGAGTAATCGGAAGTCATGCGATTCTTCTTCGATGACTTTTGAAGGGGGTTTTCAAGGCTTTTTAGCCCCTGTCTCTCTTTCTCTATGTCTCTCTCTCTCTCTCTCTCTCTCTCTCTCTCTCTCTTCCACTCCTTGTCAATCATCATTAGAGTGAATTTCCACGATTGCATTCTTTTGTAAATTGAACCCGGTAGTAAATCGACGCTCGTGCCTCCAGCTATCATTTGTAGGTGTTTTTTTCCTTTTTTTTGCTACCGATAGAATTTCAAAAACCCATTAAATTGACACATCTGACAGCAGCTGACATTCACGTGTCAATTTAGCATCACTAAAAAAATCAATAAAGTGACAGTTTTTGTTCTGTTCAAAGCAAAAAGAGCAAAAAACGAACAACAACAACAACTACTCCCTAAATCGCTGCATAACTACCACGATAAAATAATCACGGCAGAAAAAACAAGGAAAAAAGAAGGAAAAAGGACCCTACACCCTACGGGAGCGGCAATTTAATTTGCCTAATGGATGCAGGCGCGGCGAAAAGCACACGCGCCGGCGAAAAGCGGATGTCGAAACGAGAGCATCACTCAACGCGTGTTTAATAACAGAGCCGGCAGCAGCACTGGCAGAAGATGAAGAAGAAAATGAGGAAGAAGCATTAAAAGCACTATCAGAGACGCCATCAGAACCACCATCAGAATCACCATAAAAAGAATGCGCCATCTAAAAACAAGCGAGTTACAAGCCAGGCGAATTATGTGCTCATATGAAGTTTTAGTAAACTTTTTGCCATACTTACAGGGGATCTAAAGAAAAGAGGAAGAGAGGAAAAGAGAGGCCGGGAGAGAGGAAGAGAGATACAGGGAGAGAATCACAGAGGGACGAACATATGGAGAATGTAGTTAAGAGACTGTATCGTTGGTAATGCGTGAATACTTCGCAGAGGATGTTTTTGATGACAGATGAAAACGCATCGCAACGTAACTCAGATTAACCGGGCACGAACGAGTTAATGGAGGAGTTTAGGACCTTTGAGCATGAGATCCTTTCCTAATCAAGTCAAATCTCAGAAGTCAAAGAGTCAAGATGAAGTCGAAGAGTCTTGATGAAAGTCGAATATCTCTTGATATTGACTTAAATCTCAAGAATCGTACCTTCTATATCTGTCTCCCTCTCGCTCTCTCTCTCCCTCTCGCTCTCTCTCTCCCTCTCTCTTTTTCTCTTCCTCCCTCCTGACCAACGAAATACACTCACAGGATAGCAGAATATCAGTTCAAAGCAGAATATCAGTTCAAAGTAACCGAATCCGTGTTCTTTTCGCCTCCGCGTCACAACTGATGAAGTTTTTGCCATTCATTCTCGCTTGAATTAAATTAAATAAAGTAAAAAATTTTATTTAATGAGTCGAATAAGAAAGCACCCGAAGAACCAAAAAAAAAAACCACCCGACATCTAATGAAGCACTCAACAGCATCCGTCCTCATCCTCGCTTGGGAATATTTGAGGATACAAAGTTTCAAGCAAGGAGCTTCAAGCTGGCTGCGCTTCGAAGCAACGAAACGTCAACGAAGCGCCCGGAACCGTCGAGCGATGAACACTTAACTCTCGAAATCCCGCAGAAGGCTTTCATGTGGCACCACAACCCGGTCGGGATGACTGAAAGCCGGAGAGGAAACGGAAGTGATGTCCAAAAACAATAAAAACCAAACAAAAAACAGCTTGATTTCAATTTTTTCCCACTTTATTTCAGTTCTAGCTGTCGTTCGTTGTTATATCTCATCAGTCTCTGCTTAGATGTCTCTTTCTTTTAGTGTCCTCTCTCTCTCTCTCTCTCTCGGTCTCGCTCTCTCTCTCTTTCTCTGTCTCTCTTTTCATCCGTCCAAGCGTATAAAACTGCAATCTTCTTTATTCGGCGATTTCAACGAATGTGTTTTTTGATGCCACAAATGCACCAAAACCAAAACAATAACAACAACTGCAACACGAAACCAACAACAACCACAACAACTGGAAAACCAACAACTACAACACGAAACCAACAACAACAAAGTAAAAGACGCCGGCAGAGCAGCTCGGTTTTTTGCAATCGTTTCTTTCTCTGCTTCATTTCCTTGAGTGTTGTCAACTCTTAGGATTTGTTTTTTCGTTTTCTTTTCTTTCTTTCTTATTTTAGTTTTCTTTTCTCCATTTTCGTTGTTCTTTTATTCGATTTCTATTATTTTTTATACTAAAGTTCAATCTTAAACGCTGTTTTTCAAGTGCTGCTCTGACGCTGCGGCTGCTGTTCCTAATATTGTTGTTGTTGTTGTTTCGCAGATGATGCACTCTGTCGACGATAGTGTCGTCAACGATAGATTTAGTTGATGGTGTTTGTGAAGCATGAACCGGGTTTCATAAGGGGCGTGGCACGCACTAAATATGCCGAGATCTCAACTGCTTGCTTTTTTACCGGACGAGATGCGAATTTAATTTGCATGAAGCGATGCAGCGATGGGGCAACGCTGGCAGTCGCTCAACCTACGTTGGCAGCTCAGTAGCAGCAGCAGCAGCAGCGTTCTTCTCTACGACTCGGCTCGTGTTGTTCTTGTTGTTGCTGCTGTTCGGCTCCGTTGCTCTCGGCTCGAGTGTCACTTAACGAAATGAAAATGATAAGGAAACAAATCGAATTTTTATGCAACATTCTCGTCGTCTGGCGATCGTATTGTTTACCGTTTTGGAAGATTGAATTTCGAAAAAATTTATTATTATTCAATTGTTTCAATTGCGGTCCATTATTTTGAAGTTTGCTAAATTAGCATGAACGTTTTTTTTCGTTGGATTTCTTCTCTGTGTTTAACGAATTCGGAGAAAACATGCACATCATCACTCACCAGCAAATCATCAACAACATCATCATCTTCCACCATCGTAAGAACCATCATAATATCATTCTCATCATTATCATCATCTTCATCATCGTCATCATCGTCATGATCGTCATCACCATTATCGCTAATTCCCTAAATTTGCATGCTTCACATGTTCACCGTCGACTCTCAGCTGCCATAAAACACCCAACAACCCACCTCGCTCCCTCCCTCCGTCTCGCCGCCCACTCCACCCACTCCAATCGCTGCCACTGACCAGATTGTGCCCCGCAGGTGCTACATAACGGTATTACGTTTATTAGTGGGCGTAAATTACTTCCGCTGAACGACATTCACGCAATTTTCTGCATTCATGGGTTTCTAGTTAGATTAAGCAGCCCAAAGCAGCTATGGTTGTTGTTGTCTGTGTTGTTGTATTCGTTGGGGTATTTATTGTTGTTGTATTTGTTGTTGTTGTTGTTGTTGCTCTTATATACTGGGTGGTGTTCAAACAGATGCCAGCAGCAGCAAAATGACAACAATCAAAATGACAACAAGAAGACCAATAATAACAATAATAACAACTACAACAACTGCGAGAGATGCAGCAACTACAACAACTACAAAAACAACAACAACATCAGCATTAATGACGACGACGAGCTGGCAGGCTGTAAGAAGTAAGAACAACAACAACAATAATAAAAATTGTAGATGACGATGTTTCCTCCAACACATCAGGTTTTTATAGCAACACGAATAGCAACAACAACAGCTACAACAACAATACAAGACACAACCAAGAGCTCAAAATAGGAAAAAAGACAAAACAAAAAAGCACAAAAAAAGGATGAATTAAGGAAGGATTCAGTTGCTGTGGTGTGGTTGCCATCCAGCGACATCATCGTCGTAATCAATGCACAGGATTGTCCTTGTCGTTGTTGTTGTTGTTGTTGCGTTTGTTCTTGTTATTTGTTCTTACTGTTGCCTTTTGTTGCTGTTTCGCTTGCTCTTCTTATTACCATATTTTTGTTGTTGAACGCAACTGCTCGAAAATATTCCCCTCCCCTTCCCTCCGCCTTCCACGCACATCCTCCACTTTTTCACTACTCCACTTCAATCACCTTCGAATGACAAACGGCTTCTGAAAGGATGCAGTTTCGCAACAAATTCGCTGCGGATGCTGCACAAAAGATTCTGTGGCGCTACGCTCGGCAGCCGATATGCCGCTCATCTCCGAAAAAAGCATGTTTTAGTTGAGGCAACAAGGCAACATTAACAAAAGCCGTCGCTGGGGTAAACGAAAGATGAGTGCGAGAGAGGGAGAGGGGAAGAGAAGACCCACGAAGTTAAGAGACTGTTGCTGCTGTTGTTCTCACTGCCCGCTGCGGCTCGAGTGCGCCTTCGAGTTGGAAAACGTGTTGTCTTTAAAATTATTAGCTTGGCAGGAGTCTGTAGGGACGGAGGTTAAAACAGAGAGAGAGAGAGAGAGAGAGAGAGACAGAGGGGCAGACATCTAAGCAGAGGTTTTTGTGAAATTCTATTTAAAGTATGATTAACGAAGGATTCTCTCAGGACCCAGCATGTGATCCGATGCGAGGGTTAAGAGGTCGGCGGGAGGAGCTGCAGCGATGGGAGCCCCAAGTTTCTAGCTGATGAACCCTGCTGACTTTTCTGTTCTCCAACAAAAACTGAATGCTTTCGAACGTTCTGACGTAATGGCAACCTTGCGCGTGTACTCGCGTGTATCCTTGTAAAAGTTATTGTATTTGTAAGTATGTATGCAAAATCAGGTGTGTGTGTGTGTACTTCTGGTGTTTCTGCCTCTTAGCTATCACGCTAAAACGTCAAATTGTTTGTCACAGCTGTCACTTGGCTGTCACTCCGACAGCTTCTTACGCTCAGCTGACTTCGATTGGCTGCTCCTTTTTTGCGGTTACCTTCGTTGGTGGCAGTGGCGGAGCTGGAGGGGGGATGAGAAAGCGACGTTTTTAAGCGGTGAAAAATTAAAGAAAAGCAAAATCTATGGTATCTTTTATTATGATGGTATTATAAATCAATGCAAATTATATTAAAAATAATAAGTAACAGAATTAAGAAATAACCACAAATTTTAGGTGTATAATAATTCGAAAGTAATATTATTATCATTATTATTATTATCATTATTTTTATTATTTTATTACTGAGTTAAAATCCATCCCTTGGGTTAAAATTCATTTAGAAAAATAACAGTTCTTTATTAAAAAAACTGAATTTTCGATATCTAATAATTTTCGTTCTTATTCTAGTCTTTATTTCATTTATTTTGCTGTTATTTTCTCTGATTTCTCTTGCTTTTGTACCCTTTTATTAACCGAACAGATTTGTTTGGCTTATAAAAGTGGAGTTTTGTGGCCAAGCAAAACCAAACTTCTGTATGTTGGTCGAACAGCAAAAATAGATGATTTCGCTTAAAGGATTTCTGTGCTTAATTTATGGTCTATAAAAAAGGATACATATGAACATGTGTGTGTGTGTGTGTGTGTGTGTGTGTGTGTGTATGTGTGTGTATAGTATATGTTGCAATCTCAACTGACCGAAGGATATCTGAAAGGATATAAATGATCCTGTGCTGTGGCCGGCTCGAAGGTTGCCTTGCTGTGGTGCGGTTTCAAGGGTTAAAAGCGTTAAGCTCGTTAGGTGTTGCTTCAATAAACAGAATACAAAAAAGTAGGGAAGCAAAAAAAAAGGGGAAACAACAACAACAACAACATCAGTTTTAGAATTCAATATAAGATTTTATACCTGAGGCGGATATGTAACACTTTTGAAAGTAAAAAAACAAAAAATCGAAGCTGCGAGTGTTTACTTTGTGGTAATAGAAAGTGGAAGAGGAAGGTTAATAATAAAAAACATGACGAGAAGAGAAAAAGTAGAAGAGGAGGAGGAGGAGGAAGAGAAAAAAAGTGAAAACCGATTTTGTCCCTTTTTGCAGGCCATCGTTTTTGCCAACGCTGCTGCACTTAATTAAAAACCAATGCAAAGAAACTATCGACGCCTCTGTGAAAAGTGAAAGACACGGGAAAGAGAGGGATAGAGATAGAGGGAGATGTAGGTGTGAGTGAAATGGCACAGAATAGAAACATGGACATCTTTTTGCCACGAGTGGGCGGGGGAAATCCTTGTTGTTGCATGTTGCACCCACACTTGAAGCAGCTTTGAATGCATGAAAGCCAATTAAAGAAAACTCTTTAAACTCACACACACACACACATAGAGGACGAGCTACAAATACATACATAAGCAATGATTCATCGGGCACAATTACACTCGCTCAGGTAGAGACACAAGGATAACAACTCACGAACACATCCTCAAGGAGTTCAACCTAAAAGGTCCCTCTTCTCACTCCGCTCTTCCGTTTAAGCTACGTAAACAGATAAAAATTAAACCCAAATAAACACCCAGCTGGAAAATTTTATGTGCTCTTCTTTAGTTTTCAAGATACTCTGAAATCAATACAGTCTAATAATAAGTGAATAAATCCAAGTCGCATTATAACTCTGAGTCTTAATCCAAGAGCCAGTCCAAGACCCTGTCTATATCTCAGTCTCTGTCTGTCTGTGTCCACGATCAATTATAAATTGAAGTGCAATTTAAGACCAAATTCAAGTTTATCTCTTTGTCTGTGTCCTTAATCAGAAATGAAAGTGAAGAGGTTGAAAATGATGACAGACATGTTAAAATTCTTCAGTTTGAAGAAGATTTCATTTTCCGCAGGGTGAGTAATGACTCACATGGGTAACTACTCGTACATGCCAACATAACTTTTAACCGTAAATTCATGAAAAGCTTTTTAATGCTCGCCAAGAAAGCGGAAGTGAACAGCAAAGCATTGTAACAGCTGGTAAACTTGTTTGACCGGAAATTGCATTGCTTGTCGGTGGCAAGGATACTGAAGGTGCATGTTGCTGTTGTTGTTATTGTTGTTTTACCCAGAGTACTGGCACCTTTGTCTTGAGACCTGTTTCACTGCATCTCAAACGCATATCCTGTCCGCCTTCCTTTTTGATTACCATCTCATTGTTTTTGCATTCAACACATTCTATATTCACCCTCTCTCTCTCTTCCAACCCCTCTCTTTCCTCCCCCTCGGCACCATGTCTTCACTCCCTCGCCCGAGAGGAGTAGAAGTCTCCGTATTGATTTCATTTAATGAGATTTCAAACAGCCACTCATTCCAAGCCAATGAAAATTTGAAAACCTGGCAAGTATTCCGCCAAACATATGATGTTGTTGCTGTTGTTGTTATTGTTGTTGCAAGTGGATCGATCGATCGAGATATTCAAAGTACTGCCTTGAATTGAAGACTGTTCCTTGGTTCGTTTATTTGTGGGTTGTTGTAGTTGTTGTATAAAATTTAAATACCTGGACTATCAAAGGTACTTCAATTAAAACACTTCTTCTTTCGGTACTTCTTTCCGGAAATAAGATTAAATCATTTAATCTAGACGATTGTTAAAATATGTAGGAATTAATTTTTGGAAATATTTTTAAACTTAAAAACCCCTTTCAAAACCTGAAAATTTTTACTGAAATCAATTCAACATGTAGCATTCATAACGGTATAAAAACGTTGATCTACTTTGAATTCCTCTTCCATATAAAAATCTACTATTTTAATCACAAGATTAAAAAAGTGTTACCCACTTAATGATGGCCATAAAGAAAACTATTCAAGGTTGTTCTGGGTTCTTTTTTCTTTCACATGCTTTTAAGTTTTTTACGTGTGTTGTTTTTGTTGTTTAATAATTTCTAGATCCAGACATAATAATACTTAACAACCTTATAGTAAAATATTACAAATAATCGTTTGCGGAATACAAAATATATTATTTTATTCTATTTAACGAATAAATTACTCAACATTACTTTTTAATTAGCTTAAGTGATCGAGACCTGGACCGGTTTTAATTACTGTACAACTGATAAACGACGATACAAGACTTGATTCCGATAAACAAAAAAAAACCAACAACAAAAAAAGCAGGCGTCGATTAATGGGAAGCGGTGACAAGTTTGCAATCAATTAATCAATAAAGTAGATGAATTTTTCAACGATTATTTTCGAGGAATACAAAAACAACTCTGATTCGTTGGACTAATTATCGTGTATGTCTCCATATTAAAATTTCCTAATAGTAATCGTCACTTCTATTAGATTACTTTTATTTAAAGACATACGTACAAATATATAGAGTGTCAATCTTAGGAAATCATTAGGATTATTTTCTGGCTAAACCTAACCGTTAAAATTGAAAAATTAAAGTTTTTTATTCATTAGTTTTGAATAATTAATTAAATTTAATTTTACTCGCGTTTTTTATGTTCTAAACCCTACACGTGTTGATTGGGGTAACTCCTAGGTGAAGAACCAAGCAACCATTGGTTCCTAACCCTCGTTTATTTCATCCACAGTCATCACTTTTTGCCCTACGTAAAAGCTACATACTTTAGAAAACTATACTAAAATGGCTGTTTCGTACGTCATTTGTCTCGGTTCGAAAAAGAAAAAAAGAAAAAATGTCTCCTTAAATAGCCTGCCTATCCTGTCTAATCACATATTATTATAAAGATAAATAATAATAAAATAGACATATAAACACTAAGAAAACCACAAAAATGAAAAATCAAAAAACAAAACAAAAATGATAAACATTGTCACAAAAAACACAAAAACAAACAAAAACCGAAAAGCAAGCAAAAAATTGTTATAGAGATGTCAATACACTCCCATAACAATTATAAGTAGGCCTTTTTGCCTAAAACTACTTTACAGGCAACGCCCATAAACGTTTTTCGTCCCTCGCCTGAAGGGGACTCATCAGTGGGCTTATTTTATATATATAAGTGCCTACACACACAACTAGTATGTGTGCAATCACCCATATATATATCTACAAAATTGGCCAAGAATGGCTAAAAGAGGAGAATTGATTATTTAAATTTAATTTAATTGACAATTGTTAGATAATAATAATATAATATAATATATAGTAATATAATATATAATATAATATATGGGAAAAATCAAAAAGCACTTACCATTCCTCAGGAAGACAGCGACCACACGCGACGAGAGTTGAACACATACTGATGTGTTCACCTCAATTGCACACTTCAATTAGCAGGAGTGATGCAATTTTTGAATGTAGGGATGGGTCGATGTCAACCCCTAAATGGCAAGCCTACGGGAGGGAGTGGGCAATTAAGTGGATAGGGGAGGGATAAGGGAAGGGGGAGGGTGGGAATTAAGGGAGAGGGGGAAGGAGAACATTTTTTTAATTAGAATTAAAATTAACTAAATAATTATAAAATTAATAATAATAATTTCATGATTTTAAAATAAAATAAACCAAATTAAAATAAATTTGTAACTAAACAATGTTAATAAGCCTTAGAGGGACCCCATTGGATCTACCCGGCAGTCCCCTTACCGTGACTATAGTCCTGGTGCCATAAAAATCTAGCCCTACGGTTGCGGTTAATTCTTTTGATTTATTATTTTTTAATGAAATACAAATAATGTTAGTATATTATATAGGTTAATTAGTTTTTTATACTTTTGCAATAACCTAACTAGGGGACGGGGCGTCTTAGATAGGCTCAGAAGTGGAATTGGCGAATGGTCTAAAACTCCTCTAGATGCTACTCATATTCATCGAATAATGAGAAGTATGTTAGATGGAATCCTGGGACCGACACCCGCTCCCTCTAAACTAATCCAATGACCAGACCTAGCGTTATTTACGTTTAAAAAATTCCAAATTAACTTTTTAACCTATCTTATGTTTATGTACTTTTTTGTACATATATATCTTTTCTAATGCCTTAGGGGTGATGGGATGGATCTTAAGTAAATCCAGATTAAGTAAGGAGGAGGTCAAAACCCTCAATAATCGGGACTTAGGTTCATCGAATCTTGAAGTCACGGGTTAATGATAGAAAATAAGGACCGCCCCTTTTACCCCGGATACATCAGATGGTTTACTGACAAATAGGTGTCGACCACTGTTCCCTGCTAGACCCACGAGCCAACTGTTCGGACATACTCCGTCATATAATCGAGTCATGAATGTACTCCGGAAAGAGTAATATCACAGGATTAGCTCATGTGAATATCAAAAACAGCACAATCGGCAATCTAATGTCTACCATATGATGTCCCTCCTGTACCTGTTCCTCGTTACCTGCAAAAGGTTTGGCGAGTCACTTAATGTACAGGGTGTGAGACAGGGACCTATACCTACTCACACATTTTGCCTAAATCACCCAGGCTGGGTTCATCAAAGAACCCAACCATTAAGTCAACCAGCGAACAGCCATCATCGTTTGCATGGTAGATTTTTACCCTGCCATTTTTCTGTGTATATATGGGTGATTGCACACAGACTAGTTGTGGGTGCAAGTACTTATATATATAAAAAAAGCCCACTGATGAGTCCCCTTCAGGGCGTTGCCTGTAAAGTAGTTTTAGGCAAAAAGGCCTACTTATAATTGTATAATTGTACATCATATGGTGGACATTAGACGGCCGATAGTGCTGTTGATTTGATATTCACATGAGCTAGTCCTGCGATATTACTCTTTCCGGAGTTCATCTATGGCTCGGTTATGTGACGGAGTATGTCCAAACAGCTGGCTCGTGGGTCTAGCAGGGAACAGTGGTCGACACCTATTTGTCAGTAAACCATCTGATGTATCCGGGGTAAAAGGGGCGGTCCTTATTTTCTATCATTAACCCGTGACTTCAAGATTCGATGAACCTAAGTCCCGATTATTGAGGGTTTTGACCTCCTCCTTACTTAATCTGGATTTACTTAAGATCCATCCCATCACCCCTAAGGCATTAGAAAAGATATATATGTACAAAAAAGTACATAAACATAAGATAGGTTAAAAAGTTAATTTGGAATTTTTTAAACGTAAATAACGCTAGGTCTGGTCATTGGATTAGTTTAGAGGGAGCGGGTGTCGGTCCCAGGATTCCATCTAACATACTTCTCATTATTCGATGAATATGAGTAGCATCTAGAGGAGTTTTAGACCATTCGCCAATTCCACTTCTGAGCCTATCTAAGACGCCCCGTCCCCTAGTTAGGTTATTGCAAAAGTATAAAAAACTAATTAACCTATATAATATACTAACATTATTTGTATTTCATTAAAAAATAATAAATCAAAAGAATTAACCGCAACCGTAGGGCTAGATTTTTATGGCACCAGGATTCACCCGGACTATAGTCACGGTAAGGGGACTGCCGGGTAGATCCAATGGGGTCCATCTAAGGCTTATTAACATTTTTTAGTTACAAATTTATTTTAATTTGGTTTATTTTATTTTAAAATCATGAAATTATTATTGTTAATTTTATAATTATTTAGTTAATTTTAATTCTAATTAAAAAAATGTTCTCCTTCCCCTTCTCCCTTAATTCCCACCCTCCCCCTTCCCTTATCCCTCCCTTATCCCCTTAATTGCTCACTCCGTCCCGCATGCTTGCCATTTATGGTTTGACATCGACCCATCCCTACATTCGAAAATTGCATCACTCCTGCTAATTGAAGTGTGCAATTGAGGTGAACACATCAGTATGTGTTCAACTCTCGTCGCTGTCTTCCTGGAGAATGGTAAGTGTTTTTTTGATTTTTGAACTTTCTCATATATTTTATATTATACTATTATATATTATATTATATTATTATTATCTAACAATTGTTAATTAATTTATTAATTAATAGTTGTTATTTAATATATTATTTATTAATGTTTGTCGCCTCTTGAGGCAATTTAACCCTTAACTACAGACGACCGGTATTTTTTACCGGTTAGTGTTTCAATTTTGCGATTTCCGGGAATCCCATATACTTACGCGCTCATGCGTATATGTACCTTCTCGCCGCTCAGTATAACTTTGTTAGCCGAAGTGTCAAGTGCATTTTGTGAAATATCGCTTATCTATCGCTAGTTAAAATCTTAATCCGGTTAAAATTACCGGAGATCTGTGTTCACGTAAGTATTTTATTAAATCATGTTATAATTAAACTGGATAATAAGTGATTTTATTGATGTTATTGTTCTGTGTTTTTATTTTAGATTATAGAAATGGACGACGGAATTAACCCTGGACCCTCAAAGAGGGTTAAAATTGGAGATAACGGTTTTGAAGAAATCGTTGAAAGATGGGCAGAAGAGATTGATTCTGATATAAGTGATTTAGGTTCAGATGATGACTATGTGCAATCCGATCATGACACTGAATCAGAAATAGATGCAGAAGATGAAGAAAAAGAAAATTCAGACCCTGATGCTGTTCAAAGTACCACATACAAAAAATACATGAAAAAATTTCATTAAATATATATTTCCCATAAAACTAGTGTAACTTGTGTGTAACTCAATAATTTTACAGCTTTGACTAGATCTAGAAACCCTAGAAATATGTAAAAGCATATAATATATTTATTTTCCAGTTGCTATATACATATTTTTTTTAATTTGGTATAACAGGTAAAAAATACCGGTGGTCTGTTATAACGTTCCTATAATCGGACGTCTGTAGTTAAGGGTTAAATAATTAATTTTTCTCCTCTAGCCAATTTTGGGCATTTTTTCTGTGTATATATGGGTGATTGCACACAGACCAGTTGTGTGTGCAAGCACTTATATATATAAAAAAGCCCACTGATGAGTCCCCTTCAGGCGAGGGACGAAAAACGTTTATGGGCGTTGCCTGTAAATACAATTCCCGGAAGTAACTAAGCCAGATTTTCCAAAAGGAATTCCAGATGAATTGACGGAGGAGAAATGTACTCTACAGAATGAAAATATTTGTGAAAAATATGAAGTGCCAACGACAACGAAAAGAAAACTGGAACATGCAGAAAAACATGCCTCCAGAAGAGGCATCAAAAATGGTATGCAAATCAAACACAACAGTTGCCATTTCGCCTCGTACGCCACTGGCAACCTGCAGTTATAATTGCCCGGTAGCTACAACGAGTTTCAGTCCAGTAACATTAAAGGAAGATCCGGCATTAAATTCCGTTAAAAAAATCTATAATTTCTCGCAGAAATCTGCTTACCCTTAATAGAGAAAAAAGAATCAAAACAAAAGATATTTATACAAAACAAATTTAATATTTTCGAATTGAATTTGCAAATAATAATATTTATTCTTTGGTTTGAATACAATGAAAAACAGCATGTAACTTTGATGTAAAAATATTGCATTTTGGGAGATTTATTTATCTATCTATAAATTATTTCTTTATTATTTCTTTATTATTCTTTATTATTCAGTATATTCATCCCTATTATCTGGAAAAAAAAGTTTCATTCTTACTAAATAATTTAATTCATTCTATAAACATTCAATAATATGCATTCTTATTTTTTCAAGATATTTTTTTATCGACGTAAAGATACGAAAAATAAAGAATTACATCTGAACATCCAAGATGTAATTTATTCAAGAACTTATTATGCTATTTAATACTAACCGTAAACTTTTAGTGAAATTTAAACAAAAGACAGTATAATATATAATTTAAAAAAAGGCTTTTTTAATTGTATTTTAATTACAAAAAATACTTCATTAATAATTAAATAATAAGTAAATTAAATTAAAAATTCAAGTTTTACAATATAAATTAAATTAAATTCATTAATAATTAAATAATAAGTAAATTAAATTAAAAATTCAAGTTTTACAATATAAATTAAATTAAATTCATTAATAATTAAATAATAAGTAAATTAAATTAAAAATTCAAGTTTTACAATAAATTAAAATTAAATTAAATTTGTAAATTCGTACATTCTAATTATCATCCAAGATGATGACCTGGTCGTCAACATAAACGGGTGGAAAATACTGTGAGGGAGGGGCACCACAGTCTGAGGCACTGGCGGAGGGGGTGCCACTTCTGCGGGCACTTGCTGCTGTCTATAACACTGTGGCGGAGGGGGTGTCACTTCTGCTGGCACTTGACGCCTATTAACAAACCTTACAGGCGGGAAACACTGTTGGCACTGCGGTCCGCATTGTATGGGTATCTGAGACACCTGTAGTACCTCGCGCAAATTTGGTTCCCTATAAAATAAACATAATTTAATAAAATTAATTCGCGTAATAAATAAAATTACCTCCGCGTCCAAAGTAAGCCAGCACCGTCTCCACCACCAACAACGTCTCCTCCGCGTCCACCTCCGCGACCGCTTCGGCGAGCGCCTCTGCCGCCTCGATCCACCACCCGGACTCAGCCAACTCTTCCATTTCGCATAATATATATGTGTACTTCCATCTGAAATTAGAATCATTACATTACAATTGATTTTAATTACAATTAAGTACATTGATTTAAGTAAGTACTAATTTAGAAAATTATGTATTTAGTTAACTTCATCATTAACTAAATACATAATTTTCTAAATTAAAATAACTCACCCTTAATAATAATAAAATAAATTTCGTGGGACCAAATCAACCAAGCCTAGACAAATTTTTATCTTAAAATAATGGTACCATTGTTTCGAAGACAATTTTAAAAAATTCGCCGCAAAAATATATTGCGCCCAAAAGAATTCACAATAGATTAATATTTAAGTTTAAGTTTAATATTTCAATAAGAAAATAATAGAGTTATTTTCTGAAAACCACAAAGCTTCAATTATTAATAAATTATTGATTAAAGCAATTATATTAATTTTAATAAATAATTTATTTTTTTAATAAATTTTTTATTTTTATTTATTTATTTTTTTATTTATTTAAAGCTTAAATTCAAATTATTAATACAAATTAAATTATTATATAACTACTATATATTCCCGTATAAAGCGAACGTTCCATACTTTCTTAATAACAAGGTATTTATATAACTTAATTATACATTTTACTAAGGAAAAAACTATTGAATAGAAAAAATAGTACTAAAAATGTTATATTGAATTTCTCTTATTTCACACCTATATCTCCAAAACTACAAGACATCTTCGGATATATACATATATCATCACGATCGGTGCAAGATTTTAAAAGAAAAAGCATTTTTAAAATAACAATACCTTGAACTTTTATTCATATTATTATGTCATAATATTATGTCATCGTTCCCGACATATGTCTAATTTAATATGATTTGATATGATAAAATTTAGCTTTTTTCAAATTAAATCTTATGCAGTATCGATTATTTATAAAATTGTATGCGTTAAGATGCCTAGTGTGTGTTGAGCAACAGAATAATAGATTGTAAGAGTGTAATAGATTGTAAATCGAATTCATGCTCATATCAATTTGCAACGCTGTGAGGTTCATGTCATTGATTGGTCGTGCTATGTTTTTCGTTCAAGCACGTGGTTCCATGTATCGTGGTTATGATTCACTTCGGGGGCGGGCTGAACGTCCGAACACGGCAAGGCGCCTCATGGGGCGAAGGGGACTGCGTCCTCGGGGGAGGACTGGTGCCAAAAAAATGGTCATTATAATAATTTATCAACCAAAACAGGGCCCCCCCTTGCCATATGGGATGCCATGCACGCCCAAAAAAAGGGGGTATCACACCAAAATCGGGGCCAGTCCACTCCTGTAGATACATACTTAAGACAGTCGACCTATATAATAATACAATTTCATAATATGAGTATATAACGCTAGGACAACACACACAAAACACAACAACTAACAATTATTTCGTTTTCTTCTCTTCCAATTTTTTCCTTTGCTTCTTCTCTAACCAGCAGCCTAGGTTATATGATGACCAGGGTCCCTGCTTCGGCTAAGGCCACGAATGAGGGCAGTCAGGTATACCCAACGGCCATCCGATCTAGAATCTTTCATAACTAAGTTTCAATCCTAAAATTTCCTAGTAGTGTAGAATAGAAAAACACTAAAACCACACACACAAAAAACGCCAACCCATTCACACTACACCCCCCTCCCCATAATCCACACCAAAATAAAAATCACGAACAAATAATTAACAAAAAGATAACAACAATGAAACTAATGATAAAAATAAAGATAACAATGAAACTAATAATAAAAAATAAAAATAAAAATAATAATTATTTAGTAAGTGACCCTTTTTAATTGCTAGAAAGCCCCCAGAACTGCCATTTTTCAGGGTTTGAGATCGACCCTCTCCTATATAAAAAATACGCATCACCCATATTTATGGGTATGCAATAGAGGTGAACACATCAGTTAGTATGTGTTCAACTCTCGTCGCGTGTGGTCGCTGTCTTCCTGAGGAATGGTAAGTGGTTTTTAATTTTTCTCCTATTTATTTTATATTATATTATATCATTATATATTATATTATATTATTATCATCTAACAATTATTATATTATTATCATCTAATAATTATTATATTAATTAATTATTATTTAATATAATACTCATTAATGTTTGTCGCCTTTTGAGGCAATTTTAAAGAATTAATTTTCTCCTTTAGCCATTATTGGCCATTTTTCTGTGTATGTATGGGTGATTGCACACATACTAGTTATGTTTGTAAGCGCTTATATATACAAAAAGCCCACTGATGAGTCCCTTTCAGGCCAGGGACGAAAAACGTTTCTGGGCGTTGCCTGTAAAGTAGTTTTAGGCAAAAAGGCTTCTTACAATTGTTATGGGAGTATCTTTTTATTGACACTTCTATAACAATTTTTTGCTTGCTTTTTCGGTTTTTGTTTGTTTTTGTGTTTTTTGTGTCAATGTTTCTCATTTTTGTTTTGTTTTTGATTTCTTAACTAATTCTTATATATATCGTATACCTTACGTATACCTTATCTATATACTTTTATATATATTATTTGTTTATATTATATAATTATGGGAAATAGCGCTAGGTTTCCAACATAGGGAAATTTGGAAGTGGGGTAATTCATTAGGTAGTGTATTGAGTAGTTTCACCGCACAATAACAATAATAGTAATGATGACAACAATATTAAACAATATATGATAATAATAATTTATTTATTAAACTAAAAATAATAACAATAATAGTAATGATAATAAACACAATAATAATAATCCCACCACAACATACACAAAAAACAGGGCAATGAGACGATCGCTTCACCTCACGAACCAAACACAATACGAACATAAAACCAGTCATCACTTAAGAGAAATAAAAACCAGGAAACCGCCTCCCCCCACCGTACATATGTGAGTACCAAACACCATGTGGTACATGGAATTGTCATGCCCTACTGTGTTGTTCAATCACCAATTTTTATGAATGAAATTTTATTTTCTAGTTTACGTGTTCATCGGATGAAAAGCCATTGATAAGCTGTTCATTGCTGTGTGGTCAATTGACGTCATGCCGTAATGACGTCACTGAAACCGATATTCTTGCATTGAACTTTAATCAATTAACATGTTTCTCTAAAGCATAAAGAAGAAGATAAACAACATGTCATCATGAAATAATTTTGAAAATATACAATATATGGAATTATTATTTATAATAATTCCTGGATCCGAATAAATCGAGCCACCCATCAGGACCACAGCGACCACAACGATATCCACAGCCACTTTTTATTCTTTAACACTTTCACTTTATACACCCTCTCTTCCTTCCCCGATATATGTACCTATATAATATCTGTCTATGTATCTGTATATCATTTGTTCATCTAGTCATTTATTTTAATTTTTATTTCTTTGTTCATTGAAAAGTTTGCTATAAATTCTCTCTGTTGTGCTGATTTATTGATGATTTATGATAAAATTCGTGTTTGTAAGAAGATTTAGAAAAAGAATAAACAATAAATAATGATACCCAAAAAAATCGTCTATCATTTATATTTCTGAACTTATACAAACAAACAATTTATCAACGATTTACATACTTTTACGATTTCTTGAGAGTTATTATTTCGGTGACTTTTCTGTGATTCTTTTTTGTGATTCAATCTGAGAAAGAAATTACAAATTATTTTCGGATTTACTGCGGAATGTTGGTGCTTTTGTAATTTCGTATGATCTCAGTAACTAAAAAATACACACACAAATAAATAAACGAAGAATATAGTGTAAAGTATAAGAAAAAATAAGCAGCAGGTTCTTCGAAAAATCGACCAAGAAACAACAACAAAAAACGAAACTAGCAAAATACTAAGAAATCCGAAAAAGAGAAATAAAAACCAGGAAACCGCCTCCCCCCACCGAAATAAAGCAAGAAAAAACACAAAAGAAAATATCCAATAAAACTAAAAGGAAGGAGGAAAAAAATGTCAAAGAGCAATCGAATTTTACGTAAAAAAATTACTCCAAATGTCAGTTTTTGGCACCATGGGAGGTTTCTTTATCTTCTTCTGCTTCCCATTCGTCTTCCTCTTTTTCTTATTCTCCTTCAAACCAATCATTCCAACAACTGCTAACTTCAAGTGGCGTTGAAGGGGAATGAGACGGGGTTTAATAGAACCCTCTTAAAGGACCCACATTCCCCAAACCGATTTTGTTTTTATCCCCGTCCCTTAAACACTCTACGAACCCCCTCTTCAGCTACAGTTTCGCCTCTCTGCCTCTCTCTCTCTCTCTCTCTCTCTCTCCTGCTGGTTTTGACACTCTTCTTTGCCACTCCACATTTGAGTGGCCAAACTTGTTGGTTGTTTCAAAAAAATGTTTTCCTTCTTCAATTGAGTAGCAGAAAACTTAAATTAAACACGATTCTTTTGTTGTTTATCTTTTTGTTTTCATTTTTTGGCTTCATTTGTTTTCTGTTCTGTGTTCTCTGTGGTTCTTTTTTGCTTCTTTACTGTTTCTGGGTGTGAAAAGTTTGTGGAATGAAGAAGACTTTAGAATAGGAAGTGGCACCATTATTAAGCCACTTCCGTTTAAATAGCAGACAGACTGTGATGGAATTTTTGGTTGGTCCGCTGAACGGCAAACATCACTTGGAATGGCTACGTCGTTGTTGTTCTTGTAGTTGCATAAAATGTCCTCCTTTTGCATGCCATTCAAATGGGTTATCGTGTTGGTATATCGTATAATGAACATAATATGTGGATGTATGTATATTTCTGTGCGTGTGTGAGCAATTTATGCACTCACAACTGCTTATGTATGCGTTACCCTTTGACCTCTTCTGTTCGCTGCTGTCAGTTGTGCCCTTTTCACTTGTAACCTGCTCCTTTCTACTTCCTGGACTTCTCGACCTCTCTTGTATTTTTTTCATTTAAAAGGTTTTTACATTAAATTGCTGGCTTGCTCTAACGACGCTCTTTTGCACTTTTTCAACATTGTAAAATATGGTAAAAAGTTTTCACCTAAATTACACAAACACACACACACGCACTCACTGCACCATGTCTTTTGACACTTTCGCTGGTGGACGACGAACGTGTTAAAATAAATAAATTTACTAAAGACCTTTAATAGTTTTAACAGGTTTTATAAAGTGAAGTGAAATAAGGTAACCGTGTCGAGTTATCAGGCGTAACAGAAGGCTTAAAGTAAGAGATAGAACCCATTTCTTAGGTTCAACAACCTCTAAATCTGCAATATCATTCACACCCACATAGGATCAACACGCGAATTAGTAGATTTTGTATGAACTTTGTTTCTTTGCATACCACACAAGGCGATATTTGTCGGCGATTCTCAAACAAGCTACGTGGTCAAAGCATCAGTTGATAAACTTTTGCACATGCACTGAAACAACCGCAACTGTCAAAGACTACCGCATCTAAAGCGAAGACTCGAACCAGATGCATTGGTACGAGCTAAAAAATAATATCTCTCATACCACACGATGAACACGAAAAGATTTCTATCTTTTAAATGGAAAATATTTTTAAAAACAATTCTGTAAATCCTACTGAATTAAAAAAATAAAATAAAATCAAAATATACACATGGTAATATACACTTAGTGCTTAAGGGGAATAAAATTATTAGCTTGTAAAAATACATGGTTTGTGTTATTAAGTGGGGGCTGGCATGGGGTAAGAAAGTAAAAACAACTAGCCCTAGCCTTTACCACATATGCGAATCACCCTGTACATCAGTAGTTTCTGCATATTGTATCTGCAGAAAACACTCGATTTCTGATTCTACTTAAATGTTTATTTTTCCAAGTTTATTGTTACTAGTTATGGATGTCTGTTTTTAAGAATATCCCATAACAGACGCAGCCTGTTTTTTTTTCAAAATTTTAAAAAATGGAGATTTAGCGACATCTTACACATTTATTTGTATTTATAAAATATTCCATTAAATTTCTTCAGTTTCAGCTTCTAAATAACACAAATAAACAAATAAAATAAATGAATGAAATACAATAAATAGACTATAAAAAATTTTAAGAAAAACTCAAAATCATTGGGTAATATTTTTAAAAATGTTTCTGTATTTATTTTAAGGATACACACTCATATATAATATACTCTTTAATCATATTCATAGTTTTTGTTGTTTTCTTTGTTTTAATGTAATCCAATAATGTCTTGAAAAGCATTTCAAACATCTAATATATATATATATATATCTTTTCTCAATATAATATATTGGCATATACTATACATATACATACGTGTCTATATATTTTATGTATAGGTATATGCATTTTGTATGTACAGTATTTTGTTTTTATTTCTTTTTTATATCGTGTATTTATTCCTTGTTTCTTTTCACGAATTCTTCCTAAAAGAATTTTCATGCCAATTCAATCAATTCTTATAATTAATAATATACGTTTTAATAGCTTATGTTAGTCAACTGATTATTAACCATATATAATATGTATATATAAATAAAAATGTAATTTCAACAATAAAAAATGTGATTAATTAAATTGTTTAAATTTCATTCAATGCCAACAAATTCATACATTTATTTATTTATATATAATGTTAATCTTTTACGTCCATATTATTTCAATGTAACAAACACTTAATTTTTAATTGTAACTTAATACTAATTCAATTATAATTAAATACGACTTCATTGTATAAAAGAAAAACCATGCTAATAAAATTTCAATTGTTCAACATTGCATAAAAATAATTGTAAAAAAAGTTCAGTAAAAGTAATATTTATTATTATTTAATAAACACAAATTACAAAAAATACTGATAAATTATTTTGTTAATTTTTTTCTTTTTTATTTTCATTTCATTCACATGCTGCTATCTCGCCCTCACCCGCTGCTGCTTGTATTTTATTTGAATATTTTTTTTGTAATATGTTTTTACTCAATTTTCTTAAGTTTTCTTTTAATTCAAGTTTTGTTTTTAATTTTTGATGAACGATAATTAAAATAACAACACAGCTAATATTTGATTTTAAACTAACTTAATAAATATAAATATAAGCTGAACAAATGTTTGCTTTTCTCTTATTAATTATTATTATTATATTATATTATATCGCTTTTGTTTTATATATAAATGTATATTTCTTTGATCGTTGTTCCGGGTTATTTTCTTGGGTTCGTAGTTCCTTTTTGCTTTCTTTTTATTATATGCTTTAATTTGTATTTATTATTTCATTTATTCATTATTTTACTTTTCATTTATTATTAATTTTATTTAGTCTATTTTATTTTTATTTTAATTTACTTTTTTGTAATATTTATCGTTATTTTGTTCTCCTTTTTCGTGTTAATTTCGTTGTTGTTATTGTTTTGTTCTTTATTACACCGTTATTTCAACTTTTAAAACTAAAATGCATTATTTTATATAATATTTTTCTATTTCATTTATTTTGACTAGAAAATATAAAAGAAAAGGAATGAAAACAAAATTATAAAAGAGAACAATGAGAGAAATTAAAATAACATTGTTTTTATAACCAAGTATTAATACATTTAAAAATGTTTTTCTTTTAATTATACATTTGTTTACATACTTTTTTTCATTATTATTCATGAGATCAACATTTTTTATTTCATTTCATAGAAAATGTGCAGAAATTAAAAACGAAAATATGCTCGTTATGGCTCTTATGTTTATATATATAGTACATACACAATTACAATAGTACAGTTACGCTCGGCCATCGGCTTGTTTCTTTTTGAATTAAATAACTAATTTTTAAATAATTAAATAATAAATTTAAATTGAATTAAATAATTCAAAAAGAAACCATGCGATGGCCCACTCTTTAGTTTCTTTTCGATTTAAATTAGTGATTAATTTAATTATGAAACAGTTAACAAAAACGAAGATATAAAGAGAAAAATATATAAAAAAGATATATAAAAAGAAGATATAAAGAGAAAAAAGAAACTTATTATTGAAAAATATTGAACTTATGCTTAAATAACAAAAGAGCTGAAAACAAAGGTATTTACTGACTATACTAAATCAGTATAATATATTCATATATAGCAAAAAAAAAATACAAAAAAAAAAAAAAAAGAACCGTAAAAGCAACGCAAAGTAACAACAATAACAACAACAAAAATAAACTACATTTTATGTTGTAAATGAAATTAAATAATTTCAATTTAATTTTAAAAGAAATTATAATCTACATACATCTTTATTTTTGTACTTTTTATATTCATATTTTTTATAATTTATATTTGATTCATTTATTTTTCATATTATTATACATTATTTTATATTTTATTATAATATATTTTATTACTATATATTTTAATATTATATGTTATTATTAATATGCATTTCTTCATTTTTATATTTCCTTACTTTATTATTTAGTTTGCTTTGATTTTTTTATATTTTTCTGATATTTTCATCGTAGTCAACAAACTCTTTAAACAGAACGATTATAATAAGATTATAATAATTTCTCTAACAAGCTCAAGCTATATAATCAACATAATGATAATAATAAAAAACAAGAACAATTTTTTAATCTAAGAAAAAAAACTTTTCTATCGCATTCACTTTATTTTCGCTAATAAATCTTTAAAAAACTGTTTTAAACAAATGTTTTCCTGAACTAAGCAACAAGCAGAAAAAAAAACAAATAAAAATTAAAATACTTTACACAAAATCCATTCTTAAAGTTTTTACTTCAAACATCAACAAAAATTAAAAACTACTGAAAAAAATAGTAAATCAAGAAACCGTATAAAATTATTAATAATTCAATCAATAATAATAATAAAAAATAACCATAAAAATAATAATAATTATTAAATGTGAATAAAATGTATTAATTTATTATAATTAATATTTATATTAGGATACCTAGTTAATAATCATAATCATAATAATAATAATTTATTTAAATCAGTCCATGGTTGTTTTTACTTTTATTTTATTAGTTAGTTTTTTTTCTTTAATTCAATTATATTTTAATTAATAAATAAATAAATCTTTTAAAATAAATTTACGTTTGCATCTTTAATTTTATTTGGATTTTAATGTATTTTTATTCAATATTTACTTTTTACTTTTAGATTTAAGTTAAGTATAAATAGAGAGAAACTTTGATGTTTTTAAATTAATTAAATTTTTACGAAAGTTTTAATTAAATTTATTGGAAGCAAATCTCATAACAACCATATTTAATTAAATTTAATTAATTACAGAACAATTTCAGTTATGAAATTAAATCAATTTAAAAAATAATTAAAAAATAAATGAAATTATTTCTGTTTATTAAATAAACTATTTAATTAATCTTTTTTTTATAGTTTTGTGAATAATTTCATTTGATTAATTCATTATTTTAATTATTTCAATTTATTGAAATCTTCAAATAGTAATTTTATCAAATGTTAATCTTAAGTTTGACTTTAATTTAATTTTTATGAAATAATTTAATTTAATTTTAATGAAATTATTTCCGAAACTTAGTTTCATTAAAAATTCTTGATTTTATTATATTAATTGTTAAATGAAGTAATAATTTTAATAAACAATTAATTCAATAATTAGTTACGATGTTATCAGGTTGTTCTTTTTTAACAGTTTTATTCGTTGTTAGTTAATTTAAATTGTTTGTTTCTTTAAATTTTATCTTTATTTTTGTTTTTTAATTTCAAAGCACCTTTTATCGAACCTCAAATTTTAATTCCTTTTTTTTATTAAATTAATTTAATTTAATTGTAAATCTAATTATAATTTTACATTTTACATAGATTACATGGTATACATTACATATATTTATATATTTATTAATAATTTAACTGTTTTTTCTTTATAATTTAATATAAACTAATAAATTATATAAAATTTAGCAAGCGGCAGCAACATCATTAATCATGAGTTTGCTTTTTCTCTTGGAGTTTTATTGCCTCCCTCTTTTTCTCTCACCTTCTCGTCTCTTCTCTTTGGGTTTCCTTCTTCACTTTCACTTGCTATCACTCTCCGGTTTTTCAGTATCATTTCTAATTTCAACTCAACTTCAGTAGAATATTTCGTATGTTGTGGTTATTGATGCTGTTCTTATCGTTCTTCTTTCCGTTACGTTGTTTTGAAATTTTCCTTCCAATCGACCGCCTTTAACCCTTTTCTTGTTATTCTTTCCTTTGTATTTGTCCCTCATACTTTCCTTTCATCACTCTCTCTCTCTCTCTCTCTCTCTCTCTCTCTCCCTCTCTTCGATCTTTCTCTTTCTTTTGCTGTCGTCTTGAGCAGTCTTCTTCGGCGGGTGTTTATTTTTTTGTTGCTCTTATTGTTCAGTAATGTATTCTTCGTGATAACATTAGTGTTCTCTTCTATACGTTTGTTCATTGTATTGTTCATTGTTGTTCAGGTTGCACTTTCATAACAATTTAAACTCCAACAAATCCGTAGACCTCAAGGACACGAATTTCAAAATCCCCCGACGCACAGAGAGGCGGATTATTGAAAGTTTTACAGCTGTCCGTCTTCCCGAACCGAATATTTTCATCCATCCAAATTGCTTGACCTTCACTGTAATTAAAATTGGAGAACATATTTTATTTGTTGTGGAAAGAAAGAGAAAGATTAGACGAAGATATTAGATAAAATACGGGTAGGATTGATAACCAAAAGAAGGGAATCCTTCGTAATATTTACCCGCCACCAATTGTGATCATTTTTGAATCCGCTGCCATAAAAAGCTCCGACGAATGTCCCAAATCTTTCTCGTTCTCAATGCCCACCCATGGATATCTGGCCCGCTCCGGGTAGAGAGAGAACAGGAACGTCTCGCCCGTGCCAAAGTAGGCCTGCCGCTGGCCCTTGTCATCTTTGACATTGCGCTCAAACCAACGGGTCGAACAATAAGCGCCAAAAACCTACAAAACGGGAAAGACAAAGTGATGTAAATAAAAATAGAGAGATAAGATATAGACACAAAGAGACTCAAAAATGGAAAGATAATTTAGTATACAAAAGTTAACCAACGTGATAATAAAACTCATAACTATAGTTACGAAAGTTTCAGGAGGTCTTATCGAGGAGATTATTGGTCTTTTATACAGGTTCTATAAAAGATCATATAGACTCATGGTGCTTTATTGCATACGGAGGTTCATGGAGCAAACTAAGTTTCTGTGGGCTCCCCAACCCCGTGGCACTGTACGGCCTCTGGTACAACCTCGTAGCTTCTCTTAATTGCCACACAAGAATTTTGCTACTTCCAAGGGTAGGTGACCTTCTTTTTCCTCTGGCTACTTAGAGATTGCCGTTCAATAAGTCTCTTATTATAGTCCCAGATGGGAAGGTCTGTCAGTCAGCAAGAAGCAGTTAGTCATGCGGAGCCTAGGTTAGTTAATCCTACTCCTAGAACTCAATCAAGGACTCTGGATAGATTTCATATCCCATTCCCATTTCAGTTATATTACCAATTAGCTAATTTCGAGGGCCCAGAAAATATTGTGACAGTAGGGACATTAACAGGTCAGGGTGTTTGACATGTCATCAGTTTTTAGGGATTGATATTAAATACAGCACCCTCCAGCGGAGTAACAGAGTAACAATGGCACTGGCTTTCCTTGTTAAAAATTTACCTCGTTGTTGCACGTTTTGATCATCATTAAAGTCGGCTCGTGTTGCTCCACACGAACGTAGAATGTGGTCAGCGAGCATCCGTGCTCTTCGGTGGTGTAGAGCAGCACCGGTTGGTACATCGTTATTCTCACCGGCAGCCATGACCAGAGTGTAAAGAGCTGGAATGATCAGAACAAAGAAGAAGAAGACAAAGAACAAGAAAATTTGTTATTAAAAAATCGACAAAATAAAAAAATGCACAGCCAAAATAACGAATAAATCACAATAACAACGACGATGAAGACGACAATAGTTTAGGGTTGGCCATCGGCTGGTTTCTTTTTGGTTTACTACATATTTAATTAAACTTTATTATTATATTATTAGTTTATTATTTAATTAAATTTAAACTCGTTAATTTTTGGGTAAATTCAATCCAATTACAATTAATTATTTCATTATTTTCAAATTAGCTATTTAAATAAAAAAGAAACCGGCCGATGGCCCACCCTTATAAATATTTTAATCTTAAGCTTAATAAAAACTTCTTTCTAGAGAAAGTATAGTAATCAAAACAATTTCAACGAATAACTATTTCATGCCAAGATTGCAACATGCATGAAGCCGTGATTGAACACAAAAACAACAACAAGCGGAAAAACATTTCTACAAACATTCAAAAAGTCGAGAACAATAAAAAAGCGAGAATTTTTGGTGCTAAAGAAGTAACTACAAATAGAAGAAAACGAAAAAAGACACTGAAGATGGCACAACGCCGAAACCGGTTTCTCCAAACCAAATTTGGCACGGAATCGTTCTAAAATACATAACTACAAATACATTTTTTTAAAATGACATAGAATACATTTTTAATTATTAAAAATATTTAAACTAAATCTATTGAAATTTTAACTCAATGCAAGCTAACGTGTGGAAAAAAGCAGATGCATAAATTTAAATAGTTTTTAAATGCTTTTTGAGTGATTTTGGAGTGGTTTTTGAGTACGATTGTGCATAATGTTTGAATGTAATTATTTTTGAAATTTAAAATCTGTATGCTCTAGATTTTTAATGATCTTTTAAAATATATTTCCACGTTTAGTATGTTATTTTTTGTATTGTTTAAAAATGTGTTCTTTAATTTTTATCTATTTTATGAAAGGTTTTGAATTTTAAGTTTTCAGATAATTTATGAATGTGTTTTGCATGAGTATGGTATTTAATGGTGTATATGAGCTTCCGGCCAGACCAAAGTTGTCACTGATTCTGACTTTTGTTTAACTTTTAAGTGCGTATATAATTCATAACTGGTTTTTTTCTCATATAGTATAGTATAGATGTTTGTGTTATTTTGTTATCTTGTTTCGGGAGTATAATCGTATTATTATTGAAATACATTGAAAACAAGGATAAACGAAAAGCCTTCTTAAAGGAATAATGTAATAATTCTGGTTACTTCATTTTGTTGATTTATTTTTAAACTCTTACAATTCTATTCTCACTGATGGCTTTGGCTAGCTTCTGAAAGCCCAAGAATTTGAAACTGAAATTCTAAAAATTGTAGAAATTATAAAAATGCATTAGAAAGAAAAATTATAAAAATTGTAATTCGACGAGAATTTTAGTGAAACAAAAATGTAACCGAACAGAGTTTTTAAAGAACGTATTTCCAAGTTTGCTTTAATTTAAACATTAAACAAATCCAAAAAAAGGAACAAATTGAAAAAAGTTTTGAAACTTTACTAAAAAACTGAGTAAACAACATTTTCATTTATTTAAAATAAAACATGGAAGCTTTAAATATTAGCAATTGCAACAAGAATATTAGAAAAAACATCTAGGGGGACTTATAAAAGTATTCAAAGGCTGTTCCTTACTATATTGAATATGAAATATTTGAAGACTTTTATTTTTCACAAAAATTATGGATGTTTAAAAATTTCCTAGAACTTTTTAAGTGTATTTTTTTCCTTTTTTCTTTTATTTTTCCATTTATTTCTTGAAATAAATTCTCTGTGTAAATGGGTGAAGTGTATTTTGTCAAAAAATGCAACTAAAAACCTTAAACAAGCTGTTCTTTTATTTTTCTATTTAATACTACAAAATATAGTAGTAAAAAAATATTAAAAAATAATTTAGAACTTGTGAGCTAATAAATTAATTTTTAAATTCACATATACTATTTCTATACTTTTAATTAATTTAAAACACTACTACTATCTATTTATTAAAATTGTGCAATGGAATGATTTTCAATTTTCAAAATTTGAGTGGCTCATTTTTAAAATATTCATTTAAATATTCACGAAAATCAGTTGGATAAAAATCACACTTACATCATCGTTGGGACAGACTTGACTTTTTAGATTATGTATTGGGTACACGCCCATCGCAATGGCTCGATGGCCGGGCGATTTTTCACCCTACGAGGTGGTGAGTTTGAGGTGAGCAGATTAGATTAGGCGATGAGAAAGGATGAAGAAAAGAAGTTGAAGTTGAGAGGAAAGAATTAAGAAGTGAATAAATAAATCGATGAATGAGTTAAGTAAATGAATAAAAAAGTTAACAAAGAATCATGAGTCAGAAATGAATCATCAATTGAAAATCAAATAAAATTAAGATGACAAAAATTATAAAAAAAGCATAGTTCAAACATGAAAAATTGAATTTTTAATTCGGAAAAAATGCCATGAAAGAAGAAGAATGTGAATGTTTTATTAATTTTTTGTTTGTTTTGGTATTTTTGCCAGAGTCAATAAAAGTTGGAAGCAGCAATAAGAAAAGAGAGAAGAAGAAGGAAAAGAAACAAGCCAAAAAATACTGTTGATTAGACTTGGTAATTGTTTTGTTTTTCTTTTTTATCATTAAAAAGCTAAAAAAGAGTATTTACAACGAGTCAAACACATACCATACATATGTATTCTTATATATAAATACATATGTACTCGCATATAAAGAAATTTCACGAGGGACAATACATGTAACAATGAGTAACTGTAGATTCAATGCAAATCAATACTTTTTTATATGCTTTCTGGTTCCGTTTTTTAAGAGGATCCCTCTGCTGACGCAAGCCGAACAGCAGCAACTTCCCCCTCGCACACACATACATACAAATGTAGACAACGAACAACGAAAAAGCGGAATGGAAACATTTTTTAGGCAGTACATGAAAAGAGGACACGCAGTCTCACGCAGCCATGAAGTCTTTGTATTGTTCGTCAATCGTAGTCGTTGTTACTCATTGTTTCATGAAACCTCTTATAAACAATTCATACTCATCGTTCTTCGTTTATTGAGAAAAAATAAATAAATTTTTAAATTTGTTGATTGTATATAAATTATTTTTTTCCATAAATAACACACCAATATTAAAATAAAAACAGAAAAAGAAAAACCACTATCAACACAACACCTTTTAAGTCTGTGTGAGGGGGAAAAATGCAACAAAAAAATATTCCCTATGAAGAAAATAAAATCTCAATTTCTTCTAAATTTTGGCAAGACAAGGTTATGATTAAAAGAATGTATTAGGTAGAAAATTACACCACAAGAACAGCAGGAAGCGGTTAGGCAATCAGGCAGGCAGGCAGGCGGGCGGGCAGGCGTTCGGTCGGGTGGTCGGTTGATTTTGGTTTTGTTTATATTTGTTAATTTTGGGCCATTAACGTCGTTTCTAAATGTATCAAAAAATGGTTCCGTTTTCAGTTCCAGTTAAAACATTCACGGAAGTCAGAAAGAAACAACAACAAAAAATTGTGGTGGTACATCGTTAAAAAGGGTTCTCTTTTCAATTTCAAGAACAGAAAACATAAAAACAAAACAACCAAAAACAAAACAGGAAACAAAAGCAAAACTTTCACAATAAAAACAACATCATTCATAGAATTAGCATAGAATTTAAATGGGCCCCATACCAAACTGCGACAGGTCTCGGTGTGCGCCCGCTGAGTGGTTGGAAGGAACAGAACAATCGGAAAAATATAAAAAAATATATATTATCATTATTATTATTCTAATTTTTATTATTTTTGTTATTATTCTTATTCTGATTATTGTTTGTTATTATTATCTTTGTTATTATCTTAATTATTATATTTGTTATTATTATTTTTATTAGTACTCTTATTATTATTAGTACTCTTATTATTATTATTACTATTATTACTATTATTAATATTATTAATAATTAATAATTATTAATATAATTATTATTAATTGAAATTCAATTCAAAATGTGGTTAAAAATTTCAAAAAAAGAAAGCCAAAGAAAAAGGAACAAAGTTCAATTTAAAGATTTCTTTACATTCAAGGAAATATATATTACTTCTTAATTAATTAGTTTATTTCTTAAATTAATTTTACTAATGGGTTAGTTACCTATAGTGTCGTGTAGAGAAATTCTATACTTAAACACTAATATAATGCTCTAATAATAATATCCGAGGTTATCCAAGTAAAAACAAAGATAAGAAATAAAATCAAACATAAGAAAAAAGAGAGCCACTCCTGTAACTTCTATTTATCGTATTTTAATGGAGTACCTCCTTTAATACACCCTTGGTACTTCTATTTGACCTCACTCTCACTCTCTCTCTTTCTCTTTCTCTCCTTCTCTTTCTCTCTCGCAGTTTCACTCAGTCACCCTTCCCCACCCTCACTTTTACTCACCTCTCGGATGGTCAGCGTGTGTGACATCATCTGAATGTTGACTTGCGATTGACTCGTCGGAAGATTATCGCTGGAACGCGACTTCACAAGTTGCTTAGAGCCGCTGCTGAGCATTGAGCGACTTTTAAGCAACATTTCAGTCTTGAGGAATATTCTAGAGATATACGTGGAACTGCAACAACAACAATAACAATGAGAAACCAAATAATTATCATATTATAATGCACATATATAGTACATAAGAAGTACTTATAGATAAATAATGACAAAAATAATCAAAATGAGATCAATAGTTTGAATTTGTTAGTGTGTATTTATACAAAGAACAAAAATCAATCAATGACTGGATCACTCCATGACCCATTTTCTGAATAATCTTATTCGAAAGATCTGGTTAATTAATAATCTGTGATCATTTATAGTATGGACCAAGTATTCATAAAATAACCTCCATCATAGATGGACTCGGTTTATTAATATTCCTCGATCACGGATTCCCGATTCAAAGACCATCGTTTTTAACCATCTTTCCTCTTCGTCCCCGGTTACCTTTCCTGACCCGGAAGAAAGTTATTGGGCTCAAAAACCATTGGTTAACAAAGGACTTTGAACATTGAAATTTATTTTCTTATGATTTAATCTATTGACTTAGATAAGATTAAACGCACTTTTAGAGTTTACTTTATTGTTGCTTGTTGTTTTTTTTTTCATTTTTCTTATTTTCAACTTACCTAAGTCCCCTAATACTAAAAGCGGCATGGAGTAGCTTCGCCGGTGTCACTGGTAACTTTTTACAGAACTTAATCAGTGCGCTTCCGATGTCGTTTTTAATGTTATCCGGACTCCATTCGTTGTTCGACTGACATTCCTTGTGGAACAGGTTGATGATGACAAGTGACACACGGTACAACACCTTAATGCCCTCATGAAAGTAACAGTCCATGATGCGCACCAGATGTTGGAAGGGTAGACCGGCCAAAATCCACCAACACCAGTCCATGAAGACACGTTCGAGCTTGACACCAGGACAAATACGTTGAAAATAGGTCACTGCGTTCTTCTAGAAATAATTCACATAAGCAATAGAATGTAGTTCAAAGAAAAGGAGAGCGTGAAATGTGCTGATAATCATGTCTTAGTTACCGTGTGTTTCTTTGCAATCTGCATCACCGTCTTCCAGGTCACTTCGTGTAGAAGTTTCGTCTGATTGATGAATACTTTGTCCTTGCTGCCCACCAAAGCGGCCAAACAGTGGTAAGCTTCTTCTTCTGCAAAGATTATTGAGGGAGAGAGAAGTTGAGAATTATCATTTTTTATATTAGAATTTTTAAAAAACTTGTCATTCAAATTATTACAACATTATACAACTTAAAACTACTTCCTCCAACCTCTTAAACAACGAGCTCTACCGAAATAAAATGGGGCCAATAGAGAAAACCCAGAAAAGGCTTCCCAACGATCATAAGAAGTCATCCTGATATCATTGGAAAAGTGAAAAGAACAAAAACAAAACAGGTGACCAGGGGACGGCCAAAATTCGCGATGAAGAAAGAAGAGGTTCTCAGAGAAAAGAGGAATTCAGAGAGATTCTTATACTCAAAGTTGTTTGTATCTGCATAATTAGATTTTAAGCAACACAGAAGGAATGCAAGAAGTCGACTTTTTAATTTGTAGTGACGCGCAAGACGCTAGTCAAGTAATAAAGAAGCCAACAGCAACATACTTAAATATTTATAACTACAATATTTTAAAGAAGAAAACGAAGAAGAAGAATACTTTGCAAAATTGTTGCTCTTTAATTAAGTATAGTGTTCTAATTACTATTGAATGTCATGAAGACAAGGAAATCCAATTAAATTCAGCACACGCTGACCTTAAAAAACTGTCTTTTGAAAAGAATCACAATTTCTGAAAAAAATATACGAAGAAAGAGCAGCATAATAAAATATAATTTATAAATGTTTTTATTTTAATAGATTTATAGACAGTTTTTTTGGATAATTTGTTAAATGTAAAACTTTGTTAAATGTATTTCAGTCTTCAGTTTATTTTTAACTTATTATTTATTCATATTAATTTTATGCCAGAAGCTGTTTACAAACAACATCTTAAAGATCTGAAGATTTTTTTTTCAAAAATCATTAGGGATGTCAGTAAATTTTTATGGTAGAAAATTCAAAATTCAGAAAAAGAAAATGAATATTTTTATATGTATGGAAAAAGTAAAATGTTTCTTCGTGGCTTCCTTTGTTTGTACGCATTCTTAAGACATATAAGAAATCCTACCAACAACATTATGATGCATCGCTAGTCAACTGCGATGACAACGACGACGAGTATGAAGCCACACTGGTACCAAGTGTTCAAAGATGGTCGCTCAAAGGTCAAGGTGATGCTTTCTCCGATATTCGCGGTGTGGTACATCATAAATTCGTTCCGAATGGACAAAGGATAAATAAAGACTATTATTCGGCCGTCTTGAGTGGTCTGCGTGAGATCATCGGCAAGAAACGATTGTGGAAACAGTTCGTGGATTCTGCTTGATGGGAACGCATCGAGCAAACAATATGAAGGAATTTAAAGTAAAAAACACCATAAATATCATCGATCAGCACCATATTCACCACATCTGAACTTTGTGACTTTTTCCCTTTCCCAAAACTGAAATTTCCGTTCCGGGGTACCACTTTGAGTTCATTGAAGCCATAAAACAAAATTCACTGGCATCCTTGAACGCAATACCGGAAAACGCATATAAAACATGTTCCATAAAATGGAGAAAACGTTGGAAAATATGTATTGCATCTGGCGGGGAGTACTGTAAAGATGACAGTAAAAATTTTATGATTATAGTAAACAAGAATTGTGTGTTTTATTGACAAATACCGCGTAGAAATTTGATAGAATTAATACCTATATTTCTTTCGAAATAACTAAATGGTGTTTAGACACTTCTCCTCTCTCCACTTCTCCTCCCTCCCTCTCTATTTCTCTCCAGTACTTCTCTTCACCCTATATTTCTCCCTCTTTCTCTCTATATCGTCAAAGGTCGAAATCAAAGCAATGACTGCAGATCGGTTTTCATCGGTTTTATTCTGTTTTCATCGGGTTTATTCGGGTTTATTCGGTTTTCATCGGTTTTATTCTGTTTCCATACTGAGTACATATTTAATATAATGATTATATTTTTAATCTTTACTATTTTAAATGACTCCGTTATTAATTACAGACTGTGCAGAAAAGGTTATGAATAACAAGAGAATATAATAATAATAATAATAAAAAGTATTTTAATGTTATTACTGCTTAATTTTATTCTTCTTGTCATTTCCTATCCTTCTATAAATATAAGGATCGTCTTTGTTTCAGTTACTTTTGTATTGCAAAAGAAAAAGAAACAAGAACTGTAAAACTGATTACATTTCTACATTAACGACTGAAAAATAACGAAAACAAGCAAGAAGAATTCGCGTCAAGGGAAAGAAACAACAAGCGTCTGGTCGTTTGATCGCCGATTAACAGACAGCAGCAACATTTGACCTCCATTTTTACTTCGTATTTTATTTGCATGTTTCTGAATTGTAATTAAACAAAAACAACAACAATTAATGTCATTTTGTCAAGACAAGAAAAACAACAGAGAAAAGCAAAGCGGAGCAACACAATAGCAACTGAAAAGTCAACGAAAGGATAACATCAACATAAATGACAAAAACAACTGTTAAAAGAATGAAATTTGCTAAAGAAAAACTACATAACTTAATGTTTGTTGGATGAGACATCGTTTAATTCAACAATTTCATTTCTAAAGTTGATTTTCATGTCATTAATCAGCTTTACTTTTCAAATAACCCCAAAGAAAAAAGTACAATGGGGTCAAATTACACGAACGTGGCCAATTCACATCACCATTCCTTGTAATTAATGGACCATTGAATTTCGAACCATGTTCTAACAAGCAATCCGCGAAATTTCTGCATTGCAAATGGTCACGTTCTCTCAATTCTTGTGTTAAATACATTTTGAAAGCATGCAAATGCTTATACAAAATTCGCCACAAACTGCTATAAGAAATGCTCAAATCTTGAGATGGACGTGGATTTGAAGTTTATGGGTCATTAGCAACACTTTCACGGACAGCATCAATGTTTTCATTCGACCGAAGTGCTTTGGTCTGCCGAACTTTGGTTTATCATAAACGGATCCAGTTTCACCAAATTTTTTAACAAAACTTGGACGATTATGTATGCTAAAAATGCACGTAATTTACGATGGGTGTTTTTTATTGATCACTGATGTTCAAAATAAATTTTAATAACTTGAATACGCTCTGCAATCGAATGGTCCATGCCACACTAACCCTCTTGAGCACGGCATCACTCGCGCTGATTGGCTGGCCCATGTCACATGCCCCGAATCCACCAATCAGCGCGAGTGATGCCGTCCTCAAGAGGTTTAGCCTGACATCGACCTATGCAAACAGTTAATTGTCTATCATTGTAGATTATAAATAAAAGGAAGTGCCAAGCATGGCCTTTTCTGATATACTCATTCCACATCCTGAAGGTACTATTGGACAACCCTTTACTTTAATTTTTTAATACTAATTATTATTTTAATAATAACACTTAACCTCACGATACCACAAGATTAACATCCTCGTCTTATCTGTCTCAGACAACTTAAACTAGGAAATCTTGTCAATGTTCATCGACGCAAAAACATTTAACGATTAATAAAGTAAAATTGTACACGGAGTACAATAACAAAAACAACAACAACAACAACAATAGTAATAATACTCGACATCAAAAGAAGCCACAACACAATAATTGAGATGAAGAGCAACACAATGAGTGAAATTGATTTAATTAGATTATATATATTGTATCACGAACTCGCATTTAGTGTGTAAACAATCCGAACAGAGAGGGCAACGAAAATTAAAAAAAAAAGAGCAGAACCAACCCGGACCAGTTGAAAGTGGTTCTAATTAGAATGAACAGATTGCAGATAACGGAAATCAAGAAAGGAGCTGAACAGATGCTGAACGAACGAAGAAGCAAACAAGCGAGCGACTAAACGAACGAATAGGAACGATTACAATTACGATTACTAAAAATGAGTTAAAACTGAAAATTGTTAGTTTTTCTGATGATCAGTTTTTCATTTCAATTACCAAATTTATTTTTAGTTTCCACCGCTTACAAAAAAGTCATCGAAAGGGTGTTATTTTTGTTCTTATTTACATTTCAAAGATAGAATGTTAAAGAACCGTACAATGAAATCACGTTGCCACCTTTTAATAAGCTTTTAATATACTCGTATAACGATTACTTAAAAAACAATTAACATGTGATTTGTTTTAGTTTTACTATTGTACAACAAAGAGATAATATCAAAGAAAGAAAAAAAACAGAGGAAAACACAAAGAAAAATCAAACAACAAATAGAAAAGAAGACAAATATAGAAACTGCGAGAGAGAAATAGAGAGCTAGAGGTTTAAAAACTTTTTCCATCGGTTTGTTTGCCTCTCTGTATAAACAACGAGACGAAGGCGGGAGAGGAAAAATGTTTTTCTTTTGAATTCTGATATTTTTTAATGGTTTTTAAAACTATATTTAAAGCTCGTAAAAACCTATAATTAAATGATAAAAATAAAAAACCACAGATCATAAAAGGCAGTCATATATTTACAGAAGAACGAAGAGGATAAATTAGACTTTATTACAATGTAGTGTAAATAAAGTTGGCGTAAAAAATACTGCGAGTCGGTTGGGGGAAATAAAGTCAAACTCAAATGAACCAGCTGATAGTTGTTTTGATGATAATGAAAATGGACATTAATCTGATTTGTTTTTGTTTTCGTATTACTGCTCAGTAGAGGAATGAGTATCAAAGCATTTTGTACTCGTTCCTTGGTAAAAATGCAAACATTCATTTGATAAAAATTTCAGAGAATTACAAATTATTTGGGAAGAATAACCGATTATACGGTTTATGTGGAAAACTAATAATTATATAACAGTTTATAAAAGGTATGCCTGAGGATGAATTTCTCAATATACATACGTTTACATAACAGCACATGCCATATAGCGATAAATATAATATAAAACTGATATAACGTAACACTCAAGTACATCTCATAAAGTATGTATATCAGCAAATTTAGAATCTTCCCGGCCAACGGCGGCTTGTCTCCCGAATCGTTGTTGTTACTGTTCTTGGTGCGCATGTAAACAACTCGACTTTGTTGGTGACCTTTATTATCAATAATAATACATATATTAAATGCTGCTCTTATCGCCAAGTAACTCGACTTAAGTATTTCTAGCCTCAGGGTACCTCCATCCCTCTCCCCATCCCTCACCATATTTTCTCCCTTCAAAACCCACTAGAGTGCAATCACTTTTTATTGCTACTCTACAACTACTCTACTCTTTAGCTACAAAAACCTTATTAATAAAAATTGCGAAGTAGTAAAAAAGTGTTCAAAAAATTTTGAAAAATGGTTCAGTCGTACACTGAAAAAAATAGTTAAATGTACACAAATCCTTATTCTTCAAATATAACTATAATCAATAATAATTAACATGTTCAAATCTTTCAAAAATAGCATTCAAGAAAAATTACATATATGTGCATATATGACTCATGGACACACTGAATGGATACACTCAAATTGAAACTGCTAACATAAAGGGTGGGCCATCGGCTGGTTTCTTTTTGAATTACTTTTATAATTTTTAATAGATACGACATTTCAATATTGAATAATTTTTAAAGTTGAATTTTTACAGCAAGTTCAAAAAGAAACCAGCCAATGTCTATTAATATTAACATCATCCCAATCAGAATTTTAAGTATTTTCTCCTGAGTCATATCTGCTTTATACCTGTACTTAAATATATTGTATAAAAGTACATACAATATTTTGTATATAAAAGAATATTTATTCTAAAACATCATTTTTAAATAATATTATAAAAACACTGTATGCAATATCTTTTGAGACAGATTTTAATTTGTTTTTTAAAGAGATTTACGATTGAAAGATTGAACAACAAAGATTTCATATTAAATACAATAAATTACAATTAATACAGCTTAATTGAATTAATTAATTCTTTCATTGTAAGTTTTGACGATCGTTTTATTGTTGATTAGTGTGTTTTTTTATTCTTATATATTAACAAATTTTTATTAAATAAGCAGAAAATCCCGCTTAAAATTAAAAATGTATCGATTAATCGTTTTATTAAAAATTTTAACGAGTGAGTTAATTGTAATAATGAATGAATTTGCTCGATTTTTTATTTCTTATTGTTTCAATAACAGGAAATTTTATGATTAAATATAAAATTAATTAAGTTTGATATTTAAATTATTATTATATGATATTTAAATCATACATGAATCATAAAGAATATAATGCATATGAAACATAAAGAATAGATAAAAATATCTATCAGTACAATCGGAACGCTAATGAGACATATGTGAACGTGTTATTGTTTCTATATAAATACTAATGTGAATGTGATTTTATCTCAAGCCAGAAAAATTTAATTCTTTTGATAAACAATGAAATTTCTTCAACTTTTTTCTTTATCAAAGAAGACACAACTTATTTGAATTTTGTTAAATTTATTTTAAATTGTTCTTCTTCCTTAATGTATTAATTTTATATTTTTTCTAGAATTTTTTGTTATACATATGTATATTTTTTTAAAAAATTTTTCAGTACTTATTTTAATGCTCTTTTTAATATTTATTATTTTTTATTGTTTTTCTATTTTTAGGATTCTTTGTCATATTTTTTATTCCTTTTGCTTTCTTTTCTTCTCATATTCTTCTTACGTTCTCTCTAAAGATAACATAAATGATTTTTAAATTATTATACATTTTGTAACATTTTTACATTTTTGTTATATCATTATTGTTATATTCTTTATTCAATATTTGTTTCTTTATAGTATATTTTTTATTCTCTGTTTATAAATTTTGTTATATTTTTATATATTTTATAATTATAGACAGTTTTTTTGGCAATTTTGTTTTATATCTTGCCCCTAATTTTTTTATTACTATATTTTTCATATTTTTTATTGTTTTATATTGTTTTTAATACTGTTATTTCTTTCTTTATATTTTTTAATTCTTTTTCTTCTCTGATATATTTGTTTAAATATAACTTTTCACATTCTTTTTTTATATTCATTGTTAAATTAATTTTTGTATTATACATTTTTAATGTTTTGAATATTTTTATTTATTACTTCTTTAATAAAAACAAACTGAATTTTAAATAAAATTTAAAACACGTGTTCGGCATTTAAATTTATATACAAATTTTTATGATTCAGCCGTTGTTTTTGCGTTTTTTTTAAGATAATAATAAGCGAGCATTTTTATAAAAAAAATATAACAAAAATAATGTAATAATAAGAAATCAGAATTAAATGAGAATTGATTGAAGAATATTTATTAAATAACTGGAATTCATATTGAATTTATTTATCTATTTTATGGTTAATATTTTTTTGTTAAAGATGGAAACATTTTAAGCAATGATATGATATCAAATAACATGTTTTATTGTACAAAAATAAATTGAAAGAATGATAAAGAATCTATCATTCAACAGTACAGATAAAAAATGTGTTGTTCTTTTTTAACAATCCAGTTGATTATCGTGAAAAACAAATATGTATTTAAAGTACGAGTATCTACAAAAAACTTTCATCTTTCAATTCTAAATTTTCAGGCTTTAGAAACACGGAAACACTGTCAAAATAAAGACATAGCTACGAAACGCGTGATAAAGAGAGTAAACAAAACAGTATACCGATGAGATGCCACACCTCGGTGTTTAATAAACGCAATTGTGTTAAAAGAAAATAATTCTTAAATACGATAAATAAATGAGTCAAAAAGAATACACAGTTAAAATTACGTAAAACCGAATGAGTTCGAATATCGATCGCGTATTGAAATAACTTGAATGAAGATTTTGGTTTTAATTTCTAACTTTTTGATTATTATTCCGAAAAATCTATTATGAATTGTAATCGAAAAAACACTTACCGGACATGAAATGCAAAAGAATCGATGTGATCGGGTACAAAACTGGGCTATACGTTATATCGGGACAATCGTAGCCCAAAACGTTGACAATACGATCGGCTACGGCTCGGCCGGTTCGGGTCAAATGATAGGGCAAACAGTGACCGGCATCAACGAAGGCGGGCAACATAATCGGCTTCTCAGAGAGCTCCGTAGTACCAAAGACCTTAAAAGCAGTAGTTAAATTGTAAGAATGGAAAAATTATCGGAAGGTTTTTAAATCTATGTGCGATATCGATTAATTAATCAGCCAACCCTTAAATTTCAATCACCCACTTACTCACCTGATGTACCATCTCCCAGTAGAATCCATCCAACATGTTTTGTTTAATCTGATGCTGAGCACATAACATCGGCCAAAGTTGCGAACGAATGGGCGAGTTTATCGGCCACGAATTCTCACGAAGAATATTCTTAACTTCACGTTTCTTGCCCTGTTGAATGAGTTGCTGAATTTCTGTGAATGAACGCAGAGCGGGTTCTTTTCCTGAAAACACAACCAGAAACAGAAAATCAACCCAAGAATTTAAACTTTAAAAAAGAAACAATAAAAATTCGTCATATTTTAATATTTATCATAACATATCTTTTAAAACTATTTATTTGCAATAATAATTATATTTATAAAATAACTGAATAATTTTGATATGTAGAAGAAAACTATTAAGAGAGTTAAGATTAACAGAGACAGGCTGCATAGTTAATCGATCACCAGCCACCTGATCTACCGATCGGACGATGAAACGATCAGACGATCAACCAGCCAGAACATCAGCCAGTCTATTGATCAATTTCTCAGTCAATCACATCGAACAAATCAATGCAAGAGCCAAGATAGGCAGAATATGTACAGAAGATGGAAAAATAATCCCGGTTCTGACTTGAATTGGGAAGAATAAGAAATGATTGTGAACATCAGAACATATAATGACATGAATCGTTTCGTTAACCACGGAACATATTTGGCGGAAACAGATGAAGTTAAGATTGGCATTAAAGTTAACAAAGCACTTGACGTTGATGGCCTTTGATCTAAAACATGATCAGCTGAGCTTTGACTCCTATATTAACGTAATAAAACTGATTAACTTAAGTCTGCGACAAGCTGCAATACAATTCCGAAGGTGCTCAAACTGCTATTGTCGAATCAATATTTAAATAAAGGCACAAACCGACTTTGAGAATAAATGTCTGGAGGAGGTTGGTAAAGTTAATCACGAAAAACAGCTTGTAAATGCAATCATTATGGTTTCTAGCGTAATAAAGGCGTGAAAAATTACTTGGTGAGTTCGTTATAGAATAAACGAGAGTCTGCACAGGGAAGTGCATATATTGCAGCTCTATCGAGAGCAGACATCAGAATTATGGTGTGATTCCGTGACTACCTACCGTAATGAAGGATCCTTTAGTGTTCGACTGAAAGGTACCAATAAAGCTACTAGTACCCACGTAGTAGCTGAGGGTTCAAAGTTTGGCCCTCTAATGTTTTATTTCTACACTAATGAAGTGTCCCATACCATTTACTATGGCACAGCAAACATTTGAAACACTTTGACGAGAAATGAATAAACTTATGGACTTGAAGAAAAAATAAACCAGCCAGACGATAAACCAGTCAGTCGTTAAATTAATCGACCAACCCGTCCATCGATCAACACGTCTGCCGATGAACACATCAACCACATAATTAATCAGCCGAACAAAAATTATGATTAAATTAAATCTATTATGAAAACGAAATGTACAATTGATTTTTTTTTTGTTTTTAAAAATTTCTATTCTCCTCCCTCTTTTTATTTGTTTTCTTTTCCTTATAATTTTTTGGCATAATTCTGTCGAAATTTCATCATAAAAGATTCAGCAAAATATATTCGACTACAATGAATTTTAAGTAAATCTTCTCAATACGAAAATCTTATTTAATTTGTATGTCTTTACTTTTGTTCTGATCTTCTTATCAGTTTACTTTATTGTTTTCCTTTTGGGGCTAAATTTTTAAATAATATTTAATGGTTTTTAAATATTTTTTAATGGAGAGCTTGATATAAAAACGTCAAAATATATAAACAATCACTCAATCAAGATTGTTTCTTGTTTGTTTTTTTATTCACTTCATATTTTATCACTCTACACGATAATGTTTAAAAAGAACACTTCAAAAAACTGTAGACTAATGTTTGATATTATTTATTATGTTATTGCCGTTAGTTACTATTTTTATGTTATTTTATTATTGTTAAATTTGTCTCTTTTTTTTTTGTTTGTTCTTTCGGGGTTTTTTCTTAATTTTTGGCTTAATATTTCTTTCTGTTGAATAACCCTGTATTTTTAATGTTTTACTTTTACTTCTAAATGATTTTTTTATGTATATTTTGACACCTTTTTTGTAGGTGGCATCAATTTTTACTTGAGTTCAGTTGAGTGCGTTTTCTTAAAGCATGCATTATTAAGATTATGATTGCGATGATGATGACGATGATGATAGTGATGATGATGACGAATATGGTGGCGATGAAGATGATGATGATAACATTTAAAAAATTGATACGACTAATTATGACTTATGATCGATTATGTTCAATGCGTTTTTATTATTTTTGTTGTTGTTTTTTTGTTTGTTGTTTATTGATATCGTACAAAAGCTAATTTTGTTCAATTAGCCAGTGCTGTCTTTCCCTGTCTTTCCCTGTCTTTTCTTTTATTATTAAATCGTATTATAGACCACAAGTTGGTCAGTCGAAAATAATTTTTTTAATGAGAAAAGATTTGCTATTCCTTTTTTTTTCGTATAGTTTAACTGATAGCTTGTATGTTGGTAACCAATCAATCAATAATTAAAGCGCGAAAATCTATTTTTTTAGACCTTCAAAGGTAATGCATTTGAAAAAGTTGCATAATGAACTCTGTTGAAATATTCTCGGTTTAAAGAAACTATTGAAAGAAATGCTATTTTATGGAAATTCTGTTCCACAATTAAACAATTAAAAGTTATTTTAACAACCAAACAAATGAGGAGCTTAAAAATCAATACCGAAAAAAATTAATTGCTTTGATAAAACGGAAAAAAAATTGATAAAAAAAGTACCCAGTATTATAATATGACTATAATAAAAACTTATCTGCACCTACCTACATATAAACACACTTTCTTTATCATAACTTGAATAGCACAAAAATTCCGTAAATTTGTTTGTTTGTTTATTAATGTGCTTTGTTTTCTTTTTAATGAATAAATATAAAAATTAATAATAATATAATAAGTTAAGAATCGAAGTATGTAGTTATTTTGCTAAATCTTACAGTTTATTTAAAGAATGTGTGTGTTTTTATTGAGTTTCTCACATCATTGAATCGTATAAATAATATTTTCACAATTAATGAATCTTTGAATCTTTTTTTATAAAGAATAATAATGTAAGAATTCAGTTTTAATGCACCGTAAATTAAGTGCAAAACAATAACAACAAGAATTCATTTTATTTTATTTATTTATTGTTTGTATATTTATTTGTAAACAGATTGAAATGAATTAATTTCATTATAAGTATGTGTTTTATAGTTCATTGGGGAAAATATTAGTCTCTTATTTAAATTTATAGTTACACAGTTCAAAACAAGAACAACAACAGAGCAGACAAGAGACAGAAACTGTAAAAAACCAATCAACTTTTGTTTATAAACATATACAAACGGCTTGCAACAGTAATATTTTATTACTGCTACAGTTATTGTTGTTTTTGTGGTGCTGTTGTTTTTGTGCCTGCTGTTGTTGTTGCTATTATTGTGGTTAACGTCATTAATTATTATTTGTTTACAAATAATAACCAGTTTTTAGCTCAAAAGCGATTCATTATTAAAGCGAGAGCAATTTGCATGTAGCTTACAATTTTATTTATTGTTGTAGTTGTTGTTTCTTCACTGTTGCTTGAAACAATTTAAACTTTTAATATTACTATTATCTACAATTATTTTAATTGCAAAAAATAAATCAAAGCAGTTTTATAAAAACTTTGATATGGAAAAACAATATAAAGTATGGTATAGAATGGTCCATCGGCTGGTTTCTTTTTGAATTAATTAGTGAATGTAGAAATAATTACTTTAAATTGAATAACAATGAAAGTCGTCCATATATTTTCTGTTTCGAAATATATAACGATTTAAGTTTGAACAAATAATGTCGGTCGTTGCTCGCTTTTGCCCTTGTTATAAACATGTATACATGTATACAAAACTCTAGCAAAAAATTTGCAGTGAACCACTACGAAGCAGTATTTTAAAGATATTTTTAATGAAAACTCAACAACTACAATAACTATGTAAATAATTGATGAAAATGACATCGCGAAAAAAATTCAATAAAACAACAAATCAAACCAAAAAAGAAAAACAAAACACTTTGTATTTATATTTAAAAACAATCTTAAAGAGTAACAAATAAACAAGAACAAAATAAACATTATAAACAAGACATTTTAAAATACATAAATTTTAAATAATAGAGACAAAGATAAAAAACATGAATAAAAAAGAAACAAAATAAAAAAAATGCTCATTGTTGATATAAGAGAGAAAAAATCTAGAACAAATCACTTAAGCAGCAGCTCGGCGACTGCGTTCATTACTACTACAACGTCGCTCACACTGCCGCCGCCGCCGACGAGGTCGACAACGACACCGACGTCGACACCGACGACAACGCACGAATAACGAAGCACGAAGCTACTCTGTTTACCTGGACTGAGCTGCCAACACTGACACTTCGTGGCGATGTCGTTGCTACTCGCTGCTATGAAAAGAGGCAGCTCGAAGAATTTTTCGCACTCGGGATCGACGTAGACGCTACCGCGGCGACTGAAGCTATCGAGTTCGCGCAGAGCGATTATTTTGCCAACCATATTTTTGGAGAAATTTTTACTTTTACAGTTTTTCTGTTTTAATTTGTTGTTGTAGTTATTTTATTTTATCTATATTTAAATTAATAAATTTATTTATAAAACATTTTTATAAAATAAATGATTTTTAAACGTTATCATTTAATTTAACAACTTTTTTTCATTAGACATAAAAACTTCAACTTATTTCTTACTACTATTAAAGTTTTTGGTTTTGTTGCAATCACAGTTTTTTATTTCTAATTTTTTACTCTTCTTTATTTATTATTTTATTTACTTTAATTTTTTTTTCTTTATTTCTTTTCTGTATTTCAGTTTAAAATTCAAATATTTATTTATTTTTCCTTCTCGATTTTTTTTGTTGCTTCTTCTGTGTTTTGCTCTTGTTTTTTTTTGTTTTCTTCTACTTTCTGCTTCTGCTTTTGTTTCTTATCACTTTTAATTATAATTATTGCCCAACTTTAAGTTTTTTTTTTTTGTTTTTCTCAACAATTTTATTAATTTTTTTAACACATTTTTAATTTACACATTTTGTTGTTGTAAATGTCGTTGCCTTTTCAAACAAAATAGAATACTTATTTAATATTCGTTTAACTTCTTTTCAAAATACTCTATTTTATATGTTCAACCAATGAATAATGTTTTATTTGCTTTATTTAATTTTTATTTTTTTTCACAATTTTAAAAAAAAACCCTTCTTATTTGAGTTTTAATTTTGTAGAAAAATTTCCTTCTACAATATTTGACGCGGCGACGACGATGCGATTTTCCGAACGACTGAAAAGCAGCATCCGCTGCGATGAAAAGACACAGGTTTTTATGCTCGAAACTTAAAAGAAAAACGATCACAAGAAAGAAAAAATAAATCGCTCAGAGTACGTTTTTCTGACTACATGATTCAAAATGAAGAAGACACCAAAAGAACGCACAGAAAGAGAGGGCAACCGAAGAGAGAACGGGTCGAGTGAAAACCAGTGTTACCGCTACTGTAAAATTAAATGTGTCCACTGGTTCAAAAAAATGTATCTATATAGAAATAATGTGTCCATATTTAGGAATATGAGTCCATATTTAGAAATAAATGTGTCATGTGTCACATGCCACGAATCAAACAATTAGTATTGAATAATATGACACCAAGCAATGAACTCCACGGCGAAGTCGCTGTTGGTGTCTCTGAGATCTTTAAAAATCTTAAAAAATGTACTCTTTAAAAGATGTCAGTGAGTCAGGCGTCAAGAGGATTAGTGTGATCAACCACTGCATTTTTCTTCTAAATTCATTCAAGAAATAAAAGGATGCAACTAAAAATTGACGCAAAGAGTAACAGAGAGAAAGCGAATGCATAACAGAGCTTGAAGGAGAACAACACACAGATGGGGAAAAGACAAGAGTGATAGACGGATTCTTTATAATGAGAACCGTTTCTGTTTATCTGTGAACAGCTGATGTTCATATTAAAAAAAATTAACAAAAAATAAAATTAAAAATAAATGAAATAAATTAAAATTAATACAGATTATTTTGTTTGCACTTCTGTTGAGATTTCTTCTTCAATCGATTTGAGTTTAAAGAAATGTTTTTAATGCCACTGTTGTTTTGATCAGATTTTTCTTTTTAATATTTGCTTCTTAGAAAGCTGCTTTATATAGAATTTATGTTGGAATTTTTGGATGAATGGGGATTTCCTGGGATTCCTAGATAAGCGGACATTGGCTTGAAAATTACTTAACCCTTTCTTTCCTCAAAATAATCATATGTAAAGAATCTTTGTATAAATTGTAAATAATAATAAATAAAATCAATCAGAAAAATAAAACAATTCATTTTTGAAATTCAAATTTTTGCACAATTTAAAGAATACTTAAAAATTTTAAAGAATACTTTAAAATTTTAAAGACTACTTAAGAATGCTTAAATACTTAATTCAAAATATGTACTTATATTGAAGTTGAATTTTAAATTGCGAATACTTAAATTGAAAATTTCAGAGAAAACATTTCACAACGTTTTGAAATATCGTTTTAAGATTTTAAAGATTTGTTTTATCTTTTTTTTCATTTAATTTTTTTCTTTATGTGCTTTTTCATTATTCTTTGTTTGTTTTCTTCTCTTTCATTGTATCTTTTCCTATTTGTTTTTCATAAAGATTTATGTTTCTTTTCCGTTCGTTTTTTATATATTTTTATGGTTCTTCTTGATTTGTTCTTATGTTTCATTTTGTTTCTTTTTTTTTTTACTTTTTCAATTTTTTATCTTCTTGGGTTTTTCCTTTCTTTTTCATTTGAACTCTTATAATTTTCTATCCTCAAATATTTTTGAAATCGTATTTCTTGATGTTATATATTTTTGTATATTATATTTAATACTTAGCATTTAATTTTTTTTGGTTTTTTGATTATTTGTTCTATTTTAACATAAATCGAATAAATTTTTGTTGAGTAATCATTTTCATGGATTGGAAAATCCGAAATTTTGAAATCTAATTAATTTGTTGCTGTTGTTGACACATTTGTCATGAAAAATTTATAAATAACTTGTAGGAAAATGCTTCTTCTTTTTGGTTTTGTTTTTTGTTTTATTGGTCACACGCCTGCCAACCATTGAAAAAAGGCACTTGAAACGGAAAAACGAAGGAATTACAATAAAAAGCAATTTGAAAAATATTTCAGAAATTTGCCAATTTTTCATGATTGCTGTTTAAGAGGAAAATTCGAATCACGTGAATCACAAAGAAAAATAGGAAAAACTAAATACTTATAACTCAAGAACGTGAAGAGATTTTCAAGAAAATATCGTATAGTTTTTTTCAGTTGAATAAGAAAATACTGAAAATGTAAATAAAAAAAATTCATTGATGTAGTTTCATTGTATAAATTTTTTTTTCATTTCGATTTAAAGAATATTTAATGGAAAACTGAAATTTTCATTGAAATGATTTCATTGATTTTAATGCAAAATACAAGAAATTAACAATGGCAACAACAACAATAATAACGAAAACAATGACCACAATAATATTCATAACAATAATGGCAAAAGTAATAACAACAACAAAATAGCATCTATAATAACATGAACAGCAACAACAACAACAAGAATGACAAATAAAAATGGTGCAAACAGCAACAGAATCGCCGGAAACAACAACAACACTCTGCTGCCAGAAATAATTGAGTCATTGTAAAAGAAATTAAGAAACAGTTGCTGTAGCTGCTGTTGCATCATCTGCCGCAATTGTTGTTGTTTAAAAGAAACTCATGCTTTATCATTTGAGTGCCATTCATTGCTGTGTTGGTCAATGTTGTTATTGGTATTGTCGTTCTTGTGATATTATGCCTTTTTTGAAGGTTCTACCAAAGAATAGACAATACCATATTCTACTGCAACCAACAACAACATTATCGTTAACAACATTAACAACAACAATGTTCGACTTCGCATTATTAATCGAGTATTACAACAAAAGGGAGAAAAATAATATATGAAGTAAAGAAAAATAAATAAAATACATGAGATTGAAAACAACAACAATTTCCCTGTATAACAAAAACATTGTTGCCGCTTTTATTTATGATTTTTTATTTCTTCTTTAATTATGACCTTTTCAATTATGATTATTTTCATTATGATTATTTGTATTGTATTAATGATTACTTATTAGATTAAAATTTTAAATTATGTGTTCTTTTTTTATTATATTTAATATTTTAATTTTTCATTCTATTTCTTTTTTTTTTGTTGTACCTTGTTATCTTTTTAGTTGTTTATTTATTTATTTTATAGACAAAATGCGCTTGAAACATTTGTTCTACATTTTGGACATTTTCTAAAAGCGATCAAAACCTGTAACAACCAGTTATTTTATCTCAATTCCGAAATATTTCCTTGCTTTTCTTCCCAAAGCCACAACAACACCATGAAGTCTGATTTTATCATCATGTTTATAACTAAAACTAAACACAGATGTCATTAAAAATGTTTTTCAAGAATTTTTAATTAAATAAAATTTTTTAGAATTAAATAAAATAAAAATTAAATAAAATAACAAAAAATTAAATAAAACAAAAGAAAATCAAATAAATTTATTTATTTTATTTTTATTTATTTATTTATTTTATTTTTATTTATTTATTTATTTTATTTTTATTTATTTATTTTATTTTTATTTATTTATTTATTTTATTTTTATTTATTTATTTTATTTTTATTTATTTATTTATTTATTTATTTATTTATTTACTTATTTATTTTAAGTAAATGAGAAAAAGAAGAAGAGTTAAAAACGATTCAAAATACAAAAACAGAAAGAAACAAAAATGCATGTAAAAAAAATAAACAAAAAATACAAAAATTGAAAACAACAAAAAGCATGTCATACAATGTAAAAATAGAACAAAACCCAGCGGGCAATGAGGGGGGAAGGGGGGGGGGGGAATAATGCCAACTACGTGAGCATTTTATTACTATTGTAATTAATACAATATATTTAGTTAAAGTGATAATTTCGCCACTGAATTGTTAAATTTCACTGAATTGATCACTAGTTATTGTTGTTGTTATTGTTTATTTTATTGTTATTGTTATTTTTGGTGTTATTGTTACTTTTGTTGATGACGTTTTTGTGTTACGTTGTTGTTTTCCTGTATTTGGCTCTTTGGAAATCGTATTTAAATAATTGATCAAAAAGTGAGATAAAGTTGAATGGAGATTAAACAAACAACGTTTTTTATAACTAACAAAAATTTAAAATACAATTCAATAAAGTAAAACTTAGCTAAAGAAAACAAAGACGATCAAAATGAAGAAGTAAATAATATTGAATACAGTAACAAGAAAAATAACAGCAGCAGCTACAAAACCCAATAATATTAAAAAAATTGCAATGAAAGCAACAACCAACAAACCGAAATCAACAATAAATCAATAATAATAGAATGAGCATCGAAAAATAATATGATCATTTACAAGACAACAGAAATGTTAACAAAATGTTAACAAAATGTTAAAAATGCTTACAATTGCAATTTTAAAAAAATACAAATACAAAAAAAAACACAAAACCAGGAGTAAAGAAACCAAATTTGATGCAAAAAAATGGGGGGGAAATTCGACTTTTTGTGAAATATCATTCCAAATGATATGACAATAAATTTAAAGTTTCTTGTGTTGTTGTGTTTTATGGTTGGTCTTGTTGTTGTTGTTATTGTTTCAATTTCTGTTCTCATGCTTTTCATCTCATCTCATCGCAATAATTAAAACATTTGTTTTTCTTGTCGCAGAATTCTGACGTAAATTAAAATGGCCAAAAAAATATTATGTATGTATAAACTAATTGTTGTTGTTATTGTTGCTTTTTGCTGTCATTTTTAGCCTATTGCGGAAGTGCAACTGAACTCATCTGAACTTCGATGAGTTTTTGAAATGTTTCTATAAAATTTATCTAAATTAGACGCGAATAAAACGAGTGCCAACCATCGTTTGTCGCCGTCGGAGACTTCGTTGTCTTTCGTTGGCAACACTTGCTAAATGTATTTATTTATTTATTTATTTTATTTAAAATTATAACATGACGAAGAGCAGATGAATGATGAACAACAACGCGTCATTAGCAAGAAATTAACAACAATAACAATAAAAAGAACTGCATTTAAAGTGTAGTGAAAAAAGTGGAAAACGATGCATAATAATAGCAACAAGAAGAACATCAGCAACAACAGCAGCAACAACAAAAGCAACAACAACACCTACAAAAACACCTACAACAACAGCAACAAAAACAACAACAACTCTATTTGACACATTCAAAACAATGATGATCAACTGACGTATTTCAGCTAAAAATAATCTCATCGAACGGTTTCAAAAATTCTTGCTTAAATTTAAGTGCAAATTTTGTTGTTGTTGTTTTCCAAGTTTTTTTACTCTTTTCTTAAAAGAATTTATTACAAATTTAATGTTGTTGTTGTTGTTGTCTTTGCCATCGTTGTCGTCGATCGCGTTTGCTTGACGTTGTTATTCATGTTTATTTTGCATGTTAAATTAATTAATGACCTTAATTTTTTCTGTACAAAAATAACCCAGCTGATTTATGTTCGAAATGAATTCATTTTGACATAAAAAAAATTAATTAACAGAAGATTTTCAATTTTCAAATAATTAAAATGAAAACAACTTCATTTTTAACAAATAAAATAAGAAACAAAATCAGAAATAATATAAATTAAAATTAAAAATGAAAATCGATTAATAAAAACTAAAATCAAGTTATTTTAAAATCAAAATGTATCTTATCTTAAGTTTTTTTTCATTTTTAATTTATCTTTAGCTTATTTGTTGTGAAAACTTTACAATAACACTGTAAATATTTTTACAAATAATAAGTAGAAGTGTTTTCGATTTGTGTTCATTTCAGAAAAAATACAATAATAATAAATAATGAAAACAATTATTTATCTAAAGCTTTAAATAAATATTTAATGAAGGCGTTCTAAACTAAAAGTGATAAAATGATGATCGAGTGCAGTGACGGCGATCACGTCGTTCAGAGTCCCACATAACTTGTAGCATGTAACTTGTAAAGACGATGATTGAATGCATGTGAAATAAATAAAATGAGTAAACAAAGAGTCAGAGAAAGAGACGAGAGAAATGACCGAGAAACAAACAAACAAACAACTGAAAGATTGACGGCAAAGCTGTAGAAAGCAAAAGATAAACAAGGGAACAGAACAGAACAGACGCCGCGGGTTGGCACATCGACAACAAGATCTCTTTACAGTAACAAGTGATAACAAATTATAATCGGAAAGAGAGGCAGGGAGACAGAGGCTCTTGAGAGGGAAAGAGATATACTTAACACTTGATATTCGAATAGATTAGATTGTAAGGTTCATTTTAGACAGGCTTATATGAGGTCAATATCACCTTTCATACGATTAGATCGAAGGTACTGAGGGTTGAAAACGTCTTCTTAAAATTCCTTTATAATCAAGTCGTTGTTACTTTATTTACTTGTTATATTTACTTGTTACTTTGTTTACTTATTACTTTGTTTACTTCTTTCTTGTTTCAAATTCAACAGTATAACAATATAAAAAATCAGAAGATCTAATAATATAAGAGTCTTGCATTGAGGTGGCATTTCTGAATGGGCATCAAAAACTTCTATCTAAACTCTCCTCAAAATCGACTTCTCGTTACTCACATGATCTCTGAAAAACTTGTTAATCAACAAAACCAAACATAAACAAGATATAAGGTAAACATGATGTAATAAGAGGCATCATGATGTAATAAACACACGATCACTTGTATTAATATAAATGATTGACGATCACTCATCGAAATCCGCAGCAACAGCAGTCTTTTTTGCTGATCCAGTCGAATCTGCAGATTCCATGGGATCCAAAACCAGATCTAAAGTCTTAAGACACATTCGAGGTGTTACAAATGTTCATCTTTTATAAGCTCCATCTTCTTTTAATTCTAAGTGCCTCATATGATACGATCAGTAAAACTAAGCATGATCAAAAAATAATACTGCACCGATTTTATGATTAAATACACTCCAAGACATCAGTCCGAGTGTTTTTCCTTCCCTTTAAAAACCCAATTTAACACGTGAATTACACAATAAACAATTGGAACAGAAGATGTACAGTGAACATTATCAGTCGTTGAGACAGAAGATAGGGCTAATAGTGTATCCTCAGTCAGTCAGTCACTCTGTCAGTCGTCAATACATAGGATAAGATCCAGGTTACAAATCCTGATCAGGTCAGTCAGTCAATCTGCCAGTAATACAGACATGACATATGATAACTTTGATATATCGATCTATAGTTCGATCGTATGTGTGTGTGTATATAAAAAATTATAAGCCAGACGAGAATTAAAAATGTCGCCTTAGTTGTTCTTTTTTTCTAAACAGTGCTAATCGATACAAACAAGCTATCGACTTGTATTGTACTAAAAATAATAATCTCAAGCCATTTTGCACATGATGACGATCACTAATAACAGCAAAAATATTTGCGTAATAAGCACAGCGGGGCAACTGTACATAAAAAGAGAGAAAGAGAGGGAGAACGAGAGGGAAAGAGAAACAGAAAGAAAGGTAGATAGAGAGGCAGAGAACATTTTTGGAAATTCTGATCACTGATGAAATCAAACGCTAAACACTAGAGTGCAATCATTCAAATGATGATCGAGATAAAAATAAAATTAAATAAAAAACAAAAACAGAGGAGAGAAGGATTCCCTCTTTAATAGAGAGAAAGGGGAAGGAAAAATGAACTGAATGATGTAAACAAACGAAGATCAACACAAACCTCAACATCGCAATGAAATCAGCAAAAAAATCAGATGATCAACAAGAGAAAAGTCTGGAGCAAATGTTTACCATAGTGTAATGATAAAATAAACATTTAAATACTATTTTGGCATATAAAATGAACCTGAGAAGAGAATGAGCACGAAGAAAGCCGCTCCCACGCGAACGGGAAATAATGGCAATAACAATAATAATAATAATAATAATAACAATGATAATATGTACAATAATATAATAATTGGATAAGAATCATATTCGTATTTATTACGAATAAAAACGGCGATCACTGATCACCAGCCGAACCGATCGCAGTCGCCGCGAATACAACGAAAAGCACGAGATTCGCTTCATTCGCTGTTGCACTATTTTTTAGAACAACCGAGCGAGTGTGGCGATAATTCAAAGAAGCTGCGAATACATCGTTTAAAATCGATGTTGTTGTTGTTGTTCTTTTTCAAATGTTGTTGTTGTTGATGTCTAAATTCTTGTTACTGTTTTTGTTGTTGTTGTTGCAACTTGTTATACACAAAATAAATAAATTCTCTTTATTAAAAATAGCAACAAATTAAAAACACGTAAAACGCATTCAAAAATTTAGTGCGATCATTTAAAAGCACATCACGATCATTAAATAGAATATCAGAGAATGAAAAAAAAAAACCATACACTTGAGGCGAGGAGACTTGAGGAAGAGAAGTCTGAGGGAGGGGTATGAAAAGGTGCAAAGCTCATATAAAGATCAACTAATTGCATGTAATTTACACACTTAAATATTAGTGCAAAGTACAAAATTTATACAGCAAACGAAACGAAACGAAACGATTTAAAAAAAAAGATCGAGCAATCGCGAGTAGAAAGGGAAAAAATTATTTCACCCGTACGTCTCGAAGTTAGAATGGATACTGTTTTAAAATGATGTATAAACACATATACACCAAGAAACACAGAGAGAGATAGAGCGATTGTGGTCAGTAAGCGAGAGAGAGGAAAAAGAGCACAAGCACGGAGACAGAGAGAAAAAGAGAGAGCGACTTTAGTCAGCTGTTGAGGTATTCATACTAAAAGAATCATCAACAAATCAACAATTAAATCAAGTAAACGAACGAGTTTAAATCGAAACAAAGCAAACCAGCGGCGGGGAGAGAAGGGAAAACAACAACATCTACAACAACAATAACAACAACAAGAAAAACAACAACAACAACCGCATTTCTATGCAACGATTAAGCAGCCAGCCGCTGAGTCGACTCGCTGCGATAAGAAGCACGAGAAGTGTGCAGATTAAATGCGAGAAATCAAATTCGCGAGCTGATCGAATGCAAAAAGTTGAGAGTAATAAATATAAAGCTAAAAAAGCTTTAAAATTGATCAAAGAGAAAAAATTAAGTTGAAAACTTTCAAGACTTCAACTAAATCTGAAATATTTAATGAAATTTCACACATTTTTCGAAAATTCAATAAAACATTGAGAACATTTTTTTATTGTATGATTTAAGAATAATTGTTAAATTTTATTTTAAATTTAAATATTAAATTAAAATATTTGTGTTTACTTCAAGAAGTGTAAAAACTTTTCTTTTTCGCTGTCTTTCTTGCTTGACTAAAATTGACATCTGTCACTAAAATTCATGCACTGCACGCCATGTGCCACGCCATCGTGTTACTTGGAGAGTCAGATTAAATTACAACTACACATGAATATCCTTAAATACACAACAAATGTGAATCTATTAAAAACAAGTTATTAAAACGATTCGAATCACAAATACAGGGGGCTCGTTACACTGCAGCAGCAACGGCAAGAGCAACAACAACAAGAAGAACAACAACAAGAATTGCAACAACAAGATCAACCGCAAAAAACAACCATAATCAAACAATAATAATAATAACAATAGCAATATAAAGATCAACAATAATAACCACATCAACGGAAACAAATAATTTGCTGCTATATTAATTAATTTTAACAATGTGATAGCTTAAACACATTCTAATCGAGTTTGCTTGAATAAGAAAAAAGAACAGTATTCGTATTTCTTTGCTAAAAGAGAAAAGAGAGATAGAGAGAAAAGAGAGAGAGAGAAAAGAGAGAGAGCGAAAGGAGAGAGTGTTTTCTCTTTTTAAGAACAATATATCAAGTGCACGCGAACCGGTTTTTAAATAAAGCCATTAGCTGAGCCATCGACTGATTTTTTTTAATTAAATAAATTACGTAAACTCAATTGAGTTAATTATATACAATAATTAAACTGAATTGTATTAAATAATAAGAAAACCAAAACATAAGAAAACCAGCCGATGGCCCACCATTTAAAAATGTTCTTTATATAAAATTATTAAAGAGCTCAACGTTTCTCTTCTCTTCGTCTCCATTCTCTTTCTTATTATTATCTCTTTGTTTCTTTTTTTTTCTTTTTGCTTATGAAAATCAATAATTTAAAAAAAGACATACGAGTAATTCGCATGACTAAATTGTTCAATAAATTAACTAAAATAGAAATAATTTTATTACAATTTAATTACATAATTAAGTTAATTTAATCTAATATTAAATGAAATCCACCAAACATTTTATATGCCCCCTATAAATAGAATGGAAGGTGTTCTTCTGTCGACTTCATATAAATTTATTCTTTTACATGTTTACCCATAAATCTCTCCTTTCCTTTCTCCTTCCTCCATCTCTCTCTCTTTCTCTGCCTCTAATTTTTGAAACAACTTTGTGCATTTTGCATTAATTTCAAAGAAACTTTGACATTTTCATAAATATTCTATGTAAAAGCTTAATGCAAAGCAATAACAAAAACAACAAACATGCGCTTTGCATTATTATAATGTATACAAAACAATAATGTTGCTGAGTTTCTGCAGAAGAACAGCACACGCTCAAAAGTTCACCAACACTTTTGTTCAGCTGTTTATAGTCGCTGTTATAAACAAAATAATCGTTTGCTATAAAAACAAAATTAAAATAATAACGTCTATATATTCATATAATCACATGTACATAATGATTCCTTCAAGCATAAAGAATTTCACAAAGTTTAACAAAACAAGCAACATTAATAACATGTTTATAAACATTTGTTGCTACGTAAAAACAATTAAATACATCCATAGTAAATTTGCAATGCATACTTTCAGGCTGCTGTTAAAATGTAGCCTATTTTTTCTCACGATTTCGCTTTTTCTCACTTTTTTCTCACTTTTTCTATTAAATTTTCTATTTTTAATATTTATAATATATAATATTTAATATATAATATTTAATTAATTAATCGAAATTAATTCCAATCGAATGGAACTTTGTCCTTCATTAAATAATACGAAAAATTCATTCATTCATTATTAGAAGAAATTCTTTCCAAGCACTTTGTTTACTCTGATTTAATTCATGCTCGAAATCATTTTTTTATGCTAGAATGAATTTTATTAATACGTGTAGGAATAATACAGTCTGGATGCATTTTTATCATTAATGGATGACGTTTCACTTTCACATAACTTTACTTAACTCACAAATTAATACATTTATTCCTGGATGAATTAGGCTCACTGCGGAATTCAATTTGCACTTATGGAACGGATGTTAATTTAGGGATGAATCTATACGGTATTGGATGAAATTTTTTAAATATCGGATCGGAAGACTTTGTTCATTATGAGATAAATTTAGTAGATGTATTTTTCATAAAATTATAACAACGCTTAAAACACATTTTTATCTCTCATTCTTATCGTCTCATTTCGTTCCGTTTTGCCACTACTTATGCTTGTTAATCATCGTCATCACCACACCAGCATCATTAGCATCATCATTATCACTGAAGTGTTACCAAATTAGACAAAAACAAATTAGACTCATTGAAAAGGTTTCTGAACTCAAAATAAAAATAAAGGAACAGAATAAAGAAGAACAAAAAATTATGTATCTATCAAAATCGTTTCGGTTCTAATCGAGCACTAAAAATTAAAACAAGTTTTCTTTTTTAGGATCAACAAAAACAACAGCTGTTCCAATTCGGGTATAAAAATAACTCATAAATAGATCCAATAGCATAAACATAGGATACACAGGTATACATACATGGTATGAATGCAGAAAGTGCAACAACAAAAGCAGATCACGTACATGCGTTGCTATTATAAATACATACACATGTACATACATATGTCCATATTCTAAAGAAGTCGGTTTTTCCCATTTCTCACAGATTCTTATAGATTTCGATGGCAGACAGAAACTACAACTAATGTTGTCACCAGTCTCGTGCTGCAACCCAATAAACTAAACCAATCATCGAAAGCAAGCAAACGATCGTCACAATCGTAACACTATGTCAACAATTCGGCCTGAGCTAGTGAAGGAGGAAGCGGAGGAGGAACAGGGAACAGGGAAGGAACAGGGAGGAACAGGAAAGGCAGTGTGGGTGAGTTCAATGGAAAATAGTTCTCATGATAGAAATTATTTCGCTATGAGATTTGGTGATCATGTTAGCATAGTTTTAGGAGCTTACAATGAAATTAACGTTTAAATACGTGACTTGTTTTAGTCAATTGGCAACAATGGTTATTTTAATGACAAACAAAATTATACAAAAACTAAAAAAGGGTAAAAAATGACAAAATAATAATAAACAATAGTAAGGGAAATACTAGAAATTGTATTATGAAAATAATGAAAAAAGGTTTTACAAAATACTGAAACAAAATATGAAATAAATAAATAATATCTTAAATTAAACATAAAAAATTAAAAAAATGGATTACTCACTCGTAAAATTAAAAACAGGGAGACCGAGTTTACCTGAAAATGAGAGAGAAATAAAAAAAAACACAACTGTTAGTAGTTTTTGACATAAATCTCAAAATTATGATGAATGATCAGATTTTAAATCTTTTTGCAGGCCACAATGGAACTGAAGCCTTTCAGATCTATTGTACATATAATCAAACCAGATTTCGAGACCAATTAGGAATTCAGCGAAACCTTGAAATCTTTCTAAGGACATTCAGAAAATGCAGCGAGCTTCTAAGCTCTAAAATACCGAAAAACAATTTATAGTTTATAATAATAATTTATATTTTTTTTTATAAAGAGATTTTATGGGAAATTTTTGATTTTAAAGTGTATTTGAACATTAAATTGCAATGATAAATCTTAAAAATGATTAAATTAACATTTAAAAAACTAATGAATTGAATACAACAAAAGCAACTGCAAATATTTTGAAAGCACTCTGAATTTTTACACTGACACTGAATTTTTAGAATTCTTTTATTGTAGAAATCAATTTTGCGTATATAATTCAGGAATTAATGCATTTTTTGCACTCGAAAATAATACAAAAATATTTAATCTCAACAACTGAATTCATTCAACCAAATTGGCATGAACCAGTGATGCCAAATGTAATTATATTCTAATTTAAGAACGCTTCGAAGGGGATTTTGAAAAAATCAAAAATAATTTCGATAAAAACTTTGGAAAAAACTTGGTTGGTTGAATACGATACACTTGAAATATTTGTGGAGAGAGGAATGGAAGGAAAGAAAGAAATCAATAAATTATAAAAACTTGAGAGGAAAGCCGAAAAAAGATCAGGAATGGAAACAACAATCGATATAATAGTGTTTTTTTTGTAATTAATGTGGTTGTTGTTGTAATTATTGTCGTTGTTGTTGTGTTTATAGTTGGCAGCACCAATTCTCATCAATTGAGCTTTTTTAGGTTTAATTTTTACATTAAAAATAACCATCAGTTTAAATAATTTATGGATTTATATTTTTTTCTGGCAGGATTCCAAAAATAATATTACGAAAAATAACTTGTGTAAAAAAAGAAATGTGAAAAAAGGAAGGAACACATAAAATTAGAAATAGAAATAAATTAGAATTAGATTTAAAACTGTAATCTTTTTAAGAAGAGAAAGAAAAGAAGGGAATCTATAAAAAAGCAACACAGACGAAATTATTTTCCTCTCCAGTCATAAAAACCATAAATAAATATTTTTCTATCATAATAAAAAATGAATAAACCAATGCTTAATAAATATTCTTTCTTTCATTTTTTACAGCAAAAACAAAAGAAAACCTGTAAATATAAATTTTTTGCCATTTTTGACGTTTTTAAGTTTTAAAATTAATGTAAGTAAAATAAATAAAACTTAAATGAAGTCGCAAGTCACAAGAAAGAAGAAGCGAGGGAGAAGAGGAGGTAGAGAGATAGAAGAAGTGTAGAGATGTGAATCCGCGTCGCTGCTGCTATTTAAAGTAAAACAGGATTTTTTTAATGATGAAAACAAACGAAAGCAACAACGTAAAAACATGCATAAAAGCTTAAAAGAAGAGGTTTTTATGCACATCGCAACGAATGCAGCATGTTTTAAAATTTCAAAAGTTGTTTTAATTTATTTTTTTTTTAATTGTTTCCTGTGTATTATTGTAAATTATTGGAGAACAAAATAAAAAAATAAAAAATAAAAATAAACACAGTGATTTTTGGTAAAAATGTACATATTTTCACTTTTTCTTGTGTTTTTTTTTATTGGTGCTGCATTTTTTCTGGGTTAAATGCAAATTTTGTACAACAACAACAGGAGCAACAACAACAATTAGAACAATAACAGTGAAGGAAGAGAAGATGCTGAAAAGACGACAACAGCAAGAACACTCATTTACAAACCAGTGCACCTGCGTCTGTCTCTCTCTTTCCTTCTCTCTCTCTCACACAATCTCTTTCGCTTTTCTTCATGATTTTATCACAAACTTGTTCCTTATCGTGCGTTATATAATTTGTTTTTTATTATTTTTCTTCCTTTTTTTATTCATTTCTTCAAGGCTTCATCTTTTATTTCATCCGTAAAGACTTCATTTTTGATGAGATCAGTTAAAGATTTCGCTTAACATTTTTGAACACATTTTTGATTTTTTAAGAAATTCCATTTTTTAATGACTTCAATTCTTATAAAAACTTCAATTAATTTGTAAATATTTCAGTTCTCTTCTCAAATGCTGCAGTTTTTTAGGACTTCAGTTCTTTTTAAAGACTTTAAAATACGTTTTTGAAGACTTCAGTTTTTTTCTAAAGAATTCAGTTCAGTTTTAAAGAATTGAGTTTAGTTTTAAAAACTTCAGTTCATTTTTAAAAGAGTTCAGTTAATTTTTAAAGATTTTCGTTAATTTTTAAAGGTTTAAGTTCATTTCTTTGAGACTTCAATAAATAAATAAATAATAATTTCTATAGATTTAAGTTCCTTTTTACAGACTTCAAATATTTATTTTTCTCAGTCTTTCAACGAAATAGAAAATAAAAAATTTTATTATAACTTAAGCAGGAAAAAAATTTACACCGAATGACATGAGATTCGATTCGCTGTCAGTTGAAATTCGATTCGGAATTTTGTTGCGCTTTTCAGTCTCAAATGCTTTTCTGGTGCATTAACAAGTTTTTATTATTTTTTATTTGTATGGTTGTTGTTATGATTGTTGTTCTTGGTATTTTAATTGTTTGCTACTGTTTTTTCTCGTATCTTTTTTTTATTACAATTTTTTTGCCCCATGTCTTTGATATCGGTTCCGTTTGTGTTTCTTTCTCAAGAAACACGTATATCACGAAATCTGTTTTTGTTTGTGTTTGTAAGTCGTCGTCTGGCGGTTTCTCGATTTATGTATATATCGGCGTTTATTCCACGTAATGAACGAGCACCTGTTCAGACGGGTTCAGAACGATTCAATGGATTCAATGCTATCAACAGTTTATGCATTATAACTGGTAATAAAACTCACATTTTTATTCACATTTCAAACAAAAAATATAACAAAAAAACCATACAATCAGCAATTTAAAACCGTCTCAATGACGTTTTCGTGGGAATTTTAAGTTAAGCGAGTGAAGCATCTTCATTCGCCCGGGGCGTTTCAATGGGTATGAGCCAAGTATGAGAAGAAAAAGGGTCTCCAGTTTGCTCCTTTAAGCTTAAGGGATCTAGTCAACCTCGTAACTAGCTTTGTCTTCATCATGGACGTGGATGTTGGAAGATGCTAAAAGGACGATTCAAGTAAAAGAGGTCTCCGGTTGGGCCTTTAAACTTTAAGGATCTAATCAACTACCCTCGCCTCCTTCATCTCCTTTCTAATTCCAGTGTGAATCGGCTTCCCGATCAAAAATAATCTATTGTAAATTTAAGGTGCTCTATTTAAATGGGGCTCTATTAAATGGGGCTCTATTAAATATCGATGAGGTTCTTACAGCAAAATTCGTGAATCCTTTTTTCTTAATTAATATTAAACTAAATATAGCATTTCCATTAAAAGTAACAGTATAAAAAACATTATTGAAATTCCTCTTGAGATTGTATTAAAAGGATTTTCTATGATAAAAAAAAATTGATGACTAATAAAAAATTTCTAAAAATATTAAATATAATTAAAAAAGAAATCCTTAAAAAAAACCCCGAATAAAACCGAAACCAAATCATTGAAAACATTTTAAACCGAAAAACCCAATAAATTTGGTTAAAGAAAAAACTAGAAGAAATAAAATATTCAATTCAATAGAAAATTAATGATTCTAAACAAAAGATTATAAAATTTGCTCTTGAAAGTTTTATTAAAGAATTCTCATAATTAAAAACATGAAAATATTTTTATTCAAAACCGAAACAATAACAAAAAACTACCAAAATAAAGTTAAAACAAAAAACAATAAAATCAAAAATTTCAAACAGAAGAATTTCTGGGTAAAAAATGAAGGGTAAAAACTGTAGCAAAAAACATTTCAAAATTAAAAACTAAAAAAAGTTTCTTTTGGAAATGAGAAACTAATCAATTAATTTTAATGGATTTGATTAAGTGCAAAAAAATTACTGTTCATCAATTAATTTTAAATCAATTCATTTTAATGGATTTGATTAAGTGCAAAAAAATTACTGTTGAGTGTGTTTATCGTTACTTTGTTTTCATCATTGTTGTCCTTATCATTGTTATTGTAAACAAAAACAAAAGAAAATAAATAAATGCAGGAATTTTGGCCATCTTTTGTCCATTATAGTAATGAATGAAAAAGTGAAAGAGAAACAATTCAAAATACCCATAAACAATCGGGGGGAAAATCCCACAAGAGAAGGAAGCTGAAGAGGAACCACGTTTGAGCGGCCTGGCTGAAGCTGATATACGCTACACCCGTAGGATATAAACTCGTATATATTTAGGTGAACGTCCATTTTTTGTGCACCGATCTGCTCTGATACAATAAACGCTGGAACTGAATTTCAATTTTAGAATTGAACTAGCAACTAGCTGAAAAATGCTGATTAAAATACGAATTTTAATCAAACACTTAAACTAAAGAATTTCGGAAATTAAATCAAATTCAATCAAATTAAAAAACATGTTGTACCAAGATTTTTATATAAGATTTATATAAAAAATTATCTTATCTGTTTTTGTTTTTGCTTTTTAAATCGAAAGAGTTCAGTTTACAAAAGCTTTCAAAGTACATTGAAAAATAAACAGCTTGTTGTTATTATTATTGTTGTTAATTAAATCTGATTCGAAAACATTTTTGTTACTTGATTTATAGAGCAACATTATTGTTTCGTTTGTTTATTTTTTTGTTTTATCTTCTCATTTATTTTAACGATTATTTATTTTGTTTTGTTTTAGGAAAAAACAATATCTTGAGAAATAATTTATTGTTGTTTTATTTTGGTTTTCATTTTAATTAAAATTTTTGTATGTTTTTCGTTGAACGATTTAAGAGTTCAAAAAAAGTTCCTTTATTATGGATCCAAAATATTTTTTATTATGGTTTTTTTCTCTTTAATAGAATTTTCTGAGTGCTACAACTAATAATAGAATTTGTTTATAGTAAAAATTAATTACAAATGTTAGTCACTATTTATTTTGTAATCCAAATTTTAGACTAATAATATTTTTGTATAATCTTTTATAATAGTAAAAAACATTATAAAGATTTAAATTTCACTTAATTATAACTAAAATGTATCTCAATAATTTTAATATCCCAGTTATAATTTTTAATAATTTGTATTTTCTTATTAAATAAGATTGCATTTTTTTTATTTACTTTATTTATTATTAGTACATTTAGTTAATTGTAAGCTGTACTCACCTGTTTGCTTCGGAATCGTGTAGAAATCTAAAACTTTGATGTCGGATGTTTCAACGTGTGGCGCGAATCCTTCGTAGAGGTCGCTTTCTTCCTCGATGCCGCTCAGTTTGTCGGCCTGCAGCGACGACTCACGATTGTAGGACATCCTTAAACCGTCGTTGCCAACTTCAGCAGCAGCGTGCGTTGTTTGTTTCTCTTACAATAAATTGTAACTAATTAAATGAATCTTTGGTTTAAAATGGATTTTTTCGTTCTCCTTTTTGTGGTTGAAGTTTGGAGATTTCAAAATTTATTGAACTTTTTAGATTGATTGTCTTTAATCACGAATTATTTCATTTATTCCGATTTTCTATAAAAGATTGTGTTTTCCCAATTATTATCCAGGATTTTTATTCCGTTTCTTATAAACGGTGGCAGCTTTAAATTTCTTTAGAAGTTCAATACATTTTTTTTAGTTTCCTTTTTTATGACTAGAATGATTTCTTGTTATTGTTTTTGTTGCTGCTCGATTGGGTCAAATTTTCGAAAAGTTTTGAATGAAATTTATTATTCTTATCAATTTGGCAACAATTTTCTAGTCTTATTCTTCTTCTTTTTTATACTTTTCTTCGGGTTTTTTTTTTTGTTTTTGCAATTTATGGAGATAAAAAGACTCCAATTCGATGATGACGTGCAGAATTCATTATAAAATCAATTACAATTAAGTCAGATCTTCAAAGAGCATTATATGCGATCGCATGGAGCGTGTTAATGGAGCTGCAAAGAAAGAGACAGTTACAGAAAGATAACAAATTAATTTATATGTTATACAAAAAAAATTACAAATAAAGTTTATGTTGAGTCATCCAGAGATTTTGTAGGAAATACAACACCATTGGCAACACCTTGTTGGAAAAAAATTGGCCTCTAAAGAGGACTACGAAAAGCACATGCGTCAGTTTGGAAGGTAGATGAAAAGAATGCGCAATATTTGGATTAATAAAATAATTGTTACATTAAAAAAAGTATCGTTTTACTAAAAGAACGCCGAATACTTTTTCCACAACCCAATATACTGCTTTTAAAATACATATAAAAATATATCAATGCAACTACATACACTGAACGGCACAGATGTCTATATTACACAGTGGTTTATTTTTTATTTTCTTCTCATTTTACGATGTTTATTACATTGCATTGAATTTGAAGTTAATTGTTGTATTTATTTTATTTTTTTTTTGTTGTTTGCTAATTAAAAATAGATAAATTATAAAAACTATTATTAAAGCTGTTTTTTTGTTGTTGTTTGTCTCTGTTCGGTTTTCTTGTCTCATTTAGTTATTTAATCAAATATTTATACTACTCACATGAGATATAATTAGAAATTATTTAACTGGAGATTAACGTATATAATATAGTGAAATTTACAATATTTGTGTTTAGTTATTCTTCCACTTTTATTCTATTTAATAGATAATCTCTCTAAATCACTTTTGATTTTATCTGGAAATAAATTTTCGTTTAGGTCACTTCGATTCTTTTTAATTATTTATTAAACTTTAATGAAGCGAGTTATATCACTTCACAGTGACTCCACTGACTGCAGAATCACCTAGAATCACCTAGAATCACCTATTTTCCTCAAACCTTTTAATACAATTTAAAAAATTTAAATGAATGATTAAAGTGATGAACTAATAATTATTCAGAAGAGTGTAATTAGCGCCTAAAAGCCGCCTTCAAAACAAATCGCCGTGAATTAACCAAGGGATCTAAATCGATCCTTCATCACATCAAGTTTTATAACATGTTTTCAGTTAAATTTTCCCTTGGAAAAAATTCGAAATGCGTAACTAGAGCATTACATGGTATATCAATACATAGTTTTTTTTATACATTTCTACAATTTTTACCTTCTTTTGGTTCAAAACAAATTTCAAGAAAATTTTAAAATTTTAAAATTATAAAAATAAATATTTATACGAAACAATCTGACGGTTTTTTGCAATTTGGAACATTTCCAGTCAATATGTCAATCTGTCATTTAGTTAGTTTTTTTTTGTATTCAGATTTCCTGTGTGCCAAATTATTTGGCTCCAGACTCTGAAAGCAAACAGAAAAAGTAAACAGAAAAAGTAATCCAAGGTAAGAAGATGAAGAAGACGCATGAACTTAAATCTATAAATCACTATTTATTTATTTAACACATCAAGAATTTATTTATTAATTTAATTCATTCATGTCAGTAAACTAATTATTTTGAATGCTCTTCGCTTCTCTCCTGTCCATGTCTGAGTATCTTATATTTTTCTCACCTTGACTTTTGAAAATATGAAAATAAATGAACTGAAAAATGGAAACTCTTTCAAAATTTGGCCATAAAAATAAATATAACCATAAAAAATAAATAATGTTGCTTCTTAATATTTGCTCTTTCAATTTGTTGTTTTTGGCAATCATTAAAAGTACAAAAAAACAGGACGGAAGAGAGAAAGAAAAACAAGGAAGGGAGGAAGATCATCACATCACTCATCACATGAAAAATCTTCATCACTTTTCATCACTTTTTCAGCAACCATTCGCAAGAATTACAATAAAAATAAATAAAACATTTCTCCAGTGCTAAGAAAAATTTTACTTTTTGAGTTCATATATGAACACAATTCGAGTATAATTTGTACAGAGACAGAGAGACAGAGCGCGGGGAAAGGGTCGGGGAAGAGAGGGGTTGAAAGATAGAATTTTTCGCAATCGCAGATGTTAGATCATATCTTTCAATTATTTAATCAATCAAGCTTCCTCATGCAATCAGAAAATGTAGTTTTTAAAAATATCTGTATACAATTGGTATATTTTTTACACCCTACATCCGAAGCAGAATCGGTATATTAAGTTTGTCCTTGCGTTTGTAACGCACGGAAATACACGTGGCAGATATAGAAAATCTTGAATAGAAGAAGTCTTGATACATTCTTGATGGTCATCTCCCGAGTCAATTAAACCTTATCCGCCTGTTTTAACATTTTTGCTTTTTGATGTCATAATTTTGTTTTTATGATTTTATATAAAAGTCGGCTTTTTACGCTTCTATAAATACAAATATTTATTACAGAGTTTTTTTTATTTGACGCCTGTTTCTTAAAATTAATACATTTAAATTTTTACATTAAGACATGAAAATTAAAACCAAAATATGTAGTAATAAAAATTTATATATACTGTGCACACATATACAGTGGGAGTATATGAAGAGCAGAGTGTGAAAGAAATTCCAACGATTGAAAAGAATCCAATTTTAGTGATTTTTAGTGATGAAAGAAAAACTGTTAATTTTGCGCATTTTGAGAGAAAAAATACATATTGTATAAAGAATTATAAACACAGTAAATTGCACCTTTCGGTAAATTGTTTATACTTTCATATAATTCAAAATAATGTTTTTAATCGATGTATTAAATTTGCTAAGTAAAACTCCATACAAACCGATTGGGTCCTCTACTCATTACATTTACACACCGATTTTCAGGGGCCGAATGTATCAAACTTTTACTTAAGAATTCGTTAAAATTGTGAACATTTTTTAATTAATTGTTTTTGCTTTCACCGAGTACACAAAAATGTGATTCCAGTTACGATGATTCCAGTTTTTATTTCTTGCAGCTTAACTTGAATGCAAAATAATAACGTCAACATCAATATTTCAACGCATTCGAAGTTTTTATTTCGTGTGACTAATTCTCTGCTCCCCTCAATATTTGAAATCAGGTTTATTTATTAATTATTATTGTTGCTGTCGTAGTTAAGCTATCATCAATCCATTGGATTAAATAAAAATTCTTTGGCTATAAGTACGTAAATAAAATCCAAGCTGACGGCTTTAATATTAAAAAGTATGCCAATCGACCGATAGATCAAGCCATTTACGATCATCATCATCACGACAATCCTCATCATGTGCTACTTGGTTATGTGATTCTTATGATCGTGTTTTCATGAAATACGCAAAAACGTTGAATAAAAATCTATAGATTAAATACCAATTTAAAATATTTTTCAGATATTTAATAATTTTTCATATTAATTATACTTATCTATATAATTAACTTTCAATTGAATTTTTACATGTAATATTGTAATTTGAATTGTCCACATCTAAAGTTCATTAAACCCGGACATTTAACCACTTTACTTGCCGCATTAATCACTAATTTAATGATCCGCTTACAGTTTGAATACCCAATTCGATTGATTGATTTACAAATTGATTGAAAAAATGTCGCTCTACCTTTCAAAACTATTTCTCCACTACCTATATTGCTTTTGTCACGTTTGATTGTTGTTGATTCTTTATTGGTTCGTTTTTTTTCACTCCACTAAATTAATTTGCAATCATTCATTTACATATTTATTCATTTATTTGTATTCGATTGATCTTTTCTTGACTTTTTTGTGTTTGACAAATTAAGGAATCATTTGTTGCAAAATTTTATCGCTTGACCTCATCGATGTCAGCATAAATTGACCGGCCAAGAATAGACGTGGTCCGCCTTGTATTATACACACTATACAAGATAAGACAAACTTAATATAGTTTCAGTTCAAAATATTCTGCCCTATTTAACGTCCCCGTGAGCCACTTTAGCATCTTCCTCGAATTCTCTTAGTTAAAATATCTTTCAACAGAGATCAAAGTTCTATACATTTTATTAGTACTTTCATTAGTATTGAAGAATCTAAAATATTAAACAAATTTTTTAAATTTAGATGTCAATAAATCAATATGTCAGCAGTATCATCAGAAACCGGAATCACATCAGATGTTGATGTATTAGCATGTCTCAGTGTAGAAACTTTGAGGTTACTGTACTGAAGTCATGCGTTACTCATGTTAATCTTAGTATAAAAAATTAGAAAAAACAATCCTTTTTATCATACGAGTAACAATAACAACACCTGTCTTTTATTTCAATGACTGCGATCAATATTGTCAAGAAAACAAAGAAACAGCCGATGATATAAAACTTTTGAATTTCTAAGTAAGGCTAAAGAATACTCAACAAGATATAAAAAAAGACAAAAAAATACTCTATGAGTAGGTTTACAATAATGATCACATTTTCTGTATTATTTTTTGCTTTGTTCTTTTTGGTCTTTTTTTATTTTCTTGTTTCTTCTCAATTTCATTTATTGTTATATTACGAGTATCTAGAATATTTATTATTATTTCTGTACGTTGAAAAAACTGTTTATTTAAGAGTGTTACTCATAAATTTGTTGTATTACTTCATTATATGTGTTCTTTCTGTGTTCTATTTCGGCGTGTGTATGTGAATATTTTCGTGATCTTTTTTTTTTTAGAATAAATAAAATATCAGAAAGTGTTTTTGATATATGTATGTAGTATATATTGTATTTGTAACTCACACTGATCTGTTAAAATAAAATCACGTTTGAGCATAATTATAGCGCTAAAAAGAAAGAAGGCGAATCACGCCTATACTTTCCAGAGTATTTAACAGTTGTAATAGAAAAAATATGTCTTATGATGTAGTCTGTCTGTGAATCTGGTTCACACCGTCTAGGACTCGTTCCATGCTAAACTTGTAATAGGGCAGGTAATGTCAAAATGGGTGTATTGCACAGACAGACAGAACGATAGTGCTAAATTGATCCAGGAAGTGATTCTGGAGGCCATGCCCCTTTACGTGCAACACAAACGTAAAATCAGGCTTGTATTTTTTAATATTTTTTTTTACTTATAATATAGTTTAAATTTATTTTAATACACTTACTTTTTTTATATTATTTGATGGTTTGGAGTTTTATTCGTCTGTTTTTTCTTAGTACGGAGCTGAAAAAAAATAAAATATAAGAATTTCGAAAAAGTCCATGAAAAAAAATAAATTCTGCATAAATTTCTAAATAAATAAAAATAAATAAATAATAACTATTCAACTTTTATTCTCTACTAAGGAATTGTTACATTCAATTTAATTATAATTTGTATAGTTTCGTATGGTGCAATACTTAAGTCCATTACATCGTTGTACCAAAGATACATATTGTATTATATTGTATTATATTGTCTTTAGTTGTACTCTAGCTCCATGATTGGTTCCGTTTTTTCGTACAGTGAGCTTAGAGCTTTCAAATGGACCTTCAAAGTTGTATGGACCGCTCATACCAAAAATTTTTTAAATCGAAAAAATTTTCCATACATTTATGTTTGGATTTATTATTATTTTTATTGTTGTTGTTGTTAAGGTTGGGCTATACACATGCCCAATAAGCAAATGTTCCATATTATTTTTATGTTTATTTGCCTAAGTAGTTAGCGGTTTTTTTCTTCATCATCTTCTTCTTTTCCCGCAACAAAAATATGTACAAACGTGTATATAAAACATTTATAAATATATCATGAATATATATGCATTATGTATGTAAATTTATATGTAAATTAATTTTTCATCTTATAGTTTTACAGTTGTTATTAATTTTGTTGTTGTTCTTGTCTTATTTAACTAGCATACACTTAAATTAGTTGTTCACACCACGTGACTTGGTGTTACGGTGACTTTTGAAGTGTCACTTTGACACATCGACTTGACATTATGTTTGCTATAATTAGTTGTACGCCGACAGTTTAATAGTTTAACCACACAGTTTGTGTGTATAAATTGAATAAATAAATCTGAATGACATTCGATTCGATTCGGCTGGGTTCGATTTTCGATTAATTAAAATGTAGTCATTGAATAAATAAAGTTAAGCTGTGCAACACTGTACAACACAAATCAAAGTGATGTTATAATAAATCATTAAATTATTCATATAATATGTAAATCATGTCATCGATATATGTGTTTATTATAGATTTATAAGCGTTTGAAACGTATAAAACTATTAACAAACTATTGTATAGTTATTGGAAGTTCCCGTTTTAGAAGCTCCTTTTTTTGGAGGAACTTTGCAATAGAAGTTACAAAGTTTAGTTTCGTCGAAGTTAAGCGAATGAAAGTTCAAAATCCGTAGAGGTTTCAGTTTTTTAATCCATGAACTTTGTTGCAAACGAATCAATCAGTTACTTTAAAAGTTAGTATGATCTACCTTTCAGAGATTATAAAGATAATAATATAAAAATATTCTAGACTATTTGTACTTTCTTTATTTAAATTAATATTGATGAATATTATTGATTTAAATGGTTATTCAAATTTAATATAAAAATGTACCACATGATGCTATTTTAATGAACTTGCTGTTTGGTTTTAATACTCGTGTATGTGTGTTTGTCTGTGTGTGTGTGTGTTTAATAATCTAGTGTTATAATATGAAGTGATTTCGTTTAAAGGTGAAAGGAATTTAAAGTGACTTTTATATTGCTAAAGTGACTGACTTGAGCTAAATAAATGCCAAGTGATTTTCAATGCCTTGAGGTGATTTCAGATTATTTGAAGTTAAGATTCGTGAGATTTGTACAATAAAATGGTAAAGCGAAATGGAACATTTCTAAATAATATAAATAGCATCATAAAATTTAAATGATTTCTAATAATGATTGGCAACAAATACGGTTTGTGTACAAAGCTGCAAACTTTTGTAGTAATTGTAATAAAATAGAAAGACTTTAATTCTATTGCTTCGCTCACATCGGTTTATCGATTTATATTTAATTTTATGTTATTTCTTCTTTTCCTTTTTTTGTTTGAAGACGATGACACAACTTGACCTAGATGTTGGTGTAGAACTATTTGTTTGGTTAATAAAGCCACATGCTAATAACGGTTCTCTCTATAAACTAAACCGACAAAGAATGAGTGTATTCATAACGCCTTCTACCTTCATCCATCTTCACCCACCTTCATAGACTTTCAACAAACGTCGTCCACTGTCAACAAACCACCAACACCACTCTCACCAAGCGTCACCAATCCATTGATTATACAGTCGAACCTCGATTAATCGAGTTACTCGGGATCGAGCTCGTGTGAGTGATTTCTTTGAGTTAATGAGTTGATTCGAGAAAGACCCCACCTCGAATTTTCATATTTATATCATAGTATGATGGCGACTGATCAACATTGAAATGAACTCTGTTAAATGTACAATATTTTGGCTTGGATACCAAATCGTGTTGACACTTGATATCGTCAGAGTATGATAAAATAACACTACCACTTTACTGTTGTTGTTGTTGTTGTTGTGTCAGTCTATTTGTCATACACAAGAACATCGGAAGTGTTTGTGTATTCTATCAGCTGCCGTGTTGATCCAGAGTTTAATCGAATAAATCTTAACAAAGTGGACGGGGACATTAAAATAAGATTATGAGATTATTTCTAATAAAATTTGAATAGTTTCTTAAAGTGACCGTCTATCATCAATCATGGTGTCGGGTGTAATGAATGAGTAACATTTAATTATGCATGAGTTCTGAGAGTCCCAGAAGCAGGGAACAAATTTTTTATATTTAAATTCGATCTTTAAATTAAAATAATACAAATAACAAAATTATTAAAAATTTCCATCGAATCTTTTGGATTTCTCTAAACTTATTTTATTTATTAGTTTATAAAATATTGAACTTTGAGAGACGATTAAAATTTGTAATTCGATTTTAATTGGTGAAGATTTCTTAATTAATTAGGTATATCAATCAACTTACGCTTGGGTGATCCAATAAAAAATTTACTTGTTTTATTTTTTACTGCGTTTTACTCATTATTAACGTTGTCTAAATTTACTCGATACGCTGAAAAGAACGTAACTACGCGTCGTTATGGTGCTCGATCATCGTAAAATCGTCATCATATTTTATAAGCTATCCTCGGATGGAAGGAAAAACGGCGAAGACTTGAAGTTAGGAGGTGGGAAGCAGCAAACTTTGTTGACTTACATAACTGCTAAATTTTCTCCGAATAACTTGCTGGTGGTTGTTAGTGTTGTTGTTTTAGTTACTTCATATAGCATGCTATTTATGGCGCAGGCTCGATGAAGCCCACAGCACCAAAAATAATATCAACAGCAGCGAAACAACAACAGCATACAAACACACAGAAGCGATGTTGCCAAATTGTTGGCAAAAACTTGAAAAATTACTCCGCCACCCCCTAAAAGAAGGTGAAAACTGCACACTAAAACAGTGAATTCAACAGATTTGATGAAGAAAGAAAGACTTTTCATGTGGAAACAACACCATGGATGATTTTAGTTTTTATGCTCTCTTTATTTTTTATCGCGCTCTAGTCCTCTTTCTCCCTCTCTCTGTTAATTATAATCGTAATTGTAATGGTAAATTGTATGTATTGTTGTTGTGGCGATTTTTTCTACCGTTGCATCTGTTTTGTGTTTTTTCTTTGTGTTGGTTCAGATCTGTTATGAAATGTAATTTTTTTACAGTTCAATGACCTGCAACGGCTGCTGCAACAAAAACACGCACCACCATCAAAGCAAAACCTGAGCAACAACAACAACAAAAATAAAAATAACACAAATAACTTAAAGAAAAAGCATAAGAAAAATCAAAAACAAAAAACTTTCAATTGCAACTTTTTGTTGCCTTCAAGTGGTTGCTGCCCCAAGCTGGCTACAAACTGTTGCTGTTGTTGCTCTTCTCTTCTCTTCCATAGCAACAGATACTCTTTTCTCTGCCAACTACTATTTTTGTTCATTTTCTTTTCAGTGCTTTTTGTAGTGTAGTTTTTTAAGCACTGCATTTTCAGTGTTGCACCTCATTTTATGGTGGTTGTCAACAACGTATCATCGCTTTTTTTCTATCTCTCGCTCTCTCTCTCACAATCTATATTAACAACAACAGCACAACGCCAACTTTTTGCAACTTCTGTGAGCACCACCAGCAGTAATTCAACTGAAGTTTCCATGCACAAATCAGGTCAACATTCTTCTTCGTCATGAAGTAGAATTCCCCCTCATTCCCCCTCCCTTTATTCCTCTTCTATTCCCGTCTTTCATCTACATACATACATACATCATCTTCCCTGAATGTTTGTCGCTGTTTCTTCGATCAAAATCATCATCAGGATCATTAATCACCGTACTCAGCATCAGCATCATCAGTAACAGTATCCTCATCATCCTCCACTTCCTCACACATCCTCATCATCTGATTCTTTATCATCATCACCTCCTTCACTGCCATCGTGGTTACAATTATCAATCATCATCATCATTATTATTATTATTAACCATCATCTTTTATCGTGATCATCGTGCTAATCAACTTGAGTTAGTTTTTTTAATAGCTAATTTGAGTTGATACATTTGCTATATTAAAGTCAGCTTTTGACTAGTTGACTGCATTTTATTACAGGGTGTTGATGCATACACTTACTTGCAGTACCAAATACTGCAACATGCTGCTATACTCAGAAAAGAGTACCTTTCACATTTCAAAGGTTTATTTTTTACTGATAAGAGAGTATTTTTTACACGTCAAGAGTATCTTTTATACTTTGAGGAGTATTTTTTATACTTGAAGGGCATCTTTTATACTTAGAAGAGTTTTTTACAGTCAAAATGTGTTTACTTTTACTCTAGAAGCTAACACTGCATTTTCACAAGCAATGTAAATTTACATTTCATTCTCCAACAAACACTACCATCACTTCATGCTTCTTTCTTTCCATTGGATTCTCTCCCTCCATCCCTCTCTCTCTCTCTCTCTCTCACTCTTTTGCTCATCCTTCTTTAAATCTTGACACATTTTTAGATTCTTTCATTTATTCTTCTTTAAATCTTAAGCATTCTTATTCTAAAATGTATGACTAAAATTATTTCTATTCCGAGATTCTTGCGGAAAATTTAATGTGACAGAATCTCTTCTCCGTTCTATCTTTTCGCTTAATTAATTCGAAAAAGAATTGAGTTCGGAATTTCTTAAGAGCTCTGTTAAGAAATATCATCGCCAAATATCATCATTTCATAACATTTATGGCCTCAATACATCACATCCCATCATCTTGCGTTGTTTGTCAGGAGATTCGTGTTCATTGTAAAACTATTTTTAAAAATGAAAACATTTCAAAACAAACGTCTTAAATTTGGCCACAACTAATTAAATAAAGAATAAATAAAAGAAAACCAAAGCCAAATGTGATGTTTTAAAGACTTGTGCAAAGTCCACAGTCATTCTTTTAGTATTGTCCTGTATAGTTGTACACTCTACACTATTTGCAATAATTGATGGTAGAATCGCAATAGTAAGAAATTATAAGCTAAACGCAAAATGGGTCTATTGGAAGTGTTTAAGGAATGCAAGAGTTGGTGTTATTTACAAAACTCTCTTTTTAATAATAACCATAACCATAAAAAATAAAATATTCACCCAGATCCACCAGACCATTAATAGATTGGTAAACAGATTTGTCTTCTTTTCTTTTCTTTGCCTTATCTTACTTCCGGCGGAATATGTACTTAAATTTGGAAAAGAGTTCAAATTAATGCTAATGAAAAACACCACAAATCAAATTCATTTACTTTTAATATTAAATGTTAAACGTACCCAAAGAAACGAAGAAACGTTAATAGAGTTATTTTTAATCGCATTAACGATATTATTGGAATTTATCTAATTACTATATAATAACAAAGAAATACTATTATGATCAAAAATTCAAAACTTTTATATAATCAATGTTATCAGGTTAAATTATCATTTGAATAACAGATTGTCTCTGGTTAAACATTTCTAACGATTTTGTCGATTTGATTAAGAATAATTTAAAAACAGATTACTTCGTGTTGTTCATAAATCGTTCAAAAATTTAAATGATTTGTTTTTCACCAAAATTTCATAGCTGCTTAAAAGATTAGTTATAACAACTTCTAAATGTATGTATGAATATCGTACATATGTATGTACATATGAGTATATAAATATGTAGTTTTTAATCTTATCTTTCTTTCCTCTCTTCTCATCTCTTCTCCGCTCTTTTACCTTCTTCAGAACTCCTCTCTTCTCTACAGAACTGTTGATCTGCCTTCTCTTATACTTTTATTCACCGGATTCATCATTTTCTTGTTCGTCTTCTTCCTCATCCTTATTCTTCCCTTACTCCGCTTATCCATCACTTTATTCTAGTGCTTCTCCCACCAACTTCTCTTCTATTAACTCTTTCTTATTTCTCTTAATCAAAAAACGATCAGCTGTTCAATAGAATTTCTTGAGTGGTCGCATAGCGTCTCGTCTTTTTCCTTTTTTCTTTTTCTTTCATCTCTCTCTCTCTCTCTCTCACCATTCGTTTCTACTCTCGTTTGGTCCCTACACTTGAGCAGAGTAATCAATTCTAATCTAATTAAACCAGTCGAAAACGCCCACAATAATAACAGTAACAACAACGACCCAGCTACGATTAATCGTAACAACAACAACAACAACAACAACAACAACAACAACAACAACAACAACAACAACAACAACAACAATACGAACCAATTTAATGCACTCGAAAGGTGGCGGCGGCATTCGTTATCGTAAAAACTGTTCCAGCCGTTTTGCCGGCTGGAGCGAGAAAATGAATTGGTTTTAATAAATAAAATTATTCAACATGTTGTCATTGTTATTGGCAATGTTGTTGTTGTTGCTTCGTTGTTGTCGTTGTTGCTGTTGTTTTTGTTGTTATTGATGTTCTTATTGGTGCTATTGTTGTTGTCGTTTTTGTTGTATTCGTTTTCGTTGCTTTTGAACCTTGATGCTCGTATGTAGCTTGTGACAATTCGTGGTGCTTGCAAATTGTTTTGTTGTTGTTTTTGTTTTCTCTTGTAATCCACACAACGCAGCAACATTTATTCAAGTCTCAAGTAAGACTGATTGTTCTTTCCTTTGTTCTTTTCTTTGGCTTTTATTAATACATGTATTATTATTTTTCTTAATATTTGTTTAATTTATACTCTTGCAATTTTTCTATCACATATCATAAGAATTTCCTTTTAAATCGTAATAAATGCTAATAAATATAAAGCACTTGAAAAGAAACAATATCCACGACGAAAAGAATAAAACCTGAAACAACAACAACAACCAACATCCGGCAAATTAAGTATTAAAAGCATTTTATAGCGACACCGGGAATCATGCTGTGTCGCTCTCACTCTTTCCCTGTCTCACTCGGTCTCTCTACCCTTCTCTCATGTAAACGAGTAAACCAACGAAGCTTGTTAAAATGTAAAGGAAAGGAATCTGTAAATGGAATGGAAAGGAATTCAGAAAAAAAACCAGAACAAAACACTAAACAATAATGAAAAAAGAAAATAAAACCTACTCGAATTAATTGAATAATGCGAGCGCTTTAAATTGAATCCCTCCGTTCTTTGAATACTGTTGTTGTTTTCTTGTTGTTGATTTAAGTAGAGCTTCCTAATTAAATCAGATTTAAAATGGTGCCAAGCATCTAGAATTCGTTTGATTTATTGTTGTTAGTGTGGTGAGAAGGAAACGTTGAATCATTTAAATTTTTTATTGTATTATTCTATTATTATTAGTTTTCTTATTTTTTTTTGTTATTAAATAAAAAATTTTATTTAACTAATAAACGAAAGAAACTTTTAATGTTTCTATGATATTTATTGTAATTTTATTGTATTGTATATTATAATTCTTTAATGGTTTATTATTGTTATTATTACTGTTAAAACTTTATTATTATTGCTATTAGTACTTGTTATTATTACTGTTAAAGCAACCTCAGTCATTAAAACAAATACAAACAAATATAATTTATGCGGCTTAAATACGAATTTAATTTCAACTTAAGATTACCTTATTATGTAATCAATTTTATCTCCGTACTGAAAAAGAAGGAATTCAATCGAAATTTAAATCAAAATTCTTCCCTCATGCTAAATTCTTGTGTAACGTTTGCTACTTTGTAGTTGTTGCTGTTGTTTATTCACGCAATTGTTTATTCTGTCCGAGTAGATTTCATTTGAATACTCTTTTAAAATGTTAATCGGTGCCCTCAGCAAAGGAACTCATTAAATTCATGAAGAGTACTCAAGAGTGTTCCTATTGAGGTGTTCTGGAGTTTGCGTATTTTGAAGTACAGCCTTTTTGTATTTTTTTTTTATTTTCTCATTTTTTAATTAAATTTTGTCCCTTCCTGCTTTGATTTTTACTTTGCACGAGAATAAATAAAATTAACTACGTATATAAATCATAAAGAAGCGCAAAATAACACACGCCAAATAATAACAACCTCAACATGAAGAACAAGAGATGCTTTTGACTATTTTATAAGAGAAAAAAAACCAGAAACGAAAGCAAAAACAAAACAAAGCAAAGCCCATTGGGGAGAAGAAACACAAAGGCAAAGCTCTATGTCACACTTGTCATCACCCAACCTTGTCATGTCATGGGCCAACCAATCAGCGTGAATGATGCCAGCATCGTTGTGACAAGTGTGACACCAGCCAACGACATTACGCACCAACTTTGGGGACCAACGAAAGGAGGAAGAAGCAGAGCAGAGGTGAAAAAATACATGCAAACATTTTGTTCGAGAATTTAACATCTCGTGTAATTTTATATGTTGTTTTTTCTAGCTCTGGATGTTTCCACTCTCAAAATGAGTGTACATAAATACACACGCCCACACTTTGTATTCTTTATTGTTATATTGTCTTTAGAAGCATAAGAATACTTTTTATTATTAATTTATTATAGAAAATATGACACCACTTCAATGAAGACGCTTTATAGTCTATTGTATAGTCGAAATAATTATGTTCTTGTTGTTATTCTTTCTGTTTGGTCTTTTAAATGTAAATTATTTTGGTTTGCTGTTTGCAATTAGATCATTTTTTCAGTTGATTGACTTTTCTCAGTTTTCTAATGTCAACATCGACGTCACCAGAACGGATTTGATTTCAAATAAAAACTTTTTATATATGCAAATCGTGTTAAAATAAACGTTCAGTGAAATATTATCGTCATGTTGGCACGAGCTCCATTGTTGTGTGTTGCATATAGATCTCGTAATTATTCAGAAGTTGTTTCGTTTAATCGTATTTTTTAGTTTTTATTTCTCAGGATTTAAAATTTAAATATTAGCATAAATAATACAAAACATTTGGGTAAACGAAATAGAAGAAAATATGTACAATTTCATAAAAAAGATTCTCGAAAAAGTAATTCATGATTCAGCGCTTACCTCGTTAGTAGCTACTACTGTTTCATCCGGTTTCAAAATCTCTAAGTTCTATGATATGATTCGAGTTCCAATTCTGCTGTTGCTGCTTCGTTTTCTTTCTTTCTACTTTCTTCTAGAGACTTTCTTCTTTCTTTTCTTCTTGTTCCTTCTTCTTCTTTTCTCTTCTTCTTTCCTCTTCTTATTACTTTTCTTCTTTTTAGATCTATTCTTGACTTTCTTTCTTCTTAATTCTTGTTCTCAGTTCTTGTGGTAAAGTGCACCAGATTATCTTTAATATGCTTCTTTTTAGTCTTCTTAATCTTTTTCTTTCACTATCTTTTCAATCTGTTTTATCTTTCACTATTTCTATGTTTCAGTATCTAATCTTTCTCATATATTTATTTTAAGTTGTGTTTTTACGATTTCTTTGTTTTTGGTTCACTTTTAGTTTCATGTATTTTCACTAGAATCACGTTTCTTATGTCACGTTCTCTGTCACGTAATTCTCAATCTTTCTTTCTTTTTCTGCTCGCTGTTGTTGTTGTTACTGATTTTATTCTATTCTTTCACTTTTTTTCTTTCGTCTTTTCTTTTGCTGCTTTTTTATGCTCTGAACTTATTTTTGTCGTTTTATCGATACTCGTTTTTTAAAGTATACGAGTATACATATATAAATTTTTTTAATCTCTTTCACGTAGCTTTTTTCAACTCTATAAAATGTTAGAAAATATTTAAAACAAGCACAAGATAAGATATAGTATCTATATATATAGTATATGTATGATATATCGTATTTAATATACGTATTTAATTATATAGATATTGTATTTTTAGCAGGTTTTGTTAACTTTTCTTCTTTTCACTCTTGAAATGAGTCGATTTTTAGAACTGAAGCCGGTAGAAGGTGTTAAAATTGTGTTAAAATTTACCACGTCATGTTTTGGGTTAACAAACAAAAAAGAGGAATCGATTTTGTTCTCTTTTATATTAATTTAGTTAATATAAATTGGATTTAGTTCATTGAATTAATATAAATTGAAAGTGAAAATAGTTATAGTTTATTTACAGGTTACTATATATTTTATAATAATATAAATTAAAAGAAAATTTCTAGATTGCATTACTTGAAAGATTGTCGTAATTTTTGAGAACAGTGAAAGAGAACTCGAGATACGCAGAGAGCTACGAGAGAATCTTCTTTTAAGAGAGAGAACAAGAAAGTAAAGAAGAGAGTGTGCGCTATGAAAATCCGGGTTTCTAGTTGCTTTATTTTAAAAGTAGTTTTACGAAAAAAAGTACTATGTTAACGTACTTTGATGGTCTTTTTTTTCTATATTTCTACTATATAACGTATTAATTGTCTTAATGAAAATAAGGTTACAAAGTTTTAAACAAATTACTACAATTGATAGTTTAGAAGTTCTTTGCTGAAACAAACTTGTTAAAAAGAAAGCAAAAAATTTTTAACTGAATTACAAAACTATTTTGATTTGATAGCGTTTTTTCCAAATTCCATCGGTTAGAAGCGAATCCCTTCAAATGCAGAAAAAAAAATAAAACAAATAAACTTTCAAAAAGTATCAAAACAAACTGCAGCAGGATTTAAAAAAACAATAATACCAAAAACACATTTTAAAGCACTGAAAATAATTGCAACTCTCTGACGTTCTCTCTCTCTCTCTGGATCACGAGTTAAATTCACTACACCAACAAATACAAAACACTGTCACCAACAAAAACAACGGAACAGCGTACACGAATAGCAACTACAACAGCAACAACAAAAACAATGCCGGTCAACTCCTTCAACTTTTGCATTTCTTTTTTTTTACATTTTTATCGGTGTTCACGTTGTTGTTGTTGTTGTTGTTATTGGTATTATTAATATTATTATTTCTCTTGTTCTTGTTTCATTGCTGAAGAACTATTTTTTTTCATTTTTTTTTATCTACCGTTTGCTGGTGTTCGCGATGTCAGTGGATTTATTTTTATGGTGGAGCAGAGAATTGGATTTTTTTATAGAAAATGGGGTGGTTTTTGTTGTTGTTGATTTGTAGCTAGTTTATTTTTTGCTTTTGCACACTTTACTTTGTAGAATGTTAAAAAAATATAAGAAATTCCTTGTAAAAAATAATCGTATTTTCAGTATTGTGTTATTGTTATTGTTGTATTAAAATGCATTTAATATTTTGCGCGTTGCTTGCAATTCGCTTTAATGATGCATTTTAAGCACGTTTTATACCAGGCACAACTTGTTTTTTCTGCAATCCATCAATCAAAAAAACTATGTATTTCTAAAAAATAAAATGCAATTTTTTTCATGCTTATATGCTAACGGTACGTTTATCTTAAATTTCTATTTGTTCTACTTGAGCTGTAAAAAAATCGGTCGACTTTTGTTCGCGAAAAAGTTCCTCTTATCGTAAAAATCGATTTTTATACATTTTATTTTTGGTTTTTCTATTTTCACGAAAGGTTTTCAAGAATACAAAGAATTCCTTTGCATTTAAGATGTAATATATAATATATATTCTTATACATATGTATATTTTTTTCGTCTTTTATTTATTGAGTTTTTCTACAAGAATAATAATTTCTTCCTACATTTTTGCTTCACTGCGATCCTTTTCTATTTTTATATACACATATTTAATTCAATATTCAGAGAATTTGTTAATTTATCCCGACTTCATCAACGAAATTCCGACGACACACCAATATATGCCAACAGTGATTTTCAGACTGAAAAAGTTACTTCAGAGAAATTTGACTTTGATTGAGAAACACTTTCTCGCCAGTGTTACCGGTACAATAAAATTCAATGTAATATCTGCTTCAGAAAAATGTGTCACTTTATTTATAAATGTGTCCGTAATATTAATTACATGTTCTTCATAAAAAAGATTATTTTTAACGTTTATTTGTAAATAAGTAATAAAAACTTTTGTTTATATTCACTTCATGGCATACTTAAATTATTCTTTCATAAAAAATCAGTGAATTTACATAAAATTAAATAATACAAAGTAGTACATGCTTTAAGTTTTTAAAATATAGTCACGAATAATCTATAATTATATATCGAAAAGAATTAGTCTAAATATAAGCTGTTCTTGGCAGGGTTCGTAAATGCTCGCTCTCAAGCGCTCTTTTTTGCTCCTGCTCGCTCTGATTCGCTCAAAATAGCATTTCCTTACGAGAGCACGAGCGAGCCGCTCATTTTCAAATCGAGAGCACGAGCGAGCCGGAGCAAAAAACAATAACATCAGTGAGCAGCTCGAAGCTCACTGCTCCGATCAGTTGCGAGCTCTGAGCTAGTGAGCAGCTCCGCAAATGCTCTTTTGAGCGAGCCGTCCGAAAGATTCTTGAAGGTGTTGCCTTTAAATTTGGGCACATATTCATTCACACGGCAACACTGTTCCTTACTACTTTGCTCGTGTTGACAACCAATTTGGCACTTGAAATTTTTCTCACTCAGAGTGAAAAATCACCATTTCTCAATCAAATTTCCTGTGAGATTTTTCTTAAATTCGGAATACACAAGTGCATATAATATGCATGCAGCAAACTGTTAACATTTCAAATACATAGGAGATAATCCGAAAATATATGCACGGGATTATTTGCTGCATGACGACTCGATTTTAAATTTTGATGCGCATCAACAATGCAACCGACAAAAGTCGTCGTGCGACATCTTTGTGTTTACAGCATATTGTTCCCAATTAAAAAAACTTAATTTACAAAAACTGTCGCTACCAAGAAATCAAATTCGAAATTAAAACAAAAACTATATTTATTGTCGTAATTCTTTACAAAAATAGAAAACAAATCTCGTTATTTATATAAATATTTTTATATTCTAAACTATACGAGTATGTTTAGCCGGATGAGTATATTCAAATTATTGTAGTTCACAAACCTTGATTTAAATAAAATATTTGATATCTTCTTTAAAGGATTTTTTGGAATATGACGTTCGTCGTTCATTTGTAAATAAGGAAAAATAATAAACTAGTTTTAGTCTAGTTTTCATTCTAAGCTAGTTTTCAGTCTAAGCCATGAGAATATTGTTGCACATTTCGTTGTTTTTCTGATTTAAAGCTAGAGTTCGTCCGGCTGATTTATGCCAGTATTTGGAATGAACCACTTTAGTGTAGGGTTTTTTGGCAGCTTTAAGAGTAACCGACTTGGTGTTGGAGTACCTAAAATTATGCAGCAAACCAAGAAATAATATAAGTTAATTATAATAAACTAATAAATACATTGAACTTGTTTCAGACATACGTTAAAATCATATCCGGACGCTGCAGCTGCATGCAGAGTTTAACGCCGGAGTAGAAATCAATATTTGCTTGTAATATTAACTTCGGTTCATTAATTAGTTCGAAGTTATTCTCAACGTGAGCATAAGTAAAGCCAGCAATCATGTGACCGAGTACAGCGACTCCAGAACTGAAATTCCGGATGAAGAACAAATAAAAATATACGTTTAAAAACACTAAAAATGTCTATATACTTTTGTTGAATTTCCGTGTTCGCATTGCGGTTCCATATACTGAGCTCAACTTGTCCATTTAAATCGACCGATTTGGCTCCGAGAACCCGCATGTAAACCGTCGCCCCTGACGCAAGTATCACGTAGTGTTCATGATCCTGCGTTAACGTTGTGGCCTGATAAGCTGGCGTCGGATCCGACGCGGTGCCACTCCAAACATGACCCATCAGCTCCGATTGACCCGTGAAGAAGACCAGCGGACGCAACAAAGTACCCTGAACGGAAATTTCCATACCTGCGGTGGCTGGAGTGTCCTCCACTTCATCCTCATCAAAGTTGTCCACGTCGCTGTCGCCATCGCTGGTAAAGTATGAAAGGCCGCTAGTATACAGGGCAAGCTATAATAAATATGCATTTAAAATCGAACATGATTTAATACCGATTTGACCAGTTGATCAACCTACCTTAAAAGTACTCGTCTCTTCGCGTCCAGCACTGAGAATCAACTCCACTGAGCCGCGCTTCAAGACACCCTGATAGATCTCTTGAACACTCCGCAGCGACTCATTGAAAGAAGGCGTCTGCGATAGTTCACGCGTAAGCACGGTGGTGAGTCCTTTCTGCGCCAGAACGTTGTAGTTATATACTGCTGGACGCTCTGTCAAACAAGCCCCGAGAATCGCTCGGAATCGTGGACATTTTGTGGCCATCATACGTAGCTTTTGAATAACATACGTCTTGACTTCGAAATGACGATCATGTGAGGCCAAAAAGTCCAACATATCGCCCAGCTGTTCCTTGGTGGGTTTAAGTGCTAGCAGTATATCCAGAGCAATCGTGCGAGCGGACGAATCGTATTTACGCCGGCGTTGATAAAAGATATCAGCGAAGGATCTGCGTTGCTGCTCGCCAAAGTTAACCACCGGGAAGCTGCTCAGAGCCTGCATGGCAGCGACTGAAAGCTTCACGTTTCCACTGCCCACAGCGTGCTGCAGCAGCACCGAAATGGTGCTGGGATCTTGTAGATTCTGTAGAGCGCGTATATAAAGCGTTTTACAATCAACATCCTCCTCCGAACAGCCTGCAGCTAAACGATCAAGGATATGAGCACGTATTTCACCCAACAGCGAATCATTGACATCGAAGCCCGATTGACGACAGAGCGCGGCCAGAGTTTGCACAACGGTATCGCGTAGACTCACGTTTTCCAAGCCTTCCCGCTGCAGCTGCTGAAAGAGATGCTCAACAATGGCACGTTCTGGATGACTGCCAACAGCAAGCGACTGAAGATATTTTTCCAAGAGCTCTGCATCGTCTTGTTTGTCATAATGGAAGACTTCATGAATGGCTGCATGAGCTTCAAAGCTCTGTACGGCTCCCAGCAGATCGACGAGTTGAGGCCGGAGCTCTTTCTGCTGCTGCAGAATTTCAACAAATTCGTGTTGCTTTGAAATACGCGCCAAAGGCAACAAGTCGGCGAAGACAGCGGCCAGGGAAGAGTGTCCAACATGTTCATTACTCAGTTGGTCGGAATGTTTCACAATTTCTTGCTTTAACTGAAAATGAAATGATGAATCGAATAAAGAAACGGAAAACAAATGAATAGAATGAAGAAAAAGCATACTTTTGAGTGTTTAATTTCACTCAGAGCTCCATCAACGTCTGCTTCGATATCGAAGACACGATACCACTCCAAGAGACTCTCTACGGCCTGCTCAAGCGTAGCGTATTTCAGCTGTGGCACGGAGTCTGCATCACCTTCAGCGACATGTTTGAGAGACAACAGCGATGTCACCTGACTACCAACGTCTGGCTTCGATTCCAAAAGCATGCGATGTATTTCTTGTGATTCTGCTTTAAGCAGAAATCCTTCAGAGGTTAAATCATAATCGATGCGTTCCTGTGAGTACTGAGCAACACCTGTATTAAAAAATAAAGAAATTGGAAAAATTAATAGTAATAATAAACCGAAAAATTAAAAAACAATTTAAATTTTACTCACTCAGCGGTTTTTCTGGCCTGTAGTTGACTTTCATGTCCCAATGCGAACAGTCGCTCTTCATCTTCTCCACTCTGGTGGACGATTTTGGGGTATAGAAGGTGTTGCACTCTCCCGAGACATCGAGCTCTCTGACGGGTCCACTTTGACGACGAAGTTGAAGCAAAGAAGCGATGCCACGTTCCAGATTCAACAGCGATTGATCCCGCGACGTGTGAGCAATCACTTTGGCCGGCTTGCCACCATCGACTAGAGTTATATAAAAAGGTCTGTCGGGTATTTTAGTTATCTGTTGAGTGGTGATCAGTGGCTGCTTGGATCCCGCCGCTTTAGCTTTGGGCGCACTGACCGAGGCATCGCTAAAGTGAACCTCCAACAGTTGCTCCTGCTCGGAATTCCAAACGGAGTTTATTTTCAGCTGGGCTTGGAATGTGTAACTTGTCTCCTGGTGGCTGGCGGCGGCGGTTCGTTGTTGTTGCAACTCAGTCAGAGTTACTTTATTCTTGAGTTTATAGATTTGTTGGCTCTCGTTTGGAATGAGTTGTGAGCAATGAATGAATGCTGAGGAGAGAGAAACTTTGCAATTAGTTTATCGAGGTATCTATAGTAAAATAAACATTTCATGGTGATAAAAAAAGATGCATTTATTTTATTATATTTTCCAGGATACGCATTTTTTTCTTATCTCTTTTTGAGGATTTGGGTTTCTAATACTTTCATTTGTCTCAAGCAGCAGCTCAAAGAAGCGACGTTGAAAGGAAAATAAATAAATGAACATAAAATAAAATAAAAAGCCTTGAACTTATCTCTAAATTCAGATTTTCTGCATTTTTAATACAACAACTACTACTACAACAACTACAGCGAACTACAAAAAAGGTTATCTTGAAAAGGTTATCAGCAAATTATAACCTTTTAAAGATAAAACAGAAACAGTTTAAAAGAAAAACAGTGATTTTAAGAACAACGCTTTAAAGAACACTAAATTCAAATTTTTTTTTTAAAATGGTTAATTAAATTTTGTTTCTTCAGAAGAGTCTGAATAAACTTTTTAATTCAAATAGAAACCACCCGATGGACCACCCTATACAACAAATAAAACTTTCTCAAGTTTCAAATAATTTTGAATTTCAAAATGAAATAAAAAGTTTGTAAAAAAGAAAACCACTAAACAATTAAAACTAAGAGTAACTACGTATAAATTCAGTTCAAAAATTATTACAACACCAAAAACAGCGATGCGCTCTACTTACAACAATAAAAGCACAATTTTTACATATAAAAACAAATACAAATAAAAACGAAATGTTTGCTTAATTAATTCCAAGTTTTTGGTTTTTTTACTAAAGTTGAAAAGCGTTAAATGAATGAAGCAAAACGAAATCTTGCTGGAAAATCAAAGCAAATGCAAAAGCAACAACAACAACAACACGAACAAAACAACAATGAAAGTAACAATAAAACACTATGGTCATGTGGGGAATAATATTAAATAGAAATACAATCGCTTAAACAATTCCGATCGGCGGGAATCTATTTTTGAACTACTGCAGTTCAATAAACTTAACTTAAAACTGTAGAAACATTTTTCTTAGCTTAAGCTTTTGTTGTAGCGTGAGAGGGACCGAGGAAATAAGACTTGAATATGTATTCATTGCTTAGATTTGTAATAATTTTTGTTCTTTTTTTTTGGTTATTAACGCCGGTTACTTACCAACGACACAGGAAAGCAACAGCACAATCAACGTAGCTTTATTGTGATACATTATGCAGGAACTTGTTCCGCGTTTTTGTAAAATGAAAAAATTAATAAATGCACTCGTAGAAGTTTTCAAATTAAAATTATATTAATTTCTTTATTCATGAAAATCATTATTTAATTCATTTCAATTTTCAATGATTCAAACTCCAACTAAATTCAAGACAAATACAACCCGCATTTGACAACTCAGCAGATGTTTTGAAACTGAATACTCGTCGTGAAGAAAATTGATGATGGCAACAGGGTTGCAATCCAAGCCAATCGTATTTTTAATACAAAATTATGGGTTCAGCGACTTGTTGATTAATTCAGAGTAACAAAACTGTTACAGGGCTTAAATTAAAAAAGTACTCTAATTATAAAAAAGCATTTATCAAAATGCATTTTTGCGTCGACTGACATAATCTTGTTTCATTTATTTTATTTATTTTTTCAAGCTTGGTTTCATGGTTTTCGACACAGTTTTCTCTTTGTTGCGCTAAGGTGTGAAACTGCGATATAGAAAAACTAAAAATAGAGGTGAGAAATTTGCGTAATTTGTTGCTTTGTGTCTACGCTCTACCCCGTTTCAACACTTTCAACTTAGATTCTCTTTTCACCGAGTTGACCAGCTGTTACGATTTGGCGTATGTCTAAGCTAAAATATTCATGTGAAACTCGAGGTATTTCTTGTGGTTCCCTTGCGTCCCGCGATGAAGTGATTGATCGTTAAATTTTTTGACACTTTTCGGAAAACTTCGGAACAAAAATTGTGAATGCCAAGGATTTGAAACCAAAGGTGTTTGTCTGAGGTGGTGCATTGTGAACACTACGGAAAGATCTGGAAACTGGAACGATATGAAAATGAATTTTAAATACAAGTAAAATTAAATTAAATTTGAACTATACAAGTACCCTTTACGTAGTAGTAGTACGTAGGTATGCTTAAATATACGAAAAAAGAAATGAAGATGTAAAGATTTGTTTTCAATTTTTCCATCATCACCACGAAGGGGTCACGAATCGTGACAATACGTTTATACGATACGTTACGTTGCGTCTCGGCTATATGAATTTTAATAAATGTAATAATATTATTACCTCTGAGTGACGCTGTTAAAACAATCTCTGCTTTCGTCTAGCACCCGCTAGATGGCGAAGGCGAAAATCTAAGCTACTCGGAGAATTAACTTGACCGGAAATGAAAAAATTCACCGGTTCCGGTTCCGGTTAAAAATAAATAATTTTTATTATTATACACGGAATATAAAACAGCCAGAAATTTTTTTTTTTCATGTGAGGTGTGTGGCCGATAGCGTTAAACTGCTGTTTTAATCTGTTATAACTAATGGTGCTGATTCAAATCGCGCAAAATGAATTTAATTTTCTTCGTTGTTCAATGTTAACATTATAAAAATTTAAAAGTTTAATGCATTTTTCCATTTTTTTAATTACAGTTACTTTTTAATTAATTATCTTTAAAAAAAAAAAGGTTTGAAATCATTTTAAATACTTTTTCTACTAGATTGTTTCGTTGAGATTATAAAAACAAAAAATAAATACCTAAAACGTTGTGTGTTTGAATAGTTTTTTATTAATTTTAATTAGATTTGTCAGTGTAAAAACTATTTATAACTAAAAACAAATAATGAAGTCTGTAAAAAATAAATGTGAAAACTGATCAAATCAAAACAACATATTTTAATTTATGGCTTCTTTACAGAAATGTGTGTGTGTTGGCGTAATAAAACATAAAATAATGCACGAAATGGAAGTGGAAACATTTTTATGACTCTGTTCATGTTGTTTTTTTATTGGTTTTCCTTTCTAGACGGTTTAACATACTGCATACACATCGTTCATGATGCATTGATCGGGTCTTATATACTTATACGTATAAAGATAGAATTTTCAATCAACAAAAAGTTTTTTTTTTTTTCTCTCTCTCATTTATATGCTCTTCACATAATGTATCAATCATTATAATCAATCATGTTTTTCTTTATGATGTGTTGCTTTATTTGTTCGTCAATATTACACACAGCTGAGTAAATTAAATAAGTCTGCAATCATTCATATTTTTCAATGTTTTCTTAACTCTTAAAGTTCAAAACAACAACTAAATGATAAAAGTTGCATTTTTAATAAAAATATTTACTCAAAAATATTTACTTTACTTGAATAAATACCTACAAACATACATTTTGTTATCATTAAAATAATGATAGCTTTAGGTAAGTATTGAGAGCTGCATTTTTAATAGAATCGGAAAGAAGCACGAAGCAGTTGATGATGACGACGATTATCTGTGATGAGATCAACTCAAGTGAAGATAAGCCACTAGTAGTCAACTAAATGAATGGACGCATGAAGGGATGACAACTCCAGTGTTGCTATAGTTAAATGGATGGATGGCTGCATGGACGGATGGTTGGATAGATGAATGTGTCTCGTTTGGGTCTTTGACCATAGTACATGAAGTGCGTAGGAGGAGCGAGAATAAAGTTGAGCTGCTTGCTTGTTATCAGCACTAATTGCAGCAGACCTCGACCCCAAGTGTGTGTATTTGTATAGACATTTGTATATATAGTGTCTGTGTGTGTCTATCGAAGGGTCTGCGGTTTTGTATCATACTCAAACGTACATATTTCATGCTTATCAACTCGACCTAATGCACTCTCCGCTCTGTTCTTCTCTCCACTACTCGACCCCAACACACCGCACTTCGCTGCACTCTTCAACCTCTCTTCTTCGCAAGCACACATCTCTTTAGCTTATCGCGGCTGCACGCAGGAAGCAATTAGTTCCAAACTGAACCCAATCCAGTGCATCGGTCAAATTATTATAGTGGCTTTTTTCGAGAAGATTTTAAATGTTGTTTATCGCTTAATTATTGTAAAAGCATTGTTTTTGTGTGTGTGTCTAAACTGAACTGTAGAGTGAGCTAGTTTTTAAATTATTATTTATTTCCTTCTTTCTTTCTCGCTCTTTCCTTCCTCTCAACGTTGTTCTGTCTTCTTTTGTCCATCTTTTGCCATTAATTTAAGTAGCATTCTTTTGTTTTACATGTTGTAGTATTTTTGTGTAGGTTTTTTGAATGCCGTCCTCTTCACTTCCTCCTCTTCTGTGCTAGTGACTGATTGACTTCTTTGCCATTGTTACTGGCTGCCGTTACTGTTACTCTTCTTGTTACTGTCGCTGTATCGTTGTGTTGCTTCTCACATGCGTTCGTTTGTTCGCTGGCGGTTTGTAATTCTCACGATTGGTTGTTGTTGTTGCTCCTACTGATGATTATTTTATTGCTACTTTGTACGTGTACGTGTCCCTCTATTTCGCTCTCTGTCCCTATCTTTATCTCTTTCATTCCTTCTTCCCGACCTGCTTCATGCGTTGTACATCGTTCTCTTGATCTTTGACCCAAATTCTTGCTGATGTATGTTGAAAAGAAATCTTTTCATTTTTTTCTTCCTTCTTTTTTCATTTTCTTGTTTCTCCTGCCTCCCCTCAACCCTTACATACTTTTGTTAAGTCGCGATTAACGTTGTTTATTCTGTTTTTTTGCTAGTTGTTGGTATTTAATACGGATTTGCAACTTGTTGTTGTCAAGGCTAAAAAAAGACAAGAAAAACGAAATGTTGTTACTTTAAATCTTACATTAAAATACTTTCATAGAATGCATACGTTTATCTTGTATTCCATCTCCTGGTTAACCCGTTCCTCCTCCTTCCACTTTGATTGCTTTTTTCTATTGATCAACATTTGTCCGCTTGGAAGCTAAAAAAGTTTCTGAAGTTTCCACTCCAGTTGCAATAACTTTGAGGAGAGTTTTTAAAAAAACGGTCTTTTACAACTCTTTTAGATTACTTTGAAGTTTTTGTTGTCTCTCTTTCCCACTCGCTTTACAAGAAGATTAGTTTACATCTTCTGAAAGGTAGGAAAAAAAAGAAATTCATTAAATAAATTTAAACTTAATGATAAAAATCTAAATGTGGTCAATGTACTATATCTAGATTAGATCAAGGATCGCCCTCCCCTTTCCTAGAGCTATTAATCCGTTTCTTTCGTTCCCACCTGATTGATTCGTCTCCTCTCACTCACTCTCTCTTCGTTCATCAGATCTCCCTTACTCCTACAGCTCTCTTTTCCTGCTCTCTTTTTCTCTCTCTCCCTCCCTCTATATCTCTCTCTGTATGTATTTCTAAAATGTCACACAACCTTTTCATTCTTTTGAATGTATCATTAATCGCTTTCCCTCTTGACCATTAAAATTCTGTTCTAGCTCGCTTTCTGCTAAAGATTACTTGTCTTTTCCAACTTGTCCAACAACATGAATTGGCCAATATGATTGTTATTATATTTTTTGTAACAAGTTGTTGTTGTCGGTTGTTGTTGATGATGTGGATTCCGCACAAAACACGCTGGCGACGTGTTTATGTTGGGAACGCGATTTCGCCGCCGTCATCATCTCCTCACCGCTTCTCTATCTTTTTCTCTGTCTCTCTCTCTCCCTCGCTCTGCTCTGCTCTTTCCTGGACTGCTCCTGTCAGGTTCAATTAGCATAAAAACTGGCAGCGAGTGTAAAGGAAAAAAACGCTTTCCACGAGCGCTGGGCGTAATTATCTGGTTAATGAGTTCTCTGTGGCCCGTCTTGATGTCGCTCCTGGGTGGCGTCTTGTGGTCGCTCATGGGAAAGGAACGCGAATAGGATTTGCAAAGCGGAGCGGCGGGAGGATGGAGGCGGTGGCCAGTCCGAAAGGGATGGGAAGGAAGGAAGGGAAGAAGAGTGATTTTAATGACGCCGGAATTCTAATTTAAGTTATTGCAATTTTTATGAGTCGAGGAATGAAGGGATGGAAGATGATTGGGTGGCAGAGAGGGGGGGGGGGGAATAGATGCGGGTATATAAGCACATTAACAAGGAAAATCTTCGCTTAATCTCCCGAAGAGTGCTGTAAAAGGTAGCGTAAAAAAGGTACTAAAACTTCTGTTGAAAAAATCTTCACGAGAAGAGAGGCAACCTTTCTTAACATCTCTCTTCATCTCTCTCTCTCTTTCTCCTGTTTCTTCTCTACCCGTTTTTAATCACATGATTTATTCATCGTTTAATTTACTACAATTTATTCTGCCAAAAAAAGATTTAAGCAACACATTAAAAGCTACAACAAATTAAAAAAAGCATTTAAAAATACACCCAATATTGAAATAAAATCAAATCAACAAAGTTTTTAAAAAAGTCATTGACATTAAGGAAAAATAACCCAACAAAGAAGAACCAGAAAAGAATTACAAGTGCAACAACGAAACAAAGAATGCGAAAAACACTCTGGTGAACAATATGTATAAAATACTTTGGAAGTTAAGTTGTAAAAATGTAACAACACAAAAAATTCCGGAACAACAGCAACAGCAAAAGCAACAACAAAAACAAGAACAGCGAAGGGAAACTCAGTTCACCGTAAAACAATCGACGTAAAATAAAAGAAGGACAAAAACAACAACAGAGGCAGATGATACTCGCAATCAGACAAACGAACAAAGTCGAAGATGAAGCAAGAGTAGTACCAGAAGAAGAAGAAGAACAAGAGTGACTCTCCAGCGGCCCTCGAAATGGAAACAAATCGTTGTTCAAAAATATTTCCAACCCGATTCAGTTGCTGATGCATTTTGTATAGAATGCTATAAATTTGAACCCGCTACCGAACTTTTTGCTGGCCATTCCAATACCCCCGCCATACCCGCCCTATTTCTAGGTTCTTCAGAGCACCGCTTCGCCCCTTACTGCTCAATTTCACACAGACTCTCCTATTCTAATAAGATTCTACTTCAGGCAGACTGTACTCCGATTTCACTCTACTCAACTTCTACTCCATTCAGATTCTACTCCATTCAGATTCCATTCCATTCATATTCCACTCCATTCAGATTCTACTCCACTCAGATTCTCCTCAGGTTCACTCTTACTTAAACTCAAACTAAACTCAATATTATTTTAATATTTGGTTTAACCAAAAGAAATCTATATTTTTTTCTTCTTGTATTAGTATTTATATATTTCTTTCTGTTCCTTTTCTGTTGCTTTAGTTTTTTATTTATTTTTTGTGTTTCTTGTTATATAATTTCTAGTAACTTTTGTGTTTGTTGTTGTTTGTTACATGGTAATTTTAGCTTTTGTCCTTTTGTGCAACTTTTTAGTGTCAACATCGATCAAAAAAGTTTTCTTTCTCAGTTCTACTCACACATGCTGCTATACAGAAAACAGATGGGAAAAAGAGCGAGAGGGAGAGGTAGAGAGAGAGAGGGAGGAAGAGTTTCTATACTTTTAACTATACTTGAATATTCATTTATACAATATTTCTTCGACGCTGTCATTTCTTTGTACCAAAAAACTTCAACGGAGCGTATGTGAAGAGAAAAGAACAAGAGAAGTTAAAAGGTGAATACGACAAAAGAGAGAGAGAGACAGGTAGAAAGAGAGGAGGAAAAGAAATCTTATTTAGTAGCAGAGGTTGATACAATAACCTAATTTTAGTTAGCAAATTTAATTTTTCAATAATAAGAATCATCATCATCGTCATCATCACCATCACCATCATGGGATTGTTGGGATGTTCACTTTTATATTATAGTTGTTGTAATTCTCAGTTGAATTACATAGAGCAGAACCTACAGTTACAGTTAAGTGACGTTTAAACTGAGAGTGACTGATGACTGAGAGGATATTGGATATTGAATGACTGAATGAATAAATGAGAAAGAGCAAAGCAAAGACTAAGAGTAACGCTCGTTGTGCGCTACTTTTATTGGCCTCATTGTTCCCCCGCCCGGCGACCTCCCGCTCCATTCTTTCTCCGTCAAGTAACTCAGCTAATAAAACAATTAAACTTGTACAACGTTTTGACAGAAAGCGATTTGGCGAAAGTTTTCCTATCCATTGTTATATAAAAAATCGAGAACTAAGAAGGTAAACGGGGGAGAAAAATGAATGGCAGCGGGTCGAAGATGAGGAGAGGAAGACGTGGCAATTGAATTTATCGACACACTTAAATTCGACGTGAAAAATATAAAGACAGATACAAACAAAAGCAAGTAAATAACTATTAATAGAAATAGAAACTAATAGAAACTAACCTAACCTAACATTAACTAAATAACTAGAAGAAAAGATTGTAAAAAATATGAAATCAATAAAGAGAAATAGTGAACTAGAAGATCAACTGTAATTATTAAAGTCGAAATCCAAAATTTTACTAGTTATTAAAGGCAAGTTAATTGCAAGTAGCAGCGGGATCTACCGCAAAACAAAAGCTATAATAAGAACAAGTAGTACAACAATACGTTCCCTCACTCATTCTCTCCTTCACTATCACTCAACGACTCATCCGTTTGCCCTTCGGCCGACGGCTTTTAATTAAAAGGCTTCCGGTTGTCCGACAGTCCTTCCGTTAATGAGCAACAAGTCCTTGGCATCCTTACGCTTGTGGTTGTTGTTGCTATTTTAGTTGTATTCATCTGCTACTTCCTTTGGCTTTAGTTACAAGTTAAACACTCATAGAAAAACTTCGTGGGGTAAAAAACCGGAAAGCAACTTTATACGTATAACACCTGCTGCGGTGAGGGAGAGAGCGTGCGAGTAAAGGGTTGTGTGGGGTGAGAAGCGGTGAGCAGAAAGGAGCGCGTTTAATCGAGCCAATTCTAAGAAGGTTGCCAGCAAAAACAACTGAAGACTGGACGAGGCCACAACCAAGGAAGGAAACAACAATAAAGACGGATTAAAAACAGCGGAGGTGGTGGCAGGGTTGCACTGAGATAAGAACCATAAACAATGAATATAAAAATGATATCCTTTAAAATAAACGACAAAGAAACGAATACAAACTATAAACAAACTTCAAGAGTAGAATATTCTCTGTTAAGGAAAAGAAGAGAGAGCAAGCAAACAAAAATTAACCCTCACTTTCTTTGACGCCGAGTCGCCGCGCTGGTTTGATGAACGTTGGCGATGCGGCCATTTTGCATAAAGCAACAACAACAACAACAATAATCACAAGAGGAAACAACAACCTGTCTCGACTGATTTCAGAAACAATAGACGACAGGATAAAAACAACAACAAAAACTACCTTTCGCTTAAAAGAATATTTTTTAATAAACACCAGGAACAACAACAACAATAACCGTAATAACAACAACGACAAATAACAGTTTATAATTATATTATGCAACAACAAAAAGAAGAATAAGAGAAGCGAGCACGGCGAATGGCTTTAAACCTGCTCATCACCTCGTCGCTTGTCCTTTTGCGGCATCAGCAATATGACGGCCAGCAGCAGCAACAACAACTGCCACCCCACCAACAATACCTGCCGACAACAACAACAACAACTGAAACTCATTCAACACTATGAGAGGAGTCAGTTAGTTAGTCCCGGTGCCTCGGGATTCTGCAGGAAAACCAAAGTGATGCTACACAAATTAGTTGTAATGAGTCACTGGCATGGAATGAGTTGTATTCAGCGGACCGGACAACTGGATGAAGAGAGGGGGGGGGGGGGGTACGAAAGGTACAGATAGAGGCCAGTTAGCCTCACGGCAGCGGCAACAAGTTTTTCCTGTTCATCCATCAAGTTGAAATAAATTTAAACAAAAGCAAAAATAAAAAACAAACTAAAACAAAAGAAAAAAAATATAACGAAAGAGAGAGAGAGAGACAGGTAGAGAGCGAGAAAGAGAGCAAAACTTATAATGAAGTTTACAAACTACAAAATGTTTAAAAAGGAAGGTAAAAGTATTTTAATAAAAATTCCAGGCAGATAAAAGAAAAATAAAAATTTAAGCCGAATGGTAAAAAAGTGTGCGAGACTGGAAGCGGAAGGAGGAGAGGGAAGGGAAAAATACCTCCACCAAAAGACGGACACCCAACAACAGTTATTTTCGTTTCGTTCGGCGGCAAATCCTGTGGTCCATTGAATTTAAATACTTTTTAAATATGGATCAACAACAGTAAACGCAAAAGCAGAAGTTTAGTGAAGGGCGAAGAGGGAAGAGCGACCGGGGAAGCGGACATTAAAAATTAAAAAGGGCTTCTAATAAAACCAACCAACAATACATAAAGTTTGTAACTATTGCATTTGAGTGAGAAAACAACGAAAGTACAAAGAGTACCAACGAAAAAAGTGGCCAACAGGGAAGCAGTATTGTTGAATTGTTGAATTAACTGCTATGGTTGTTTACCATTCAATAATTAATTGTGCTCTTACTGTTTGAGAGAGAAAAGCCCTGAGAGAGAGAGAAAAAAGCGATAAAAGTAAAAGAGTGGAAAAAGAGAGGGAGAGGTAGTGGTAGAGGAGGTGGAGTGGATTATGTACAGTAACTTTTTTAAAGCTACCAAAAGAATCTGGCCAACATTCAGTATACTCAAAACTTGGGAGCTCTTTATTGTTCTTACCTATCCAAAGTTTCAACTGTGGTCGCAGTGGACAGAGAGATAGACACCTGACCTGTAAAATAATTGATCAAATGTGGAATATGTGGGAATAAAAATATAGCAGAATAATAAAAATGTGTAACTATTAACTACTTACCAACGCAACTCGATGGTACCAGTTTTAGTTTAGTTCTACTTCTCAAAATCCATTGACCAAACTTAACCAAATATCGATATTTCAGTTTTGTCCACGATACTCTCGATATTTCTCGATGAAGAATCTGTCTATAAAGAAACTTTAAATCTAATAACAGTGTAAAAGGAAAACATTTTTGAAGAAATGTTCTGAACAAATCGTAATTAAAATAAATCAAGAAAACCATTTGATTAAAATTGCTGTAAATAGGAAAGAAAAAGTTTTAATTAAATACTTTTTTCATTTTTGTTGCAGCTGAAAAACAATCGTAAAAAATTCTCTGGAAAATAGAAGAAAATGTTTTTGTTTTTATTATGATTATAATTAAGCTGAAATGAAATTTCACTGAGAAATGAAAAAGAGAAATGTTATTATTATTAAATGAAGTTATTTGGGAAAATAAATCAATTTGTGTTGAAAAATAATCTTATGCTGCTGCTGGTGAAATAGAAAGAGATCAATAATTAATTAGTAAATAAAAAAAAAACATCCACGCATCGTTGTTTTTCCACTCCAGCTTCGAACCAAAACCAAACCAAAAACCAACTTCAAAAATATGACGGCGACGACCTGCAATGAGACAAAAAAGAGAAAAAACCCACAAAAAAGGAAGGAAAGGAAAAGAAAAGGGACGAAGAAAATGTAGAGAGGAAAAGAGAGATAGACAGAGAGAGACAGAGGGATAGAGATTTGGGTGGTGATAAAATAACATAGTGAAGTAAAACACAAGCATTGAAAGAGTAAAAATAGTTGCAGAACAAAATGAAAAATAGGATAAATAAAAGCAGAAACGACACAGAAACAGAAATAGAAATAAAAGTAGACTAAAACAACAACAACAACAAGAAAAACACCAACAACACATGAAGAACTAACTCATGGTTCTCAGGTGCAAGAATTGGGTTAATTGATGCTTAGCTTAAAAATAGTTAAAATTCTGTACAAAAAGAGAACAGAACAGAACAGAACAAAACAGAAATGAAGAAGAAAGAAGAAAAAGATCAGGAAAAGGCGCGAAGAAGGAAGACGAAGTAGAAGAGGGGAAGATAAGTGAAGACAAGGAGAGCAGAGAGCGGAGGAGTTGAATGTGGTACTTTTGCGTCAAGGACGCTTCTTCACTCTGATACTAAAAGCTAAAAAATATACACACCCGGGCTACCCAAATCCGTTAGGTTCGCGTTGGTCGCGTCACCACCCACCGCAAGGCCGGCTGCAGCGGGTAGAAGGCGCACTGAGGCCGCGGCGACAGCAGCAAAAATGACAGCGGCTCTGTACCAAACGTTCCAAATATGCTTCTTCCTCGAGTTGTTTTTGTTGTTCATGCTGTTGCTGCTTCTTCGGTTGCTTCTGCATCTGCTGCTGGTGATGCTCTGCGGAATGCTTTGAGGCGGCAGCGACATCAGTTGCAGCGGCTTCGGTTTTTTTTGTTTTTTCATCATGTAGAAGAATAACATCGTTCAACATTTGTAGTGTACCAAAGAAATGGTGGGGAAAATTGAGGGAGGAGGATGGGGGTGGATGACGATGACGACGACGATGACGACGACGATGATGATCTCCTCAAGTTGTATGAGATGTTGATGATGATTTCGATGTTGTTTTTCTTCTAATTGTTGTTGTTGTAAATGTGTTTGAATTTTGTCCTACTTTTTGTTGCTTTTATTATTATTGTTGTTTCACTTGTAAAGTGCAAGTGTTGGCTGTGGCTGTGGTCAGCGTTGGAATGCAACTAATTTTGAGGCGTTCGGCTGCGGCAATGAAAGCGGCTGACTATAACGAGGAGGACGACCGCGAGACAACGAAAGCGGCAACGATACCGAGCGAGATCAACAACGACAACGAGTATGACGACAACGGCCACGAACCACGGAAACCACAACAATGGCGACGACGACGACGACGGCGACGAGGACAACGTTAACAACAACAACGTATTTAATGAACGCGTTCAATTGTCAGTCAGTGAGCGAGAAGTGTTGTTGTTGTTGTTGTTATTGGAGTTTAGTTTTTGTTGCTTTCCGAAGTGTGTCGATAAAAGAACAATTTTGCTTGTGCGTTTGCGGTTTGTTGCTGGTTTTCTTTTCTCTTTTTTGTTCTTGACGTTTTTCTACAAAAATTTAATCGATAACATTTCATCGCTAGCAGTGCGGCGGCAATGAAAACGACGTCGACGGAAGACAGCGACACAGTGACGCAATCCGGACTCCGCACACCAGACACATCCTTCGTGGTGAGTCCTGGCGGTGGTCGTTCGAGCGGATGATGGATGGATGGATGTTGAGCCACTCCGTCAACAACAAGCAACGTGATGTTACTACAAGAAATGTTATTTTCTCGATTTCTGTTTATTTAGACATTAAAATGGTGTTTATATCTCACAGATAAGCCAAGAGATTTCCCGAAAGATAGATCTTCCTTTTCACTCTTTCAATGCTTTAAATTGACATTGAATATCAACAAACACCGAAAACAACAACCGAACGACGACTACGATTGCGCTGGCCGGCTGCTGCTGTTGCTGCCGCTTCTGATGTTTGTCCCGGCAATCAGACAAGAAATTATTTATGATTGTTTTTGTTGTTGCTACTCTTTTCTTCTACGTCTTCTTCTCGTTGTTGTTGTTGTCGTATTTTAATAGCTAGCACATGTGAGCTCAGCTTAATGCTGGTGGCGTGTTTTTTCGGTTTTCTTTTTGTTTACAAATCAAACTTGAATTTTTGTTGGGTTTTTCGTTTTTTATGACATTCCTTGTTGCCTCAATCGATCGAATGTTTATCAATTTTTATTCACGTTTTATTTACATACGCACGAACACGAATACACTCACGCTCACGTAAAGTTAAACACAAGCACTCAAGCAAACACACACTGAGAGATGGATGAATGACACACACTCGTTGCTTTCTACTTTCTGCGTACTGCTCTCTGCTCTGCTCTGTTCAACGTTTCGCTGCTCTATTCTAATCTGCTGAAAGTGCTGCTGCTTGCTTCCTCACTCTCCTCTGCCGACGTTTGTCTTTTCTTGTTGAGTTTTGTTTATTCTCACCGCCACGAATTCAGTTTTCTTGAAATTCCTACGATTTTTCACGTTTATTGTTTGGTTCCTTTGGTACGATTTGGTTTTTTCGTTTGGCGATTTCCTTTCTTCGCTGTCGATTTTCCGCTCGTTGCTGTCGTTGATAAGGATTTTTCTAAATTTATTCCTTTTCGCTGATAAAGAAACCGTACTCGTACTCGTACGTTAGGTTAGGTGTTTTGTTGTTGTTGTTGCTGTTCTTTTAGCGTTTCTTCACGGCGATTGCTGTATGCATGAAAAAGAAAATTTATGTGGCTGCTTCTACGCGACGTCGTTCTTCTTCTTCGTCGTGCCTGCTGCAGCAAACGAGTGGTAAAAACAAACAACGAACGAAAAAAACGATGCACTCAGCCAACTCTGCTGCCACAACGACGACGACGTGTAGCGGTCCCCGAAGCGCATTCCTTCCGAGTACGAGTGCTACTATCTAAAGAGAAAAGAAGAAGAACAAGAAGAGGAACAAGCATTAGTGGATGCGAGATTTTTTTATGTAGTTGTTGTTGTTGTTGTTGTTGTTAGTGATGGAGTTTGTGGAAATGCGCGATGTGCAGGACGGCGGCGGCTGATGCTTTTGATGATTTATTTTGCGGTTGCAATGAGATGAGGTGAGGTGGGGTGTTTTTTCGGATCGCGTTACCCGGACTAAAAAAGCGACCCGACCGACGACCGACATAAATAAAATTTTTAAATTTTAATTTTTTTTTCTCTCTGTTCCTCTTTAATCAGAGCGGAGAGAAGGAGAGAGAGAGCGCAAGAGTTCAAAAGCTCACTACTTCCAACTCACTACGTTGTCACCGCCACCGCAGACGCAACTCTGCAGTGACGTCACTCTGACTTAGTTTCCTTCATAAATCTTAATCATTTGGAGTTGCTTGCTTCTCGAAAGCGAAATTCATGAATTCACTTAACCAGACGACGACGATGAGTATCTATTTTTATGAGGTTTTCCTATATTTATTTTATGACTAAAGTTGTCCCATTATTTGTGATTAGTCGGCTAAAGTCCGTCTCTATCCCACCAGCCCTCCCCACCCCCCCCCCCTGGCGACAGACACTCCCATCATTCAACCACTCTGTCTTTCATACTTCCCACATAATATGTGTGTGTGTGTGTTTAATGCATATGAAAAAAGTTCTGTCCAAAATAAATTCAAAATCCGCTTAAGTTTATCTGAAAAACATTGATGAAGTTCGGAATTTAATACACTGTTATTTCGAGCAGACAGACGAGTACGTGTCGTGAGCTACGAGTGTGTACGAGTACATCTCGTGCATACACACATACAGACATACAGAAATTCATGGTATGTTTCCATTTTTTTCCAATGCCAAAAAAATGCTGACTTAAATAAAAGTTCAACAAAAAGTTTGCAGTTTTTTTTAAGCTACTGGATTTAAAGTTTGGAGAATGTAACGAAACATACAATATAATAAATGAAACACTGAAATATAACGGAAATGTTGAAAGCATAAGTTGAAAATAGAAGTTGATATTATATAATAAAGAAATTTATTATAAAATCAATCAATAAAGGAAATAAATGTCAACAAAAATGTGTTTTATTATTTATTCATTTGTATGCATTTTATTTACCAACAATTTATTGTTTTTATACCCTCAACCCGAAGTTGAAAAATAAATCATGAAATCAATAAGTTTGTTTCTATGAAAGTATGAAGTATTCTTATAATTTGCTTATTTTAATAAGAAAACCTACTCATATGACATATTTTATAAGAATTCCTTATTAAAGCTAACAACGAAAGTGAGATAAAATCGAATACATCATCTAAGAAGACAACAGTCTCAGTCTAAACAAGAATATTAGCAATAAAAACCTTAATAATAGTAACTACTGCAACAACATTATCTGAAAATTTCGAAAGCATTATTTTAAACTTTCATAAAAAGTTTTAAGCTGTAGCAACACTTAAGCACCCCCGACCCCTATTTTCCGTTATTTTGCATTCTCCCCCATAGTCCACTCAACTCTCTTCCTCTGTCTCACTACCTTCCTTCTCTTTCTTTCTGCTTAAATTGAATAATAAATACAATTCCATTTCTAGAGCCAATTTCATTGATATAAAAAACAGGTTTCTTGAGACTTGACTTTTTTTTAAAAAAATCATTTTTTATTCTCCAGGAAAGAAATCATGAATTTCTAATTTCGAAATATTTCTGTTATTTGTTTTTCTTTTCTTTTATTCATTCGGATGAATTGATTGAGATGGATAAGTAGCTCTTCCATCTCTCTCTCTCTCTCTCTCTCTCTCTCTCTTTCTATCGTTCTTTATGTCCCTAAAGTATCGAGGAAAAGAAAAATAAAAAGAAGCAAAATTAAATGAATGAAAAAGCATTCTTTAATGGTTTTTTGATCAACTGTAAGTTTATGCTTTTTGTACTATTTTACATTTAATTCTACTAATCATTTGTTGTTGTTGTTAGCTTATACGGGTACTTCTATATTCTTGTTGTTGTTATTATTGTTGTTATTGTCTTGTTACTATTGTTCTTGTTGTTTTTGTATCTCTTGATTACTTTTTCAATAACATCTCATCAAACAATTTTCTCTGTTTTTCTGGGGTTTTTTAAGAAATTATTTTTTTATTATTGTTTTTCCTCCGTCTCTTTTAACGACTGAATGCAGCCAAATGCGTGGAAGAGATGAAGGAAAGAATCAAAGGGAGAGGAGAGGAAGAGGTACGAAGAAGAGAGGATAAGAATAGGTGTGGCTCACTGTTTTGATTTCGTCTTATTTCCATTTTCCACTTTAAAATACGAATTCATATTGTTATTGATATCGATTTTTCCCCTTCTTCTGTGCTTCTTTCACTTTTAATATCGTCATGAAATCAACAAACACAAAAATCAGAAGCAAACAAACAAAAAAAAAAAAAAATCCTCAAGGAGGGGGCCGAACGGTGTGTTGAAAAATCTTTCAACGTCATTGATATTCATCATGACAACAAACTCACCGAGACAGTGAGAGTGAGTGAGAGAGAGAGAGTGTGAGAGAGAGTAAGAGAGAGGGACAGAGAAAAAGGGACAGAGTCCTTTGAAACTGTGTTTGATTTTTAAGCTTAACCAAAGCTTTTTGTTTGCGTTTTTGCTTTTGCAAATCATTTCAATTTCAATATCTGAGGGGGTGGAAGGTGAGGGGGTGGGGTGGGCGGAGAGGATTACTTTTTCATTTCACTCGGAACAACTATTATACTTTTGTCCATACATAAATATTTGATGACTTGATTACTGACGAAATGAAACTTCCTCATGAGACCACAAAATTAAGAAAATTAACATTTCGGCGAGTTGGCTGTACAAATTGTGGTTTTCACCTTTTCCTGAATTCTAGAAAAACAGTATAAGAAAGTTTAACTACTCGCAAAGGATATCAGCTTCAATCAGCTTTAAATGAAGTATATACAACATACGACAAAACTGTAAAAACGCAGCACGAAATAAAAAATCATGACCAAAAATAAGAGAGCTCAAGGAAAACAACCCAAAATAAAACCAAAACATTTGGGTAAATATTACAAACAAACTTTATGCGAAGCTTTACGTGTTTTTTCTACATTTTCCAGAATTAATAATGTTTAAAAGCATTTTGTATATGTTTGAACATATGAAAAATATTAAAAATAGAAAATATAACCGTAAAAATCATCTTCATATCGTCGTCCTTCCATTCAAATAATCAATGCGAGAAAAGGAAACTGATTCCTTTTTTTAATATCCTTTGTTGTTGAAATATACATAAGTTCATATCGTATTTTCATCCTCTGTAGCATTGTTTCGAGCACGAAAATATTTCTGAGAAATGTGGTTGTCGTTGTTGTTCTTGTTGAGATTCGTCCTGATACTGCTGCTGTTGCTATTGTTACTGTTACTTATAAACAGCAGGATGCAATAAATTAAGGATGCACACACAGATTGAAGGATTTGTGTTTGGCATTTATTAATAGCAGACAGAAACAGAGACACACAGAGAGAGAGAGAGAGACAGATATATGTAGTTATACCGGGATAGCGGGTGAGGGGGTGGGGAGAGAGAAATGCTTGTCAAAAGCAGGTTTGGAGAAGCCAGAGTATGGAGGTGAGCGAAAGTGAAGGAAGTGCAGAACTCAGCTGCTTATCAGCTTAATAAATATGGAATTAATACAAACACAGAGGGAAAGAGAAGGAGAGAAAAAGAGGGAGGAAGACGAGTGTACAGAGAGTCCTTCACTGGGACACACACATACGCATATGTATATGTACAGCCGCATTCCGGGGTTTTTAAGGATCAGCCCATAGAGTCCGTATTACTACGACTTCGACGTATTGAACTGTCAAAATGAGTTGAATAAGCAACGTAAGCAATGCATCCGTCAAAGTCGGACCCCAAAACTGGGCAACTTTCAGCTTTTCGAATCTATCAGCTGCGTTGGAACGTTTAAATTTTTAACGTTTCTATTTTTTGGAAAATCGATCAGGGAAAAATTGATCGAAGTATTCGACAAACATTTCTGCATCAAGAAAAAAGTAACGAGGCTAAGAAATAATAATTTCTGAAGCAGAATCGTTCACTAAACAGCTGTAACACTGAAACCGTCAACTTTATCCATCAGCAAAGTTTTCTCTACTGTAACGTGTACCGTCGAAGTCGATGTACTCAACGTTTTCTATGGGCGTGGGCCTTTATACAGTGTGACAGTTATACAGATGACGATTGTAGATGTCAATATACATGTGTGACATACATACATACATAATCAGTGAGGGGAATCATCTGCAGTTGCAGCGACAACAGCTGAGAAAGTACGATGCAAAGCGAAAAGCCCAGAAACAGTTAAAACGGTGGTTTATTAATGATAGCAACAACAACAACAATTATAATTCAACAACAACAAATAAATTCAACGAATTAAAATCGAAACCCATGCATGCGCAACGTAGAGAGAGGAACTCCTAGGAAATGGATTTATTACGTTGTTGTAACTATGAACGTTACGTTATGCTTGGAGCTGTAAAGCAGCAGAAACAACAACAGCAGTAGCTTTACGTCATCGTAGAAGACAACGAAACGTAATCATGCTGAAACGTAATGTAAACATATGTGAGGAGTGGAAGGAATGTGACCCGATAGAAGGAAGGAGGGAAGGACGGGGAGAACGAAGAGAGAGAGATGAAGTATTCAGAGCATAAAGTGAAAAATAAGAAAAATTTATAGAAATTTTTAAAGATTCAACGAGATTTATAAGAAGTGAGCGAAATATCAAAAATTTTACAGAGTTTCGAATAAAACAAATCCTCAAATATTTAACGAAATACGTTAATTTAACAAAAGGTCGAATATTTAACGAAATTTCAAAAATTGAACAGAATTTTAAAAAACTTCTAACGAAGTTCTAAAAAATTCTATGAAATTCTATATTCTAAAAGTTTAAAAATCTATCCAAACTCAAAACATTCATCAAAACTATAAAAAATTCCATCAGAATCTCAAAAATTCAAGAAAACTTGAAAAATTTAACGGAATTCCAACAGTTTAACGAAAATATTATTGGTTGCAGTTTGGTTTCTTCGGGTTGATTAGTTTGTTGGTTGGTGAATCGATTGGTTTTTGATAACTTGATGAATGGTTGGTGAATCGATTGGTTTGTTTGGTTTAGTTTTTCGTTGTTGTGGCTTCGATGTTTGACGTTTGGTTAGTTTTTCAGTTGGTTGATTCTTTGGTGGATTTCGATAGGAGGATTGTTAAGTTTATACGATGAATGAACGAATGAATGGTAACCCTTCATCAACTCTTCTTTACAGACACTCATTGAATTGGCTTTGAGTCGAGTGGAGTCGAATCGATGCGAATCAAAGCGACGATGAGTTCGGTTAAATTCAATGGCGGCAAGTGACAATAGAATGATGGAAATGGTTTTAATTAATCGTTTTCCTTTGCGGCACAGCAAGTCGAGAGCTGAATATAATGAAGAGCATTTGAACAACAACAACAAGGGCAATAATAACAGCAACAACATCAACTGAACTCTTACTGATACCACACAAATGAGAAATCAAAAAGGGATGGTAAAAAAACACGAAAAAGCAAAAAGTAAAAACGTAATCGAAGGAAGATGATGAATGAAATCCTTTGATAAAAAGCTATCATCAACAGTAGCAGTTGCAGCAGAATTGACAGACAGACAAACTGATAGACAGGCAGACAGACAGACAGGCAAACTGAAAGACAGACAGAAAGACAGACACACAGAATGGCAAACATTTAGTATTGCAACAAAGTAGAGTAGAGAAGAAATGTAATGATGAAAGAGGGAGAGAAAGAGAAAGATACAGCAGGTGGCAACAGGGACAGCATCAAGTATGACAAAAGTGACTATTGACAGTCATAGAAACCGAGTATGTGTGAGGTGAGTGTCGGTGTGACTTCTGCGAGTGTGTGTGTGTGTGTGTGTGTGTGTGTGTGTGTGTGTGTGTGACTTTTGTGAACCTAACCGAATATTTATCGCACTCACTGACACGCACGATTGCTTTACTTTGTTCACTTGAGAGCATTTTCAGGTGGTGGGTGGGGTGGCGTGGGCAGGACAAACAGTGCAGTGAACAATGTTTAAAACAGCAACAACAACAACAAAACCAACCAACGCAAAGAATAGCAACAGCCAGAGATCAAGAGCGGCATTAAAGTCAAAGATACCACCAACACCACCAACACCAACAACACAAACAACACAAACAACAACAACAACAACAATAATAACAACGATTTAAATCGCATCATTAAAATCAATAAAAGCAACAACAATGAAAATCAAGAACAGCAGCAGCATTTAATCAGGAACTACAACAACAACAGCAACAACAACAATAACAATATATGTAAGTAGCAAAGATCAAGATCAACAGCAGCAACAACAAACTTAAAAGCGAAATCAGTGGCAGCAACAATAACAACAACAATATCAACCACCATCGCCATCATCATCATCATCATCAACAGCTGCCGCATTAAACTTTATAATAACAAAAACAATTTCCAATTATTACTCGTATCCACACTCGCCTTAAAAACTTTTGTTGGCCTTCGTCTTCGTTTTCATTTCCAGGCGATGGCGTTCGTTCGTTTTCTCTACGATTCCGACACGTTTCCTCACGCAACGCAACAAAACAACAACAACAGCACGTTACACAGCCAACGTTTGTGGTGATTGCAAGCAGAACATTAAAATTTTACAATATAATTTGTCTGAATGAATCAAGCAAGTGAGCGGGTGAAAAAATGCAACACCATCAGAAGCAAGAATTACAACAGGAAGAACAACAACAGTAACGAGAACAACAGCAACAACAACACAAACAATTTAAGTACCGGCGTCATTTTATTATTTATACCATCCAAGTCTTTAATTGAGATAACGACTTAATGCACCAATTTATTGTCGGTGTTGTTGTTGTTGTTGTTGTTGTTGTTAGGTTTAATCCATTTTAAGGATATGCATGCATGCATTCCTACATGTATGCAGACAAACAGGCAGACAGACAAACCAACAGGCAATCATGCATGCATGCAATGCAAGGACAACAACAAATCCATTCACGGCGTCAATTCGACGATGGAAGGAAAATGATTTTTCAATTAAAATCGAGGATATCGTGAACTTTTGCTTTATTTAATGCAAAATATTTGGCTGTAATTCGATTCACAGATAATATTTTAAATTAATGAAGTTAATTTATTGATTTTTGAACATTTGTTTATTATTATTAACAAAGAATGTTTTAAATCCCACGCAAGATTTGAATTTTGCGCCGTTTTTGCATTAAAGTATTGCCAACGAGAAAAAATACCCCCGACTGTTCAGGGTTAATAAAAATTGCAGCGGAATATTTTAAAAATACTAAATAGGAGTTCAATATCCTTACTACGACTACATCATAAAATCGCAACCCTTAAAGACGTTTTTCTTTAATTTTTCTAAATAAAATATCCTTTATAACGACCTAAAATCGGTTTTAACGACGTAGAATACTGCTTTAAGGAAATTCTGACAAATATTCGATTTTTTCCTTAGCTTCTCGATGTTTTCTTTTACTTTTGCTTCTATTCCCTTCTCTATTGTCAAATTATTTTTTGCTATCGGTTATTACAACCGATCGCTTCTAATAACCAAACACAGTCTCTTTGTAGCATCGTCGTTATAACAAAACACATGCAAATTTTTGTTCATCCTACAAAAGAAGAATTCTAAAGAATGTTCTGTTTAATCTTCTCAAAGATAACATGTAATAAATACATACTATAATGTTCGATCTTTGAGATCACCTCACTTCATGTCACCTTCTCAATGTAAATCTTTCTCACTCATTCAATCTGAAAATAGATTAGATTCACTAATTAAAAAATAACAAACAATACAACAACAACAAATTAGGTGTCTATCCTTCCGTCTATCTCTCTGTATGCATGTCTAACAGGAAGTTAATCCAGTGATGCCAGCCAACAGATGAATGTCAACAGTGTCAACAAAAATTTTCTTCTGAGTGTCAAAAAGAAGCATTAAAAAGTCATTCAAACATTTTCATTAGCGTAGAGAATAATATATGAAGAATAACATCTCGTCTACATTTTATAATGAATGTTGTATGTTTTAAGCATTAAAAATGCACATTAACCAAAATCGTTATTTCTTTTTTTGTGAGGGAAGGGCGAGAAATGAGGAAAAGCAACACTAATTCACACTCATTCATTTTCATTCATTCATTCTTTCGCACCTTAAAATATACACAAAACAAAAAAAAAACAGAAAAGAAAACAATAATAAAAAATATTCATTCTTAATTAGAATTTTTTCATCTAACAAAGTAGCGTAGCGGAGGAAAGAGAAGAGGAGAGTAGAGACGAGAAGAGCAGAGATGGCTGAAGAGGGTAGAGGTGGGGTAGAAAAGGCTAGAGGTGGGGCAGAAGAGGCTAGAGGTGGAGCAGAAGAGGCTAGAGGTGAGGGGAGAGACGTGTGCAGTGGGGGTGGAAAAAAGAATCCTTTGAACTCATAATCTTCCAAGGTTAAAATGCCACGACTTTACCAAGTGGCTATACTAAGTTCTATACTAAGTCACTATAGATCAAGGCTCTATAAACTCTGAAAGTTAGATTATATGATCTTCAATAATTCATTGATTCTCTAAATCAATGAAATAGGCTAAATTGAACCTATAAATAGTTTAAATAAAAGGGTTAAATACGAAATAAAACCACAGTTTTTAAAATTTAAACACTAGCATTTAAGTTATCTCTGCCAGTAAAGTTTTTTCCCAGGTTTTCGCTCAGGTCCCCTGCACCCCTCGGGTTCGTTTATGGCCCATTAGTCATCGCGGTCGTTCTGTTACCCTAGAATGCTTACTAGCTATTTACTAGTCACCCATCCATACCCTACGAATATCACATCATATCATATCATATATGAACCTACCTGTCGCCTTTCTTTTATAGAACAACCCCTGCTGTTTGACTCCCTCCACACATCTCTGTTACACTCACTTAAACTCATTCACCCTCCCTCTTTTAGCCTGTGTTTCTTACTATCACTCTTTTTCTTTCCCTTTCTTATTCACAATTTTCACTGCTGTATTTTTTCTGAGGTTTTGCCCCCCTACATTTTCTGCTCTGCTGTATTTCCGTTTAAGCAAAACGGTGTTTTAACACGCACGAATTTATTTTTATCTAAATATTTTCTCATTTTTCACTAAGGTACCATTTTGTTCAATGGGTGTTTTATCTCCCTCCCTCCCTCTCTCTCTCTCTCTTTGTAGTAGTCGTTGTTTTTTTTAATATAATATATTTGTACATGGTAGTAATAAATTCAGGGATTTTATATTCTTAAATGACAACAACAACACATCTGTTATTCAGCACAATACTAGAGGAATAAACTCATATATACTCTGAGTACAATTAGCACTCGTTGTGGATTATTTTATCTTCTTCTCTTTCTTCCTCAAACAGATATTTTATTAGTCTATTATTATTTCCTCTATAAATTCTTTATAATCTCTTTATTTTTAATACTCAGTTATATCATTCTTTTATCTATTGTACGAGTATATAATGTCTTTTTATTTTTGTTGATATTATTATTTTGTTAAATGTTTGAGAAACTCATTGTATAGAAAAAACAAACATTTATCAAATGAAGGATAAAAAAACAAAAGAATCCTTTATTTGAAAAAATCTTCTATTTTTTATTTAAGATCCGGAATGGAGAATAAATTAAATTATAAAAAAATGTCTGCGGCAACCTGATGAAGAAGAAATCAGGAAGCTTTTGACTGACCGACTGATTGAATGACTGACTAAATGGCGGGTTGGCTGACTGACTGGTTGACTAAATGGTTGTTTTTTTCCCCCGTTTTTCTTTTCGTGTATTATCAGCTGGCCTTTGACTTTAGTTCTCACCTCGCATCTACCCTCCCGTCTCCTCGTCCACTCCTACATCCCCTTTTCTACTATTCCCTTGCTTCTTTCACACACATTTCACTCCTTTCATTGCTGCCAGCGACAACAGCACTCGACAAGCAGCAGCATTGTCAAAAGTGTTGCCAGAGTCGTTACACTTCAAATTTCGACATCAAATTCCAAGTCACAGTCACATTCATGATAATGAAGTTCTTCGTTCTTCTATTTTTCAACTATTAATTTTTTGTTTTAGCGTTTTTTGGTTTTTCATTATTATTTTCTTTATTTTTCCCATGTGCTTTTTTTTTTTTTGCTTTTTAGATGTCTACAAACAATTTTCTGGCTCTGCTCTACGCTGGGCATGGAGAAAGTGTCGATTTAAATGATATTTCGAGCTACTTGAGCACGTTCATCATCGTCGTCGCCGTCGTCGTTGTTGTCACAATCGTGCTTCTTCCCAGACGTCATTCCTACACTTTATCAATATATGGTTGCTGCTGTTGTTGTTTTTGGTCTTATTTTTGTGTTGTTGTTACTCTTTGCTCTGGCATGCAATTAATTTTAGCAGTTAGCAGTTGTTCTGATTATTATTATTATTGTTGTTGTTGTTGCTGCTGCTTCTTGTTGACTTCTTCTTCCTCTAATGAATCATTCAATCGTTGAAGTGCTGCCACTTGGGCGGTGAAATTCATATAAATTTCCCAGACATTCCATACTTCAGTCAGTCAGTCATTTCAAGCATTTATATATTCCAACATTTTTAAGGGCAGTGAAAGATGGAGGGAGGGAGAGGGAGAGGGAGAACGAAAAAAAACATCTCTCTCCAAAAATATCACTTGAAATATTTTTGTTCTTGTTTTTCGAATTCTTCTTCTTCAAGTGGCTACAATTTGTGGCGTCTTTTCTGGCGTTTTTTTCTTAAAACACATTTTAAACTTTTGACTTTTGTTACTTTGAAAATGTGAAGAATTGAAATTAGAGTCGATGAAGCGGATGCGGCCACAAGCCAAAATGTCTTTTTAGGTAATAAATTAAGTTGTTAAGATTTGTCGAAAAAAAGGCGGGTTGACGCTAAAGACTCTAAAGATTAAAAACCTACCATTTATCCTACTATCCCTATAATAATATACACAAACACATGTATATGTATGTAAACATCGATATATTTGAAAGATGGATTTACACCAACTTATCAATTAAAGGTTTCTTCACAATTCTTCTCTTTCAGTTGGTGGGAAAAACAATAATAAACTGTCAAAAAAGATTCTAGAAAAGATTTCATTCTAAATAAAATAAGCTTGCATTTATTAAACTTTGACCTGATTTAATTATTTGAAGTTGATAATGTTTTTAATAAGAAAAGAATCCGAATCACAACTTGAAATCTCCCAGCCAACCAACCAACACGATAATCAACGATGGAAAATTCTAGGAAAAAACTTATTCTGTTATTTTTTGACTTTGCTGTCGTTTTTGTTATGGTTAGTTTATTGTTTTTGTTTTGTTTTTCATAGAAACTGACGATTGGATTTGATGATAGACTGATGAATGGTGTTAAGAGAAAAGTTGAAAATATGTCTCACGCTTTAAATGCGTTTTGACAAATTGAGGTGACAGAAAATTGATGCTTTTACCAAAAATTTGTGACGGAAATATAACGACCCATATTTTTTAAAATACAGAAATTGAATTCTGAAATTTTTAAAGCAAAAAAAGCATGCTTGCAAAATAAAAAATTGTAATAAAGAATTTTATAAGGAATTTTTATGAATATGATGCCAATATAAATTCTGTTGGTTTTTCATTGGTTTACGAGTATATTAACGCGAATAAGAATACTGTATAGTAAATTATTTTCACAATTTTTCACTCACCAAAAAAATAACAACAAAACAATATAACAAAATAATAACCAATACAAAAGGCTTTTGAACAAAGCAACAAATAAGAATGCTTTTAAATGCTATCAAAATACCACTAATAATAATAACAACAACAACAACAAAAACAACGAAAACAACAGCACAGAAACAACAGAAGAACAATAAAATAAAATCGAGCATTGATAAATATGCAAAAAAAAGGAGAGGAAAAACACGCAGAATATGATTGTTGAGCTGATTATGGTGCAAAGATACGCCACAAAATATGGATAACAAAATGTTAACAGAGATTGTGACAGAAAGAGTTTGCGGAAGAGAGAGCGGAAAGAGGGAGAGGAAGAGACAGAGATACACAGCGAGTGAGCGAGTACAGAGCACAATGCGATAGAACACAGGTTGAGAGAGGCGATGTGGGAAAGAAGTGAGGGATGGATGTTGTAAAGCAGGTGAGAAGAAGAGGAAAAGGTGATGGAAGCGAAGTGGTGGATCTGTCTTTAATATCTGCTTCATTTATATTTCATTTTTTTCCCAGTTTATGCTTTTGTAACATATTTTGTCATCTTCATCAAAACATGGAAAAGCAAAATAAAAACAAGAGAACAACAACAATAATAACTACAGCAACAATAAGTGCAGCCAAACAACAGCAACTCGAACGCGCAAAGTTGTTGTTGAATCATTTGGGAACGTCGCGTAGAGAGGAATCTTTGGAGCACGAATGAACGCACAACCGAGCGAACGAACGAACAAACGAACGAACGAACGCGTGGACAACAACACGGAGGTGTTTCTGTTCATGTTGCTGGACTGTTGTTCTTGTTGTTATTGTTGTTGTTGTCAGTATCTTCGTCTTTATCGTCGCTGTGGTCGTGGTTGTCTTTATCGTCGCTGTGGTCGTGGTTGTCGTGGTCGTCGTCATCGTCATCATATTTGCTGGTCATAAACAACAACAACAACAATAACAACAACAAGAATATATCGCCGGTGTTTAATGTTGTCATAAACTAGTTTTCATAATTTTCCCCCCTCTCCAAATTGTTTTCTTTTTAGTAAAAAAAAATTACGGCTTTAATGGTAGAAAGAGCGGAAGAAGAGGGAAAAGAAAACGAAGCAGCAGAAGCGGCGACGGCGACGAAGACAACCGCCTGTCCTAAAGCACTGGAATCCACACGAATAAAGTGACCAACCGACCAACCAACCGATTGACTGACTCTATAATCGCATCGCGCCGTCGCTGAACTTCCTTGTGTCGTCTTCTTATTGTTCTTCCTTTACTTCTTCTCTCGCTTCGACGTCACTTCTTTCTACTTTGGTTTGTTGCTGACTTGGCTTCATTTTACAACAACAACAACAACAACGGCAGCATTAAAAACTTGCATTATCCACACGTTACAAGCGCAGCTATTAACATCCACCCAACTACGAGTTCCCCCCCCCCCCCGCTCCGACAACGCTTCTTTTCCAACAAATGTCTTTCTTTCTCACTTCTACTAAATCGTTCGTTTGTCCCCGATCTGTCCTCTTCATCCGCTTGTCCGTCCGTCCATCTGTCCGCTTGCCCGTCTATCCAGCGGCCGGTACGTCGCATGAAACAAGATATTTACTTATTTTCAACCAACGACACACGCTGCAACACACGGCATTCTTTCGTTTGAGTAACGTGCAGCACTGTCAGTCAGCAGGATTGCCAGGCGTCTTAAATTACACGAGTCGTAATTTAGACCAGCTAATGTGGCAACTTTGTGGTTATCGTGTGCAGCCTTCGTTCGTGTATCGGCAGCCATATTTTCTCAAATCTTACAAAAACAACGATTAAAGACACTCTGACGTCGAAGTCGACGTTGACGTTGACGTTGGCATCTATGAGTTGAATTTTAACTGCAACTATAAACTTAATGAAAATCAAATTAAGGAAATAATCAAGCGAATGAGCTCAGAAGTTGATATTTCAATGAGATTTAATATACATATATTTTTTCACATGTAAAGACACAATTACATATTTTAAAAAAGGCATTCTTAAACTTGGATTCTCAACTGTGTTAAAAGAGGTAACTTTTTTTGTAATTTTATTGTTTCACTTTTAATGGTCTGGCAACCCTGTCGCAGAGCACCAGCTCACACCTTCTGAGGAGCACACAAGAAGAATCGCACTCAAGAATGCGTTTTTGGGATGAATATCAGAGAGGTTTTCGGTGCATTCTACAAAGCATGGAGCAGCAACGGCAGCGGAGTGGACGACTCTGAACCTCCTTTTTAAAGCCGCCAACTTTTAAGTGCAGCCGGTGTTGGACTGACAGTCAGACAGGCCGGCGGGCGGGCGGTTGGGCGGGCAGGCAGGGGAAGCAAAGTAAAAGCGGACAGCGGAACAACGCTTAAAACTTTACAAAGTGCAAAGGAATCAAGTATTTTTTCTGGTTTTTTGTTTTCTTGCTTTTTTCGACTTTTTGTTTTCTTTCGCTTTTGTTGTACTTGAGTTTTGTTGTTGTTGTTGTTGTTGTTGTTGCACCCAATGCATTTTGTTAACATTTTCGAATGATATGCAGGCATATGTGTGTGTGTGTGTGGCATATGTGTGTGTGTGTGTGTATATGGCTGAACCTTTCAAGCCGTCGCCCGTTGTTGTTGTTTTTTGTTGATTCCGAGGGCAAGCAACACATCATCCAGGCCAGAAGGAGAGCGGATGAAATCTCCACTTAACACGCATTCTAATTGCAGCTCTAGTAATTTCATTCTTGTTGTTGTTGTTGTTTGCTTCTTTTTTAAAGAAAGAAATTATTTTAGACAAGACGAAAGAGAAATAAAATAAGAAGAATCAGGATAACAAAGAAAAAAAAAACAAAAGAAAAAAATCAAGAAATTGCACAAAAAGAACTTGAACAACAACAACAACAACAACAACAGCAGAACAGAACAGAACAGAACAGAAAAGCGTAAAGAAGATTAAATGCTTGAATGGTGTATATAGTGTATAAAGTGTTCGTCTGTTCGGTCCCCGTGTGCACGATGGGCGGGTCAGGGATGCGACGCGATGCAATGGGCTGGGTTGGGACGGGTTGGGTTGGGCTGCTGTGGCCCACAGCACGGGATGTGGAATTCTGTTCAAGTTTACCTGAGGGACAGCTTGAAATGTTGTCGAATGTGCAAGTGGAATGGGCAGAAAGGGAGGAGGGGGCAGCCACTCTCACACGCAATGAGAAAATGTAACAACTTGTTTCGGGAAAAAAGTTTTAAGGAGCACTCAAACAATAAAACGTACGCCTCGAAGGACCTCTGGATAGGTTACAAAGTAAGAAGAGAACCGAAACCGAGTTCCAAGTAATACGAAAACCAAGTTTGGCAAAATGAATGAACGAACGAACTTCTTTGTTCCGTTGATGCGTTCGTTTATGCGTTTTTGGCTGTATATGTATGTGTGAGTGTGTGTGCGTTTGTGTGTGCAGCACATGATTGATTGTGGAGAACAAAAAGTAACCAAAAATTGCATCATTAAATTTTCTAAAAGTTTTTCAAATATGTACTTCATTTGGGGTCACTGAATTGGAATATTAGATCTATTTTAATGGTCTTCAGTTGGGATTTCCTAACAATTTAAAGTTTACTTAGAGAGGAGAGGGAGGGGGATTTCTAGAAATATGAGGGTCTAAGGTATCAACGTGCTACCATCATACATACTTAATATTAATATGTATTGTAATATATGAGAAATTTTATTGTCTGTTGATCTCATCAAAATTTAACAACAAAATCAGAAAATTTAGTCTGCACAATCGAAATAATCGAAAGAAAGAAAGGAATTAAATAGAAGATTAGATCAAAAGTAACACTTTTCCATTCGTTGTCATTCGAGGAAAGAATGTACCTTCTTTATCTCTCTCTCTTTGCCTCACTCTCTCTCTCTGCCTCACTCTCTCCCTCACCCTATCTTTATCATTCACTATCTCCTCTGATCTTCTAACCCTTTCATCTTTTCCAATCATCCAACTTATCTTCATCTTTGATATAACCATCTATCGTCTTTAGTACAGCCATTTTTTTAAACAAATACAACAACAACAGAAACTAAATTAAATTAATACGAGTCATTAAGTTATAACGTAATCATAAAACAAAGAAGTTGATTATTTATTCTGTATTATTTACAGAAAGTCGAGAAAGGAAAATATTGAACTGAAGATGCAAGGAAAACTTCAAAATATCCCACAAACAACCAAAAAATCACCACCACCAACAACAACAACCAACAACAACAACAACAACAACAACAAGAGAAACAACAACAACAACAACAAGAGAAACAACAATAATAATCACAGAGAATCATTTAAATCAAATACTTTCCATAAATAATGATTACAAAGTGTTGCCTGATGTTTGTAGCGGATCCCACATGCGGTGAATATCAACAACTGTTGTTGTTTTTGTTGTTGTTGTCTCTGCTGCTGCTGCTGAGTCCGTCGTTGTTATTATTATTGTTCTTTTAGGCTGCTTTGTAGTTAGTTTATTTATTATTGTAGTTGCTGTTGTTTTTGTTAATATTAAGGTATTTTATTTTACTTTTGTTTTTACTTTGTTTTAAAGCCCTCATCTTAAGGCGAACAACAAAAAGCAGCAAGAGCACAGCAACAGCAGCCGCGGGAGCTCAATGGACAAAACATGAACAAACAGACAAGCGGTCGATCGGTCAGCCAGCAACGAAGCTGCTTATACGAGTACAGCAGATTATGCAAGGGAAGAGGCAGAGAGAGTGAGAGAGAAGAAACAACAAGCGTGTAAAAAAGCAGAAAGAGTTTCGAAGAAAGGGTAGCGCACTACAGCAAGTCAACGTAAAGTAAGGCAAAGCACACTGAAGTCAAGGAGACTGAGTAAAAGCAGAGTGAAGCAGTGGCAGAGGCTGAGGCAGTCAGCGAGGATCAAGTCTTTAATAAAAAAAATTTAAACGAAAAAAAACAAATAAAAACACAGTCAAGCAGCCGGTGTTGGAACAGGAACCGAAACAAATTTCTGAAAACCGAATAAAAACGGGGCACTCAACATGACAGCGAAACACAAAAGAACAACAATAAAATTATATAAAAATGACAACAGGAACAAAAACGAACAACAACAACAACAGAAACAAATGTTATCTAAAAAAATTACGAAAAAAGAACCAAATTAAAGCAAGCAATAAAAAAAGGAACAGAAAAACGACCAAAAAACCAACAAAAAAAAAAATGCACTCTGATGTGAACAAAAGGAAAAACAATTAAAAAACAACTACAACAACAACAACAACAACAAAAAGCAATTAATAATAATTAATGTGTTTTTTCTTCTGATCGTGTTGCTGTTGTTATTTCTTAATGTTGTTATTGTTTTCATAATTATAAGCTGTGCAATCAACTCTTACAACAAATTTAGTTAGTTGCAACGCTTTAAAACGCTTATACTCATCATCATTATTATCATAATCATTATCATTACCATCACCATAATCATCATCATTACCATTACCATTATTATTATTATTATATGTATTGTAATCATCAACTGCTGTCATTTTAATTTTTATAGCATTTTAACGTTGACTTAATTGATAAAAATTAAGAAAAACAACAAGGAATCCATGGAAAGTAAAAGTATAATATAATAATAAGAAAAACAATTGAGAAAAATAAGAAAAAAGATAAAAAAGATCAAGTAACACGCATTCAAGAATCATAAAGAGAAGTGACAGAGGAAAATCACTAAAATTGTTGGTAAAAATTAATGAAATTAGTAAAAAACAACACAACCTCATTTAATGGATTATTTTTAGTTGAGTTTAAGTACCATAAAACCAACAACAACAACTACAAGAACCACTTTATTCATGATGTACAATTTGTACATTTTTTTAATGACAGATTTAAGCTGTTGTCAATAAAAAGTGGACAAATAATCTAATGATAAGAAGAAAGACAGAAGCATAGATATACCATATATAGATCTATGTATGTATATACATATCCGATATGTAATTAATGCATATGTTTGTATATACATATGTCACTTTCAATAATAATAAAAATGACGAAGTAATTTAAAAACGATTTCAAATTAAATTGAATGCCATCAATTTTCAAAGAGTACGCGTCGAAGCAAAGAGAGAAAGAGAAACGCTTCAATTTTAAAAGGGATGGAGGAGGAGGGAGAAGGAGGAGGAGAAGGAGATGAAAAAATAAAAATCAGCCGATTGTGGTGACCGGTCTTTAAAGACTGGGGAGAACATGAAAAACTTATAATTTTAGGTGGGTGGAGTGGATTGGAGTAGAGTGGAGTGGATTGGAGTATAGTAGAGTGGAATGAATCGGAGTAGAGTAGAGTTTATTATTCCATAATAGAGCGTAGCTAATGTGACCCAGTTTAGGAAGTATTCTTCTTGATTGTGATTGTTGTTGTTGTCGCTGTTGTTGTACATACTGTCCAGCTCATGTGAATGTGTAGAGTGAAGCAGAAATTAGAACAAGAAGGTCAATCGTTAGCTAGGCTACGAGTATAGCACAGTATACAGAATTCATATTCATACAAACATCTAGTAAAACCAAGAAGCGGTGGAAGGGGAGGAGGGGGAGGTGGCGGTGGAAGAAGAACAAACGATAAACGGGAAAAGACGAAGATAGAGAGAGAGAGAGAGAGAGTGTGTGGACTGCAGCAGTATCATAAACTAAAGCGTTAGCTAGTTTGTTAGTTTGGGAATTTGCCAGGTATTGATTTTGTATAAATTTGGGCAAACATTCGATATGATAACTACAAATATAACAACAAGAACAAGACCAAAAAAACGACAGTTAAAGAAACTTCTACAAAATCTGATAAACATAAAATATGGCGACTTCACTTAAAATTAAGTACTAGAATGTTTGTATGTCCACGTGTAAAACAATTCACAAGGACCGAATCGAAGTCTATCTACATACAAATCCACAAACCTTAAGCTATTTTTTTTCGATTGATTAATTGATTGATTATTACATCTTTAACTTTATTAAACAGTTCTTTTTTCTTTTACGTGAATGGAAGCGATTCTAAACTTAAATATGATCAAATCAAATATGAAAAATCAAAAACGGTCTATCAAATACCAAAAACTTTCTAAACGAAGCAATAAATAAAAACCAGAATACAGCAACCCTTTCCCTACCCCCTTCCTCCCTCCAGGGTTTAGAATCGAATCGAATCGATGCGAATTTATCGTATAATGAATACCTCAAGCAAATACCTCAAAAATAAACAGCAACAACATCAATATAAAGTATAGGGATATATGTATTAATTTAAATCTGAAGTCTAAACAAACGTTAACAGCGTAAGTTAAGAGCATTTACGAGTATATTATTCAAAATAACTTATGCTAATTTATGATAATCTGTTATGCCGAAAACAAAAGCTACAGAAGAGAACTTTGAATACTGATAGAATAGGATAGAATAGAATAGACTTTATCAGAACCAAGTTATATAAAATTTTATACACACACTTAAATGGATTAAAATATACCCTATTTACTGGGTCTTGACGTGTTTATTATAATATACACTCCATGTGGTTGCGATACATCATAGATTTTATAGTCATAGACACAAATGTTAAACATCAGGGACATTCTACTACTCTACCTTCTTTCGCTACATACTACATAAAAGAGTATGTTTGTAGTTATAGTATGAGATAGTAGAGAGTATAGGGATGTATAGAGTAGTTCTATTGTATGATCATATAATAAAAATCAATAATTACAATTTTTATTTTATTTCATTCCATTTTTGCCGCAATAACTTCATCAAAAATACAAAACGAAGTTGATGTATTGTAATATTTCAGCACTCAGCGTATCTTTTGTGACGACGACGACGAATTGTCTTCGTTTTATTGTTGTTGGTGTTGTTCTTTTTGTTGTTATTGTAGCTAGATTGCAGATGAATTCAAGAAGATTTTATCTTTACTTTTATTTCGACACTTGAGCGAACAATGAAGCATAACAGACAGGAAGTACATCAAGCAGGCTAGCAGGCAGACTGGCAGGACAGCCAAGAAAGCTTTCTGTCCCTCTCCCCCCGCTCCTATCTCTATCACTCTTCTTGTATTAGTTACAGTGAGGGAAGTGGAATCACTCTCCTGTTTCTGTGGTAATCTTGGCAATCAAAATTGGGTATATTTTGAGTGGAGGGTAAAATACAATTGTTAATTGCAATTATGCATGGATGTCCTTCGGAGTGTGCAGAATTGTATGACATCAATTCCTAAATCTACACAGAATTCCAGAACTTAATGAAGACTCTGCTGCGTCTTCTTCGGGTTTCCTTGCCCATGGCGAAAGGTTTCCTCTTTGCGTTTGTGAGAATATGAGTTTGCGGTGGGTTTTTTGGAGTTTCTTTTTTTTTCTTAAAATAATTGTGTCAGCTTGTTGTAGTTCTAATGATAACACAGATACAGCGAACAGTGAAATTTGCTTTTTACTAAATACAAGTTCGAGTACATATGTAAATCGTTATAAAACTGGACCTTACATCAGATGAGTCATTGCTTGATTATATATAATATATAATAGTATAGTATAGCATACGTATTTCAAAACAATACATTTTGTGAGTTTAATTATACAGAAGAAATGCTAAACTGAATTGAAAAAATTGATGAAGATACTTATTCATTAAATGAAATTTAAAACATCAACACAAGGATCGTATGTCATGTCCTTTTTAATATCCCTGGGTGTTGTGTGTTTTTTTTTGCTATATTTAAAAAACATTGTTACAAGTTTTGTTTTGTAAACCCCCCCCCCCCCCCCCCGCCCACAGCTCCCTTCCTTTGTTCGAACAAAAGATCTGCATTAATTCATACACAGATGTGGTTGATGTATCAAGAGCAAAAATCCTTCCTCTTGTTATGCTTCCTGTTTCTCTTCTTCTTCTTCTTCTTCTTCTTCTTCTCTAGTATTAAATGTCATGGCCAAGCTTAAAAAAGCAGCCTGCGGCAACCTGTCAACAGCTGTGTGTAGTGAAAGTTTTGAATGTAGTTGTTTTGTGTTTCATTCAAAAGAGGAGAACTCAAAGACATGCATCGGGGAATTCTGGGAATACGTTTGATATGTTTTGTGAGTGGAATACGAATACAAATAAGAATAGAACTCATTTTAACATTTTCTTTAATCAATTTTCTTCTTTTTCTTGTTATTTTTCTTTTAATTCACAAATAATTATATTGGGTTAAGTATACGCTTGAAACTTTAACAAGTTTGAGAGAAAATTTCCGTCAAATAAACCATTCATTATTTCCAAACCAAATAAAAGAGAAAGATAAGAGAGAACGAGGGAGAATAATAGAGAGAGAGAAAGAAACACGTTTCTAAGTAGTTTGATTTGTTATTTTATCATGTTTCACTTTTTTGCTTTAGAAACTAGAAACTTTTCTGTGTTTTCAACTAATTTCACTGTTAAACTAATTTGACGGGTTAAAGTTTTCACTAAATACAACAATTAATAATCCAGCTCTTTTTTTGTGTCACTCAACTACGACAGATGAAGAAACAGCTGCTGTATTTCAGCACACAACTTAATCAAGGAGTGGTTTTGAAGTTTTATTTGAAGTACCATTTTTCACTGAAATACTATTTAGACACTCGACCTTCTTTCAACTTTGAATCAACTTATAATTATTAATTAATAAAGTAGCTACAAAACCTCTCAACTTCTTCGGAGGAAACGCTTTAAATTGTATATAATTATTTCAAATGAAACTCTTAAAATCGTACTACAGTCAATCTACGTACTTGAGTCTTTAACTGTGTCTACATAACGGTACATACATATACTTCTAAGAACTAATTACATTTTGAATGAGCTCGTAATTCGTATTGGTACTTAAATGAGTTTAAGTAGATTTTGTAATTTGAATTTCTATCCAGATAAACAAAGAGCTCTGTAATTGCTTTCATGTTCATGTATTTTATAGAGTTTTGAATTAATTTTTCTAATAATTTTAATTAATTGGTAACTTTTTTCTAACTACACTAAAAGCGAACTATTAATTAGCAAGAGCTAAGTATTTAATTAAATTTATTAATACTGCTGCTAATTTAATCATTTAATAATTTAATAATCACAATATTTCCACTACACAATTAAATTAAACAATATGTTTTAAACAGGTTATATTTAAAATGTATTATTAACTATACACTTTATTGTTAATTACTATTATCGCGCTATTAATTAATTATTTGTGCTGTTTATTATTATTTATAGTTGGTTCAAACTAATCAGACTATCAAATTCATTCACAAATCAAATAAATAATTAAATGAACTCAAGTAGGCTCACAAAACAATTGGAACGTTCATTCAACATGAGTGTGTCGTGTGTGTGCGTGTGTATGTGTGTTAGTATTTGTGTTTGTGGTCAGCTCATTGATTAGTTAATTCTTACATGTTGTCAAGTTGTCGATTGAAGGATGTATCCAATATATATGTGCAAATAAATAAATAAATGTAAATATTTAGATATTTTGTTAATTGAGATTTAAGAATTACATCAGTGACAATAAAAAAATATTCATTCATTGTAATTTAAGACATAATCATTTAAACATCAATCACTCTATCAATTAATAGATTTAAACATTTATGCGAGCAAAATAAATAAAGCTTTTTAAGTAAACTAAAAATACACATTTTCTATACTTTAAAAATAAATAAAATATGATTTCTTTTATGGCCTCGTATCATTTTACAAACTATAATAAATAAACTTATTTTTGTATGTAATTTTTTAAACCATTCATGAATCGAGTGAAATACGAGAACAAATTCTTTGTATACATTTAAATAATGAATGAAACAAAGGCTAAAATGAATTAAACAAAAACTAAAATGAATTTAAAAAAAGCCACAATGAAATAAAAAAAGGCTAAAATCAATAAAACAATGTGAAGAGAGAACTTTATCCATATGCAACATTAAACAATCAACACACAATGAAACAAAAACTCCGGTAATATTTCTATAAATGGTCAGTGTTTGGAAACTTTGTTCAAACTTCTTGTCATGCAAGACTTTAATCGGGTCTCATCGGTTCGTTATTAGCAACGGATATACTTTTCCTTCCTTCCTTCCTGCCTGTGGGGTGGGTTTGTGTCTGTGGGATGATCATTCGTAGAAGCTCCAAGTCATGCAGGTTGAATTAAGAATCATTCTTTTTGCACTACTTCGAGCAGTGAGATTATTTCGATGGATGATATCATGATATTAACAAAAGCTTAGTACTAATAATCTTCTTCACTCTATACTACACTCTACAACAGTTTTACAAGCATTATAATGATGAGAATCAAATCTAAAAATGAGTAACAATTTAATAACTAAATAAAGATTCATTACGGTAAATAATAAATACAAAATATAAAGTTAAATACATTCTGAATTACATACAATCATTAAAACATGAATAGATTTTTGTTGTAGATAGATTAGAGGGTCCTTTAGCCGCTCCAAATTCTAACATGACGTTTGAAATGACTAATTATGCATTCTTCATTCATTTATCGCTCTTCATTTAGCAAAGACTGACCGTCTAGACAGTCAGTAACTGTGTTCAATAACGAATCATCATTAATTTTCCCAACTACAAGAAATGCCAATAAAACTGTCAACTTTAACTTCGAATTTGAATTGAAGCAAACCATTAGAAGTGAAACAATTAACAATTCCAACGACGTCACGTTGAAAAACTGTTCTCGCTGGTCGTCGCTTTCAGCCGGAGAATGAAAAATCTTGATTTTATTTAAATTGTCAATAAATCGCCATAGAGGACACTTAAAACTGATGCTTATCGCAGATGGACGGCGCCGCTTAGTGCGTGTCCATAAATTAGTGCTTTCCATCGACGGATGGTAGAAATTAAGTGGTTGGCGGAGACGACGGCGACGACATTTGAAAATTCCAAGAAGTAATTCAAATTAATCGCATACGAGTATATCGATGAACACAAACAACATTTTAGAAAACGTTTGCAAAAATAATGCTAATATAAAATTTCAGAAATACATCGTTTCAGATTTGCTTTTATTTACTTTTTTAGCGATATCGGCAAATATTCCGACGAAGGTGTTCCGTGAAAGTAATCCAATCGGGGTCAGGTTGGCTACGTTATCCGCACACAAGGAAAAGATTTCAACGTCGTGCTTCAGCTGCTCTGCCGCTATTCTTGAGGTATTTTCAATTCTTTTTTGCACTTTTACACTTCACTATTTTTTCTTTCTGGAGTTTCTTCTTGTTTTCTAAACTTGTACACTTTTATTTCACTTTAATACTATTGCATTAAATTATTTTTGCACCAATTCGTATTTCTGCTGAGACCTGAATTCGCTGCAACTACAACAAGGAGCAGTGGCAATTTATTAAATAATTTTCTTGCACAAATTTTGCTTATTTTTCATTCAATTTTTTTCCATCTTTTTGTTATTTTAACACACATCCACAGTTCGTTTTGCAGGCGAACGCACACACACTTTCACACAAACACGCACGGAATCCTTCTTTTGACAGTAGCCCAAGCTGCGTCGACGTCGTCTCACTGTAACGTCGCCGTAGCGCGGCGAACTTACAAAACGCGTTGCGCTTTTTTCTCTTTCTTTCTCACACGAAAGCCTGCTGCCTTTGCTGTTGGAGTACACAAAAAATCTTCTTCGTCGATGTCTGACTTTTCCCCATTCCTATTATCGCTATTTCCTTTTGCTGTATTTAATGACTTTTGCAACTCCTTTTCTGTGAAAAAGGACCTTTGAAAATTCACTTTATTTCTTTTTCGTTGGTACTATTTTATTCTAATTTGTTAACACTGTATTTTTTACGCTAGAATAAGTGTTTTACTTTGATATTAGTTTGTTTAGTTTTTGATTTCTAAAACGTAAACTTTTTCCCAACTTCACAAACTCGCACCGCCGACGACGTTGTTCGCTCGGTGTTTCTCCTCGTTTACTTTTCTGATGTTTCGTGCAGTTTCTGATGGAATTATTTCGTCGTCAATTCGCCATGCGACGGTCGATTAACGTGAAAATCACGGCGAATTGTTTACATAAACTGGAGTTTAAGAAAAAAGCATTGTCGAGAGTGAGACAGATGTACGCAGCGAAGTTAATACTCGCAAGAGTCATCTCTTTCCTGATGATGGTTTTCGCCGATTGCATTTTGTTGGTTAGCAGGGTTGCAAGGATACATTGCTTTTACGTATTTTATATTTGAAAAAATATCTATGAATAATTGTTATGTTACAGCGAAATTATTAATAATAAATTTAACTACTTTATTTCAATAAATCTATTTGAATGTATTTTTTTCCTCCAAAATACTTTTTTAATTTATATAATTTTAATTTTAATAATTATCTACATAAAATCACATTTTTTATTTCTTTGTTGTTTCAAACTTATTGTTAAACTATTAAAGACTGTAAAGAATTACGAATTTATTTAGTGAGTGCCAACTGTTTTATTCGCCGTACTTCGTAAAGGTGCGTACGTATTCATATATTTTTCCTATATGGTTGTCACAGGGTGATCCAAAGCTCTTTTAATAATTTATTAGGTATTCAATTTTCATAAATTTCTGATTCTGATTCAAACCATTTTCTAAAAACTACAAAATTCTGAAATTTTTGAAAAAACATAATTTTTATTTTCTTTTCTTTACTTAAAAAAATAATGTTATTTCTATCTTATATTTTAAATGTTTGCCTATTTTGGTATTTCTTTCAGTTTCCTATTTTCAGTTTCCATTTATTTACTTATTTAATTCAATATAAAATGGTGTACTTTTCTGTTTTTTTTGTTATTTTTCAGTGACGCAATTCTAATGGGAATATCAAAAAAAATCGAGTCGATAAGATAAGTTGCGATAAAATAAAAGAAACCTGCTCTGTCTTTGCACAACAGCGAATTATTTGTAGATTACTTAAACTATGAGATTGTTATTTCGTTTCAGTTCATTCATTCATTCAATCGCTCATTTCATTTGCTTATAAACGGAAAAGTTTAAGGAAAGGAAGGAAGAGCAAACATTTAATATATCAAAAATCAATTTATCAACTCTTTAGCAACTTAAATAATAATTAAATACATAAACTAAATATAATATAATAATAAATAAATAAAAAAAATTAATGTTTCAATTGTGGCAGTTTTTAGTTTTTTGTTATTTTATAAACATAATTCAAACGTTTCAAACGTTTCAAACAGGTGAAGAAAATGTTGATAATAAAGAGCAGAAAATAACTTTAAGAATTTTGGCAATTAATATGAGAAAAGAAAGAATAATTAGCAAAATTAATAAACAAAAGTTAAACAAAGTTGACAGAATTAAATAAAGATAAAAAACCATAAAGAAATGTTAATTTATGAAGAAATTTTAATATTGAAATTAGAAAATCTCCTTCAATTAAACTTTAATTAATAATACTGTTTTTCGCCGCAGAAAATGAGTGCATGTTTCAAGATACCTGCGAGCGTTGTCTTAATACTCACCTCAACTGCTCCTGGTGCTCGGATAAGGTGAATATTTTTAATTGAACGTCTGTTCTTAAATTTTTAATATTTATTTAAAGAATAGAAGTATATAGAAGTTTAAACATAAAATAAAATACAATAGAAGCAGTAAAAATGTGACATTTTTTAAAAGTAATTCTTTTCCTAGAAATATGAAAAGCGATATCGTTGTTTGACACACTCGCAGCTGCTTGAACGCGGTTGCACCGCTGAACAGATTTGGACAAACGAGCCGGCGATGCAGCCGCTAAAGAACACTCCGCTGAAGGATTGGCAGAATGTGAACGATATCGCCGTCCAGGTTCAACCGCAAATCGTGTTCGTCAAACTGGTTAAAAGTGAGTTTAGAAAATACCATAGTTGTTGAATGGCCGATGTCAGATTAACCCTCTTGAGGCCGGATTCACTATTCTGATTAATATTTCTTCAAAGTTGGAACATCATTTCGATTGAAGTGTGAATATTTTTTATTGACTCGTGTTGTTTTTATACGCTTCTATATTTGATGTTTATTTTAAGATCGATCTTCATTTTTTGGTGTTATTGTTTCTTTCTAGTTTTTGCTTTTCTCTTGTTGACATCGTTAGATATCGCTTATCATCTGACTCGCCTAGTTTCTGAACTGTTTGCGATCTCTTTGCACAGTATACGTAGATAAACAGTAGCTTTTGTTAGTCAGAAGTCAATACAACTTGAAACATGTGTGTATGTGTGTGTGTGTGTGTGTGCATGTGCGTATACGTTTGGGAGTTTCAATGCCGAATACGTTTAACACATATTATTTCTTATTTACACTTTTAATTTGACGTTTGAAAACGTTTTGAAGTCACCGCTAAAAAACAGCTGATTTGACGAATTTCATCTTTTAATTTTAATGGAATATATTTGTTTTGTTAATAATTTTCGCTGTTTTGTCAGAGAAAAATGAAGGAAGAATGATCCAAATCTAAGAAATTAGCAAGCTTTTGCGAAAAAATATCATTAAAATCTGAATGTAGAATTTTAAATTTCAAATATGAAATCAAAATATTCGAAAAATAAGAAATTGAAATTAATTTCAGTTTTCATTAACTTGTTATTATTCCGTCTCCATTTTTTTCTATGTGCGATCTACATGATTGGTTCAACTCTTCAACCATAACCCTTAACATCCCTCGACACCGCGCCCTCCCTTCTAGCACATCCACAACGTCTCAAACTCACCTACCGTCCTGCGCGAAACAACCCGCTCGATCTCTACTACCTCATGGATCTCACTTGGAGCATGCGCGATGACAGGGAGACACTGGTGACCATGGGTGCCGCCCTGGCAGAGGCTCTACGCAACCTCACCATAAACTATCGTCTGGGATTCGGTAGTTTTGCCGACAAACCCGCGATGCCGATGATTATGCCGCAGTTGCGCGAAAACCCGTGTGCGACAGAGAGAGAGGTATGTGAGCCGACTTACAGCTATCGCCACAGCTTGGCCTTGACCGATCAGATCTCGGACTTTGTCAACTCGGTGAATTCGAGTCGAGTAACCGGAAACCTGGATAATTTGGAGGGTGGTTTGGATGCTCTCATGCAAGTGCTGGTGTGCAGCTCCGAAATCGGCTGGCAGCCGGGCGCTCGTAAAATCGTAGTTTTAGTAACGGATGGTTTTATGCACTTCGCTGGGGATGGACTCTTGGCCGGTGTCACACGTCGCAATGAAAAGCAGTGTCACCTGAGTCCGAATGGCGAGTATCTGGCATCGCTGGAGTTCGATTATCCATCGCTAGAGGAAATCTATCGCGAGCTCCTGAAGCGTAAAATAAACGTAATCTTTGCGGTGACCGAGCCAGTGGTAAAAACCTACAAGGAGCTTAGCGCTCTGATGCAAGAGGTTAGCAACGTAGAAATCCTCAGCGCTGATTCATCCAATATACTCGAGTTAATCAGGAAGAGGTAAGTATGCTTTCAGAAGTCTTCCATCGGGTAAAATTTTCTCAAATTGCATGAGTTTTTTCTCCTTCTTTTATTTCCTTGTTCTTTTCTGTTAAAAAGTTATGAAAGCTTCGTCAAACGTACGCAATTCTTCGATGACAGCCCATCCTTCATCCGCATCGATTACGAGACCGATTGCGGAGGTCAGTTTACAACACTACGTCAGCGGAGCTTTTGCAATAATGTAGAGATGGGAAAAGAAGTGGACTTTTATATCAATGTGACGTTGACCGACTTCCCCAATGATGGTGTTTATGTGAGTCCCAGATGAAAGATTGATTCAATCATCTCTCGTTCATAATTCAGTTTTATCGGCCTCTCTTTATCGGTCTCTGTTTATCGGCCTCTCTTTGTCGATGTCTCTTTATCGGTTGGTCTTGAAAGACTCGTAAGATACGCATTGAAGAGTCCAGTCTTTCAGAGTTCTTGGAACTTCATGTGGAAATACAGAAACCCTGTCCTTGTAGTGAAGAAGCCGATCCGAATGATGAAGATGGACGTTTCCAATGTACTGAAAATGGCTTCATGCAATGCGGTATGTGTCGCTGTGAGAAAGGCTGGTAAGTTTCGCCAACACTACCTCTCCTCCCCCGCTCCCCCTATCAAAACTCCTTCGCCCGCTCCAAATTTTCCTTTCCTCTTCGCGTTTTCTTTCTCTCTGTCGCTTTTTTTAAGCTTTTTTTATATCTATATTAGGACTGGCACGTTTTGCAGCTGTCCCACCGCATCTCTGAACACAACCACAACTGAATCCATTGAGAACATGTGCCGAAAACCTTTTTTCAATCCTCCCGAACTGGGGCCCATCTGCTCGAATCGTGGCGAATGCGATTGTGGTGATTGTTTCTGTTTTCCCGGTTACACTGGAAGGTTTTGTGAGTGTCCCGATTGTGATGGTGAATGCGATCCGGAGCGGGCTTATTGTGTCTGTGGTCGGTGTGTCTGCAAGGAAGGTTGGTCTGGCAACCGATGTACTTGTAGAGAATCCATCGATGGCTGCATCGGTCCAACCGGCGAAGTTTGCTCCGAACGTGGCCATTGCGAGTGTAATGCATGCACTTGCGATGAACCACATTTAGGAAGGTTCTGTGAAATCGGCTCGGAGTCGGAAAACAAACTGTGCACCTTCTACGAACCGTGTGTGACGTGCTTAATCGATCAGCGACTCGGTTCGAATATGTGTGTGAATGTGTCCGAGGTCTGTTCAGGTGCCGAGGAGCTGGAGCGTTACACGTATGCTTTTGTCACAGACGAAATAGGTGAGTGAAGGGATCACAGGGACCATCAATCTCTCTTTTCTATCTGCCTCTCTCTCCATCTCTTCGTTAGACTCTGATGTACGCTGCCTGGTTCGTTTGGAGAACAAGTTCGGCCTCAAGTGTGATCATTATTTCACCTACCAGGGCTTGGGTTACTCTCAGAATTATCTGTTGATCCAGGTGAATAACTGTGAGCCGGTTAATTACTATGCTCTCATTGGCTACGTGTCGGCGTTGACCTTTTTGCTTGGTTTGTCCATCATCTTCCTGATTATGTGTTGCATTCGCGAGAAGGATCGTCGAGAGTTCGCGCGCTTCGAAGCCGACCAACGTCTCAGTGTGCTTAATGAGAGTCCGATCTACAAGAATCCAGTAATGGAGTATCATGTGCCGAAACAATTGATCGAGAAGAACCACAGTTACAACAGCAACCCGTTCGCGTAATCGTAGAGGGTAGGCGGGGAAGTCGGGAACGGAGGAGGGTCTCAAAGAACGTCTAATAAATTATTATCAATATAGAAGATGATCATTAAAGCTTTCAGAAAATCCTGAAAGAGTTCTCTATACACTATACACATGAATTCATTCATGTTCATGATTCAACCGATTTCGTTTCCAACAATGAACTATGTATTATAATTCTTAACATGTTTGTATTTGTTTTTATATTAACTTATGTTTTATTTGAATGTTTATTTTTCCCCAAAAACGTTTTTCTTACTTAGTTTTTATTACATAGAAATTTATAGCCGATTAAATATATTGTAAAAGTGATCTACACAAGCTTACAAATCTAAGAAGAAGATTGTTAAAGATCTTTCTACTTAAACAACTAAACAAATTTTTAACAAATTCAATTTCTTAGATTTTTCTAAACCTAATTTTATAGTATAAAGTAAGCAAAAGTAAATTTAGTAAACTGAGAAATATTATGTACATATGTAAAGAGAGAGAAATAAACAAGAGAAAAGATAAGTACGAGCATTTTCTCATTAGTTAGTAGAATTAATTAATAACACTTTAAAGAATTAGTAACACTTTAAACAGAATTGGTTTATAATATTCGTAGCTTACAGCCCTCCTTCTGTCTGTCTCTGTCTCCCAATCTTCGGCTGTCTGTCTGTCTCTTTCATTGGCTTTATATTCATAAACGAAACCCTAACTAAAAATAATATCACTAGATAGAGGCTTTGAACACTTCGAATACATTTTATCCTCATTCAATCTCCAATCAATCCTCATTCCCCGGTACTTCATAAATGGACTTCAGACACGCCCAGCTGCAACGCCCACTAGCAGTGCCAAATGCTGACAAAAAACATTGACACATGAAAAAATAAACTGAAGTATCTTCTTCTGCGGAAACTCAGAGAACCCGCTCGCCCAGCGACGGTGTTCGTTTGATCAGCAGCGAAGCGGCGGTCTTCGGTAGAGTTTCACTAAAATCTGTACTCAACGGATTGTTGACCCGTTTTACTGTCTGTTGCTTTGATAATGTTGCTCCCAGTGCTGCAAGTTTTTTGTTATTATTGTTGTTCGCTTGTACAGAAGCGTGCGGTGAAGCATCCGGCACCAGGCGACGCAACAGACCGGCTATACAGCCCCAGGGGAAGGTCCTGTGGAAGAAGAAGAACGAGATTTGGTTGTGATTTAGTTTTGAATTCCCAAAAGCGTCTGACAAACCATTTAAATGACAGCAAAATTCGAATGTAGCCTGGAAGGATAGCGATAACTTCGTTTTCCTGTATGGCACGGATGATGCGATCAGCTACATCATTAGGATTCAAGGTGGGCACCCATCTGGAGGAAGAGAAGTCAAATGTTGGTTAAGAAAAGTAGTAGAATTCTTGGCGATGTTTGGAAACGGTTTTTGTGACAAGATGTTTTGTCGAAATGGAGGATGGTCGACGATGGAGGCAGTTAAATGGAGGTGATCATATAACTGATTATACGAGTGATCTTGTAGATGATTATGGTGAAAATCCTGAAGAAAATTCATCATTTCCAACATCGTAGAGACAAACATGCAGATGATCATGCAGATAATATTGCTGTTGATCATACAAGTAATGATTATTCCCATATTGATGCAGATGATCTTTCTCAATGGTCCCCTATAATGAAGCGATACCATATAGATTGATGCCACTGTAACCAGATACACGATCAACGATCACACAAACGATCGAGTGCTTGTTTATCATTTGCGAATATGCTTCGGTGGACTATGCTGACACTTAAGGCATTCTTACGTAATCCCTCACCCCAGGAGAACCCTGTCTAACACGATTCTATGCACAATCTAGTCACCCTCCACCCTCCCTCGGAACCACGCGACAACCTCAACTCGCTATCAACTCAACTTACGTACCTCGCATTCACATCGTCAAACATTCCAGTTGCTTGTATGAAGAACGGGCAAATGCAGGTGGTCTGAATATTTTTGTGCCCAAGGACGTCGAGTTCTAGGCGGAGAGCTTCATCAAAGCCCACCTGAAAGAGAAGAAAGGTGAAGGGGAACATTTCAAAAGTGTTGCAGTTTTCAATCAATTTAAGAAGAGTATTAAAAGAGGAGGAGGTGCGAGAAGAGGCGGAGTTATTAACAATCCGCAACTTAAGCTTCCGATTTATCACCGATTTGTGGTACTCGCACTTACCGCAGCAAATTTACTGGCGCAATAATCGACCAGCTTCGAGATGCCAACGTGTCCGGCCAGCGAGGCGATGGTGGCGATGTGACCGCGATCGTTCTCGATCATTTTGGGCAGAAATGCTTTTGTAGTCTAGCAGAGGAAAACGCAATTAAAACAGATAGGATTTTTGAGATTGCAGAAGATGTGCGAAGCTTTCGTACGTACCCAGAAATGCGCCATGACGTTTACATTGAAAGATCGTTCGATGAGGTGATCAGGTGTGTCCAAGAGATGCAGTCCCGAGACGACGCCGGCGTTGTTGATCAGCAGCGTTACCTGTAAAAAAGTAGCATTTCAAAATTAATAAAATTTGGTGTTCTAAGCTGGTTTTTTCCAGCAACTACAACTTGATTCGTGGTCGAATTTGTGGTTCTGGTCAGACGCTGAGCTTGCGTAATCACGTTGGTTGCAACTGACTGTTGACACCGTTAAAAATCAACGAAATTTCGTCAGCTTCGCTTTTAACGGTTACAACATCGAAATCGTATATTTTTTTGGCTAAGAAGTTGCAATAACCAACTAAGAAATCGTTAGATTAATTAAATGGACCTCGTTTACACTTTGAGTCCATTAAATTGAATGCAAAATTAGCTTTGAGTTGGTTTTCTTGTTGAAAATTTTTGACTATCGCAAAATAACAACATTCTAAATATTGCACAATTTATTCCAGTTATTTACAGCTATAAATGAACCTTCAGTAAAGTCAAGCGGTCGAAACGGGAAAACGATAAAAATGTAGAATGGTTAAAGAGTGTGTTTGCCCGTCAAAGTGAAAAAATGTTTGAAAAATTTCAATAAAATGGGCCCACAATGGGCCTTTCCTAGCAACAAAATAAATCATGATGCACCAACTCAGCACAAGTGAGCTCAACATAAATTTGACAGCTCAGCGAGCTACTGTTTGTATTGAGTTGTTGTTGTTGTTGTTGCTACTGTTGCTGTAGTACAATCTGAAAATGATTGCCACAAAAATTTCTAGAGCATGTCAAGGTTGTTGCTCGTATAAGTTGCCACAACTCAACCCAACTCAACTCTTCTCAACTCAATTAAATTTGATTCAATGTAACAAAGTTTCGGATGCAAGCAAGTAATTTGAATATCTACAACTTAATAACCACTTATGGTTACATATGATATATTTACGTTTAGGCCAAGTTAAGCAACCTTAAATTAAGTTTAGATGAAGTAAGGTGAACTAAGTTTGGTGAAGTGGGCGAGGTGAAGAAAAGTAAATGACGCGGTGCGGCACGCAATCACAAATGTCAGTCATAATTTTTACATAATCACAAGACGAGATCATCAAAAGTAGCCCCCGCAGAGCAGAAGAAGGGGGGAGGAGGGAGACAGGATAGCATATGGTAGCACAACAACAACAGAAACTGAGATCCGCCACCAGTTTATGACATTTAATTTATTCACTTGCCTCTATTGTGAACTTAAGAAAGATGAGTTACATTAAAAACAGTTCAAACGGCACTCAAGCGTGATCTGCGGTCGGCAGGAGAGAGAAAGAAAGAGAGGAAGAGGAGCAGAAGGAGGAATAAGGTGGGTGAGATGACGATGGATGCTAGAAGAGAAGGGCGAAGTTGGATGAAGGTACATAAAATGAGGTATAAGGATATGTAAAATATGCAAACGAATAAAGCGATTATGGATCACTTGTGACTCATAGTGACATACTAGAGAAGTTACAGCGACTTTTTTCCAATAAAAGCACGACTTTACTACTTAGCGACTGTGTAACCTCATCAACATTGAATTAAAAACAGTAGCAACAACAGTAACAACAACAGCAAAAGTAATAAACACAGAAAACCGCATTTATTAGTCATTTTAAAATATTGCTTACATGGTTTTATTAACAATACCTCAACAGCAGCAACAGCAACAACAGCAACAACAACTACTACATCAATCTTCCAAGTAAGGCCTTAAAATCTAATAAAAACAAGGCTAACATTGGATCGATTTAAATGAAAAATTGCGGCTTTTAAATTTATCAACAATAGCTTTAAATAGATGGCAACCTCATTATTTTTTTCCCAAACAAACAACAGATTTCTTCCACTCACAACAACAAATTCAAGTGTAAAAACAATCAATTTTTTTTGAAAATTAAGTAAACTCAAATAATTGACGCTCGAGTTAAACTTGATGTCAAAACTTGTATCAAAGTATAAGCTACTGAAGGTGTTTGTAAAACTCTGTATGCTTAAGTTAATGATGTTGAACAGAAATTAAATATTGTGAGAAGCGGAGGAAGGGGGGGAGTAGAGGAGTGGGAATGATAAACAAAGTAATAAGCATGAAAGATTGTGTTTTCACAGGTAAATCTTAAGTGATTGATTTTAAAAACCAGTTAATTTATGATAGCAATTAAAAAATGTTAATAAAAAGGTTTAAAAAAATGTATTATCGGGATTTTTTATTGTATTTCGGGAAGAAAACAGAATTGCCGGAAATTCGCAAGAATATTTTTATTAAAAACGACCCTAAAAGTATGCAACCTTCTTTTTCTGCTGTATTATACACAAATTATGAATTCTACGCTATACAGAATGTTAATGTTCAGCAAAGAATGTTCATGAAAGCCGGTTATTGATCTAATGATTGTAATTCATTAAAGGAAGCTTCATTAAAATTTAAATTTTACGAAAAACCAATAAAAAATCATGGCGAAAATGACAAGCCTCTTAAAAAGCACCGCCAAAGAATGTTTATGGTTGATAATTTTGAGGAATCGTCTAGCATTTCATCTCAGCTCATTGGTTTTTTTTTTTTTTTAGTTATCCTCTCTTTTAACATGATCACAAAATCGCGTGTTTTTTTGCTTTGTTTTCACTTTTGTTTTTATTGCGATCATCTAAATTTTTTTTTTTCTTTTATTAAGTATAATTTAAGATTGTGTAAACCTCAAAAATTGCAGATGTTTAAACATTTAGCAAGATGTGAAATTTAAGAATTGAATTCATGACAACTGCAACAACAACACAACGGTAATGGCAACAACAACACAACAATAATGACAACAACACCAACAATAATGAAAACAACAACAATAATAATTGCAACAATATTTATAATAATTATTGCAATAACAATAAAAAATCTCAACAAACTTATGAGAAAGACGACGAATCTATGAGAAAGTGATGAAGTATGAGCAGAGGGAGATGGTAAAAGAGTGAAGGAGAGAGAGAGAGAAAGACTGTGATATGTAATCACTTTTGTAGAAAAACAAATCTAAATGCAGCCAAACAGAGAGTGGAAAATACGACTACAGTTGAAAAGAGAGTCAGTTAGACAGTCAAACAAACAAACAGTCAAACAGTAGGTCAATCAGTCATACAGACATTAAGACAGACAGTCCAACAAACATTCACACAGCCAGTGAAACAATCCAAGTACAGGTAATCAATCAAACTTTGAAGCATATCAACATTGAAACAAGCATTGAAACAAACAGTCAAACAGACGGTTATGTCGACATGTTACACAAATAAATCGGAGTCTGATTTATTCATTGAATTCAGCTGGAGAGGATCCGTCAAGCGCAACCTACAAATAAATTATACACAACCTTAAATCAGAGGCTATGTTAATATAATCTACAATCTAAAGTAGATATAATCTAAATGTTGCTGCAGAAACGATAGAAAATTGTAACTGCTTTCATTCTGTCGTCATTTCCTCGGATTTAAAGTCACAAGGAATATTATACTAGATACACAATAACAGCTGAGTTTAAGTTTAATCAATAAAAACCACAGAATGGAAAAATAATCACGAAATAATCACATGTTCCATATAATATGCAGACTATAAACAAGTTTTCCTTGTTATGCATACTTTTTTCTCAACAGAAGAGATTTTCAAGGTCGATTAGGGCCCAATTCAACGCATTACTTGGAAGGTGTTACACAATATGAACGTGTAAAGAATCGTTTCGTTTTCGTTGCTTTTCTGAACGGATTCAATTAATTTCGCTGCATTGCGTTTTATGCTTTTTTTTCTTATGCTTCACATGGTTTTCGCATTAACCGTGATTGTCATTTATGATTATTTGGATTGTTGTTGATTTTCGGAACCCGTTTGGGCAAGATTATCAACAAAAGATATTTATTAATGTATTATATTACAATGGATTAAACGTCATAATCAAGATTAATCATAGTAATTAAAAAATGGCAGATAAAAGAATGAAAGAGTATGTAATGCTTAAAATGTGGCGTAAATTTTTATAGCGACTTTTTATTACTTGTTTACTTACATCTCCAACCTCATTCTTAATGATTTCAGCTGCTTTGTAGACTTCTTCCTTTTTTGATATATCCACAACGTATCCTTTACAGTAACCACCCGCACCTTCTACCATGTTGACGGTTTGCTTAATTCCTTAAGGAAAATAATGACAAAATCCATGAAATATTTAATAATATGCAGTAAATATTTTCAATAAAGTGTTTAGTACAGTAAAGGAACTGATGTATATTCTTAGAGACCCAATAACTTTATTTTCTTATCTAAAAAATTAGCTTTTATTCAGTTTTTCTGAATTGTTCTCATGTTTATCTGTTTTCTATTCCACCCCTCAACTCACCCTCCTGATTGATGTCCCAAATTATGACTTTTGTACCCATTCTACCCAAACGAATGGCCAGCAAGCGTCCCAAACCGCTGCCGCCTCCGGTGATCAGCGCGATATCATTGCTCAACTCCTTCCTGGGATAACCAACAATTAAGAAATACGTACCCTAAAAAAAAAGAAAAGAAAGGAAATAAATCAATCAGAAAACACAATTTTTTAGTTTAATCCTTGAAATAATGGGTATCAATGAGTATGGAGACGATCAGTGAACCGACAGCGAAGTCGACGTGGAAAGATGCTGTAAAAGTGCAACAAAAACAACGAAGGACTGATGGTGATGATGATTATGACTTACTGATTATGATGATGACAATGAAACAGTTCATCAAGTTGAAGAAAACAAGAATCGTAACAACAACAAACAACAAAAACGAAAGAACGAAAGAAACGATACATAATAAACACTTTATAATAAAGAAACGCAGTTTTTGTTCTAATGAATGTTTTTTGCTGTTGTTCTTGTTGTTATAATGATGTTCTTATTGCTGTAATATACGTTGAATGCGTAAAAAACAACCCGACCTTGAAATTGTCTTTGTTTTTGAGGAACTTCTAATGAAAAGAATTAAGAAACGAACTGCTGAACTTTCAAAGAAAAGACTTAAGAAACGAACTCATCGACGATGCGTATTTTTAAAGTCACTCCTCAGTCACTCATACAATCCACCAATCATTCACTCAATCATTCAATCACTCAATAATTCAGTCACTCAATCATTCAGTCACTCAATCACACAATCACTCATTATAAACATCATGTTAATCAATTAAAGCATTTTAATGTAATTGTAAAGATTCATAATTTAATTGAACTGCTATTAAACAATGTAACCTTAAATAAAATCATAAAAAATTTATACTAAAAATAAAAATAAGCGAAAACAAAAATTAATAAATAATATAAAAATAATAATATAATAAATAATATAAAAAATAATATAAAACTAAAAATTAATTCAAGTCGCATAAAAATAAACGCAACATTTTGGAAATAAACACTAAACACCGCTTTGGCACAATTTCTGGCCATCATCATCATCACCATCATAATCACTATCATCAACGTAGTAATCAAGATCGTGAGAGTGTCGCTTTGCTTGTCGCACAATCGAATTTGCAATGCTTCTTGCATGACACACATTTTATTATCTGGTTACCGCAGAGCCGTTAATCAAGCAGCCGGCTTTTTTGCTGTTTGACTGTAAAAAATTGCATAAAAAATGTGTGATATTATTTTAAATGACTCGGTTTCGGTTTCGGTTTTTTCAGTTTCATTTTCTTTCTCTTCGTTGTTTGTTTTTGTTTTTTCGCAAAGGTTTTAAAAGATTCACTGCTAATGCCAAAATAGTTACATAAACGGCATAACCAACTAAACTACAGTAGAAAATTTTTACATTATTTTAAAAGCAAAATAAAAGACAGAAAAAAGAAAGAAAATTTGAAAGAAAAATAATGGAAAAAATTCAAAGCACAATTTTTTTGTATAAATTTCTGTTTTCTTGTCGGTTTTTTTTAACAATGTTATTTAAATTGAATTTTTTCCGGTTTTTAATTTAGTGTTGATGTTTTCCTGTTTTTAATTTTGTTGTATTTCAATTTCATTTTATTATATAATTATATTAATTATTTAATTATAACATTTAATTAATAATTTATTTAATTTACTCATATTTATGCACAATATTAATTTTTTTCTTAATTTGTTTCCTTCTCTGTTTAATTTAATTTTTCTTAATTTTATTCTTGTTTTTTATCAACGAGTTGAGCAACGATTCATCATCATCGACATTTCAAGTTTGTCGCTTAAGTCTTTTGCTGTGTGCGAGCAACAAGCGAACAATTTTAGCATATTTTGTTGTTGTATGAAGAAATTATAAAAATAAAAAGTAATTAAAACCGAAATACAGGAGATGCAAATAAAATTATTTTATAGGCCAAAGAAAAACATTATTAGACTTTAAAGTAATGTTATATAATGCAATGTAAAGTAATGCAGAGTCAAGTAATGCAAAGTGAAGTAATGCAGAGTCAAGTAATGTAGAGTGAAGTAATGCAGAGTCAATTAATGCAATGTAAAGTAATGCAGAGTCAAGTAATGTAAAGTGAGTTAATCTAGTGTAGAGTAATCAAGTGTCTTCAGCTCATTCAACAGTCAGCCAGCCGCGTCTCCTCCTCCTTCTCCGCTTGGCAAATCCTGTGCTTGGCAACGAAATGAAAACGATTCGCTTTGATCGCTTGTTGACCCACTTCAACTTCTGTGCGCTAACGAGTACGTTTGCCGGCTGGTTTCAGTGACTCTCTAATTATTTTGTTTTTGCTTATTCGCCTTCTCAGTTGCTCTCGCGGTTGATTTTGTTTTGTTTTTCTTTCGTTTTGTTTAATTTTTTTTTCTCCTTTTAATGCTTCACGTTTTATTCTTTATTTTAATCGCTTTTTAGTGTTTTTACTTATTTACTTGATTACTTGTTTGTTACTTTTTTGTTATTTCATATTTTTTTCCGATTTTGTTGGTTTGTTTCTTGGGTTGTTTTATTTAAAATAAAAAATGTGTGCGTTTTTCTTTTCTATTTTCCTCCCATTTTAAAGACGAATGTTAAACACGCTGCTGGGTTGGTTGGCTGGCAAAAAGTGCTTTTATCTAATGCAAGAGAAGATAATAAAAAAAAAACCAGAGACAACAACGACCAACACGGACACACACACACGCACACACAATACACACACATAGCATTTAAAATTGTAATTGAAACTGAAATTGAAAGTCTGCAGCGAGCTAACGTTGGTATTTCGATTGAGACACAAACGTGTTTCTTTTTGCCACTTACGTTTGCCACCGTGTGTGTGTGTGTGTGTGTATTTCTTGAGAATAACCAAAGCTCCTCACCACCAACAACAACAACAACAACAAAAATAATGCGACGGAAGGAACAGCAGCAGCTCAGCGGCAAGAAACATGTTTTGGTTTCGTTTTATTTTGTATGCTTCTTGCTTGAAAATTGAATAGTGTTTGCTTTGTGTTGTTGTTGTTTGTTGTTGTTGCTTCTAATGCATGCTTTTGTTGCTTCAGATGTTTACGTTGTTGTTGTTATTACTGCAGTTTCATATCGAAGCTTGTTTGATTGGGGCTGCACCAGCGATGCAAGTTTCAGTTGTTTGTTGTTATTGTTGTTATTGTTGTTGTTTGTTGTTGTTATTAAATGCAGTTGCTACCGCTTGCAGCAAGTGAACGATTTTTTATTTATGTGTATGCTGTGTATTTTATGTGTTGTATTTGTTTTAATATTTTATTTAAGAAGGTCAGACAAGTTTTTTCTCCTCTGTTTTTCTTTGGTCTTTACTACAGTCTTTTATTCGTATTGTAGTTGTTTTTGTTGTTATTGCTGTTTTATTTGTACTAAATCATGATATGGTTAATGTGATATGTGTGCACATTGAAATTGCATCATTTACATTTATGTATTGAATTTTATGCACTCAAAGAAAATCGACGAATTTTCGAATTTTTCTCATAAACAATAGAAAATAAAAATAAATTTTTAATAATAATTATTTTGCACATAATTCAAAGAACTTCTTTCTATTCTATTTGAAGCATTGAAGTCATCAAAATTCTGCCGACTGCAGAGTGATTGAATTAAAATGTTCATTTTTTCCTTGAGTAATACAATCGAAAGAAGTGCGAAGAGTCTAACAATAGAAAGATTTTATGTCAGCAGCTGTTATACTGTTCTTGTGTCGTGTTTCAGCAACAAGAAAGTGTTTTTTTTTACACTAAAAATAATAATATAAACGATTGCACAAGCACGAGTACGAAGACGAGTTAAAGGAGTCGAAGTGCGTTCATTTCCTCATCGGCTTCGTTTGTGTCTTCGTCGTTCGTGACAACTTGTATAAAAAATGTTGAGCAGTGATTGATAAGATTTATAATATTTGCAATATTTGTAAAATTTCAACATTTTTTTAGTGTAATATCTGCAGCTAAAGTCTTGTGAAATATATTCTGAAGTCAATTAACTGCAATCGCGTTAAAATACGCCTCACTGGAACTCAGCAGCAACGACGACGCAGGTGGCTCTGCTGCTGCAGCTACGCAAACTGGTACGTAAAAATAACTCGTTTTTTGTGCGCGTTTCAAAGGTTAGGAATATTTTTTACGTCTTTTTACTTCACTCATTTCGCAACTGTAATTAATAATTTCTATCATAGAATATAAATTAATATTGGAAGCATGAATTAAGTGCGCGAAGCATGAATTTAAACAATGTTGCAATGCGGTCGAAAGCTGAATACTTTATAATGAAAAAATATTACATTTTGTATTATGCTCTAGAATAATTATAACTTCCAAATGTGTAAATCATCATGTGTCGCCTGTTCGGGATGAACCGAAAATTTCAATGTTATCTCGATGCATGTTAACTTTAGTGCACCACAAACCAAAGTTAGTTGTCGGTGGGTGCGTTCACACCGACCGATGCAGCCTGCAGTGAGCCTTCACACACTTAACGCCACACAACATTGTTTAGTGTGAAAAATTATTATTCTCATTATTAACATTGTTATTATTTTAATGTTATTTATACTTATGCGACTTTAATATAGTACTTTTACTATAAGTAGTTTATATAAAAAAAATAAGGAAACTAATGTGAAAAAATAAGAAAACAATTAATATGATGCCTGCATTTTTTATACATCTATATAATGTGAAAAATGAAAATTATATAATGTAAACTAAAGTAATTAATTAATTATTAATTAAACTAAAGTAATTAAATAATTAATTTCGTAGCAATCTTAATTGTAAACAAAACAATTAACCCTTCAAAAACTGGTTATGAATTTCAATTCACGTTTCAATTACTTTTTATTAGTATCGTCTGTATTTTCTTTTGTCTATTGTTCCCTTAGTTACTATTACCTCTTCTTTAATTACTCCTCTTATAATATAATTATATAAGTTGAGGGTTATATACGTCAATTTATTCTATTCTATTAATTAAGGTTTTCAATGATTCAGTTAAGCTTGTATTCACTTAGTTTTATTAATCTTATTACAATCACACAGATAAATTAGATGAATCTTGTAATTGAATCTTTGATCTTCATCTTTGTTGTTGTTATTATTGTTGTCGGTTAGTAGCCAATGCATAGACGATCGATCTTTTTCTTCTTCTTCATTGAAGAATTTAATTTCGTTTCATAGTAAACTTTATTCTTTGTTCTAAGAATTTCTTCGACTAGTTTTAAGTTGTTGTCGTTTTGTGTTTTACTCCACGTTGTACTCCATTTAAAATTCACTGTTATACTCATTTATAAAGTAACGAATTGACACTTTTTCGTGTTGTTTTCGGTACAATTTGCATTTCGTAAAACGAAAAAAGTAAATTTCCACATCCTCGTACACTGCTTCATTTTTGTTGTTGTTCTTCTTCTTCTTCCCTTATTGTTGTAACAAGCAAAACATAACATGGGCGAGTACTTCATTCATTCGTTTCGATGACTTCCGTGTTATTTTTTCGATGTTATAAATATTTAATATTTACTAGTATTTACATATTTATTTGTTCATTTTGTATATAATATTTATCTCATTCCCTACATTCCATGCAATTTATTCACAAATTTACAATAATAATTATTTATTGCATGTTCAAACTTGTATCTCGTGTAGCATTGTGGGTTTCATTTAATGTGCACCGCATGCAATCAGATTTTTTCATGTGCAACCTTGTTAGCAGCACCTTAAAAATTGCCCATTCAATTATTCTTTAGTGTTGTTGGGTTTATAAACACCTCGCGACTTTACCGATGAATAATAAACAATTTTAATTGCTTCCAGTGAATGATATGAAAATAAAACGAAGCATTTTTGCCATTCGAATTTAATGAGCTTAACTTAAATCAGTGTTTTATTTTTAATAGACTACTAGAAGTTTTTTCCAATTAAGCTCAGCAGGTGTGGCTACAAAAAACAATTAGACAGAAAATCAACAAACAAACAATTACACAAAAAACCAGTAACGAAAACTTAACTTAAATAGAAACAAAACAAAATTTAGCAATAAAAAATACAGTAAAAATAAACGACAAAGTACAAAATTTTCTAATTAGTACAAAAATTAGAGCAAATAAAAGATTGAGCACCAAAAAAAGCGGCAAAAAAAAGAGCGCTATTTAAAGTCTGTAAAATGAACCTTTTAAATTCTGTAAAAAAATTATGAAGCACAAAAAAAAAAACACAGCATTTACATCATAATTAAAAGCTAACCATTTCATGTGATAATAAAAACAAACCCTATAATTAACTATTTCTTTTATATGTCTTTAAACTTTTATATGTTTGTGGTTTTTTGCATTTTTAGGTATCTGTTCTTTAATGTTTGGGTTAATTATTTTTCAAGTTAATTGAAGGTAAAGCAAAATAAATGTTTTTCTTCGAAATTAAACTCTGAGTCGCAAGTTTAAATTTTCCTTAAGCTATTAAATACACATACAAGGTTCCAGAGATGGTATAATTGTATATAAAACTATACAGAAATGATATCAGTTTTAGTATTTTTAAGTCTTTCAAAGGAAATGTAAATAGAAGACTTAAGAAACAAACTCGAAGCACATTTTCTTAAATTTGAATTTATTTTTACTTTTTAATTGTTTCTATTTTATTTTTTTTTCTATTATAATTATAACCTTAGTTACTCAGCGATTTAATTAAATTTTAACTTCAGTGTGCTTAATTTTATTATCAAGTGTTTTAATTTTTAAGTAGCTTTAATTTTTAAGTAGCTTTAAATTTTAATGGAAACAAAAATGTTTATTTTATTTGCATTTTCTTTCGGTACTGTATAAAAAAGTGCTTTATTTTTCCGCTTTTTTTGTTATTGTTTTTGTTATTGCTTCTTTCATGCATTGCGTTGTTTTGCTCGGTTTTTTCTTTTCTATGACTTTCAATTTCCTTCGTGTACGAGTATCACATGTAATTCATTGACAAACTAAGTTAACCACATGGAAGAAAAAAAAGAGGTAAAACGAAAAAGAAAAGAAAAGAAGATATAAAACAAAATGTGGCCCTCAACTTTTAATGTTTCTTAGCCAATTCGATGGAGCGAATAAGCAAGCAATCGAGTGAGCTGCTTGTTAAAGTGTGCAAACTTACAATGAGCTAAGTAAACTTCCAATAATAATAACAAACACTACAACAACAAAAGTTTTAATGATTACAATATAGAAAAGAACGCGAAAAAAGCATACAAAAAAATTCAAATTTATAAACGCTGTATATTATACTTATTTAAGAAGACGGAAAAAATGATAAATTGTTAAAAGAATTAATAAAAGAACCAAATTTGATTGCTGTTGTTTTTGTTTTATTTTTATTTGATTTTTTAAAGCGTTAATTATTCATATTTTAAACACCGAAATGATAAACAACGCAATATTCTTACATTGTTACAAAATTTTTATATTCAAATGATTTATTAAACGATTAACACTTTAATTATTTAAACAGTATTAAAAAAAAATTTCAACAGCTCCTTAATTTTTAAAATGGGAAAAAAAACGACGGGCAAAAAACCATTAAAAGAATGCAGCTGATGACTGCTCATAGTAATTAGCAACTGACGTTGTTGTTGTTGTTATTGTTGGTGTTGTTGTTGTTGCTTCTGTTGCTGCTGCTTCCGTTGCTGTTGTTGTGCTTCTGCTCTCATCGTTTCTTAAATGTTTCTACTAATAATCTTTTTTGCTACTTCATCACTTCGTTTAAATATTTGCTCACTTCAGTTGAACAATGAAGTGTGGCTGACGTGAGGACGCCCGATACGGATCCACCCTCCCCCCACCTCACCCTCCCCCCACCTCACCCTCCCCCCACCTCACCCTCCACCCCTTCCAAAGCCGACGCCTTATCAGAGATCTGCTATTTTTGGATTGCGTTGCCAACTTAGCAAACATTTAAGATGCCTTCAATTGCGCTCTTTTGTGATGCACTCGAAATGCGCTCATAGAATATTAAGTACTCAATTAAATTATTAAAAAATAAAATGGGTCTCCTAAAAAGCATTGATTGAATTGCAAACATTGTGAAAAAACACAAACAAAACAGAGAAAAAATATGCACTTTAAATAGCATTTTTTATTTGTGTCATAAAAGTCGAAACGTGCATCGAAATTCTTAAGCAACTAAACTTAATACTTGAGTCTCTCTTCGGCAAACAAAACGACAGTAAAACAGACTTGATTTCGGTTTTCTTTCAAACAACAACGATTGCTCAAAGATTTTCAGTACAAATCTTCTCAGACAGAGAAGTCTCTCTGCTGTCTCGCTGTGTAAAGAGACAGAGAAGAAAAAAAACGGGCCCATAAAACAAAAAATTATATTGGTTTTAGAAATTAGTTCGGTCCGCTGTTTTTGTGTCCCAAAATGCATTTATTTCAAGACAAAACTAATGAACATATCAACTAAAGTATTGTCCATTGCTGTCTAATAGTTTTTCCCATCTCTGAGAAACGATTTTCGACGTCCATCTCGGAAAAATTAATCGTCTTTGGAGCCAATTCTACTTTGAAGTCCCATTTTTACGGCGACTTGACAAATCGCGCAGCATTCTTCGGAACAACCAGTAATCGCCCATTTAAAATAGCCCATTTAAGCTTTTTCGGAATATCCGGAATATCCACTTCTCATCTCCAGTCAAAATCCGTTGTAAGAAAAGCTTTCTTCTATTGTGTTTGGATTAACTGTTCGCAAGTAAAAAATCGCATTTCAACTTCTCTTGGTTTCAATTCATAAGGAACCCAATTTCCTTATTTTTTAATCATTCCCATGGCTCTCAATCGTATCGACCGGAACTAATTTATAATCCCAATAATAAAAATCACAATACATAGTAAAAATATTCAAAATAATAAGATTAACAATAATAATATTAATATTAAAAATAATAAGAATAATAACAATTAGAAATATATAATAATAAAATAAAAAAACTTATAATAATAATAACAATCACAATAATAATTATATTAAAAATTATAGGAATAATAATAAAAATATTAAAAATAAGAATAATAACAATGATAAAGATTTTCTAAATTAATAAATGAAATTGAAATATTTGCTTAAAACATATGAATACGTTCAAAAAACAAAAACAAAAATTAAATTCGCAAATATTTAATTTATTTAAAAAATTAAAAGCTTGAACTTGAAAAATAAATACATAAATAATTCAGAGTATATGCATATATACATATATATATCATTGTGTCTCATTGTTGCTGTGTTATGCAATTCATACTATTTTAACACAAACTCGTCTTTATTCAATGAAATGAAATAAAAAACAAGAGACAAAACATAAAGAACTAAACATGAACTGATCTATCCCGTTATTCGCTTGAACGTTCGTGTTGTTGTTGGAAAATAAAATTTCAACATTGTAGTTATAAAATGTTCACTAAATGATTTAAGTAAAGCTTTACTAATTTAATTTTTAAGGTCAATGTTGTATTTACATTTAATTTTGATGGTGTTTAATTTTTTGTTTGCTTTTTTACTGTCTTTTTTTTACATCACTTTCAAAAAGTTAAACTTTCAACTTTAATCTCTTTCAGTTGATGAAATAGTTTTCAAGGCATTTATTTTTTGCTCTCAACTCAAAGTCATGTCTACGTTTACGCAGCCACCGTGCAACGTTGACGTCGATCTTTTTGTTACTAACTTCAGTAGCTTTCGCAAAGTCCTACGATCCCCCGTCCTTCACACGAATAACGGCATAGAAGCGGATCGTCTCTTTTTTTTGTTGTTGTTCCTTTTTATTTGTACGAACACAGCAATGTTACCTTCTAATAGAAACGAATCCTTTTTTTGTGTTTAATTTATTTTTTTAAATAAAATTTTAACACATGCGAGTATAAATAAAATAACATATAACATATGTTATGTATGTATGTATATTATACGCACCTTGATTATATATCCAATGGAGCAAATAATAAACCAGACGAAGTCTTTGAAGGATGCCCAACGGATCCCATATTTTGACGACGGTTGACGATGACAGGCTGCGGTTCTGCGGTCAAACATGTCAGCGGACGAGGACAGCGGCGGCGCCAGAGCAGCAGCGACGTTGCCATTCGCATTGTGTGTGTTGTCCGATAAAATGTTGTTATTGTTCACCATTTTTTCATAAAATTTCAATTTGTTGAATTCCAATCTTTAGAATTGATGGGGTTTTAATAATTTAGAAACTTATTCAAATTTTGAAGATTATTCTAAAGAATTTTTCAACTTTTGTTAGTGTTAAAAATTAAGTAATAATTTTTTTAATAATTCAAATAATGTGTAATTTCTTTATATTTTTTTAATATTTCAAAATGTTCACTTATTTCTTTTTTATTATCCTTTACTTATTAATTCCGAGGAAAATGAGAGAGAGATAAATAACTCTCGATTTTTTCAAGTTAAACCAACACAAATCCGTCAACTAGAAATTCATTTTAAAATTAGAAAAATTTTACCGAAAAAAGGAGCGCATAAAACGAAGGATTGGAGGATGTCGAAGAATCAGAATCACTTTACGAAAAATGTACTTTTTTTTAATTTATTCCGTTGAGAAGGAGGAGAGGACGTCCGCTCTCGTGAGCGGTAAAAACTTGTATGTTCAACAATTCGAACGCGGATGGAATGACTTCTTTTAGATTTGTGCTTGCTTTTTGGCTCAGTTGTCTGATCGGGCTATAAACAGAAAACGAAAACGGAGAAAAAAAACGTTGTGCTTTTTTTATATTCCACCGGTTTTTCAGTTTGTTTTTTCTTCTCAATCATTTAATTAGCTCTCAACTTTAAGCTTTCAATGAACTATGGCAATTCTCTCTGCCGCTTATGTTGATGCGGTTTTTATCCTTCCTCTCTTCACTCTCTTCAACAACAACTTAAGTACAAATGTTTGAGTTTTCCATCTCTCAAATCTCAGTGTAGTTTTATTCTCTGAATCCACGCTCTCAATCAGCGAAACAAAATAATAAACTTAACTGAAAGTGAAGCTTCTCAATCGTGACGTCATCGCTCGACGGTAGCTTTAATGTCCGTCCCTGGTTTCAGCCGCATTTCGGCTCTCCGACATATCGATGCCATCGCTTGCTGGACGATACTTCTTTTTTATACAATTTGTTGTTGTTGGTTTTAGTGTTGTTATTTTTGTTGCTTTTCCGAAGACACACAGAAGACCTTCAGAAAGTGGTTCTTTGTTGTTGTTGTTGTTATTTAATTTTGTGCGATTTTCCATGCTTTGTTTTCTTTTTTTTTGTAACGTTTGCTTTCTTTGGCTATCGTTTTGATTTGTTTTTGTTTTCATTTCTTTTGCGCTGTTTTTCTTTTAGTAAAATTGCGCTAAAGAAAAAAAAATTTTTATTCCGTTGAATCGTTAGGAAAACCTGCATTTTCGTTGTTGCTTTTGCTAGTTTCGAGAGATTATCTTAAATGATTTCAACTGTTTTTGCATACAATGTTGATTTCTGTGTTTAATTTTTTCTATTTATAATAAACATTAAGTTACCCAGTTTCACGAGAGAACAATTAGCAAAAAATAACAGTAGAACTCATAACTAAATACAACAACAACTGTAACGACAAACACAGGAGTTGCTCTTCAGCAGCTGCATCATCGGCGTATCGATAAACGATGCACGCGGCGAAGTGCGAAGAGTCTAACAACAAAACGATCGTATAACAGCGCCAGAGCTGCCAAGTGTTTTTATCAGATTCCCCGTTTTCCCCTCAAAAATTTACCCGAATTTCAACTTCAAAGCGCGACTTTTTGATGATGTGGTTTGTCTCCTTGTGTGATTTGTTGTTTCTCGAGAAGCATCTTTTTCTTTACCTCATCAACATGTATTTAATTCGATTTGATTCTAATATTAATCATGTTTGTATATTTTTTCGAGAGAATAATTTTTCTTAATTTTTATCTTGTTTCTTTAATTAGATTGAGCCTTGTTATTATTAAATATAATTCAAGTCGACTTTGTTACTGCATTTAATTAAATTCTTATTAAATACCATTTAAAAATACGGGTTTAATGACCTCACCGTTGAATAAATAAAACACGTTGCTTTTTTACTTCCTTTGCTTATACTATAACGATGATGATGTTGATTGTTGATTATGATGATTATGAAACCTTCAATAAAGTCGACGTTATTAATTTTCAAGCGATTGAAAAATATTTCCGTATTCCAAGCACACACAAAAACCCAAAACCCAAAAAACGTCTCTCAAGACCTGTCATTATTTTTGGTATAAATTTTATCCACAGCTATTTTGACATTTCGACGACATGCGCGGTGTTTTCTTCGTTTCAAAAAAGGTTAAAAGTTGCTTCAAGGGTTGACAAGTGACAGTACAGTAAACACTCGATAAAACACTCGGCTGTTTATTATGTTTATTATAGTGTTAGTTATTCTTATGTTTTAACTAACATTTTTATTCATTTACGATTTTATTCTCTTTCTTTTCATTTTTCTTCATTTTTTTCTCCTTTTTCTATTGTCTGCATTTTTCACTCCTCTTCTTTATTTCTAATACTTTTGTATTACTTAACCCTCCTCCCCTTACTTAGACCCACCGTAATGCTTTTATTTATTTATTATTTCTAACTTTTGTTTGTATTTTTTTCAAATTCTTTTAAGAATGACTGCTAAAAAGTAATTTAAACTTATCGATGATTACGATGAATCTGATGTTGATGACGACCTTCTGTCAGAATCCATTCGACTCGACCCGTTTATTAAATATTAACTCAAGAACTCGCATGCTAATCGGAATGCATAATAAAACAAACTTTTTTGGGCGATTTTTTTACCTGTTAATATTTTACTCACACAACATCGAGCACATTAATCAAAAGCTAACTACATGTACTTCCTAAACAGTAGATAAAATAAAGTAGAAATAAAATAATTCAAGCCAAATAAAGCCAAAAAACAAATACAAATCAACTAAAATATGCAAAAACTGCAGAATAAGGAAAGAGAACTTATTTATTTATTGTGATTAAAATTATCACCAACGAAATCATGAGTTATAAAGCTGTTGAATGCTTTAATTCTGACGAACTACGATATAAAAACTATTAAATTTCAGTTTAAAGTATAACTTTTAAAAATACGTCCTTGAATAGATGTACAAATAATATATATAGATTTCACCAGGAAACTAAACAACAGGTTTCAGTTGAGTTATTGTTTTTCAATACTACCGTTGGGTGGGCTTCCATTTTGACCATTCTTCGATTTTGGAGTCTCCATCATGGAGGAAATGATAACCGAGGGTCACATGTTCCTCCGAATGAGCCTTTGATGTAGAATAATCTATTGTTGTTAAAAATTAGCCTCTTTAGCTTAGCTTTTTGCCATCTTTATACATTTTGCTTACGCTTCTATAATACTACTCGGTTTTTACTGATACGGACGCTGTTTCACCAGAAATTGCTGGAATAATATTTGACACCTGGATGAACTACTCATTGTCTCATTTTTTCTGCGAAGCAACAATAAAATTCACCCATTTGGGAGAATTACCCTTCACGTGTCACGGCCCAATCAATTTTATCACCAAATTTACACTTGTACTTAGATATTTCTGATAAAAATGTGTGTATGTGCAGATCCTTCATTTCAAGCCGTAGACCAACCTAATATTTGCATGTGTATCACTCTCACTACTCCCAAATTCCATTCCACGGTTTATTATGCAGGAAGTACACTGAAAACTGAAGTACAACTGAAAGAAACAATTTGGACGGATTTTACTATCTGCCTCTCTAATTTGAAGGCTTCAAGTGAATTTAACAACACTCAGGTTACCATGAAATTTTTTTGATACACTAACAAAAAAATATTCAAATATTATAACTTTATCAAAAAATTAACAGAAACTAAAAAATAACAAATTTAAAAACAATTTTTTTAGATTTTTTTAATATGAGAATTTCAAGGATTTCAATTAATTTGCTTATTATTAAAAGTTTATGGTTTCTTTTTTTTACAAACTTTTGAAATTGTAGAAAATTTAAAGGCCAAACAATGTAGCTATTAAACAAACTTTAAAGAATATTAATTCTTATTCTATAGAAGCTTTTTGTCATTGGGTAATAATTTCTACATGTTCCGTAAAAGTTTTAATTTTTACTCTTTGAATCGTTGTAAAATCTCTAAATGGTGTAAAAGTTTGTTCTATTTGTTTGAGACTTTTCCGTACTCCGCTGTGCTTTTTCCCGTGGAAATCGTACTCAACAAAAAACAGCCAACAACCGAAACTGCGATACTTCTGCTCTGCTTCCTCTCAGTCAAGAGGTTCCATTGAAGCCGCTGCTACTGCGCTGCAATCGTGAAGAGTTAATTAAGATGGAAGCCCTCGCCGGTTGACAGGCAGACGGAAAGACACACATACTGACAGACAGCCAGACGAACAGAATGTCATGCATACAACAGAAATTGCAAGGTAAACAATTTAAGCATTTTTTGCAGAGTATTTCGAGCAAGCAGCTTGCGCTTTTTACGTGCTACAGCGATGCACGCACTGCGCAGGACTCAACTCGAACAGCTGTTAGTTGTTGGCCAAAATAGAAACGTACAAAAACGGGGTGAAAAGCTTAACGACTGGGGAGAGTGCAGCTGGTGAAAAGTCGGCCAGTCTATTCATAAGTCAGTCAGTCTATCGTGCGATATTGCAGCAGAGTAACGGAATTGAGGACGAACGACGTGCGTGTGTGTGGGTTAAACAATTGAGAAAAACAGTGTTAACAAAGTGATCCGGTGCGGGGAGCGGCGTGAAGTTGAGGCTGATGATTACGCGTAGGTTGCAAAAATAGAAAAGAAATTAGGGGTTTTACAATCATTTTTATATTCAAATAAATCGAATGCAATCAATCAAATGGAGCAAACTCGTCACTGCGGTTAATTGCTTAAATTAATGAGTTAATTAGTTAAATTAATTCTTTATTTATTTTATTGATTGACTGAAATTTCTGAACCAATTAAAACAGTGCTCTCAATAAAACTAATTGTCTACTTTTAGGCACTTTGCAAAAAATAACATTTTAAAAATGTAATCACTAAAAAAACGGAGAAAAATCAACCGAATTTAGTTAAATTAAATCTCTCATAATCAATTTTTGGAACATCGCCAGATTTTAACCTCCTGCGAAGTCCCACCCGCCCAGCTAATAATTTCAACATGACAAACACAGGGTAAGCAACAGAAAAAAGAGAAAAAGAAAAATAAAAATATTTAATTTATTTTAATAATAAATAAATTACTTAAAAATAATAAATTACGAACCTCTAATATTACTTGCATTAATTTACTTACATTAAATTCGTTAGTTTATTAAATTATTATTAAATGAAGTTATTCTTCTGCCTTAATTTCACTTCTTCTTCTACTTATTATTGACATAAAGTCCCAATTATTAGCATATTAATTATTCATGGAGCATAGCTTCATTCAATCAATAAATTGATTTTTCATTCATGCTTTGTGCCTTGTGATTCGCCCGTCGTTTTTTATGTCGGCTTCGACTGCTAAACTCTTAAGTGTCATTTGCTATTATTATTAGTTTTCTTCTGTTGGTTTTTATTATAGATTTTCTGTAATTTTTTCTTTTTTCGTTTTAACTTTTTTTTCTACATAAATCTCTTCATAGCTCTGTAATAAACCCAAACAATTTACAAAACGTTTGAAAAAATTAGAATGCATGCTTTAAAATTGCAATTCAGCAATTTTGTTGTTTTTACGACTGCTTGACGAGCGGAAGGGAAATCCGAGTATTTTATGCCCGAGTTTTAACCTGAGTGTTTGCGTGTGTGCTCTTAATTTAATTTCTTTTATTATCCCCCTCGTGAGTCTAGCTTTTTATATCTCTCTCACCCTCCCTCTCTTTTGAGGTCTCGTTAGTAATTCATTCTGACGCATTATTTTATGTGTGCGTGTGTGATTTTCTGTACTCTCAGCAAGTGTTGTTTTGGCACATATTATTCTAAATCTGGACACATTTATTTCTAAATGGATACATTTTTGTAAACCTGAGGACACATTTAATTTTTTGTCAGCGGCAACACTGTCGTTAATATTTAATCAAAATTTGCACGCGAGAGAGTGATTCACTAGCAGAAGCAGTTTTTAGGGACTACATACATTTTTTAGATAATCATGACATCTGATATTTTGTTAAAAATCTCGCTTTTGATTAAGAAATCGTGACCCCTTAAAATCACAAGATTTAAGAGGTGTTTTAAGGGACATTTTCGGAGGTGCTTCAATAGTGTTTTTATAATTTTTTAAAAACGTTACTTTAATCATGATTTTAAAAGTGCATGTTTATTTGCACGTGTGTGTCTGTGTGTGTGTGTGTGTGTTTCCCTGCGATTCTACTTTTTAATTTCCTTCGATGGCTTATCATACACGGCATGCATACGTCGTTGCATGTCTTCAAGTACTCATTCACTCAATCATTCGTTCAGTCATCAAAATCCTTGTGCATTTGTGCAAACTTAAGTACCGTTATTCATATATGCATGGATGTATGTATGTGTGTATGTAGATCTTTATATCTACGTCTTTTCTTTGTCGTCTTCTTTTTCTTCATGTTCTTGCTGTTGTTGCTGTTGTTGCTGTTGTTATTTTTAAGTCGATCTCAAGTTCTACACTCTACAAATCGAACAACACTTAAGCCTTTGGTTGTCAGCATTTATTTGCCAATCTCGTCAATATTCAAATATTGATTGACTTTGAGTCAGCGGAAGTGAAAGAATGAAAGAGAGGGATATAGAGAGCCATTAATCCAGGAGAGAAGAGTAAAGGTACAGAGAGGGAGAGACAGAAAGAGAGCGAGAAAGATAGGGGAGAGTGAGAGAACTTGTTTGGTGGTAAATTTAATGAAAACTGTCCTGAAATCATTTTCTTAATTAAAATAAAACAATGTTATTAAATTTTAGCCGTTTTAATCTGTAATAAAAAGAAGACATGATAGAGAGAGTGGACACCCAGTGCTTTCCTTCTCCTTCTTCTTTTACATTTGATAACATCAATCAATTAATTAGTGTACTTATTTTTTCGTTATACTGAGTAATTCGGTCGTATCGTTTCAATCGTAAATTGTTGTTTATTCATTTGCATTCATTAAAGACGAGAAATTAAAGCGTATCTCATTAACAGCCGCAAAGATGAAAGATCATCATTAAACTAGCATGATAACAGCACCGACAACAACAACTATTACAATAATAATTAGCAAGTCAGTTGGGAGGGAGACGGCTTTTCTATTTGACTCTTCTTCCTTTGATTTTCTAAACATTCATCGTGGCCAAAGGATTCACGTCCTCGCCGTCTGTCATTTGTATGTCACAACAAATGAATGGCGTCAGGTTTTTTGTGAATAAGTGATTTGAAAGAAAAACAACAACAGTATGAATGCTGGGTGGAAGGTTAGCCGACAGGGGGGGAGTAGAGTGTAAAACTGCTAGAAAATACACAGTGTTATTGTTTTTGTTGTACCCAAGGAGCAACACAGACCTTTGGTGCCACTAAAAAACGTCGATAAAATGTTACAGCGTTGATGAAATGGCGGGGTAGATGGAAGGGGAGGTGTTAATGGAGAAAGTGTATGATTGTATGTTTGTGTGTGTATGTGTGTGTGCGTCTGTTGATGAACGTGTAGGATCGCGTGTGCAAATAAGTTCAACGTTATACACACAGATTTCTTGATTAATACGATTTCCAACATGATTTGCAACATTGTTCTTTTTTTCGTTCTACATTCTAAATTTAAACTATTTTCCCTCCCCTCTTTTACAGTTCTTCTTCACCTACTTGCTGATATTCCATTTCGTTGCTTGCTTCCTTTGGTTTGTTGTGGCTCATGTTTTTTCTTCATTTATCGTTTTTTTTAACCTACAATAAATGTCATACATTTTGCTCTCTTTTTCTCACACTCTCTCATTTATGTACTTGCTTCCTCTCTTTTGCATATGTTCATAGCTTCTTCGATACCCTGTGCAATGGCAGTGGCGGCCGTTTGGCCTTCGGCTCAACTATTTTGGTTTATTTAGCGATATACAATGAAACCTCCGGTCCAACGACGGTGTTTGCCACCCTGTTGGCCACAATTTATGGCCTAATTGCAGGTGATTTTGTTTTGCATTTTGTATTTGTTGTTGTTTTTCTAATTTTTATTACATTTCTGATGTCGCTCTGATGTAACGCAAAAAAACTCCACAGCCAGCTGCAAAAGCCAACTGCGCTCACTGCAGATGCCTTACATTCGTGCCAGCAACAAATTCGACTTCACTTGTCTCTTTCTGGCCACCTGGATGGATACAATGGCCGTTTTGGCTGCTTGTGCCTGCTTGGCGCGTACGTTGAGCTCCTGTCTGGATGCCATGTCGGGTGGTTTGGCGCGCATACTAATCTTAGGTAAGTGCAACTTTGTACTTTCTTTTTATGTATAGAACGTGTGTCTACGAAAAGAGATTTCATTTCTGTGGCATGCTTTAAGGCCGCAATACGCCGGCGAATCAGTCGTGCATACTTTTAGGCAGTTTAATGAAATTCCGGCTGAAAAAACCTTGAAAACGCCTCGCTTAAAACTGATAAAAAATAATATTTATAAATAACAAATGCTATTGTTTATATATGTACAATATTATATAAAAATTAATGGTGTATGCAAAATGATATCCTTTTAGGCCGCAATGCGCCGGCGAACGAGCCTTGGCCAGATGTGTTGGGGGTTGCGGTGGTGTTTCTTGTGACCGCGATGTTTATGTTGGGCCTGGAGGTGGGTACAACTTCTTACAGTAGGTTTGCGTTGAATTTATGCACATTCTCTTGCAGCACACTAAAGCTTTTAGCTTTATCATGTCCTTGGGCATGTTGGGTCTAAGCGCTGTCCTCAGCGCCGTTGGTTGGTGGACCGGTGATACCACAGAATGGCAAAAGGATTACTTTCTTCCAAACGGCTTCAATAGCGTAAGTATTTGTAAAAAAAGAAAGAAATTGAACACGAAAATTGAACAGAAAATATAACATAATCATTCTAAAAGAAAGAACAAAGCAATGCAAAATAATATGATGCAAGTATTATGATACCTGAACAAATAATGATATACAAGTATAATATAATAATAAAAACATTACGCTAACGTGTCAACTAATGAAGAACTTAGGTGATTACAGCATGACATTCAATCCTTTCTCAACTGGAAACAATTCCTCACCAGATTTAAGTGTCATAAACCGATTCAGTGATGGTTCTTTTAATTAATGTATGTATGCTTTTTTTTTTCTTCGTAGTTTCTCACCACAGCTGCTCTTTTAACCTTCTGCTTCCCCAGCGATTTTCCCGCAAAACGCAACGTAGGATTGCTTCGTTTTTCCGGTCTCATTTTAACCCTTCTAGCATCCGTTTCCCTTCTACTAGCCTCGATTTGTCTCTCCACAATAGTGCACTACAAGTAAGTGGCACATGTACACATACATCTACATTGAAGTTAATCGATTTTCACTGAATATTCCTTTACACATTGCCTCCAGTCCCCAACAACACGATTACATTGCGGTACCCTTGTTTACAATTCTGGAGGAGAACAACTTCCACAAACTTGTACCTGCCGCCGCGTGCCTTCTGATGCTCACCTGTTCGGGAGCATTTCTTGAGCTCTTCCCCGAGCTGTATGGCATCATTGTGCGTTTCTCTACCGCAGAATGGAAGGTGCTGTCCAAGCAAATCAGTTACGAGAGTTCAGACAGTGGAAATCCAGTGCTGGCTGTGTTTATTGGAGGTTATATAATACATATACTCGTATATTAGTTGAAAACTTAAAGCTATTGGTGGAGCTTCTTGAATTAATTAACTATTACCTTGAATTAATTTGTTTTTTTTTCATTTCATACAGGCAGTCTATGTGCCATGTTAGCATTTGCTTGTCCACTGCAACATCTCAGCTACATGCTGGCAGCGAGTCATCTTGCTGCGGGTTTCTTCAGAGCCTTCTATCTGCTCTACACGCCATTCAGGCCCAAATATATACAGCAAAGTAGTGCGTTTTCCCGTAGATGGATTTTTGCATTTTTTATATAAAACAAATCTAATCTCTTCTCGATTTAAGGTTCTGATTCTTCGCTTTCATATAGTCGCCTCTCTACAGCACCCTTAGTCAAGAGTAGTTCGACAACAAGCCGTAAACGTAGCTTGTGGAATCTAAATCTGCCCAAACAGTCGACGACTTTGAAGAAGCAAAAAACGAAATCAAAATCAAATAATCAGGAAGTGGAAAAGGAATGGCTACTGCTCGGTGAACCGTCGTCGCCATGTCCACAGCGAGAACAACGTGATGTGGAGTCAACCATCATGTCGGATGGAGAAGCACCGGTGGGAAAAAAGGAATGAAAATATTTTGTAAGTTTTTTAATCTTTTAAATGTTTTTCTTTCACAGCCATCCGACTTTGAATATCCTGAGAAATTGGAAAATTCTGACTCAGATACCTCTACGGATATCGATGCCATTGTGGATGAATATCGTCAGAAAATTAAGGTATACAACTGTTCAAATATAACAGAAATTTACGCGTTGTCAAATTCCTTTTTTCTGTAATTGCACTACTGGAGGATGGAAATTTGATCCGATTAAAACTGTAGTTAATCTAGGAGTAGTTCTTGATCAAAAATTACAGTTTCATAGTCGTATTGCACGCATATTTAGCATACCGAACAATGCATTCGGTTTTATAAAACGATGGGCTACAGAATTTAATTACCTTATATTGTCAAGTTCTTGTATACCTCAGTTGTTAGGCCAATATTGGAATATGGCTCGCCTGTCTGAAGCTCAAACTATAGCGGTTGAATTACTGAGACTGAACCAGTCCAAAAACAATTCTTACTTTTTTGTTAACGCAATCTCCATTGGGATTAATCCGTAAACTTACCTCCTTATGAATCTCGGCTAAAGCTGATAAACTTACCATCACTTGTTAACCGTCGAATAATGTTAAATTCTATTTTTATCCTAACATACTGTACGGTGTTACTGATAGTCCATATTCGTTGGCCACCATGCATCCCAATTTTCCTCGCCGTACATTAAGGCGATATGAACCGCTTCATCTACGTTTTGACAGATCTTCATATCTACAGCATGAACCACTTCGCAACGCTTGTACTAATTTGAATACTGGGTCTCCGGTAATTAATTTTTCGGCTTGTTTAGCCAAACAAACGATTTTAAATTTGTTATCCTTTTCTTGTGTATTCGTGTGTAAATGAATTTCACGTGTATACAAACTATAAAGCAATCTACTTAGTTTAAATCTTAAATAAATGGCTTGTTCAACTACCTCGATGTGTTGCTGCAGGTCACCACCGCTGGACCCATGGAGCGTTCAGTGCGCGTGCCATCAATAACTTCCTGGCGAGTAACTATCTTTGCTATCTTCGTTCTGGGCTTGGGTATTGCTTTAACGGTGTCTGGCATGTTGATGCAATGGCCACCAGCTATTTTTACTGGCTGCTTTGGTTAGTATTCACACAGCAACAACAACTAATAAAATTACAAACTTCTACATTATCATTTTGTGTTTTGATAATTTCTAGGGGTGTTTATCATCGGCATCATGATGTCTTTTATTCCTCAGTACACTGGCAGCGTGATTAGCGTGTCACCATTGATCTGTTGTCCATCACTTGCTTTAAGTCTTTTGCTCTTCTTCGCTTGCGCCACCTACTCCTGGCCGGCCATCATATTTTGGCTTCTGGCTGGAATTATTCTACTTTTACGATGTGATCAGTGGTGCTGCAATTTTCTTAATCAAACTACCACAATTAGTGAGCCTCTTATCCCGAGCGTTTCGGCGAAGACGACAACAATACGAATGCCGCGGCCACCCAAAAGCATTGTAACCATACCAACGCGTCTCACTGGAACGCACAGATGACACTCAGAGTCCTCAGAGGGCGACCTGTTCAATGAGGACTTTAATGTAAGGGATTTTGAGGAAGAAGACGATAACGTGGATAGTGATTGTTGGACTGATTGATCGATTGACGCCTTCCATTTGATGCCACATGACAGCCACATGTGAAATGTGAATAAGTAAAAAAAGTAACAAAGCCACTCATTCCATCTACTGCTTAAAGTTGCCTCAATATTTAGCATAATATATCTCGACGCAAAACATATGTATGTGTATTTATACAAAAACAAGTTAGTTATACAAAATCATAGCCTATGCTTGAAAGCAAAAATCAAATTGTAGTTAAAACAATTTTAATCTTTTTCATATGAATACAAACAATGAATGAATTGAGGCAATTCTCCAGTCAAGTTTAATTGCAATGAGAACTCTTTGTACTCTTTTAAATAACATTATTGTATTAGATTCAATATTAATAGGAAGTTTTATGAAATTATGTTGAATAAAAGCCATATAAAATATCCTCATATGGATTTTGAGATTTTCAGTAGTACAAAAATTAACAGTTTTGTGTTGTTACAATTGATTTACAATTCTAAATCAATAATAATATATAAAATAATTATATATAAAAGTGCCTTCATGCTGCTTTTGTTCGTTTACTTTAAGCAAACAAGCAATTCCTCAAATATCAATCCAAATAAAAACATCAGAATCTTTCCCGATTTTGTCAATCTTTACGAAAGATTCGTCATACGTTGGAATCTCGTTTAAGGTATTCGCTGTTAATGCTTAAAGAAAATTACCTACAAGCTGCATGTCTCGCTACTCGACTATAATTCGACTTCAATAAACGTAGGTGACTCAACCAGACTGGCATCACGTTTCTCCGCTTTCAGCACACGTCCAATGATCCATGCGGCTTGTGCCCCATCGGTCACGGATGCGAATTCAGCACAAAACGCAGAAGCATTTTCAGGTGGCAGACAAATCAACAGCCCTCCAGAAGTTTCCACAGCTTTGCCTGCACGTAATTTTGTGTCTTGACTTAGAATTCTACCATATTCTAGAACATTTTGCATGATTGGCAGTGTGTGGATTTCGAAATGTAGTGCGTTGCGTTGAAATTCGGCGAGATTCTTGGCATGTCCTAGCAACCCAAACCCAGTAACATCGGTGGCCGCGTGAGCAGAATATTTGTGCATAAGCAAAGCAGCTTAAGTAGTACCATAAAATATGGAAACATTAATTAAACTATAGTTAATTATTGAATGTCTTTTGTAGATGTTTACCATTTCTGTTAAGATAACTCATTGAGTCAAGCGCTATTTGGTAGGTTTTTTCGATATCTTCTTGTGTGAACTTTTCTGCTAGTTGTTTATATTTATCATTCTGTTCCTGCATCCAAATAAAAGCATTCGTGGCCAAATGTGTACCAATCGGCTTGGTAAGCACAATTAGGTCACCTTCTTTGGCATTTGAAGGCCTGTAAAATAAAGAGTATTGAAAAGTGTGAAATAATTGTACATCTCTATCAAATATTTTTATCTCTATCTCTTATCACACTTTTCTTCAGATAATTCAGATAATGGAAAAGAGCACCTGACACTTACATGATTATCTCCTGTTGTTGGCATACCGACGTGGCAATGCCACCAATGATACACCAGGGATTCAGAGCAATATTCTGCACGCTGACACGTATGCCGGCTGACTTGGCTGCTTCGCGAAAACCATCGATTATCATAGGCACAACGATATCGCGTTGTTTTTCGCTAAGCTCGGTCGGCGCGCTAATCAACATCTGCAACTTATCAAACACTGTAACGCCGACCGCGTAAATGTCGCTCACCACATTAGCCAACGCAATTTTTCCCATCATATGTGGATCATCAACGAGCGGGTAGAAGAAGTCTACAGTCTGTACTAGTGAGTATTCCTTGTAACGCGACAGTGGAATGACGGCACAATCCATACCGCTGCCTATAAAACAGAAAGTGAGGTTAAATCGTAGTACATCTAAAATTTATAGAAGCGAATTACCTATATAATTATCCAATTCTTTTCCGTGTTGTTGCTTAGTCGTATCCCTATCAATTGTTTTTATTATATCTGTTCCCTCTAAATACTTGTTAAGCGTATCCTGGGGGATTTTACAACCTCACCCGCGCAAAGTTGAAAAGTTGGTCAGACGAAAGTCTGGTTCAAGACCGTATGTCTCTGGATTAAACATAATTTCGCTTTCTTTCCTTTAAGTAAGAAGCAAAGACCTTGTTAAGAACACTAAAACCCTCCGATCTTCTTCTAGCACAATAATGAATTAGATTACGACCACATTTATTCTTTATCTAATAACAAATTTACTTATGTCATCATGACATGCAAATAGTACCTTCACACACAGCGTTGCCACTGCAGATTTATTTCAAAGAACTTAGTTCTTTATTTATTAATTATAATTTTCAAATAATTTTCAAATTTCAAACCGTTTCCCTTAAACAATATATGGTAAATAGCATGAGTTAATTATTTTACTTCAGTTTTAGCTTTTCTATGGTATGGGTATTAATGTTTTATAACGAGCTTTTGGACGACAATGTTTTAGGTCACTGTTATTTTTGCTTTTTTAAAGTTCTAGCAAAGACAATATAATACATCTATTATATACATATACATGTTCTAGTCTGATGTAGATGATTGATATATGTAGATCATCTGGATGTTATTTACGTTTAGAATTTAACAAATTATAAAAGTTTTTTTATGTTACAGTGCGGACTATGTAGATATTCAATTCAATTGGATTCGCACATTGAAATTTGCATTCGTCGGTTATTATCGGTATTCGTCGTTAAGTAATAATTTAAGGTTTAATAAAATATTAAAAACAACAAGTTATTATTGAATTCTATTATACGGAAATTCCAGACTTCCGAATGCAGACGAAACTTATATATACGGAATAGCGAGGTCATACTGTAATTTCGTAACAATTATAACCATGATAACCCTGTCGCATTCATTCGGATGCTATTCAAATAAGTATAACGGGCAGATACCATGCAACGTTATGAATTTAGTGAGAACATTGTGTATAACTCAGTATTAGAATGACTACGGAAACAGATACTATAACTTCTCGGATACTAAATCCTAAAGAATGTTCACAAATAGTTCGCAATTCACTTGAATATTCAGAAAATATTGTAATTAATTTAGTTAACTACAACATAGAACAAGGCTCCAAAGAACTGTTGGGTTTTATTGGTGAATATTATAAGTTAAATATTTGCATAGAAGATAAGGTATGCGATTTAATGATAAGATTGTTGTATAATATTAAGTTTACTGTTTTATCGCTTGGCATAGAGAAGTGACAAGGGTATAAAATTCTTGCGCTATTTTGTTAAAACCGTACCGATTTCCAATGAGTATCATAAAAAAGAATGTGAACGCAAAGGATTCTTCATGAAAGAGGGCAACATTTATAGACATATCCTACCAAATATCCAGAGATATGGTAAGTTTTTACTAAATTCGATTAAGATATTTAACTAATTCACCATTTTTCAATAATTCCTTATTATTTTCAATTCCTTATTTTCTCCATGTGAAAACTTTTTAGTTTCTACCAAACTTTATCCAAAGTGTTATTATACAAGAGATGATATCATTGTGTTGGAGGATCTCGTCGATTCAACAGAAGGCGGAAGTCTTCGTCATGTAGGTGTTGGAGAAGCTTATAGCCAGCATCATCATCAGCTGATGTTACGTCATTTGGCGCATTTACATGCTGCCAGTATTGCTTGGGAAAAGGATGAGAATTTCAATATTGGTGAGAAGTTTAACGTTTTCCTTTTCGAAATTCAGTTGACTATAAGAAATGAGTGGTACATCACAGGAATCAATGTTAGCTAAGGATATTTTATACACTTAAACATTTTGAAAATCATTCTACATCCTTTTAGAGTATTATTTTCCTCGCTAAGCAACACCCAAAATATAAAAGTCCGAATGCTCAAAACTTTATTCGTGAAAAACGAAAAACTTTTCGCAATTCTGTGTGATGCCGAAAAACTCACCTCACCATCCACTGAAACGCGAAATGTGCTCTGTCATCGTGATACCTGGCATCGAAATATATTCTATAAATACAATAGTATTGGCCAACCAATCGATTGTCAAATTGTCGACTTTCAGCTGACGCGTTACAGTCCGCCGGGAATCGATGTACTCTTCTTCATTTATGTTACAACAAATAAGGATCAACGCGATCGCATTCTCAATGATTACCTAAATTATTATTATGAAGCATTGCAGGATGCATTAAAATCTAATAATTTGCCAGAAGATTTAATAACTAAGGAAGAGTTTTTGGATGATTGCAAACGTGTCCGATTGGCGGTGTTGATTTTAATAGCCATTTGTGAACCATTATTTAAATTACCCACAGGATGGGCGAACAAAATGCGAGCTGAAGAAGCGGAACGGTTTGATTACTATATGAACTGCGAACGTGAGGAGCTTTTCCAACGCGTTATGTGTGTGGATATAAACTACAAGGATTCTATATTAACCCCGATCGAGGAACTTATGGATTATTTACTGCTGCGGGAAGAAATTCAAGTTGAATGAAAAAGACATACACATGCACATACTTATAAAATCATGTACAAAAAGAAGAATAAAATCTGAAATTTTAGTTCAGACGGATTCTAGTCTTACTAATTTTATTACCTGACTTTCGGGCTTAAAAATTTATCTATTTTTTCAATATAACGACTTTCATTTTAACGAGTTTTTCGGTACCTTGGATCAACCCAACATAAATAGATTTACGGTTTTTGTTTCGTTTCATTTGATAATTTAAAACCTTATTTTGGAATTTTCATAATTCACCTTTTTTATATACACAATCTTCATCATATCCTCAATACAGTCGAACATATACTCCCGAAATTCACCATAGCGGCGTATCAGTTCCAAAACTTTTTCGGTACGATCAACGTTTGTATAGCGGTGGAATTCTTGCGGATGATTCTCTTTCAATTTTTTCAGATAATCACTGGGAACGCGCAAAATAGTAGCCGCTATACAGTTATAGAGGGCACCAAAGAGTTTTAAGTCAGCCAATGATTCGGCAAACTGAGTACAACTCAAATAGTCATCGACGTGCAAGTCGAGCTCTTCCAGTTCGAGGGCAAAACAGTCGTAATACCAACGATAGAGCGATGCTTCATAGCGTGGCCGGTCTCTCGGCGGTATATTCAAATAGACTGCGAAAAGGACATCTATAGCTGGCGGACAATAGCGACAGAGCTGGAAGTCAACGAAAACTGCCGCGGTATCTGCTGGATGCTGTCGGCTAAAGAAAACGTTACCGCCCCAAGGATCGCGATGACAGAAAACGTTACGGTATTTGGCAGAGGGATCTACCATGTCGTAGACGCAATCCAAGTGATTGCTCAGCTCCTCGCGTATGAAACGTTGATCTTCGGCAGACTGATAGAGTGGATGTTTCAAGGCAACTGCTAACACGGCCTGAAAGAGTTGAACAGAGCGGAATTATGACAGACAATGATTTCGAAATAGGTACCCGAATTCCTGCTGTGTACCAGGCTACTGAAGGTGATATGGTGACCTCGTAGAGCGCATGTTTTAGCTGTTCACCAATCACTACGTCGTTTCGAACTTCGTAAGCTATGCTGCAGGCATGCATTGTCGCCAAGCCCTTTAGTACAGCTCTCATTTGGCCTTCATTCAAGTAGCCTGCAGCTTCCTGAAGTGGGTCGTATCCGAGATCAACAATGTTCTGCATGACAAAGAGATCTGATCTGCCGAGATAACACTGAGCACACCAGATGGTTTTAGCTTGAAAAAAGGACATTTAAATAAATAAATTATACATCATATCAGTTACTCTTCTTAATAACGAATACCTACAGATTTTTCTTAACTCATTCAACAGTGTTTGATACAGAGTAGCTTCCTTCTTCAAAATGCCCGATCGTTTCATAGAAACAGTCATTTCAGGGTTCTGATAGGGCAACGTTTTGACAAACAAGCGTGTCTGCTGGATCCTTTTATTCTGTAATACAGTGATTAGAATATAAAACACATTTCATCACAATCTTATTTCATATATACGACATACTTTTTCATAGCTCAAATGTAGGTGAAAATATTCACCTAGATAACCAATGGTGCTCAACTCCGGCTCGATGGAGAACTCCAAGAGTTTGACACATTCTCCAGATGAGTCCAAAATATTGTGTAATATCTGGTCGCATTCTGTGCGTGTGATGAGATTATCACTGCTGTGACGTGTAATCGTGATGTCATCTGTCATTTTAGAGAGATATTTGTACATACATACGTACGTACTTATGTTAAGTGAAACTTTAAACTTGTAAACGCAGTAAAGGCGATGACGTTAGCTGAGCGCTGTTATGGAAATAACAACGACCACCTCCAAGGCGAAGATAATATAATAGATTAAAATAAATCAGCGCTCGACTCTGAGCGCCGTTTTTCCAATCTTCCTGGTGTGAGCGCTGATAAGATAAGCACATTGTTTTCAGTTCTTCAATAAAACACTACTTTTTATTTACGTTTTATTTTACATTTCTACAAAAATGCACACATATCTCTGTATATACATATATTCACTACAGTACACTACTTAATTGAAGGCACTCTTCCTAATCAGACCTACCCGACCAAACGCACCCACCCACTCACTCAGCGCTGAGCACTGTCATCAGTTCAGCCACAGACTCATTCAGTTGCATTCTGAAATCGTCGTTTCCCTCCATCAACATTAGAACATCGCTGGTGCGATCAACGTACATGTATCGGTAGTATTTCTCTGGCGCTTGGAGCTTAATGCTGCTCAGATAACCATTCGGTACATTTAGTACGGTGGTAGCGATGGCTTTGTATAGGCTACCAAACAGTTTAAATTGCTGATACGATGTTGTAAACTGCAACCAGCTCATTTCTGCCTCCGCTCTTATATTCAGCGCATTCAGCTCTGCCGCAAAGCATTTGTAATACCAGCTGAGATATTCGATTTCTTTCTCTGTTCTCTCAGTGATACTCAAATTCATGTATAAGGCAAATATGACATCAATAGTTGCCGGACAATAACGACAAGTCTGAAAATCCATTAGCAAAGCCGGTAACAGATTCGCTGTTTGGTCTACTGGCTGGTCTGTGTGTTGATTGGATAACTGATCTGTTAGCTGATCTCTTGACTTATCGGTTGGCTGATCTCTTGACTTGTCTGCTGGATGATCTCTTGACTTATCTGTTGGGTGATCTCTTGACTTATCTGTTGGCTGATCTGTCGACCGGTCTATCGACTGATCTCCTGACTGGTAAATTCTCTGGTTGAAAAAAATATTACCAGCCCATGGATCTCTGTGACAGAAAACATTTCTATAAATCTTAGACGGATTAACCATATCATAAACGTCTTCCAAATTTTGCGCCAGCTTATTTTTAATATAGTACTGTTCTTCGATACCCTGATACAGTGGATGCTGTTTAATTACTTCCGTAATCGCCTATAATAAATATACTTGGTTACTTCATTCTGAATTCTGATTGCTAAGTCGTGCTCTTTCACTACTTGCTTTTAGACCTGTGGTAAAGTAAGACTCCGTAGGAGAAACTGTTATTTCCTGTAAAATCTCTTTAAAGGCTTCGCCTATGTTTATCCCGGTATTGACTTCATACGCTATGCTGCTGACATGCATCGAGGCCAGACACTGAAGCAGGTGTTTAACTTCTATAGACTTAAAGTGTCCAATCTTCGAACGACTCGGTTCATAACCAATTTCACTCAAATGCTGCATAACAAGGAGGTCATCACGTGTGTAATAACACTGACCACACCATATTTTGTTAGCTACGTACATAAATTAGAAATAAAATAAATGGATAAACATAAAAACAAATAAATTAGAACTTTTGTAATAAATTTAAATGAATATTCTTTAGAAGACTTACAGTAATTCTTCAATTCTTTCAACAATGTTGCATACAGCTTCATTTCTTTCTTCAAAATTCCTTTCTGCTGCACATATTCACACAACTCAGAATTTGAGTATGGCAAAGTTTTAACAAAAAGACGCTGCGCTTTCGCTTTCACAACACTATCAACATTCTAAAAGAGAATAAGTTTTAAAAAAAGCCAACCTAAAAGTATGTTACCGATTTTGCTTTCTTCAGTCATCTCGTTCAAAAATACAAACTTCATTTGGATTATTATCATCATGAGCAGGAAATAAAATCAGCTGAAAATATTGACCCAAAAATCCGATGCTATTTAGTTCTGGCTGCATTATAAAATCACCCAGCAGAGGTTTTCTATAACAGCTTCGGTGTAACTTGTCCCATATAAATTCGCATTCCGAACGCGAAATAAGAGTTGCCAATTTAATCTGATATTTTGTCTCCGCTGACATTTGCACCGATTTCTTTGTGATGACGATGAGTATACTAAAAACGATGAGTATACTAAAAACAACTAGTTCACTGTTCTCTTGCTGGACTCGTGCCAAATGTTCTTAATTTTCTTTTCAACCCGGGTGCATCTGTCGTCTAATTAGCGGACGATAGTCGACTGCGCACTTTGCATTCGTTTGTGGATTTCTAAATTTTACTTTGTTGTTCGTCTCATACAAGAAACTGTCTACAGGTATGAAACTTATCTAAACCTTACCTAAATTAAAGAATAACAATTTTTTGTTGCAATTGTTTTCACGATATTAAATCCACAAATATTCATTTAATTTATATAAATTAACAGCACTCATTCACTATTAAGAACTCAATATTAGTAAGAAAAACCCCCAAAAAGGTTACCAAACTATGAAATATTACGAAGAAATTAAACAAGTAGTTAAATTAATTAATAAATTATATTATATATACATACATATAATATATTTAATTGCTAATTGAAGTTATCGTTTATAAAGAAGTGATTTCGATTTTTTGTGGCTGTGTAAACAAACCTTCAACAAACCTCGCATAAATCGTATGCATGGCAACTCCGGCAACCGTTAGCAAGTTTAAAGGAAATCCATACGATTTAAAAAAAATATACAAATTTTAAACTGTAATTAATCATATAAATATATTTTCAGACATATGCAAATTTATTAAGCCTTAAAATATCTACTTAAGCACAAAATTATCTACCAAATCCTCAATCATATCTGCCATTCTGTCGCGATATAATTCATCCGTTCTGAATGCCTCCATGCAGATTTCCGTGCGTTTGTGATCGAAGAAATCGTTGAAGCCATCCGTTGAGGCGGTCAGCTCTGTGGTCAAGGATGGAGGCAAAGCAGTCAGATGTGAGAATAGGCAGCTCTCAATCAGACCAGCTACTCTAAACTCCCCGACCGAGGCGAAGAATTGGTGCTTCGGTAAAAAATCCTCGATTTCCAGTTGCTCACGGCGCAAGAACTCGCTCAGGAAGCTATAATAATCACACAGCAACTCCACTAAGTAACGCTCACGGAAGGCTCGGCTGGTCGGTATTGTCAAAACGGTAATCACATCCAACATGGCGGGAGCATAGCGCGCCAGTTGGAAATCCACTAAACGACATTCAATCGGCACTTCGCCAAAATTGCCATAGCGAAACATTATATTGTTGGCCCACAGATCGCCGTGCAAGAAGAAGTTCTGGTATTTCAAGGAAGGTCGTGACAACTTGAATATGGCCTGCATGCAGCGTGGAAGCTGCTGTGCGATGTAATCGAAATTGTTTTTGTATTTCGGCAGCCTTTTCACGATCTCACAGAGCACACGATTGGCATTGTTGAAGTTCTTCATGCGTACATGATCGGCACTCACTCCACTGGGATACGCATTCTCCGCCACCGCTTCGGGAAAAAGTTCCGATAGCTTTTTACCATGCCGCACTTCGGTCACCATGGATGCAGCATGCATGTTGGCCAATGTCTTGAGTGCACAGTTCAGATGCTCGTAATTGAGCAGGCCATCTCGCCCGGCAGCCATTCTGAAATCTTGATGAGCCAAGTTCTCAAATACCAAGAGATCATTGTCCGCGTAGTAACATTTGGGAGCCACAGGAGCAGAGATTTTCTGGAGGCGGGGCAGCACTTGACTGTAGACGGTAATTTCTTTTCTAAATACGCCGAACTCTTCCAAGTATTTCATGCGGGATGCTACATCGATAGGCGCTGATTTGATGAAGAAGTGGACGTGTTCAAGCCTTCCGTGACGTTGTATTTCCACGCGCAGAAACTGATGATGTCCTAAAAATCCGGCCGGTGCAGCGGACATGGGTTTCACTTTGCAGTGCAACACAGTAAAAGCCAATTTGTTTTCTTTCAACTTTTCGTCCAATTCAACGTTGGAATGATTAATTGACTGAGGTGACAATTGATTCTCCAGTTGATGATCCAGCTGAACCTCCAATTGATCTTCCAGGTTGTCTTGCAACGGATCCTTCTGATCACCTCGCAGCAGATCCTCCGCCAAGTAGCGCTCGCAAAGTCCCCGAATATCACGTGCACTTAAATTAAGGATAGTGACCATTTTTTTGTTCTTATTTTGAATGGCGTTTAAGAAAACTCACGTTGATATGGCATTCCGCCGACTTTCAGTTGATGAGATTAAATACCCGCCAACCAGCAACCCAACGACTTTTTATAAAAATAACTTACCTTAGTCTTTTATTTACTTACATGGTTGCAATATTTATTAATTTATTTAAATTTACTAGTTAACTTTTTATCAGCGACGCGTTGCTTGTTTTATGAATCTTTTTTGAAATACAATTCAACCACAACTCATGAGATGAATGACGAGTTGAGGATAGAATAACCTCAAAATAAACAACAAAATTACATTTAAGATCTACACCGAAAAAAATTAAAATAAATAATATTATAAAATAAAGACAATAAATAATATATATCAAAAAAACATAAAATTATGGTGTAATATTCAATTCAAATGGATGGATGTAATCTATTTAAACGAATATGCTGCCCCTGATAGCTCGGCCACCCGGGGCAATTTCTCCTCCCCCTGAACCAACAGCCTCAAGCTACGTCACTGTATACAATTAATAGAGAAAAACTGGATCCTTCTTATTTCTTTTTCTTCGTTTTTCTTGCCCTTCGCACTTTTTTATTTTCATTATTTAGCGTTTTTATTTATTATTTTTATTTATTTTTAATTTTTGTTCCTTGTTTTCTTTGTTTTTTTAAATTTCCTACGTTTGTTATTTCTTTTAAAAAATCCAACTAATTTGTTTGTCAAATAATTAATCTATTGGCATTAGGTTCTCCTCATATTCCTCTCCTCCCCCATTTTTCCCTCCCCTCCTCCCACCAACTCCCCCTTCCCCACAGATGGTTAACCAAGTATGAAGTGTTAGTAATGTGAGCTATGGCCAGTAATGCAGGCAAACCTTCCCACCATAATATGGTGTTTTTTATTGTTTTATTTATTGTTATTGCTTTCAACATTTCTCTCCATCCTCCTCTTTTTTTTCTTTTCATTCACTGCTACCTGTCGTCGTCTTCCGCTTGCTGCTTGCTGGCTGATCAACTTGGCGCAGTTGGCCAGCGATGGACAGCCAAGTAGACGGTTGACCAGACGACCAACATCAGTTCACAATTGGCTGGTTTCAATTAAACTACGCATATAGCAGAAGAAACAAAAATCACAGTCAAAATAAAAATCACAGTCAAAATAAAAGTCACAGTCAAAATAAAAGTCGCAGTTAAGCTTTGTAAATCTTACTAACGACCACAACAACAATACTAAAGTGACAGCATTTTATTTCCCTGCAGTAAAAACATCCTAAACACAATAAAACATTTGAACACAACGCAAATACAGATAATAACATACGTTACAGATTGTGTTTAATAAACGTCTTAAAAGTGTTGTATATTTAAAATAAAATGTGAGTTTAAAATAAGTGTTTAAGATTTTTTTTCAGATTCAAAAACAAAAAATACAACATCGAGAAACAAAAAAATCAAAAATCTCTTCGAACTGGATTGTTTTTCTTTTTTTTTAGTGTAAAACGACTAAAAAGGAATACAGCAAATTTGTGTATATATTAATAAGGACAAATTCAATACAAATAAATACATTCGAAAGTTTTGGAAACTATGTACAATAAATTGAAAATAAAAGTAAATAAATGAACACATTATAATAGAATCTAGAATATTGAAATTTTTAGCACATTTAAATGAAGAAATTTAATATAAATAAACTATATGTACGAGTATATTATATACAACAATAATATATCCATAATAATATATCCAATCATAATAAAAACACATAAATTAATAATAATAATACAAAAGATATGAACTAAAATCAATTTTTAAATAACTGAATATAGAATAGATTTCAAAATAAAATATTTAAAAAGGATTTTGGAAATAAATAAGAAATAACCTCAAAACAAATATTTGAGGTTTAGTATTTATTATGACTAATAATAATAATAATATATTTAATAATATAATAATAATTATTGACCACAAAAAATCCATCCACCACGCCCATTATGAGTACCTCCTTCATTGAAGGAGCGGGTTTATAGGCTTATTTACAGTTAATAAAAGTTATTTACAGTTATAGTTACTGTTTGTTGGAAGTTAAAATCTTTAAAAGTTGGTATTTTATTGTTATTTATTTTGATGTTTATATTATAATATATTATCTAATCCGTAGATTCACTTGAATAGCATCTGTGGCTTTAGAATACTTTAATAATATCACCTAAAAGTATGCAATATATCAATCAATGATATCAAATATATCATCGTTAAAGTGTTGTTTATAAAACCTTTTTTTAATACGTACGTAATTCTATAAAATTTCATATACTTACATACGGATGAAATATTAAAGAATATACTTATAGCTTTATTCTAATTAATATTGAATTTCTTTTATTTTTACACTTTTTCTTTGTTATTTAGTGAAAAATTTGAAATCATTCTTTGCTTCGGTACAAAAACTTTAAAGAAGTTTCAAAATTTGCCAAAGTGAAGCTAATTATCAATAAAAATAATAATAATATTAACATCATCTTCAAGACACCAATAGTGTCTAATTTCATCATCTAGTCAATATACGATACAATACAGTGTGAAGTTCATTATAACAGTTTGGATGATGTACTCGTTTTTGTTGTATTTCTTTTTATACGTAAGAAATGATTTCATATTTTTTTCTATTTTCTCTTATTAAAGATTGCATCATTTTACGAAACGGTATGATATGGCAACCCTGTCTTTTTGATTTGTTTTTGGTTTTGGTTTTGACCTCGAAATGATAGTCACACGGCACGATATATTAACAAATTAATTACCCTTCAAAAACAACAGAAAAATTATTACTTTTTAATTGAATGTCCAAGTCAGCTGGATATAATTTTAAAAAAGTATACTTAAAAAAGACAGGTTGAATTATTTTCAACATTTCTTCATTTGGTTGAACTTTTACGGAACACTGCATTTCAAGTGTTGTCGAAATACAACAAATGAAAGCAAAAGTAATATACGAGATATATGGCAGTGTACTTACATATGTATCTACATATATATGTATCAATATAATTCTTCTCGATTTCTTTCCTCTTTACTACTTTGCATTGAATTCCTACATGAATATTAATAAAATGTCGTCCGTGCTTTTACTGTTATTACGTTGGGTAGTAGGTGTTGTTGTTGTTGTTCTCGTACTTTTTACGTGTATTTCTCTTCTTCATCGTTAACCTTGATCGCCATTCCAAAGCGATTGTTTACGCGTCTTTTTTGTCTCTTGTTTTCTGCGATTACCTTTTTAAGGAACTCTGAAGTGCTGTGCTGAGTAAGTAGTACCTCACTGAGGTGAGTGTAGTACATGCAATACATACCACGAAGAAAGTGCAACTTTATAGTACTTTTATAAACGTTGTTGGTATTATTATTATTATTGTTATTTTTATTTTTATTGATGGCACATCTTAACACATCCCAAGGTCATTGCAGTTGACCCAGTACTACTTTTTTTGCATATATCCTTCATAAACACGCTCCAAGTCAAGTTGACACAATTACTTTTCAACACCATTCACCAACTTACAAAAATGACCAACATCAACAGCAACAACAAAATTAGTTTCATTGCTCCCAAACGACGCGATGTTTGGTTGGTTGCTGTACAAGAAGAAACTGAAAAAAAATTAACTTGCATAATAAAAACCTTGCATTCAAATCATACAGAAGAAACGAAAGATAAATGAAAAGAAACTTTAAAAAAGAAAGGAGCCAAAAAAGTGCAACTTGGAAGACTGCACAATTATGCAATCAAAAACTGAACAGAGGTGGAAAATTTTCCGATATTTAAATTATAAAATCGAATGACTTTTTCACAATAACGGTTAAAAGTATGAACTTTTCGTTTGTATGAACCAGCCAATCGTTGCAATAATTGATTAATTTAATCGAAATGTACACAGCTATTGTAGTACATTCAGCTGCAACATTTAATGTTAAAAAAAGCATTTCTCCCTCTAACACACACCAACCCCTACCCCCCCCCCCCCCCCCCCACGCGAAAGCGATCGACCCGAAGCAAATCCATTTGAACTGCACGCTGCTTCCCATTAAAATTAAAATCATGTTCGTTCCGCCCATTCGCGTGACACACACACACAAACCATGCAAACAAGTGCGTAATGGAATTTGTTTCCTTCGTTTTTTTTTTACTTCGTTTTTGTTGGTTATTCGTTATTGGTTTTTCTTTTTTTTGTTTAGTTGCTTTAACTTTTTTGTATCCAAAAACCAGGAAATGTTCGTTCAGGTGCTACGCATGATTTTTCCTTAAAAGCTACGATTACGGAAAAACTAGACTAGAAAGTAAAACTTCAAATAAAACTTAAAAAAGGTACAAGACATCTAAAAATATTGCTATGTACTGTTTTTATTACTACGAGTTTTATTGGGTTTGTGGTTTTTTTTTTGCAATGAAAGCTGATACAATATTTTCTTATCTCTATAATTGAATCTCTATAATTGAATAGATCAACTTTAAAAAAGTAGGAAGTAAAACAGATAAATTGTTTGAATGATTTCAGGCTGTTTACACTCTTGTGTGATATCTTGTTGATGGCATGTCATTGTTACTGTTATTATGGGTGTGATGATTATTAGTAGTGTGCCATGTATTTTGTTGTTGTTGGTCCGTTCAGCGCCATTTAATTTTCTGCTGTAATTTCAATTTTCTTACGACAATTTTTACATAACAAATAAAAGCAACAACAAATACGATATAAAACAATAGCAAATTACGGACAAATGGGTTATATAGTTGTGTTGGACTTTTAGTTGTGTGTTGTTGTTGCTGTGCACGTTATGAATTTTAATTGTATTACATTATTCAACACTCAATTTCCCCCTCTCACTCTCACTCCTTCTCCGTTAAAACGAAGGTTGATAGAATTCTTGCTTGCTGATCAACTTGTCTCTTTCTCTCGTTAGACACTGACCCCCAGCATAGAAATGGACATGGCATTACAACAACAAATAAACCAAGCAACAAACAAAGCTAACAAATTGATTATCTGCCAAATATTAATTATTATTGAATTCTTAACGAACTATTTTTAGGTTAGTTTTTCTCAAAAACATCATTTATTAAAAGAATTACTTGAGCATAGAAAACAAGAGAATCGCGAGATCTGCTTTCCATTAAATATGATTATAAATGATCGTGGTTAGAGTCGTATAATTGCCAAAAAATTCTCTAATTTAAATTGAAATCTTTAATTTCTTTAGATATTTGAATATAATTTCTTTAAGGATTTCATCGGATGAATTATGTAGGATAATAAATGACTGAATTTCGCTACATTTAATAGGTCACTTAAACCGTCAAATGCTGCTGTCGTTGTTGCTGTTGTGCTATTTTCACAACTGATTGTCAGCTGCTTGTCGCGTCCTCAGCACCGCGTCCAACACATCGCCGTCATTGAAAACGATGCCTACGAACAGATGCTGCCCAATGAGTTGAAGAACCCATTCTATAAGACTCCGCGGGTCCGGGAAGCGTTGGCCAAATCCAGTTGGTTCGGGCCTGGTGAAGTACCGGTAAGGACACATATGCACATACCTATATACAATATACACATAACATGTGACAAACTAACATACACGTGTTACATTAGTTTTACTATGTTTTCAATACGAATTTTCAATATGAATTTCTTCGTTTTTCTTGTAGGTATTCGATCGTCAGGCCGAGAAAATACCACGTTCCGAGATCTACAACGTACTCGCCCATGCCGGCCTGATAACCAGACGAAGGCAGCAGCTGTTTGTCTAGAAATTCGGGCAGAATATGGTGTTAAATATTCCACACTCTCGATTATATGAACGTAATAACTATTAAAAGGCAGAGTCACTTCAATTCTCGAAAAGGTGGATTGTATATTGTTTATATGTATAAATTGTATATCTGTAAATAATTCACATAACTGTAATATTTTCGCTTAAACCATACAGTAAACTTTTATTATTTGATTTTATTTTATTTTATTTAATTATCAAAATACAATATTTTCTCATAAATTTCTCTATCTTGCAGTACCAGTAAATCTTAAAAAAAGGTTGTAAAATTTAAAATTGTGTTTAAATAAAACTGAAAACAGTCATTAGCATTAAGAACTAAACTAAAGTCAAAGTTCATTTCAGTTTAACATAAATTACAATTTTCCTTTCTTTTTTCATAATCTTCCATCTTTCATAAAATTTCTTTTTACAATATACATAAATAAAAGTTTTCATTATCAACAAAATTGACTTTATTTAAATACATATATATTCATATATATATATACTGGAAATAAGTCTGAACATTACATTAACTAAGTTAGCAAATAAAAGAGCAGAGCTGCTTAAATTTCTAAATCGAAGGTTTGCTCCGCAACGCGTCTCAAATGCGCTTCCGTGATTTGAGCTTTCGATTGTAAGTCCTCGAGTTTCACTCGTTCTTTTCGACTGATTTCTTGTTCTTTCATGAGCAGCTCTTTGCGCAGTTTATTCGTCTGGTACTGAGACTGAGACGTCGCTGCTGACGCCGACGCAGCCGCATCTGCCGTCACTTTGTTCTCATCGTCATCGCTATCATCATCATCAGGTTTATCGTCATCGTCGTCGGATTGTTTTTTGTGTTTTTTTGTGTGATGACCATTCATGATGACATCGTCACCGTCCTCAGCGTTGTTGGGCTGACTTGATGAGTGATTCACTTTTTTCGTCGTGCAATCCGCAGGTCTGACCAGAGATTTCATGAATTCACAACACACCAAACTAAGAGGCGGCATCGTGTGGGTGGACATCTCAATTAACTGCAAATAGACGTGGAAGAGAGAGGAGCACAAGTTACACAAGAACTACACTGCATTGTTGTTTTTGTCTTAATGTAATAATTAAAATATGATTCAGTTAATATCTAGAAATATATACCAAAAAATATCTAAAATATCTAGTATTAAATATTTAGTTTAACAACGAGATAAGAATTGAATTGATTGGATTAAATAAACGATATCGAAACACAATATAATTTTTTTAAGAAAAGCAGATGAAATGTGTAAAAATTCTATGAATGCAATCAACTTGTAAAAAAATACCTTGTAGACAACATGTTTGCAGATATGTTTGTAAAAAGAAAGGATTACTGTTAACTACATAATGAAATTTATTATAATATGAAAAATACGGAATTTCTTGCAAATAAAACAAACAAAAAATTAGATAAAGAATCATTTTAAACAGACACCATTTTAGTGGTTTGTGGAAAAGAACCGAGACTTGATCAAATCTTAGAGAAAACAAAAAAAAGAACCGAAACTTGATCAAATCTTAGAAAAAAGAAAGAAAAGAACAGAAACTTGATCAAATCTTAGAGAAAAAAAGGAAAAGAATCGAAACTTGATCAAATCTTAGAAAAGAAAAGAACCGAAACTTGATAAAATCTTAGAAAAAACAAAGAAAAGAACCGAAACTTGATAAAATCTTAGAGATAATAAAGCAAAGAACTCTTTTTAGTTATAAGAAAATTCTTTGGCCTTCTTTAGTTGTTTGTCGGTGGAATTTTACCTAGGTTTTTTTCATTGCCGTAGTTGTTTATCACTAAGAAGTAGAACTAAATTAAATTATGGACGTATTTACGTCAATAAGGACCTCATTAAGAAGGGGATTAACCATATCTACATACATACATATACGTACATATAAACATACATATGTATATAGAATATTATATAAAAATATTTGCTTTGAGTTTTGAGTTTACGTGATAAGTGAAAAAATATAATTTAACACCAACTTCTTTATATCGTAAATTATAATTATAACAAAAGCAGATCTTTTAAAATTTTGCAAACTTCTTCGCTTTTTTAAGTATTTTTTACTTTAACCAAGAAAGTTATTTTAATGTCATATCTACGGTTCATATTCCAGCTCATTTGCAGGGAGATAATTTGCATTTTTTTCTGTTTTTGCTTTTCGAAATTAAAGAGATATTAAACATGCTTCTTCTCCTCCAAAAAGTACTAATTTATCATCGGAATAAATTGAAGGATACTAAAAATACACTGTGACACCGATTAAAAGGTGTGGTTCGATTATATGCACTAATTACCGGGTTAACTCTGAGGGAGTTCGATTATATGATGAACTAATAGTTGCAAAACCAACTCTGGAATTCGTTAGTATTATTGATTATTGAGTATTGAGTATTATTCGTAGTATTGAGTCAAAAAGTCAATTCATACAATCGAAAATATCTGTAAATTCATTTATTGGAAGTGGATGAGTGAATGAGTTTATATATTGGAGTATTTCATTAGAAGCAACGTTATTTCATTACATACAATCAATATTGTAGTGTATATATTATAGTATGTATTTAAATATGTCTGCTTCTTCTTCTTCTTTTAATATACATACATACATTGACTTAGTTGAGTGCTTTCGAGTATTTTATAATCTTTCTTTGCTTTTAATTTTGTTTTGTTTTGTTTGTTTTAATTTTGTTTTTTAATTTTAGTTTCAAATCAAAAGAAAACAACTTGTTTTTTGACATTTTTAAAGAGAATGAAAACTGGATGGAACCAGAAAATTAAATGAAAACATTTCTGTAAGGAAATCTAGTGCTCTCTATACACATACATGTGTACATATATACTGTGTGTATGTGTTTTTCTAGAGTATAACGATTGACTCATGTATGGATCAACCACAAAAACAACAACAAAAATAAAATTACTAATAAAATTACACTCATTCAAATATGACATGATTCGCTGTTTACAAAACTGTTGTAAACAAAGCGTGTGAGTTACTCAATTAAACTATGTAATTAAAAGTGATTAATTTAAAAAATTTTAAAAAAAAACGAAAACAACAAGAAAGCTGAACATCAATACATATGAGCATACGAACAAAACAACGAAATAACATAAAATAAAGCAAAACATAATCAACCATACAAAAAACCACACGAAGTCTCTTCAGTCGATTTTTAGTATTTTTAGATTTTAGTACAAACTAAAAGCGATCATTTCTTAAAATTTTAATTATTCTTTTTCGACTAACCTAAAATTGCAATTTTGTTGCATTATGTATTAAAATTGAATCTTACATGCGCGACAAACTTCAAAACTACGCAAAGAAAACACCAGAACACTTCCCAATAATGGATGCATTACAGTCGAAACAACAACAATCAGAGCAATTAATAAGAACAACCAGAAACAGAAGCAGCAGCATCTTCAGTATCGACAGCGACAGAGACGCCGACAGAGACAGGAACAGCGTCAGAACCACGATAACAAAATGACAGGGCAGGCAAGCAGATAGACTTACCGGCTGAAAAGCCGGCAGCAATAAATTTGTTGCTTTATCTGCAGCAGATTGAAATGAGACAAAAATCATATAAAATGATGTGAGTTCGTTTAACACGCAAACAATTTAGAATCGAAAGTCGAAGAAGCTGTAGCAAGAGCAGCAGGAAGTGCAAACGTTCAAATTATTTAAACAAAAAATAATTGATTTTAATATAAATAAAAATAATCAATCGAGGAAACTAGAACATTTATTAAAGTATTATTAAGGAAAAACAGGAAAAACACAAGAAGCAGTTCCTTTTAACCTTTTGCAAAAACAAAAATTATACCGGAAAACATATCAACAGAATTTGGAGTAAAGAAAAGTCGTTTAAGAGTGTGTTTTTTTCCAATTTGTACAAAAATGTTCGCGAAAATCTTCACTATTCTAATCACTCTTTCATTCGTTCTGCTGGTGATGATGGAATCAATCTCTGCTGGGCCACTTGTACAAGAAGTAAGTTTAAAATAACTTCAATTTTAAAAATTCTAAGTTGAATTGATGCAGTGAAAGATTATTGATAAAATTTGTTCAAATATGTACATAAATAAGATTTATAGTGAGCATTTAACTTTTAAGTTATTTGTAATAAATCTGAGTTATTATTAAATATGTTTTTAAAATATGTTCTCTTTTTGTTTGTAATTTCAATAGCCTCCAAAGGAAATGCAAGAGATTCCACAGTATCATTGTTTACGTTATTTCAAATTGAGCCCAAAACTGATGCGCCGATGCCATCTACGATCACCTCACAATAAAAAAGCCTAGGAAGATGAGTGCAAAAAATAGTCTACGAAAAATTTACGAATAATTAATGTGCACACTCAGGGAGGAAGGAAGAGAAAGTACAAAAGGAAATTCAATTTCTTTTCTAATATTAAGCGTAAACGTTAACTAAGCATTTCATTATTTTATTAATTTTACATTTAGAATAAGTTGTAACTATCTTAAATCTACGCAAAAAATCCTGCTAAATACTACATAGCTATTAAAAGATCTTGATGGAAAAGAAAGATAGTTTCAAGGTTTCAAACTTAAAGGTTTCACATTTCCAGAAAAACTTAATTAATAATTATTTTAAGACAAATCAATTGTACTTCATAGATACGAGTAAATAAATACATCAAAATTGCATAAAGTAATTCAATGATATTAAATGATCTGCAAGGATTGTTTTAGGGGATTCCTATTATACTCCCAGAAGAGCCCTACAAAGGTTCGATTCGAAACTGAATTACTTCTTTTGCAGCTCTCTATCAATTCTCTATATTTGTTGTGACCTTAAAATAATCATTTCGAACATATATTTTGAATATTGCAAAATAACAATCCGGATATATTGAATGATACTAGGTGTCTCAGAGTAAACAGGATTTTTTAAAAAATTCTAGTAGCTCGATCCATTTAGACGCGGACTTATCGGTCGAAAATGAGCACTGAACAAAGAGCCAATATTAAGTTTTCTAATCTTGGTAAAACATCTACCGAAACACAAGAATTCAGTTTCAAAGAAGGTTGAAAGTCGCTGGAAGGCGATCAACATGTTGGTCAACCAAAATCAGAGATCACTCAAGATAATGTTGAAAAAAATGCGTGAATTTATAGAAGGTAAGCTGAAATCGTCTTTGAGATTCATGGAAATAGAATCAACTATCTGCAATGAGGTTTTGTGTATTTTTTTTTAAGTCCTGTTTAGTTTGTTTATACACCTTATATAGTGAATGATACTTTAAACTTTAAAGTGTTTTCAGTTGCAGATTAAATAATTTCTATATAACTGGTATTTACTTAAATTAAAGTGTTAAATGAATATGATTTAAATACAACTTACCGATTTTATAGCCGATTTTTTTGACCGACCAAAAACTATGGGTCCATTCTGTCGCGTTTTTGTTTGTGTCTCATTAATTTGTTTAGCAGCAAAAGTTCCAAAAGTTGAATAATGGATATCTGAAATATTACTATCTCTTTTAAGAGCTATCGGAGGTGGAGCATCACAGGAAGGATCCTCTGGAGATCCGAGGTACATGATTTCCTAAGAACATTTTAGATAATATTAATAAACATTAAATTCGTTCATTAAGTGTGCATACATACTTGATTTTCAGTTAAGAAATACAACTTCGATTGCGCCTGCCAATCAAGGTTAATAGAACGTTGTTTGGGACGACCTCGGGCCAACCAAATGGCGGCATGAATTTTCGGTAAATTACGACGTTGATAAATCGGCAGAGGAACATTCGGTTGAAAAATATGCACTATAAAGGAGACAGGAAGAAAGAGAGAGGAATGTCGTCAGTTATGATTTTATTTTTATTCTTCTGATTATATCTATTTATATTTATAGTTATTACATTACAACTTACGCTCATTATATTTTGTAAACGCTGCAATTAAATTTGTCGACGGATCCAATGTCAAGTGTTCCACCGTCAGTTTCAAAACAGATTGTAAGCGTAACGTCAGTAGATTCCAGATAAGTACACGATGTTTGTAACAAACGATCACCTTAAAACCACAAAGTACATTGAATATTTAATTAAATAAATCACATTCATAATAATTTCTACTTACTAAGTGTGCGTACTCGCCAGCAGCAAATTGCACATGACTGATATCGGCCGAGTAGATTGCGGGCAGCAGGAGTTTCCTGGTGTAATTGGACGACGTTGGTATTGTGTGAACAGCGTCGGTATCCTCAACTTTGGCCCGTTTTGGTGTTTTGCAGGGTTTTCCATTTGTTAAACTCTGCGGCTTCTTACTGACCTCATTCAAATTCATTACACTCAATATTGGAACTAAATGTCGTGAGATCTCATCATCGTAGATACGTTTCCGTGTTGCATAGCGATACAATCGATATTTGGCTTTAAAACGGTCGCGCATATTCACTCGGTTTAGCTGCTCATCCAACCTCGCGTATCGCTCTCGTTGACTCGCCTCATCAACGGTGTCGCGCAAATATTTGGCAACTGTTTGTTGCCACTGTGGATGCACTTGGCAGGAGATCTTAAGTTTCTGGAAGATCAACACTTTTTGAAACAAATTCAGTTCATTCGTTTTCATTATTTTATTGTAAATCTGTTCCTTCAGCTTATCGTCGAGCTCTTGTAATGGCTTTAATACATCCTTCTTTTTCTTTTTCTTTTTCTCCTTCTCGTTCTGCTTGTTGGAGCCGTCTAAAGATTTACGCAATTCCTTTATAATAGCCTCATCTTTATTATCCAATAGATTGGTAAATAATTGCATAATTTTCTCCAGATGTTCGTCAGACTCTTGTTTCCCTCCATTGTTTGGCCCTTTCTCAATTTGCTTGGGAATACGTATCTGCGCTTTCGGTATACAACCATCTATACCGGGGCTACCAGAGAGCGCCGCTTTAAGCTTCAGAGTATCGGCCGTGTATATGCATAAAGTGTGGCCGAAACCGGCTGCCAGAAGGGAGCCATCCTGTGAGAAGGATATCGATTGAATGGGCAACGATTTGTAGCTCGTCTGACCAATGCAATACCAAACTTTGCCTTTTTTGTAAATGTTATCCGTTTCATCAAGCGACCATATTTTAATTATGTTATCGTCGCCCACCGTTGCGCACAACAGGTTGTCCACTTGATAGTCATTCGAAAATTCGATAGCTCTAAAGCCGCCTTCATGAGGCAATTCAATGTTGGTGTTCAAAGCATAACTGGACAAATTTAATATGGAAATTTTAAAAGATGATAAGAAACGTATCAGTTTTAGTAACGAGAAGAGTTTTAACAAGTTTTTCAGATTTGTTTTCCTACGATTTGAAACTACAACCAAAACCAAAGTATTATAATGTTTACCTCTGTGTTTCTTTTTGATATTTCCAAAATTTCAATCGCAACTCCGGCAAATGTTCCTCATCGTTGTAAACTTCACCAGTCGCCATCCAGTCAATATTAAATGCTGCTTTCGAGACTCGAATATTGTACAGAATTTTTCCAGTTTCTACTGAGAGTGTATTTTGTGCTACGATATCCATCTGCATAGATTAGTTAGTTAGTTAGTCTCCAGTTATTTAAAGCCATATTTTCAATAAACGATCGAGGAGATTCTTCGCTTGCTTCTGCTTTGGTATGTTCGCGTTAACGTTCGTTTATTTAAAATATGCCTATTAAAATATTACCACAATTCATTTTAAAATCTTACATTATATAGCAAACTTTTTGTATACACTGAATAGAACTGCAAGTGTCCCATGCGCCCATTAAGCACCAAAGTATTAGTGCGAGGATCCAAACGCAAGCCAACTGGAAATTTTGATTGGCCTGTCTTGTCATCTATGATGTATGTAAACTCTTGCAGTGTACATTTGACACGGCTCTGGCCATCCATAATCTGCACACCATTGTCAGCGGTGCACACTGCTACCTGCGAGTTACCGGCACCGCTCACAGCAATGTGCAAAATAATGCTGGACATGCGAGGCACAAAGTTGAGCATCCTAGGATTAGCTACGTTCCACTTTACTAAAACCGATTCCAAACCACTACTATAGAAACTACTGCCAGAAGCGGAAAAGGCTATGCTGGTTACAGCGGTGTGATGCCAGTGATACAATGACTGCAGATGAGAATATGACACATGTAAATTTTATAGGCATAAATAAGAACGGAAAATCTGATTTAATCATCAGCTCACCGTGCACACATTTGGTTTGTCCTTAAACCCACGCCACAATAATATACGACCCCTCTCATCGCCTGTGGCGACCATTTCTTCAGCGGGATGCAAACGCACTACGGTTATTGGCGTTTGGTTGGCATTAACAAAACTAGACAAATAAAAATCATTAATAATTTTGTTCTCCGTTTGCTGATTATTTTTTAATTCGGACTCATTCAGCTTTCAACTAATTCGCAATCATAATTTGCTTTCGAACTCACCGTGTACAATACAAAGTCTCATAGTCTAAAAAGTATACATAGGAACCTTGTGCAATGACAATATTGTTGAAATTCTTTGTATCCACAGCGACCAGTGGTTTTGCATGCCTAATTTAAATAAATGAAATTGTTTTCTTCCATTAGAATTGATAGAGTAAACTTACGTCAGTTTTAAATTCGACTTAACATGTAGTCGTGTTCCTCTAGTAGTGTCCACCATGAACCATTGTATTGGCAAGCGCGATATCTTAGCCGTCACAAAAGCACAAGCTGTATTCGAGTCGCCATAGAAATTGATAAGGTTGAATGTCAACACTTGGGCATCCCGAATGTGCATTGGTACGGTACTCGTTACATTGCTTGATGTCTTCCAGTTCCAGCGGAGGATCTCACCAGCGGTCGTACAAGCTACCAACACCTCTTCATGCTTTAACTCAAGTTCCATGGAAATTATTTTAGAGGTGGCGCCAGTAAGTTGCCGCGTTATTTCACCAGTTACAGTTGAATATATCTGAATAACGCAGTCACTAATGATGAATAAAAACCTACCACGTAAAGAATATTCCGATGTTAGTGTTATTCCGAATGATAAGGTACCTGGTTACTCACTCTCCTCTGGCTTCATAAAGCGGTGGATATTGCACAATATTACCACCAGCCAGATACTGCAGTTGCAGGCGATCAAAATCGCCATCAAAATCCATATCTTGGCTCAAATTACAGTATCGTGATGATACCAGTTTAATTCCACTTTCAAAAGACTCGGAAAAGTTGTTTGGTGAATCTGTTTTGAAGCTGTGGGAATTCTGATTTTTACCTTGTTGCATGCAAACCATCGCCTTTGGCACAAAAGGCAATCCTTTTAGATTTATGAAGTTATTATCGCTTAAAACTGGGAGTATTTAAATAATTTAGTTCAAGCACAATGTCGCGGCTGCTTGTTCAAGCTAGTAGAATTTCAGTTTGACATTTATTTGTTCGCACGTGTTGTTATTGTCAAAAAATTAATCGTGGTTCGTGCTGTTACTAAAAGAGTCCCTAAAACGTAAAAGATTACCCTAAGGTTGTCAGACAGTGTGGCCATTTTAGTGTTTTTTGTCTTTTTTTTCCTACTGAAATTTGTGTTTAGCCTTTAGCTTTTTTTAGCTTCTTTAAATAGAGTCAATTTGTCAATCATTGTCAATTTGACCACTTGGCTTAATCGCGGAAGAGATATCATAATAGTGGTGGGGAGAGAAACCATCCAGTTTGGAACCGGTTAGGCGTTAGGCCGAAAAACCGTAGATGAAGATGGTAAGTAACTAAAATGTACTAATATATATATAAATTGTTACAGGTCAACTGGAAAGCGAAAGAAGGCGGCGCAGCAGCCGCCGCCCCGCACCAAAACAAGCAAGGAATCGGAAGAAAGCGGCACAGCACCCACAGCTCTAGGCCCAAAAACAACCAAGGGAGCGGAAGAAGGAATGAGCATTACTGATCTGCTACAAATAGCCATAGCCTGTGTTTTTTTCAGGTTTAGGCGTAGCTTATTTGTCGATGCCAAAGTAACGATTGAAGCACGGTCCTCGTTTATTAGTCTAGGAAGGTCATTAATGTATAATAAAAATAAGATAGGGCCAAGCACTTGGCCCTAAAATACCCCTCTATGAGTTAGACAAACATTAGAATAGACATTATTAGCTATCGGAAAAATATGAGTGGATCAATCTACAAGATTTAGAAAAATAGAATTGTTCCATAAATTTTTTGTACAGGATACCAAATTCTATAGAATTGAAAACCTGGCTGAAATATAAGAGTAGTAAGAGATATATTTTAGATACAGAGGCTTTGCGCATTAATAGTAAATTTCCCGCAATTTGGAGAATTCCCCACAACTTGGCAGCCCGGTTCAGAAACAACATTGGAGCATTTCTGCTTATTCGTTTTTATCATCGTCCTAATCGAAACAGTCGCTTCATCAATGCACTGTTAGTAAAGTCGAGGTAAATTTGTTGATCGATTTTGCATACGCCTCGTGTTTTCAACACTTAACAACCCAAAATAGCAGTTTTCCATTATTAACTTATTTTCATTTGCAGTTACAACAATTTATTTACAGTAATCAATTAAATAAAAAATTCGCAAAATGGTAAGCATCGCAGCATTAATTGTAAATACATTACTTTATACTTATACATATATATACATATATTATCTGGATATTTATTATCTCGAGAATGTACAATAATTATAAAAGAATAGAATTTTTCCAATGGAGAAATAACTTTCATTTGACCTTTTCTTTATATGTACGTTCTTTTGTTGCTTCGCAAGCCTATCAAAATATAAAAATTAATATTTTTATATACCTATGCATGTACGTACAAGTGGTTTCAGAGTGGAAAAATGGTGGTGAGATATACCGAAGATTATATTAATATTCAGTATTATATAGTACATATTTAATTAATTCCAAGAGAAAGCGAAACAAATAATTAACGGCTCTGTACAGAAAGAGGAGAAAGAGTTTCCTTGCGGTCCGAAGTGCAGTTAATGCACTAAAAAGGTGGAAAGGGGTCTATAGACTTATATATAATTCAGCTAGTTGTCTTGCATGCCGATTACTTCCGTTTATGCATTTTTCTTTGGTGTTCATTCTGTGGTAAACGAGAACGAACCACTTTTAAATATCTGTCCACCCATCTTTCCCTGTCATCCAACTTCGGAGCTTATCTGTGTGATTATTAAGTCTATTCTTTAGTATGCAAGGTCGTCCGTCAACTGAGCACTGAATTTGCATTATGATTACGTGACATCATGATTATTTATATGTCCTATATATGCATTTATGTGAAGGGATGGTACTATACATATCGTCTCAGAATAGTGGACACCAATTTTTGTTTTGTTTCATTTCTGCGTAGACTACTTTGCATTGTTGAAAAGCCGGCCGGTGAAAATTATGTGTAGAATATACATTTTTTAGTAATATTGATTCTAATAGTGTTATTTCTAATAATTGTGTTTCTAAATAATGAGCCAACAACATCGGAATAATTTTTCTTTGTTTTTTGAGAAATTAAAAAAAAAAATCATTGTAATAATAACTGTTGGTAAAACTATTTTCATTGCAATTTATTTTTCTTTTTTTAGTCTTCTGAACCCATTCGTGTTGTTGTTACCGGTGCTGCTGGTCAGATCGCCTACTCACTGCTCTACATGATCGCACGTGGTGAGGTCTTCGGTAAGGATCAACAACTTATCCTGCATTTACTTGACATCCCTCCCATGATGGGTGTGTTGGAAGGTGTTGTCATGGAGTTGGCCGATTGTGCACTGCCTCTGCTGCGTGAAGTGGTGCCAACAACTGATCCGGCTGTAGGCTTCAAGGATGTTGCCGCAGCTTTCTTGGTTGGTGCAATGCCACGAAAGGAAGGCATGGAACGTAAAGATCTGCTTTCGGCCAATGTTAAGATCTTTAAAGTGCAAGGACAAGCACTCAATCAATATGCCCGCAAGGACGTCAAAGTCTTAGTGGTTGGCAATCCGGCCAACACCAACGCTTTGGTTTGCTCGCACTATGCTCCTTCGATTCCACGTGAGAACTTCACCGCCATGACCCGCTTGGACCAAAATCGTGCGACCGCACAAATTGCTGCCAAACTCTCGGTGCCCGTGAGTGCCGTGGAAAATGTCATTATCTGGGGCAATCATTCGTCGACTCAATTCCCCGACCCAAGAAATGCCAAAGTCAGCAACAAACCAGTCTTGGATGTTCTGAACGACGTCAACTTCTTGCAGGGGCAATTTGTTGAAATTGTACAGAAACGTGGTGCTGCTGTGATTTCTGCCCGTAAAATGTCGTCTGCCATGTCGGCGGCTAAGGCTGCTTGCGACCATATGCACGATTGGTGGCACGGCACCGGTTCCGGTCGGTACGTGTCCATGGGTGTTATTTCGGATGGCAGCTATGGTGCCCCCAAGGATGTTATATTCTCCTTCCCCGTGGAAATAGCAAATAAGCAATGGAAGATTGTGCAGGGCTTGGAAGTCAATGATTTCGCCAAGTCGAAGCTGGCCATCACCGGCAACGAGTTGGTCGAGGAGAAAGCCGAAGCCATGGCTGTTTGCAATGCAGATTGACTAACCGCCGCCACTAAGGACTCAAAGTTATAAACTTGCACAAAGCGATCCCAAAAAATAAAGAAATAACTCAGAGTAATAATTTACATGGGCCTAGTTTAGTTTTCGTCGAAGTACCCAGTGGATGCGGTGAAAGCATTTATGTTTGGTATTTAATACCATAATTAATTGTTATATCTGTTTAAAAATATTGTAACTGCAAGTTAAAAATACACTTTTTGGTAGAAATGTAACAAATAGTTTCCTTTATAATATATGTATAATCTGTTTTGTGATTAGATTTTATAGTATACATATATACTATATATATAATCTGTTTGTAATTACTTATAAACTGAAAGTCTTGTTTTAATCATCAATGCGAAATTAATACAAAATTCTATTTAAATTTAATTTTAAGATTTTTAAAATTTTAGAGTACGACATAATTATTATATATGATTCGTTAGAAGTTTTTTATATAAAATGTTTTTACTAATGCTGCCGTTTTAAGCAAACACGTAAATTTATAACTTCGCAAACATTTTCCCAAATTTTGAATTACCAAAAATATCATTGTAGTAATCTATCTAGCAGAACATAGATACTAGCGGCAGTAGTGTCCATTTAATCGAAATTATTTCGGATATAGAATGTCGTAGTGACCCGGTCGGTAGATTAGAAATACCTTTGGTGCTACACCCTCGGGGAAGTCATGCGCTTTCACGGCACTACCATCACCGCGATCCATGTATTCAACTCGTACTCCTACGCTCAATGCCGTACACAACGCAATGATGTGTATGTGGTCAGACTCTTTATACATCGGCTCCACTTCCTGATGACGAAACTCTTCAATGGAAAAATTGCCCTCGATGAAGTTTTGATAGAAATCGGCTTCCTCTTGCAGCTTGCCCGAGGTTATGAGGCGCAAGTAGACCACAACGTAATCAGAGAAACCCTGTTCATTAAACACTTTGTGCAACTCATCATGCACATTCGCGATGCTAGCGTCGGTGGGATCAACACGCTTTATTACATCCATAAACTTTTACAATTGTTAATAAAAATATTAAAAAAATGTTATCGTTTCAAATAAAATATAGAAATACCGTCTCATGAAAGTCCTCCAGTGTAAAGCTGGGAAAACCGAGTTGTACCAACTTCTCCTTGGACTTCTCGGATAGATCTTTAAACTGCAAATAATCTTCCTTGTTCGATATGAGGTATTCCAAGTACGAGTAAGCAAAAGCGCGGAAGAAGCAGTTGCCATCGGGGCGAGTACGGCGCATGTATTTATACTTGCTAGCCAAATCCTCGATCTTGGATGTAAAAACCACGTCACCCAGATATTCAGCACTAAGGCATGTGATGGGAAGCTGATCGCTAACGAGAGGTATTGTCTCACTAATCTGTAAGAACGAACGAACGCAAGATGTAAATAAAAAATAAACAAACGTTATCAAAATGGGGAAGGCTCACCTCTTTCTCGATATCACGCTGTTGTTGCATTATCAACTCGTCCCGATTCGAGCCATCGTTTTGTTCTCTTTCATTCATTTCAATTGTTTAGTTTTAGAAATTATACAAATAACGAAATGCTTTATTGAAATTATTAAAAACTGATTTTTGTTCCGGCGTTCTGCCCAATTTTGCAATCAAATTTCGGAAAAGTTAAATTATTATTGCCAGACGAAATATTTTCTAGGCAGGCTGTCAGTTTTGAACAAATAGTCATTGAATACAAAATTGGAAATATGTTTCTTGGCGATTTCTGTCAAACCAATATTATTAAAACATTTTGAATGCATTAAAATGCCGAAACGAAAGAGAAACGTCAAAGATCTAAAGCAATACGCCAAAATATCTGAATGGGTTTACATTTTTGCATATTTAATTATACAATACAATCAAAGAAAGATAAAATCATGAAACTTAGGACGTGGGATAACTCAGTATGAAGTGCCACGTTAAACGTAGGCGTGATTAAACAGCTACCACGCCCACATCTATCTGTCTATATAAAAATATAATGCATAGCTTTATGTGGTGTTGTGCCGCTTAAATTACGTTATTATACATACGATTATAGAGATCAACGTTAATTCAGAGCCTAGACGCAGATTGTTATAATAAATTTACTGTAAAATTGTGGGCGGGATTAAATAATAAGGCGTAATCTTCCACATATGTAAATAGAAAGAACTCAAAATTGAAAAAGTACGTTACTTACGTGGTCTAGAAGATCACAAGTGTGTTATGCTACTCTGTCCCTAAGGATTGTAAAGGGCTGTGACGAAAAGCTAACACTTTTTACACAAAAACGACGATACAACCATTAAAGACGAATACTAAATAAAAAAGAACCATACAATACCGGTAAATTACCCTCAAGACAATAATTTCATAAAACAATTACTGTTTCTCATGACTATCTCAAATATCCCTTGTTTTTATGCGTAACCCATTTAAAGTATGAAATCCCTATTAAATATTTCATTTTACAAAAATACTCGTAGACGGGAGTCGACTTGTGAAAACTAAGAAGCGGAAGGTCTGGCGCACTAAAGATAGAAAAGCGGGCTCGAGTCTTATCTAATCTTGGGCTTAGGATTATTCATTTTTTGTAAGTTCAATTTTACGTCTGGCAATATTCATGGAAAACTTAGATCGAGGTCACACGACCACTCAATTCAATGCTGCAAATGAAGAGTTATTAGCGGCGTTTTTTTCCAAAATATTAACTCTAACTATGTATAAATACTACGGAAAATGTTTGCTGTGCGCTATGTTTGTAATGTAACAAAGCAAGCAAACAAATTCGTAGTTTCTTTATTTTGTTTACATAAAACAAAAACTACTAGGTCTGAGCAAAACTCCCACCGTGTTTGCGCGGTATTGTAACCACGACCTAATAGAATACAAGAAAGCAAAAAGTCAAATTAAAATATCCCAAATTTGTACGTACGGATGGCAATACTACCTCTGAGAAACGTCAAAAAAATCCTTTTTCGGTTCTACCTTTTTCCGGTCGGTGCGAAGCTTGAAGGTTTGTGTAAAATTTTCATGGATTTTTTATTTTATTGCATCCAAACATTGTCAAAGTCGTTGGCAGTAAAATCAGAATGAATTGAAAGATTGTAAATCTACCGAATGTGACCTCAATATATTTTTGGGAAGAGTGTGCCCAGTGTTCAATCTTGGCATCAGAATTTGTGTAGGTGTTTTCATCTAGTGTATGGAGCAGCAAGAATATCGTACTATAGTTTTCTTAATATCAATTATAAAAGCGACATAAATTCTTATCGAAAGTGATGAATTGTTTTGTGCACAGAACTGTTGATGCTGTTTATTTGTTTCAATGAAATAATTTCTTAATTCGTGTTTTCTGCCCATTGTTACAGTGTCAAAATGAGGACAATCAACTCAAACCAATGCGTCAAGATCCCCAAGAACATCAAAGCTTCAATAAAGGCTCGTGTCGTCACAATCACCGGTCCCCGCGGTGTGCTGAAGCGCAGCTTTAAACATCTGGCTTTGGACATGTACATGGTGAATAGGCGCACTTTGAAGGTCGAGAAATGGTTCGGCGCAAAGAAGGAATTGGCTGCTGTTCGCACTGTATGCAGTCATATTGAAAATATGATTAAAGGTACTTATTAACTTTATGAATCCGAAGCAAGTTTTAATTAATATATTTCAATATTCTTTAGGTGTTACTTATGGTTTCCAGTACAAAATGCGTGCTGTATACGCTCATTTCCCCATCAATTGCGTTACCTCTGAAAACAATAGCGTAATCGAAATTCGTAATTTCTTGGGCGAGAAATACATTCGTCGCGTTGAAATGGCACCCGGTGTAACGGTTGTCAACTCCACTGCGCAAAAGGATGAACTCATTGTTGAGGGCAATGATATTGAAGCCGTCTCTGGCTCAGCGGCTTTAATCCAACAATCGACAACAGTGAAGAACAAGGATATTCGTAAGTTCTTGGATGGTCTGTATGTATCGGAGAAAACCACTGTTGTCAAGAAGGAGTCTTAGAGTAAAAAATTTGTGTTTATTTTTTTTTAACAAAGTAATAAAATTTATAAAACTACAGTAAATCAATTTTTAAGCACAAACGGAAAGCATTTTCTATTTCGAATCCTGGCGTCATGTGATTTATTGCTTAAATAGTCATGCGTTGGAAAAAAATCACAGCAAACACTTAATTTAGCGTCGGCTATTCTAGCAAACTTATTTGCGGAATTATTGCCGATTTTTTTTGGTTTGTTGTGTATAAATATGCTCACCAAGAAGATGACATTATATATGAGTACTTCCATAGAGAAGTCCGCCGTGACCGAAAAATGCAATGCAAAACATTTTTTATCTGATCTAAAAAAAATAATCGATTTTTTTAAAACTGATGAAAACTGACTTCAAAGTTGAATATATGTCTTACTCGATCTTGGTATCATTTAATGCATCTTTTCTTTAATAGTTACTTTCAACACTTACAACTGAGTTACAACAATAACCTAAAAAAATGCAAAGAAATCAAATAACGATGAGTTATTTGTCATTTTGAAATTTATTTCATTTGATATTCTAATGTCACGTTCGTTGCTCAAAAGCATAATTTCTGAGTCGTTAGATGCAATTGATGGAGATTTAAATCGAGTTTAATGCGTAGAATTTAAGAAAATTATTGCAAGGGGAAGATTCACTGACAATAAAATTTTATTTAGTTTCAAAGGTTGTAGGCAGCACTGTAGGGTAAGTGAAACTCAACGTAAATTTTTAAAATTCCATATTTTTTACTATTATAGTTCTTATACATTCATAATAATATGATGCATTCATAATAATATGAACTGGCTACATTGACTGGCGGATTCCTTAGTCGATTTAGCCCAATCCGTCCTTCTGTTTGTGGAAATCACAGACGGCAGAACGAAAAGAGGTATCGTCATGAGATTTGGCACGAATATTATCCGCCATCATAAACTCTATGATTGAAAATCGGACCATTACCACGCCTAGTTTTTATAGGGTATATTAATTTATTCGTGTGTTTAGCTCAAATTCTGAGGTTGTAGCGTGAAATTTTATTTCCCGACTCCCGGGTAGACCAAAATATATTCCTAAAGATGTGCATGTCCCGCCCATTGGTGGCAAAAACCCCGATTACATGAGATCGGGTAGAAGCATCGTCCTAAAATCCAGCTCGAATACTCTTCACACCTATTTTTTAAGTAAATATTAATATGTACATATGATTTGAGAGATGAATTTCTTTTCAGTAGCCTTGAATTTAAATTGAAATTGTATTCTTTAATTCTAAAATTTTATGAAAAGTTTCATAGGTCCATTATAATGGAAAAATGCTGTTTGTATAAAAATAAATGAAAAAGTAGTTTTCAATGACACAACTATGAAAATAAAGTAGCATTATTCCAGATTATATGAAAACTGAGTTCCATTAAAGATCTGGGGCGACTTATGTATAAACTACTACCTTTAGTTTGCTTGTGTTTGACAGTTTGCTATTTGACGACAATGATAGGTTAGATTGCGCCAGTAAACATAAAAACAGTGATTTGTTGTGGGCATGTCAATGAAGCGTCTTTTCAAAAGAACTAGGATCGTGGAACGAAATAGGACATTGGAACAAAATATATGTCACCCAACGGCCGATGTCAGACTAAGCCTCTTGAGGCCGGGTTGATTCGCTCAGATTGGTTGGCCCATGTCACTTGTCACGAATCAACAACACTACACTACACTACACTACAACACTACAATTCTGTTGTTCCTTTTTGTTATTGTTGTGTTTTATTGTTATTGTTGTAATTCCAACAATACGAACAGTTCTTGTTGGCTATGGTTCTTTAGCCAACCAATCTAAAAACCATGGTTTTTCTTAGGAAATAATTAATAAATGGGGAAAAACGTGCTAAAATTATAAAAATTGGTGTTTCTCTAATAGCCTGTTTCCATAAAAATATTTAATCCGGTTAAGGTGTTCGAAAATCGATCAGCTGTCAAGTGTTTCCATACATAATCCGGTCCGGGCTGTCAAACCGAAAAGAAGAAATAAACATCTGTTGTTTTGTGTTTGTTGATATGGCGCCGCCATATCCGCCGCCATATCCCTATATATATGGACATTTTTGCGGAGTCCACGCAGGCCGTCAATGTTTTCTTGACCACAAGTTCTCTATATTGATTTCTGCATCTGCAATAGTTACATTTTTGTCATTTATTAGATATTATACTTATTTAAATAATAACTTACGACATAAAACGCTTACATTTGTTTTGAAATTTGACAGAATAGTTTAGTGGCACTTTCTCTTTATATCTTTCTAACCTATTGGCATAGTGTGTCTGCAATTCCGAACTTCGAAATAGACTTGCAAACTAAAAACTGAGGCTAAAAAGCAAAAGCATTTTGGTTTAGCGCTGGAATCGCACAACAATTTCAAGGGAGTTAAAACAGTTTATGAGTGCTTTTGGGACTTAAAACAGTTTATTCCAAATTCCTGGAAAAACCACTTTATGGAAACACCATATAAAAGTAATAATTATTCGACAAAATTTAATGTACATAAATAAAAGGTATTTCAAATACAGGTACATGGTGCCAATCCTATCCGGATACCTTTAATAGTTTAGGAGATATAGTGATAAGAATTTCGACTTTTGAAAGGCTATAACTTTATAACTATACGAGAGCATTTTTATTTATTGTAAATAATTTTATAACTTTATAGGCTGAGATATTATGTTTGATATACATATTTTTCAATTATTAATTCGCTGTCAAACGTTTTTCTACAATTACTACATTTTCTAGTACGCCTAAATGTTGCTCTATATTCTGAATATGTGGAACCATTTTTAGCTTGGAGAAGTTTTAGCTGTGAAAAAGTGCTGCTCATATCACAAACTTCAGAACAAAATTCCCACTCACAATACACAATACTAGTACAAAATTCTGTAACATTTTTCATCGCGGTTCTCGACGTAAATATCAACGCCTCGAAAGTAAACAAAGCAATTTCTCTGTCTGACCTGCTCCATAGGAATCTGTGTATTACAAAAATGAAAAACTTCCGTTTCGCGCGATATAGCGAAAATACACGTTCTGTCTGACGGCCACTAAATAGAAATTCGCCCCTTTCAGTTTTGCGGATATGTCAACACTTGGCAAAAAAACATCTGTGATGCAATTTATAATATTTGCGAACACTCATACAAAACTACAAAATTGCAACACACTACAACGTGCGTCCTTTTGTGATTTACGTCTGGTAGCGGGAAATTGAAATTTCGTGTTTGTGCTTTATTAATTTTACATCTTTATTTCAGGTAAGCAAAAATGTTTTTTAAAATAGAAGTGAATACTTAAAAGAAGTCAGTTTTTTGTTTGTGATTGAAATATACTGTTTTTGGACTTTGTGACGGGAATTACAAGCGGATCCTTGCAAAGGGAAGATTAGTGAACGCAGGATTGCTGCGCAAATAATTTCATATAAATTTTAATTTTTGTCCCTGCCTGGAGATAACAAAAATGTTTGTTTTTATATCAAAAACACAAATGTCTTCTTTTAATAAATTTGTTTCTTCTTGACAGTTTCGTACACAACTGTATCCATTTCAACCGAATCCATGTGTTGGTCACCATTGAATACCACTTTTTGTTAGAATTAGTTTCTATGCAAAACTACTTTTCTATATTTTTGCATAGTAACAAAAGTGTGAGGGAGAGAGAGGATTCCAAACAGTTGTATGCATTCAAAAATGTTATTTTTTGGGTTTTGGTAGAGGGAATGACAGAGATAGACGAAAAATAGCCAATCAATTGTTGACACTACATTAATTCTTTGCGCATTTGAAACATGTAGGATATTCCTTTTATTGCCTGCACTTTTCTAAACAATTCAAATTCAATTCTTTGTTTGTGCTGACCTTTCTTCAAAAAATAAGGCGGCAAAGATGTACAGTCTTTTAATGTGCCATTACAAATTGTTATTTAGGTCGGTGTAAACGTAGTAAAAGATATAATGAGAAGTGATTATTCAGCCTTAAAAATCTGGCACTACGTGAGAGCTACCATATTCTTGTTTTGTTACTGAATATGTTGAAAAATGAAATTTTCATATTTTCAAAGTGCACAATTGCGACTAATTTCTCCTGGTGTTAGTTGCATTTCTGCAAAATATATATGAAGTGTTGTTGGCTGTCGCCGCCACTCTTTAACTCTGCTCAAAATCCTTACGAGGCATAAAATTAGTTTCTCAGCTAGTGCCGTATCACATTGCAATATTTTGCATGACAATTGAAAAATCTGCTGCAAAACGTGGTAAGTTAAAATAGTCTGTATTCGGGAATGAAAATGCATGCTTTGCAAATTTAAGTTAATATACATGGTAGGTTATGTACTCTGTTAACGTGCAACCTGCATTTTAATTAGTATATATGCATTATCATGTAGATTTACTCGTACATGTTGATTTTTCTATAACCAAATATTAGCCAATTTTTTGTGTGATTTTGAAATCAAGGACCTTTGTTTAAGATTAACGTTGTCTAAAATCAAAATCATTGATATTTGCTTGTTTTGCAAAAATTTTGAGCACTTAGTAATTAATACTATTAAATGAATATAACATTTAAAAATAATATTGAATAGAAAGAAAGGAAAATTGCTTATACAGGGTGTTTCGCATAAGAGGGGACAGAAGATCAGGGCGTGTAGGCTGGGTCCAGACAAGAAAAAAATCGTATGGGAGAGGAGGGTCAATTTCCCCCCCGTTTAGACGGGAGGGGCCCTTTTATAAAAATTGGACTTAACATCGAAAAAAAAATATTAAAAAATAATGGTTTGACCTAGATAACTTTTGCTTACTGATTTTCAAAGCCAAATATCCGCTTCTTAATATCCTTTTTAAATTAGGTTTCTATGTCAAACAGTTTTTGAGAAAATTAATGTCAAAGTTAAAATTTGGAAAAAAATTCCGAAAAAAAATGTTTTGTCGCAATTTTTTTTAAAAATTACGGTATTAAGTATAAACTTTTTTCCGACCATAAAATTATCTAATCAATTCTAGAGAGAACGCTTCAAACCGGAAGGATCTATGTTTGGCAGTTTCCGAGAAAAATGAAAATTACGAAGCATACTTTCCTTTCAAATACCAATTTTTGTCTATTACACAAATGAGAAAACGTATTATTTTAGATGTAGTTTTTGACGCGATGGAAGAACAAATGTTTATATTAAATGAAATGTGTTTTACATTTATAAAGGCGTAATGTTTTGGAACAATAATCAGACGAATTTGATTGATAGATCAGTTAACTCCATTTGTTCACTCCATTCCACTTTTCAATACTTTTGTAAATATTGAGACTAAGCAACACCGGTTTACTCTGTGTCCTCGGGGTACGCTTTGACCGAGTTTTCGTGCTCGGTGTGAGAGAGTGATGTTGAGAACAGAAAAATATCCCATTTTCTGTTTTACACACAAAACAACAAAAAAAGGTCCTACTTGCCAAGCAAAACTCGATAGCATAACCACGACCTAACCAGGGCCATAGCATAACCACGGCCTTAGAGAAGTTTGTTCTCGTCGACAGCAATCATTTTGTTTTGCTTCGCAGAAGTTCATGGAAGTTTGCTTCACGTAGAAGCTCTGGATAAACTACTCTGAAAGTTGAGAGCGTAAGGTTGACAACTTTGTACAGAAAGCAATAATAATTCTAGTTTTGTCGAACAATGCTCGCAGTGTAATATCTGCACTTTAAAACACGACGCTAAACGCGTGCACTCTGAACGTTTCTATTTATTTTTGCTGAATGGATTTCTCACTGAACAAGGATTAATAGGGCACTTATTTGGCCAACTTTAGTTTTCCATTGTCTTGGGTAAACACGGCATTAAATGTCAATATGGTTAAAAAGTAAATTTCCATTTAAATTTCGAATGTTTTTCTAATTATATGACCTCATTTTGACTCAAGTTTAGGGCCTGATTCAGAGAGTCACGACAACGACGTTATCGGGTGACCCTCTTTGAGCTTTTCGTCGATTACAAAATCAAACACATTAGAAAGTGTCAAAGTCGACGAAAAGCACAAACCGGGTCACCCGATAACGTCGTCGTCGTGACTCTGAATCAGGCCCTAATATTTTAGAAAAATCCCGTTCAGTTTTGTCAATTGTCAACACTTGTGCAAAAGCATATTTGTATAATTTACATTGTTTTCGAACGTTCATTCAAAACTACAAGACTGCGAAACGCGACAACGTGCGTCCTCTTGCATTTTTGTTTCGTAGCGGGAAATTGAAATTTCGTGTTTGTGTTTGGTTTAATTTGCATCTTTATTTAAGGTAAGCCACAAAATTTCAAGAAAATTAAAATGTTTAAATGTTTTCTTTATTCAATTAAGCTTGAATGCTTTCTTGAATATGGGGGAATCGTTGGAGTGCACTGCGATTTTTGGTAGTATAAAGCGAGAATCACAGACAGTTCCTTGAAATGGAATGGGACAATCAAGTAATTGCTACTGCGTAGAAAATTTCATCCACCCTTTCAATAATTTTTTAAGACTGCAAACAATTTTATATATGTATATTTATTTTTTGTTTGTTTATACCAGAAACATAAAGTGCATAAGTGGATTTAGTTTAAAATAAGTAAATAGTATGACAATTTTCTTCTTCAAAAGTATCGAATAAAAGTATTTTAGTGGGATGGGATTTACATGATGGATTTTCGACAAATTCGAAATTCGAAAACATGATGGATTTTGGACAAATTCGAAATTCGAAAACATGATGGATTTTGTACAAATTCGAAAACATGATGGATTTTGGACAAAATTCGAAATCATGATGGATTTTGGACAAATTCGAAATTCGAAAACATGATGGATTTTGGACAAATTCGGAAAATGCAGCTGGCTTCGAAACCGTGTTTTGTCGAAGGTTGTATTGCCTGCTAAATGTCGTCATTTAGTTCAGATAAATGATGGTTGAGAGATCATGCTTATCTCTCTCTGATATTATAAATGATGCACACACAATTCATTAAATTAAAAATCAAAAGAAATTAAATATAATTACTTAAATATTTAATTAAAACAAAATTTGGAAGACATTTTTCATACAAACATTAGTTTCTTTTTTGTCATACATTTTTAATTCACTATCTTCAGAGCGCCAAGTAGAACATAAAAAACCATCGAGTCCCGGAAGCTTACGATTACTATTAATCTAACAATGATGAAGTTAATCAAGAGAATCAAAACAATTATGTTAGTCACGTCCATTGGGACAACTGTTTGCAATGTAATATGGATGGGATAGCGACTGAATTCGATCTCTCTCTCTTTCTCTCTATTTTGTTTTTTTTCGAAATATGAACCATTTGTTTTGAACTATTTAGGAAAATTTATTTCGAATTTATGCCGAACTGTACATTCTTCAACTTGTGATCTATGAAAGTACTACTTGCATAGGGATAGTCTCTTGAGTTGTATCTATTAAGAACAGACCTTATGTTGAGAACACACACCATGACGCTTGGCTACCAACGACTATTTCTCAATTACATGAGCTCTTATAGAAAACGAGAAAAAAAAGAATTATCGTCGCAGGGACGGCCAAATTACGAAATTTTCTATATTTCGGCGATGTCGTCGCTCTTGTTCTTCTTTTTGGATTGTTTACATACAAAACAAATACAGTTTCTCTCTGCTGACGTCTCTGCCGAATTTTGCAAATTGTCGTCGTCGTCATGGTGTGTGTTCATAATGTTCGATCTGCGAACGGTAAATTTTATAAATTATTTTTATAAATTTTTTATTGTGAAGAAGAAAGGCCGCAGGTTTTTGGTCATCCCCAAAAACAACAATTTGTACTAAAACATATTTAAGAAATAAATCCATTGAATTAATTACTTTTATAAAATGCAACAGTGTACAGCAAAATATCAAACTGTTGAATTGTTCAATTGCTTTTTACAGAAACAAGATAATACAAGCACGCACACGTCTAATTTTTAAAACTTTTTTAAGGTTTCATTGTGTTTATTTCCTTTTTTTTAAACTGGGTACGAAAAATAATAAGAAAACCACAAGTAACAAACATTAGCCGCAACCCGCATGAATTTGATTTATTTGAATTAATCAAACTTTATCAACAGAGGTAAAACTTATTGATATAATTATTCCTCCGGCTACAGTTTTAAAATTTACAGTCAGTAGCTAAATATGGATAAACAACAGGGTGCTGGACGATCACGTGGGCTAGGCCGTGCTACCCATCCACAGCAAGGCAACGATGGACGAGGACGACGTCCTTATTCCGTAAGTAGATTTTATAATTTTATCTAGTTTCTAAAATCTTAATGTTAAACTCTTATTGTATGTATGCATTTTTGAAATTTCGAAGGGACAACAAGGAAGCGGTTCTGGAAGAGGGTATAGTGGGCAAGGTTCCTCCCAAGGACCTCCTAAATCTGCATGGGGAACCGCGGCAAGCGGTTCTCGTGACCATGGGGCTTATCCGAAAGCAGCACCACCACCAAAGCCCGGCTGTAGCACAGCACCATATCAGCAAAGGGCACCAGCTCCATTTAATGAAGGTAGAGCAACATCTCATCGTGATACGCCGGTATCAGAAACTCAAGGTACACGAATTTGAATTAAAAAAATATTGGTATTATATTCTTAATCCATTTACTCTCTTCGGATACTTAATTATAGTTGTTAAGGAAGAAATGCGTGGCTCAGTACGTGGTAAGCGCGTAATAACGGAAGTTGTTCGCTCTCGTCCTAGTACTTGTGTTAAAAAATCAGGCGACATGGGACGTCGCATTAATATTCAGGCCAATTACTTTAGAGTTCTGAAGAAACCTCAGTGGTCCATACATCAGTATCGTGTTGATTTTTCACCAGAAATTGATATGATACGCGTACGACGCGCATATCTAGCTCACCACAAGGCTGTTCTCGGTGGCTATATATTCGATGGCACCATACTTTTCTGCACGACATATCTGGGCGATCAAGCTAATTCGGGAAACTTGGAATTGATCACCAAGAACAGAGAAGAGGAGACAATTCAGATAAAAATAAAACACGTCGGTGTCGTAGATGCTACTGATATACAGATGGTTCAAGTTATGAATTTGATCCTGCGTAGATCGATGGAGGGCTTGAACCTACAACTTGTAGGACGAAACTTTTTTGATCCAGTAGCAAAGGTAAGAAATTAATGTATAATCCTTAATTTATAATACAAAAAAATGTATATACTATATATAATGAGTTTTCTTTAAAAGAAATTATTGATTTTTTGTTTGTTAAAATATCTTATTCCGTTCTGTAATCGTGACTTAACCAGACAGACAGACGGACGTGGCTATTTCAATTCTAGAAAAGATTCTGTTCAATAATATACATACTTTTCTATACCACACAGTCAATAAATAATACCCTCCGCCTTTTTAGGGTATAAAAATATTATTTCTTTGAAACATAAATTCTCTTTTCATTTTAGCTGTACCTACTATATATTAATATATTGGATTTTCCAAATTTATAGGTTATATTGGATAGCTATAAATTGGAAATTTGGCCTGGATACCAAACTTCGATTCGACAACATGAACAGGATATCCTTCTCTGCGCTGAAATCGCACACAAAGTTATGCGCACTGACTCTTTGTATCAAATACTGGGCAAGTGCATTCAGGAGGCAGGCGATTATCAAAATCGCTTTAAACATGAAGTTATGGGTAGGTATTTAAGATGAATTGAATGTTGTTTGTTTTTTCGAACAAAAAAAAAAAATCTAAACAATCCTTTTTTTTTTTGTAATTCTAATATATTTTTACCTGTCCTCTCGTATTATTTAAGGTATAATTGTCATAACTGATTACAATAACAAAACCTATCGTGTCGATGATGTTGATTTCAATTCTTCACCGAGTTCGAAATTTTCGACTAAAGATGGCGAAATCTCCTATATTGATTATTACAAAAAACGCTACAACATCGCGATAAGAGATTATAAGCAACCACTTTTAGTGTCTCGTCCAACCGAAAGAAATATACGCGGTGGACAGGATGACTTTATTATGTTGGTACCTGAGTTGTCGCGGGCCACTGGCATGACAGATGACATGCGCAATAATTTCCAGTTAATATTTGGTATTTTAAATTTCAAACACATTATTTCAATAGATTTCTTCTTAAAGATTGATGAAAGCAATGGGCGAACATACACGCTTAAATCCGGAGCGTCGCATTGAACGGCTTCGTGTATTTAACAAGCGTCTACAGGATTCTAAAGTGAGCATGGAAGTTTTGAAATCTTGGAATATGCAACTCGATTCCCATTTGGTAGAGCTGCCAGGTCGTATTTTACCACCACAGAATATTACTTTTGGAGGAACTAGACGGTCAGTAAACAATAGATGTGTTTGAATATCTGAAAATGACTATTAATTTTGAAGAAATATATATAGTTATTTTGTTGTTTTATAGTTATTTTGTTGTTTTTGCATTACAGTTATATGTGTGATGAGCGAGCCGATTGGACTCGCGAATTCCGTAACAATTCCATGTTTACTCAAACCGATATTAAGCGTTGGTACGTAATTGTTCCACGCAGAAGTGTTCGAGAGGCTCAAGAATTTGTACGCTTATGCGTGCAGGCAGCACGTGGTATGAAAATGCAGATTTCGGATCCAAGATAGTATGTTTTTTAGACATACGAGTATATATGCATATATATTTATATATTTTTGTATTTAACTCTCAAAGTCAGGAGCTGCCCGATGATCGCAATGGTTCCTATTCCCAAGGCATTGAAACAGTTGCCACCTCAGATCCGCAAATTGTTATGGTCGTATTGCCGAACAACAATGAAGAGAAGTACGATTGATCATGCTAATTAAGTTCTATGGAATCGTGATAAACCCTAATCTTTTTCTGTTATTTTTTTGTTTTATCGTTTTTTAGGTATAGCTGCATTAAAAAGAAATGCTGTGTGGATCGTCCAATGCCATCGCAGGTGGTAACTTTACGCACCATCGCACCACGCGGTAATAAAGCAGCTGGCCTAATGTCGATCGCTACAAAGGTTGTAATTCAAATGAATGCTAAACTTAAAGGCGCTCCATGGAATATTGAGGTGCCAGTCCAAGGCATCATGTGTGTTGGTTTCGATGTTTGTCATTCTGCCAAAGACAAGAACAAATCATTTGGTGCTCTGGTTGCTACCATGGATATAAAGACATCCGTTCGTTATTTCTCGGCAGTAACTGAACACTTAAAGGGACAGGAAATATCCAACGAAGTCGCCATGAATATGGCAATGGCTTTAAAGGCCTATCGCGAGGATAAGGGCAGACTACCGGAGCGTATTTTATACTATCGCGACGGTGTTGGTGATGGGCAATTGCAGCAAGTAGTCGATATTGAAGTTATGACCATAAAAAACAAAATGGACGAAATTTACCGTTCGGCAGGCATAGAAACCGGATGTCAATTGGCATTTATTGTTGTCTCCAAACGCATCAATACACGTTATTTTGTTAATCGACAAAATCCGGTACCAGGAACAGTAGTTGACGATATAATAACTCTTCCAGAGCGTTATGATTTCTTCCTGGTTTCTCAGTCGGTACGGCAAGGCACCGTCTCACCAACCAGTTATAATATTATATTCGATAATATGGGATTCAATGCCGACAAAATTCAACTACTTACGTACAAGATGACGCACATGTACTATAACTGGTCCGGTACTTGCCGAGTTCCTTCTGTATGTCAGTACGCACATAAGCTAGCCTTTTTGGTCGCTGAGAGCATCCATCGAGTTCCATCCAATGTACTCGAAAATCAACTGTACTTCTTGTAAGCAAAAAGTGATGAAAGAAACAACTCAAATATACCTCTGAGATTTATGAAATTTGACATTATATCTGTCATGAATGTCTTGCTTTTAATAATGACTACAATAAACTACCATAGATCTCACCCGGTCTACAAAAAACTAGATACTTTCATGAGTAAATAAGATAAAAGTGTTAAAATATTATCAAGCAGAAATATGTACAAATATTTTATATAAATTACATTACATGATATAGATTACAACATAAATGTGATAAGACAGACTAAAAAGGATACCGATTGGGTAGGAACGTCTCAGGGTTAATTGGTGAATACGCGGTACAGCGCCATCGAGAAGGAACGCATTTTAAAAAATTCTAAAAATAAATCAGTTCCTTAAAAACCTATTAGTTTTAGAAATCTAATTATTTTACAAGTTTTTTAAAAGCAAGACATTTATCTTAAATTTGTACCAATGGATTTATGAATTGAATTCATACGAGGTGTGTTCAAAAAGTATCGCGAATTTTGAATTTACGCGGGTTAAGTATATTGCCTATGTTACGTTACGTATTGCCTTTTTTCTGCCCATTATTTCCGTTTTTAAAACCATTTATGTAATAATCACATAATTTTTGAAAAAATGATTTAATCTGACAATGAAAACACTTCCATATAAAATATAGTATATATTCTTTTCTCAAATTGTTTTATACCACACGATATTTAAAAAAGTGAAGTTTTTAGAAGTTATTTTTTTTATACGAAGTTTAATCGAAAACGCTGAATTCGGAGTAAAAATTGTTCATTCAAAAGTCTTACTTAAATATTATAAATACGTATTTATATATACAACAGCAATGAGATAAACATATTCCCTTTATTCTAAGATAAAACTGCTTTGTAATAAAAATAAATGTAAAAAAATCTATGAGACAATTTTTGTTCGAAATTTATTTAATTCATTCAAAGTATACTATCGTTTTAAGGCCGATTGATTTAAACCGATCGAATTGAACAATTAAAAATATGAAGACTGCAAAATTTCTGCACTGCACACGATCGAAGTACCATTTTTTTAGTGTAGTCAGAATATTCAAATAGTCAGTGCCGAGAACGGAAACGTAAGTCTATTAGAGAATCTATATTCTTTCTGTTGTTGATTAAGAAGTGACATTAACATTTCGGAAGAACTTAAAAGAATTAAAGGATCATTTAAATCAGCCTCGAAGTTAGTATAATCCGTGACAGTGAAATTATAAAAGCTTTCAGAGCTTTATTAATAATCGTACACAGGCTATTAAATGTTCCTTGTATGTGTTCCCGTACTTACTCTTCAACGTTGTTGTTTAACGAATTTAATATAAAATTAACAATCCATAAAATCAATCATGATTCATTTTAATTAACTTCTCTATTGTCACAAATTCAAAAATATCCTACATATTTTACATTTAAAATTTATTTTAATTGAATTCTCTAAATTTGTTGCTAAATTCTATTCTGCTGAACTATAAAATGGACAGGTTTCTAAGCGTTCACATACTATATACATGTATGTATATAAATATATATATTTACATAGAGAAGTACAGTACAATATATCTATAATACAATAATTGTTACGAATTCAGTATTGCGACGCAAATCCTAACTACACAAAATTTTGTTATAATTTCTCTACTTAATATATTTTGTACATTTATGTCTACATATTGTATATCTTCTGGTTGTTCTATTGTAATCCCTTAAAACTTTGGTTAAAATGGAGGAGTTATAATTGAATACAGTGTGGCGTGAGTTGCTCAGTCTTACGCAGAGAACACAGGAAATCTGTGTAGAAGAGAGAAAAAGTTGAAAATTAAAAATTGGACCATGAAGAAACTAAGGAACACATGCTTACCTTTTGTATATTTTATTTAATTAAGCATTATATTTGATTTAACTACATTATCTATCAAGTTTTGTAATGCTTTTATTGATAGATCTCTTCCTCAGACTCGTCCTGCAACCAAACTTCGTTGTAATCTTGTTCCGTTGTGGTTTTGATGTAGAGCAGGCCGTGAGAGGAAAGCATCATCATTCTACTTCGGTGCAGGTGCTTCTTCTTCGTGGTAGATTTCAATGTAGTCGTTAAAGCCAGTGTTGAGAATGACTTCGGCTTCGGTTTTGTTTGGGTTTGTGTTCGGTTCAACGTTCGAGGCCTGTATATTGGGTGCTATATTAGTATTTGATAAAAGTACAGTGGGTGAGGAGGGGAGTGTCTCAAAGAAAGAGAGGGAGGGACGAAGGAGTGGGGTCGGTGAAAGCGATTGGCAGAAAGTGGATTCATTTCAAAGGATAAGAAAGTAAGGAAGAAGAAATCGGAAGAAAATCAAAATGGAGCAACAACAGAAAGTTTTAAATATTTGAAATTGTATATAAATATATATGGCAGAAATACGATAAATACGAAACTATAAACTATCAATTCTAGATAAATTGGAGGAACAAAATTAGCTTAATGCATACATAAATACTATTAACAAAGAAATCAATATATTAATAAGAGCAGATCTCTACTAAAGATTCTTGCTTATGTGGAAAAGCGGGGTTTTTAACTATAAATTTTTTTCTAAAATATTCTACAATATATGAAAGGAAACGTTCATGAATATAGAGCTTTAATTAAATTTTATTTGTAATAAGGAGATAACGAGTATGATCAGTATTTTTAAACTCAAATAAATAAAGCAAAGAAGTATTTTTTTGGAATTGAAGGTGTAAATTTTCATAAACAGAGCACAATTCTTTCGGGTGTAAATACAAATCACTTTAGCTAAAAAATTAGTTAAAATAACAATGTTAATGTTTTTCTACTGAAAGAATCTGGAATCATTTGAATTTTCAGAATTAAGAGAGGTATCAAAAATTTAGGCGTAGGTTGTAAATGTCGGCAGGTGTTAGAAACTTTATATGTAAGAATATGTTTTATTATATTTGAGGCAAGTGGAGGAGGCTAAATTATCTAAAAGTTGGAAACAAGAGGATTTACAAAGAACCAGTTTAGTTTAAACACACATCTTTGAAGTAATATATAATTACTCGAAGTATGTTTGAAGTACTGAAAGCTTTTTTAATCGATTTGAGTTCATTTTACGGTTATTGTATTTCGGCTGGTTATTTCTGAAGCACACTGTTGAATATGAAATTTAATCCCCTGTTAAATAATAACTTGTACGCCTTTATTTTCCATCTAATATTTCCAACAATTTTCCACGTAAAATTTTATGGTCATGTTTGAATTATTATTTTTTAAATTTGAATTGTTTTGTTTTTTAGCATTTTAATCTTTAAAATGCGTTCAAAATGAAAACTTTTATTAGTTTTGATATTATTAATATATTTTTTATTATTTTAAAAACAACGCATTATTATTTTTCGAATGCAAGAAAATAACCAAATTGCAATATTTATATATGTATTTATTTATAAAGCAAGTGTTCAGGGTATGTTTTAAAAAGGAGGATTAATAGAAACGAAGTAAAACACTCCAATTAGGAAAAGAAAGTAGTGAGTAAAGTGAGTGATGCACGTATCGTGATGATCCGTCTAACGCCGGCCAATTAGATTGCTGGCCAATGAATTGGGTTTTTTGGGGAGGGGAAAACATGCTCATGTTTTAAATTATTTCTGTTTGCTAAATGTGGATGTTCGAATGGATGTCTTGATGTTTAGATTTATGGTTGGTTAGACGAACAGAGGAGAAAATTAGTAACAACATGTTCTTGCATGGAACTCACATAATGACACAATGTCATTATGCATGGATACTAAAGAAAAGCATTAAAAAACTTACTTTTTCCCCATCGTTTAACATACACAAGTCACTATTATCACTGCTAAATGTTTATTTAAAAAAAATTGCTTTAAGCAATATACGTTACGAGTATATATAATATATATATAGATTTAAGATACATACAATCAAATACATAATACAAAATTTACAATTTTAAATGTATACGTTTTCGAATTTTATTTACGGAACTATTAATGTATGTTTGTGTATGTAAATGCGACGATTTTATTTAATTTAAGCAAAAATTTATTGTAATTTTCTTAACACATTTTTTTGTTTTTTTATCTCGCCTTCAACAATTATAAACAATAGATCAATTTGCAAATAGTCTACGAGTAAATAATTTGTTATTTAATAGTTTTACTTATTGTAACTTCGCTTTTCATTTAAACTATGTAACTGTAATATAGACTGTATATACGACTGTTAAACGACTGTGACTGTTGCTGTTATGTACATTTTTCTGTTTTTGTTTTTGTTTTGTACTCCAAAAACATATGTAGCAAGTAAATGTTATTTTGTAGTTACGAACTCGATGTTTAATCGAGTGTTTGTCAAAGAGTTTTAAGTTAGTAAAAATGTAATGCTTAGATAAAGGAAACAAATCGAACTATACAGTTTAACAGAAACATATTTCCATATGACAACAATTTTTAAATTATCACAGGTTGTCATTGTAATGTAGTTCATGGTGGATGGTATGAATGGTTTTATTGAACTCTATGAGACATTACGCATCTTAACTCCATTTAAATTTCCAGCCAGTGGATTCTTACAGATATTCACAAATTCCTATCAATGTAGTTTTTATTTTGACTTTCTCATAACATACAAAAAATGTGAAGTCGGAAAAAGTATTTGGAAATTATATATAATTCTTTAATATCGCAATTTGTTCTGTTATCTACATAACATGCTGGATTAAATAATCTCAAGACAAACTGAGCGATCAATCGAGAAAAAGTGAGTTTTTGTAAAACGGTCGATTAAGTGATAAATCGTTGTTGCTGAGTGATTCCTCGGCACATTCACAATAAAATAAACGTATGAAAACGTATGTAAATAAGTAATGTACTTATGTCGAGTTTAATGCAATGATTTTTAAAAACTATTTTGTGTAATCATGATGATAATGATAATAATAACAATAATAATTCGTCAGTCTAAAGAGCGCTCAAGTTTTTATACGTATTTGGATAGGTTATAAAAACGTAGCTAATCGAGCCGAGTATAGTAACGGATGCAACCATTACGAATACGATGGCAGCCATTATGATTTTAATATCCATCTCAGAAATTTGATGAAGTATTCCTGCAAAAAGTATTGATTTCATTACACAAAACACAGATCAGATCAGATCAAAGAAAATTAGCATTAAAATTGTTTGTTTTTTTGGGTTATTGCTAGCAAGAAGAGGACGATGGCGAGGGCGATGTGTGAATTTTGTTATTTGTAATGAAAATTAGTAATATTTTCCATTTTATTATTAAATAAATAACAAACGAACCAAATAGAAAATAGAGTTAGTTGAGAAATGATAGCAGAAAATTATGGAAATTATAGTATATACCATAAATATGTACATAGATACAATATGTATGTATATACTGTATATTTTGAAGAGTTATTAATTTCTAGATTTAGTAATTATTATTAGTATTTTTAATTTGTTAGATATTTTTCTTTAAATAAATATTAGTTTATACAAATCGATTGCTAAAAGAAGTGTGAGTTTTTGAACTGGTTGAATTAAATTACTAGAGCAACTATAAATGCACTTTCGAATTGTGGACTCGATCAATAAAAGATCGAAACAGAAATATATTGAGACTATGTTTCCAATATATGAACTGAGATGTGCAATAATTAAGATGATAGAGCAATTAATTGTTAGCAGAATTACAGTATTCTTCAACACAACCGCTTAACTAAACAATTCCAATTTTTAATTTTGTGATCCTTTTCGCTTTATAAGTAATCTTAGTACAACCTTAACAACTGATCGAGTCTAACAATTTGCAAGTTTTTGTTTTCCTAAATCTACAGAAGCGTTCGGATGTTAATATCTAGGAGAGTATATTTTTACGAATATGAATTTTTAAAAAGGTCTATGTATCTTATGAACAAAAAGTATCCGGAATTTCTCATTTAAACAAACTGCGCTTGAGATAAAGTCAAACTAATTTTTCCTCTAATTTGGTGCATCTGTCAGTTGCTTACATGTCACTGTTAAGTGCAATCTGTCAGATGGTTTGTGAACAAGTGATTGTTTGGTGCAATCTGTGAATTTCGCTATGTTGGATTTACAATAGTTGAACAAAGAGACTGCCTGGTCTATCTGACAAAAAATATCATGTGCGGTCGCTTTGAAAAAGGCCGGAATTATGACGAAATTGAAAAGGAACTGACATGGCCCCGTGCGACTTTTTTCTGTTCCCACGACTCAAGTTAGCATTTCGCGGAAATCGTTTTGAGACGATTGAGAAGATAAAGTAGAATTCGCATAAGGAGCTGAAGGCGATTCCCAATCAGCCAATGAAAACTCTTTCGAAGATTGGAAGAAGCATTGGAATATGTGTCTTACTTGCGATGGAGACTACTTTGAATGGAATAAAAATACCGATGAGTAATTGAACTGTTTTTGTTTTGAGAACTTACGGATACTTTTACTGATCATAATGTACATATGTATTGTTACTTCTTTGAATTTAAATATCGAAATGGATTTTGTTTTTGGTTTTTCTCAAACGCGAATTGTTTTTACAATTCTTAATCCGATTGATTTAAATGCTAAGTAAACTTGACTTAAAGCAACAAAAGAATGTTGAATGAAAACACAACCCACCTGCATGAATTCTGGGAATGTCATCTTGTTCAGGAGGCAAAAAATATGCTGTGTCATCATCTTCAAAATACTACATGTACGAGTACAAGTTAATGCAATCAATCGTCAATAATACAAGAAGTTGGTAATAATAAACAAAATAAATACAAAAAAAATGAAAGAACACAGCAATGAAAAGAAAATAAAAAAGAACAGAACAAAGTTAAAACCAAATAAAAATATATTAAAAATTTAATATGTATGATTAAAATCTGTGAATTATATATTTTTAACTTGTATAACTTGTTTTAAACTTAACTTAGCTTAGCGTTATATTGCTTATATATTTATGTATTAAATCTATGTCCATGTTGTATTGTGATTCAGTTTCAGTGATATATGGCATGATTTATATACTATTGTATATATTTTCTGTAGTAGCCGTAGTTTTATATTTAAAAGAATATTATTTTTAAAAATATAGGTACATATACGTAAATGCACATTACTTTCGATTTCTATAGCAATCTTTAGCGTTATTTTAGTCTAGTTTTATTATATTAATTAAACCATTAAATAGGACAATAAATTCAAAGCTCTACACACACACACACACACGCACACACCCTAGTAGCATATCACAACTCAAAATATTTTCAAACAAGCTCAATATATACGAATTGTACACGATTAAACTATAGACAACTTTGTTTACAGTTACACCTATTTATGTATATAGTATACGAGTATATATTATTTTATATAACTTTACTATCTATATATTGTTTATATGTAAAAACTTTTTTACCTACTTTAAAGATTACACAATACCTCGTAAATCTTGTAATAATAAACAATGAATATTTCGCTAAATTAATTGATTAAAAAATTTCAGATTTTGTTAGTTTGTTTTCGTTTTTTCTTTTTTGTTGGTTTGTTTTTAGAAACCAAAATTGATGCAAGTTGATTGTTTTCGAATTTGAAATTTCGAATTTCAAATAATAATTCTAAGACAAGAACTTTTTACATTTATTTACACTAAATTTCAACAAATCATTATCTATGAGTGAATATAGAAAGAAAACACATATCGGTGTTAGTGATTAATTTATATGTATCAAAATCAATTTATAACAATTCCTGCCATTTGAACATTTCATAGTACACCAGCTCGATTTATTTATTTACTTTATTTTTATTTAATTTAATTTATATTTCCTTTTATTATACTCAAAGTGAAAAAAAGGATTTAAATACATCAGTAAAGGCAAAAAGTTACGGACAAGTTACAAAGCTAAGAGTTTAAGGAACCTCAGAAACTTTAAAACATTTTATAATATCCTTAATGCTGGATTCTTAAGCTTATGTTCCCAATGTTCTCAAAATGCCTTTAGCATTTTATGAAGAAAACTTCTTTAAGTACATTTTATAAAGCCATTTAGAGTGTCATAAGTATATGGTATAAAATTACATAATTTAGATTATTACTTGTAAAACTTACAAGAAAACTTAAATTCACTGAAAGACTGGACAGTCTGATAAATTAAACAGTCTGAACCCACTTCAGTATTTTATAAACTATTATAATAATATTTGATGTTTTCTGAAGAATGATAATTTCATATCATACAGTTATTATTAGTTATAATAATAGTTATATTATTATAGTTAGTTATTTGTAGAACAATCGAGGAATTTTCTGGCAATTTACTTTATTTTCCAGTTAATTTTAAGCACAATTTTAAAGCAAATAAATAAATAAATTCGAAAAGAGCCTGGAATACTTCTATAAGGTAAATATATAAAATGTTCAATGCATATATGTACATATAATCACATATCATTCACTGCATACATATATAAAATTTAATATTCAACAAAATTATTATTAGTATAATAGTTTCTTTTTTAATAAAAAGTATTACGTTAAATTTTTTATTAAATTTAATATCATATTTGTTATTATGGACCGACTGGACCGACTTACGATAACGTAACGCACGACAGCGCCAATATATGGATTGAATAGCACGCCAACAACCCTCAAAAATTTAACAATAAACATTAATTGCAATGAAAAATAAAAAAAAAAATATAATTCAGATAGTTTAAGATGTAATAATGTGGAAGAAGATTGAGTTATTAGATATTATTATTAAGAATGATTGATAAGTGTAGAAATGTGGTCTTATGATACGAGAAGAAGAATAAGAATTTCTCTATCACGAAAAAGTTGCCCTATTTTGATACATACAAAAGTACGTATAATAAATATTTTGCATTTAATTTAATTTGGGGAGGAAATTCTTATAGGAACGTGTATCTCTCATCATGTTTCTTTTCTAAGCCTAATCTTTTCTTATTATTATTATATTTTTTATTTATTGTGGTTTGAGTTAGATGAGTTAGAATTTGATGAGAAAGTGAAATTTCATTTCTATATGTATTAAATTGAGAGCATTAAACGTACCTTTTTCGCGGGTGCTGGTGGTACTTCAAGATGATATTTGGCCTCGCAATATTCGCGTAACAAAGCGATACCTTCGCTGCGATTTTTGGAATAACGATGTTCCCAGGCGTCTAATAAACGATTATAATACCGTGGCGTATCGGTAAATTTCAGATATTTAAATGTTTGGTTAGTGGGAAAAATTCTTTCCAGTGGCGATGAACGCGCCAGTTCATCCTCAGCTATAATTAGGCAGCGTACATCATCGGGCGTCATATTTTGAAGTATAGCGTTGATATACTAAGAATATTTATATTTAAATGTATAGTATTTACATATGTTAACATGAAAGGAATTAAATTTGAGGAGAACCTGGAATGTGTAAGATTTTCATTTCATTGAAATTGTGAAATCCTAAAAGAATTCCAAAACTAAAACTTCTATTAATAAGTTTTCATAATGAGAAATATTTTTGATTTTCCTCAAAGTTTTTATCAAACGTCCCTAGTAAGTTTCAATAACTTTTTTGAAAGAATGATATACCCGAAATCAAGTAATTTAGTGCCTTTCAGTTAATCGAGTTTTTTGTTTATTCCCTTCTTACCTGATCTCTATCCTCAAGAGCTTTGCGACTGAAGGTATTATGTTTTACTTTCTCCACACGTGACAAATAATTAATATATAAACGTTTATCGAAGCATATCGGACCCGGTGGTAGTGACATTTTTTCGGCGATATCGCGTTGCTTTTCCATAGATAGCTTAGGCGGTACCTGTAGCGAAGAAGCTACTAAATTTAATACCTATTCAATTAAGAGTCACGAAGACGAGGACTTACATTGTACATCGCTGTATTTAGTACTCCTTGAACCAGAGGAGCCTTTACATGGGCATCTAGTGGCAATTCGGAATGCAGTGATGGTGATATGTTAACTTCTAATAACCATGGTATCAAATCGGCATCTAAGATCACATCGAAACCAAACAATTCATAGCAACTATATTTCGATTCCACATTCATTTTTAACATATTATTTATGCAACTCTCGCCAGCAATTATTGTACGCAGCACTAGGCTTCGCAATGCTTCCCAAAGCAAATCGGTTCGTATGCCACGATTAGACAAATACGTCCATAAGGATTTTATAGTCCATTTATGACCGTGACAGGCATTTACATCTTCATTTTTAGCGTAATTGGAAGAGAATTTATTGATGCTATAGTTGGTCAAATGCATGCATCGATCATTCAACGTATCCGATTTTTCACTATACTTCACTAAAAGAAAGAGATAGAGATACAAAGAGATATATGACATGTAAATAATAAGTCATAAGCATATATTATATGAGATTGCATAATATATGTATATGCATATACTTATACATATATAACTCTATACACAGGGAAAAAGTGTTAAAGAGAGCAAAGCAATTACAAGTTAAATATTTATCGATATTTGAAAAATATATCTGTGGCCACAAGCCGTAACAGCCTAACTCTGTGGTTCTTACTTTTCAACAGAATTATTTTAAGTTTCACTTCATTTACTTGTTTTATTTATTTATTTAATTAATTTCTTTAAGAATTGGCTGCACTTTCTACTTTCTTTTAAGTATAATTTAATGCAAAGAATGTAAGTGTTATAATGTAATGATGTAAAAGTAATTTAGGTCATTTGAGTTTTCGACTATAACTTCTATAATTAATTTGCTACAACTATAAAAAATATTGAAATTAGATTAAAATAAGTTCAATTTAATAGTGCCAATAACTCGTCCTAACTCGAGTTAAGTGGTTTGTGCCCACAGATATATCCCAATCAAGAAATTATAAAAACTTGGTATAAAATTTAAGCACCTCGTCTGTGATAGCAGTCTTTCTTCTCCAGAGTTCTAATAAGCTTACCTGAGGCAAAACGCGCCAATCCATTATGATATAAAAACACTCTCAATGGATTTACTGAAGTCACCAACACATACAAACGTAAATCGAATTTACTTCCATTAATTAAAAGAGGCTTTTCTATATATCTGAAAGAAACAGTTGAATGATTTACTACGAGTACTCGTGACTTCTTATTACTAAAAACAAGCTTTCCTTTTTAGTGAAACAGATCGTTTCCCCCACAAGTATGGGTTTCTTTCGGGTCGTTGTAAAATATTGTATCTCAGCATTTGGAAACCGTAATCAAGTGTAGCTATACTGATTTTCTGAGGCTTTATTGGCTTTATCTAAATGGGTTTGACCTAAACAAAGTTAATGACGTATTGGATCTCGTAGTTTGGTTCGACGCTTAATTCACCTTTACCCAGCACCTTTCCTATATTATTATCAAAGCTTACTCCCTTCTTGCGTTTATTTGCAGAAATAGTTGAATTTTCAAGATCCTACTACTTTAATTATATACATCTTTTTAAGATCTGAATAAGAATATACGGCAGTAATTTGGAATCCCTTCTACGATGTGCATAGTAGGCGGTTGGAAATGATTAAAAAAATGTTCTCTACATGTGCACTTAGGATGATTAATTACCCTGAAGTTCCTACCTATAATACTCGTTGTTTCTTTGTAAACCTAAAAACTTTGAAAACGAGAAGAACTGTTCTTTCACTAATGTTTGTATTTGATATTATTTCAGGGTCCATCGATTGCTCAATCTTGTTAAGTAACTTATTGTTCTTTGTACCACCGCGTTAATCTAGGGCTTTCTATTCTCTTTTCTATTCTCAATTGCGGAGAACTCTCTTCCCAAAGTTAATTTTAAGAACTCAATAATCTCTTATTACCAGTTTAATAATCTTCTAAAATTACCTTTAACTATTACAATTTTTATTTAGTGAATGTTTGCATTCTCTTTCGAAATATGTATATCCTGTTATAGTTCGTAGTGTAAGGTCTGTTCCCATAGATTTAAATTCTTAAATTTCTGGTGTTTATTTGTTTTTCCGACATGGTAGATGTGTTTTAGAGACAAACCGCTTTCAGCCTATAGGTAGGTAAAAGTCTAATTTTCGTCTTGCTTGTTTCTGTGGACTGTTCTTGTGTTTTATTTATGGCTTTATACTCTTTTCATAGAGTAGTTTTAGGGTTTTGAATATTACGTCAGATGTGGTGTTTGTTTGTTCATTTATTATTCTTCCGTTTTCTGTTTATAAATATCCCATTCTCTAATACGTTAAGCTGTTGTCCTTCTTGTTATACATGTAATAGCTTAACTGTTTTTCTAATGTGCGACGGTGTACATTTGTTATTAAACTTTCGGTTTGCGAAATTATACAACCAATTATACAACAAATAATCACTCACTTTTGCACAATCAAAGGCCTCCGCTTGGGGATCTGTGCCCAACGATCGACAACACGAATTCCTGCTCCACGTGCACTTGCTGGAGGCTTTATAATCCATTTAACATTGCGCTGAGAATATTTGGGCCAACTTCTACGCAGCATATTCAAGTCGTTTGGTATTACAAAAGTTCTATATGGCAATATTAAATTTCATTATTAAGAGCTATTCACAGATTACTTGGGTTTACCTGGGCATAAAACCGAAATCTCTGCGTCCGTGTTTTGACATTTGACGCTGCAAATTCTTCCAACAAGCATCCTTTCGTCCAATTTTGAATGAACCCGGCAGGTGGTTAATTTTTTGATATGGACGTATTGTTTTAAAGCAGGGTGATTTTAAGTGTTTACCCCAGATACCCATCCATTCGTTGGTATCTAGAAAGAAAAGTTTAATTTCTTTGAAGCATTTCAATCTAAATGGATTCTAGCCTACTTTTCAGCAGTCGAACTCCGCTATTAGCCAAAACCTGACGCACGACTTTAGGCATAACATTTGTGACTCTCCATTTTAATATACGAAAAAGTTCCGGTGGTACTTCTGGACCTCTTAAGTTATGCGATGAGAACGACAAGTACGGTGGCACGTTCGGAAAGAGGCTCGGCATCAAAAGTGAATCAGGATTGGTGAGACATTCTTTGGAAGAGTTTGAAAGAAGACAAGATGAAACTTCTTCAAGGTTGGAAGACTGGTTGTCCATTGAATGTGTCAGTTTGTAAGCATTAGAACGATATCCATTTTCAGAATCGGACGAAAAATCAGAATCAGTACTGTTTCCGAAATTTGAAACTATAAAAACACCATTATTATTAAAATAATAAATAAAATTTATTCTTTCTTGTGAGAAGATAAAATTTACCATCATCCAAATCGCCATCATCAATATCATTAATGATGTCTGTGTCACAAGAGTTTTTCTCACTGTCTTTATCACTGTGTTTATCGTCATAAATATTATTATCATTAATGTTATCAATGTTCTCAATTGTTGTATCTTTCTGCTTGTATTTGTTGTCATTTTTATCACTATCGCAGGCAGGTTTACTTTGATTTCTATCTAAATTATTGTTATAGGGTTGCTGAGACGATGATAGGGTTGCTGCACCACTGCAGTTCGACGGAGATTTAGGTCGTCGACGAAAATCACGCACACGTAGCGCGGTCGATGATGCACGTCCCAGGTGACGAGCTGATGGACGTGGACTTTGATTATTATAAAGTAGAACACGTGGTGCTGGTGGTGAGATGAGCTTTTTCTGAATGTAAAGGGCTCCGTTTCTCTCTCCTGACGAAAAAAGAAGATGAGAAGGCATTAAAAATCTGTATTGTATACGCATTAAAATTAAAACTGTAATTCAATATTTACGCTTACCTTTCTTGTGAAGGCTGGGCGAATGTTTTTTGCCTCCATCTCTGGGCAATACTGTAGCATCGACATCATTTGGGACACCCAAATTTTTTTTCGCTTTTTCCATTGCATCATAAAAGGCTTGGCTACCTAAACTTTGTTCATCGGCATCGTTGCCGGCACGCATATGCATTTTACATTTCGCATTGAAAAGCTTTTGAAATGTAGTATCGTAAGCCTCGTAAGCTTTGTGATCTGTAAAATCAACTGCAACATTATCGCCATCGTCGCGTTTCTCCAACCAATTATCATCATCACCATCATCATCATCATCATCACTATACTCATCACTAGTGACGATCCTATTGTTTTTGATATATAAATTCGTTATTATGTTGTTAGGCATTTTCTCCCGTAATACACGCACATCACGATTTTCATTGACATATTTATTTGCCTTATGAGTTAAATATTTATTACTGGGCACCGTATTACTATCATGCTCTTGCTGAAGATCATCGTCTATATTTAAGTTGTTCGCTGTTTTATTTGATGCCATTCGATGTGTCGGCAATTTATGAATTCTTCTACTTCTAGTTGGATAGTGTTTGATTGGCAAATTCGGTGAAGGTAATGCTTTCGGTATCTCGTTCGGTTCTATTTTCCGATTGTAATAGTAAGAATAATAATGTTGGTAGTGCTTCTCACTTTTGTTATAGGGGGCAGTTATGACGGTGGAAGCGGCTGGAGAACCGGATACGGCAGCCGACTTTCTGTTCTTTTGGGCACTATTTGATCTGAGAGGGATTAAAAATGAAGATTGATAATATTACAAAATTGTTAATTAAAAACGTAAAAGCGAAAAAAGCTGTTGGATATTAAGTAAAACGCAAACATGTGAAATTTTTAGTTAATAATAAAAATAAACAAAAAAATTTTATTCACATAAGAACAAAGTAGATTTGGAAATTTTTTCGATTTGCAATTATCAAAAGGTTTGCAATACAAAATGTAATTCAATTAAATTTTCATTAAATTTAAACTACATTTAAACTAGTGTATAACTATCATATAAATAAAAATGAATATAACGTTTTTAACTTTATACAGACGTAATGTAAAAATATTTAATTCTATTCTGTACCATCAGACGACTTAAATCATGCAATTATTGCGACATAAAAAAAACCATAAAATAAAAAAAACATTACATTATAAATATAATCTTGAAAAATCTATGTGAGTCATGTTTAAATTTTGAAAATAGCATAACGGAGTATGTATTCAGGGTAAACATTTAGCTTTAATAAATATTTATTATAGAATCTGATATGCGATGTACCGATTATCATTGTTTATGTGGGATCAATAATGAATTTATTATATATCCAAATATACACGTAAATTCAAATAATATAAAGCTGTCCTTATGCACGATGCAAAATAACGGATATTATTGTAGACGGACTGTTATATGTTTCGGTAATAATGGCTTAAAGTAGCGACCATTTCAATTGAAATATTACGCAATGTAACTGTTATTGTGTTATTAACATCTGATATTTGGGAAGAATTCTAAAGATCAATCGTAATTCATTCAAAATATAATACAAAAAGCAACCAACTCAAAAGCAATACCTACAACACAACAACTACAAAGGAACAAGAAAATTCTATCGTACTGAAGTAGAAAAAACCACATTACAATTGCGTTAGCGAAAGCAGCTTTTCTTTAGCAATAGCATCTAGCACATCTGCAGCACTATCTAGTTGCTGACACTGCAGTGGTTTCTGTTCTTTATGAGCATGGCGATGATGATGTTTATTGTTGTTATGATAGTGTGGTGACACATTAATGCCTGACTTCTGATGAACCATTTCTGGTGGACTATTTTTCTGGCGATGTACCAACATATTATGTAATGGATCTTGTTGTCTATGCTTAGCATGGGTTTGCTGTTGAAATGGAATTTGCTGCTTATGCTGGACAGGTTTATTAAAGTAGTGATTTGAAAGTTCGTCCGCCGCTTGATACATTGCGAATGCTTGACATGGATGACGTAGTTCTAAAGGTTCTAATGGCGGCGATAATTGCGGCGATAAAAGTTTTTTTGTCGGAGATGGTGGACTGTTGCATTTTTGATTTAACAATTTTAAACCATTGAAGAAAAAATGTAATCCATTATCAGTCATATCAGTTTGATGATCATAATGATTTGAATGATGTTGAGGCTGGCGTTTATAGCTGCTACTATTATTGTTATTATTATTGTGGTTGTTGTTGTAATTCGAATGCATATTTGAGCTACTGTGGGTGCTTTTGCTCTTGCTATTCTAAGCAGCAGCTATAGGTTGTAACGATAGGTGATGATGAATGATAATAAAACGTTGCTGATATTCTTGACGTTCCTTTGTACGCTTCTTCAAACATTTATTTCTTCTTAGGTATGTTAATATATGACTTGGAATGGTCACAAATGTCATATATTTTGAAGCTAGAAATAATCGCAGCAGTTTTTAAAATTATTTGAGATACATAAAAACATACATAATATGAAAATACGTTATAGTTAAAGCATTTTAATAACATATAATATTATTAACCAATAATAATATTAAGTCTCACGTACGAAGTATTAAAAATTCGTTCATTCAATTTCTTAATTTAATTTAGTTTTTTAACATTTTTTCACAGTGAAAAGAAGAACCTTTAAATACTTTTCATGAAGGTGGAAAAGTAGGAGAACGAGGTGTGAAATGTTAATAAAAAGACCAACAACGAAAGAACCATGCCATGATTCAGAATTCAATTTTGAATACACAATTCGAGCGGGTATTTGTTCTACAGAAAACAAATTTAATTCAATTATTATTATTTGATGTGTTTAAAACATATTTTTGGTTTTTTTGTCATAAAATGAAAAAAAATAAATTATGAATGAAATTTTGTTAAGAAAAGCATTAGTACTTGCAGAGAATATTTTATTTCATGGCAACCTATATATATACATATATATGTATCTTGCGTTTGTTTTATAAGTCACGAAAAATGTGAGGACACATTAAAATACTTCATTAAATACATTCATCTTATAATGACTAATACGCGCCAGTTTATTATAAGAGATATATACGATCTTATGAGATACAACCGCAAGAAATGTTCTGCTAATATAAATATTATTTAAATAGTTGTAAAATTATCATAAGAATGTTTTTATATCTTGGCACGTTTTAAATTTCTTTAGATCACTTTGAAATTTTAAAAGCTTCAGAAAATGAAAATATCCATTTAAAAAATATTCTTCTTCACACAACTTCATGTTCATCCTACATGATAAATTTTTTATAAAATATTCAAGTATTTGATTTTTTTGTTTGTTTTAAAAGTTTCATTCTGTCTCAAGATTTCACTTTCTGGGTTGTTTGAGTTAGAAAGGAATAACTAAACACTTTTCCTTTTTGCAGAAATTAGCACAAATGAAAACCATGTCATCATATAAAGGATGCACAGACGTTTCAACCCATTCACTGCTTCCGACGCTACCAAATCCCATTGAAATCTAGGTTGAGGGATACACAATACTTGCAGGCTGACACTTCCATGACATTGTTTCCGCTCTCGTGGGCTTAAAATGTTTTCTTTATATCTGGGTCAGTGGTACTTAGAAATAGTACTTGTTTAATAGAAATTAAAAAAAAACACACACAAATTAAAAATATCAGGAAACAAGAAAAAATGTGACTGATAATGACATTGAGGCCCGAATGAAAAAAGATAGTGCAGGCACGTTCTTCACTTACCTTTTGTAAATAATCCAATAAAGTATTCGTTGTGCTTCTATGCGAAAGTAAGCAGCAGAGTTTACCTCAGTATATATTTTTGATTTTTATTTCTTTTTTTAGCTAGTTATGGTTTTAGCGTATATAATTATTTCGGACAAGAATTTTGTTTCGGAAACGTTGGTCGGTGAGGATCGACACAAAAAAAAATTTATTGTATCACACAAAAACAAATTAAATTTATTAGGAATCGAAAACGAATTGCTGATTACAACATATAAACTAAATATATTTGCTACAAGTTTTCAATAAATTTTGTGAAAATAAACTCGAAGACAGAATTGCTAAATGAAAAAACGTGTGCTCGTCCACGCTCAACCCTTGAAATGACAGTTCTAGCGTTTAGAAAAGCTTTCTGGTGCTCCCTAGCAACGAAATGTCAATATATAGAATGAGGACGACCACAAATATGAAAGTTGGCATCTCTTTGCAGGGAGAAAAAGCATTAAAAAAATCATTAACTCCGGATAAATTTTATTTCTGGTTTGGTTGTGAATATGGTTAAAATATTTTGGGCTTAAAGCAGATCTTTCCGGAATCGCCAATCGTGTTGTTGTTTTTGTTGTTGCTTGTGATGCAGACCCCAACAACAACAAATGCATCTTCTTCCCCCGCCCTGGTTTCTGAACTATAGCCCTTTGAAATTAGTTTCCCTATATCTCCTTAACTATAGCAGATATCCAGTTGGTATATATACCGTTAGAATGGTAAGTTAAATGACTTCCATTTATGTACTTTTTAATATTTTTAGTACTTCTTTTCCCCCATTAATAACCTTCGCAATTTTGTGGAAAATAACAAACTAAAGGTTTTCACAGCTATTTTTTTCGCCATAATCGGTGCGGAATTTTAGGAGGTAATAATGGTATTAAAATTATCTTTCATTTATGTACATATAAGAATATATTATCGAAAAACTTTTATTTTTGGAAGAAATTTAAGTTTCGGATTTTTAGTAAAATTTTCCGAAGGCATATGGCTTTCGATGAAAATTTGTTTCGCAGAAAGTAAATATAATTCATATTCCTTTTTAACGATACTAATAACATGTTAGCTAGTGTCTTATTAAATTTGTTAGATACTGGACTAAAATTTTCAAACTTCAATGTGCTTAACTCTGAAGACAGATGAGAGAAGGTAATTGATGTTATTGTTGGAGTCCCCACAACAAACAACAATAACAAAAAATTAATAGCCGCATTAATAAAGTAAAATTTTTCCCAAAGTACTATAACTCGGAAACGAGACAAGTGCGACAATAATTGATTTTGCTGTTGGAGTCAGCATAGACAAAACAAAAACAATGGCAAGTATGTCTTTAATTTTTAGTACTAACTTTTTAAAGCTGTACAAAATATTTTTATAGGACTACGTTTTTCTTTCGAAGGATACGTATTCACATGCAGTGAAAGTTTTTTTTTAGCGCTGGCTACTATGATTGAGAACAAGAGGAGAAAAATCTGAATAAAGTAGGAAAGCGCTACAACAAAATATTGTTTGTTTATATTTTGCTTATACCGGCATGGATATTGTAGCATTTAAAAATTTTACTAGAGATCTGGAAGATCTTGATTATCTGGACAATTTTATCAATGCCGAAGTCATGCGGTTAAATAGTTGTGTAAATAGGCCAGTAACTGCTTTAAAAACGCCAAAAAGTCGAAGAAAGCGTTTTAATCCCCTGGTCGAGTTGGGTGAATATGAATTCAAGCAGAAATATCGCTATTCTAAAGAAAACATACTGAAGTTGATCGAAGTCATACGCGACGATTTGGAAATAGAACGTCCATCGGGCAGGCCAGGTAGTTCTTCTAATCAGGTGCCAGTCGAGATGCAAGTTTTGGTAGCTATCAGGCAGTGGGGCACAAATGAGGTTGGAAGTCGAGGGTTTTATACGTTTGCATAGCTTCATTAACTACTTATCTTTATTGCAGCTGCCCGAAATAATTGCTGACATTCACGATATAACCACTCATACACTTGAGAAAATCTGTAGGCATGTAGCTGCAGCCTTTGCATCGAAGGCTTCACGTTACATACGCATGCCTGCAACGTTGGCCGAGAAGGAACAAGTTACAAGGAATTTTTATGCAATTGCAGCATTTCCACAGGTTATTGGGACTGTAACGTGTCAAATGTTGCGTTTGGAGAAACTCTTAAAATCAGATCAGCAGTCATCTATCGGAGCGTCTCCTACGCGTTGCGAGTGTCTTATGAACATACAGGTTTACATCTTTTATGCAGACTTATTTATAAATGATTAGTGAATAATATATTAATTTTTTTATTTTACTATCATTAGATAATCTCCGACTCATCTTTTAAAATTCGTGATTTCGATTATCGTTTACGGCCTTTATCACCAAAGTCAACACACAACGATCAGCAGATATTTCCAGAGACTCGGATTAAAGAGCGATTTGAGCAGCATGAATTCCGAGGCCGATTATTATTGGCCGATGAAAATTATACGTGCACGAATTATCTATTTACCCCCATTGAGGTTTCTCAGTTGGCAACCAAAAAGGAAGCCCTATTTAACACAGCACATGCTTATACTCAGGCGTCCGTTAACAAAACTCTCCAATTGTGGCGACAACGTTTTCGTATAATTCGTGATGTGCTGACATGTTCTTCTTTTAGTGGAGCGAAGCATTTACTGGTTGCTTTGGCTGTTTTACATAACATTGCTATCGACTTGAATGATTCTTGCGCAGGTAAAAATTTCCAGAAAAAGAAATTTAGTTCATTAATTAATTTATTTCTCATAGATTTCATCAATGATTTAAGTATTAATGAATTTATCCCAGATGCGACATTTAAAGACTATAGTTATCGGGACAATGATTTAGAAAAAAGTGGAGCTGTATCGCGTACTGCATTTATAAACAAATACTTTTGAAAATGTTATTATATGTAATCTGTTGCAATTTTTCTAGATTTACTTCTTTAAATTTTCACATAAGTAAATAATAATGGAATTTCAGAACTCAACAATGGAAAACATTTAATATTCCTATATTTTATGTAACAATGGTAACGATTATCGTAATTCCGATATGCTTATAATTTATAAATATATCTGTCCTCAGTTTTGGGTTCGAAGGCATATCAAATATTAAGGTCGACTTTTATGAAATATGATGGTGTCCTAGCTAGTGAGTAAATCAGTATCGCTAAATAAAAGTAATAACTTCAATATATTCATGTCAAACTATATAATTTTATTTAAAACATGCGTACTTAATAATTGTAAGAGTTAAATAATTCTAGTTTTACGAATGAAATAAACTAAACAAAGTTAGAATTAAATTAAGAGTAATGTTCTTATTTACTGAAGCTTTAAATAACAATAGTTTTATATCCAGAGGGAAGTCTTCAGTAGCATCTTCGTAGAATCGGATCCCAATTAGGTCTTTTTGATTAAATTAAAAACTTGCTTCTGACCACTTGTTTCTAGTCTCGTGGTTTCAAAACAAAGGAAGCCATGAAAATCATGGATTCTTACATACTTACCTACGGTACAAATTAATTGCAACCCTGTTATTGTATTTTGCCAGTTCATGGTTTAGCAATTTTCACATTTTTTCATTCTTACAACCGCGGCTTTTTGTGGGTAACGCGTCTTTTTCGTATATGGATTGTCTTCCTTGTGTTTCGGCTAAAATATAATTTTATAATCATAAGAAAAAGCAAACGGTAAGTTAATTTTAAATATTTCCATGTTAGAGAAGAAATTTGAGGAGTTTGTGTTAAAAAACCTTGATTAAAGGCTATAATGAATAGAAAGAAACACAACCCAATTGTTTCATTTCACTCCGTCATTTCATTTTTTTTTAGGTACACTATCAAACAAACAATAAGCTTTTTGATTAGATTTCATATAAACGCAATTGCGGAGAAGCATTTGTTTGTTTGATTTGAAGCATGTCTGAAGACCAAAGTCGTGGACGTCGTCGTCCTTCGCGGGAACATCATGCTTCCGATACACGCTCTCATAAGGAAGGTCAAGAATCATCTAGGCGCCACAGGGAACGAGATGGTTCACAAGTTGCTGAGGAACCAGTAAGTCTATATACAATGTGTCTCTGAATATATGTACAGTTATGTTTAGAAATTGCTAAAAAATATACTGTTCATACAAAAAAAATGTGAAGTGCTGGGTAAGCTATTTTGACAGAAGACTATGGCTACTCGATTAAAAAACTTCTTAGCTGAATAAGTTGTTTTGATATACAAGCGAACTAAACTAAACAATGAGAGAAATTGTTTTAGTGTGGTATGGCGCAGTTAAGATGCATTTATTTAATCTGGCTATAGAATTTAATCGATATAAATATTAATATTTCTAAAATTATAGATTAAAATTAAATAAAATTGGATATGTGAGTTGGAATTTGGCTTTAGTTTTTCACACGTCTTTATTATTTTAATTAGTTCTAAATGAATGTGAATTAGTGAAAGAGAATGAAATTCTTTTTACAAAATTACATTTCAGTAAATAATTTATTATATTTGTAATGTTTACTCATCCAACAGCGTTCCAAAGTCTACAAGAAAGGATCTGGTTCTCCTGAAGATAGGCATTTTTCATCAGGCTCATCTTCCCGCAGTGGTGATCAGCGAGATTCAAATAGCCGTGATTCTAACGCTCACAGCTCACGCGAATCTTCACATCAACGAATAAAAGAAGGTTCAGCAGCACCTTCTTTATCAGGCCGTCCTTCGACTTCGGCAGCTGCTCGAGGTGGTGGCGGCGATGCGAAAGGAGGACGTCGCAATTTTCGCGAACGTTATGAATTGGTACACACGCGTCCATCAGATGTGCAAACTAAATCTGGTACACAAGGCCAACCGATCAACTTACAAACCAACTACTTTCGTCTCTTAACGACTCCAACCTGGCGTATTTTCCAATATCATGTGGATTTTTCGCCAGAAATAGAATTAAAACGTGTGCGTGGAGGAATACTGTCGGAAAATCGTTCGCTTCTGGGCGGTTACTTGTACGATGGTAGCAAACTTTTTACCACCACAAAATTACGTGATGACAAAACAGTCCTACAAACAAAATCAAAAAGTGGCGAAGAATTTATGATCACCATTAAATTTGTCGGCATCATATCCATGACTGAATGGCAGTCATTACAAATTTTAAATCTTATATTGCGACGCGCTATGGGTTGCCTTCAATTGCAGTTGGTTGGACGCAATTTTTTCGACCCCATTGCTAAAGTAAAGAGTGTAGATATAAACAACTGAATTTCTTTGAATGAAGACATTTCTCATTGTAGATCGAATTAAGAGAGCACGGTTTGCAGCTTTGGCCTGGCTATCAGACGGCTATTCGTCAGCATGAGAAGGACATTTTGCTATGTGCTGAAATTGCTCATAAAGTTATGCGTATGGAGACTGTTTATGATATTCTTATGAGATGTACACAGCCGTCCTGTCAAGATTATCAGGAAGAATTTCGTAGACAAATTTTGGGTAAGTTCAAAATTCATTACATCTGTTCAGTATTAAACTTATATCTTATTATTCAAATTAGGTATGACTGTGCTCACAGATTACAATAATAAAACGTATCGTATAAACGACGTGGATTTTACCAAAAATCCAACAAAAACTTTCAAATGTAAAGAGAAGGATGTATCATTTATAGAGTACTATCATCAGGTAAGCAACATTTACCGCCATTTTTATAATGTTCGATTAAGTGCCAATCGGCGCTTTAACCGAAGTATAGAAAAAACGTTGTTTTCAAAATGTCTGATTAATGATGACTACGTCTCGGCTAACTTAAGCGGAGGATGAAATGTCGGTTCATTTGGAAAGTCATGACTAACATACATAACAAAATTCTTAGGGTATTCATATAAACTCTCTCTAAATATAGCAGTGCGTAAATGAAATGTTAAAATTTGTGTGTAAAGCTGTAAAATTAGCTGTCTAAATTTTGGACGTTTGGAGAAAAGGAAAAATTAAAATTTATAACTATTTTAATTTACTATTTTAATTATTTGAACTTTTTAAACTTTAGCTGTTAAAATGAATAATCTTTTTATTCGTCAGTACTGATTGGCGTTGTTTTATTATTTTTGCTTATTGTTCTCAAACAAATTTGGTGAAAATAATGGAACAATTATGAAATTCTGCTCCAATCAAAGTAACCCAAACCCAACAAGAATCTTCTAAATTCAGCAATTCATTCAAATTGTACTTTATTTATTATTTTTCATTAAGAATTTAAAGGAAAACTATTTGAACAACACAAAAAATATATACATATATTACGAAACTTAGCTGGCGTGGCACAACAGTTAGAATTTTAAAAAACAGTAAAAAATTCAATAACGGTATTGTGAGCTTTTTATTATTGCTTTGAAGATACATCCATGCATGTATGTTTGTATATGTATGTATGCAATAGTAGAATTAGCAGAACGAACGCCTATACAGAAAAAAAGGAACAAAGCAGGTCATGAAAAAAATGTTTTTTTATATAGCGTTTTTAGCGTCAAACGGAAATACATTCATAACTTGACAAAGCCTGCTATGAGTACGTAGTTTCAACATTTCACATTTTTTTTTAGTTTTTTTTTAATCAGCTATTTTACAAAGCCTGCTACGAATACGTATCTTTTCAACATTTCACATTTTTCTGAAAATAGTTTTATTAATCAGGTATAATTTTTTTTCAAATCTTTTTTTTTAAATATTTTTTTTAAAATGCTTCACATGCAATACAGAACATCAAAGATCTCTACGATTTTTTTTTGTCTGTACTCAATCTATATGTTCTAAGACACCGCGGAACACCGCGTATATGCATTCATTTTGGCGTTAAACGTTTGAATAAACAAACAAATACCGTTGTATGGGAGCAGAAAATAAGTGTTTGGGATGAGAGGCAAAGAAAGCTAAGCAAAACTCTTGCTTTATTAGATTTTACTAATTCTTTCTAATGAAGAAATTCAATCCAATTGGCATATGTATATTTAAAGAATCTTTTACGATTTTGCCTTAACCAGGATGTTGGTGAAAACAAAAGTTTTTATATGCCGGTTGAAATGAATTTAACCGAACATGAGAAAATGGAAAATTAATCTACGAACAGTTTAAGTAAGCGTTCAACTGGTAAATGTGCTCAGTTTAGGAAACATAACCCTGCAAGAAATTCATTTATTGAACCTTCATAACCATAATCATAATTTCTAGAAATATCATATACGTATTCGTGATCCAAAACAACCACTGCTCATCTCTATAGCTAAGGAACGTGAGGTGCGGGGCGGTCAGAGTGACATAATTATCTTGATACCAGAGCTTTGTCGACCCACCGGATTAACCGATGCACTTCGTAGTAATTTCCAGTAGGTATTCCATCTAGAAATAGATGCCAACAAAATTATTTATTATTAGTAATTTGGATAATATTAATTTCTCAATTATTTCTTCTTTCATTCTCTAGATTGATGCGCGCAATGGCTGATCACACGCGCATGAATCCTGACCGTCGCATCGATCGTCTTCGCATTTTCAATCAACGTCTACAACACACTGAAGAGAGTGTAAAGGTGCTGAATGACTGGAATATGAACCTTGATAGACATTTGGTTGAGGTGAAAGGACGTGTCCTCGATCCACAAAGAATTGTGTTTGCTGAGCATAAAAAGTAATTGAGTAATGTTTGGCTTCATTGCACGTGTTTTAATATTATTAATTAATGATAGAAACTTCTTATTTTCATATTTATTCTAATATTAATATGATATATCATTCATTATTTTCACCTTCTATTAGAGTTTCCGCTGGTGAACAAGCAGATTGGACACGCATGTTCCGCGATAATGGCTTGTTTACAACGCCTTCAAGAGGTCTCGAACGTTGGGCTGTGATTGGTACTAATCGCAGTTCGCGTGATTTACGCAATTTTGTCGAAAAATTAATGCATGCAGCATCGGGAATGCAGATGCGAATCAATCGTCCCAGAGAGTAAAATTCTATAGATTTGTTCAATTTTATATAATTTTAATTAATATCGACTATTTTATGTAGAGTCATGATATACGATGAACGTAATCACTCTTTCGTAAAAGCAATGGAAGATTGTAGTGCTGAAGATCCTCAGTTGATACTTGTTCTGGTGCCTAACAATAATGCAGAAAGGTAAATTTTTCTTTAAAAAAATCGAGTTTGCAGAATTATGTTTATTTTACTTTTTTATTCTGCAGCATATTTTTATTCCTACTATTAATTGTATTCCGTATCACAGGTATGCTTCTATAAAGAAGAAGGGCTGCTTAGAACGTGCCATTCCCACTCAGGTGATCACACAAAAGACAGCTAGCAACCAACGTGGTTTAATGAGCGTCGCCACCAAGGTGGCCATTCAGATAAATTGCAAACTGGGCTACACACCGTGGATGATTGATTTGCCTTTGAGTGGTCTCATGACCATCGGTTACGACGTAGCCAAGAGTACACGTGATCGGTCAAAGGCATTCGGTGCACTGGTGGCCAGTATGGATATGAAAACGAATGCTACATTTTATAGTACAGTCGCCGAAGGTAACTCTAATGATGTGCTCGCCAATAGCCTCTGGCCGATGATGACTAAAGCTTTACGTCAGTATCGAAAGGAACACGAAGGCAAATTGCCCACTCGTATCCTGTTCTATCGAGATGGTGTTGGCGAAGGTTCCTTGAAGCAATTATATGACCACGAGGTGAAAGATGTGGTTGAGAAACTCGAACAAGAGTACAAAAGGGCAGAAACGGAGAAGCCGCCCATGTTCGCTTATGTGGTGGTCACAAAGCAGATAAATACGCGTTTCTTTAATCGTGGACGAAATCCGGTTCCCGGCACCGTTGTCGATGATGTTGTCACGTTGCCTGAGCGTTATGATTTCTATTTGGTTTCGCAGTCAGTGCGGCAGGGTACCGTCTCACCGACTAGCTACAACATTGTTTACAGCAACATACGTCTCACGCCGGATCAGATGCAGTTGCTGACTTACAAAATGACGCATTTGTACTACAATTGGTCGGGTACAACACGTGTTCCCGCCGTTTGTCAGTATGCCAAGAAGCTGGCTACTCTCGTGGCCACCAACCTATATCAGCCGCCGCAGAATTCGCTCGAAAAGAAACTGTATTATTTATAAGGGTTTCTCAGGGGAAAAAGTATAACTTTAAATTTCCTTTTTAAATTTTCAAGAGTCTTGTTATCAGTTTTTTCATTGTGATAACCGAGACCGTTTTTCATCGTTATAATTTAACGATTTAAATCGTAATCAAAAATTTTATTATTGGAGTTCATGGACTGAATTTAACATGAATTCCTATATTTATTTGAATTAGTACTACATTTTAAAACGATATCCACTCTTAATTTTTTTGTCTACCTCTCCCAACGCAATTCAAATATATAATTTTTAATTAAACTATAACTCGCACTCATGAAGTCTATTCGATTTCGTGAATCTTAATAATTTTTTAATTTTACTTAGTGCAACAAATTAACTGTTAGTGCTACTTTAAAACTTATTAATTCATGTCCATAACTCTTGTGTTATAATCAAGATTTGAATATGAAATAAAACTTGCTGAACGCATAATAATTTTTATGTTCGAAATATATATCTATTTTTACTCTAAAACAATTGTTTCTTCTTTATCTTAAATAGATTTTTTCTAGAAAGCGAAAAAACAAAGAAACATATTTTCCACCAGCATTATTGACTAAAAATAAAAAATTTAAAAAGTCAGAAGCAAACAAAAATTGTAAATCCGACAGTTTTCTTTATAAATGTTGCAATTACGATTATCTAAGGAAAAATTCATGAAATTGTTCAATCTTTATTTTCCTTTATTTCTTTTATTGAATAAAAAGAACTTATTCAAAAGGCAAGGATTTTGAAATGTTTATGTAGTACGTATTTCGGTAACTAATAAGTAATGAATTAATTACGTGGATTGAAAGCATCCGGGTCTCTGGAAAAAAGAAAAAGGAATCGGATGTATTTATATTTAGTCTTCAGTCATTGGACCCACTGCATTCATTTAGTCCAGCGATGTAGTTTAAATTTATAGTCTCCGTTGCTTGTGAGAAAGTTTATTTACTCAAAGATAGAAATGAAACAAAAGAAAGAAAAACTGGCAATAGCCAAAAACTCACCGCCGCCGAGAGCACCCAGCAAAAACCTTGATTCTAGAAAACCACAAATTTACATTAATACCAGGAGTGAGTCAATTCCAAAGTCCCTTACTAGGAAGAACCGCTTTATAACATGCGTGGAGAAATTAAGTTAGATGGAAAACTTTACTTCATAGCCAAGTAAGATACAAACTCCAAATGGATGGAACTCCAAATTATTTACACATAATGAACATTACTACACCATTCAGACTCATTGCAAACTCACTAGCATTTTAGTTTTATTATTAATTTACGTTCAGTTTATTTTTAATTTCACGTATATAAATTTAGTGTGACCATTTTCTCAAGCTACTGTAACTAAACATTGTAACCAACAATATGACGCTTGCCGATGCATTCGCCAATATAGAACCAGAAGCAGACTTCCATGGTGACCAAAGTGTTCAGCCAGGCCTCGCGCACTGTCAAATTCTTATAGGCTCCAGTTCGAGCACTGCTCATGATGCGACCAATGCTTTGCCGGATGGCAGGAATGTCGCCGGGTGTGGGTGGAGTCAACTCAACCTTGGCATACTTCATGAAAACTTCCAACTGCGGTTTAGCCTGGGCGACGAGTTCTACAGAATATAACAAAATAAAAATTACATAATATGTGTGATTAGGGAATTCGTTGCAGTTGTTGTAGCAACTTGGACCTACGGTTAAGTAGAACAGATCCTTTGCTTGCAATACTGGCCATTTCGATATAATTTTTTTCAACACTTCGGTTCTGCAATATAAAAATTGTGAAAATAGTATAAAATCGCAAAATGTTTATAAACGCCTTTCCTACCGTTCGTGAAAATCAAGTCTCGTTGATAGTGTTGCAATGACAGTTTGCCAGGGTTTTTACGTCAAAACCACATATTTCGCTCTATAATTTCATGTGTAGATGGCGCTTTACAGGAAATGAAATAAATTTTGTATCGTAGGTTAGTGAAATTGTCAATGTTTTTGTGACAAATACGAAGTATCCTATCACGTGATCTCTGTTGTAAAAAGCTGTTGCTGGCCTTTTTTGTCCTAGAAAAAGAAGAATGTAGCTTACAGAATTGGAACTCTGTTCACCGTTAATATTTGAAGAGATGTTTTGAATCAATTAAAGTAAATTATTAAAGAGTAAGGAAAAGTGCAGAAAAAATAGAGAAAATATTAAATTTGGAAATGAAAAGTTATCAGTTGAATGGAAAATTTTTATAATTTGATCATAAAAAAAGTTTACGAATAGAAATGTTTTTTTACTATTAAAGAAGAAGTTGCGAGAAATTATACTTCAGTGACCTACATATGTATGTAAAAATTACTTTAGTAACTGATTAAAGCAAAATGTTTCAAAATAAACTATGTATTAAAAGAATTAAATTGTAATGAAACTCAATTCTAAAACTTGTAATCAAACGTTAATTAGTTGGTATTTATGATGAAATCAAACTTTTAATTAAACTCGTAATTAAATCATTTGACGATGACAGTAAAATGTGTATTAGTACATACAGTACAATTAGTTAGTAGTATGTACATTAGTACATTTAGTACAAAAGATTGTGAATACTGAAACTGCACACGGACGTAATGAACACACACGCCTTTTTCTTATTGTGAGCAGTGGGACAAGTTAATTTGAGTTTGCAAAAAATAGAATTTAAGTAAAAGTTATCAGAAATAATTAAAAACAATATGAAAAATAAAACTAAAAGATGAATGCGAAGCTTATAAATAAAGTACAAGTGACAGTAGTAAACCATAAAAGTGGAAACGTGTAAAAATAGGTAGAAAACTTTCTGTGTGTTTGTGTTGAGAAAATACAAAACTCAGTGGGGGCGGAGGTGAATGAAGTAAGATGAGATCAAATCGATGATGAGGTGAATTTAGTTGTGAACACGCCAAGCTAAGAAGAAGAAAAAGTAGTGAGTTAAATATTAACGTCAGATACTAAAAGGAATTGAGAAAATATGTTAAAAAGTTAAATGTATACTGCATTGTAAAACGAAGTTATCACACACGACGAGTCTCCAAAACAAGTATATTATTTAATACTAAATTTTAAAAGAATCGACCTCGTGGTGTGCTCAATAATGGCACCTGGAAGACCAAATTGTTGATATTGCAAAAATACGTTTGATTACTCAGGGTGGAGTGGAGTGACGTGAGTTCGCTGCGTTGTGCTCCGTTGGGGAGCATACATACATTCGCATACATCATCGCTGCCGACTGCTGCTGCTGTAGATGATCAGGTTGCCTAGTTGGAGGCAGCAGTAAGAAAACAAACTTGGTTTTGGATTAATTGTCAACATCGCGGAGTGTGACGAATTTGGGAAGGTAAGCCATTCTTCCAGCGCGTTAGTAGCTGCGCGCTACTATCAAGTCAAGTGATTTTCATTTAGCTTTATCTTGGAAGGGTGGGGCTGCGGGCGATAGACGCGAAACGAGATGTGCGATTTGTTAAGTGAGCAAAGTGCTTGTTTTTGTCATACTTGCATCGGGCAGCAGGCGTGGCTCGTTGTTCATGTATACGACGAGTTGGCAATGCAATCTCGATCGATTTTTCTAACTAGGCACGCATTGCAGATAAAACACAGCACCAGCAGAAGTTTAATTTGAAAATAACCATCAGTAATAAACTCCAACAATAAAAACTATGCTGTTTTTCACAATGCTTTTACTGTAAGATTTGCACATCCGTTTCTTATCTACCCCGTCATGGATTGGCTGACGAATCTTCTCCACTTCGTTTGATTGTTATAGTTTTTTTTTCCTTTTTTCCCTGCGTCTGTTGTTCGTTTTCTTGTTGGTATTTTTCTCGTTATCATCGTCACGCCAACGAATTTCACACCCATGCCTTCCATTCCCTGTGTGTCTATTTGTCTGTCAGTCTTTTAGGCCATCTTCATGTGTATAACTAACCTTCTCCTTCCCATCCACTACTTCACCAATCTCACTCTTTTTCGCATGCGAATAAGAACCAGTGTTTCTGATGCTTGGATGCATCGCTACTTCAGCAGACGACCGCTCGGCCGCAGGCATTTCTTTTGCTCTACTTCAAACTATTGTTGTTTATTCACAATGTTTTCGTTGAGTTTGTTGCCCAAGTATCCCCAGCAGAATCAGACGCATCAACGGTAGCTGCAGCCGAAACAGAATGAATCTCTAAGGAAGGAACTCATGAATTAAGAATTGAAGGGATTACCAAATGTTTACACGGCACATTTTGTATTTGTTATGAAGACCAAGATAACTATCAGGTATTTGAAACCTTTTTCGAGGTCGCAGTTTTGTTTCTATCGTTGATAAAGTAAAGAAATTAAATTGTTGCCTTTTATTGAATATTTTTTTATTAAATGTCATCAGAAATGCTAATCGGTGTTGTCTTTCAAAACCGGAAAGTTTCAATTGAATAAAAGGGGGGAATAAATTATTCAATAGTTTTCAGTCATAGCTAAAACAACTACATTCCATTTGAAGCGAATACTAATATAAAATTACGTATACTTCTTCATACGATACGATGTAAGCATGTATACATATAAAACAGCAACAACAATAACAACACCAACGACAATATATAAAGACTGTAACTACAACAAATGGCGTAGTTTTAACATTGCAAATTGTTTGTAGCAATTTGAGAAATTAAGAATAAAAATAACTTTCAATAGAAATAACGTACTTATGATTGCTGAGCTTATATAATTGTTTGTGTGAAAAACATAAAATTAACTATTCGTAGACTTTAAAAACGAACAAAAAGTTTGTATTTCTTTATATAATATGTATGTACATTCATTTTTAATGAATTGTTAGCCACTTCAGGGACTCATACTTTTCTTTTTAATTTCTTTGCTAATTTGTTGTTGGCCAAGCAATGGCCACAATTATTTAATTGTTTGGTTGCTTCCCAAATTAGTTTTCGTTAACTTGATATGTGACACCCTTTTTTAACCCCTTTAAAAACAACCTTCACAATTCGCAAATCGACTGGAAGTGTGGATGTGTAGACTTTTATATGTATATTTAAATTGTTTTCTGTAGCTTTGAGGACAACCATCATTGCCATCATTCATGTGTGAAAAAAATGAAATAATAATTATAAAAAGAAGTCTTTCCAAAGGACAGGAAGCAGCCAAAGGAAAAGTGTTGGTCGTTTGAATTAAGTAGTCCTTAAGCGGCAGAAATTTATGAATTGCGTGCCGAAATATAATAACAAATGAACTATCTGTCTAGAAATTGTCTCAAGTTGTTATTTTATTTTATTTATTCCTATTTTTGTTTTACAATTCAACGATTAATTTTCTTCTATTATTCGTATATGTATATTTGTTTACTATTTATTCTCTACACATAAACAATCCGTATTTTGTTGGAGACTAACACAGAAAAAGCAATGAAAATGAAAAATAAAGACATCAAACGATCTGATAAACAGTCAGTCAGTCGAGTTAAAAAATGCAACTTTTCCATTAATTTTCTGACTTGTTTTTCTCTAACTGTTAATTTTGCCTTCGTTAAAAACAAATTTATAAACGAAAGTATTTTGTGAATTCATTAATCATTCAGTTGATTATTTTGAACCGAAAAATTATTTTACTCGTACATACATAATTTCTTAAATTTGTTTTTCTTTACCTAGGATCACTTTTGTTTCCATGATTCTTTAAAGAAAACTAAATGAAAGTATGTATTTATAGATCTATGTTATAAATATACTCACATGTTCAATCAAATGTATGTCTTTTATATTAATAACTATAATAGTCTAGCATCATAATAAAAACCAACAACTTATCGTGGTCATTTCCTAAGCGACGACTTGAATAAAGTCCGTCACTTGGCGTAGCGATGATTAATTTCTGCTTGTGTGAGCTGATTTGATGTGCATACTACTATATGTACATACTATATACATACAAACATACTTACATGTGTGTGTGTCTGCATTTGATAATGTTTATTTTAAGTTATCTTTATTATTTATTTAAAGAACTTCGTATTGTAGCTGAGTTTATTTATCAAACCTTGTATAATTTTTTTACACATTTTTTCCGCTCATTGCTTTGAAAATATAAAATAATTTTACTAAAATTATGGTTGAACTTTCAGTAGATTTCTTAAGTTTCGATTTTTATTATTCTTTAGAAAATTATCAGTAAAAAGCTTAAAAATTTCGTTAAATATTTCGCTATACTTAATTTGATTTCAAATCGTCCTTTACTGTGAATAATCATTGTCAATGTAATCTTGTAATCAGAGCCTGAAAATAACTGTTATGGCAATGGCCTTGAGCAAAAAAGTCAACTTTTAACTTTTATTTTAAAAGTTAAAAGTTAAAAGTTAACTTTTAACTTTTATTTTAAAAGTAAAAGTTAAAAGTTAACTTTTAACTTTTATAATAAAAGTAAAAGTTAAAAGTTAACTTTTAACTTTTATAATAAAAGTAAAAGTTAAAAGTTAACTTTTAACTTTTATTTTAAAAGTAAAAGTCTTTTGAAGACTTTTATTTTTAAAAGTCTTTGAAAAAAGTCTTTTGAAGACTTTTATTTTTAAAAGTCTTTGATAAAAGTTATTTTGAGACTTTTATTTTTAAAAGTCTTGGGAAAAAGTCTTTTGAGGACTTTTTCGTCTAACTTTTTTGAAATAAAAGTCTTTTTTAAAAGTCTTTTGAAGAAGAAATGCGCTGTGGCGAACGGTGGAGGAACATGAGTGAATACATATATCGCTATCAGATTTGGTGCGAAGTAAAGAATATTTGCTTGAATCGTCCGTCACTCAGTGCACGCTGCGTGTGTGTATCAATATCTCGACCGCAGCCCTTATCGGCAGCGGGTACAGCGGCGACAATGCTTTAAAACAACAACTCATTGCTCAGCTTGTGTGTGAATGACTGTGTTGTTATTGTTGATTGTTTACGTTATAGGGTTATAAAGGATTTAAAGCAGAACTACTAATGCAATGAATTTTGATCGAAAAATTGTTATTGGTATCAAAATCTAGTTAGTCACATGTCACTTTAGAGTTAGTTAACTCTCAAACGGCTGCACCGATTTCGATGCGGTTTTCACCATTGTATTGCAAATTTTTAATTCAATCGTATTCATTGATGAGATTTTTTTTTTACATTATAATTTTATACCTATAAAATATCTATGATTTTAAATACTTTTGCGTCGCTGATTTGGAGCAAAGGCAAATCTGCTCTGAAAATTATTTTAAATAACAGACGAACTGCTTTAACCGAAGCTCACTTAAAAGATTTAATATTAATAAAACTGAATTCATAATTACAAAACAATGTGTTATCTTTCCTTTGTTTTTTACGTTAGCTCCGCATTATGGAAAATGAAAAATAAGTTTTGAAAAATTTCGCTGACAGTACACCAATTATTGGACTCCATAAAGCCGACAAACATGGTACCTAAAGTGCCAGCGTAATTTTTCAGAATTTCTAAGAAAATTTCTGTTCTGTCCTTTTGTTTTTTTATTGCTCTGCAATATAATGATAATTTTTGCATTCCACCATTTAAGGGTTAATGCAAAACAGGCATGGAAATTCCCATCATTAATTGCATTTGTTTCAACAAAAGTTGTGAAAATGAAAAACAACAACAATGTGTTTTGTGTGCTGAAATGCGATATCTGTTTGCAATACCTGTCACCAAAAAATCGTACGGTACACCAACACATTCACAGGGTTCTGTACCTTCTGTTTTGGTTACAAGATTTGCCTTTGCTCCAAATCAGCGACGCAAAAGTATTTAAAATCATAGATATTTTATAGGTATAAAATTATAATGTAAAAAAAAAATCTCATCAATGAATACGATTGAATTAAAAATTTGCAATACAATGGTGAAAACCGCATCGAAATCGGTGCAGCCGTTTGAGAGTTAACTAACTCTAAAGTGACATGTGACTAACTAGATTTTGATACCAATAACAATTTTTCGATCAAAATTCATTGCATTAGTAGTTCTGCTTTAAATCCTTTATAACCCTATAACGTAAACAATCAACAATAACAACACAGTCATTCACACACAAGCTGAGCAATGAGTTGTTGTTTTAAAGCATTGTCGCCGCTGTACCCGCTGCCGATAAGGGCTGCGGTCGAGATATTGATACACACACGCAGCGTGCACTGAGTGACGGACGATTCAAGCAAATATTCTTTACTTCGCACCAAATCTGATAGCGATATATGTATTCACTCATGTTCCTCCACCGTTCGCCACAGCGCATTTCTTCTTCAAAAGACTTTTAAAAAAGACTTTTATTTCAAAAAAGTTAGACGAAAAAGTCCTCAAAAGACTTTTTCCCAAGACTTTTAAAAATAAAAGTCTCAAAATAACTTTTATCAAAGACTTTTAAAAATAAAAGTCTTCAAAAGACTTTTTTCAAAGACTTTTAAAAATAAAAGTCTTCAAAAGACTTTTTTCAAAGACTTTTAAAAATAAAAGTCTTGAAAAGACTTTTTTCAAAGACTTTTAAATATAAAAGTCTCAAAATAACTTTTATGAAAGACTTTTAAAAATAAAAGTCTTTGATAACAGTTATTCAAAAGACTTTTTTGATAAAAGTTATAAAAGTTTCAACCTCTGCTTGTAATATAAATTTAATATTGCCTTTATATAATTTAATTTTATTTCTTGCAGATCATGCAGACGTCTCCATGCATATATCATGCTGTCGCTGTTTACTAAATCTTAAGAAAATACCTACAAATTTAACTGCATAAGATCTTCATCGCCTTTCCTGCTAAAATATGCCGCTGCCAAAGCGTTCCATTGAACCCGTTTATGTGGCTCGATCCGTTTATCAACAAGACGAATTGCAATGTGTTGAATTGGAGACAGTGACCAACACAACGCTTACGAATATCATTCGCCAGCTGTCGTCACTGTCCAAGCATGCGGAGGATGTCTTCGGTGAATTGGCACGTGATGTGGGAAATATTGGCGATCGTGCGAACTCGCTGCAAGCACGCATCGATCGACTTGCCATCAAGGTGACACAGTTGGATAGCACCGTCGAAGAAGTTCAGTTAACTGATATAACGCGCAAGAAAGCCTTCAAGTCGGCCAAAGTATTCGATCAGCAAATCTTTTCGCGCGCCACTATGCCAGCACCCATGCTGGAGACATACGCGCTGTGCGACAAACCCCCGCCATTGGATAAACTGAATGTATATCGTGATGATGGCAAGGATGGTCTTAAATTCTATACAGATCCGAATTATTTCTTTGAGTTGTGGCGACAAGAGATGCTTAAGGATACGGAGCGCGTTATGCATGATAAGGGGAAGAAAATGCATCGACCACGGCAAGATGGTGGCGGCAGTGGTAGTGGGAGTGGCGCTGGAGGCCGTGGACACAAGAAGCGTGTACGCGCCCCGCATAATACACGTGAGAAACAACGACAGATCGCCATCGGTCATGGTGAAACCTTAATGCCAAACAACGTTATCTATCGGACACCCAATTCTGTGGTCAACGATGAATCTGGATACAGCAGTAAGTGTGATGAGTTTTGATTTAATTGAATTGAATTGGTTTGGATTGAAAAAAGGGTGATGAGTTGAATTAAGAGCTTGTAATAAAATCAAAAAAACATATAATTTAGAAAGTGGGATTTGAAGACGAAGAAGGGGGAGGTAAAATTAAAAAAATTACATATTACAAAATTATAATGTATCAGGAGGGTAAACATATAGTATTAATGTGCATATGTTTGTATACATATAATAAACAAGAAGAAGCAACTAAATACTTACTGAAAGTTTAGAATTTTGTGATTGGAACCAGTAAAGTATTCAGCATATTTAGCAAGTATGTGCTTTGTATCCTTTCAGATTTCTAAAGTAATCAAAACTGAATGTTTTGTAAAATTAAAGTCATTCTGTTTTTGTTTATTTTAATTGTTTCTTTATTCCTGACATGGAGAAAACATGTTCGGTTTGAAATCCATGCACTCTTTAGTGAAACCAACTTCAATAAAATTTAGGCCACAAGTTATTTTGTGTACGTAAAAGAAGCAAGCATTAAAGGGAAATAATAATTAATAAAAGAAGCTGTAAAGAAGGCTCAAAGTAAAAAGTCAAATCTTTCAATTTTTGTAGAAAAAATTTAAATTTTAACAAATAAATGAATTTAATGAACAACAAAGTAATAAATTTATTTCTTTAAGAATTTGCTATTTATGTATTGAAGGAAATACTCAATTAGTGTAAACAATTAAAATTTAATCAGTAATTTTTAAACAGTCTCAATTAAATTTGTGAAAAGTTGAGGAATATTATTTTTTCGTGCTGAAGTATATACATATAATAAATTTTAAACTTTGTAAAGTAATCTTTATAATCTTTTTGTATAACCAGTGTGTTTAACAGTTTTGAGACTGGAGTTTGAGCTTGAGTTGTGTTTCATTGGATTCTTTTAATTCTTCTGTTAAATTATTTTCGAATACAGTTTTTGGAAGCTGTTTTTCTAATTATTGTCAAACGATGTCTGTCATTTCTTTAGCGCAACTTGTTGCAATTCACACTGTTTACGATCTCGATAGTAAACGATCACGACAACAGAGTACACTTGAACAGCAACAACACAAAAACAACAGCAATAATAATAATTTTTACTTAACCCATCACAACAAAAACCACCTTAAAACGAAAAAGAACAGCAACAAGTACAACAACAACAACAAAAATATAACATGTAGGTACAGCGAAGATACTCGCATGTAAAAACAAAGCAGCAGCAACAACAATCGTAGCGTGTGCTTTATTCACGTTAAACACTTTTTTGCTTTGTTCGATTTGATGAGATGATTGTTAATTAGTTAATACAAATATTATTGTTTGGTTCAAGATTTGCTTAGTAGCTAAGTAATTCAAACCCATATACATACAACAAATAGTCCATATACATGTGTACATACATATACATAGTCCATACAAACACACACACACACACTCGTTAGATTTCTCATTACTTTGACGACCGTTTTTGTTTGTTTTCGACTCTTGCATAAATATTAATTTAATAACATGCATATACAATATTTTTTTAAGAGTGTCAATTTTTTAATGCAGTCATTGCCATCATTCATTGCAGATAATAATGCTAAGCCTTATAATATGTTGTCGCATTTGGAAAACAATAGTAATCTAACAATGCAGACAGCAGTTATGATTGCAGGTCAGATCTAGCACTAAAATACCTACATAATAAAACTCAATTTCAAAACCCTGGAAAAAATACTCGTACATATTTTATAATGTTTTTGTCTACATAACTTAGTCGTACTTAGTACTCGTGTATGAATGTATGTGTGTTTAACTATCCGTAAAAAACAGCTCAATCTCTACATTTTTATTAAATACGGATACATTTTAATCTTAGAACTTTACAACGTCTTACTTTCTACACTAACTCTTTACATTTCTTACTCTTTAATTAACATTTTACATACTTTGATTGAAAAAGTACTTATAATATACTTATAAGAAAAACTATCTACTACGCATCAAACTTACACTTTCTTTTAAATTATGTACCTATGTACTTTTAAATTAATTTCTTATGTTTTTACGTTGAGATTTTATTATTGTTTTTCTCTTTCTCAATAAATTAAATCATTAAAATTTTATACTTTCACTTTTTAGTGTCTCGATGTGTGCAATGAAATAGATTTGCAGAAAACTGAAGCTAATGATAATATCATGATTATCATTATGTTCGATTTGTGGTTTTTATTACCTTTAACTAGATTGCAAAAAATAAATCGAAAGTTTCGAATTTCTGAGAGAATTTTTATTAGGAAAATGATAAGAAATAGAAACTAATTAAATTGTTAATTGATATTCGACAAGAGTCAAATGATAAGTTCAACAGGAGATTATAGTTAATCATTTAACCTTTAATCCTTTAAAAACATCCCTAAAGTATTATGAGAGAGATTTTTGTTGGGTTAAATTGGTTAAATTAACTCATTCTTCTCATTCTTCATTCTAACATTGATTTACTCTTGTGCCTTCGATCAGCGAGCTTTTTAGCTTTCTTGAGCAAAGTGGTTATTCTTTTTTAATATTCTTATAAATTAAAATTTATATTCTATAACATTATTGAGAACTTTGTTCATTACACAAGCACAACATTTTGCACTTATATTTCGTTTTATTCTTCGAAAAAATAATACACCTTCTTACATTTAATATACACCTTCATACATATAATCTACACTCTTCTCTCCGACCTCTTCTCTCTTCCCCCGTCATCTACAATTTCAATGTTCAAGAATTTTCAATCTACATCAACATCAAATAATCTTTCCTTCTATACTCAATGATAATCCTGAGTGTGTAAAAATTGTATATTGTAAAGAAAAAAGAAGAATCAATAAAAATAAAGAAGCTTCGTGATGTCATCATTTCGGGATGTGATTCATTTTAAAATTAAGATATGAGATTAATTGTTCAAATAAAATCTGAATACTGAACAAATACAATCGGTGTGTGTCATGCACCACTAAATGCACTCGGGATATCGAACCAAAGGTTTTCTTTATGCTATTATTACTTAGTAAGTTCGATTATGAATCCTGTTCTTGTATGCTCTCCTTTTCTTTTGAACTAATTTCGTTTTCACATTATGCCACGTACGAAGATTAAAATTTTGCTGCAAATATTAATTTGAAATTTTCTGCAAATGTTCCTCCTAAAATTGGTCAATATTGGTCAGATCCTTACACGTCATGTTTACAGTGTTTATATTGAATGTTTTCATTTGTTAATGTTCACTTATATTTTCCATGTTCCTGTTGATTGATTTTGCCATCGTATCTTAAGTGCGCCGCTTGGTTGCTTTAATGAGTTCTTAACTGTTATTTAAGGTATGGGTATCTATGACACACGGCCACCGCGTCCCAACTCCATTGAATTACGACGTAGTTATCCATCAGAACAAGTGGATGGCAGCAATTATGGTCTGCTGTCGCCGCAAACTGTTGCCGCGGCAGCAGCAGCATCCGCCGCAGCTCAACAGTATCCGCCGACGACCGCTATATACGCCGCCAGTAACAATGGAATGCATTACACAGCTCAGCAGCTACATTTGCAACAGCAGCAGCACTTGCAGCACCAACAACAACAAGCTGTCATGCAGCATCAACATCAGCAACACCAACAACAATTGTACGAAGACGCCATGTATCATCAAAGCCAAGCGCTCTACGGTCAGACTGGTGGACAGGGTGGTTCTCTATCACCCGAGCCCATCTATGCACCGGGTACGCCATCTCGTACAAAGCCGCGTCCCTCGCAGCCACCGCCTGCACCACCTTCGAATGGCAGCGGTGGAGGTACACCAAACGCATCGAACGCTAACACGCCGACGCGTGGGCGCAGCATGTCGACCAGTCGTGATGCATTGCCACCGCCGCCTCCCATCCCGGACGGCGTGATGTCCACGACTACAACGTCTCCACCATCGCAAATGGCCATGGTGGGCAACATGAACGGTGGTCACATTGCCGCTAAACTGTTGGCGCGCACAAACAGCACATCGAGAGCTGGCTCTCCGCAATTGGCGCCTAGCAACAGCGTTCAAGATGCAAATGCTTTGGTCATGGCTCAGCTGAATAACACCATCAACAGCTTCAATAACATGAGCCTAACCGGAGGCGCTGTTTTGGCTGCACAACAGCAGCAGCTGAACGCTCTCAATGATTTGCCACCGCCGCCACCTGTTCCGGATCAGGTGAGTTCTGAGTTGAATTAAAAAATACATTTCAATAACCATTTATTGTTTGTTGTTATTGTGCAGAATTCGCCAAAAATGTCGTCGCCAAATGCAGCACCTCCTCCACCGCCTCCGCCACCGCCGATCGAAGGCAACGGAAGTAACGGCGGCGGTTTACTACAGAGTCCTCTTCAGATGCTAGGAAAAGTTCTGACGAACGGTGATCTACAAATGCCGCAAGCAAATGGTGTCATTATGGGAGGCACAAAGCCACTTATTATGGGTGCTAAGAAGCTTTTGCCGCCTTTCCACGACTCACGTACGGATCTGATGAAAGCAATACGAGATGGTGAGTTAGGTCGACGGACAGAAATGACTTCTCTGAGAAACTGTTCTTGCTTCTTTCTCTTATTATTGGATTTACCATTTTTCCTGTTGTACCATTTTCAGGCATAACATTACGTAAGGTGGAAAAATCGGAGCAAAAGGAAATTGAACGGAACACTGCACTGCATGATGTCGCTTCCATTTTGGCGCGTCGTGTTGCTATCGAACTCTCTGAATCGGAGGAGTCTGATAGCGAAGATGATAGCGAAGGTTGGATGGAGCCAAATGAAACTTCCGCTTGATCTCTGGTTGCCATTCTACCAGAAAAAGTTACAGGATTAAGCGGTGCTGTTGGGAAAATCAAAAAGAAGAAATAAAGTGAATTAAACGAAAAACAACCAAGAAATCAACGTATTGATATAAATTACAAGAAAAACAACAACATTAAATACAAACTCGTATATTTAATAGATTAAAATATATTGATATACAGCATTATTATGTATTCGTATTGTATTTGTATTTGTATTTGTATTACTAGCCGAAAAGAAGTTCAAGTTATTCATTCAAAGCATTCGTAAATTGCATTTGTTGTTTAAATTATATAAAAGCATAAATATTTAAATAGGTCTACAGTAAATAAATAAAAAAACAAATACATATATTAACAATTAAGATGAATGTTGCTTTGATACATATATATATAGAATATATATATATATGTATGAAAGTATAAGAATATAGTATGTATATGTATATGAAAGAATAAAAATAAATTTAATATAAATAACTATATTGTAGAAACAACAAAAATACACAATATTCATATATAAAACTCTATTAAAAATAAATTAGTTATGCTAAAAGGAAATGCAGTGAAATAGAAGCAAACGAATGATGTGAAAATCTACAATAAAACAAATTGAATTAACATGTAGTTGGTACCTAAATTCAAGTTAAATTATTCAATAAATAGTTACGAGTATAGTAAATATGTAACAGATGGAACAATATAGAGTGCGATGATATTATATCAAGAATGGAAAGCTTAAAAAAAGACTACGAAACGATTAGGATTTGATTGTTGTAATACAAAAATAAATATGTATAAATTCATGCAAAAATACACTTGTATTAAAATAGGAAAAATGTTTGCTTTAGTTAAAGAAAAAACGCTCTAACACATTCGATTATTTATGATTATCAAAATCATATCTCTACCTTTTAACAACATAAAAAACATCATTATTGGGAAAAATTGCAAAAATTCCTGCCTGAAATAAGCACTGACGTACAGTACTAACAAAAAGTTTGATCAAAATAGCAATGAAATCAAAATGTGTATTAATTTGTATTTTATTTGTGTAAATATTCTAAATTGAGCAACCAATTTTTCTTTCTTATATTTTATAGCTTTCATTAAGCTAAATTATTAAAAATCCAGCAGAGTAAAGTTTTAAAAATGTATTCATTGATTTTATTTCCCTTGATTTATATTCAGTTTTCTGGAATTACTTTGAACACAATTTTCATGTACATTTCTCTTAACATTTTGGCTATTTTTCTTTTTAATAAATTTAACGAGTTTATATAATAAAATTAAGTAACATTAATATGGTAATTTTTTTCTTATAAAAGCCAAACTTTTTTATTACTAAACCTGTATTAACAATTTGATTGAACTTTTTTTATTGAAGAAGTGGTTCAGTTTTATAAATTAAACGAAATATTTATTTATATACTTCTAAAGAATTTTGTTAATTTATTTTTAACAATTTTTAATATTTTAATCATTTGTAAAAAAATTGCCGAAAATAATTTTCTTAGATAAATTTCACTTTCAAATAAAAAAAAATGAAGCCTCTATATATACTTGTAATAACTTCGTTTTAGTAAAAATATTATTTTTGTATATATTGTTTTTCATTCTGCAAATTAGATTGATTCTTTATTCCAGACCTTTAAACTACATATATTAAATGAAATAAATGCACTTTGACTAAAGCTGTTTTCTTAGGAAACTATTTTTAAATATTTTGTACTATTTAAAAGCAACCAGAATTCAGCGATATTACATTAATTATATTTTTCGTTTAAATTAAATAATGAAGTAATGTCCGATAACGGGAAAACATAGATTTTATTAAATTTTTAGATTTATATCTTTATGTATTTTTTATATTTTCGTATCTGCTGGAAAATTTTTAATTTCTGCTTCTTTTACAGTACAAATATTTAGAAATATTTTAATTAAATTCCCATTTTTAATGATATCAAATATTTTAAAAGAACACAAGACAAACAGAAAATAACACAAAACTTATCAATAAAAACAATTTTTGGAAATTTGTAATAAAAAAATCCACAATAATTACTCTGTATATCTTATATAATCTCAGATCTATAAGAAAACCCGATAAAGACACGTAAAAATTTGTAGCGAATAAATTTTAAATACAGCGTTGTACCGAGTTCTCGAATGTTGGAACCTGGATGGGTGGAGGGGTTGTGGGGAATAGCATCTCCTATCCACCCTCGTTTTTAGGTGAATAATTTAGTAACAAGTAGAGTAGGTTAATTAATTATGTAGCTTCGAATAACAGTAGGACAATTATTGAATAATAATTAATACTGAAATGGTAATTAAATTTTTTTACTCAAAAATAAAGCTCGACTGACGACGAATGACAGATGATACAATAAAAATACATCTTACAAAAAGGAAAAAAAGAATAAGGAGAAAGAAACCTTTCATAGCGTATATCAATAAAAAATCTATGTATATTTGTATATTCTGTGGATAGATTGATTGATTGATGAAAATTGTTTGCCCCCAACTTTTGTTGTAAATAAAAATAAATACATAAACACTACCTAAACTACACTATTAATACTTCTACGACTTCTACTACTACAACCAATACTACAAAACAATTTATTCATAAAAAACTGTTAATTAATTGAAATCCAAATTAAAGAAAATTTTTTATATTTGCTTTTTGAAAAGGTTTGTATTATTAAAAATATTTGTATGCTGTAATTTACTAGTTTGCTAAATATTAATTATAACATCTAAATTAAAAATAATAATAAATATATTGATCATAATTGACGTACATACATAGTTTGATATGTGATTTTTTCAGTGATATTTTTCGGATTTTTTAAATTATGTATATGTACATTTATTTGTACACAATAATTTAAAATATTATTTGGGTGTTCAAAGTTCAGGTCTAGTCCAATTTTTAGAGATGTAAAACTTAATTTAATTAATTTTAGACATGAATTGAGCTACATTCCACGTTGAAGTGGGACAAAGAAAATGATTCTTAATTGCTTTAATAGTTTTTAATAATATAATAAATCAAAATCGAACTAAGTCAATAAACGCTTTAATCAAAGACAATATAATGTTATTACTATACTAATATAGTTGTATTATATTGTCTTTGCGTTGATAATTTAATTGATGTTCGTAACGATCTCTCAAAACTGATGATGACTTTTCAGTACTAATGATTTAGCTGATTTCATCAAACGAATACATTTTTGCATCATCTTAATTCGTTGTAAGATTTCTAATTTAAGATCGTAATTTATTTCTTATATTCCTCTACAAGCGGTCTTTACAAATAATGATCGATCGAACAAGTTCTGTTACATCATTCTTTACCACCACCATCGCCATCATCATAAACAACAACGACCACTTGATGAGGACAGTGCACCACACAAGTGCATTGGTGCTGCTACAAGCTGTTTTTTATTGCTTTTTGTTTTGTTTTTTATTATTTTGTTATCTTTCAAAGCAACTCATTCATTGAGCAGCAGCAGCAAACCACAAGAACTGGGCTAATCTTGCACTTGAACGCAATGCACAAGCGTTTCCTTTACCTCAGAGGCAGCAACAGCAACAGCAGCACGAACAACAGCAACAGCAATGAATGCAGCAATGAAAAGCAGTGTTGCATCATGCAACTTTACTTTGTACGAGTACACAATTGGTTCGTTTATTGAAGCGTTTGTAAGTGGCACAATTTAGAGTGAGTTCTGCTTTGTTGTTAGAGTGAGTTTAGTTTTTGTTGTTATAATTGTTGATCTGTTTTTGTTGCGTTTGTGTGTTTAGCAAACTTGCTAAAACCCAGTCGACAGCAAAATTAATAAAATAAAGCAAAAATATTAATTTTAATGAGCTTTACTTTTATTATGAAAAAACATAAAGAAAACAATTGCAATAATTTAGCAAGAGATTTAATTTTTCTTCTTCTTATTAAATATATATTAATAATATATTTTGAGGTTAAAATGTTAATAATATTTTATTTGTTTTTGAAAGCTTTTCGTGGTTAAAAGTGAGGCTAATGACCTCGCCCCCAGATTTTTTATATTCACTCAAGGTTCGTGACACAAGTAACAGGTTATTATTTAAAGTTGAGCGATTAGAAATAATTTTTGCATAATTGTGATTTACATACATACATATATAAATCTTATCTATACATAATATAATTCAGTATCAATAAGAATAATAATTTGCTTGATCAATCTTTAAATCACTCAATTAATGTACAATCAGTCAATATTTAATAATACTAATACTATTTACTATTTTTATACTACTATACTATTCATATACTACTATACTATTCATATATTACTATACTATTCATATACTATTACTATACTATACTATGTGTTTAATAATACTACTACTATTTATTCTGTGATCGAAGCGTAATGACCAAGCGGCAATTGGGTCAATTGTTAAACTGATGAACACACAGAAAAGAGGAGCAAATTGAGAGAATAAGGAAATAGATAAAAAGCTATCATGAGGCGAAAGAGAGAAGAAATTCGGTGCAAATATGAATAGAAATCTTATTTGATCTTGTCTTATTTTATTACAAGAGCAACCAACTGTGTGTGGGTTTGTGTATTTGAGCCCAAAAAAGAGGTCTAAGGGTTTTTGATTCGCTTGCCAGGGGGGGGGGGGGGGATGGGGTTGGGATGGCAAATAAATAACAAAATTTGCAATGTTAAAAAAAAGGACCGAGCAATGGTTCGGGTTGGTGGGGTACTAGGTATCAGGTACTAAACTCTTATGGGCCCATCAATGAATGTATCATTATACTTTAGCATACATAAAGGCATCAATAAATAGAAACCGAAGCGAAGAAAATGTTTTGAAAATACAAATTGAAAAAAGTTTAAAGCAAAAAAACAAACAAAGAAATAGTTCGGCACTCTCTTGAGCATTCGTCTAGCTGGAAAAACTTCTTTATGCCGTGCTGAATTTTTTTTAGTCGAATAAATAGTTTAGTCAACAAAGCCGCCAGAAAGCCGCTGCCGCTGCTGCTTTTGCTATAGCGTCATCATATAGTCCAAAGTTCAAAGTATATTCGTCGAACAATTTAATGGCGGTGAGCCACTGAGCAAAAAAGAAACAGACACCATAAACAAATAAAAAACAAAGAAAGAAACATTCACAAAGCGGAATGATTTCTAGAATCTAGATATTCGATCCGGTGAGAAAATAAATAAACAATACATAAAGTTTTATTTATTAATAACTTTACACATTTTCTTCTCTCTGTTTAACATAAAATAGCATTTTGTTGCCTTTTTTTTAGTTGAATTTATGTTTTAATCTTTCATCCAAGGATGGATGCTCCTTTATGGGTGCTAGAAACCAGTTATAAAGGAACTACATAGTTAGACTCAACTCATTCGTGTTATTGTCTTTTAATTATGTGCATGTACATATGTATTTATTAGGTATTTTTTTTAAGTGTAAAGAAATAAAATTCTATTAAATTTAAATAAAAATATTACGCATTAATTTTGCATTAATATTGTGGGGCGTCAAAGCTTTAATATTCTTGTTGCTCTTTATTAATTTGTTGTCAATATAATAATAATCAATCAATTTTTATGTTTAAAATTAAATTCATATTCATAATTTGCATATCCTATGAATATATTATCAGATGTACATATATAAATTGCTATTTTAGTGAAAAATTAAATCATCAGATATTCATAAATTCTTTAATTTTGTTACCGCAGAATTTCCGGACATTTGCGGATACGCATAACGTTCGCGTATGTTTACACTGATAACGTAAAACTGATAACGTAAAAAAATATTTTAACAATTTTATTGCGCAGTTATGGGAATAAGGTCAATGGTATAATAAAATGTCAGAAAAGTTTTAAATAAACTGGAACCAGTTGTGAATTCCTATATGTACATACATATGTACATACTACATATGTACATACATCTTTAACTACTGATTTCTTTTCGAAATTTGTACTTTAAATTTATTTAATATTTCTGTATATGTATAACAAATATTTAATATTAAACATTTTTTCAAAATATATTCAAAAACCAATCATCAAGGTGAAATAACGTATGAATGTATGAAATGTGTTGTCTGAATTACAAATGATGCTTTCTGATGTACAAGCGACTATTCTGAAGTACAAGTGATTCTTTCTGATTTACAAGCGACTATTCTGAAGTACAAGTGATTCCTTCTGATATACAAGTGACTACTCTGAATAACAAGTGTCGCTTTCTGATTTACAAGTGGAAAAGGTGTACACTTGACTTATGTATGTATACATATATTTTACTTTCATTATAATAGTTTCAAATATTAACATTGATTTTATTGCGTAATAAGTAAAAAAGAACCTATGTATGTATGTATTTAGAACCTGACTATGAAGTATATGTACATTAATTAGTGTCTTTTTTTTCAGTTCATTTGATGCGAACAAAGTGTCTACATACTCAGTCCGTCTGTCCATCCATTTAAGGTGGAGCGTACATATATCTTTGAACCAAAACATGAATTTCGTGGTTTTTGCTACAATCAAAATTTGGAACGGTTCATCATACAAATTTGACGACGCCAACGCACTGTGGAAAGAAAAAGCCGTTTCTGACGGTCAAAATTATATAAATTCTGATCGGTTTAAAACATTTTGAGTTGGTTTTTTGCTGATGAAATATCTAAGAATATTTTTATATTTAAAAACAAATCCCAATCCTACGGATGTTTATAAAGAAGAACTTCTAAGGAAAGAAGTACTTTATAAATTGTTTATATTCTAATTATTAGGATGTATGTATTGTTGTATATATTTCATTATTATGACAAGTTCATTGATACGATATAAAAATGTAAGGCTTCGGTATATTACACTTTATCTCAAACCAACACCAAAGTAGTTAAAAGTGTGTGATTTTTGTCAAAAGCAGTATCTTCTAAACTGTCTGCTTGTGCATTTATTAGAAATCTTCTTCCTTAATAAGCTGCGTACTTCCTTTATACAGAAAATGTATGGGACGACAATATTTAGTACATAGTTGATGGGTTTTTCGAAAAATTCTCCGATATTTGGAGTCCACTTGCTGAAGATGTGGATGGAGAGGTATTATACAATCGCTACAAGTGAGATGATGAACATATCATCGTCAGTGATCTCTTCCTCAACATCTTGTTGTATATACTTTGGTTATTTCCGCTGCTGTCTTTAAGAGGAACTTCTGGTAGAGTCTACAAAATAATTTCTGAAGAATGATCCAACATTGCTTGTAGTTAACTTGTGCCGATGCTGGTGTTCATGTTGGTCTTATACGGTCTCCATTTGGATGCTGTATATAGCGCATTCCTCTGAAATTTCAATTTGTTCGTATGTTGGGTAGCATTTTACCCCAATTTTCATAGCAGAAGTGATTATTAGTTTATGTTGGTGGTGCTTTGCATCAGTATAGAGACGCTGCATCTGAAGAGAATCATTCAGCTGCTTTGTCGTCATCTTGACCTTGAGGAATTGGAAAGGAGTTGAGAACTCTGCTAAGGCGTTTTGGGCTAGCATGTGACGCTCTTTCGACGTTCGAAGCTTTCATATATTTTCTATCCCCTTCTTATTTGCTGAAGATTTCGCCCAAGATCTTAGTATTTTTTTAGGTATTGAACTATTATAAACAATATAGAAGCATTCCAAATGTTTCAAAAACCACGAACGACTTTTTGGACTTTTGGCCACGACATCGAAGCGATCTTCCACTGTTCGATGGCGCCGAATCCGCTTCTCTAAGCTTAGCATCATACACAAGTATATACATATACGTACTCGTACATACCACGATCTCGAAGCTGAAGTACGAGTATAGTTTGGACTTTGTACCTTGGTATTTGGCATGCATACACTTGAAAAAATGGTTCGGATTTTAGAAAACACAAGATTTTAACCGATAAATATTGTTCTTGTTCTATAAAATTGGTTACATTACGCATTCTTTATTTTCTGCTTATTTTAAGATACTTCTTAAGAGTATGTAACAGTGCCAGTTAAGTGTGTCGTCAACAGTTGATTTTTCATTAACATTTTGACGGTTCTGTTTCCTTAACTATGTAGACGTTTTCTTAGAGTGTTCTTAAACTATACCCATTTTTGCTCTCTTTGTTTTTGTATTTATTTGCGTTTTCATGTTATACGGCAGTGACAACAGCAGTGTTCGGCGCGTGCAACGTTTGCTCGCTCGTTCGTTCTCTACGTTGTGCATCCAGTACACTGGCTATTGGTTCGTCCGTCCATCTATCTATCCATCCATCCGTTGGTCCGTCCGTTGCGTCCGTCCATGTGTGAATGAAACGGTTACATGCGCGATCGACTTGGTTGGACGATTCAATTCGAAGTGGAACCGTCTACTGGAGAGACCTGGTAACTACCGGAGCCTATAACAAAAGAATACAGTAAATTAGCGCGTTGTTGTTTTTCACTTGATTTCTGATCAGCAATAATATTGTAATTCGGCTACAGTGAATAATCTATCTGCTCGCTTAATGCTCAGTGTTTGACGCCGAGTGACGGGGAGGGGGGACACAAAGAAAACATGTAAGATTCATCCTCAGCGCGCTAATCGTCATCGCCGTCGTCGCAGTTGTCGTTACTTTCGAGGCGGTGCAAACAGATTTGAATGTTTTTTTGCTTTTTAAAAACCAAGACGCGCAACATTTAACTACGTTTTAAATAAAAAAAAAACTGATACAACAAGGAGGAGATCTCGTCGTCGCTTATTTTTTCGCTTGTTTGTCGGTGTGTCGTTTGTGCTAAAGATTGTGTGACTGGCACCAAACGTTCCGCTGCAAATGCTGCTGATGCTGGAGTAGCTCTTTGCAATTTTCAACTTAATACTCATTCGAAAGTCGTCACAAGTGCACGTTAGGCGCCCGAATACACCCCGGTTTCTGAGTTATCGCCGCAAAGACCTGTAAAGTTTGAAATCTAATAAAATTTGCAGCGATTAAAAGCTGCTTTTGGTTTTCTTGTAATTTCTACACATTTTTTCGTCAAAGAAGAACAACGGTCTTTTGTTGTTATTTGCTTTCTTTTTGTTTGTTATTTCTTTTGTGCTCGTCGCAATTGCACTGCGCCGCTTCGCTTTGCTTCGGATTGTGCTAAAATTACGTGTTCGTTCGTTTTCGGGTTTTGTCTTCTTTTGCTTTTCCTTTTTACGTGTTTTTCTTAACAGTTTCGAAAAAACTGCAATTACTAAATTTGCCATTTGTGTGTTGTTTACTTTATATCCTCCAGCGGTTGTTGTTGTTCTCGAAGTTTTAACTAATTAAGTGGTTGAGCTGTGAAGCTGCGAGCTTTTTACCGGTGGTGACCATGGCATTTTTTCGCAAGTGGAAAACTAACTACAAACACAAAAGTAAGCGACAAACAATAAAAATTCCACCAACATTTTTATAGCAATTTTAACTTGTACACATTCCCAAAGAAATGAAACAACGCACATACATCTTTAAAATCTCAAGGAATGGGGAAGTTAATCGAATACGCAGGCTATGATGATTTACAACTCGTATATGCTTAATGTAGACTCCACACTCTTCACTGTAGACTCTACACTGTAGACTCTATACTGTAGACTCTACACTGTAGAGTATGATTCCATCAAGAAAAAAATCACTTGGAAAATATTCTGAAATATTAACTTGGGAAGTGTTCTTCGCTTTTACCCCCCGGCTACCTACCCAAAGAAAAATTGCCTATTTCCCCGTCCTAACGGTATATTCTTACGGTAAATAAAACTGGCGCCAATTGAGACAAATACTAAACACATATGACATATTTTCGTGTGTCGTGTTTATATTTTTGACGAATAATTGGTAAGTGGATCGGTGATTTGCATTGGCCTGCAAGATCGGCCGATTTAACGGTCTCAGGCTTCCTTCTTTAGGATTAGCCACAGTCCATGGGTGCAAGAGGGAACATTGAAGAAGAAATAGCAAATCTATTCACTGAAGTATTGAGAATAGTTATGGAAAATGCTGTAACACGTCCCCAAATGAGCATCAACTCTCAAGGTGGCCACTTGATTGATATAACATTTCCAACTTAACAGGAAACATTATTCACAACCAGAACTTGTTTCTGTTTATTTAAGAAAAAAGTTAAAGCCTTAGGAAATCGACTAAGTTATTACTTTTTTACCATCTTGTATAAACCCTCGCTGTTATGAATTATTTTAACAGTACCTTTATAAGTTGGTTAAGTGTAAGTAAGTGTATTTAGTTAAAAGAAGTTTCAGAATCATATACATATTTACATATGTACATATCTTATTTTATTAAACGATTAAAAATTAAATATAAATTCAAAAATATTATTCGAAAACTTTTGTTATAAAAAAATTAATAAATATTAGACTTTTAATTAATCTCGAATGAATAATTTTAAAATGCTAAGAGTTTTTTTATGTCAAAGACGAACTTTGCCCGATCGGATGATTGATAGATCGACTTGAGACCACTCATGTCTGTTTAGCTATCTTATACATATAGCATGATATATACACCTACTCATACCTACTCATCGGTCCGATCAGAATGATTTGTTTTAAAAAAGCTATATTAAATAAAATTGAGTAGCATTACTATCTGTATATGTATGTATATAAATGTTATATACATATATAAATATATTATAGTATATGTACAATATATATTATATGTTTATGATATACATATTTGTATTATAAAGTGACCGAGGAGAGGTGGGTGATTTGCCCTGTCTGACTGACAGCTGATGACAGTCGTTCCCATCACAGGGATTATTTTTTACAGTATGTAAATGGTCACACTTGTCATCACGATTGTCCGGTGTCAGACAGAACATCACTATGCGAACCAATCAGCGTGAGTGATGCACGCATTGTGTTGAAAAGTGTGACATCGGCCAATATGTTCGTTAATACATACTTACATGAAGTAAATGATTATATTTTAAAAATAATATTATGATTGTATGGCGATAAATAAATACAGCTTCAATTTATTATTTCTTTATTTCTTGAAATAATTTTAATTTATGTGATCGTAACGTTATCACGGACTAATAAACATATACTTGTGTATATAAAATGTCATTGTCTGAGATTTATTTTTAAAACTGTCAGAAGATGCCAATTAAAGTAAACAGATAATAATTAAAAAAGAACAACAACGACAACTCGTAATTAATATGAATATTTAATCGACTGGTTTTTTCTGTCTTTAAAAAAGTTGTTGTTGTTGGCATGTTTTAAGATTTACAAATTTTCCATTAATACATTTTTGCACATCATTTAAGAGTACAAATTTTGAATAGAAAATAATTAAATAAATAAACTGTTGATTAATTTATATTAATTGTCATTATTATTTTTCAAATTGATAGGAAATCATAAAAATCTATATATTAATTAAATGGAATTTACAGCCTTCTTTGAATAATAAGATTAAAAAACAGATTTACTTAAATTATTATATAACATTTACACGCAATTTTATTGATGTTTTGTTTTTTGTTTCTCATTCCACAGAATTTACATCGGATGACGTCATTGATGGCGAAGATTGGGGCCTGGATAAGAACGGTAAACAGCTGTCGCCGAATGCAGCTGACATAAAGCTGGATTTAAATGAATTTAACGGCATCTCAGCCGATGACGATGATGACGAGGACGAGGACAACAAACCGCCAACTTGTTCCTATGACATCAAGTATTTGGGTTGCACTCCGATAGAAGGCAAACGCTCGGAGAAGACTACTTCGGAGGCGATCAAAACGGTGATCGCTAACTCCAAGGCAGGTGGCCGGAAAAACAAAAGCCAGAAGCGTGTGAAACTAACAGTATCACCGGATGGCATCGAGGTGTGCGATCATCATACGAACGAGTCGATGATGCGTTTCTCTATATACAAGATTTCCTATTGCTCGGTAGATGCGGCACACGATCATGCCTTCTCGTTTGTTGGCTCCGAGGTTGATGCGCTGACGGAGAAGGAGCGCATGTCGTGTCACGTGTTCCAGTGTCCCAAACGCAAGATTGCCCACGAAATCACGCTGATGGTGGCGCGTTGTTTTGAGAACGCTTATCAACACTGGCGCGATGCGGTGTTGCAGAACGTCAAGCGTCAGGGCATGAGTGTGGACGGGCCGATTTCATCAGCGATGGGGGTGGTTGATGTGCGGCAGGTGCTAAAGGCACACAATGGCGGCGGCTTGATCGAGTCACACGCTGAAGTGCACCATGAAACGAAGTCAAAGCAGGATGACCTCCTAATCGATTTGGTGTCCTCCTCCTCCTCCTCTGACTACGGCGTCGGTATACGAAACGACGATGTGCGGAAGTATCTGCAGAATACGTGGGTCTCGTTTGAGGACGATGCACGCGAAGGCGCTGGTGTGCATTTGGTCGCGTGCTAAACAAGCGGCTGGTCGGTCGGTTCTGTTTGATTGCGTGCTGCTCTGTTTACTTAATTATTGGATATCTTTTTAGTTTGTTATTCTTTCTGCGTGTAACGTGCATCGATCTGAAAAATGAGGAATTTATAATTTTTGCAATTGAATTTGCTGTACATATTTTATTATTATTATTACAACACAAACTACTGACTTATTTTTATTATTAGTCGAAACGAAGACCGATGATTGAGTCATAACATTTTAGAAAAGTACACCAGCAAGTGAATAAACATACATATGTAGAAAATGAAGATTTCAAATATTAATACTATATATTAAAAGAAATTAATTATCGCACACTATTATTAAAATATGATTGATAAGAAAAGAACATTAAAAGCAATATTAAATCTGTTTTTTCTAAACACACACACAACAAAACACATTTAAAAAAATTATTATTAATAAATTTATATATATTAATAATTATATCTACCTTATAAATATACAATAAAGTTTATATTATACTAACTTGCATTGTGTTTTAATATTAATATAAGGCTTTTTAAAAATGCTCTAAAATTCCACAAAAATACAAGTTGAATTTCGGCTTCTTGAAATAAATAACTAACAGGTTTTTAATTGTCCCAGATATTCTACAATCAAATTAAACTGCTTAATTAACGCATTAATGAGTGTGTTTAAATATGTTTGTTTTGTTTTCAGCTTGTGTAAATCGATCTTCTCCGTTCAAAGTCCTCTTTATGGCTAGCTTGTTGACTACACCATTCACTTGAAATTGTGTTCGATTTTATTTGTATTATTATAGTTCTTATTGAGTTATGATATCAAACTGCATTTTATCGAAACCATGACAGACTGAGTGCAAAAATGCATTAATCACCTCAATGACAAGTGCAATGTACAAGTTCCATAAAAGCTATTTATATCTGAAAGTATCCGAATCTTATAAAACGATGTTATATTAAAAAAATCTATATAATTCTTTAGTATTACATAATGCGCACCTTTATTAACATATATGTACAAACATATAAATATAATAAAATCCTTGTTTTTATAAAATTAATTAAAAATTAGATCTTTTAAATTTGAGCCCAACATTATAGAGATGCAGAATATTTATGCATTTTATTTTCACCTCGAGACACTTTGTTGGATCGATAAAAAAAACAATTCAATGACGGCTTCAAAATGCCAAACAATGAAACTTCAAAATTTATAGAAAACTTTTCAAAGTAGGAGGAACGAGCACCATTTCCTTTAACAGAGATTTCAAGACCAAAGAAGAACGAAATGGTTAAGATCACGCAAACAGAAGAGGAAATCAAAATTTACATCGAGTTAAATCGAGGGATGAAACGAAGACCGGATATTGTGCTGCTGCCACGCTACCTCAAGTTCAATAGTCCACCAATATTCTTTGAACGTCATCTTATGCAGGATATCGACGAGGAAGCCAGTTTTTGTAAGCTTCTCAAAACTGAGGCACGTATCGTGCTTATCAAGCGTGAGAAAGGCATGTGGCCGGAAATGTTCCAGAATCTGTCTAAGGAGGAGCTGATGCGCAAACGTCTAGAAATAACGGATCAGATGATAGAGCGTAGTAAGGAAGAAGACAAGCAAGCGTTAGAGCGTTACGAGCTAAAGAAACGTGAAGAAATCAACAAAGAAGTGCGTCGGGAAACGGAGATGCGGCAACGTTATAAACAATTTGAAGAGGACGCCCGCCGAAAACTTTTCTCGGCTGATGTTGATGCCAAGGAAAGTCGGAAATCAGCGGAAACCGAAAAGAAAAAGGCGATAAAAGTAGAGAATCAAGGTAGCTCTGGAATTCAGAGCCGCGTTCAGACGCCCGCTCCACGTCAAACAGTCACTGCTGTTCGCGCCGCCGGAAAGATAAGTTTCTCTTTCTCCAATTTTTCACCGAGTACACCGAAACGTGAGTCACAAGAAGGCATGCAAAATCAACTCCTTGACCAGATTAATGCTCTAAAAAAAGATATTCAAACACAGAAAGAACAAATGGATACACTAAAGGAATGACATGTTATTTCAAATATATTCAATAAATATTGAACTGTTGAATAACATAATTAATAAATTGTTAAACGATCAATAAATTATTATTGTTTTTCGAATTGAGCTTGAATCCAATTTTTAAAACATTCAAATTCTAATCTGACAATAGATAATATCGATAAATTCTGCACGGACATGTTCCTGGTGGCATCACTTTTTTATGCCAATTTATAGTTGTTTGAGTTGGCAACGCAATGTACTGAAAACTGTGGTAACGACGAGGTCGCAATAAATGCCTTTTTAAGAGTTTATTAAAATCAACTTGTTAAAAGTTTAAAGAAATTTAAATACCATTGAATTTGGAAGGGAAAACATTTGCAGAGAACACAAATGTAGTACTTGACAATAAGCTACAAATATATACATTTGAAAAGGCTATAACTCGGAAACCAAACGAGACTAACGGCAACGATTGCCGGATTACTCGGATTGTGTCAGGGAAGTAAATTTATTTTAAACATTTTTGGCACAGTTGTTTAAATTATGAGCCTCTTTATTGAACTATGAACTCTTTATTGATCTTATAAAATTGAAATATTATTTTTCATTTCATGTTCCCTAGTTGGCTACACTATACACGCAACAATGGATTGCACGTCTCCAGCGCACAGAGATGCATTTCTTCAGTACAAAGAAGGCATTAAAAGACATAGAGAAAAATATATGCAGTAGTCAAACGGGGAGAAATAACAAAAAATCTATGGACAGATACACAATCCCGCTGTAGTAGAAATTTGTGAACGTGAAAATTTGAATAAAATATTTTAAATTGACGAACTTTGACCATGCAAGAGAGTGAAGATCAATCTGGAGACAAAGCGCTGGGAATCGGCGAGCTGGGTGAGGCAGTTGCTGCAGCCGCAGCAGCAGCTTACAACTTGTCCACGACAAGCGCCGCCGTATCGATGTCTTCGGTTTGTGTGACAGACGCCGAAATTCCAGCGCCGCTTGAACCATCATCAATGATCGCGGCCACAAATGAAAAGCTGTTGGTAAATAATACTGGACAGGAATCATTGGTTGGTGTAGTGCCAACAGTGAAGGATTGTGATAAAGATGCGGAAAGTGATGTAGCGGATGACGATAATGATGATGAGGTAGGGGACTTATTGAAGATGATTATGATGTTTATGTTATGCATTTTTCTCCTCTTCAAATTCAGTTTAAGAGTGAAAATTATGAAGGCTATAACGGAACCGGGCGAACTGTGACGTTGCAAATGCTAATGGGCGCTAATGTTTTGCAGCCGGGCAAGTCGTTAATGACAATAGAGTATTTGGGCCAAAAATTTGTGGGCGATCTGCTGCCCGATGGTAAAATTAAATCACAGGAAACGGAAACAATCTTTTTGACTCCTAGCGCTTGGGCAATGCACTGTAAGCGAATTATAAATCCAGAAAAGAAATCTGGATGTGGCTGGGCTTCTGTCAAGTACAAAGGAAAGAAATTGGATGCGTATAAGAATTCGTGGCTTCGGAAGTGTGCGATGCAGAAGGAGTCGTCGCCGGATGACGGTGAGGAAGAGGAGGGTATGAATTTCAGGGGCAATATTGATGTTTAAAACATTCAGATATTTAGAAAATAGTTTCATTTCAATTCGAATTATTTCTTTTTTGTTAAAGACATCGATAAGAAGTCGGAATCTCCGTTGCCTGTCATCAAACGTACTGTTTTTCCACATAATGCCATCAATAATCGCAACATTATGCAGTGAGTGTGTTGAAATAATTTCAGTATCTATTGTAAAAACAAAATATGTACTTAATTTCAATAGTTACATTTTTTGTTCATTATTTGTTAATTTTTCTTAGTGATGCAAATATGTTAATTGAAGCTGTACCATTCTCTGCACTTGGAAAACTTCAACCATTTCTGCTAACAATAAATTCATCAGCTCTGTTGCTGGCGGATTTTCACTGTCATCTTACGATGCACGAAGTTTGTGGCTATCTGGCTGGTACCTGGGATGTTAACTCGCACAGTATGTGGCTTTGAATACATAAAACTAGTTAATGTGATTGTTCCAATATAAATACATACCACTTATTTCTCAGCTCTTTCTATTACAAAAACATATCCTTGCCGTAATACACGTTATGATCGTAACAAAGCCGCCGATGTGGAACGTGATATTCAGAAATTAATCATCAGAGATCAATTAATACTCGTCGGCTGGTATCATTCACATCCAAAGTTCCAGGCTGAGCCCACCCTTCGAGATTGCGACTCTCAGTTGGATTATCAAATACGCATGCGTGGGCCGTCGGACATAACGTACACTCCGTGTGTTTCGGTGATTATTTGTAAGTAAAAAAATAAGGCCGAAAGCACATCGGTGAGGTATTCGGTCAATCAAATTATATTTACAATTTTTTTAGTAATGTGTTTTAATGCAAAAAGGCATGAACTTTCGGTAACCAAAAGCTGTCAAAAATGTTAAATAAAAATTGCACACGACCGGTAGCGGTTCTATCGTTCCGAATACGTACCGAAAATCTACTGCGCCATTCTAACATTATAAACCTCTTCTTTAGAAGTTAATTTAACATAATCTAATATTAAATAAATAATAAAATATACTCATACTCTACTGATTTTTACTTTTTTCAAGCTCCCTACTTTGATGAGAATCCCACATTAGAGTCGGTGGTGAAATCGATTTGGGTTGTTCCGCCCAATGAAAATAAACAAGCTCTGGAATATGGACGCCCCATGTTGATGCAGTACTCTGTATTACCCGATAAGGAAATACCCGAAGAGGTCCGCACAGAGATTCAAGCTTGTGTTGATTACTACTCTCAGTGGCGCAATGAAATCGTAAAATTTACTACCACTTTTAGCGAAGACATCACCTACATTGAGAAATTAAAGAATACATTGTATCCGAAATTCCCGGTAAAGCAAAATGATAAAGCGCTATGGAACTGGATTTGTGCTGTATTGGATTGTGAGCAGGAAGATGAATTTATTCCACCGAAAACAATTAAAATCATTGATGTCAAAGATGAACCGATTAAAGTCGAAGCATGTCCTACTGCCAGTGATGTTAAAGTGGAAGAAATCAAGGATGAGCCTATATTATCGAGTTCATCGATTGCATCAGAGGAAGCAATGCGTCGAGCAGAGGAAGAAACACGTGCTGAACAAAAAGCTAGCGAACTGAAAGTTTTATCACTGCAGGTAGGCTAAATAAAAAAAAAATAACTAAAAATTTTATGAATTTTAATATAATTTTGATTACATGCGTATTTTGTTTTTTCTATTTCTCAGGAACAGCTTTGTTTGCCGTCCGGCTTAAATATGAATCCTGTGCGTATGTTGTCACCGCTGGCTACACCAAATCCAAGTGGAGTCGCTTCGGCGGCCGCTGTTACTGCTTCCCAGCCAGGATTACCACCCATAATACCTACCGTTGTGGTGCCACCACCTGCCATGCCTCCTTTGGCAGCTCCACCAGGCAGCATTGTTTTACCATCAACTCCACTGTTGCCTCCAATGCCACCAGCAGTGCCGCTGACCTCCAACATGCTATCAACTACAAATACCATCTCATCACTATCGGTACAAAGTCCACGCGACAGTCCCATTACAATTCCTTCAAACTCAGCCAGTCCGGCCAAGTTCGAGTTGCCCGTTCGAGCATCACCCTCTCCTGCCAAATCGGACACATCCTCGCATACTTCGCGCACCCGCAACTCACCCGCCCCCAGTCCGGGTAAATTTAGTATCAGCGATATCGCACGCAACAGTCCCAGCATAACGCCAAACAAGTATGAACCGCCAGCAGCGCTGGTGTCTGGCCTTCCGACTGCGAACGATTTGATGGCCGCTAGTTTAGCACAATTGGCCGGACAGTTGCCGCCCAATTTTTTGCAAACAGACATCGCAGCGCTGTTTCAAACACAACCTAATCAGCAGCAACGCAAAGATTATGGAAGTTCTTCGCTTAATCAGCTGGCAGCTGCGGCCGCAAAGGTTGGAGGCTCTCAAAAACAGCAAGCACAGTGCAGCAGTTCCTCCACCGTCGACCATATGACAGATCCAAATGTTGCTGCTGCGGTGGCTGCGTATTCCTCAAGTTTCAATTTACCAAGAGTACAGGAACAAGCCAATCAAATGGCCAGCCAGATGGTCAGCCAGATGGTCAGCACTTCTGCAAGCGGCAAATCAAAGTCGGAGCGTTCATCGAAGTCGTCATCGTCCTCTTCTTCTTCCAGCTCCAGCTCAAACTCTTATAAGACTAAATTAATGAAAGAATTAGACGATTTGAAAAACGATCCACTTAAAATGAGCGAATTGATGCGCTCGCCAGAATATGCCGCTCTTCTGCTGCAGCAAGCGGAGGCGTTGGGTGCTACCACTCTGGGCAGCTTAGGCTTTGGCAGCGCAGACTTCTCGTATTTGACAGGTGCAGGCTTGGGTTTGAGCGGTGTTGGCGGCGGCGGCAGCAGCGGCAATATTGGTACTTCCTCTGTTAGCGGCAGTAGCAAATCGAAGAACTCTGCAGCTGTTGCAGCGGCAGCTTCCGCTGCTGCTTTAACTGCCGATTATAATAATTTACTGCAAGCGTCCAAGCTGCTTGGCTACGACTCGTACATGCAGCAAGCTAAAAACAATGATTTGAATGCTTTTCTGCAGCAGCAAATGAGCGCTGTGACAGCACCACAATCAGTGTCCTCATCCGTCAGCGGCTCAAAGAAACAACAACAACAGCAGCATCAGCAGCAGCAACAGCAACATCAGCAGCAACAACAACAGCAGCAGCAACAACAACAAGTTGCACATCCCGACTACACTACATTGTTGCAAACATACTCTAAACTCTTCGATCCTTCGAATAGTTTTGGTGCAGCTGCCATGAGCTCCAACAAAGCTTCCTCCAATGCACACCATGAGCTGTCTGCATTACTAGCGGCTGGTGTGGGTGGTGGCATGGGGGTCGGTGGTACCATTAGTAGCAGCATCAACAGCAATTCCGCAACCAAGAAGCAACAGAAAGAAGCACAACAACAGCAAACAGATATGCTTAATCAATTGCTGCAGTCAGAGAAACAAAATGCCGATCTGAATGCTTTGCTCTATCATCAGAACAAAGCGGCGGCCGATTTGAATGCGCTCTTCGCCGCACCTTCGGCTGTAGCTGCTGCTGCCGCTGCTGCTGTATCATCATCTTCCGGAAAGTCGGGCAGCAGCGGCAACAACTCATCGGGTGCCCCATCGCCACTAACAGATCCCACAGCTTATTATAACGCTTTGGCTCAGGAGAAGATGCAAGACTATGCGGCATTCTTCCAGCAGCAACATGGGAAATACGGCATCCCAGATCCTCTCTCAAAGACAACTTTGGCGGCCAATAATTTGTTTATGTCGCCATCGGCTTTGTTGAAAATGCAACAAGAGTCCCTCTCGGCCATGATGATGAAGCCGCCGAAATCCACATCGTCGTCATCGGCCTCATCATCAACAACAACACGTGCTCGAGAGTCATCTTTATCGCCTGCACAAGATGTGGCACGTCTAACGCCTACGAAGAGTGTAATAGGCTGCGGCTCGGCGAATAATCAAAGCAACAGCGGAGGTGTTTCCTGTGCTGGAGGTGGTAAATATAATTTTAGTGCTGTAGATTTAGCCATCTCAAGCGTACCTTCGAATACGCCTTCACCAGCACCATCTGACGGAAGCAACAGTTCAACAACGCGCCGTCCTACAAATACTCCGCCGGTCGATTTGAGTCGTTTGTATGGTGAATTATCGTCCCCGAATTTGGGCGCCGCTCTAGCAGGTGGCATGGGTGGTGTCAATACTAAGAAGCGTATGGAATTCTCATCGATTGCTGATTTAGTCGCGCCACCACCGGCAAAGATTCCGAAAATAAGTGATGATGTTTTGAACTTATCCAGTGAGTAAGGAATACTTAAGTGAGTGAGAGTGAAATAGTAGCGCACATCGCATTCAACCTTCGCATAATAAATACTTATCACTAAGAGAGTGAATAGAACAAAAAAAAAACAAAAAATAAATAATACTAAATTACTTTTAATTAATGAAAATAATATTAATTTAAGAAGAACCTTTAAAAATATTGTGGAGAAGAAATTTTCTCAAAGCAAAGAGAAGAGGTAAAGAAACATAGAAGAAGTTAATAAAGCGAACAGATAAAAACTTCAGTAAAAAGCTTAAATAAATTTAAGTGCAAATAATTAAACTACTTTAAAAGTATTTAAGGAGTGCTTAAACTTTCAAATTTTCGATTAATCTTTTTTAAGTTTTGCAATGGTTAATTTCGTATTATTTATTCTGTTGTTTTTTTTTAAATTGCAACAAATTTTAGTATTAAATTCTTAAACCTACTTTTAGCAGTAAATTTAAAAAGTTGTATTTAATAGCAATTTTTTAAAATCTCTATCAAATTTCGTGGTACATATTATTTAAACGAAGGTTTAAACGAATTAACTACTATAATTAACAACAATCCTACAGTTAACTAAATAAATATTTAATTATAATTTAAATAATCTGAAGATAATATATTTTTTCAGCTATTATTATAGACAAGGACAGTATTTAACACCGGAGTTGATAGCATTTATAATTAAAATACGTCTCTACTTTAAATTCTACTATGTATTTACTTTGCAAACATAATTTTATTAATAATTTTTTATTAAGAAAATAAGTTGGCAAAAATTATATTTTTTTTCCTTTAATTTTCATATCACTTGAATTTATTTTACAGCATTATATATTTTAGAGTATGCATAAAGTGTTAGTATACTTTGGAAAAATATAAATCGTATACATTATTTTAAAATCGAATAAGTAGTAATTAGAATATTATTAATCTTAATGAAATATACTAAATATTTAAAGATATTAAAAATGTATTGAGGTACATTAAGGAGTACTTGAAAGTGGTGTTTTTATAAGCAGCCTAAAAATCAAAATTATACGCAGCTTGAAGATGAAGAGCCTGGAAAAGCGACAAAGAGTTCAACTTCTAGAATCGATCTAATGATATGCAAGATTATGAATAAATATGAAAATGATCGTTGGAGTTTTAGATAAGAATTTTTTTCGGGTTTTTCAAAATTTATTTCATCTACAAGTTTAATAAATTCTTAAAACCAATTTGTATTTTTATTATTCTTTGTGATTTTTAATCTGGACTTTATTAATTTATTATAATATCGTATAATTTATGTAGATTTTATTAAAATTCAATTTCGAACTAAACATGATTTTAATGATGCTAAGTATTATATAAAGAGTTAAATAATTTTTTCAGTATTCAATAAAAATTACGGGGTGTGGTCAGAGTTGCTTTACTATTGCTTTGCTAAGAACCAACATTTTCGGTATATGTTCCTTTTTTAATTTCGTAAAGGAAAAAAACTGCTGAGTCCCAAGAGATATAGTTCTGATAGCTGAGTTCCACCATGATAATGCAAGGCCGCACACATTTTTGGTAACTCGGTAAATTATTGGAACTTGATTGTAAAGTGATCTCCCTTATACAGACCTGATCGGGTAGCATCGGATTGCTATTTATGATCCGATGATGATGATCCTGTGATGATGACTTAAGGTTTTTGTGATATGCACCAGTAATTCTAAACCCGGGATCACGAAAGAAAGATGGATGTCTACAACAAGAAGGATCATTAAATGTCGGGTCTCCTACAATTTGTTTTAATTTTTTTGTTTCCCCCAATGACTAGAAGTGAGGGAGAATAACTGAACATTAAACCAGAATAATTCAAAATGCTACGACGTTCCCAGATGTTCGATCTCTTGGCACAACCAAGAGTACGTCAGGTTTGATTTAATTCCATATTGAAATGATGTAAATAAAATTACAGTTGTTTATTAGTTTTTTGATTAGTATAATAGTAGTTTTAATTTGTTAAATGAATTCCTTGATATTAACTGATTGTTTACCAAACACCTGTTGAGAAAACTGATTTACATTAGACCAGTTTTAAGTGTTAAGCTCTTAACTAAAAAACATTGCTTTTAAAACTGCAGGAATTTTTATTTAACTATTGATTTGCATTCAAATCACATCACTTGATCCGTCCTCTACTTTAATTTTAGCTCTTTCAAAGAAGTTAAATAAGAGCATCAATGATTTTAAAAACAACATTAGCAAGTGAAATTTTGTTTTCGTTTTATCACCAGACGAGTTGAAGTTGTTGTGTTGTTTTTGATGTCGTGAAGCCGGTCATGTTTTGGCTTATAATCACCAATAAAAAATAACAAATATGTAAAATAAGCAGATCAACAGCGTATATTTTTCCAGTTCTCAACCACAACTGAAGACTGGTTTAATAACTTTATGAATACGATCTCCTCCAATAGTTGGACTCAGTATGAATAGCAACGCTCAACAGTTTGGTTTCGGTTTAAAATTGGATCAAGAACGCGAACTGATATCAAATACTCTACACTATTTTTGTATTTGAAAATCTCTACACAGACCACATTGAAAATATGAGCGAATACGAGGTAATGTGCTTTGGTGAAAAATCCAATTTTAATACTATGTGCTGTGAAAAGTGAATTTATTAAAACTTCTATTTACAATGTATAACAGTGAAAAAACATTCTGCAAATTTCGAAATTTATGGATTAAATGATGGTTAAAGGAACGAAATTTAAAAATTAATTTATAATAAAAATACGCAGAAAATAAAGCAGAATTTTTAAAGTATTCTGATGGCTAGCTTAGCAGGGTTATAACAGGCTGCTTTAAATATAATCGATGTCGTTACAGAATTTGTAGCTTAAAGCGTTGAATTCAACCATACTCATTGATTGCCTCCGCATTATTCGAATTTTTGTCGTTTTTCTTCGTTTAGTTATTTGTTTTCATTTAGTCGATGTTTTGATAAAAAAACTCATTCGGTTTTCTTTCGGTCATTAAACCCTACGAAAAATACCTCGATTTCCTTGCTAATGTTTTGCCTTCTCTACTCTCTCTCTGTACAGTTTTGGTTTTTATTTTCAGTATTTGAGTGGTTTTGGTTCCCACTTTTCGTCGGAGGATAAAAGGTGTCCCAATGCTTTGCCTATCGGCCAGAATTCACCCCAAAAGTGCGCATACGGTTTGTACGCCGAGCAAATTTCTGGCACCGCATTCACCGCACCGCGCCATGAAAACGCACGCACCTGGTTCTATCGCATTCGACCGAGTGTAGTGCACGAGCCCTTCCAACCCTACAGCGGGAGACATTTAAGCAGCAACTGGGATGAGCAGATGCCCAATCCAAATCAGGTAAATATATACCGTCTGGAGAACGGAGGAAGACAGATGAAACGATGGGAACAAGTCAAAGGATCGTCTGTTTTCATTGCAGATGCGTTGGAAGCCTTTTGATGTTCCAGCCACAACACCTCAGGGCACCGCAGTGACTTTTGTCCAAGGTTTGCACACTGTTTGCGGTGCGGGCGATGTTCGTAGCCGACATGGTTTGGCTGTTCATGTTTACCTTTGCAATGTCTCCATGACGGATGCTGCTTTCTACAACAGCGATGGTGATTTTCTGATCGGTATGGAAATGGCTTAAAGAATATTTTCAAAATATAGTCGTAAATTTTAATTGATTTTAGTTTTTAGTTTAGAAAATTTCAATAGTATGTTGATATCTTTTTCGATAAGCTTAATCGTTTTTTTAATAAGTTTTAATTTATAATTAAAAACATGTTTTTTAAGTTCCACAACAGGGTGCGTTGGACATCACTACCGAGTTCGGAAAAATGCTTGTGGCACCGAATGAAATTTGCATCATACCGCAGGGTGTCCGATTTTCGGTAAAGGTTGAAGGACCAACGAGGTGAAAAGAAGATTTCATTTCTTTTAATAGCAATTCTTTGACCTTGTATTTAATATTTCACCTAATATACTAGAGGCTACATACTAGAAGTATACGACAATCATTTTAAACTGCCCGATCTCGGTCCGATTGGTGCCAATGGTCTGGCCAATCCGAGGGATTTCCAAACTCCGGTAGCTTGGTTTGAAGATCGTGAAGTCGCAGGTGATTGTGTGATATTGTGATTGTATTGTGTGTTTTTTTTTCTTTGTTCTTTAAATTTTTACTATAATATCGCTTTTTATTTTTGATTTACCCCGATTGATCTTGCAAAAGATTTCCAAATGATCTGCAAGTTCCAGGGAGCTCTGTTCGTAGCCAGACAGCAGCATTCCCCCTTTGATGTGGTGGCTTGGCATGGAAATTATACACCCTATAAGTACGATTTAAGTAAATTCATGGTCATTAATTCGGTCAGCTTCGATCACTGTGACCCGAGCATTTTCACTGTGCTCACCTGCCCCAGTTCAAGGCCGGGCACCGCAATAGCAGATTTTGTTGTCTTTCCACCGCGTTGGAGCGTACAGGAGCACACCTTCCGACCGCCCTACTATCATAGTGAGTCCTTAAATTAAAAACTAAAACTCGAAGGGTATATAAAGCATTTCTAATTGTATATTTCATAAATGTTGTTGTTGTATATCAGGAAATTGCATGAGTGAATTCATGGGCTTAATTTTGGGCAAATACGAAGCTAAAGATGCCTTTGCGCCTGGTGGCGCTACTCTGCATTCCATGATGACACCACATGGACCGGATGCGAGGTGCTTTGAGAATGCCTCAGAAGCGAAATTATTACCTGAGCGCGTGGCTGATGGCACACAGGTAACGTAAATGATATTCATGTCCTGATATTTACACTTTCTTGGTTTTTTTATCAGGCTTTCATGTTTGAGTCGTCATTGAGCATGGCTGTCACCAAATGGGGCGAAGAGACGTGCCAAAAGTTGGATGCCAAATATTATAAATGCTGGCAGATGTTGAATAAAAATTTTAAACTAACACATTAATTGTAACAGTAAATTTGTTTAGTCTTATTAATTCGAATTTGATAAACATAAAAGCAATAAATATTCTTCTGCCGTGTTTTTTTATCCCATTTTATTTTAGTATTTTGAGCACAATTAATGGTGATAAATTCGTCTTTTTTTTAAGTTTTTCTTTTCGAAATATGAGTGAAATACTTTATAATAGACAATGTAATGCATATTAATGTTTAATCAGTTTTTCTAAAAACTCACAACCATAAAAATTGAACACATTTAAATATTTTTCTAACTACTGTTGCAGTATTTACTTAAAGCTAAACAAATACAACTAATTCACGGAGCATTGAAAGCGCAGTTAAATTTTACGAATGTAAAGTCTTTAATGCTTAAATGAGCGCAGACTCTAATCTCCAATCACGTTCCTTCAAATAGCTTTTGCAAGAGCAAACTTCGTCAATTTGACATCTCGATCTACATACGGAATGTTATGCTTGGCGCAGAGCGTGGAGTGCGACTAAACGAGTGCCGGCTGCTGTTTATGTTGCCAAAACCTTTTAGATGACAAACGCACAGATTGTTGCTGCTGTGATAAAGCGTCCCCGCATCTTGCCGGTTAAACACGATGACGTCGTCATCAGATCTGCGGTTGTAGATGCTCCTCGTCTGACAGTTGCAGCAACCTGCCTTTACCATATTTCGCGTGCGGTGTGTCATTAGAGAGGTGGTGGTGGTGCTTAATTGTTGTTGTTCTTGCTGTTTCGCTTGCAGAGATTTTAGTTGACCCATCGACATTTGTGATGAATAATTTTCAACTTGTGTGTTGTGGTGAATTATCGGTGATCGACTTCTGTTGGAGGACGACAGGGATGTTCCTATTATGGTGCCCTTCGAACTGTTGCTTTCGGCGTCCACGTTACTGAGCAAGTTGAGGGCTGTGTTTAAAAGTTCCTTTGACTGTAATTCGCGTACTTGGCCAGTTAACCAATAAGTAGGCATATCACCTTTGCCCTGGAACAAAACAGCAAAATAAATGAGGTGATGATGAATTATACTCTATAATATGCCTTAAATAAAATGAAGAAATATTCGTTAAATAAGAAATAAAGAAAAGAGTATCAAATTTTCGCCTTTATATGTTGAACAAATTTAATTTGATTCCTTTGTCTTTGTTTGAGGGCTTTTTCAACTTTAAGTACAATTTTAAAAGAATTCTTTAATATTTAAAAATTTTTGCCCATGGGTACCCAATGTAATGTAATAGGTAGTAAGCAATCGGTACCTTGATATAAGTCAATCCTCTCTCGGTGCACTGATATTCACCGACGTGCTTCAACAATTGGTAGGTTGTTTCTGAAATGTGAATCTTCATGGGCTCGCCAGTGCTTTCCATGCGGAAGGCGGTGTTTACGGTGCAACCAAACAAGCAGTAGCGTGGCATCTGGCAGCAGTGACGTAATAAAAACGCACCGACACGAGCCGAGAAGATAAGAAAAGAAAAGAAATGATTCATCAAAAGCGTTGCCATAGTAATGCACGATTGTATGACTGACTTTCAGGCCCACCACTCCAGCTGCACATGAACCGGAATGAACACCGATGCGAAACTGTAGTGTTTTTGTGGGGTGGTGATGAATCTTAAAGGTTGCCACCTTTTCAAGCAGATGCAACGCCAACGAAGCGATTTCGGCTGCATGGCGGTTGCCGTTGCGAAGCGGAAGGCCGGACACAACCATGTAAGCATCGCCTATGGTCTCAACCTTTGGGGAAGGAAAGAGTGGCGGAGAATTACAACGGGATTGCAAATGACACGTATCCAACGTAACACGGACGAGGCACCAGGTGTCATTCACTTCATACCAACAAATGCTTCTTATGGTTCACGTGCGCGCACTCACCTTGTAGACATCATAATTACAAATTATAGAGTCGCAGCAGGTGTATAAATCATTCAGCATTTCGACAACTTGAAATGGCGTACTCATCGCACAGATCTCGGTAAAGTCGACCACATCGCTGAACAATATCGTGACACAATCGAAACATTCCGCTTCTACGGGCTCACCACGTTTTAAAGACTCCGCTACGGATCTATAAAACAAAATTATTACTTATTTCAAGGGGATTGTCCTTTGATTAATGAGGAGCTGGAGAAGATCGAAAGGAGGAGGACGAGGAGGTGAATCAGGTGTCCTTTCACCTGGGTAGCATCTGGTTGAGCAACATGTCGGTTTTTTTCTTTTCTTCGTACAACAGATTCGTTCGCTCCTGAACCAAGCTTTCAAGGTTGTATGCGTATTTTTCCATGATTGATAACATGTTATCGAATATGTTCGATTTTCTTGAATGGAAGTATAGAGAAAACGGAAACAGAGGGAAAAGAAATGAAGTTAAACTGAATCAGTAAATGTTTACTATAAATTTAATATAAAATTTAATGAAGAAAATTGAGTTTTACTAAAAATGTACATAAGAATGTTTAAATTAAGGAAATCAAATAAAACTCACAGACCGGCCTGCATCTCCTTCAGCTTGATGCGCACTAAACGTATGTCTGGCCTCATTTCAGGGTTTTCCTCCCAGCAGGAACGCAAACATTGTTGCACGTTTTCGGGAATATCCAATTGGGTCAGCGAAGGTCGCAAAACAGTCTGCTGTAGAAGTTCCGGTTTCTTTACAAACATTACAATTTCTATACAGACCAACATACACAAATACAAAGAAATGAAAACGTAATGTATGTAAGTAAGTTAAGTAGATCACCCTCATTGGTGTATTCCGTTTCGCCCCATGGTCCTTTGCGACCCATTAGCTCATATAAAACAATGCCAAATGCATAGACGTCACCCTTCTGAGTGCCTCTAGGATGATGTGTTGGGTCTCTCAAAAGTTCCGGAGCCTTCCAAAGAGCACGTTTCAATTCCAATTCAACTCTTTTATTGCAGCGATTTCAATTAATGTATGCAGATAGTAACAATAATTGTAATAACAAAAATTAGCAAAATATAATACTATTATTAATACTTATTGGGTTCTTCTTGTCCCGCTTTGAAATCATGCAGACCGAAGTCGGCGATCTGACAGACCCAACGTGAGTCGATTAAACAGTTGCTCGAACGTAGATTTCCATGTGATCCCATATCGGAGTCATGCAAGAAAATCATACCCTTGAGGATGTCGCTGACCAGCGATGATACAAACATGTGGTCCAAGTGCAGATCCTCGTTGGCGAGGACATCGGCCAGGCTACCGCGGGCGCAATACGTTGTGAATATCATGACCGAGCTGTGATCGATCGAGACACCAATAAAGTTGATTATATTTTCGTGGCGTGTCTAAATGCACACGGAAGCAATAAGAAATAAATAAATAATAAATGTAGTGCAATTTTATATCGATTCAATTTCTTTTAATCTATTTAATTCATACTTCGCGCATTTGTTTTAATTCTTTGCGTATTGAACGCGTTATATCGACTGATCTTTTATAGATCTTCTTCATGGCCACAATGTTTCCTCGATACAGACCTATATGTATATATTGTATGTACATACATAAGTAAATAAAGTATATAAAATACTACTTCCAAATATTTATTTCTAGGTTAAAAAATACCAATGCTTGTGTAGGCTTTTTTGTTCATATCGGCGCTGGTTCGAATACTTTGGCCACGCATTTGAAACTGTTGAATTGAAACAAAAATGAAGGAAATATATATTTTTTATACTCGTATTGAAATTAAACCGTATAATTATAAAATAAACCAAAACAATATAAACAGAAACATTAAAAATCAGACGTACAAAGCAATTTGTCTTTACATTAAAATAATCGGGATTCTCTATGTTTATAATGGAGACATCTTTCATGTCCACCTTCCACAGGAGGCCGGCCAAAGTCTGCTCATAGCGGTAGTGTCTATTGTGGGTAAATCATTTATTTAACAAACACAAACAAATAACCTCTTGAAACTTCACACTACTTAATTAAAAATATTCCGGCTATAATCAGGAAAAGTCCAAAAAATGAACCGGAAACCACGTAGCGCCAGTAAAGTTTACGTGACCGACATAATTCACCATAAAAGCCGCACACGGGTTCCCCAAGTGGGGGACGTCCTTTCAGCCATCGAATAGGGCGATCAGTTTTCATATAACGAAATTCCTGAAATTAAAAGAAGTTAGGATTTAGTTAGGATTTTTTACTCTTTCAATTGAAAAATTTTAAAAATTGCTATCGGAATTTGGTGGGAATGCAAAGCTTGCGTTTCTTTCCTGTCACGAAAATATTTATTAAAATAAACAATCAATGATGCATACAATTTGGAGAAAACTAAAGCAAGAGCTTTTAAGTTATGCATATCCCTCCATCCCCATCGTTAATCTACCCAATTATCGAACCCACCTCATTCAACCTCATTTCCAGCAACAACCACCATCCAATGAACAATCTGAAATGAAAAGCAATTACTCAATCAATTTCACAACCACACAACCATTTTCTAGCCTCCCAACGGAGTAACCATTCAACCAACCCATCCAGACAACCAACCCACCCAACCTATCCAACTTCCTAACCAACCCAACCGAACCTTGTCAACCAACCCAAAACAACAACAGAAGGCAGGACGCCTTCTTAAAATAACAATATTGTATTTCTATCCGCTGTGACTTACGGGTATCATCGCTTTTTTATTGTAAACGAAAAATCCAACTGGCTGCATGGTCATTTTAGCCAACGAGGTGCCTCCATTTATATCGCTTTGTAAGGTGATTACCGAATAATTACCTTCAGCATCGCCATTCGAATCGATGTGAACCTTATTGAAGTGAAAAGCAGGAATTGAGAAGAGATAACAAGAAGTGATTTTATTATTATTTATAATGTGAAGTAAACATTATAATATAATGAAGTCCGAACATTGTATTTGAGTGATATGGTCAAAAAACCATAGTGATGTTACTTCATTTACAGTATGCATTCCATTTTATTTTATAGACTATCTGTCACAACACTCAAACTCGAAAATTGATTCAGATATACTACGATACTATGCACTGTGATTTTGAAGGTTTTTGAGCAGTAAAAAATTCAATTTTTTGTGTTTTATTGATTTGAACTGATTCCACGTTTCTGTGGGGGCTTTTCTTTGTTTTCCCATTCATTTGCAAATTCTACCCAACGATGTTGGGTCCTGGTGTAGAGATCAACATTACTTCAGTAGTAAACCCTTTAAACAAAAGTGAAGTACAATTTTTTTGAGAAGTTATGCTTGAGAAAATCATTAAAATTACGTGAAGACTTGAGAGTAACGGAATATTTTAGAATAAGTACAAGTAAAGCTACTTGATTCAATGGCAAAAAAGGAATCAAACAATCTTCAAGGGTTCTTTGGTAAAAAGAGGTTGAGTTTAAAACACCTGGTTCTCAATCTTCAAAGAATTTTACAAGGTTTAGTTCAATATAGCATTAATACTTAGTTGGACTGAGTTGATTGTCTTATTACACACATATAGGTTTATAAATCTACTCGTTTCGGAATATTTTCGTAGACTCTTTAAAGCTAAATAGTGGTTTTGCTTTTATCACTTAATTCTAGAGTTTGTAAGTTCCAAGAGATCCAAGTTGCGATGTATTTTTAAAATAAATATAAAAATACATTCTGATGATTAGATTGGGTGAAATATTCTATGATAAATCTTTATATTATAAGACATAAAAGTTAGGGTATTTATTAACTTACATCGAATCCTTGTATAGAATGATAGGAACGGTTAAGAACACGACTCATCACTAAGCGTCCGTCGTAGATGTTGCCACCTGCACTGAGAATTTCGGAGACAGCTCGAGCGTAGATCATAACGCTATCGTATAGATGGACTCCGTATATCGGAACCTATAACAATTTAATGTTTATATATTTAGCTTTGACCTACATACATATATAAAAAATACTGATTAAACATTAACCATGTTCTTTTATTTTCCTTATTATTAACCTTTATAGTAACGTAATTAAAAAATATATAATCATTATTAATTAATAATTACAACAAAATGTATTCTTACTGATATATTATCGAAGACACGTTCATGATATGGCACCAGAAACGGATGCCTTCGTGCGTATTCCTTAATTTTGTTGCAAATATCACTGAAAGATTGACATAATTTAATACCGCTTTAAATATTAAGAACTAAAATTAATTAAAAAAAAAGTACAAATAAAGAAAGAGTAATAAAATCTAGAATTAAAATTATGGTACCATATTTTCTCTACCGCAAATCTAGTTAAAAGTTAGTGAGCGTTATTTCGAAGAATTACAATAAAGAAAATTATAAACTAAATTATGTATATTTTAAAATAAATTTTTCCAAGATATATTTAATGTTAGAAAGTTAAGTTAATTACCGAATATTAGGATTTTGTGGATAGGACATGCTTATTTTAATCACCGAACGAAATGAATTTTTATCCAATGATTTATTCTTTTCTTTTCTAATGTAGGGATCTAAATAATCTGGAAGCAGTAGAACAAGCATGCATTTATTAAAGTGGTTATCGTGCTGCATTAGATTGTTTTTATATATACGTATATATGTATATATATACAAGTATATATGTGGTATATTTTCAGTATTCTATATGATACCAGTGATAGTGATATCAGTGACTAGATAATTAATGATCATTTGTTCTACGTACTTCTTTCCATGATGTTTACACGACGTTTCGAATCGTATATCTCATCATCGACAGAGATGATGATATAATCACCATCGAGCAAAAGTTTACGATTCTGCATGCAACGGACAAAATCAACCATGGCAATGTGTTCGCCAATGAAGACGTAGACTGGAAATTGAAAGAAATGGAAGAGAAGAGCAAGAGATGTAATGTAATGCCCCTATTTTCCAGTTTTTCTTTAAGTTTTTTAAACAGTAGTCCCTTTAAAAAAACCCGGACGACTAGAGTACTTTAAAAGAAGACTAAAGCAAGGACTAGCTTACAGAAAAGACTACAGAAGAATACAGAGACTTCTATTATTCAATAATAGGAGAAAATTTTGAGCCTATATTTGTAGAAATCTCAAAGACGGACTTATTAATATTTCTACAGAAAGTTAGAGATGAGTACTTTTATTGTGTAAAGACTTTAAAGACTATACAAGTCTCTACTATATTCTTACTCTCTCTAGAAGGTTACAAAGAACTAAAAACTCTTATCTTCTACAGGAGATTTACATATGACGCCTTGCATATGACTATACTCTTCTGTGTAGACATCGTTTCTTCCCCTTAGATAAGATCATGGAATCTATTCGGAAGGAAGAAAAAGAGCTGGGGCGAGGCCAGGCTCTGGCTCTATTTCTGACTTGGAATTATTTTCCTTTAAAAATTATCAAAGTACATACTTAATTTCCTCAGAAGTCATTCATTAGCCACTTTTAAGACTAGTATACGAATATTATTTAAGACTAGTTTTTAGATTAACTTACTTCGTGTACTTAAATATGTCTCGTCAACAATATTTTGCATTTTAATTAATGTTGTATCGATTGGTATATAATCCGATATTTCTCTTAAATGGGTTATGGTAAAATTTTCCGATTCTGCCAGGTCCTGAAATGCATTTTTTTAAAAATTTACTTTCTTTCATAATTTATTATAAATACTAGTATATTGTAAATATATTCGTATATATACTAACCTGTATGGCATGTGCTACTTCGGTACCCCAAATTGGCTTGGAACTGACAATTATAGCGAATTTATTCCAATGAAATGCGTTTAAAAGGCTTATCACGCTCTTGGACACCTGAGGTGAGGGCGTTGCATTGTTATAGTTAAGTGGGATATTATAGGAGTTGATGTATCGCAATTGATTGAAACTCACCTTCGAAGCGGGTGCCAAAGTTCGTGCGAATGTGTGAAAAATATCCTTGTTGGAGACGGCGGAGTCGGAACATTTCTGTTTAGGGTTGTGTTTTTACCATTGTTGTTGTTGGTGTTGTTCGAAATTAATGAAGAGTTAAAACAAAATAATTAATACAATTTTCTACACCCTCATGATTTGTATGGCATATGGAATAGTGGGCGGATCACGCCTATTATTAGCCGGATTGATACTTTTCATACGAAAAGTGCAGATATTAAAATTTGTATTTCGTAGTTCACTACGATCTGTACAGCGTAGATCCTACTTTGGGAATATAATGAAGAAGTGATACTGATACTGGTAATCAAAGTACAAATAGATTAGGATGTGTGTCATCTTAAGATTCTAATACGATGGATAATGTAAAAAATGCGGATAAAAAATAACGGGCTACCATTTATACAAAAAAGAAATTCGTATATAAATAATATAAATAAAAAAGATAATTATAAAGGAAGAAATATCATTTCTTTAAAGAAGAAATTTTTAATAAATTAAGAATGATGTCAATAAATAGCAAAGGACGTTGAGACTCACAAAAGATATCATCGGAATGTTCCAGGCCGAGGCAATTAAAGCCTCTGTGGTGCAGCTTTCGTCTGGGCCAATGAAAGCGGCAATATTTTCATCACGCATCTGCGTCATAAACCTGTAATAATTGAGAGATTAAACTAAGACTTTTCTTTTGCCTCAAGAAACAGATGAACCGCAGCAGAAGAACAACAACAACCATACACGGCCCTAACCATGACCACTTGGATGAGGAAAAGAATGGATTTAATTATATGATACAAGGTTTTGTATTCGGAAACTTTCAAAAATCAATTTAGTTTCAGTGATGAATAACGACGATTCTTTCGAATGTCATTAAACACTGATGGCACTATATTTGATGTTATTTATAAGGTACTCACCTGATCGGGGAAACACCATACGAACCCACTTTGTGACCCATGTCAAACGCTCTGAAGGATAACTTTTTGCCAGGCAAAATCATCGGGTTCTTGTTTATATTTTCGATGGCCAGCGGAAGTCCTCCAAGTGTCACCTGGCAAGAGAACATGGATAATAATTATTGGTCCAGTTAATAATAAAGCATAATATAAGAATACAAAAATGAATAAGAAAACATCAAAATTATCACAGACAAAATAATGAAGAAAGGTTGCGGATGTCTTGCTTCCTCCTCATAATGTCTTTCCCTCTCTTTTTACATTTTTACTAGAAATTTACTAGAAAGTTTAAAATTCGTTAAAATTAAATAACACAGTTGAATTATTTTATTAAAGATTCCGCTCACTTGATTCAGTCATGTTTAAATAATAAATAATCAAAATCTAATTGAGACTAAATTCAAAAAATTAGTTCCTGTTGGTTGAGTTAATTTGAGTAAAATGATGTAGGAGCACCATGAGTACTCAATGCTGGTTAGAATATCACACAACGACGCTAACTCCGGTGAGTCGAAACGATTGATGCAAATCTTACCTGATTTCAAAGAATTAAGTGGACTAAAGTGGACGTGGAGTAGACATCTTCTTTCACAATGAATTTCTCTATGAATAGGATTAACTTTTAAAATCCAAACAAAACTACAAAACAAACAGAATATTATTTAAGCTTTGAAATGTATGTATATATGTTTAAATGAACCGTATGCATTTCGAAACTATTCTGAAGTTTATAATAAAAACAAACAAGTTTCTGAACACACAAAACTCTTTCCATGTTTTACCCTCTTCAAGCCAACACAGCATTTTTAATAGATGCTAAAGGAGAAATTTTGAGTTTTGCGTGTGGTTCGAGAAAACCACAGGAAATATTTTTACAAAAAACTCATTCATTGATTAATTAAAATCGGAATTAAATTTTTACTTGAAATATTAGAAACTATCTACTTTTCAAGGCTTTAAGGAAATTATTGCTTGGAACAAAATTGTTCATAATAGCAAGCAACATGAGTAACAAGGAACATGTTTTTCCCAGTTTGCATTTTGTTCTTCTTCTGCTTCTTCACTGCCTTAAAGGAAATTAATTCCAGCTCATGAGTTAAGTGCTTTATTAAGCTACAGAGCTTAGTCCCATTTAGAATACCAGAGTAGGTCGGTACGTGTCTTCCAATTGCAATTCTATTAAAACATTATGCTTTTAAGCAGATGCAAATTTTTCCCATTTTGTTTGTCTTCCACATTTAATAAGTAGATTTATTATTGAAACAACAAGATTGCACCTGTCACTTTGAATAAATTAGTGGTGCAATAATGTCTTTATTATATATTTTATATATGTAGTTCAAGCTTACGAAAAGATTAGAAGGAGAGAAACTTCATTAATAAATCGTCCGAAGATTTGTTATACTCGTATCATTAAATGGTGAAAAAAACAACACTAATACTGAATGGACATTGCTATATAATATAGCTCGTTATTTAAGTATCGTTCATAGAGATAAGTTCCCATTTTCATCCCAAACTCCTAATAAGAAAGAAAATGTAAATACGCGTGGATCACAACCATTTTTGAGAGAGTAGTTAATGTTGATTACGAATATTCGGCAATGAAATGTCATTCATATACCTATGATCGTTTCCTCTATATTATTATAATTACAATAAATATAATAATAATAATAACATAGCGTTAACCTCAGCCTGACCGAAGCTCATATTCCCTACATCCTTAGGATAAGTTTATAGTTTAATTCAGTAGGCAGATGACGCCCATTATTGTGGGCTCATTTGCTTTGATATATACACAAAATAGAATTTAGACAGACAGTGGTAAAATTTTCTCCATTTTCGATATGAGAGTCCGAAATTTCGTGCCAAAATTCACAATGATGCTGTAATCGTATTTTTTGTCAGCAGTGGATGACCCCTCTCATTTGTGGGAGTATACTCATAGACTCGGGAGTTACAAGTTCACTTTATAGCTAAAAAAATGGTCTATAAGTAATGACGAATTCATACTCGCTATAAAAAGTAGGTCGATTTTTTTTAATTTTCAATCCCAAACACCGATAACAGATATTCCATCGTGTCATAATGGGATTTAAAATAATAATTATAATAATAATAATAAAACATAATCCTTTTCCGGGAGAAATTCATTTTTAATTCTTAGATTCCCTCAAAAGTATTTTTTGTTCAAAGTGTTTGTTTCTTTCAACTGTTCTTTCAACATCCATTCTTTTAAAAAGACATAGTTTTCTTGTCAAGTTTAATGTATGTAAATGTTTTGTGATAGTTTTTTCTTGTTACCTGTTGCCATTTGTCACAATTAAATTACACAACTCTTACTTTATCTTTTATATTTATTTTCATTTCTTTGGTTTTTTCCTTCGCTCAGAGTTCATTTGGTATGCAAACCTTGTTTAATTTTCTTACAGACATCTTTTTAATGGTCCATTTTTTTGTTGTTGTATTTGTGAGTACTATCAACTACTGCTTTCTAACTTTGTTAGTGTTCTTTTTTATTTTGTATATCGTTCTTTTATACTGAGCTTTTCTGTTTTGTTGAGTATGTGTTCTGCTCTTGTTGTTTGGGTTCACGGGAAGAATTTCGCCCCGAGCGGAATAAAAACCGCAAAAAATTTTGCACTCACCCGCATTTCTGAATATTCTGCCAGGAATCCAATCACAATCGTATCCTTTGAATGGTTGCTTGATTCTTTTAAGCGCTGCGTTGCCAGTAACATTCTCGCCAATAAAAAGAACATCACAAATTTGAACCGAAATGAAAATCGCGCGGATCCTATTTCGCGGAGCATTTTGTCACTGTGGTTGTCACATTTCATAATAAACTAATATAATATAATATGTAATTTAAGGATATTATAGAGGTTAATGAATTGATTTATTATATATGTACATAGATATAAGAACAACGACAATAATTGGCAGTGGTTTTTGATGCTGTGTTGTTTTTTTAAGCCTTTGAATAATTTGCAAAGTTTTGAGTAGACAATATTTTCCATTTCTAATCCAGTTTAATAATATTATAATATTAATATTATTATGCAAATTTATTCAATATTATTATTATTATAACTATTATTATTTATTCTTATTTATTATTATTATCTTTTTAAAATGGAGTTTATACGAAATACTCGTTAATTGAATTTATTATGTATAAATAATTGACTTAAATCATATTCCTTAAGAATTTTGACTACTCATTTAAATTCCTTGGTGTTCAAAATATTATTCTGTACAGCAAAATTGATCCTTTTACATACCAAATAATTGTATTTAGTTTTACAAATCTTATGATTTAATCGATGGATTTGTATATTTTGAATCCATTCATGAATCACTTTCAATTTCCTTTTGATTCTTTTTATCCCTTTCATTCAAAGCAAACACTTTTACTTCCTGTATTCACTTTTACTTTCCTGCATTCACAGAACAACCAACTTCACACAAATAATTTTACTTGTTGGATTCTTCAGTATTCAGTCGCTTGGTTCGGCGCTGGCTGAGAGATCCTCGGCCGACGATGTCCTGTCGTGTACTGAACGATATGAAATTCCTCTTGAGTTTTAATATCATTTCGCTGCTCGTGTCGGATGCTCTTGAGGAAGAAGACAAACAATGAGTGTGTGGCTTTTCCGAAACATTAAAGTCACACTATCAGCAGAGTTAAGAACCAGAAGCTTAACGATTAACTTAATGATTAAAACTTAACAATTACTTCAAATTAGTGCAATTTTATGAAAAGTATTTAAATTACAAAATTGATTAAATTTTTAAAATTTACTGAAAATTATGGAAAAATTAATGAAAAGGTTTTAAATGTGTGAAAGGTTTAAACTTTAAAGTGCTCAAAACGCCATCTCTTTTAGATAAGTATTACTTTTCTGTTGATTTATTTTATTACAAGAAAATATCAATTTTAATTTTTCAATAGCCGCGAAATTAATTAAATTTTAATTTTTAGACACTCCAAATTGTAACACGAACTTATGGCAAAGCAAAACAATGTTTTCTCGCAACTTGCGTGTAACAAACGATTTGTGTGAAATGAAGGAGAGATGCAGATGTTCGAGTCGCGAAATGGTGAAAATATTCGAAGTGGGGGTGGAGTAGTTGGGTATTTTGGTGAATGGTTGTCACTGCGTTGGTAATTCAAGTGAAAGTGGTTGTCAGTTTTATTGTACTAGTAGTAGTAGCGGTTGTTTTTCTACTTGTTAGTGTTGTTAACTTTAATGACTGAACTGCTGCTGATGTTGTTGCTGTTGTTTTATGGTTGATATTGTAGCTGCTGTTGGTTTTGTTATTGTGGTAGGTTTATATTTGTAAATCGAGTAGGAGTTCATGAAATGACGATGGGGATGGAGTCGGGAACTATGAAACCAGACATCGAACAAATTTTTTTGCATAAATAATGTCTCTTCTAGTGTGTTTGTGTGTATGGGATTGTTTACCCCCGTTTATTTGAATATATTATAACGGTTTTTGTGTTTTAATTGTATATTTATTACACAAAAATTAAATTAAATCTTTAATAAAATGTATGTAAAAATATAACCATAGTAACTTAATGAACCATTTTAATTTATGTAAGTTCTTTAAAAAAGAACTTATTAAAAAATGTACAAAATGTTCACAGGTTTAAAAAATTTTAATTGAATATTCTACGAGTGTACAATGGAAAATGCTTTATTGAATTTTATTCTGTATTCTGTTTCTTTATTTCTTTAAAGGATTCATTTTCTATTACGCAATTATTCACAGTTCCTTGTCGTTTTTGTTGTTGTTGTTACTGCTGCAATTATTCCACTGAGATCACAACAACCAACAACCTTAACCCCAAATGATTGTATATTGTGATTCTTTACATTATTAAGTCCATTATTATTATTTTTGTTATTGAAATTTGTTTACAATCAATAAATGAACTAATTAACAAATTGGCGAAGTGATTCAATAATAATAATAATAACAAATTTAAGAATTAGAAATAACGAAAACAACAACGAAATCAAGCGATTCAAAGCAAGAAAGACAGAAATTAAAAATTCAAATGAACTACATTTCAAATAACATTAATTTCGAAAGGGTATGAATGGCATGCAAATGAACACTTTATCTGCGCTAGAGACAATCTATGCAATTTATCACTGATCTGATGTTTTAATTCTTCTGATTTTGCAAATATTCGTAAAATTTAATGTTTATAAATACAGTCGTGACTGATACTTATTAACTACTGTTGTTGCCATATTTTATATTATTCCTTTTTTATTATGTTGCCAATCAATGAAATCGATGGAAGCTTCAAGATATGTTCGTCGATTATTATTTCAACACAGAAAGCGACAAATGCAATTGAATCTGTTCTGGACGTATTTATCAATTTGTTTTCTTGTATTTATGTATCGAAATATTGCGTGGCGAACACTGCACCGCAAATGATGCGATTCTGAACTCGATGTGACTAAAGGAACCTCTGATGTTTACGTATTTCTGCTGCTGTCACGAGTGCTGCAGGCTGCGCAAATTTCGCCATCCGCTCTCCACCACTAGAGCCAGTATCCGAAGTTTATTAAAAATATTTTATGACTTAAGAAAAAGAAAAAACAAAAACCGAAAAATTTTCCAAAATAAATGCCACTATTTTTTAAATCTGTAATATTTTGGTTCTGTCTCACGCACAAAAGAAACTGAATTCAATATATTGGATGAAGTTTTATTGAATATTGGAACTACGAGTTGTTTGTTAAATACTTAAAGAGATCTCTGCTTTTTAACCTCTTTGTATTCACACCGACCGTGTGATGTTTACATCTTTACATCACTGTATTTATTAAAAATCGTTGATAAAAAAGTGCAATATTAAAATTTGTATTTCCATGTACAATTTGAAAATTTATTAATGAAAAAATGTTTACTGATAGAATTTTTTGCCATATGCAAAAATGCGTCACTAGTCCAATTAAATATAATGCTGTTTATTGTTTATTGACAACTTTAATTACTCTGCCAAGTGATAATGAGCAAGTAGTTCGCGATTAATAACGCCGGCGTAGTTTTTGTACGTTGACGATTTGCCGGTGAGTGCGATAAATTGTTCTGCCACCTCGACTGCAACGCGTACCTGCGCTTCTGCGGTACTGGCGCCAAGATGCGGCGTAGCCACAACTTTTGCATGGTTTATAAGAGCCTTGGTAACCGTCGACTTCGGCGGCTCCTCCGGGTAGACATCGAATGCAGCACCTCCGCACTGACCCGACTCCAGGGCATCGAGCACAGCCTGTTCGTCAACGATCCCACCGCGTGCAACATTAACAACCTTGACACTCTTCTTACACTTGTTAAGCACTTCTCCAGAAATTAAATCTAAAAACAAAGGCATTGCCATTAAATTCAACGAATTTCGGCAGCAAGGAAGGGGGAAAAACTCACTTCTTGTTGCCGGTATCAGCGGAGTGTGCACAGTAATGTAATCCGCTAAAGGCCAGATTTCGTCCAATGTCATCTTCTCAATACCCAAAGCTTTTGCCTCTTCCGCTGTTGTAATCGGATCGTAGCCAATAATCTAATTAATTAAAAGAAACAAATGGAAGTAAGAAGTGCAAGCAGCATCGTGTCATTTACGCTTCCTGCATTAACGCTATTTACATAGAAAAGTAATTAGGAACGAGTTTTTTAATAGAAATTACTTACTCTCATTCCCCATGCCTTCATGCGCAGGCCCACTTCACGTCCAATACGACCCAGACCCAGAATGGCCAAGGTTTTGCCATACAACTCACTGCCACTGTATAGCTTCCTATCCCAGCGACCTTCCTTCATGCTTTGGCCAGCCGGCACCACGGGCCTTGCCAGAGCTCCAATCAAGATGCATGTTAATTCGCAAGCTGAAATGGAGTTTCCACCGGGTGTGCTTCAAATGGCATTAAAAAATGTAATATTTTAGTTAAATTTTTATATATACTCGTATGTAATTCTGATTAAGAGAAATCTATTTATAAAATTTTGCATTTTGAACCGAACTTTATTGAAAAGGATTTAATAAGTTTTAACTGAACACTTTTTGCGTGAGAAGTTTTACTGAAAGTTTAATGAAAACTTAAACAGGCAAGTAGGAACCTTTACAAGTATTAATCACGTATTCCGATCTTCGTCTCCGTCTCCCTCTTACATCAATACGTTTAATATGCTTTCATAATAACTTACTTAAGAACGATAACATTGTGCTTAGTCGCTTCTCCTACATCAATGTTATCAACGCCGGCACCGGCACGTCCAACGACTTTAATACATCCCGCTCCGGCTGCCAAAACTTCCGCTGTGATTTTTGTGTCTGAACGCACAATTAAAGCGTCATAATTCTGTAAAGTTCAATTAATTCAATTATTCTATGATAAAAACTAAAATACAACTGTAGTTAAGGTTAAATATTTGTAAAAATAAACCACATAAACCAAAAAATAAAAACAATTTTGGTTGTATAATTGAGAATGAGCCACTTGTTTGAATTTAACAATTTAAAATATCGAAAGAAGCCTCGTTGACTTATTTATTTTATAATACAATAATATTTTTAATAATAATAATAATAGCGATAATAGTTATAATAATAGCAACAATAATAAGAAAATTCACTCACTTTAACTTCTTTACACAGTTCATTCACTGGCAACTTTAATTTGTATGTTACCTAAAAATAGAAAAAGAAACCCGACTTAATACCGGTTGTGTATTTATTAAAAGCAGTTGGAAGAAAGAAGATGACTTGGAATTTCGTTTAAACGAACATTCATTCCATTGTTCTGGAGTAAATCAATGCAAGCCTTGTCCACTGCATCGCAAACCAACACGTTTTTTATATCAACCGGCATTTTATTCTATTTATTATCGTATTTCAGCTAAATACACAAACAACAATCAGAAGCAAAACTGCGAACAACCTTACAAAATTGAATGCAAAATGTAACTGAAACTAAAGGCTTCAATGAGGAACAATTTAATGGACAAAACATGAAAACGAAGAAGCACGCTCGCTCACTAGTAAATCGCTCATTCGAGTCAAGCGACGACCAGTTTGATAGGCTGTCGTACGGGTATTAGTAACTGATTAAAACTTGTTATCATTTGTTTTTATTGGAGCACTATCTTTACGAGAAGAAGGCACACGAAGAAGGAATTCAATGGAGTTCAATGTTTGAGGAAACATCGTTGTTTGTGTGCCCGGCGTAGTTGTTTCTAGGGTGCTTTAGTGATTCCTTATCTCAGAAGTATTGAAACCAAAGAAGAGTATATTTTGGCTAACTATGAACATTATAAATTAAAGCAAGTACATAATTAGGATTAGGATCAGAAGGTAGAAGAACAAGCTTATCATAAATAGAAGTCTTTTATACCTTAATGTATCCGTATCAAAAGTTAATATAATTTATTAACCGTAATGTTATGGGTAAAAATATATTACATAAATTAAAGGTATACCTCTCAAACGGTACTTTGTACGTCTCGGTAGCTCAATTGGTTCAGGAGTTAATCGAGTACGTTTCTTAGTACCATTTATTTGACCTTTCAAATTAACCTAATAAAATTAAAATGAGATACCCGTTTAATACTGAATTTAGCTATTCTGAATTTAGTGAAAATAGAATTCATGTAGAATTATTTAGCGACGTTAGGTTGAAAATTGTGTTTGAATATTAATATACACAGTGCATTAATTTATTTTATTAAAATATATTTATATTTAATTTTAAATTTTATATGCATTTGTTTTATAGTTTACAAATCGGAATGTTTCATACTTTATAAATATAGCAAAAAAAATCGAAATGGTTGCCTAATGTAATAAAGTGTGAAATCGAAGACTCAGTGAACAACCCCACACAGTTAACGAGTATATAAGCAACGTGTAATAATAAAGCCTCTGTCACATTTTCAACGAGAATTACAGTCGAAAAGAAAGTTTGTACATAATTTTCTTGTTTTATAAGCACGAGTATATATTAACACATTCATAATTCTTTTAATATGAATAATTCAATGAAATTAATATTTAAAACAGAAATATTTGGAACAGATAAGGCACTTGTCGACCCCACCGATATTGTTGTTGTATTTTTGTGCTGACCCCAGCAACTTTGATTGCTCTCATGTAGTTCTAGAATTGTAGCTCTTTGAAGTTTGAAAACCTCCTAAACCTCACAAGACACCTATATGTTATTGATATTGCTGGAAAAATAATGAATTACCTATCATTTATGTAAAATAATATTCTGCCCAAATCCGTTCAGGTTTAGTTTCCGTTAATTGATTTTTATTAGTGCATATGTTAGTTTATTACATGTAATTGGAAGTAGTTTAGTTTATTACTTAAAATTGAAAGAGATGTAAAGAGACATTTGAGATTCTTATTTAACAAGTATAATTTAGATATACCTGTTTTTAGATTTGAAACTCTAAGTACTCAGGTAAGACGTAGAATTTATACCAGTAGAATTTGAAGATATTTGTGTGATCTTTTTGGAGTAAATGTGAAAATCGTACTCTTTTTTACCAATGTATTCGTATCATGATTTCTGTTTATTTATGTATAGTTGCATTAGTGTTTTCGTACACGTCCTGATAGCTGATAAAACTTGGCAAATTGTTTTTAGTGCTTTTCCTAATTGCAGTCTAACTTTGTTTTTTTTTACTTTACTGTTTTTAAAGTAAAGCAAAGATAGATTATCTTTGTTTCTCTTATTTATACTTCGGTTATTTTTCCTAAATAATGGAATTATATTTATGTAATTATATATTACATTTATGTGGAATATTAAATTCCACTTGAATGCCACTTCTTAGAAGTGTGTTTTCTGCTTTATATTTTCGTTTTATTTTCTATTCGTCGTAAGCTTCTGTTTTCAGATTTTTTTAATTTTTTTGCTGACACATTCGTCGTTTGCCCGCCATTTCAAACGAATAAAAAACTGTTGTGTGAATTTCGACCTGGAGGCTGTGTTTTTAATTTTTGTTACAAGTTTAATTGTCGAATTTATTTGGTAATCAACACAAAGAAATGTTTCTTATTGGTACCGAGCAGTAGTCTGGTTATATGTTTACGGTGCAACGAAATAACACGAATATAGTCTGAGTGTGCAGATTTTGCAAAAAAAGAAAAATGTCTAAAAACATTCAGGTTGCTATAAAAGTGCGTCCATTGCTGCGAAAGGAAAAGGAACAGAAGTTGTCCAGCTGTTGGAAGATTTTTGAGAATTCAATTCAACTGGCTGAAAGCCAGTCGGATCCATTCTGTTTTGGTGAGTAGTTTGTTGCCGTTATTATTGCCGTTATTGGCGTTACATTGGTAAAAGGTGTTTGGGGTCACCTATCGTAAACTTCACTTTTTTGGCCCTATGGATTAATTATTTTTTCTCCCCTCCACAGATCATATTTTTGATCAGGATGCTTCTAATCAGATAATTTTTGAAAAAATGGCGAAACACATCGTTCACTCTGGCATTCAAGGGTTCAACGGCACAATTTTTGCCTATGGCCAAACTTCATCTGGTGGGTAAAATTTTTCAGCTTTTCCTTGATTCTGTTCTAATTATTTTTTTCTATTCTAGGCAAAACGTACACCATGATGGGCGACGAGAACAATCCTGGCGTCATGGTCTTGGCAGCGAAAGAAATTTTCAAAGAAATCGAAAAATCTAGCGATCGCCAGTTTCTTTTGAGGTGTGTCAATGTTGGTGGTTGGCATTCTAGTTTGTTAATGTTTATGTTTTCTTAATTTGCAGAGTTGGTTATATTGAGATCTATAACGAAAAAATATACGATTTGTTGAATAAAAAAAATCAAGACCTGAAAATTCACGAAACCTCGAGTGGAAACGTTAGTGTTAACTGTGAAGAATGCATAATTACTTGCGAGGATGAGCTGCTTAATCATCTGTGCATGGGCAGTAAGGAACGCACCGTAGGCGAAACCAATATGAACGAACGCTCCAGTCGTTCGCATGCCATTTTTCGTATTGTAAGTTGGGAAGGAGTTTCTAAAGCTCTGTTTTGTTTCTTGTCTCTTTTGATTATTCTTTACTGTACCGACAGAATTGTTTTTATAATTTTGTAAATTTTTTCATACAGATTATTGAATCTCGTAAAATGGATCGCAGTGAAGATGATTCTGTGAATCAAAGTGTCTTAAATCTAGTAGATTTAGCTGGGTCTGAGCGTGCTGATCAAACAGGTGCACGTGGTACGCGCCTCAAAGAAGGCGGGCACATTAACAAAAGCTTACTTTTTCTTAGCAACGTTATTAAGCTGCTTTCGGAGAGTACTGATGGCGATAAATATATCAGTTACAGGGATTCAAAACTCACACGCATTCTTCAAGCTTCGCTTGGAGGAAATGCGTTGACGTCCATTATTTGTACAATTACTCCAACAGCTGTAGAGGAAACTCAGTCCACTTTGAGGTATGTGAATGTTAAATAATTTATTCGTTTTCCACATTTGTTTATTTTCATTTGTTTTCACGAATAGTTTCGCTGTAAGAGCGAAAAGTATTAAAAATAAACCACAAGTCAATGAAGTAGTTTCGGAAGCAGCAATGATGAAGCGTCTGGAGCGCGAAATTAATATGTTAAAAAATCAGTTAGCAGAAGAACGCAGTAAAAATAAAAGTCAGGTTTGTAAAATAAAATGCTGCAATTAATAATGAATCTCAATTTGTTATAATTAATTTATTTAATTACATTTTTGCTGATGAATTTTAGATAAAAGTTGGTCAGCTGGAACAACGAATTAAAACTGAAGTTGTTAAAATAATCAGTTGCAATTCATTGCATTATTTAAAACATCAAAAAGATAAACGTCGTCGAACTTGGTGTCCGGCAAATTCTAAAATGGTTGATGCTTCGACTTTGGGGGTACAATCGCTACCACTTTCTCTGCTGTCTGCTGACAGTGCAACAAATGATGCTGAAGGCACCAACAACAACGCGTACATCTCTGGATTGCCAGTTCCAACCATGTTTCCTACTACACACATGACATCGTCGAAGCTGCAACTACCGAAACCTTCGAAATACTTTACTCCAAAAATAACAGCACGTAGCATGGAAGATTACTCTCAAGCTGATACAAACAGTCAATCAGGAGAAACACCAAGAATTCAGGAAGAAGTATTTGAGCCAGCTGAAAATTGTAAATTCGACCGACTCTCACCGTTAAATCGATCGAATAACTCACAAAATTCGGCCAAGGGCATGGAAAACTTCAGCACCATAAGCATTACTCCGAAAGTTTCTGCCAATGTGCACAGCAAGTAAGTGAAACGTTTGATTCTTAAAACAAGGCAGAATGGGAATTGATACAAATTTTATCTAAATCATGCAAAATTTAAGTAATTATATTCAGTTCTCATTCGATTATTCGACATACGAATCTTTTATTCACCTTTTCATATTATTTATACATGTACTCATAAAAAAAATCAATCAACTGGGTTTCTTTGCACTGGGTTTTTCATGCTTCGTTTTTATTAAATTTGATTTTTTTTTAATTCTTGTTTAAATTTATTTATTTTCTTTTTATTGGTTTCTTTAACTTTGTTTGATTACTTTGAATTACTGTTCTGTAAACTTAGATTAAAATTTGTTGAAAATGCACTCGTGGAATTGGAAGAGTTTACAAATTTGGAAAACAAATTAGATATTAAGTACGATACTTATGAAGCATTAAAACAACGTTTCGAATTGATCCAAAATCGTAATGCTTCATTGGAAACGGAACGACTCGAATATATTGCGCTTAAAGATGATCACTTAACAACGAAAAAGAATTTAGACGACACCTTAAAACGGTGAGTAAGGAATTTTGTGTCTGTGTGTGTCTCTTCTCACGAATCGTCTCCGTAGGATAAAAAATATGTGATTTTTACACTTTTTTGATTTAGATTTAATTGATTTTTTTTTTTAACCTAACTTGTGCATTCCAATTATTTCTGCATTAAAATTTCAGTGGATTGCAATTTGACTGCATTAAAATTATTTCTGGTAGTTTTATATATAGTATCTTTATGCTTTTCTTGTTTTTATTGTCCTCTTCTATTCCTATCAAGATCATAACATTATTTGTAATCATAAGCTTTAAAAGTTTTTAAAAACTCAAACATATGACACGCTAAACTTAAAAAAAATATATGAGCTCTTAATTTTGAAAGTGATATTTAATGCAACCCTGAATGTATATATACCCTTTTAAATATACCACCTCATGGTAAATATTTTGCAGCAGAACCACTCGTACATATTTTGAAATGTATATTTGGTTTGTGCCCTTGCTATGTTCGTGACTAATTTAGTATCGTGAGTATCAATAGTATATGAATACTATTTAGTATTTAATCATAGGATTGAAAAATTCTAACCTGACGCACTCCTGACGCATGTGGTACGGTAGCGTTTTCGATGGCTGTCTGCCCATAGCGAACGACACCCAAGAAAAGTGTTTTAAATCGGTTTTGAATATTCTACTGGAACCAATGCTTTTTTTATTAAACATTTTTATTTATAATTATTTTTTATTTGATTAACTACAATTATAATTCAATATTACAAAATTCGTGCAAAATCTGAATATTTTTTTTGTAACTCTAATTGTTGTCGATTTTTTATTTTATTTTTTTACACAAAGTATGGCATATTAACTCACCATAGCATGGTAACAAGAGTAATTTTCTCGCTACTGTATTGTATAGTTGTAGCTGTCACCAAAAGAGTTAAAGCGAATTCATTTCTAGCTGGAAATGAAGACGTCAAGAAAGTTTTCATACATATTATATGTTATTCGTAACATAACAAAAACAAGTAATAAAGTCCGAAAAAATTAAACAAAAGAACCATGCACGCAAAGATATCAGTTCTACTTGCGGCTGATTGCAAAACCTGAAGTTAGTCTAATCAAAGGTATTTTTTTTGCCGGTATTAATGATGTTTCTGGTATTCTTCCTCCTTCTTTTGTGTGAAAGTCTTTTCAGCTGCTGAGATTAGTAAATTACGTTTCAGTGAGTAGTATAGTAAATTGTATATTAAAATAACAACATATGTAAATTTGCATAATGAATTAATAGTTAATTGGTTTTTAATAATATTATTTCTAAGAGAAGTATCTTAAATTACCTGTCCCTTCGTTTCGTTTATTCTGTATATGTCGCTGTTTATGTTGTTGTTGTTCTTGTTTGTGGTTTGTGTTTCTTCCAGATGACTAAAACCCAATATCTGGCTCATATGAAACACGAGGTCGATAACAACGTCACTTAGATGTGTTATACGAAGGTCTGTTTAAATATTGTTGCCGAAGAATATCTTCCAATTGATTATATATTGACTTTTCTCCGCTTATTAACGATTAAATTTTGAATTCGCATATATTTTCATCAACCACATTTAAAAAGTTTTTCATACTAAAGAGGTTTTTTCATACTTAAAGATATGACAAACTTAAAGTTACTAACTGATTAACTGAATTAAATAGATAAACTAATATCGCTTTTATATGTTAGATTATAAGATTTAAATTTGAATGCAAATATTTCGCCTTTTAAATGTAATTTGATTATGTTTTTTTATTTTCATTTTTCAAAATTTAATTTTCGGGGTCGCTAATTGTAACATCATCAATCGTTATAGCATCTTATATTTTTAATTTGATTTATTAAATTCTTCTTACAGTTGCAATGAGTTGGAAGTTCAGATTAATGAAGTAACAAATCTTCATCGTAACGCAACCGAAAAAATCACCAATTATGAAAAATTATTTGAGGAATTAAATAATAAACTTCATAAACTTGAGATGGAAAATCGTGAAGCTGTTAGTTTGGAGTTTGAATTTCAAAGTCATAAAAATAAATCCAAGTTACGCGAAGTCGAACTGCTTGAAGCTCTCGCTGAAAAAGAGAAAGAAATCCTTAAATTGGAACGTTTTCTCCACTCCATAAACGAAGAGAAGCTGCACAATTCCAAGCAGGATCTAATGCAACTGTCACGTAGCGAATCCATCGATGAGACGGGACAAACCATTCACATTAAATGTGAAGATTTAAATCGATTGTTGGAGGAGAATAAAAAAGTGACGCAAGAATTTGATAAGCTTACTTTGGAGTACGAAAGATTAAAGCTTGATTTCTCTCGTGCAGTAGAAGATGCCACACAAGCACAATCTAAAGTATCTGCCTTGGAAGAAGTGCACAGCAACGATATTACAGAATGTGATATATTGCGTGCAGAAATTGCTGCCATACGTGAAACATTAGAACAGGTTCAAATCGATTATGCGACTCTCAGTTCCGACTATCAGAGCAAGTCGGAAGATTTTGAAGCGCTCAATCGTACGATCAATGATGAGCGCGTAAAGATGCAACTGCTGCAAGTTAAATACGATCGCTTGGAGGGTGCTTGGCACCAACAACAAAAGACCATCGACGACATTCAAAAGGAGTACGATTCCATTCAGCTGAAGTATCAGGAATTACAAGTTGAATATGAAAAGTTAGAAAATACGTCAGAGAGTATCGTAAACGACTGTGCGCAGCTGCAGGCCAAAAATGAGTCCTTACAGTTGGAAATAAATGAGCTCCAGATGCGTGTAGAAGAAGCTCAAAGGCAGTTAACAGAAAAAGTTCAAAGAGAGCTGACAGAACAAGCTCAACGAGAGCTGAAAGAACAAGCTCAAAGCGAACTTACAGAACCAGCTCAAAGCGAGCTGATTGAACAAGCTCAAAGCGACTTGACAGAACCATCTCAAAGCGAACTGACAGAACCAGCTCAAAGCGAGCCGTCTGAACAAGCTCAAAGCGAACTAACAGAACAAGCTCAAAGCGAACTTACAGAACCAGCTCAAAGCGTGCTGATTGAACAAGCGCAAAGCGACTTGACAGAACCATCTCAAAGCGAACTGACAGAACCAGCTCAAAGCGAGCCGACTGAACAAGCTCAAAGCGAACTAACAGAACAAGCTCAAAGCGAACTAACAGAACAAGCTCAAAGAAAGCCTTCACCTTCGAATACGGACGCTCTGGAATCTGAATTAGAAGAGCAGAAACTACAGAATGCTAAACTCAAAGCGGAACTTAAGGATGTACAACAGCAATTTGAGGAAATTCAAAAGGAATACGATGATCTCTCCAATCAGTTAATGGACCAGCTTCAGGATGGAGAGCTGCTTAAAGACCAAAATAATAAATTAGAAGCTCAGCTGGTAGTATTAAGAGAACAAGCTGCAAAACAGTCACGTAAATTCTCCTCAAACAAAGAACGATTATTGAGTGCTGATGGTCTCTCATCTCCCGCACTAGACAGCAGCGAGCAGCGTCGTTATTCTGTTACCACACTTGGCAGCGGTGTCAGTGAATCCATGCGCAGTTCCGGTTTAGGTTTGGATGATGTTGACCCGCCTTTAAGGATTACAACGAAAACTCAACAGCAGCTGCTCTCTCATTTCGCACAGTTGGCAGAAGCGCTCGACGAGATTGAGTTAGAGTATGCAGCCGATCACAAACGCTGCTTCGTATTCAGTGACATCAGTCAGCAGGATAAAGGCCAATCTTCTTATCGCTTGCTTATTAAAGATATACAAGAAATTGTTCGTCACGATTTGGTGGATGATGAAGAATCGGCAAAGGGCTACAACAACAACAACAACAACAGCATGTTTTTGAATGGTGGTCGAGATGATGATGATGATGTTACTGATCGATGCACGCTCGCGATGCAAGGCAGTTTCGCTCGCCACACCTTTAAAATACTAGAATCAAATCGGAGAAAGAATTCTGCAGAAGAGTCGAAATCGTCACCGAGCAATGAAATTAGCGAATCAATGCAACTAAACGCCGAAGTTAAACGTCTCGATGAAGAAAATCAACAACTCAAAACATTGCTTGGTTCAATGGAACAAGTCATCAATGAAATGCGTGATAAAATGACAAAACTTTCTGAAGAACTCTTGGAGAAATCGATGTTTGTAGAGAAATGCGCTTGTAAAATGTATCAGAAACAGATTGAATCCCTTGAGAGAGAAAAAGCGGATATGACAATCTTTTGCGAAGAGCTACAAAGCAGAACGTTGGACGCCTCTCAAATGAGTTTGAAGATTAGCACGGAAACGCTTCCTACAGAGAAAAATGATGATGCTTCGCAAGATGAAAGAGATATTGAAAGAGATTATAAAGGAGACGACGAAACCTTGGATGGTCCCCCTCTCGATAGAAGTTCGCATTCTTTCGACAACAAACGTGCCGAGAGTACAGCAACTTTGGCTTTTCAAGGCTCTAATACGAGTCTAAGCTTATGCCTCAGTCGCATTAGTGAAGAGGAAGATAAAAATCTGAATGAGACTCTAAAAGATGATGAGAATAAGCGTGCTCTGAAAGATGCTGATGAGCTACAAATCAACATCAAAAAACTAAATGAAGAAATCTGCGAGCTACAAAAAACAGTTGCCAGTCTCGAAGAAAAGTTGGAGTCGGAGCAAAAGAATCTTAAATATAAAGAACAAAGCTTTGATGAACTAAATATAAGGTATCAGGATGTAGAGAAGCAGTTGGCGGTTTTACAAGCTGAACACGAAGAACAAATTAAGGTTTCTGAGCTCACCAAACAGGAAGATTTAAATTTAAAGGAAAAGGAATATAAAGTAGAGATCAATCGTATTCAGTTAGATTTGTGTGAGAAGCTAGAAATTATTGAGACTGAAGGACGTGAAAGGTTACGGCGCCACAGAGAATGGGAAGAGTGTAAAAGTAATTACGAGAGCAAGATTGATGAACTGCGGAGAAATCTCGAGCTTGAGAAATCATTAAAGGATCAGCCAGCCTGCAAATGCGAAGCTTTGACTATTATTGAAGAGGAAAATCAACGTCTTCAGGCTGATTTGAGAAGCTTCACCGATATGCAGAAAGAGTTCAATGCAATTAAACTAGCGAAAGAAGACACAGAGAATCAGTTGCGAGAAACTGTGAAAATACTAGAAGAGACAAATAAAATGGCCTCCATAAAATCCGAGCAAATTAATCAAATGCAGTCTCATTTGGAGGAGTTGAAGCAAGCTAATCAAATTTTATTAGAGGAGAAAGCAATTAATCAAGAAAAAGTAACTCAAATTAAAGAAAAGTTGATGGAAATTCAGCAGTTTAACAGAAAAGATAAAAATGAGAAAACACATAAATTTGGTGGATGCGACAAAAACGCCGAGAGTACAAGACTATCTGCCCCAGAACAGGAGAAAGTAGATAAATTAGGCGGAGTGCAGAAGGAATTTGAAGATATTCAAAGCAAGTTAAGTGAAATCAGGAGAACTGCACATGAACAACAGGAAAAATTGGATCATTTGGAGAACTGTTTGCAGGAATCAGAAAGAAACTTGAGTGAATGCAACCAGAAGCTGCTCTCAAAAACAAACCAGTTAAATGAAAAGCAGCTTGATTTAGACAAGCTGTCGGTTCAGCGCAAGCGTTTGCTGGATGAAGTCGACGTCCTAGAAAAGAGAAAACTGAGTTACCACGACGAGAAAAATGAGATGCAACGCAAACTTGCCAGTTATATTGAAGAGAAACAACAAGTGGAGTTTGCTTCCGCTCAGTTGCAGCGACAGTTGGAAAATGCTGAAGAGCAGCTACAAGAACTAGAAGATAGTGAAAACAAGCAAGAGCAACTTATTAAAGAGCTGCGTGAACAACTGAAATGTTTTGAGACACTTTGCACAGAGCATATGCAACTACAAAAAGATGCCGAAGAAAGAGAACTTAAGAAATGCCGAGAGTTACGCGAACAGCTCGAAAAGTATGAAAGTCTCTCCGCTAAACATGAGCAGCTGCAGCAAAATATGGATGCTGTACAACAAAAGCACAACAATTCCTTAAAAAGGTTGCAACAAGAAAAAGAACAACTGCAAGAGACTCTTAAATATAATCAAGTGCAACTAAAGGATGCTGAGCAGAAAGTGGAAATGCTGAACTCCAAGATTGGCACCTTGTTGCAGGATCTTCGCGAAGTCAAAGAGAATGCCACAAATTATGAAAAATTATTGGTCGACTATAATCAAGTGACCAAAACGCTAGAGTTGGCTAAGGAGGAGAAGAAAATGAATGCTAGTAAGATTCAAGCCTTGCAAGAGCAACTTCAAACCAGCAAAAGAGAAGCTAATGCAGCTCAGAAAAATAACAGCGACCTTCAACAAAAGCTAATCGCATCCCAGACCTCTGAAGCTGCAGCCAAGGAGGAAGAGAGACGGCTACGCGTGAAACTGGTCGTAGTACGTGAACAATTGGGCGAGGACTACTCACAACTGGTGCATGAAAAACGCGAAATGCAAAGTACAATGGAAGAGCTGCAGCTGAAATGCCGAATGCTGAGTGAGCACAACGAGCGCCTACAACAAACCACCAGCAGAGCGGAAGTGCAGTTAAGGGCTTCCCAGGCGCAAGAGGCAGATGTTGTATTACATAAAGAACAGTTGGAATCGCTGAAAATGGAAAAGCAAGAGTTACAAGCACAGTTGATGGTTACCTTTGAGAAAGCAAGCAAATGTAGTCAGTCGCTTCGTGAAGATATTGAAAAACAGAAGGAAAAGATCGAGCAGCAGCTTGAAGCATACCAAAAGTTACGCTCGTTGATGGTATTTAAAACATTTCAGCATCTTTAAATATTTAACAAGTGATTTTTAATTCTATTCTATTCACAGGAAAATAAGGAAGCAGCTTACAAAGATGAAAAGAAGAAATTAGAAGGCACCGTTGAGTGTTTATTAGGTGCAAAGAAAACTCTCGAAGATCGTCTCTACGCTACGGAATTAGTACTAAAAAAATACGACGAACTGTCCTCGAAAAAGAAGATAAGCGACAGTCCCAACAGCTTGGACATGGATACAAACATATCCTCGTCTTCACCGCGTAGCAAGAGCTACGAGCGGCTGATGGGAGAAAATAATCAATTGAAGGTTAGTTAATCCCGTGTGCTTGTTGCCCTACGTACATCTATACTCACCCATGTATGTTTTTCTACAGGCCAGCAATATGAATTTAGAAGATAAGCTTATGTCTCTTCAACAGAAGACATTACAATTTGACTCTGTAGAGCGTAAAAATCGTCGTCTTAGCACTCACGATGAACGACGGCGGCAATCGTTGTGGGGTTCATTTCGTGAAGTCACCACTATGACAGATCCCACAGACTCCACCTGCAATTGCATCGAACTCGATCGCAAACTCAAAGAGTGTGAGAAAAATCTATTCATTCGCGAAAGTCAGGTGACTGCATTGAATATGGAACTGAAGAATAATCCACTGAAGTATGAAAATAGTACACTAAAGAAAAGACTTCAAGAGGAACAGGAGAAAACCAGGAGCGAAATAAGGAAATATAAAGAAATTATTATTGAACAAAAGACAAGAGCTGCTAATGCTTTGCTAGCGGCTAGCAAAGACGTTTCTAGTGTTGCTGCTGCAGCTGCATCTGAGAAGCCAACCAATAAGTCATCTATTATGCATGTCGAGACCCAAACTGATTCTGAAGTGGAAACCACGTTGCGGAAGTTGGAAGGCAAATATAATGATTTGAAGAATATTTGTCGCTTCCGTCACTCAGTGATCAAGGAGCTGGAGGAGAAGATTGCCTCATTCAGCAAAGGTACAATGGAAAATCCGTCCAGCAGTAAACTGCAGTTGTCGTCGTTGGAAGCAGGACAAATTAAATCGCTCCAGGTAGGTAACTTGAGAGTAAAAAAAGATTATTTGATTCAAGGAAATTAAAGAGGGACATAATAAATATGTGTTCTTATTTCCAGCAACAATGTGAATCCTTGAAGAAAGAATTAAGAATTTGTAAACAAAAATACGAAGATGCGAAAACTGTATTATGCTCTCGCCGTGCTGAGATACAAAGTCTTCGAGCTCAGTTGGAAATGCATGCAAAATAATGAGGATGCGAATGTCGGCTGCGGCGGCAGGCCTGCTGGCTGGCTGGTTTCACTCCTACTTCTGCTTATACCAACCAATATACTGTGTGATGTATTGGAAAGGAAAACAAGAAATACCCAGTACAAAACTAAACAAAGTTAATATTGCTTTTTCAAAATTAAAGTCTATCGAAAATGGAGAAATGGTTCCATCACTATTGACACACACTCTCTCTCTCTCTATCTCTCTCTCTCTCTTCCGTCAACATGTTTTCTCTTACCTTTTTTTCATTGCCTTGTGATTTGATGAGAGTGTATGCTTTTGTTAACAATTCCATGTTATGTATTGTAAATCTATCGCTTAGAATTAAAAATGTACTTTTATTTTTTTTAAAATTTTTCTTTTTATTCAACGGCTTGTTATTGTGTTTTGTTTAATTTTCATTCTAGTTGAATTGTATCTACGAACATTAATTGAATTTTATTTAATTTTTGCCTGCTTTGTTTAATTATCATTTAATTATAATTAGTTTTATGCTGTTTGGTATGTTATAAACAACAACATAAAGATGAATATAATAAAATCATCTTAGTCTTTGTATGATCAACAAAATGTATCCATAGATAATAGTGATAATAATAACGATGATGGTGAAGATGGTGCTATAAAAGTAGCAAAAATATGTGATGCTAATAATAACACTAATACATTTAGCAAAAAATTGTTTAATTATATTTTAAAATTATGTAAATCTCATTAAGTTCTATTACTCAAATGTTGAGCAATTTTGAAGATTTATGTGTATAGTGCTGTGGTTGTTATTTGTAAAAACCACATTCTCAAGAAGGCAAGGGGAAAAAAGGATGAATTTTTGATATTAAAAAGATTCATACGTCAAATCAATATTGGAATTTTGCAGTGGAATTTTGAATAATTTGCTACAGTGCAGGGTAACAAAAAGTGACAAAGCGTAGTCGCTGCACTATTTTCATCTCTTTTATCATGGAACGAAGTTTTTATTAGTTGCAACAACAATAAGAAAATAAACATAATACAATAAAACGAATGAATAAAAAACCAGATTAAATTAATGTAAAAATAGTTTTTGTTATTTATTTTGCAAATTATTAAACGATATAATTATGCAATGATTAAAGCCAAACTTAGAATAAAATATAATAAAATCATAGATCAAATATTACAGAAAACAAAATTGATATTAATCTAAAGCTCTAAAGATATGCTTTTCTTTTGTAAATAATTTTTCAAGTGTAAAATGAATTTCATCAATATAAAAGCTAAAAAAATATGTGTTATTATTAATAATAATAATATTAATGACAAAATACTAATTATAAAAGATCCGTACATGAGGTAGAAGAATTTTATTACCCAAGCATAAGGATAAATACATACATACACATGTATGTATTTATGTAAGTATTTGTAACGAGAAAGGCAATCAATCGCGGAAGAATCTCTTTGAGAAGCCCGACTGAACTGAACTTAACTACTAATTAAACTACAAAATTAAAATAATTACGATTAACTAATTAATGTTAGATAAAAACGAAACAAAAACAAAAGTTAAAAATTAAAACTTCAAGTTTAAGTAAGATTTTTGTGACGTTTTGAGGGTTTCTCCTATTTTTACATTGTATTTTTCATGTTTCTGTGTGCTCCGAAATGAAAGCAGCTTTAATTTAATTAAATGATAGAGCAAAACATGTTTTACATTACATTACATTTTTAAGTTAAGGTTAGTGGACGCTGAGTATGCTGAGGTATATCATTTTTGTGTTTACATACAATTCAATCATCTGATCTTTTCACATATTTTTTTTTTTTCTTTGTAACTTACAAACTAAACTTAACAGTTGATAAAAATGATTTAGTTTTATGTTTATATAATACAAGAACCGCTCTAAGGCGATTTTACGGCTTGTTCCTATTTTCTCACACGTTAAAAATATATGCTTATATATGCATGCTTATATATGTATAAAGCATTTATATGCATTGTATACATTCTATAGTCATGTGTTTGCATGTGTTAAAAAAAATTGGCAAGATTTGTGTTGCTTTATGGCTGACTTTAATTGCTTTGATTCGAGGTAGTTCTTTGTTGTTGCTGTTGTCTGTTGTGTGATTCTAAATAAAATTAGTTATAATGAGTTTAAATAAAAATGACTTTGACTGATGGAATGTGATTTAAATGAGATTTAAAAATTAAATAAAATTGAAGAAGTTTCCTGAGATTCGGGGTTGAGTATATTGTAATATGTATGTTTAAAATTTACAGAGACTTCTGCGAAAAAGCAAACAAAAAGAAAACGCTTATGAATCCTTGATAAAAACTTTAGTCCGAGGAGTGGTTGAATGTGCGTTCTTTAGATTGTTCTGCTGTCTCGCTGGAAGTCAGTTTTTGGAAGGCTCTGTTTTTTAAATGCTTGTTTAAATATTAGGAAAAAATGGCACGTTTGAATTTGAGTGATTTAAGCAGGGGGAAAAACAATTTCCCCTTTTCACTTGAAGAAAATCGATGTCCCTCTTTTTACAAAACGCAAAAAAGTGACTTTATATTTATACAAAAACAAAGAAGAGTATTTCTCATTTTTACCCAGAACTTATGTCCTATTTTCTTCTTATCTCTTATTATCTTCTTATGTCTTATTTTCTTGTTATTTCTTATTTTCTTATTTCTTACGTTCGTCTAAGTAATGTGCGTGACTTTTTCCTGTTACTATTTTTTCCTGGTTTGTTTACAGAAATTAAAAATATAAAAGAATATCTACACTTTTGTTTTAAGATGCAGTATTATGTGTTCAATTTTAAATCATAATTAATTAATTTACTTAACAACTAAGGAACAAGTTTTTATTAATTCAAACTAATATAAACAACGACACATACATATATATAGTGTTTATATATATTGTATATTATTATATCGTATATTAAGTGTTTGCCTTCGCTTTTAACTCTAAGAACGCTGGGCTACTTTTTAGTTTAGTTATTTCTCATTTGTCTATCTGTTCTAAACAACAATCAATTTCAATTAAAATATGAAATTTTTAAATTTCTTTTTTTATATGTATTTCGAATTAAAATGAATAAATATGAATTTTTAAAAATTTCATTATTTATACAATCTAAAAGTGTGTTATATTAAATGAATGGTGAAATTGTTCTTCGATTTTATATTTTTTAAATAACTACGTTTATGATTTATATTAATTGCTTGTTTTTTGTGCTAATGAATTATAATTTTGTGGTTTTTGGGAAATATCTATTTACACATATTTGAAATGTTGTACGTTGAGTTTGTGCCACTGTCGTTAAGGAGAGCGTGATCCATACTAAAACTGATGAGCAAAACTTTGTCGCACATCGATAACAAAGAAAATCGTTCGTGGTTTCGTGTTCATTCTCACTACGGACGGCTTAACTTTTAACTTTAGTAACCTCATGAAGAAATCGAACTCTTTGCTTAGTCCTTTCTTAGTGCTGCTTCACTGCATCTGCTGTCTTCACCTTCCTTAGACAATTCGGAGCAACATTTCAACTGTTGACATTTCTTATTGCGTGCTTTTTAGCTATAATTTGAATTTGAATTTGAAAATCGTATACAACAAATATATATTTGTTAAGTTATGTGACGTCAAATACGGCGCTATAAACTGGTATACATTTGTAAGGCTGCTTGTTGCATGTTTTTATGCTTTTTGTTCATACTTTTCTGTGGCTTTTCACTAGAATCTTATGATTACATTAGAAAACCCGCTGCCGACTCTGCGCGTCTCTACGCCTGATGTGCTCCTTCCTCTTCGGAATAGTTATCTTCGCCACCACCTTCGCCGCTGTTGATACACGTCGCCTGGTTGTCGAGACCCAAGTCCATGGGTTCCGAAGAGTCGAGAACACCACGTCGTATGTCGAGGGTGTTGCTGGTCGTCGTCGTTGTCGCTGTTGACGTTAGACTGGCGGCTAGATTCGCTGTTGTTGCAGCGATCGGCCCATTCGAATTCGGTGAGTGGTGGTGGTTGCTGATATCCGCCGCCCGTCGTATGATCGGCTCAATAGTGAGGCCACCACCGCCACCGGGGCCATTGGGGCTGGCACTCAAGTAGCCGCCAGCGGATGCTCCTCCTCCCAATTTACTCAAATCGAATTGCGGCTGCAGCAATCCAGTGGGTAACTTTTCCAGGCCGTGACCCATTGCGTTGAGCTGCGCCATTTTAGCGGCATGTAGAGCGGCTGCTGCGGCGTGTTCCTGAGACATGCTCATTCCTGGGAAGAGAGAAAGAAAGACAGTAATGATTAGACGGGTGATCAGCGAAACTGGCGAGGGAGTCCGTCTACTCACCGAATGTGTTCTCCGTTATGAACTGCAAATAGGTGTCCAGCAGCGACTGTCCAGCTGCTGTGCTGGTCGGTATCTGGTTTCCGATGCTCAACTCCTTCTGCTGGTGCTGCTGTTGTTGGCTCAGAGCAACAGCGGCGGCCGCTGCGGCTTCGTTCCTAAAGCGCGAGATGGTCGTGTTGGCGTGCTGGCCGAAGTTGCTGAGGAATGACTCGTGATAGCGACTGAGCTCGTTGCCGCTCGCCAGTGAAGAGGTGCTGCCGTACAGACCACTGCCAGTGGTCAAATCCTCGGGATCATCATCGGAATCTTCGCCATCGTCATGCATGCCGCCGCTACCGCCGCCACCGCTAACGCTATTCATGTCCATCTTCGTTTGACTGCCACCGTTGTTGCCAAGAGCACCGGAGTTGCCACTGCCGCTGCCGATACCTGTGGCCGTCCCGCTGGTGGGTGAGGCGCGTGCGCGGAGTTCAGCGGGCGATATTTTGACGCCGGCCTTCGCCAGCAGCCGAGAGGCCATCTCCGGATCGAAGGCGCTGGGCATGGGCAGGACGGGCAGATCTTTGGTCGAGATGCCGCGATGCTGGCGCGACATGTGCGAGTGCAGAGAGTTGCGCGACTTGGCGACGGTGCCGCAGAGCACGCAGCGGTAGCCGGGGCAGACGGTGTGTTTGTCCTCGAGATGGGTGCGCAAGGTGTGAGCCGAACGATAGATCTTGCCGCATTTGGGGCAGGGACGAGGGTCGGTCGCTCGCACACGCATTTCCAGAGAGCGACGAGTAACTATAAAAGCCGAAGAGTGGGAGGGGAAGAAAGAGGAAGAAAGAGAGAGAGATAAATAAATTAGTTTTTTGTCCAGCAAGAAGAATATTTCTAAAAGAGTATTGAAATAAAAAACGAAAAATAAAATAACAGTGGTTTTTGTTATTTTTATTGGTTTTTTATTTTTTTTTTCTTTTCTCACTTTGAAAATATATATATTTGCCATCTCTTTTCGCTCTCGGAATTTCTTTTTTACAATATTCTTCAATTTTGCGTACTTAATTTTATTCCTATCAAAAGGAAAAAAAAAATAACCCAGTCGAATTAATTATAAAAATTTTCTTTATTCCAGTTTTTGGGTTTTTGTTTTCTTTTCGAATTGAAAAACACAGGAAAACTAAAAGAAAAAGTTTTAAAAATTGTTCAAGCTTAAAATGTCGTTAAAATACTAGATTTTGTCTTTTCTTTTTCTCGTATCGTCTCAATTTTGTTCTGGTTTTTTGATTACTTAGGAACCTTTTTTACGTATATTAATTTCTTAATTAAATACTGATGCTTTCTCTAAATAATTACAATATATTAACTTTATCATAAAATAGTTACTTCAAATTGATTGAAATTGAATTTTAAATTCAAGCGTATTTTTGTAAAACATAAAAAAAATGAATTTTATTTAAAGAAATGTTAGTTTTTTAAAACTTGAAATTTTTGGCTTTGTCATTTTTGAATTTTTCGAAATTAAAGTATTATGTTATCTCCAATTTTTATAAATTCATCATCAACACATAAATTATATTTAATTACTCTAGCAAATTATATAAATTAAATATTCATACTTTATTAATTAAAATTAGAATTGAATAATTAAAATTGTATAATAGTGAAATACATAGGTCAAAAAGTTTTCAAATAAATAAGCTGTCATTTCTTAAAGAATCAATTTTAAGAAATCAATTTTAATATCCAATTTTATTTCTTATCAAAATATTGAGCATTCGTTTGTGTTCTTTTTTTGCATTTAAATTATTCTAAATTTAAATTAGCGTTAATTATGTTATTTTCGTATAGTTTATAATAAAACCATATTTTTTATTATCGTAGTTTTTAAAATTATTACATATTGTGTAAGTTCGAATTTTAATTTGAAGTTTAATCTTTTTATCAATTTAGTATTTTCTTTAGTTGTTTTAATTGTTGGCTAAAAATATATTATGCAGGCACATTCTATTTTGTTTCAGTGTAATTCTACGCTTATCATCTAACTAACTAAGTTCTATATTTATGCATGTCGTTTTTTCTTTGCGTTTCTTTCGTATTCTTTTTTTTATTTACAAGTATTCGCTTTTTCTTTTCTTGTTTTTTAGTTACGTTCTTAGCTACACTTTAGTTTATGTATCGTATATAGGATAGATTCGAATAATACTGCTTTTTTATATTGTTTTAATTTTTAGTGATTATTTATTAGCGTTATTATTAAATAATGGTTGAATTTTATTTGATTTTTCATTAATTTGTTTTATTTTCAATTTAAATTTTTGTATTTTTTATTTTCATTCTCAACTTTTAATTATTAACTTTATAAGTTTTATCTTTGTATATATTTATTTCTTCTTGGTTTATATTTTTTTAATCTTTGTTTTTGTCTTTCGTTAGTGTTTTCCAGAAAAGGACATAATTCTGTTAGTATTTTTTTGTATAATTTTCTTTATCTTCTCTGAAGCTTAGTTTTTTAGATCTAGAAATCATATATATACTCGTATGTATATATGTATGTATATATATATTTATAGTTAATTATTAATTCTTAACTGCTATAGGACATTTTATTTTGTTTGTATAGTTGTTGTATTTGTTTATTTCTCGTATTTTATAGTATTTTACTATTTTATAGTATTTTGTTCTAAAGAAACAAGACTTAAATAGTAGTTTTTACATACATATTATATATAATTATAACGTATGAATATATAATTATAACACATGAATATATAATTATATATGTATTATATATGTATATGGTATATATGTCGATAATACATAATTTAGGAACATAACAGTTAAAGTTTCTTTTAGTTTACATGCCTGTGTATACAGGTTTGTTAAGAGGGTGTGTCAATTGAAGGATCAATTATGATAGTTTTAAATAATAGTTCTTCAATATTAGATATTTCTACGTATACATGGAATATTTCTCACATAATCAAAGATACTTCGACGACGAATCTTTGTCTGGAATGGTTTGAAAAGGATAGAAAAGGAAATGGAAAACGATCACACTTTCTCTGTGAATGTCTGGCTTTGGCTAAAGATGTATCTCGTGTTTAAGGCAAGTGCCACTTACGTGGTACCATCAAACATTGAGTCAGGTGAACAATATCCATCATTGAATTAGCAATTTAAGAAACTTGGTTAGCACAAATTTCTTCCAGCTTAGTTTGGTGAGGGTCCTACCTAAATCTCCATTTTTGTTTGAGTTAAGAATGGAATCTACGTCTTGCCGAAACTTTATACGTTTAACTTTTCGTATCCTCCACAAGCTCGCCCCACAGGGACTGAAAGTGAAGTTCCAGCCGAGTTCCATTTATAATATTTCAAAAATCAGGACAGAAAAAGCTGGAGAGAAAGCCTAAATACAGTAATAAAGTAGTATAACCCGATAATTACAACTGACACACCCAGTATTGCGACACGCCTTGTTCGGTTGTTGTTTTTGTTTTATTGTGAAGTAATATTTTTGTGTTACAATACTATATATTGAAATATTCGAATAGTTATTCGTGTCTATTTTATAGACAACATGAGACGAGGTTTTTTAGAGTATCCAAAATAACAATAATAATTCATGTTCTTTAATATAATTTTAATCATGGATTGACGATGATGTAACCTATAAAATGGATAAATATTCAACGTTACTTAAACAGGACTGACGAGTTTTTTAGGAGTTTTCAGATTTCTTATTAGTTGTGTACGATGTCCCACTCCGCCCTGCTCTCTCCCGTTTCGCCCTTCTCTCTCCCACTTAGCCCTACTCTCTCCAACTCCGTTCGTTCTCTACCCATCTTGCTTCCTATGTCCTTCCACTTTGTCCCTCTCCGATTCTGCACTAATTATTCTCACAATTTCATTTGAAATCTGGACCCCCTGCAAAAGGACCCCCCGACGAGCGCATCGCTTTCATTTTGGCCCATTGTAACGTGTGCTTGATGCGCATGTGATTTCGCACCGAATTCGGATGCGCAAAGCGTCGTCCGCACTCGATCACCGGGCAGACGGGACTGTCGCGCGGATAGTGACGATCGAGATGCTGCCGAAAGACCCGCTGCTCCAGCGGCGTCTCGCAGAGCGGACAAGGCAACATGTAGTTGGCAGCAGCAACAGCGGCGGCGCTACTGGCGGCAGCTGCTGCTGCAACGGCACCATTCGCATTGTTGGCTGCAACAGCAGCGGTGGCCGAAGCGGCAGCTGCCGCAGCAGCAGCTACCGCAGCCGCTGAAGTGTTCTGAAAGATTTCGGGGAAGTCGGAGCGACGACTGAGAGCAATTGTGCGCGCCATCAACAGGTTGGCGGTGAGCTGTTGTTGGTGATGATGATTAACAGCCGACTGTTGGAGCTCATCGAGATATTGTTGCTGTTGTTGTTGCTCTTGATGGTGTTGCTGTTGCTGTTGATGTTGATGCTGGTGTTGTTGCTGCTGTTGCTGTTCGTGCTGCCTCTTTAAGTGCTCATGTTCTGCGTAGTGTTGTTGTTGCTGCTGATGCTGGTGTTGTTTATGTTGCGTCTGATGTTGCTCCTGCTTCAACAGCAACGATTGATACAGTGGCGAAGTGTCGCTGTTCTGTCGCGACGTTTTGACAGTCAACGATATGGCTGAAGACGCTGATGATGAGCGTTCGTCGGCGAACAGGTCCCCGTCGTCATCACCACCATCATCATAAGCAACGTCTTCGCCGTCGTTGTCACTCGCCGCGTGCCAGGAGCGCTTCGTTGGGTGCGGCGGCGCAGGCGAGGAATTCGTCGATCGGGCGGCGTAGCAATGATTTGTTTTTGCTAAAGCAGCAGTAGCGGCAGCGGCAGCGGTGCGATGTATGTTGTTGTTGTGTTTGCGTGTGCGATGCTGCTGGCTGAGCTGCTCCTGTTGCTGCTGACTCTTGACGAACTTCTCCAGCTCGCTGTCGTTCATGATGGGATCGCTTTGACGCGGCTGGCGATCGCTGGAGGCGGCCGCAGCTCCAGCATCGCTGTTGTCCTCGAGTTCTTCTTCCTTCTGGTCAACGATTTCCTCCTTGATGGCGTTGTGCAGCAGCTTGCCGAGTTTATGCTGTACATCGGTAGCTGTTGTCATGTTGTTGTTGTTGTTGTTGTTGTTGTTGTTGATGTAGTTGTAATTGTGACGGCAGACGGATCGGAATCGTGGCAGAAATTAAGTGACAAAAAGAATCATTTGTTGAAAAATCATTCATTTGCTGTGAGGGGGGGCTGCATGCTGCAGTCGCCGCGCTTTTCTCTCTCTATGAATTTATTTATGCAACTATGCGAGTATGTACGAGTATATATTATATACATCTATATGTTTATATGTATTTGAGTATGCGGTAGATATGAGTTCTATATATCGTATATATATGCAAGCAATAATATCGTATTTTGACCCTGATCTTTGTTCTTGTATAAAATAAAATTTCAATTTTTCAACATGTCAACTCAACACTTTTGTTGTTTTCTGAGAACAGCAGCAACAGCAACAACAGCAGAACTGAACAGAAGCTTTTGTATTTTTCTAAAAATTCTTCTTATTTTTTAAAATTTTGTATGCTTTTTAATTTTGTTTTTTAATGGTCTAATTTTTATGATTTTTTAATCTTTTAAATTTTCTTTTCATTGTTTATTAGAATTGGTTTGTTGTTTCTTCTTTTTTTCTTTTTATAAAATTTGTTGTTATAAAAAAATGCTTAAAATAATTTTTGTTCCGAATTTTTTTCCAATTTCTTTTAATTTGTTTTTATTTATTTTAAATAAATAATTTTTTTTGGGAGGTTAACATTCAGTTCTAAAGTTAAGATTGCTTTCAATTTTCTTCTTCATTTTCTTTACTTTTAGTCGATACTTTTAGCCAATTTTTTAACTTAAAGAAACTAAAAATGTATAAAAATTTTGAATAAATTTGAATAAAGTTCAATTAAAGTGCTCGTAACGGGATTCTAGTACACCGATCGGGGCACAGATCATGGTCAAAGTGTTAGTAATACGGTGAAGAACAAAAAACAGAAAAACACGGTTGCATTTCAAGAACAGGAAGTTTTTTAAGTGCACTCAAACATATAAAAATTAAAAGTTATGCAAAATCAATGCTTGGATGCGTTTGTGGTCCGATCAGAAGCTGTGTTTGTTTAAAATGGGAGAAAATCGGAAAATTATACATAAATTTGGACCTTCTTCAGGTCCGGCTTCGGTATCGGCTTCTGAACGGTTTATAATGAAAAATAGGTATAAAAAAATATATAATATATATGCAAGAAATGCAAAGATACAAAAAAATGTATACAAACATTATATAAAAAATCAAAAACTGAAATAAGTGTTTCTATTCTAAATCTATTTAAGATTTTCGATGAAAGTTCGAGTGTACAATAAGTTTAAATATTATAGTTCAAGTATTCAGTATTTAGTTTAAGGATTCAGTATATATATAGTTTAAAAATAACCGGAAATAATAACTATAATATAGTAGATCTTAATGTGTCCAAAGTTTCATTCTTTCCTAATTAAAAAAGCTTTCAGTTTTATCCTCTTCTTGCTTTGAAAATCCTATTAAAAGTCTGATCTGGTTAAAAACAAGCGATGTTAACGCTGGGATGTGAATGCGTTTCGTATTAAGTTAATTTTTTCCCTCATCCAGAAACTATTTCAGGCCATTCGGCGATTGTATTTGCAACAAAGGAGTAATTGATCAAGACGATCCCATAAAAAAGGGTTTCTTTCGGGTGTATCTAAAGAACTCAATCTAGACACGAACTTAATTCAATTCCATTCAGTCCAAATAATCTCAACTAATTGAATTAACTCATTAAAATAAAATAATGTGAAATGGCAGATTGCAGGACCCCTTAATAACCCTCCACCACCGAAAAACCAGCAATCGTGATTTGATATTAAGACAGAATCACATTCTTAGGAATTTTCTTCGCTATGAATTGAAATGTCATAATTATAAGGGGCGTGGTGAAAGGTGCGTCACAAAGAAATGAAGAGAAAAATAAATGAAATATTGATGAAAATAACAACAGCAACAACATTAATGCAAAGCTTAATAAATACCGAAGGAAACCTGCAACAAATTGAATTCGTGATGAATTTATTTATTAGCACATGTTTTTTTCTACTACTATTCATCCTCATCCTCCTCCGCCTCCTTGTTTACCGTTATCAGCAACGAATTAAGGTGTGTTTAATAGATAACCAAATAATAATTCGGATTTATTATTTTTGTAGATCAAAGAAATCGCGTGCATTTCTAACATTCCAGGGCAAGTATCGATAAAGGGGTATAATGGATAAAAAGATGCATAATTTTGGAGGGGACTTAAAACGAAGAAAGTTACTACAACAACAATAGACGAACCGAATCAAATGTAGGCGTGAAGTAAGCCACTTTGCGCCTTTTTTGTGGAACACTTTGAAAGCATTAGCAATATAATTAAATTTTCCCCGCAGAGCTCAAAATGACGTCAATATTTGGTCAATTTGTGGTTAATAATTGGCCAATATTAGGTCAATATTTGGCTCATATTTGGCCAATATATTCATCAATATTTGGTTAATATTGTGCCAACGACAAATGACAGAGTTAGTTTCAAAATCGTGAGTTATGGAAATACTTATAGAATCTTTAGATTTCCTATAAAAGTTGCCTCTATCTCTTGTTCTTTGTCTCTCTCAATCTCTGTCTCTATCTTTCTATAGCTTCTTCTTTCTTTCTATCTCTCTCTCTTTCTGTTCTTACTACTCATCGATTTGAGTCAACTTGACGGCACAATAATAAAATATTGTTGTTTTTTCTATCACGGCTAAAATATTCATTAACTTGTTCACTCATTCCAACATTTTTTCGATCTTTTATTCGATCATTTATTGGCTCATTCATTCGATCAATCATTCGATCATTCATTGACTCATTCATTCGATCATTCATTGATCACTCATTCGATCATTCATTATTCATTCGATCATTCATTCGATCATTCATTCGATCATTCATTCGATCATTCATTCGATCATTCATTGACTCATTCATTCGATCATTCATTGATTCATTCGTTTCGTTTCCTGTCGCTTGATAAAAAAATTAGTCGTTTGACAATCGTTTTCCAGTCGATCAATCAGCGGTTAAGAAACTTTTATCTAAACTGTTGTTTTTATTGTTGTATTTAATTAAGTTCCCAAGAGTAGAGAAACGTTTCGTTAGTGTTTCGTTAGTACTACGGTTGTTGTTATTGTTATTGCTTTGGTTTCAACTCTTCTGCATCTTTGAATTGGCGGTGCTTCTTATTTATTCGTTGGTCGATTGCTTCGATTCGATCTGTCGACTGCAGCTTTTGAGCTGGTGTCCAGTTTCCAGCTGAGTGAATGGATGAATAAACTGGATGAATGGATGAATAAACTGAACGAATGGATGAAATGGACGAACAACGACAACAACAACAACGTACACAAATAAAATCTTTAAAATGCAGCAAGCAAATTTGTTGAGTTTCATGTGAAAACTAATCGAATATAAAACAAAACAAGAACAAAAAATATTTTTGCACAAAACTTTATTCGCACAACCAAACATGTTATGAACGTGTGTGGGTGTTTGTGTGTGTGCGTGTGTGTATCCTTTGAGCATGTTGCCTTTTATAAATAAATGTCCACGCTTCTCTTCCTGCTGCTGTTGTTGTTGTTGTTTTCTCTTCTTTCTAGTTTATTGGAATTCACATGATTTGATTCTATATTCTGGCAAAAATATATACTTTGAACATCTCATGCATACAGAAGATGCATTCAAGTGTGTGCGTAGAACCTGTTTATGTATATGTATGTATACAGGTGTGTCTGTGTGTGTGTGTTTATAGTATTATATGCTTTTATGTAAATTCATTGTACGGTTGGCTGTACGAGTTTTTGAGTTGTTGTGCTAATTGAAGTGTTAAAATGCATTTAATTTTCAAAGACTGTCCAGAAAATGTCCCTTCTAAGAACACAAACCCAACCTAAGCAAATTGAATGTCCTGTAAATAACTGTACCTTCACTTTTAGTTGAAGATCGACAATTTTTTTCGCTTTAAATGTCGAAAAAACTGTCGAAAAGTTGAGAAAAATTGCAGAACTTCAGAAACATTTTCGTAATTTAAATTCTATTGAATTTCGTATACTTTTTTAACATTTTAGAGGGCAGGAATCTCTATAAAAGATCCATTTAAAGCTTACTTGACATGGTTTCCAGAAGGAGTCAGTGGAAGTGATCTAAAGGGACGTTGTGACGGATTCAGAGAGATCTGAGTAATTCCTCTAATATATATACATAGGAATACGTTAAGTAATCCATAATGATAAAAATCTAATCCCACAACCCATAGAAGAGAAATAAACCATCTGGCCACACCTTTTTGTCACCAAATTTTATGGCAGTTTATAAATTTTTATTACATTTTCTCTATATAACCCATTATATAAATCTGTTCTAACCCTTTATCGGTCTAATCCACAAACCACCCAACACACCCCCCTCCCTCCCCCCACCACTCCACCTTTACCGTGCAATTATAATTTGTTTTTCTTCTTCATGGCGTCTGTATTCATGGCTTCCTTTCGAAGCGAAGTCTGATTTATTTGAATATTATACGTATTTAGATTTCTAAGAAAGAAACTAATGTGTATAGATAATGTTACGAAAGACAACAACAACTACAGACTACTACTGAATAAAACCACAGCAACAACAATGAGCATTCCTACAGATATCTGGAAGCGAGTTCGACATTAAAATTCGACATTCTAGTGATTCACTTCACCACGAAGAAGAACGAGCTTAATCAGTAGCGACGGTTAACAGCCTGTAAACATGCAATATTTTCTCTTCAATTTCTTAGTTCAGTTTATTTCTGGGCTACCCGAATCCTTGTTTCCACAGTAGATTAGTTGTTGGCAACTCAGTGCAAGTAACTAGATTTCTTAGCTTAGTTTCACCACCGTCCAGGATGATTCTATATAATCATTAAAATATCTGTAGACGAGTCTATGCGAGTCTATAGTAAGTGATGGCGTAAATTTAGTTGTAGCACCTGGCATCAAGATTGATGAATTTCCAGGCCAAACCCTATCATTTGATTGTTGTTCTTTTTATTGTTATTGTTATCGTGACTATTATTGTGGTTGTTGTTATTGTGATTATTATTGTTATTGCATTTATATATACACTTAATATATGTATTTCTAAAGTGTATTTTATGGGTTTTGCTTTGTGATTTACATACATATGATATATAGAGATACTACAATATATAAATTTTCATGGCGCTTTAGTATTATGCGGTAAAATGTTGTCGTTGTTGTTGTACAAAGCCATTATGGCCATTTAACTGTTACACCTTTTCTTCGATTTTGAAAAAGCACTCTGGAAAAAAGGGGAAAATAACTCTTACAGTCCTGCAGTCGTCCCTTTCACTCTGACCCACTGTTTGACTCTGAGTTACAGTATATTTTATTGTCTCTAATATAAGTTATCAATGCTGTAGTATCTACTCTACCATCATCTTTAAATTAGCCACGGTGCATTACATTAGCACACGTTTATGCATCTTTCTTAGTTATGAATTCTAATGACACGGTTTCAGTAGGTTGGCCGGGGTCCATCTGTAAACACTACCCTCGGTAGTGCTAAGAATTGTATTTTGGTTGTTGGTAAAAAGGGTTAATGAAAGAAAACTCCTTTTCTATGAAGTATAAATTCGAATACTGCAGATTATTAAATTCTTTTAGCAGAATATACTATATACATATATAATAACAGAGTATAATGATGATTGTTGCTTAGAATTCAACCCTCGGATGTTTTTAAATGCTCTTCTTTAATAATTTAATTAATAAAATAATTGGTGATTGGTCTCTTATATAATCGAAACTCCCCTTCCCGGCTCCCCCTTTCCAATCAGCACCCTGGGTTACTTGAAATTGCTTTTGTTATCAGATAAATTAAATATCTACGACCTACTAGGCGAAAATCCTGAACTCCAGACGTTCACTCGGTCACTCGTCTATAAAATAAAAACTCGAGATGGTCAGCATCATTTAATTGACGCAACCACATCTAGATCCAAAAGATTCAATCAAGATGTGGTCAATATAAAATAAAACTACGAAATTACTGCCGAAAAATATTTATTTATGCAACAAAATTTGAAGGAGCAGAAGACGAAGAAGTCATAAAATATTGTTTTTGTTGTGTGTAGCGATCACGAAATACGACACAAATACAACTCAGAAAATCATATCACATCACATCACTGGGATGGAACCACACATTATAATCAACATGATTTTATGGTCGAAGAACTACTCACATTTTAGACCGTTATAAAAATTTGCCATAAAAATTAATACAAGCCAAGAAAAGAAGTCGTTAATCGCCCCTTCCTACCCGTTCATATACATGTAAATCTCTTTCTTAAATAATTCTCTTACTTTATTGAAAATATTTCGATCTATCAGTGTAACTATCAATCTATCAGTCTAAAAGATGTTTCGATTGTTTAATTTGTTTGTCTTCTTTATTGCTATAAAAGCAAAGCATCAAAGTAAGTCGACGAAAAGGCATAAAATGGGCCATAAAACTTCGACGAGTAAAAAGGATGGTGAGAATGATGACTGGATGATTTTGACCACTCTTTGGAAGCTATTCGACTTCGATGAGTTATAATAAGGCTTGAAACTTAAGAAACTTATATAAACACTGTGGCAACATCGATGACTTAGTGTAAAAAGTTAACAAATTTATTCTATAATTTTATGGTATCGAAACATTTTAATAGAAACCAGAAAGAGAAGAAAATCTTCGGCCTTTCCAAACCCCAATGAATTCTTATTCATTCTTAATGAATAAGAATGAACTGAAAATGAATGAAGAATGATTTATTTTTACCGGTTAACATTTTTTTGCTTTACTTATAATAGAAGAAGGTTTTTTGTTAGTAGTTATGTAGTATTTCTCTGAAAATTGTATGTTTTAAATACAGATTGTGGGTACTATTTTATTTTCTTTTTATTAGTGATTTATTCAGTTACTTGGTTTGTTTTGCTTTTCTTTTTTACTAAATGTCATTCTAAGTAACGCTTTTCTAAGTTAATAGAAAATACATTATAACAACAACAATACAATAGTAGGAATGTGTCATTATATACGCTTGTCAGAGTTTCGCTATTTTGTGGACACATACAAGTGAGAGTGTGTGTGTGTGCTTGTGTGTCCATGTTGCTACTTTTTTCAGTTGGTTTCTTTTTGTCAAATATTTTCTGTTTTCTTTTCATTTCGTTTTTCTTTCGAAACATTTATCTTCTTCGATTGATAGCGTGGAAAAGCACAAGAATTACAATAAAAAAAATTGTAATGCAAGAAAACTTTTTACGAAATACGTTTTTCTCGAAATATGTTGGTATAAGATATTAAACAACAACAACGACAACCACATCGTATGTATAGTGTAATAGCAATAACAACAACATTACCCGAAAAAGGAATTTCATGCAAATGTCAAACAACATTGAAAAGGACATTCATCTATTAATCTATCTGACGCCGGTTAGTAGCCAAGGATGTGCACGTATGTCAGCCTGACAGATAGAGAAAAAAAAGGAAAAATAAAAAAATTAAAATACCACGCACATCAGCACCGTGGCCCCAGCTGACCCTTCACCGGCTTGCGTTCTCTCTCGTCGGTTTGTTTTTGTATTTTGTTTGGTTCCCCGGTGAAGCCCGAAAAAGTTGCCGCCTTCTGTTTTTTTCCGCTGTTCGTTGCTCCTTTTGGTTTTCTATATTATCTGCCTTTTTGCACAGAAGACCGCAGGATGCAGTAAAACTTTTTAAACAACAATTTTTTTTTGTGTTTGTGTCGGCTGGCGTCACTAACTTTTAGATAACATTTGAAATCGAAAGCGAAAACTCAGCGATACTCGACTTGAAGGAAGGAATGGAATACATTTGACAGGTCATGGAAGTATGTGTGTATGTATGAATTGCTGATATATGAACATTGTACAGGACTTCATCCCAGAAAAAGGCGGACAACCGTTTGAAGAACACGTTTTTGAAAAAAATTGTATTAAAAAGGAGATGAGAATGAATAAAAACGAAACGATTTTAGAGCAAAGTTTGGCAGATCAGATGAAATCATGTTTGTTTTGAAGGGGGAGGGGGGGGGGATGAAGAAGTGGGAAGGGAAGACCGGAAATTCCTTAAGTCGAATATTTTCTTTCCTTATGGTTGGCTGGGTTGGCGGTTGGATGGATGGATGGAAGTGGATTCGGCAAGGGGAGATGATTTAAGGTCACACGCGGGCACTGGTTAAGTTTGCAATTGCATGTGTGTGCGTGTGTGTGTGTGTGTGGTTTGTGTGTGTGAGTGACGAATCCTCCCTCCCACTCCACGACGTTTACTTTGCTGTTTAAGTTTAAAATGAGCAAAGTTTTCGTTTTCGAGATGATGTCCTGCGAACGCATATTAAGTAGAAAAAAAATAGAGAAAATTGTTTTATTTCTCTGCGTGTGTGTGTGTGTACGTGCTTGTGTCAGTGTTATTTTTATAGAGGTTTTAGTGTGGAGTGTGTTTGTGTGTGTGTGAGTGTTGAATCGATGGATTTGATAGTGAATGCTTGATAAATTTAATGGAAAGAGCTTTCGTTCGGGAATGTGATGTGAAAATAATATATATTGTTAATGTTAGGAAAATTGTGCGGGAAAACAGTTATTTAGTGTTAATTTATTGGAAATTCTCGGTTCTAACCAACGACATAGCATTGCATTAAATTTCAGAGTAACCAGTATCGTTGTTTAAATTCAGGTGAAAGTACAACCTTGGGAAGGGTAGCAAAATCCCTCTCAAAGTCGGAGGAGTTAAGTGAGTGAGTGGTGAATCTGAGGCCTGATGAATGGTTTTTGTTGCTTGGAAATTCAATATAAATTATAATTTTTCGGCACAAATCAAAATCTAAATGAAAACCAAAACCATGGCAACCCCTTCGATGTGTCTTCGCACACAGAAACGAACGCACGCAAACAAACACACACACAAACATAACATATACATATGATTAAATGCTTTAGTCCCTTCACGGGTGACTTTCTCGCTCTCGCTCTCTCGCTCTCTCTCTAACTTAATGATGCATAGAAACAACAACCGTTACAATTACACAAGAAACGAAAAAGCGGAAGAGAACAACAACAATAACAACAACAACAACCAACCAACAACAATCAGCAGAACTAAAAGAGGATAAATCGTTACGTTTCTGTACATCTTTCACACATAATAAATGTATCCTTGTGCTTCAGGACATCCCACCGTTTGGGTGGGTGTTGTCGGTGTTGGATCCTGGGCTGATATGTTGATGGGTCAGTAAAGGTTGATGCTTGAGATGAGCGCTTTAGAGGGTGTAAAACGGAAGGAAAGAAGGATAGAAAGAAAGGATGGTTTACAGTCATCCGCAGATGTGGGTAGAAAGACGTGTCAAGTAAGTAAACTCAGAAGGCGGTCAGGCGGGCTATCTTCTTGCAATTGATGTATTATGTATTAAAGAAGCACACACACACAAGCAAACACATATGAGTAACCCCCTCACCAGGAGTAGAAGCGGCAGCAGTAGCAACCCAAAAGTTTAATCAGCAAAAATAAATACAAAAAGTTTTCATACTCGTACTTTTCCTTGCAAGAACCATGAACGACGGCTAGAGTAAGCCGCCAATGGCAACAACAACAACAACAACGACAGTAACAACAACGAGAAGTGACTGCTGGCAGCAGCAGTGCCAGCAACAACAACAACATTCGTACCGGACGCTTTAACCCACAACTGGCAACATAAGTAAATCCTTCTCCTTCTACAACACTTCCGTTGCTTCTTCTTCTTCGTCCTCTTCTTAGACTTTATCAAGAGTTTCGGATTCAGATTCAGCGTCAGCGTCAGCGCCAGCTTCTTGTTCTTGTCTTGTTATTTTTCTTCTTCTTCTTTTTCTCCCTGTTCTTCTTCTTGTTCAGTTTGACTAGTGAACCCTTTGCCCATAACTCATCTATCAATTTTCATTTCTTGTTCATGTTGTTGCTCGTGGCGGGCGTCGTCCTGGCATCATCTCGAGTTTATTTTCGTTCCGGGCGTCTTACTGCCAAAAAAAAGTTTAGGCAAAAAGTGTACTGTTGTCTATTACACATGTACACACACACATACATTCACACACGCACACACTCACATATTATTTGATACACACTCCTATCCGTCTTGTTTTTCATCCGTTTCGTGACCTCACACTTTGTTGCAATCTCCTTGCTGTTGACGGTCATTTCGATCTATTGGACCGTCTGTATTTTAGTCGGGAAAAGCGTTGCCACTTCTTGGGAAATATTATAAAACTTTGAATGATTATGAAAATCTGAATGAAATTCAGCACATAATATCAATTCTATATACCATGCTTCCATGCACGATGAAACACTTTCACTGTATATGGTACAACTTCTGTGGAACTACTAAAGAGACAAATTTAATGGAATCAATGCACGTAGTCAATACTGTACTCAACAATGGGCGTGGTCCGCCCCCTTAAACATAACCTGTCTAATTCAAAGCCTGCACCGGCAAATACAGTGCACTTCCTTCAGAAAGGATTTGAGAGATTCAGAGTTTGAAAGAACTTTTTACAGGTCTTGAGTATGTAGGGTGTATTTCAGTGTCGGCCAAGCCGTAGATTAGGTACTTTTTTGGTTTCTATTAAAACAATTCTTGTAACAAGATTTTGATTAAAGTATTTCTGTTCTGTAAACTTTCTTTAAACAGATCAGTTTAGTTAATGATACATGCTAGTTATTTATTTAGATTGAAATTTGCTGGGTATCTTATTTTGCGGAACAGTGGCAACGCTCGCTGTACTATTGCTCACTAAGATGTTTTCTTATATGTACATATACATTATTATTTCGGACCAAATGACTGACTGACATTCATCTTGTCTGTTGTTCATTTTTAGTGAGTGAAAATTTGTCGTCTTCGCCATCGTCGTTGTCTTTCGTTTTGTTTTAGAGTACTTTTTGCTTTATACTGTACTGTTATAGTTGTTGCTTTTATACATACATACACGTGTATTGTTGTTGTTGTTTTTGGTTTTTAGTTGATGATAGTGTTGTTGTTATCATTGTTGTTGTTGCTAGTGTGTTATTGATGTACTGCTATCGTAATAGAAGGAAGCTCTTAACTTGGAGTTATCCGTGGTACACAAGACAACGCACACATACGTACACACTGCGTCACATCCATACATGCATCCATACATGCACAAGAAGGTGTAGATGTAAATATACGTGTGTGTGTGTGTGTGTGTGCATCTGTATACTTGTGTAAATATACATACGTATGCATGTGAGTATAAAATATTGCGGCCAGTTTTGATATATTACAAAAACCTTCAATGTTTGTCTATCTCATTTGTCTGTCTGCCTGTTTTTAGTTATCTATCGATATACGAGTGTGTTTTTGAATGTATTGTGTTTGTGTGTATGTGTGTGTGTGTGTGTGTATGTGTGTGTGAATAGTTTCATTATTGTTGCTGTCTTTATATCTATCCACATCGTTTCGCTTTTATTATTCAAGTGATGTGTACTCGTTCCGACTTCGAGTGTCGGCGAGTAGGCAGGATTTTTGGCATTTTCGATTTAGAAACTGATAGCAACAGCAACAACGACAGCAACAACAACAACAATAACAGCAATAACAACAGTCATAAGAAGAATAACAGTAACAACAACAACAACAACGATTATAACGACACGTGCCAGTTCGGTCGCACTCCATACGTTGAATTGTAGAAGAGTAAATATTTCGCTCATGCAACAACAATTACAACTACTACAATATAACAACAACAATTGCATAAACAACAACAACAACAACAACAACAACAACAACACCATTATACAAGTTTGCCAATATTACAATTATTATTTCTGAAATAGTGTTTTATTTCGAACAATTGCAAGGACATGCGTTGAGTTGCGCCGGATAGCGTTCGATGCGTTGCCATGTACGAAGTTGAATCGAAATGGGATGGTATAAGATGGGATATCATGGGACTCATCACACTTTGTAAGGGGAAATGCTATGCTTTGGAGTAGGATGTGAAGTCTTACGAAGGAATGAGTTATATTATATGTAGTTTTTTTCGTAAAAGTATGGAAAGCGAATGCGATGCTGTGCGAAGCGTTACTTTCTATAGCGAGGGGTTTGGAATGTTTAAAATAGCTTTGAAAATTAAACTTTTTTGAATGCCGCATTTGTGACAGTGGGCGGTGGTCGATGGGTGGTTGCCGTCCTGGGCTCTTATGTGTTTTGTCTTCTTCTTCCGGGGCGTAAATGGGACAAGTAAGTCCCAGGTTAAATGATGGCGAGAAGCGAAGGACGCTGGTTAGTTTTTGGCTATGGTTAGAATCAGGTATGGGGTACATATTGTATGTACATAGATATATTAATGTGCGCACTGCTATGAGTGTGTGTGTATCTGTTTGAAGGATTAAAAGTGGGCCTGAAATAAATTCGAATTAAATGTACGTACTCGTAGTTTTAGATTACGTAATTCATTAAAGTTTAGAGTGTATAAGAATGTGATGGATTAAGGGATGGTATGGGCCGGTTGATGGTTAGGAGGGGGGGGGGGGGAGGGGGAGAAAGAGGTTAATAGAAAAAAGCTTGTGGCAAGAGGGTGTCGTTGATGAATTGCTGCAGTTGCTTTAGAAAGAAGATGGAGAGTAACTCTTTAAAGAGTTGGTATGATGAATGATGGGCTACGGTTTGTTCGCAACGCTTGACAAGTTTCTAAATTTGCGGAGGAGGGGGGAGGGGAGTGTATGTGGGTTCGGTTATGGAAGGAGTATAACAAATATCATAGCATATACTAAAAACATTTCCAATTTCAGTTTATTTTCAATATTTTTGATAGGTGTTCAAAGAACGGAACCCGGTTTTTTGATTAAATGGCAGCCACGACCCATTATTTTTTTCTAACATCAAAAAATTCATGCAAACTCTCGAAATCAATTAATTGTTGCTTCTTTAACTCGCTTTTCTTATTTATTTGAACTTTGATGTAGTAAAAATGTATGATAACCGAATAATCGGGTTTTTATACATCGCAACTTCATCATCTCTGTCTCAGGAATTTTTGTCTAAAACGAAGCTACGAGGAAGGAAGAAAGGCACACTGCTGTTAAGACGAATTGACGCTGCGCAATAAAGGATTGCAACAATAAAAGCAAAAACAATACCACAACAACAAGAACAACAACGACAAAAACAACAACAAGAAAGAAAAAACCCACCACAAGAAGAAGAAGAAGAGTAAGAAGTGAGTAAGCCAGCAGGAAAACAGAGAGGAATACATTGTTGAAGGGGGGGGGGGGCAGGCGTGTGAAGAGTGAAACAAGAAGATAACCAGGTGGATGGGTGGCTTTAACGTCCGGTTCTGACTCTGTAAAAGTCCTGACGCCAAAACGGGGTGGACAGGCCAGGAACAGGATGGGTCGGGTCGGGTCGGGTCTGAACGGGACTGAATATTTGCAGGCGTTCAACTCGATTTACGTATTCTATTTATTACTTTATAAGCATAAAACTAAAATCCATCTTATTGTATGGACTCGAACCTAGAAACACTCTCTTAAGTCCTCCCCGAGAAGGAGGTGGGTTCGAGTGGTTGAGCGGGCCGAAGCGGGATACCACGAAGAACGGCGAAGTCGGACCTTCCAATGTGAATGTGAATAAAATAAATTTATAACGTAACTAAAAGCCAGTCTATCAGCAGATAGTTTTTCGGGTAATTTTAGAAGCGGGGCGGAGGGGCCGGGGTTGGACAAAGGGTGGGAAACGGAGATGGGAGAGGGACTGATTATGGCGGAAATGAGTACAGGAAGTTTTAGTTTCGGTTGCAATCATTGAAGCAGACGTGAGAGTGACAGTGTTTGTGGTTTAGTAGGTTGTTCGGAGAAAATAAATAGAGACCGAAGCAGAGTGAGAAAGGGAGACAGAGAGAGAGAGAGAGAGACAGATATGGAAACAGAGGAAAGAGAAAAAGAAGGCAGAGAGATTAACGTGCCGAAGAGAGCGAAGAGAGAAACAGAGCGAGACAGAGAGAGAAATTAGAGATTTCAGAATAGTTTTAGGCAATCAAATATACACTCAGAGAGAGAAGAGTGAAAGAATGGGAAAGAAGCGGAAAGAAAAGAGAAAGAAGCAGGAGAGAAGAGAGAAGGCAGTATAGAGAGATGGATATCAAGGAATGAGAACGGGTTTTTAGTGAGGCGTACAACTTTTCTAAAAAGGTACAAATAAAGTTTCAATTGTTTGATCGTTTGCGGAGAGGAGGGCGGGAAAGGGCTAGAGTTCGGTCGAAAATGGCTTGAGGTTGGTTTAGTTCGGTCGGGTTGTTGTTTTTGATACGAGAGGACTTTTGAATTTTAGGTGAATCAGGAGGAGTGAATGAATGAAACAGACAGAGACAGAGAGACAGTGTGAGGGAGAAGAAAGAATGATTAAAGTCGGAGAGGATGGCTGTTCCCTGTAAGCGATTTTATTTATTTCATGTGATGTTATTTATTTTCTGCTGTGATAGAATGTTGGAATGTGTGCAGGAGTTATTGCATTGTTGTTGCTGTTGTTGTTGTTGTTGTTGTTGTTGTTAGTGTCAGTGCGCTACTACTTTCGGTTAGGTTGATGAGTCAAAATATAGGCGTGAGGGTAAAACGAATTTGCTGCACATGATGATGTACCGATTCTTGGACGGTCCACAGTGGGTGGTTTTCATCATGTAGTGTCTGAAACCCTGATACAGAGGGTTAACTTATTTAACAGATGGATACATGGTATACATAATGTTATTTATATACATAAATAAATAAATACTCGACCATTAAGTACTTTATATGCGTTCATATGTTAAATTGAAGCTGTTGAAAAAGGGTTGTAAAAATAACAGCAACACGACAACACTTGGGACAAGAGAACAACTAATAAATCAGTGTAATCATTTTTTTTCAGTGTAAGTGTGAAACTGAGGATGTGAGAATGTGTGAAACTCTCTGAGGAGAGTTTAGATAATTTAGAAAAATGATAAATGCAAGCGGAAAGAGAGAGAAGAGGGAGAAATGACATTATAATCTATATATTGATATATAGTTTAACATAAGAAAATGTAGTTTATATATTTCGATATAACAAGAGTATAAAATATGATATGAATGAGCAAAACTTATTAAAATCAAACCTATAGACTAAACACGATCAGCAGGACAAATTAAGTGATGGAGGAAGTGATGGATCAGAGAAAAAATGCCTTTAAATGCATAAGCAAACGATTTGATTTAAAAGTCCTGGGGTAACTTCTATCGGGGAAAAATGGCAAAATTTTTACTATACGATGAACTCGTACAAGTAATTAAAAGGAAAACCAGACACACACACCTTATAAAATCCATTACCGTCTTCTTTACTTACCACCTCACTCCCTCCCTAAATCCTCCCTCACTTCTATATAAATAAATAACGAACGTCTAACGAATTACGAATTATTTAATGCATCATCGATTATCATTGATAGTATAGAGGAGGCGCGCCTTCTTCCTGGGGTAACAACGATAACAACAACAATTAAACAATAAAAGGAAACACAACAACAACCATTACCATAGCGAAAACAAATACTGTTAAGACTTTCATACAATACATCAAAATACACGAAATAACGCACGCTTTTGGCTAAACACATTGACACCAACGCCTACGCCATCGTCACTGTCATCGTCACCTGTCCCTCTCTCTCTCTCTCACTCTCCAATGTTCATGTACATGCACACTTCTTCCTCTTGACCATAACACGTCATGGTCGTCGTCATCCTCGTGGTTGTTATCGATATTAATTGAAGGATATAATAAACGAGGCTAAACAACGTATTTACAGACAAAAACAGTACTTCGTTAGTTTGATGGATCGGCGAGAGGTTGCCGGTGAGGGGGGTCGATGAGGAGGAGGCAGGCGCAAGGAGGAAGAAGGAAGGAGAAGAGGCAGTATTGACCCAGCCTATTTTATAAGCTCTAACTTGCTAAGTAGCGGGGCGACTTCGATTTTACGCCTGAAGGGTGTATTTTTCGAATAGATTTTTCGTCATATCAAAAATAAGTGTATGAGTGAAAGGATGAGTGAAGAACAAACAGACAAATAAACGCACACACACACACACACACACACTTATATACAAATACACATGTCGACATACTCACCCATCAACGCATGCATTCGCATATAATTCCTGGACAGTAATAACAGAGGCGTAGGAGTTGAAATAGGGAGGAAAACACTCACCGGTGTTTGGATAGCGGGAGAGGGGGAAAGAGAGAGAAAACTCAATTTGATGTGGGGCTATTGCTATACTATTAAAAAGGTGTCAGCTTGGTCTGAGTTCCAACACATCAACGCCTCCATTTCGAGGTTCGACGAACGGCGACGACTGAATTTATGGCAAAAATATTTTATTTCCTCTGTGCTAAACAATTTTGCTATGAAAAAATTTAATGTTGGCAACTCGCTCTCACACGCATTGATTGTTCCGCTGGGAATTTAGACCGTTTAATCGAACGTTGCTGGACGCCGGACGATGGCGAACGTTGATGTATTTGCGGTTCCTGGCAATAATTCGTATGCAGGGACGCACCCAAACACACTCAAATTCTCACACATTCTCACATACTGATATATGTATTTCCATATACAAACATAGACGGATGACGCGCTATTGCGGCATTTATATCTTGATGTGTTATAATTCGAGTACCGTTAGATACCCGAATCGAATATATGAAAACAAAAATAAAATTATCAGCATCATATGGAATCGTTTCGTCAGTGGGCAAGGGTAAACGGGTAGCAGGGGCCACCAGATTGGGCCGGACAAGAGCTCTGATATAATGAGCAAGTATAATATTTCAATATTTTCGCTCAATCGTCGTTTGGGTGCTCATAAATAATTGTTGTTGTTTTTGTTGTTTTGCTCAGTACTGTCAGTCCGTCCACCGAGTTCACCGCACATCAGTTAAATGATGGTTGACATGAAACGTTGAAATGGTTGTGGAAGTAGACTTCAGATAAAAATCGCGTGAATTTGGACGGGGGAAAACGAGGAAGGAGGGAAGGAAGAAGAAAGAAATTTGTAGGTGTTAATTATATAATGTTAGGGGCAATTTTCGAAACGACTCCACCCCTAAAAAATACGTAATAAGGATTAATATCTTTATGGGTCTATCTAACCAAACGAATCAGATTGTAACCTTTACCCCTTGCGACTAATCGACTTTAGCTCACCATCTTCAGACCCATTCATCGACTATACCTTTTGGGACCGCTTTCATAATGACCGGTTACGTAATCGGGGCATTAAAATCGGTAAATCGACTTTAGTAACAGTGTACAATACAATGTTGTTATATTAATCATGTTTTTCAACTTTCAGTCTGGTTAGTAAAGTCGATAAAAGGACGATATCTGTATATAGTATCCTCGACTATATAAAGATATATCTTTAAGAGCCATCATGGTAGTAATTGGTAGTTTATTTACTGTAATAAATACTTTAAAATGTTATACATACATACTGCATTTCTGGTTTTTCCCCTCAATTGTGTTATTCTGCTTAGAATTCTTAATATTTTGTCTTTAATTGAGTTGATTATAAAATAGAATAAAAATGAAAGTCGAGAAAAACTTGTATTTTTAATATTTTTTAATAACAATAGTAATTATATTGCTAGTAGTAGTTTTCAAATCACGTCTTCTGACCTCTTAAAGAAACATTGAATTTTCGGATTTTATTTAAAGATTAACTTTTTATTTCATACAATTTCTGTGTTGTTGATGTTATACGAACACTAATCGCAGTAGGTTTTGTTGTTGTTGTTGTTGTTGTTATTGGGATTGTATACAAAAACGTACGAGTATCTTTAAAGTATTATTCGGAAGCTACCAACATATGGATACACTTAAGATTATACTAATATGTATCAAGGCTGTCGTGGAAAATTTTCTGGGTGTTCTGGTTATTTTCTTTCCATTTTTGTTTGTGTTGGGTTTGACCCTGTGTGTGTGTATTCATGTCCATCTATCTAACATCCAGTGGGCGACACACACGCATTCACCTACCCTACCCGGCCGGATACCGGGTGTACGAGAAATCCATTCAACCAACCCACCCACTCAGCTCCTTGTCTAGCTACCCGTTGAACCATCATGTATGGCAACCCGACCACCCGCTCCAACTCCTTAAACCTTCAGTTAAATCGTTAGATCCCTTTTAATGGATGAGTTATTGCCATCCATACGTAAGTAGGTGCGTAATGTTGAAATTTATTTCATTTCTTATTCTATCATTCATTCCTTCTATCATTCGTTTACTTATTCCTTGTTCTCGGACTTGGTTCTGTCTTTCTCTTTCCCTCTTTCCCTCTTTCACTCTCTTTTCTTCTGTTTTTCTCTGTCCTTTTAACGTCTACATTTTTTTGCTTTTCATTTTGCATTTGGGTAAAGTGTTTTCAATGTGTGCCTAATGTATGACCCTTCACTGTTATGTACCCTTCACTGTATCTGGGAAATGGAAGGGTGTGCGTGGGTTTGTGGGTCTATATATGTATGTATGTTTGTGTGCATACGTTTTGGTATGCGAATTCACATCGTTTCCTATCATAATTCTTATCGTGTTCCTTTAGTATAAGAATCTAGCATCTACAATAGTTTTATTGAATAGATCCTTTTTGAAAAATTTATAACACCTAAAGTGACAAAAGTGCGATATATATTTATATTGGATAAAAGAGAGAGCATTTAATGTTCTATTGTACAATACAATACTAGTTATTATTATAATTAATGTTTTGTTGTTATTGCCCTTGTTTTTGTTGTTATTGTCCTTGTTCTTGTTGTTGTTATTATTATTATTGTGGGTGTTGAATTTACAATCACTATATACTCGTAGTTTATTTTAAAGTTTCGAATTGCATTGTTTCTTTCATTCCAACCATTATAGTAGTTGTCCATATTGTTGTTGTTGTTGTTAGTATTGTCGATTCTACTGTTGTTTTTGTTGTTGTTAGATTGGATACTATTGTATTTTACATTCATATGGATTTATGTAAATCTCAAAATTTGCAAAAGGTTCCCATGGGGTATTGTGTCGCAGGAAGGGGGAGGGGAAGGAGGTGAGGAAAGGGACTACGGAAAGTACATATGCATGTGCGTGTATACATGAAGCAGAATGCAGAAGCAGATGGAGAAAACGTTAGAATAAATCCGAGTATGAGGAAGAAAATAAATAAAAATGTTGAATTTGAAATGGATGCGTAACGAAGTCCAACTTAAATTTGAAACAATACGAATTATAATGCACACCCACTCACATTCATAAACATTTATACACACACATACACATACATCCATATTCACATTTATACGAGTATATGGAGTTGAATGTTGTCACTTAAATCTACTATACATGCATACACTAGAAAAGATTAGGATAAGCTTCAAAGGATCCAAAACTTGTATTGGATGATTTTCAAAACTTTGAGAATGGTGGACGGGGGGGGGAGGGGAGCGGAGGATACGTGTTGAGAAGAGGTGTAGGTAAAAGAAGCAAGCAGAAGAAGAAGCAAGAAGAAGAGGTCGTTCACTTTGTCATGTATGAGTATAGTCAAATCACTCTGCGATCCAATTCGTTGCTCAAGAACTGGAAAAAAGGTGTCCAACCCATTTCAGTTATTTAGATTTATATAAACTTCAAAGGCTTTTACTACATTTTTCCGCAGCTGTATAGAATACCACGAATGGAAGTGAGACCGAGAGAAAGAAGTCCAGTGGAATGACTTCCATGATAAATTCCATGATTTTCAAGGCTGATGATTTTTCTTGTAGATTTTCAAATACAAGTACAGGACTTGTATGTGTATTTCGATGCATTCCTTATCCTTGTTGTTTTTGTAATTAAATTTATACTGTTATATATACTAACGAGTATTCTTCTTTTTGTTTTTCTAACTCGTAATTGTAGAGTACACTTACACTTTTTCGTTTCTTTCTTATTTTGCAGTGGTTTGTTTTCACTGTTGACACACGCAACATCAGCATCAACAGCAGCTGCAGCTAAGTTTAGTTTTCTAAATTAATGTGGTCAAATGTTTGTCTGATGTTTTCTGGACTCTGGACAGCCGGAGGTTTGGTTTGGATGTGGTTAACCAGGATTAAGAGAAGAGAAATAAAAAGAATATATAGGAAAAAATAGAGAGAAATACCAAAAAATTCGAGGGATTTCTAGAATAAAGTATCTCTTTCATGAAATAAATGCTTCTCCTTTTGCCTCTTCCACTTTCTCATTACTTTTCTGCGATTATTTAATTTTTCGCATTTAAAATTAAGTGACCTGAATAAGTGACTGAATAGAACTATCAAATCGATATTTTTGTATGATCTTTTAGTAGAATATTCAAAATTATCGTTATTTTAATGTCATCAAATTGCAGGTTCCTCCCTTCTATAGTTTTCAAGATAAATGGAGTCGAGTAAATACAAATGATTTCCAATGTTATTTTAAAACGTTTTCTTGTATTGTTTCTATGTATTGTATATGAGAATGTCTGTGTTTGTATACATACATTCAGACATACTTTTCTACTTATACAGGATATACTTATCCTGTGATATACTTTTATATACGTTTAAACAAATATAAAGAAGTTTTTAAGCAATGGTCAATGCAAAGAGGTACAAAGAGAAAAAAGAGAGATACACTCACATCTGCAAAGGATATGATGTGTAAATGTACACTCACATACACACACATTTTCTGGACACACACACACATAAATACGTATGTGGGAAGTAAACAAAAAACAAGAGCAAAAATAAAGATTGAATATCTAAAATATTTGCACTTTATAGACAACAACAAAATCTACGATAGCTTCGTTTGGCAGCATCTTGTAGAAAAACAATATCACCATCATCAACAACAACAACAACAAAAACAACAAAAACAGGAAACAAGAACTTTATATGCAAAGAAAAAAGTGAAATAAAAAAAGGGTTGCCAAGCTTCGTTTTTTTTGGCATATTGGTTACTCGAAAGATAACGAAAGAGAGAACGAGATCGAGGGCAAGAGAGAGCGAGATAAATAAAAGAAAATAAAAGAGTTCAAAAGGGAAACCTAGAAAATCTCAAAATGAAACTTTTTGCATTTTAAAACTAAGAAGAAGAGGAAAACACATATTTTTAAGGATACGTCGATGTTTGTTGTGGAAGTTGTTGCTTTTTTTTTATTTGTAGGTGGCACAGAAAAATTTGTTGTTGTTGTTCTCTTTGAGTCGAATGTCCACCGACGACGGTTGGGCGACCCGCAAGTTTTCAGCCCACAAAACTCGTTCTTTGAACAGAATAGAAAATACAACCATAGACACATAGTATATATGTATATACAATATATGTGTGTATGTGTGCATGTGTGTCCATGTGAAAAGACAAACGAAGAAGAACAAAAAACCTTCACGAAAGGGCGAAAAACAAAAGTGAGCAAAAATAAAGGAAGTTTGTAGAAAAGTTTCTACAAGAAGAAAATGTTACAGAAAATGGAAGAGGATACAACTTTTTTTTTGGTTACCTTTCACTACCACCCCCTCCCCCCCCTGCTGCCATCCCAGCCATGAACAGTGACCCTGAACAATTTGTGCGCCAACAAAAAACCCAAAAAAACTTTCGCCTCAACTTAATATTTTGCGAATAAAGCATCTTTTCTTGTTGTTGCTGTTAAGATTTACAACAACAACAACAACAACAACAACAACAACAACACCAACAACGCACAACCAACCGAATAACAACCATTGAGCTCTCGTTAAACTAAAGCAGTTAAAGATTTCGCTTGTCATTTGTTGTTAGTGTAACGTAAGGACACGCATACACGTTATACACGATGATCCTTTTGTATCCTTCAGCTGTTGTATACTAAAGGTTGCTGAAGTATTGGAGTAAGTAGACGGAGGGGAGAAACAACAACAGCAATTTACTAGAAAATCAGCAAACAATTCTTTATACAATCGGCATAAAAGCAATTCAAATAACACGCTAGAATGTTGATGGTTAGAGTAAAAGCGATACGTGAAGCAGGCAAGTAAGAGAATTAAAGCGTAACAACAACAACAACAACTATCATACGTAATTAATTTCATCTTAGCTGATGTCCTTTGCGCCACAAACTATCAAGAACAACAACAACATGGAGCTATTTATACTCATATACTGTACACCACCAAGGAGTCCGCCTCTCCACCCCCCCCCCCCTTCCGCTTGTATAAATTTTTTTCAAGGTACCGAAACCGGGTCAGCTGCATTGATTGAGTGTGTGTGTGTCAAAACATCCCGTTATCAGTCTGTTTGCTGTATTAATGAGTTTTCGTCGAAAACAGAAACTCGAAGCAAGGATTTTTTGCAGTAGTGCCAAAGGCAACAAAAAAATCAATGATGATTCCGTTTCACGATATGGTTAATCAAAAGTAAAGAGAAGTAAGAGGAGAGTAAAATCGAAGAAACAGGAGAGAAATCATTTGAAAATACTTAAATGAAGAAGTAACTATTGTATTTTGGGAAAAGTTTAGAAGTTGTTATAGATAAGATCTTTAAAATGGATTTTTATATTGTGGAATGGATGGGATGTATTTGCCACACCCACCCGCTGTAGACGATCTACCCGGCCAAATTCTCTGTTCGACTTTTAATTGTTTCAAACTTTCTCTGACTCTCTTTCGCTCTCTTTTGCACTCTTTCGCTCTCTATTGCGTTCTTTAGCACTTCTTCTTTGGTAATAATTGTATAATGGTCCTTCCTGGGTATAATGATCAATTCGGGTAGAGAAGATGATTTAATAGAAGCAGTAGCATAGAAATAGGAAGAAGGGGAGGAGGGAATCGTGGGTTGGTTGATGAAACACACATGCCAACGATTCTCACGTCATCGAGAATCCTAATCGATACTCATTAAATGGTTATAAAAGTGGTTCGGTGTTGTATTCGTGTATGTAGAATATATTAACAGTTAGGGTAACATACATACATACATAATGTATGAGTACTTTATGTATATTTTCATGAAATCTCTAAAAACACTCCACTGGAAACACTTCACTAATTAAAATCCATCATAGACTCCATTCATTCATAAGGATAGCGAATCTCCTTTTTGGGTTTTAAATTTGGACTATTTTTACTACCAGAGAAAATTAGTTCCGGTTGAAGATTGGATGAAAAAAAATATTTCTTTCTTTCTTTATTTTCTTTCCGATATTTTAAGACCTCTTTAAGAAACTTGTCTGTTCGCCCTCGTATGAGATTTCTTTCGAGCATAACAATTCTTTGTTACAGTTGTTCGCTTTTTATTGAGTAAGAATGCGTTTTTTATTAACTATAAAATGTTTTATGGTCGTGGTTAGTGTTGTCCTTGGCATCTGAGTGGGTGTAAAAACGGAGCTTCGTCGCGTCTCATCCGCCCTCCGTTACGACAAAGTGATTGAATTTTTAGGGTGACTTAAGCAGCAAGTTATCATCAACATTCGTATAAATTGTAGGTGTGTGTGTGTGCGCGTTTGTGTGTATATGTATGTGTGTGTGTAAAAGAGAGAGAAAGAGAAAGACAGAGGGTCACAAGAAATTTTTTCTTTCGAGTTAAAAGAAATCTTCATATTGTTTTAATCCGTGATTTCATGAGTGCATGAAGAACCTGAAGAAAAGTCTACAGTAACTCTATCACTCTCTCTGTTTCTCTATAACTATGTCTATCTCTCTCTTTCTCTCTTATATAATTAAATGAAAGCTGCAGTCTTTATGCACGTCATTGAATCTGACGCATTTTGGTTGAAGACTAACGGTTTTCACAATTAAGTGAACTGTTCTTGAGAAGGGTCGAAGAGTGACCGAAGGGGCATCGACGGGCTGGGTGGGGGCGGTTATGCAGAGAGGTGCGGCTCCTGTTAAAATGTCGGTTTCCTTTTATTGATTAAGAAGACGAAAGAAGAAAAATTGCATGCTTTTTTTCTTTATTTCAGACTTGCTTTCAAAGCAGATTTAAGCGTTATTTTGTTGTGCGTGTAATTGCAATTAACGGACAAGCACGCAAGCAAAAGCACACACACACACACACACACACACATGCAATACTCAGATTAATACTCAATCCATACACATGTATGTACATATTGTATGTATGTATGACAGATAACAAACACTCATTCATACATACGCGTATCTAGAGAATTAATTGCATTTTGTTTAATGATCATTATATGTAAGAAAATCCTTTGTAAATGAAAGGAAAACTAAAGCAAAAGAAAAGAAGAAGAATTATAAATGAAATGTAATGAGTGCCAAACGGTTGGGGAGGGAAACGAGAAGGGAGAAGGAAACAAAAAAAAAGAAAAACAGGCAGAAAGAAGAAAAAAAAACGCAGCACGTGGAAAGCTCGACGGGGGGTAAATAGAAAGGGGCGGGGTTACATATGAAGGAGGAGGAGAAAACATCTTTAATGCATTGCAAACAGAATCGAATCGAAATCGTTTCGCACGCGATTTGAACAACAAATTGATTTGAGTTAAACGCAATTTTAATCTTATTACTCGGTGTTTCTGGTCATCCAGTAAAACAACCAGTTTAAGTTGTTGGGTTTTACAAAATTAGAAGAAGTTAGCTCAGAGTTTAGCGAAACCGGAGAACGAATTAAATCTGTTAACGTTATCGTTGAAATGATTAATTTCGGCCAACAAAAAGAATGAATGAAATCCAAAAAGAAAGAAAAGAATTCTCCGAAAGAATGCAAAAAGTAATTAAAAATGCTGAAGGAATTCTCAGAAGAATTGGAACGAAACTCTCAAAAGATATCCCAAAAAAATTACAAAAATACGATTCTTCGAGACATTCTTTTATACAATATATTGTGTATATAATACTTTCATATGTACATACATAAGTACGTACATGTCCTATATTTTCCGATCAAAAGTTCGACAAAGAACAAGTTTTTCTCTTCTTCTTCTTCTTTTATTCGTCCTCTTCTTCCTCTTTTTAATTTCCTATCTGAAGATGACAAATTAATGCATCAGATGTCAATGATTTGTGTGGAAAAAACTTAATAATTTCTTGGCCCAAAGAAGAGAGGGCGTCGTCGTCATTCAGGCTGCCTGACAGTAGTGGGTCAAACACCCAATCAAAATACCCATTCTGTTAGCCCTTCCCCTCCCCTCCCCTCCCCTCCCCTCCCAAGCCTTCCTTCTCTTTGCATTTACACAGACATGTCTGCTGTCGCAACAAATAAGCGCAACTCTGCAGTTACCAATTTTTTTCTATTTTTGGCTGTGATTTTCAATGATTTTTATCTCTGACGCCGCTTCTCCGTCGGAAAAAACCAACAGACTGGGAACAAGAAGAGGAAGAAGAGGATTAAGGGAAGGAGGAAAAGGAATGAAGAGACTCCATCGCTTCATCTTATTTCGGTTCTCGTGTGTTGCCAAGTTTTCATTGCTTTTCTTAATTTCTCTGTTGTTGTTGTTGGTTGTTTGTTTAGTAATTTTTTCCGGTTCTTTTTTAAAAGAGTTACTATTAAAAGAAAGTCTTCTAAAGTAGGCGAGTGGGCGGAGATTTGAAAGAACCTTTCGGTTTTCTGTTGCTGTTATTTTTTTATTTGTTTTTGGCCAACAACTATTTTGACAGGCTTTTTTTAATATTTTAATTTATTCCTTTTTTTGGTAATACGAAGTGTCCGAAATGTTATTCCTTTTTGTGAAAAGTGTCCGGTCTCTTTTTTCGTGGTTCTCTGTTTGTTCCTTCCAACAAAAAATAAAGCTTTATTTGCTTTTTGTGCTATTTTAGACCTTAAAAAGCAAAAGAATTGGACGAGTTCAGAATTTTGTTGCTATTTCATTAAGTTGTTTTGTTGTTGCGGATGAGTTTTTTTATGGTAGGGTGTTTTTGAGATCAACCACTTTATTCTTGGGAATCTTTTTCTTTGATCGTCCAAACAAATTGTAAAGATGACAAAAGAGCTTGCAGAAAATTGAGTGAATCCTTAAAAACACATGTGTTCCATTTTATTTGTGTGGAAAAATGGAAAAATGAAAAAATGGTCAGCTAAGAAAAATACTTTTCAAAGGATCTCAAATAATTTAAATGTAAGAAAGTTTTATTGCTATTATTGCACCCTCCTCCTTTTGATTCGTGGGTCACAAGCACTCTCCCTCACACACTCTTTCAATCACTCGCTTAGAGTGTTATACAAACACATACACACACACACACTCACGAACACATTCACAAACACTGAGAGGATGATTGGGTGGGTTGAAGTTGAAAGGATGCTTTATGACTACTGTACACTCTATTACAGTTAAGTATCAATAAAGTGTAAAACGTGTTCGTGTTTACGGTTGACGTAAACGTATCCATTACAGCCGCCTGACTACGTTCAGCGGATTGTTAGGTCCATTAAATCGGTTCATAAGTTTGTATAAACTCGAAACTGAATTCAGAGATATAGAACTTTATAAATACATATGTACTGTGGTTAATAGAGGAGGAATTTCTTTTTAGAGTAACCTGTAGAAATAATATGCTCATTGTCTTGAGTTTTAATTCAACATGACTCCTTCTGGGGCCCCCAGTTAGTCTGAGTGGGTTTATTTAGAGTGGGACTTAATAGAAATGAGACCAAATAGAAAGGGTTATTATAGGGTTGTATAGATCTTTCCTTGAGTATCAAGAGTTTTTAGTACTACCAGTATTTCCAGTATTTAACATCCCATTTTTAAAATGGATTACTAAGACCGTGTCTATTCTTCTTTAGTGGATCTTAATTGATCTTTGATCTTAATCAAAGCATTAATAGATTAATAATTGGTTTAAAGGATTATAGAACTTTGCAAAAGCTTAAACTAAACTACTGGAAACACATTCTATTATTAACAGAATGAGAATATCTACTAAGTGTACTTTATATTGTAGCTGATAATGGTAATGGTGATGTCTTTATTCCCTTTAGACTATTTAGTTTCTATTTATATTAGTTTCTCGAATGAAACGTATGAAAATCGTTACTTGACCTGTGTTGTTATCATCTAATATTTATGTAGATTTTTCCTGTGTAACATAAACTTGCAACATGTTTTGTATGCAACACTTAAACATTACAAGATGATAATGACGATTCTCTTGACCGACTCCCGTACTATAGTGTTATTTTCCTCCCCTTAAAGATCGCATTTATTTCAATGATGATGCATGCATTGCGTCCGGAATATTAAAAAGCATCATAAGCGACACTTTTATGATGTAATATTGATAAAGGATAGAATTACAATGGAGACAATAGCAAAATAAGCGATTGTCATTTGGTTTGGCGTTTGTACTCAATATTTCGGTCTTCAGTATTTTATTTTGTTTTCTTTCTCGTTTCGTTATGATATAACTTTGATTATTCCACACTAAAGTATCAGTTTAAGTATTCTTGTGTTGTGTTGCGTTGTATTACGTCCCAGAGCTAAGTTGATATTATCATTTTAATGTCTGCGATAATGTTGTAGGACATTTGTGATATTATTACTCCAACAGCTTGTCATATTCTCTCAGACTTGGTTGGGGAAGTTGAAAGATGAACTCCATCATGGCGTCTGTTTTACAGCGATGTGTGTGATGTGTTGGTTACCTTAGTTGACTACCAATATTATGATTGTTAGCTTTTTAGTTGTCATTATATACTAATCGTATATATAATTCTTATACTCATCATCATCTTGATCTTCATCTTCATGCTCATCGCCATCGTCATCCTCATCGTTATCCTCATCATTATCCTTATCCATATACTAATACTTATCCTCATCTTCATCTTTATCTCTGTTCTATTGCTATTTCAATTCATTATTATCGGTATATTGATTATCGTTACTCATCTTCATTTTTATATTCCATTGTCATCATCATCAACCTGATAGTAATCTTTATTCTTATTCTTTTCGTATATCATCTAATGTCATTCTAATAATAATTTCGTTTAAGTGCCGAAAAACTGTTGGTTTGTCATTCTTTTTCTCAGTCACTCATTCGTTGGTCACTCGTTTCCTGGGTGTTTTTTTCGATTTTTGTTCCTTTTAATTTTTTGTCACTACTATAATATCGGCCATATTGAATGGCAATTTGAAACGATTTGCAGCACTTGTCTCACTGTCCCTCTCCCACTCTATCTCTCTCTCCCACCCAAATAAGTTGTTAGCACGATTTTTCAATAATTCTTCTTTCCACAACGATTATTTTTTTATTATACTCATCATCATTACTGAGAGTATGTGTTGTGTTTGTGATAATATTAGATATAATGTTATTGTTGTTGTAAAGGAATATATTTACTATGTCTTTGGAATGGTTCCTCTTAATGTAATCGAAAATTCATAGTTTTATCGAATCGAAGAAATGTTATGCTATGCAAATGATATAAAAATAGGGCAATAATAATATCAAAAGGAATCAGAGGGGAGGATCAAAGAGGGTTACTAAGAGCAGAATCAAAGAGGAGAAACATAATCAAAAAGGATGAGCAAAGTAAAACAGATTATAGAAGAGTGAAAAAGTAAAACGAAGAAGAGTAAAAAGACTATAAGATAGTTTATAAAGTCTTTATGAATACAGTCGCTGGTTGCTTGAAGATTAGACGATGCTTTAGCAATATATACAAATATAAGAAGAAATTGATAATAAAACTTAGGGTTTTCCTTTGTCTATATAGTAACTATATATATTGTATCTATAAGATATATCTATTGACCCTTTATGTATTGATAATTCGAAAGAGGAAAATCGAAACAAGAAATAAGGCTTTGTAATAATATCTCAGTATTACTTATCTATAGAGATAAATAGAGAATAGAATCTGTGGAGATCGTAGATACCATAAATCGAAATGTATATCTTGAAATACTCGTTTTCAGAATATGAACTGAACTTTCAATCATAAATAGATTTTCATTAGAAATTTTAAGCATAAGAACATTTATAATTCTACTAAATAATATTTTAAAATGTTTATAAAATAAATATTTCATGACTATTTATATGTATATACTACGAGCATATGTATATGGGTATATGTATATTATAAAATGGATATATGTTATAATGTTTTGCATATATGTATAATATGTATATTGTATACGATCTCAATTATATAAAATTATAAAAAGAAATATTTTAATGTCTAGAACATTGTGCATTATTTACAACACATTATTAGATACAAAGTTTGCAAATTATTCTCATAACAACATAAAATATCTGGGAAATTATAACACAAGAGGCAAATAAATATATCACGTGATATCATGTTGCATATTGATATTGATGGTATTAATCGATCGACTCTAATTCAAGTCGAGTGTTTAATCGAAATGAGCAGCTGTTTGTTTTGGACTTACCGAAATCATTGGCGCCCATTCCTGATGGGCCCGGCAAGAGGCCTGGTATACCCTGGAGTCCTAAGAAAGCACTTGGGAAGGAGTGAGATCGCTGATTGTCCAGGGAGCCGTTCATGCTGTCATCCTGCTGACCATCGCCGCGATCGGATGGTTCCGTGTCGCTGCTGTTCGAGTCCTCGCCAGCGCTTTGAGCGTGTAGAGAAGCTAGATCAGCATGTGATTTCTAAAAGAGAGGGAGCGAGATGGAGAGATTGAGTTAGTGAGAGACAGAGAGGGAGGACGTTAAGGACGTTTTAAAGGCTCTCATGAAAAAAAGAAAGAGTGTACAAATATCTGTAGCATATACAGTCTTCTCACCTGCATGCCACCCATTTGTTGTCCGTTGCTGTTCTCCAGAGCCTGACCCAGCAGTGATTCTCTCAGTTCCATGCTGCGTTCACGATCGCGTGATGTCTCACGGCTGCGATCGCGGTCACGGTGACGCTCACGTGTCAACGGATGCTGGCCGGCGACAGGGAATTCACGCTCCAGCAGCAGACGTTCGGGACTGATGCCATGTTGAGCGCGAAAAAGGTCAGCGCTTTTGATGCGTTTCTGTGGTGGCGGCGTCAAATGACTGAGGCGATTGTTGTCCGCTTCGGCGTGATCCCAATGATTGGCCTAAAAGTGCGAGCAGTCAGAAAAACAGCGAGTGGATGGGAGTAAAAGAGAGAAGAAAAGAAAAGGAAGAAAGAAAACAAGGCATATATTCTCTGTTTTATAATGCATTTTTTATCGTGCGAAATTATTTGTTTTTTTTTTCACGGGGCTGTTCATAAAATTAAACTTTGGTTGGTTTTTGTTTCTGTATTTTTACTTTATATCAATGAATATCATGAAGCGATTAAGAGATTTTCTCCCCCTCCCCCGCTTTTTCAATCATTCTATGGGCAACCCGTCGTTTAGTATTTCTTAATTGTTATTTTAGTTTGTGGAACTTGAACGTTACTTTATTGTTATTGGTTTTTCTTACTGGAGACGCTGAGGACGCTTTCAGCTCCTGGATGGCGGGCGTGTTTCCACTGCTGACCACGTTGCTGCCGACGCTGGTGCTGTGGTTGCTATTGCTGTTGGTGACAGCTGCGAGATTAGCGGCACCTGCGGCTACCGCGGCGGCCGCAGCGATCGTGCTGCTCATGAGAGAAGCGGGTGATGTGAACGGTGCAACTGAGCAGTTGTTGTTGTTGTTGTTGTTGTTGCTACTGCTATTATTATTATTAATGTTGTTGCTACTGTTATTATTGCTGTTATTGCTGTTATTGTTGTTGTTGTTGTTGTTGTTGTTACTGTTGCTGTTGCTCAGACTGAGGTTGTTACCGTTATTATTATTATTATATCCCGTTAGTGTTGATGAGAAATTGAATTTGCTGTTGTTGTTGTTGCTGCTGTTGATGTTTATGTTGTTGTTAATATTATTGTTGTTGTTGTTGTGATGTTGTTTATTCAATGAACCGAAGCCGGTGCCATTCACATCGGCCAATCCACGGATTTGTAGAAGATGCGCCGTTTTGAGAAAATCTGGCAGCTGCTCATGACTGACGTTGACCTCGCCGTTGTACATGAAACTAGAGGAGAGTCCAAGGAGGTAAGGAGAGGGGGGTAAGGAAGGAAGAGTGTAAGTAAACAATTAGAGATAAGAATTAAATTTCAAAAGCATTTCAAATTCATTCCCCTGGCGAGATGACTCACCTCAACAGGTTCTCCACGTCTTCAGCACGCACATCGCGTAGTATCACAATCGGATGTTCGCACGGATTCGCCTTCAGCAGCTTCCGAAAGTACGGACTGCAGGCGCTGAGCACGACTTTGTGAGCGGTGAACGAGCGCTGATCGCAGGCCAGCGTCACGTCGATGAAGTCCTCCTCGTCGCGCAGATGCCGGAAGGAGCTGAGGATCGAGGCCTGGAAATCGTTCCACTTGAGAGCGTATTGTTGCTGGTGTTGTTGCAGTTGCTCGAGGGCCGTTGGGGGCGCTGGCGAAGTGGGGGCCAGCGGTGGGGGTGGCTCCATTTTGGTGACGCCCGTGTTGTTGTTCTCTGTGGCTTGCAGTAGTGTGGATTCGGTCATTTGGACGGTCCAAATTCGAATCCGGCAGCCAAGGAAGGGTGGAAGTCAAGGAAGGATTGAAGGAGGGAAGCTTTAAAATGCTGCTACTGATCCTGTTCTTGTTGTTGTTGCGAATGTTGTTTCTTCTGATGATTCCAGTGTTCGATTGGTTGATGGCTAAGTTAGCTGAGTTGAAGGTTTGCGTATTCGCTAAAATAACAGTGATGAAGAATGGTCACTCTCTTTTAACTTAAAAACTTATTTTTTTCGTAGGGTTGCAGTTTTTTCTTGGGTCTCCTTAAAGTTTTTCCTAAATTTTATCCTTTATTGTGCTTGAATTTGATTTCCATTTTAGTAACTTTGTTGAATTTTCTTTTTGCTGCTTAGTTTTTGCGATGATTCTTATACTTTTCACTTAGTTCAACGATGATTGAGTAAACTGTCTTAATTCAAGTCTCTTGTTTCGCGATTGTGAGCTGCTGAGTGACTGGACGGAGTCTGGAAGAAATCAAATGAAATGGAGTGGAATTAAGTTTAAATTGCATTCATAGTTTTTGTGCATGTAGTAGGTAAAAATATACTATTAAAATGTAATTAAGCGATCGAAGAACTTTCGACGAAGAGTTGTGTTTCTTTCTCTGAAGTATTTTCTTGGAATAACACTTGTAATTACAAAAGTTTCTTCAGTTGTTCCTCATCACAATTTAGTTTGATGCATAATAACTCGGAGTAACGCGTCTCTAACCATGGATTTATACTAAATAATGTACATTTATAAAGGCACAGAAAGAAAAAAAAATTCAAAATTTTATTATTCATTAATCAAAATTTCGTTCCTCCTCTCGGTTTTTTTTATTTTTTTTCTATTCTGTTTTTTCTATAATTTAGTCGGCGGTCCGCACTCATTCACCGCGGTACACCTCAATCCATGTCGACTGTTAATCATTTCTTAAAACTACATCAGTAATTACAAGGAAAGCATGTGCCACGCCCCAGCGTGCCACTGAACTGCTTCTGCCACCGAATGCACTCGATCAGTGCGATTTAATTGACTTCGGTTACGTTCAGCGAGCACTCACACTGTGAGAGATTTCTTGAAGAAAAAAAGACCCCGGAATAATAGTTATTCACTGATCATCATTAACAACAATAATAGTTACAAGTTTACCGTGATTTGAAATCATTGCTTCCATGTTAGGTATTATTTTGGGATTATTTAGGAGTCCCTTCCTCCCCCCTCTCCCGCCCAGACTTCTGTTATTTTATTATAAGAAAACTCGTTGGTAGCACAGCAGCAGCTATAAGAAATTTAAACAACACTAGAAGCAAGAACTCGACGATTACAATCATTAATTATTTTCAGACCCTTCAAAAATACATCGACGAAGAATGAGAGAGAGAGAGAAGGAAATCAAAATCCGAATACGAGTTTAACTACAAACAATTAAACAGTTTATAAAATCATAATCAAAATCTTAAAAGGGAAGAAAAGGAAAAAAAAAACACAACACACTCCACAATAATGACTGCAAATCAATTAAATACGAAAAAAGCCAACAATTATAATCAAGAAAAAAAAGAATAACAAAATTACATGAAAAATAATTGCTGTTTAAAGATCATTAAACCACAACAACAACAATTACAACAAAAACCAATAAGAATCTCCAAAAGATCCCAAAATAAGTAGACAACAAGCATCAAAGCACCCAAAACAAGCATCAGACAGAAAAGTCAATGAGAGTGCCAGAGAAAGAGGACGGGGGGAGAGAGAGGAAGGGATAGAGATGAATGAGAGAGAGAGAGAGAGAGAGGAGATCAATGATCAGAGAGAGAGAGATCGACACACTCTGTTCCTTTGTAATTAAAAGTTGGTTTACATTCCCTCCTCCCTCTCCAACAATCAGTTTCTCTTTCTCACTCTCTTGCCCTTTTTCTCACTCTCTTGCCCTCTTTCTCTCTCTCGCAGATGATCGCGTAATTTAGAAATGATTCAGATCGAAACTTTTGTGTTTTACTGTAATTATTGATGTGCATTCATTAATCAAACTCTCGGAATCATCGGGGTGATTTTTTGACCTCAATCGTCTGAGATCGTCAGAGAACAAGAACAAGTGGTCGAAGAAGAGCAAGAAGAACCACAACAAAAAGTAGCTTAAACATTATTCAGAAGTGCATTCATTAAACTAACACTTGTTGCACTCTCTCTCTCTCTCTCTGTCTTTCTTTCTCTCTCAAAGTGATTTGACAGCCACCCATCCGACCAGCTGTCAGAGAATGACACGAGATCACTGTTACTTTTCGGACAGAGTTGCCATTGTGTTAGTTAAAAGACAATAAAGAAATTTCGCAAAAACGGAAGACGCACTAAAAAATTAAAAAAATGGAAGAATTAAAAAAATAAATAATAATAAAATAAATAATAATAATGATCAACGGAACCCGTTGTCGTTACCGTTATTATTGTGTTTCTTGTTCTTGTCCTTATGATGTTACAATACAATCCGTGTTGTTGTTGTTTTTATTTATTTATTTATTATTATTCTTTCGTCATTGTCAATTTTTACTGCGCATGGTTCTCATGTTTACTCGTAGTTTAACTGAGAGTATCTTGTGTCTTTGTATCTACAAATATGAGGTGTTTGTTGTTTTTGAGCGTTTCAAATTCATGAGGATTTGTGAGAAATTACAACAGAGATAAGCTACGGTTATGCAGATCTCTATGTATCGCAGTTGTTGTCGTTGTTTTTGTCATTTCCGTTATTATTTATTTTTATTCATACTGTTTTTGTTGTGAGAACTTTTTTACATGACTCAATTACATGTTATTGTCGAATTATTGATTTAGTTTGCAGTTATGGTTGTTATGTTATCGTTTTATTGTTTGTTTTTTTTAAGTTTTCATATGCTTAATTCTTTATTATTCTTTACTTTTCTTAATATTGCTATTTGACTTTTAATTTTTTCCGATAAAAATAATTCGATTCCTTTGTACGTAATTTGCACCAATCAACCAGACAGAACAAGTGAGTTCGCCCTTAAGAGGCTTAGTCTGGCATGGGCCATAAGCTCTTGTGGGCTGGTCGACATCGTTGACGATCGTTATTCAATCGTTAGACTCTTCGCGACCTTCCATCGTTTATTAAGGAAAATACGAAGTCTTCGATGCAGTCGACGTCGTTATGCAGTCGGTGGAATTTGTTGTTGTTTTTCCATAGCTCCATTGCATTCATTGCTGCTGTTGTTGCTTATTCTGTTCATCGTCGTGGGTTTTGAAACCTTTTTATAGTATCCGCTTTATACACTTTGCGTATATTATTATATATTACTAAAAACCCTAACAACGAAGAAATGATTACAAGAAAAAATTTGGTCATGTGCAGCAAAATGTAAAAGCGAACTAAGATCAGGTGACGAAGACAACAAAAAAAAACACTTATAGTGTTATAGGAACAAACAAACCCACACAAAAGCAACAACAACAACGAAAACTCAACACTCACCTTAACAAATAACTAAAAACAATACAAATTAACAGCTTCATAAAAGTTTAATCAAAGAAGCGACTTTAGAAAAAATGTCGGCATTTCGAAAAAACTACCCACAAAACTACCGAAAAAGTGTTCCGTTAATTGTACTAATTATTCAAATTAAATACAATTTTCTTCTGCATGGAAGATGTAATAGAATATGTAAAGATGAAGAAAACGAAATTAAAAACTGAAAAAGAGAAAAAACTATGTACAAGTATAAAAAAAGGAAAAAAAAGAAATCCATAAATAATAGAATAATACGAGAAACATTTGTGGATAGAAATATAATTAAATAACTAATATATAATTTGTACAAAAGCTTATAAAAGACTATAAGAAACGGTAAAAATTATAATATAAAAAATTATAATAAAAATATTAGTAATTGCGATTTATTGCTTTTGTTTCATTTCAATGCTGTTTTTTGTTCACGTCACAAGTTTTTGTTTCTTTTTCACATGTTTTTCATGATGGTGACTAACACCATCTGATCTCCTCGAATATTTTCTTATCTTCAGTTTAAAGAAATTTGATTATTTTGTAAGTGTTCTTCTCTTTCCACCCTCTCCCGCCCCACCCCCACCTTCCACTCACCCTTCACTATCATTCTTGTGTTGTTTGTTTGTCTTTTCATTTTATTTATTTTATATTTTTCTTATTTCCCCTCGATTTTGATATCTCAATTTTAGCTGATCGAACACAAAATTTGGTGATTTAATATTTAGCCCCTTGATGACTCTGGCGTTTCTTTTTTGTTGTTGTTTCGGTTCTTTAATTAGTTTTTTTCGTTACTTCCTTTTAAGCGACTGAGTTTGTCGCCCACACGATTTAATTAATCTCCAGAAACTATCGTAAGTTTAAATTCGAATCTATTCTAGTTTATTCAACGTTCATTTTAAATGATAGTTTCTAAAGCACTCTTTTTTACACTCCAAACACTCCAAAGCATTTAAAGTTATTGAACTCAGTGATTTTAAAAGGTTTTTAATGACTTTAACTACAAGATTCGTATCGAACAATTAAATGATCGAAGCTTCTATTCTATTTCGATCTATTAGAAGATTTGCTTCAGGCTTAACGTGGTACTTTATTTCAATCTTGAATTTATTCTCTTACTTTTTATTTATTCTGAGATTTTAATTTCTGAAAGCGTTCTTTAAGCTTTATTTAACCATCAAACCATCGAAATACATGCTTGGTTTCTTTATAAGTTTATTGAAGGTCAAGTGTAATAGAAGAAATCTAAATTCTCATTAAATCATTATTAAAATGAAGCCTATAAAATATACAGAGGCATCTTTTTTCTTTGTACTGTAGTAGTATTTACAACTAAAACAACAATAAAAGAGGAAACCATGTCTATCGAATCATGTGGATTAATAAAGGCGTATCTTTGGAAATGATGATAATGATAGGTATAATAATAACAACAACAACACGAACAACAGCAAATGTGAATAGTAAAAATGATAGATACGTTTTAAATGCGCTATATTAAAACAACCAATGAAAACGTTGCTCTACACACACACACACAATTGAACACACTCACACCTTGAACACTGTCTAACAATTGGTAGACTCTTCACTATAATATAATAGCTATAATTATAACAACAACAACATGAATGGTTTAGGTTGGTTGGCCTCATTGTTTTGGCCAATAATAAACGTCATCTACGAAGTGAGCACCAGTAATGACAACAAAAACAACAACAATGCTGAATATTAACACAAAAATCACCAAAAATAGTTATAAATTAATTGAGTTCAGAAAGAAAAATATTATAAATGAAACAGAATCTTCGAATAAAATACAATATAAAAATCTTGTATGACATTTTTAAGAATAAAAGAATAAGAATAAGAATAAGAAATAAAGAGAGGGAAGAAGAAAGTCAAAAGAGGAAGAGAGTGTGTGAGAGAGAGAGAGAGAGAGAGAGGAAGAGATAGAGACCGACGTCTTTCAATAAATTACTTTTTTCTAATCTTCGCATTTTATTAAATTTGAAAAAACCATAGAAAACACCAAAAAATTTTTCAAAATCATATTTAAGTGAACATTTTTTAATAAATGTGTTTATTTTTGTTTCTGTTTTAATTATTTATATCTTTATTGCTTTCTTAATTTAATGTAAATTATTTTTCCAATTTTATTATATGTTTTATTCGGTTTCGAATAAATTAAGCGAAGCATCGCATTAAATTTAAAATTTTTTAATATTATTTATGTATTTGATTATAATTTATTACATTATTTAAATGTTGTTATTGTGACTTTTATTTATTATTAAATAAAATAAACCCAAAACTTAAAATATTTTCCTTGACCATTTATTGAATATTTTTCATCGTTAGTCTTCAGTGACTGTATTTTTGTATATGTGTGTATCTATTGTTTCTTATTTTTATTGTGATTTTGTTTTATTTTACGTGTTTTTTTCCACAGTTTATTATTAAATTTTATTGAACAAACTTTCACCATAAAAAAGTCATTCCGAAGCGAACATTGGTAACAGCGAACAATATACAGTATAAATAGATATCGTAGATGACTATAAATAGTCATGCCAACTATTCAAAACAACAAATGCAAAAACAACAAATCGACAACAACAAGTCGACTGCAAACGACGTCGACTGCATCGAAGAGTTCTCGTATTTTTCATAATAAACGATGGAAGGTCGCGAAGAGTCTAACGATTGAATAACGATCGTCAACGATGTCGACCAACACTCCACAAAGTCTTATGGCCCATGCCAGACTAAGCCTAATGAAGTCGGAATCGCGCACTAAAATCTGAAGCAGAGACGTTAGAATTAGCAGAAGCTTCAAAAATATACCAGTTGCAGCTCTTGTGCTTTCTTTTGCTTTTTTTATCTTCTCTAATTCTAAACTTACTCGTTGGAAAAATATTATATATTAAATTGTAGAAAAGTGTTTAAAACATTTCTAGAAAACATGGAAAAAATCTCTAAATAATTTGAGTTATTGTTTTAATTTCCTTACTATCTAAAGTATTAATTATTGTATATATTGTATGTAATTCTAATATAAGCAGATATCTATTATATTTTATGTGTTTTGTTTAATATAATTGCAATGAACTCGCCGCTTCTCCCCTTCCTTAGAACGCATTGTTTTGTTGTTATGGTGGCGAAAATCTAATTAATTATTTTATGAAAATTGCGTTTATTGACATGTTATTTGAAATTTTCAAGAACAGGATGAGGGTGTTAATATTAATTTATGTTAGAGCGAGTGTCTGTGCTTGTGTTTGTGTTTATTTGCTTGTGTATTAGTTATACATATTAACTATTGTATAATAGTTCAATATTAATTAGTTGTTCTTTGAGCTTCTGTTGTTGAAATGTGTTTGTAGTGATTGTTATTGTTGTTGTTGTTGCTGTTTTCTTGTTGTTGTTATTTTGTGCATTAATTCATTTATTTTTGAATGAGTGAAAACATTTTTAATTATATTATAGAGTCAACCAAATAATCGTTGTTTGGAAAATGTTATTTTTCCCTACTGAGCATTTAAAGGGACCTCATTTCTAAATCACTCTCTTTCTCTCTCTCTCTGCTTTTTACTCTCTCTATCTTCCTCTTTTTTTACACTTTCTCTTTCTCACTCTGTTTCTCTACTTTTCTCCCTTTCTTTTCACGAGTTTTAAAGAATTTTCTCCATTTTCTTGTACATTTTATTCTCTTAAATTTCTTCATTGTTCTTTTTTTTTTTTGTGAAGAAGGTTCAAGATTTCTTAATCTCTTTCTTTAATCTCAAGATTTCTTTCTCATGTAATTTTAATTTCTCTCAAAGCTTCCGTTCATTTATTCATTCATTCATTTTTCATGGGAGTTTATTATGTTGTTGTTGTTGTTTTTCATATGCACTTTAAAATTGAAGGCTTTTTGTTACTATTGCTATGTAATAATTTTTTAAATTGAATTTCGCTTAATTTTAATTGTAGATTTCTATTAAAATTTACAACAATAACAGTGGCAATAACAACAACTTTGACCTAATCCGGTATCTGTCAGTCGTCATTCAAATCTAATCTAATCTAATTTAATGTGTTGTCAACTTCATTTAGTATTCATAAATTCAAAAGTCTGGCAGCAAATTAAGAACAAGCTTTAAATTAGATTTTCAACTTTAAGTCACCTTTTTTTAATGCAGAGATGCATTTTTTTGTTAAAAATCTGACAGCTTGAATGAGTTTCTTTTCAATTTTTAACTTATCTTGAATAACGGTAAAAGAAACCGTGTAAAAAATGAAAAGAAATCTTATTTTTTTTGGATTATTAAAAGTAGCTCAATGATGGAAGTGCCGCCACTGTTTATATGTTTGGCTAATAATGAAATAAGTGATGACAGTGTAGAAGTCTTGAAGATACAATGTCAAAGGAGCATTAACAACAACAACAACAACAGTAACAACAACAACAATGAACTGCACACAATTCAATTAAGATTAAATGGAGTAAATCAAGCAAAAGCAGTGAATCAATTGTATAAAAACCAGAACAATAACGACAAAGACAACAACAATAACAATAATAATAATAACAACAAAACAATAACCACAAAGACAACAACAATAACAATAATAATAAAATTAATACTACCATCAACAGACGACATCAATTAAAACTCACACATCATCAACATTAAAACAATTAAATTACGTGCACCGAAGAGAGTTGGCAACTCTGTTGTCAACTTCACACTGTTGCTCATCATTATCAGAAGATTGTCGAAGCCTCGAAGGCAGCAGGTGCAAATAATACTCCCCGATATGGTGTGAATAATGTTAGTAATAATTGTATATAAATTTTACTTCAATTTTTAGTTGAAATTTCGTCCTTGTCAAGTCGTATCGAGCGGAATAACTTCAAAACTATTATCATGAGGATGAAGAATTTTTTACTTAAAATAGTGTCAATAAAGTGAGTGAAATAAATTCGAGAATTTATAGATTTTGATAGCTGAATCCAAAGTTAAAGCAAATTTAGTGACACTTGCACAGAAAGAAAGCGTTTCGGTTGAATTTATTAAACTTAGTGCTTCTAATAAAAAAAGTATCAAACAAAAAATTATTTAATAAAATTAATGATGCTCTTTCTAGTTTCTAATTTCTATTTTAGTTTTATTCAAACAATAAGTGGTTCCTTTGGGCCCAATTATAAATAATGTCTAATGTGACATCCGTCCATTTTATCAACTTCAACTTAAATTCATAATTAAGCAAATGAGTAGAAAAAAAATGCAATCATGACATTTATAAGAACAACAAGAACAGGAACTGTGACAATTACAACAAAAACAACAACAACAACAACGAAAAAACTAGGAGTAGTTACGAGTACTGCTTTTTTTTGCAAGAATTTAATTATTTTTAATGAAGAAAAGACGTTTTAATGAGGAAATTTTCGTCGTTGTTGTTGTTGTTTTTGCATAATTACTGATTACACCAAGAACACCAATCAACCAACCCATCAACCAGCCACCCACACTCGAACATGACATGCTTGAATATGAACTCGTATGATACGATTGTTCGCTTTGTTTCTGTAGACTGCTTTTGAGAATCGCCTTAATAAACAATTGAAAATTGATTAATTTTTCCGGCCACAAGTTAAAAAACAAAAACCAACAACAACAAGGGATTACCTTAAAGATACTAATGCATTTTAAAGATACTACGGGTATGCAAAAAAAAAACCAGAAAACCAACAAATAAACTACAATTATTACTCGTAGAATCACTCGGTCCATCCATTTCTAGCGCCGATTCTGAGCTCAACCATCAATTAGAAGCACATCATACGATGTGTATGATTATTATTAGCTGTTGTTGCTGTTGTTGTTTCTGCTTTTTCAATTTTTGAACGATATTGAATGTATTATTGAAGGAAATAACCAATAATGATGAGTTTAATTGAAGTATTGCGCACTTCAGAAGAAAAAAACAATCTATTCTAATGCGATGGCAATCGAACTCAAGCGGATCATAAGAAATAAGAAAACAAAAACAAAAACATTGACTGATGGAAGAGCAAACTAATAATAATTAAGAATTAAAAATGTATGCGAAATAAGAAGAAGAAGCGGAGCAACTATGGGTATACCAGAAACAATCTAAGATTACTCGTACTTCTGCCTGGGTAAATATAAATGAAGTTGATACGGATATACGTAGTTCAAGAAATATCGGGAACTATCCATCGACGTTCTTTACCCTCTCACCTCCATCCACCTCCCAACATATTCCTCCAATGAATCACTAATCGACCATAAACACACTTAACCAAATGCTTGTGTCTACGCGCTTTTATTTTCATCAGATGCAAAACAACATACGATATTATTTGAAAACACAAATAAACAAAGAAATATCTATAATGAACTCTAAAACTCTTGATGTAGAAAATGGGATGAAAAATGCAATGCTAAAAGAAGGAGACTGTAACAACGCGCTTACATACGTAGAACACGTGGCTATCAGAATCTGTGATCATTTCGCTGAAATATTCACCAAATAAATTTAACAATGTGTTGTACAAACCGTCTGTCTTTAGATTTGTGTGCCTGTCTGTCTGTCTGGATACTTGATTGTATGTCTCTCTATCTATCTGTCCGTCTGCTTGTTTTTGTGTTTGTCTCTTGTTTCTTTTATCTACAGCTGAAGGCTTGTTGTATTAACTTACCGACTGACCCACTGACTGTGAAGCGATTAACTGACTCTGTCACTGGCAGTCATACATAATTATTAGATGGATAGACCAGAAAGTCTGTCTGTCCCGGTCTTCTGTCTGGCAGTTTGATCTGAGGTTTGTTATAAATACTAACCGAGTGACTGAACTGATTGAACTGATATGAATTGAATTGAAATGAACTGAAATGAACTGATTTGAACCAAACCGAACCGAACTGCACAGAGTAAGTGACCCACTAAATGGCAGCTATGTTACACTGGGATCGCCTTTTTTGGGACAGACTCCCGAAATGTTTAACCTAATGAGGTGGATGCTTATGATATTAACTCACTAACTGACTCTGAGAGAACTGAGTGATTGATCTAGAATAAACACGGACTGTCTGACTGCCTGACCTACTGACTGTCTGACTGCTTGACCTACTGACTGTTTGACTCTCCAACTGAGTAAACTGAGTAAACTGACTGAAAAATTGACTGTCTATCTGCTAGATTAAATGAGTAGATACTTTAAAAATCGATTGATTGACTGCCTGTCCGCCTTTTTCATGTACATTACTGTAATCTGGAGTACTCTTTTTATTTCTTGTTGTTGTTACATATTCTCATAGAACTCATATAATATAACCCATTCATCAACCAACTCATGCATGAACACAGAATCCGTTGACACCAAATTCAAATTTTTTTCTGGAGCAACTTTTTCTAAAGTTGTGACAGTATTTTTGGTTTTTTTATTGCTGTATTGCGGTTGTTGTTATGAGTACCTCTGATGGACCGATGATTTATTTTTGAAGTCTCAAATTTTTTGTTGGCTCTTCTTTAGGCTGAAGCCGAAGATAATTAAATTACATTTAGTTGAAGAGGAAAAAAACATCAAAGGCAAAAAATTAAAAACAAAACCAAGAGATATCAGGCAATGCAATGGAGCAAGTAGAGGGTAATACTAGGCACCAGAAGATTTACGATGGATTGATTTCGAATGCTCAATTATTTTGTTCAACTATAAACAAGTACCAAAAATGTCGGTATTTTAACTCCATATTATTTGAAATCTATAAACATGAGGAGGTCAAAAATGTTCTCACTAAAATAATGCAATAATTTTATGTAATCTGAATGAAAGAAATTTAAAATTTCTCCATGTGGAGCTAAAGTTGTTAATTAATTTTTCATTGTTTTATAAGAAAAGTCGATTGTTAAAATTCTTTTGATTTCAAAACACATTAGTGTGAAAATTATTAATTATAGAAGAAAGAAATTCTGGCACAATATAATGTCATTAATGCTTGTTTAGCGAGTGAAAGACAGATGATATTCAGACTGGTAGATCCAAAGCTATCGATGATTCTCTTTCTTACTTTCCTACTCTTACTTAACACACATATTTTTAGCAAATGTGTGTGTTCATCAGTTAATATAGTAAATCAAGCTCTCATTCAATATATATCTTCATATAATCTATTCTAAGAAAAGCCATAAAAAACTTAAAAATAATTGAAATAAAAATGATATAATTGATGTAATTTGTATTGCTCTCTCTCTCTCCTGCCCTCTTTTTCTGTGGGAACCACTTTCGAAGTTCACCCCATGGTGAGGCTCTTGCTCTTCTTTTTATTTGTCTTCTTCTTTTGTATCTCATCTATTAACCCTCTGAGTGCAGACTTAATAAAGAATTCATTATTATTTATATAGAGGCTTTGCTGCTGGTGTCTTTGAATACCAGCGAGTGTACTTAACTTTGTACACAATCATTTGTAGCTCTATAAAATTTATGCTTGGTTATGATTTTAAATTTTATCTGTTTTTTGTTGATTTATTTTGGGACTTTCTGTAGTTTTTGTTATTTTTTAATATTTTTGGAGAGGCTCCAATACTTATATTATATTGTAGGAAAGAGGAAGAGAGACGAAGCAAGAGAAGAGAGAGAAAACTATTATTCTATGGTTATATATTGAATTTTAGTGATTCGCCAGACGTTCGCCGAAGAATGAAGACATCGTCGTTGGTGGAGCTCATAAACAATATTAGAAGAATCTTCGGGTCCCCAACAAAAATGTACAACCCAAAAAATCAGAAAAAAAAGAATTCAAGTACGGAATCGACAAATTTTTGAGAAAGGAAAAAAATTTTAAATTAGCATTGTTTTTGGTTACTTTGATAAGCGCCAGGAGCCGACAATCGATGGTCGAGATACACCCAAAGAAATTTTTAAAACAACAAGAGAAAAAAATTCACAAGAAACTATTCTGAATTATTGAAAAAAATAGAAACAAATGAGAACATGTTTATTTTAATTAACAAAAATTTGGACAAACATAATTTTCAGTTATTATTTTTTTAAGTGTCTTTGATATATGAATTTTATAGATTAATTGCTTTTAACATTTATTGATTTCAAGTAATTTCTTGTTGCTTTACTTGTTCTTTTTGTTGTTGTTGTTTTTGTTGGGTGCGAATCTATGCATTTCATTTCTTGAGTTTTTTTACTCCAATCTTTGGCAATTTATTTCATCAATTACGAGTAAATAAATAATAAAGAGAGAAGGAGAAAGAAAGAGCGAGAAAGATAGAGATGGCGTTTGTTTTTTATATTTTTTCAAAATTTGTTTAATAAATTATTATTCATTTCACCGAAGTTCATTCATTTCAATGGAACCTTGATTAAAACGGCATACTTTTTATTAAAATACAGTAACAATAAATAACAATAACAACAACAATAACTACGATATTTTTTTACGAGAAATAATAGCGAAACACTTAAACAGTCTCTGATAGAAGATGTTGCATTTCTTAGAAATGTTGTTGTATTAAAATTTCTTTCGATTCCAATTGTACCTATTTTTACTCTGAACCTATTTTAACTCTGTTTTTTTAAATTAACTGGTATTTAAGGAAAATATACCATATATCTTAAGTTCGATATCGTGGTTAAGATATTGTTCAAGATTTGTTTTAATCGCAAAGAAAATTTCTTACTTACAGCTGTGATTTTTTTGGTAGTTTTGTGCTTGTTTTTTAATTGTATAAATTTGTAGTGTTGAAAAATGTTGAAAATTGTTGTCGGAAGTCTGAAAATGAAGAAAGTAAAAAAGTTATAATAGTTATATTAGAATTTCAATAAAGCTAATATAGAAGAAGTTCAAAGGCTTCACTGACAATTAATTTTATTTAAAAACGATTCATTTGTACTATTATTAGTATGTAGTTTCCATAGTGTTCATTTTCATAATGTTTTCTATACTCATATATTTTTTATCCTTTTTTGTATTTATGGTTTGATTTAAGGTTATCTTTGGTTTTATTGAAGATTTTATTAATGGTTTTATTGAAGGTTTAATTGAAGTTGTTATTGGAGATTTTACTGAAGATTTTACTGCAGATTTTATTGAAGCTTTAGTTTCACGATTCTTTTAAAATAACTTCGGTTTCTTTATAAATTCCATTAATTGAACAAAGCATAGAAATAATATAATAAAGTAAAGAAAAAAAATTCTGAGCAGCCAAAAAAGTGGTTCCTCGGTAATAAATAAGTCGAATATACCGAACAGAATTTATGACCACTCATTAGTTTTTGTTGTTGTACTTATAGTTTTCACATTTGATCTCCTTTATAATCTGTTTGATCCTCTGACCACCCCTCTTCTTCCCTCTAACAAAAAATATCCGAAGCGTTAAAGTAAAAAAATTCCTCTGAGGTTTTTGAGGCTAAATTGAGCAACATTTGAAGGACCTGCTGATGGATCTACCTGCTGCTATTGCTTTAAATCGTCACAACAGATGCTTTTATAATGTTTTCAAAGACTGAAATGATTCGAATGAGAATTCTGAGGATTTCGAGTACCTGTTCTCATCCACTTTAAGGATTGCCGCCGCCCTCTTTTAAAATAATCAATTGATTTGCTGACTCTTTGTCTCTCTATTTCTTTATATCTTTTGCCTCTCTCTTTTCTTCTCTCTGTACTTTTAATGGTTTGTAATTCTTGGTTTTCCTACACCTTAAAATTTAATCCTTAAAATAAATTAAACTCATGACAACTGAGAAAAAGAATGAAGATCAAGTCGAAGGATCAACATCCACGGCTGATGATCACTTAGCAACTTTACCCAAAGTTAAGATGGTGATGGTGATCAGCGAGGTGATGGTGCTTGTGATGGTGTTGACGTTACTGTTGACGGCCAGCTTGGTACTGATGCTGTTGTTGTTGCTGTTTTCATATAAAGTGTTTTTGTTCTGTTTCCTTATAGAAAGGACCTTCATGTCCCTGGACCTGTTGTTCTTTTGGTTCAACTGCTTTTGATTTTTGTATTCTTAGCTCCTGATAATCATCACAACTGTGTTCGTGTTCTTGTTTTTAAGTGTTTCTTTCGAAGATTTTTGTTTTCCTCTTTTTTCTTTGTATTTCTTCTATTTTTTTAGGTGCAATTTTAAAGAAGGTACTCAATGCTTTCGATTTAATTCTTTGCCATCCACTTAAATACTTTGTACATGACTTTTCACAATTACATTTTAATTGTTTTTCCTTCTTCGATCGGTATATATTCGGATTGAGGGTTGACTTCATCTTCTTTGGGATTTAAGTAGGATTTAAGTAAAGTTTAAGATCTCGTGCGATTTTTTTTCCTCTTTGTATGATTATCATAAAGTGAGGGAAAAAATGTAAGCCCATTTTTGTAAAGAAGTCATGTTGGACAGAGATGGGCTAATAGTGGAAGAGACAGAGACATTCACACATAAAGTAGGGAAATAACACAACAGCAATAACTAAAAATCAATTATTTTACAATAAATTGGTTAATGTGTTTGAAAAAGTAAAAAAAGACAATAATATTCAATAAACCTTTCATGAGTTATAAGAAACAAAGGAAAGGAAAATCGATTAACTTGAAATCAAGGAATGAATAGAAAAAATACTGAAATCAAGCATTTCGACTGAAATAATTGATTAAAAAATAGAACAGAGTGAGAGAGAGAGAGAGGGATGGATAGAAAGAGAGGCAGACATCGAGAAGTTGTGTAAATTTTTGTTAAGCTTTCTTGATCTATATTTGTATCTATTTTTCACGATATTCACATGTTCAAAGGACACACACAGTAGCGGCCAGCAAAATTAGCCTCCAACTGAGACGTTCGCTAGACGGCCCATGAACCGTTTGATGTTTATTGTATGGCGCATGCGAACAGGTCACAGGTCACTTGCTCTGCTCGGTGTTCGACGCAGCTTGATATCTGTTAAGCTGCTTGAGTAGTCCAGAGATTGACTTCTTAAAGAGTGTTTTTGGTAGTCAATGTAATTAGTTTAAGAATTGTTTTGAAACTTGTTGTTGTTGTTGTTCTGCTGCGTTGTCTCTCTGATGGTAGGCGAGTGAAAACCAGAGACGACGCCTGTCAGTTGACTGTTGGTATGAATGCATGGATGCATGGATGATGTACACCCTGCAGGTAGCCGTCAAAATGAACCACCGCCGAGCTGTTTGTGAATTTAACATTTTTTCTTAAGGAGACGATTTATTTTGTGCTTTCTTTTGCCGTAATTTTTTTTGTTTATTGTTGTTGTGGTTAATTTATTGTACTGTTGCTGGATTGTATTGTTGTATTTTTATTGGGATGGTTGAAGAAAACTATCGTATTGTGATATTATTACTCTAGTTGTTGTTGTTGTTGCTGCTGCTGTTGTTGTTTCTGTTACAATTGTATAGAGTGTAATAAATCTTTTTAATTTTTGTGCAACTCTGTTTTTAGTCTCGTTTTTAGTGCAGGCGTGTTAATTTCTTTACTGTTCTCTCTCGCTTTCTCTCTCTCTCTCTCTCTTTCGCTCTCTCCCTCTCTATCCTCTCCCGCGTTCTGTCTTCCTCTGTGTTTCTTTAATTCCTTCTGCTTTTTCCTATTTACTTTGGTTATTTATTCCTTTTCTTTGAAGGTCTCATTTTTGGCCCATTTTTTTTATTCTTCACACAATCTTTCGAGAGCAATTTTTCTCACGTTTTTCATAAAAGAAAAATTTGTATGGTTCCGAAGCAACAAACACAAAGAAAGCAACTACACAGAAAACATCAGGAAAAAAAAGGAAGGAAAAAACCAACAAATAGAAAAAAAAAACAAAAAAAAATAAATAAATAAAAACTCAACTTTGTTAAATTTTTATGTCCATTTCTTGGGCTCAAAAGATTTGAATATTATGCCAAGGAGACCATTTTAATGACTGTTTGTAACAGCAACAACAACAACAACAACATCTAAACTAAAGCAGTCATTAAAATTAACCCTTTCGAGTACACGCGTAGGTTGTAATGGTCATAAAATGTTGCCAACTACAACATCGATAACAACAACCGCAACAACAATAATGAAAACAATGATTTTAAGTACGATTTTAAGTACAATCTCGCTTGTACTTTTCTCGCAATTAGCGTTGCGGCTTCATCCTTTCTTAGACAGGACATAAATACATTAAATAGATACATAGATAATAAGTGGCTGTGGCTGGGACTAAGGATTGTGTTCGGTTATTATACACGACCTAGCAAAGGGTGAGAGAGTGGAACCCTTCATTCATCAAGTGAGAGAGGAAAAGAGTGAGAGAGACAGACGGGTAGGGATTTTATTTTGAATATTAGTTTTTACAATTGTAGAGATGAGGATGATGATTGCCGATATATGGTGATATAATACTATATAGAATAATATTGTTATTGTTATTATTTGTCTTCTCTGACTTTTTCGTGTGTATTTTATGTCTCGCTCTGTCGTGTCACTTCCATGAGTGCCTCCATCTTTTCGTAATGTTATTTTTCCAGCATTCTTGTATGCGTGACTGTTGGGTCTCTCTTCTTCTTCCTCTGCCTCCTTTGCTTCTTCTTCTTCTCTTGCTTTCTTGGACTCCTTTCGATGTGTAGTCATTCGTCTCCTCAGCTACGATTTATTTCTGATCTTCCTTTTATACCTTTTATAGTGTTTTTCTTTCTTCCCAATGACAGTTTAATAAATTTTTGCATATTAAGTATGTATGTCGTATATACAGACAACGTTAAAGTATATATGTGTATAATATACACATTATCTATACATATATTTATATATTTTTATATATTCGTCGTTTCCATTGTGACAGTTTTTATTGACAGCCACTTTTCATTAAATTCTCATAAACTTTTCTAACATTCTTCATTCTTTCTTGCAAACTTCATTGAAGATGATGATGAAAAGGATTTAAGAAGCGTTTAGCAGAGCTTCAGTATGATATAAAATATTTTATAGTACATCAAATTAATTTTTTTCAGTGTACAATTCCGAGATCTTGAGAACATTTCAAAGGTCCTTCTAAACGCCTCCAAAACTGAAATCCACTGAGTGACAGCCTTAAGATTCATTCACTTAATAACTTCAGAGATTTTCGTATTAATTTTTTTCTCTTTAATTTGTTTTTTGTGCTTAATTAACACGATCAAAATAGTTGGTGGTCGTTTTTAAATCAACCTGCATTGATTATCAATGTAAAGAAATAGAATGAAATTGCACTTGATTTATTTCGCGATTTAATCAAGAAAAATAAACCACTAAATTACCAACAACAAGAAAAACATGTTAAGAATGTAATCGCATCATTAAAAATTAAATCCGACGCAAAGGCAATAAAATTCAAAAAAAGGTGTGGCGATGTACGAAGTTCTAAATAGAATGAATAACAAAAACAACAAGAACAACAACACTAATCAGACGTCGCAGAAAAAGCAGGAGACGAACGAAGTACAACAACAACAAGTGATGTTGGACGTGTTGAAGTCCTTTTAGCGGTTGTTGGTCTCTTCAGTTTAGCAATATAATTGTTATTGTTAGTGTTGTTGTTGTTGTCCTTTTCTTTCTTCTTCTTCTTGTTTATGTCATTGTATCAGTTGTTGTAATTATAATCATTGTTGATGTTGTTGCTGTCCTTGTTGTTTTGTTGTTATAATTAATGTATATCAATTACAAAAGTTAAGAGCTCGTCCTCCTTTCCTTTCTCTTCGCTTCGTTGCATTGCTTTTTCCGGTCTCTTCGCATTTCTTCCCCTATTTACCCCCCTCATGTGTGGTATATTTTAGGGGTTTAGAGAGGGTTAACGTGGTCTCTGACGTTTCGTCCTCGACTCATCAACAGTCGACTCGACTAAAATCAGTCGACTGGACGCCGATAACTGCGACCCTTTCTGGGGAGACGGTTAACAAGCCGATGAAGTAAGAAGAAGAATGAATGAAGAATGAGAAAAAAGATAAAAAGAAGAAAATGACGAGGGAAGAAGAAATACGAAAGGAGGTAAGTAAACGACAGAAGACAGTCGCTTTGGTGAAGTTGAATGAAAGGCGTCGAGGGAGATTTTGTGGGAGATCAACCAAGAATAAAAAGGAACTCGATTAAAAATTGGAATTCCTAAAAGAATGACAAACTTGGTCCACACAAAGCTCAATAAATGAATGACTGACAAACTTACTAAATGAATGAACCAGGAGATGGAATGAATTACTGACTGAGTGGCTGGCATTCTTGTATGACAAAATATTTGTATGGATTGAATACTTTTCATTATTCTTCGATGACTACTCGAATAATTTATTGTGAATTATATATGCAAGAAATTATAAACTCAAAATTAGTTTTTATAATAATCTAACCATCTGTCATCAAATCCTTGACGAAGGAATCAACTTCAACTTCTTATTCCTCTTTCTGTCTCTCAACCACAACCCGCCCTTCATCCCTTCTTCCCTCTTCAACCACTCCTTCCCTCTTTCCTCCATTTAACAACAGTTTGTCGCATTAACCGTGCATAAGCAATGTTATTTTTTCTCGTACTAATAATTGCAATAATTTTTGTTGAAACTTTTCTCTGTTGCTGTTTTTACTTACATTACTTTGTTCAGGATGAGGTTAAGGGTGGCACTAAAAAAAAGGGTTCCCTTAAGCTAATTCGTTCAACTATCATGGATCATTTAATGTTGCTTCTAACTGTTTTCCTTGTTGTTGTTGTTCTTTTTCGTCGTTTTATTGTTGGAGTTATTATCATTGTCATTATAACCATATTTAAGCAGTCATAATAATAGTAATACGAATAATAGGAATATTGTTTTTATTACTTGGACGTGCTTTGAAAGTATAGAAAATAAACACAAAATGCACGAAAAATACAAAAAAGCAGACAAAAAATCTACGAAAAATGGCTATTTAAGGATTATATATGCATAAAATTAACATTAAAAATCTAGAATCATAGATCAAACAGATGAAGAGAGGCATATGGGTGGATAGACGGACGAACAGATGGACGGATGTATATAGAAAGACAGAAAGTTGGAAAGGACAATACAAGGAAGGGCGCAAACACACAAGAAACGCCCAGAAAATGTATGTGGGTCGATCTGTCTGAGTGGATGGTAGTTTTTTCCTGTGAATTATTCTTGGTATTTGCTTCTTTTAATAAGAAAAACGATGATATTATTATTGTTATTATTATTATTTTTATTAATAATGTTGCATTTGTTGTGGTTTCTATCGTTCTTACATGTGTTTAAGGATGCAAGTGAAAATATCCTTGCGTAATTTTCGTCGTTCCCTTCCCAATTCAACCCAATCCAGCCGAATGATGTCCATCCACGTTTGACTTTAACCCGTCTCTTTGAGGCCCTCCCCTCGCCACTCTCCACTCCATCATTCATTGACCCTCTGATATGTCAAGCCCTCACTTGAACCTTCAGCTATTCGCATTGAGAGATTTTAATGTGTCCTTTGTTATTGTTGTTGTACTTATCATAGATGTAGTTAAAGTTATTGTTATCGTTGTTGTTGTTATTCAAATTCTTGCTGTAATTTGTTTACGATGACGTTTCGAAATGGTCACCGGTCACAGGTCACCACTTTTATTAGTCGTGGGTTTAAACAATTATTTTTGTTTTTATTTTGATTGTTGTTGCTGTTGTTGTTATCGTTTATTTTCTACCTTTTGAATGCTAATCGTAATCAGTTGTTTTCTCCCCTGTTTTTTGTCCGTTGCTACCGTTTTTTGTCATAGTTTTTTGTAGCATAATAATAATTGTTGTTGTTGTTGTTGTTGTTGTTTTTAATATTAATGTTGTTGTTGCCGTATTAATTTGCAGCATTCATGTAATTGTAATTGATATGTTGCACTAACATGCGATAGAACCAACAACAACAACTACAACAACAGCAGCGAAAAGGACCATGACGACGACAATAGAAACTTTACACTCCTGAGTAACAGAGTCTCGCTCTCTCCTTCTCTCACTCTCTTCCACTCTCTCTCTCCCTCTCTTTCTTTCTCTCTTTCTACCTCCTGCTGTTTTCACCAACTTTGTGGCGTCGGCAATTCCGTTTTTTTTTTTGTTGTATTTTATGTTTAGTTAGTCTAATTATTAGCTTTCGCTTCAGCTTCAGTTGTTATTAATTTCGTATTCAGAATTTACATGAGTTGCTCATAAAAATTATGTCCTCGTACTAACTATTAATTAACTTGGCGCGTTTCGTTCTATTAAATATTAAATAATTGACTAAAAAATGTAGCAAAAATAAAAATAAAATAAATCATAATCTGCCTTATTTTTGAGGATAGTAAAAAAGAAACAAAAATCTATTTTTAAGGGTATTAAAAAGCAATATAAATAGTCTGGCTGCAAAAATTTAGTTCAAAAACATCAGAAAAAATAAGATTAGCTAAAAAATTGGACTTAAATATAGAAGAGCGAAAAAATGTCCTTTATGCATTTTTACAAATAAAATCGAGGATTAAAACTCGATCATATTTTATTTGAAACCCTCTTCAAACACTTTATTCAATCAACGCTTCAAGGATCTTTTAAATGAATACTATTTAAGTCATTATTAAGGAAACTATAATGAATTCTTTAATTTAATAAATTTCTTTACTATTAAAAACATTTCGTTAACCTTTTCTTCGTAAGTGTAAACTTTTGATGATTTCGTTGTTGTTGTGGGTTGCATGTCCGTTTTAACTTCACGACAAGTTTATGGAACTTCTATTAAATGCAAATTATACAATATTTAAAAATTACCCTGCAATTTGACTAAATTTCGCAGCAGCTACTAATTTTGGTTTAGTCCATAAATTCAACTTAGCAACTTATTCGACTTCAAAGTGAGTGTTTGCTATGTTGTTGTGCTTATTATTCATGTTGTTGTTGTTGTTGTTGCTTGTGTTATTATTAAAGCTACAATTAATATTTCATGTAACCACTAATTTTTGGTCATAAAAAATTACCACTCGTTAATTTGTTGAGTGTGTCAAAGAAAAAGTTAAGAAAAAAAGATTATTTATCGCAGTTTTTTGGGTTGTTACTGGGAGCAGCCAGTTTCTTTGTATGTTTTATTTTGTTGTTGTATTTTTTTGGTTTTTTTGTTAAGGCGACCAACCAACCTCTTATTTATTAAACTCAAATGAAGATCAACTGAAATTAAGTATAAAAACAGCTGACTTTATTGGATTTTTCTGGTTTCTTTATTTTTCTTCAATTTTGTAGTTTTTATGAAGGAGCGGGAGAGAGAGAGAGAGAGCGAGAACGAGCGAGAAGAGAGGAAAAAAACGCTCCATCGAACATATTTGTTAACTTCTAATATTTATATATTATTTTTTTCCTCTGGCAACGCTCTTTGCTCTCAGTCGTAATTCTGCTCCATTAAAAAAAAAGCCGCAAGAAAGCAAAAACCGGTCACCCCCAAAGAAAAAAAAAAGACAACAAAATGCCACCGAAGAAAATTCAACGAGTGAAGCGACGGCGCCGACGTTGGCGGCGACGTTGACTTCGATGACAGCAGAATGAGAGTGAGTTGAAAGAGCGAGCAAGTGCAGTGATGAAGAGCGAAAACAACACGTCTTTCGCTCTACAGAAAACGAATGGAATTTAAAAAGCTGCGTTTGCAATTTTTGAGAGAGAAGAAGAAATCTTAATGGTTTAACGGTTCGAAGGGGACAAAAATATTTATTATAATTATTATCAATTCTTTTAAAAATTCTTTTGCGAAAATTTGAACACTGATTTATTAACTTTGTTATTTCTTTCCCCCTTTTTAATTTTTTTCGCTTCTTTTTTCCTTCGATAAACAAATTTCAATTCATTTGATTTCCCGCAGTTCGATTATTTAATAATGCGGCTCTAATTATTTTAAAGCGTTTGCTTTTTTGTGGTGGCAAATTTTTTCAGCAATAATTTTGTGCAATTTTTCATTACGTTTGCAAACTCAAAATCAACGTGGAAAGACGATGCACGAAAGGAAGAAGAAGAAAAACGTTAATTTGTCGCAGTAGAAGCAGAGGTAAAACAACAACAACAACGACAACAACAACAACAACATTCAGTGATATGAAAGCAAAGAAATCAAGTTTGTGATGACGACAGCATTCACAGTTGTTGTTGTTGTTGTTGTTGTAGCTAATGACGCCTCTGTCGTTAGGGTTTTCCTCATTTTATCCTGTCTACCCTTGAACAACAACAACGACAACAACAATAACGATACCAACAACAAGAACAAGAACAACAACAACAGCAACTCAATAACAAGTTGCAAGTAAAGAAGAAGAATAAAAATCGAAAGCCGAATGAGAAAAGCGAAAAACAAAACCATCAACGATAAACAGCAAAGAGTGAGCAGCGACGTCGACGCGACTACAACAACCACGATGACAAAAACATCACGAGAGTTAAAAAAAGCAACAACGTCAGTGAGCATTGGGGACACCAGAAACAACAACAACAACAGCAGTAACGGTGAAAAAAATTCGCGTATGGCGACACGTGCTTTTTCAGCTGTTTTGGAAGAATTATACAAAAACAAAACAGAAAAACGAACCGGAAAGAGTAAACAACAACAAAAACAGAAAAGAAACGAAATCGGAAAAATCGGAAAAAAGGGAAAAATATTGAAAATGAAATAAAAACGCGAAATCAAACAGAAACAAAAACATTTGCAGAAAAATGCTGTGAGCAGCAGCAGAAATAAACGAAAAACGATGACAAAAATATGCAGAAAATTTCACTGGAGCAACCGAAGTGGAAGAGACAATCACATAGACAGACAGATAGACAGGCAGACAGACAGCAATACAGATAGGCATACAGATAGACATATAAAGAGATAGACAGATACAACCACAGACAGCATATAAAATAAAGTCATCCAGAGAACAAAATCAAAAACTATATAACAGAGGAAGAGAAGAGCGTAGATAAGTCATTGAAGAGAGAGAGAGAGAGACAGAGAGGGACAGAGAGGGACAGAGAGCGAGATTGAGCCACAAAACTGCAGAACTGAAGTGTTGGAGAATACGACGAGAAATCATTCCAAAGGCAAAAACAATTGAAGACTCTCTTGTCTCGAATTCAACGCTGGAATTGCGAAATGCGGCCAACATTTGCTCTTGAAGGATGTGTTTGGAATGAAGGTTGATAAGGAAAGAAATAAGGTGTGGGGGAGGGTGCGGTGGGGGAGAAGGTGGGGGAAGCAGATGGGTTAAAGAAAGAAAAACGTGCGACGGTTTCATGGAGCCGATTGCAGCCGAATGTGTCGGTTGAAGAGAGAAAGAGAGCTGTAGAGGGAGAGAGAAAGAGAGAGCGTGAGTGCGAGTAACCGAAATAAAGAATGGAAAGAGAGGGATTGACGAAGAGAGAGCGAGAGTGTGAGCCTGAGACAAAGAGCGACTGAGTGGAGCCGCTTGTTGTGGTTTTGGGCGGCTGGCACAATTTCATTATTTTGTGTGAATGACTGCAATGACAACAAAAAAAAAAACAACAATAGCAACAACAAGACAAACAACAATAGCAACAACAACAACTATTGTAGACATATACGAGTATAACAAGCAACTAGAGCAACCATAACGACGACAACAACAGCAAACGTTGATTCATTGTATGTATATATTAACAATAGAAATAAAATAACAGCAATAATAACAACAACAACAACAAGAACAGCTACAAAAACCAATGCTACGAATGTTATTCGACTGTGTGCAACAACAAAAACACCGGAGAAAGGAGAGGAGAGTGGAGTGGAGAGCGTAGCAAATGAAACGCATTGAAATGTCCAGCATTTAGTTGAGCTGACTGTTGTTGTTATTATTGTTGTTGTTGTTGTTGTTATTATTGTTGTTATTATTGTCGCTACTAATGTTGTTGTTGTTATTATTGTTGTTATTATTGTCGCTACTAATGTTGTTGTTGTTATTGCTGTCACTCTTTTCCATGGTTGCTGCTTACTTTGTTGTTACTTTGTTCACTGTTGTTGTTGTTCAATTTTGTTGTTTTGATTGTTTTTGTAGTGTTTGTTGTTGTTGTTGTCGACAACCATCCGCCGCATGCACTCTTGCATGAGTCTCTGTGTATGTGTTGTGCATATTTTTGTGTGTGTGTGTGTGTGATTAAAATGCATTTTGTTCTCACAATTAATAGAGTTTCTATTCTGTCTCCCCCTTCAGTAAAATCATGTAATAAAAAGCATTCGCCGTCCTCTTCTGATCCTCCTCTCATCGGAATATTCCTCTCTCATGCTTACCCAACAACAACACAATCACCAGAAACACCAACACGGCCACCGACACCAATTCAACCAACTCAACGAACTCATGTTTTATTAATTTGAATTTTTATTAGATTTTAGGCTTTGCAACATTGTTTTTGGTGTTTCAGTTGTTGCTTTTGTTGTTGTTGCTGCTGATGCTGATGATGATGTTGCTGCGATTGTTGTTTTTGCTTTCGTTAGCTTAGCTATTATTATATGCAGTTGTTGTTGTCGTTATTTTTATTGTTATTCTTGTCGGTGTTGTTGTTGTTGTTGTTATGGATGTGCGACTGCGTTAGAAAATGCATTAGATTGCGCCTCGACATTCCCTCCACACAGAATCGAATCAGTCAGTCGACCTGGCATCCAGCCACCCACCGAGTGCCACCCTACAAATACTACGTCCCTCTCCTTCTCAGCGCAGCAGCAGCAGCTTCTTTCGTTTTTCCCCCCACCCCCCCGGCGCACAGCTGCATCCCAGAACGCAGTGCAGCAGCTGAGTTGAATTAAATGTGCAGGCTGCTTTTTTGGTGTTATTTAGTGTGGGTGTAGAAAGGTTCTTGGATGAGGAGCGCGATAGTGGAGGGGTTTGTGTCCGAGGAGAATGGTGACACCCCGCCTGAGGGCGGTGGAGGTGGAGGTGGTGATGGTCGTACGGTTGTTTGACGGTGCGGCTGGTGAGTTAATAAAATATTTCGGTTGAACGGGAGAAGAAAAGAGACGGAGAAACGGGTTGTACAAATGGTTGTGAGTGAATTAGAAGAAGAGGCGAGTGAGAGAGAGAGAGAGAGATGGCGGGAGCAGGAAAAATACAGGGAATAAGAGGCTGATGTGTGCTAAGGCCACAGTTTTTAGGCGCCGTCTCTGCTCCTCACTCTTCTCTTCCCTCTCTTCTGGCATGAGTGCTCTCTCTCTCTCTCTCTCTCTCTCGAAATTGATTAATTTGATTTAAAGAAGAATTTAAAATTAAATTTTAAGCCGCGTCAAGGATTAAAATGTTGAATTTTTCCAAAAAACCCTGCAATAATATTTTACTTTTTATATTTTACTAATATAAAAGTTTCAAATTCTACAGAAATACGAAAACAAACATGAAACATTTTGTTAACATGAAATTGTAATTGAATTTAATTAAAAAATAGTGGGAACTTTAAATGAAAGAACATCAAATGAAGTACTAAATTTAACTAAACCAAAGAATGTGCGAAACTGTCGAAAAGGAAGTCGGAAAAAAGTGTACAATAACAAAGTAGACCAAATCAAGAAATTAAATAAAATACAATAAAACAACAACAACAACAACAAAGCAAGGGCAAAGCAAAAAAGGACAAAAAATTACAATGAAAAAGAAATACAAAAATAAAAAGGAAAACAAACAAATAAAAGCAAAGAAAAAGCAAGCAAGCAAAAAAAACGTACTGACGCATCTGGAAAAAATCGAGAATAAAAAGCGGCTGCATTACAGCAACAACAAAAAATAGGAAAAAAATCTGTAGAAAGAGAAAACTATTAAAGAGAGAAAGCAAAAGATTCCGCAACTCTATCGCATGCTATATAATGAGCTAAAGGAGTAGACGAAGCTTCAAAGATAACAATAATATTAAGAGTAATAATGATAATAATAGCATTAATAATAATAATAATGGTAATAATAATAATAATAATAGCATCAATAATAATAATATTTTTTTTTTTAATTTAATTGTAATAGTAATGATAATAATGATAATAATAATAAAAATATTAGCCGAAATAGTCTATGTACATCTTGAAGCTTCCGGGAGAGAACAGATGGACAGACAGATGGACGGACGAATGGCTACTAATAATAATAATACAAGAAAAACAAAATCTAAAAAACCACCTAAAAAAGGACAATAACAAAAAAATCTCAGCTTATCTGAAGCATTTAATTGCACTCGTTTACTAACAGATACTCGTCCCCACCAGATACTCGTCCTCACCTGACACTCGTCCTCACCAGACACTCGTCCTTACTCCTTCTTTCGAGCCGCGGCGTCCTTGAAGGTGTACGTGAAGCTACTTAAGAGTGCGCTTTCAGTTGGCTTTCTTTCTGATGTGCTTCACTTTTGCCATCGCATTGTTTTTGCTTTTACTTTGCTTCGGTGTTGTGTGTGTGGTGTTTTTGCACCACTGAGGCGCCATTGAGACCATTTAAAAGGACGAAGTTTCTGCCATCTTCAACGTCATCCTCACCGTCGTCGTCGTTGTCGGCGCTGCTGTTCAATGAAATCCTTTTTTTTGTGTTTCGAAACGAGTATCTTTGAGTATCTACGACGTCGTGGAGGTGGCAATGAAACCGTTCCTTGTTAGTGTTGCTACCGTTGTTGTTGTTGATGATGGTTTTATTATTATAGTTATTGCTATTATTGTTTAGCTATTATTTGTGAAATGATTTCAATTTTTTTTCCGTCCAACGTTTTCTGTATCGTGAGTGTTTGTTTTCTTTTTAAATTTTGAAGAACCGCGTCTTTCTTTGGTGTTTTACTTCAAGTTTTAGCATTTTATGGAAGATTTCTTTGCTCTTTTTTTGTCCTTTTCTTGATGCTTTCTTCTTTAATTCAAGTTGAGTTGTCTTCGCCCTGCTTCTTCAGTCGTCCTTCCCTCATCGTTTTCTTTTGCTGACCACTCATTGCAACCCTTTTTTTTAACTGCATAACTTTTGTATTTTATGGCCAATTATTTTGAAGAATTATTATTGTTTTTACGATTATATTTATGATAATTTTTCGTACTTGAATTTATGTGCATATTTCGACATCTAATTATTAATAATTATCATCTTTCTTTCTTCTCATTCTTCTTTCTTACTTTATTCCTTGCTTTCTGCTTTCCTTTTAATGTTTTTCCTTTTTTTACTCTACTTTTTTCCCTTTTAATCTCGCAATTCGTCCTTCTCGATAACCACTCTTCATCTCCGCCCTCACTTTTTTCCGTCTTCTTTTTGGTTCACATTTTTTCCATTTTTATAATTTTTTCTATTTTTTAAGTACTCTTTTTATTTTCTCTGTTTTTTTTTCTTTCGCTATTCACATCGCCGTCCATTCGTCGCCATTTTAGATAAATAAGCATTGTTAATTATCTGGTTTTGTTTTTTTTTTGGTGTGTCCTGTAACGGTGTCTATCAGAGGGTCAAAGAGAGAGATAGAAAGAAAGAGAGACAGAAAGAGAGAGAGCGAATGGTATAAAGAAAGAGGAGAGGAGCGTCTCTAAAATAAAGGATAAAAACCAAAATAATGGAAAACCGCGTATTTAAAGTGATTTCGTCTTGTTTCTGGGTTGCTTTTCCTTTTTTAGTTGTCCTTCTTATTTATTTTTTGGTTTTGTTTATTGTACTTATTGTTTTTATTATCGGTTGTTGTTGTTATTCCTTTTGTTTTATATTTTATGGCTTAATTTTTATTTTTATTACTGGGTTTGCCAAATGTTATTTTTTTAATGACCTCCAACAGGGAAAAGAGTTGTTTCTGTATTCCTCTCTCTTTTCGTTTCTAGTTTATTCGAAATATTAAAGCGTCTTCCAATAGAGTTGTGAGGGCTTTGAGAAATGTTTCTTTATTTTTTGAACTTAATAATAATTGGAAAAAATGAACTTAATAATAATAGAGAAGCTTGACAAAATTATTTTGCCAACCTAAATTAATCAGAAATATGTTTAAAAACATAATAATAAAGCTTAACTTATAGTATATACGTTAATAAATTTTAACATGTAACGTATTATAATGGGCAAAGTCATTCAAATATAAGCAGCTATATAACATATCTAATATCATATTATTAATAACTGGTATAATTACTAATAATAATAATTATTAATAAAGCAACTATATAACAAATCTAATAGCATATTATATAATACTAGATCCGTATAACTAACTTCGTGGAGTGTGTTTCCTAAACTAATGAATTTTTATTAATTGTTTCTACAGTTTTTCAATTATTTCAATTTGAATTTCTAGCGCATTGATTGGGTTGAAGATAAAATGAAGAATTTTTTATACTGCACTTTAAAGTGAATTAATACAAGAACTTTATTTAATACTCTTAATTATTAAGAACAGGACTAAAATCGAAATTAATACAAATAAAAATAAATAAAATGGTTGGATTTTTATTAGATTTAAATACAATCTTTGATTATTAGATTTATAAATTGTACTATATTATTTTATTAGATTTATATAATATTTCTAGTTTTTTCTATACACACCTTGAGTTCATACGAAATCCATCGAATGCGAGTATTTTTTGTATTTTTTGTTTCTATTGGATTCACCGAAAAAAATGTTTCAAAATCGGTGTTTTTGTATCTTTGTATTTATTAAAATTAATTTATTTCTGTTTTGATTTGAATTTGTTTTATTTTTTATTGTTTTTTTTTAGTTTTTCTTATTTAGTTCTTCAAATAAATTTCGTTATTTTAAGTTTTGTATTTTGTTGTATTTATTCTTGTATTTAGAAGTGTTGTTGTTATTGTTTTTCATTAAAATCAAATCATGTTCACATTATATTAAAAAATTTCCAACTTTTTGAATTTTGAACATTTTCCTTAGTAATTTTATTTAAACTTTTAACTCGTTCACTTTGTGATGTTTTTAATAAAGTATTTTTGTTTTGTTTTTTGTTTTTTTATTTTAAATTTCATCACTTTTTACAGCAGCTGTTAATCTCGAGGAGATGCGGCTAAAATTTAAAAAATTAGGTTTTTCAATTAAAAAAAAGGAACAAGTTACACACACACAATTTCAGGAAAATTAGAAAGGTGAAGAAGGGAGAGAGAGAGGGAGGGAGGGACACATAAAATAATATACAAACAGTTTTAATTGAATTAAAACTTTTATTTAATTAAAAGTGATGATTGCTAAAAGGCGTGGCAATTTTATTCTTCGATATACGAATAATAACAGTAAATACGATTTTTGAAATTATTTCTTTTTATGGAAATGTTTTTAATAAACTGTCTTTAATGAAGGTTTTCAATAAAAGTAGTTTGATATTCTTATTAAAAGTCTTTTTAACAGTTTTTTTCGCAATAGTTTCAATATAATTCTTCTTTTTTTATAGTTTGTGTTTCTGTTTGTGAATGCAGTTCAACAACAACGACGCCAGACAGACAAATCGTCAAATCGTAGATGCGAAGTGTTTCTAAGCGACAGAAAAATGTTTAAATTTTAATCATTTCAGCGTCACGCGGCGGCGGCATCCGATGTTTTGTTGTTGTTGTTATTATTGCCGCTTCTGTTGTTATTATTATTGTTGTTTTTTTTTATTGTTGTTGTTTTTATTGATGTTGTTGTTATCGTTGTTGTTGTTGTTGTTCTAGTTGTTGTTGTTATAACAAGCAGTTTCAGCTTTTTTCGATTTTTTTTTCCAGCTTGATTAATAAAATGCACAGCTTCCGTTATTAATTTTGCTAGATGCAGTAAATAAACACAAACAAATAAGAAAAAAAAAACAAAAATAAAAAAAAACAGCAAAAAAAACCAACCGTTTTTGCACAGATTTCAATGGAAAATATTAGAAAAACATGGAAAAAATCTCCGGATTAGTTAAACATTAAAAAGATGCGCTACGATGAGTGTTTGTAGTAGTAGATGTTTGTTGTTGTTGTAACAATTATTCTTGTTATTATTATTGTTATAAATTTCAGTGATATTATTATTGTTGTTATTGTCATCGTTTGATTTATTTGTATATCTTGTGATTTTCGCTACGAATGTCGCAAACTCTTCTGATCTCAGTTGATAGTGACTGAGATTTGCGAGCAGCGAGCAGACAGACAGACTGGCAGTTGTACATATCAAGCAGCTGGATAAATAGATTTCCAACGAAGAGAGAGAGAAAAGTTTCGTAGTTCGAGGAACGGGCGAGTAATGAAGATGAACACTTTTTCAGAGGACAGTCGAGCAGGTGATCAAGCAGACTTTCAAGCAGGTGGCCAGACTGGTTGACATGCGAAAAAAAGGAAGCAAAAGTCGACTGAAGAACGATAGAAAGAAAGAGAGACAGACGGACAAACAGAGAGACAGAAATACAGTCAGGATTTAAAAGCGATTTGAAGGCGATTCGAAGGCGATTTGAAGACGATTTGAAGACAATTTGAAGGCGATTCGAACCCGATTTGAAGGCAGCTTAAAGACTATTAGAAGGCGATTGTAAGAATGTGCAAAATAACAGTCAGTGTAAAGAACTTGCGATTTGGAAACAAGCAGGGGGACCATCGACAGACAGAAATCCATGGAATCAGACAAAACCTCTGAGAGACGAACAGACAGAGTGACAGAAATGTTCATAAACTGCGGACCGGACAAAGTAGGTTGCTGAGCAGATTGCTGAGCTGGTTATCGAACAAACATTCGATTTGAAGGAAATATGAGTAAATTGACCAAAAACAGCAGAGTTCAACAAACAAAGTACCAACAGAGAGGCCGAAATTGATGAATTGTAGAGATTCTTCGGCGTAAAGGGGGGTTCAGGGGGTTAATGACGTGTCGAGGCATGATGTAACTGAGTTAACTGTAAAAATGCAGTCAGGTGATGCGCTAAAGGGGGCGGCGGTTGGGTGAATTCGTTGAAGTGGACGTCAGTCTGCCGTCGCCAGAGCAGCTGCCCAAAAATCCATTAATAAGTCAGACGACTTTAATTGTTTTTATTGTTGCTGTTGTTGTTGTGGTCTCTGTTGTTGCAAATTTCATTAGCGAGCTTGTGACTTTGCTATTACGATATCTTTGCCATTAAAGATATAAAGGCAATTAAATGCAAAACTGAATGCAGTCGGAATGAATTAGAGGCACATTGAAGCCAACAACAATAACAAAAACAACACCAACTAATAACGGAAATCAAAAAAAAACCAACAATAATAATAATAATATAGAAAAACCAAATAAAATAGCCGAAATAAATCACTTACTTTAATAATACATAAAATAAATCAATTCTTCTTTAATTGATCAAGAGTAATAATTACAATAATGATAATAATAAGAGTTATAATGCTAGTAATAATAATAAGAATAATAATAATAATACTTTTCACCGAAGAGAAAAGAAAAATATTAACTAAATGCAAAAAAAATAAAAAATAAATGGAAAAACTAAATTTTAAAGGTTGAAATGAATACATTTTAAGTAATTAAGGATAATTTAATTAATGAATAACTGTGACTTTCTGTGAAAATGACTGTAAAAATATTAAAAGCATTTTCGAATATCAATAAACTACAATCGAGTGCGTTTTTTCATTCAATTTTGTTCACCAGCTTTATTAATATTTTTCCTGTATTTTTCTTTGTTTTCCCCGATTTTTATTAATTTAGTTTAATTTAATTTATATCTTTGTTTTGTGCGTTTATGTCCTTTTCTTCATTCTTCGTATGAGATGAGTTAATACGAAGATATATTTAATTTTAATGATAATGATAATATTTTAATGATAATAATTAATTTAATGATGTAAGTAATTTAAAGATGGCATAAGTAATTCATTTCATTGCGATTAAAATTATTTAAAAGCATAAAATACACTATAAACAATTATAAACGATTAAATCTTAAATTAATTCTTTTTAAATTGTTTTCAAGTATTATTTTCAGTATAAAAACAATTTAAATTGAATATAAAACTAATTATTTAATTTCAGTTGATTATTTTTATTATAATAAATATTTTATGGTTAAAAGTTGTATTTATTTCGTGGAATTCGTTAAATTATTTGATTTTACTATGTTAGGTAATCATTTTATTTTATTTAAGTTTAGAATTTATTTGAATTGCTGCTTGTTCAGTGTTATTATTTGAGTTTTCGTTTAATTCACCGAAAATGAAAGGTTATTTGGTTTTCGTTTTTTTTTAAATTATTGAAAATCTTTTGAAAGAATGCGGGTTAAATTTTGCTTCACTGTTTTTTACTTTTAACTTGTTTTCTTAAATATAATAATCGATTTTAAGTTTAGTTAAGAAAATTAATTATTTTCAAATTTTTTTTTTTGTCACAAACCGGAAACAAAAACTTGTGGCATTTCTTTTTGTCATTTTTTCCGCTGTGTTTCTGGATTGTTTATATTTTTGTTATTGTTGAATGTCACTGCAACTGTTTTTGTTGTTGTATGCTGTTGACAACAAAAAAAAGAACAACAAAAGGAATATCAAAGCTTAAGTACGCCACGTAATTATTTGTTTTTGTAATCGAATTAACAACAATTACAATAGCCGAATCGTACCGAACTGAGCCAGCCTGCAATCTGAGTCACGGTGTCTCTGGTATCTTGTGTCTGATATCTTGTATTGTGTAGCTTCACGCGCACCAAACGAACTCGACTTGTTACCCGCCTGATTGCTAGCCAAGTACTGAAATCATTACCGCGGCGCACCGACGGAGCGAGCGAGCGAAACACACGATACACTCGCTGGTATCTCGTCGGACGGACGGACTGCAACAGAGGACACTTGGTGGTGTTGTTGCTGTTGTTGTTGGTACTCAATCGCAATCGCACTCGCTACGTAACATGAACTACGATAAAATTGTAGCCATAAGCAAAAAAAGGCAACGAGCCAAACGAAACACGAGGAAGTCAGAGTAAAAATAATACCTCATCGTGTATCCACAAGACACTACTCAGGCGATGGCGATGGCAACCGCGGCTCCAGCTTGTGTGGGATTCAATTCGAGTCGAACGAGCCAACCAACCAACCAGCCAACCGGGTTCGAAGCGGCGGCCGGCTCTGGTGTATCGGCTGGATACAAATCTATCTTGCTGTCTGACCTCTCTTCTGTCCATCCACATCTTCGGTTTATCCACAGGAACCGGCCGCCTGCCGAAATAACTGTTCTCTTTACTCCTCTCTTTGATTCTGTTCGGTTCGATTCGACTCGCTTTGATTTCATTCAATTCGGTTCGATTCGCTTAACATTTTATTGTCAATGTTAAGCACTGCATGTAGCGTAAATGTATGCATTGATACACTGATACATTGATGTACACATGCATTGATACACTGCGCACTGCAGCCAACCCACAACGATGCCGTGTCGCCGCTCTCACACTTTGTTGTTGCCGACTGTGATTACGATTGCTTTTATTTCTTATTATTGTTCTTCCTCTTCTTTTTCTTCCTCTTCTTTTTCTTCCTCTTCTTTTTCTTCCTCTTCTTTTTCTTCTTGTTTTTGTTGTTATTGTCTCCGTGGTCATTACCAACATTATTCTCTCTTCGTTTTTTAGCACGTGTTCGCACTCGTTTTTCTCTCATCTCGAATTATGTTTGCTTCAAACACTGCGCTCAACTGTTGGATGTGTTGTCAGTGGTGCCACCTAAGAATATTTTCAGTTTTCTTTCCTTCACAGATTTGCCTTTAAAAATATTTTCAAATTTTGTTTTTCTAATCATGGTTTTTAAAACAAAAGACGGTTAAGAAGAATCGTTGAATGATGTGAGGAGATTTTCGTGTAGATGACATCTATTTATCTATTGTAGATGACATCTATTTCGGGTATACTTCTTCTATATTCTTGCTGGTTCGGAAAATTGTAAGAATAAGTATCCTCGAAAATTATCAGATGATCATAAAAGATCACCAAAGATTCATTAGTTCATATGAAGTGTCATCAAAGTAGATCTCAAGACATTCTCAATGAGAACCCATTACCTCTCATAGGCATCCTAATCATCAACTGAAAATATGACAAAAGAGCTCTGAACGCTCATCAGATCAACAGGTCATCAGAAATCTTAAGGAATCATCAAAAAACCTTACCGTACTTATCATCATAAGTGATCTATTAACATCAGAGGTGATCGACTAACATCCGATTATCATTAAAGATCAAAAGAGATTATAAAAATAGAAAGTCATCAATAAAAGTCTTCATACTATATAAAGTGGAGATTAACTCCTGGTATTTGCAGTAGATTAAGACTCCTCGGACTCAATCAAAAGATCATGAGAGATAATCAAAAGATCATCACAGATCGAATAATCAATAGAGCATCACAAAAAAATCGGTGATGATCCGAATGAATGCTAATGATAAAAGCCCGGATACATCCTTAAACCAATGAATGTTGATGAACTCATATCTACTCCCACCGACATCACCTCTGAGGTCACGAGAGATGGCAGAAGAGATCATGACCTCTTTTAGCACTTTACTAGAACCTTTTTTCTGTAATTTTTTTTAGTAATTTGTTTTCATTTTTTAAAAATTAATCTTTTATACGTGTATATGCTCTCAAGAGGTTTCTTTACTCTGTTTTCTTCTCCGATCTTCGTTCGAATTACTGACAGGAAATGAACCCAATATTTTTCCGTCGTACCTTCGACGTGTGTCATGTCGCGACGCGTGTCACGTGTCGACGTGTGTCATGAGTCGAGTTTGTCAGATGATGGCGCTTGCGTTGTAATAAAAACTCAATTAAAAGTCGACAATTTTGACAAATTGATACAATGATAAATTGATGGTAGTGTTGCTTGTTTGAAATTGAATTGTGGGAGCGGGGAGGAGGACATCAAAGGAGGGGAAGGAGCTAGAAATATCAGTCACAAGGTGTTAACATAGTTTGTTACTTTAAAGCGAAGGCGGAAAACTGATAAACAAACAATTCTTTTAGAATGTGAAGACATGAATTAAAGAGGAAGAGGAAGAAGAGGAAGACTACGAAAAGAAGAAGAGAAAGACGTTGAAGTCGAAGAAGAAGAAGGTCAGGAACCGCTATAAAAAGAAGGTACACAGTAAAAAATAAAACACAGAAAAATAATAACATCTGCTTATTTCGCCATTTTCCTATGAAATCTTATGAAAACATACAAAAAATGTGATTTTTTCATAGAGAAATCATATTGATTGTATAAAGAAAACCTTTTTGTATTAAAACAAAAGGTTAATATTATTAGTCCGTGATTTTAATAAGAAATGCATATATTTTCCCAGTAAAGAATGAAATCAATCAATTAATTAATATTTAATTTATTCTACAAAATAATGAAACTCTTGTGACAATGTAACTGCTTTAAAATTGTAATAATTTTTGGGTATTTCTATCGTAGAATATTTTTATTACTTCCCAAATATAACAACAGAAATTAAAATATAAGAAAAAATGGTGAAATACAAATCATGATTGGGCAATCATATCGGCCCACGTTTAATGGCTATAAAGACAGATACGTGGAAACATCTACATACGCATCCGTTCTTCTATACATTCGCAAGATACACGCGCTCATTTTACTCGATTCGGTGATGCAAAACATTAAAATCACTAAAATCAAAATTAAAAAACAAATAAAAGAAAACAAAAATTCGATAAAAAAAAAGAACTTAATTCATGCTGCTTTAATTAACATTAAAACGACAATAAAACCAATAAAAATAAGATCAGAAAGAAAAAGAAACACAATTTAAGCAAAATAAAAGCTAAATCAAAATAAAAAACTAAATTAAAGAAGAAGTTTATAAAAAATCGTCATAAAAATAGAGAAAAACTATTGAGAAAAACGAAAACAAAAGAAATCAAATAAAAAACACATCTATTAAGATACAAATACAACGAAAGGTACAGATACAGATACAAATTAAAATACCGCTGTTCAAGTAGACGACAATTTTTGAAACTTGGACGTTTTTAATTTTCGGTATCTTTTTAAAGTGTGTATTTTCGAAAAGATTGTTTATTTCCCGAATTTTTTCTGATTTGTTTTTTATTTTTTGACGAAATATTATTTAATTTATTGTAGTATTTGATTTAATTTTTATTGTTTATTGTTGTTGTTGTCATTGATGTTGTTGCTGATTTTGTTTTTGTTCTTGATGTTTTTTCTTTGAAATTTTCTAGAAATCTTCTGGTTTTCTATGCTCAAAGATTTCGATGTAGACGACTGTACATCAGCTGTTGTTGTTGTTGTTTTTGTGTGTATTGTTAATTATTTTATTATTATTATGTGATTATTGTATATTTTGTTGTTATGTTTTGTTGCTGGACTCGTAATTAAAATCTTCTTGGTGACTTTCTTAATATTTTTTGAAATGACGATGAAATAATTTTTGTATATACGAAAAACATTATAATTTAGATTTAGTGGGTGTTTTAAAATAAGTATACATACTGAGATACTTAGATAGAGAACTTGTTGCTGGATCTGAGAAAATTTTAAGTCAAAGCGGACAGACTTTAAAATTTGTGGGCTACATTTTTTTAGAGTGGAAAATAATGGAATTTAAAAATAGTTTAATTATCGAGTTGGTGGTACACGGAAAATAATAATACTGATTATAATACAGAATTTGGAGACAGCAACACAGAGTATAGAGTGCAGACACACACACACACAAATTTATTTATATATTGTATAAAGTGATCCATTAAAAGCTATTGTATTTTATGTCACACGATTTGAACACGATTCGGTTCCCTGGTCCCCTAAATTTTCATCTTCCTAAACACTAGAAAGAAAAATAGAAAGAAAAAAAAATTCAAAATAAAACCCAAAATAAATTCATTCAGATTTCGAAACATGAAACTAACTAAAACCAAAATAAAAAAAAATTTAAAATAAAGAAAGAAAGAAAGAAAAGACTCCGATGCAACGAAAAGAATGTCAAACTCATAGATTCGTTTGGTATGAAGACAAATGATCAACGACAAAAACAACAACAACAACAACAATGATTACAACAACTAGAAAACTATACTCATGTGTCTTTAGTTTATTTTTTTAAGATATTCAAGAGAAGAATTGATTCGAACATGTTATTCAATTTATCATAAAAGGAAAGCTGTATTAAATGAAGAAGAAGAAGGCGAAGAAAAAGATGAGGAAGAGGAAGAAAAAGAGGACGAGGAAGAAGAAGGAGAGGAAAAAGAAGCAGAAGGAAATTTGAAACAGGCGAAGATTACGACGTTATAAAAACAATAATAAAAAACGATGTCTTAATGTCTCTAAAACTTCAATTTATAGTCTGTATTAATTACAGAAGCAAAAAAACCTAAGAAAGAAAGATATAAAAAAATATACAACCACACAGCCACAGATAAACAAACACACACACACACACACACAGACTCAGACATATACGAGTACTATAGTAGTATGGCCCAAAACGCATATAAAAAATGATCCACAGATGGAAGAAACGTTGGCAAATATTTTGCACATTTTCACAAGAAACGAAGGCAGTTTTTTAGTTATGTTTCTCAAAGCGAAAAGTTTATTTTATTTAAAAGCATACGAGTATTTGCACTTTCTGACAAAGAAAAAGGAATAAAAGAAGGCGTTAAACGGTTCACTACTGAGGCCGTTTCTATTACCGGGGTACCGTTTATAGTACAGTCTAAAGTCAGGGTACTGTACTGTCTCTCGTACCGCGTTCAGTCTGAAGACCGAAAAAACATTGCAATCGGATGATCGGCATGTTAGAAGTTAAAGAAGATGTACGATGAGATCGCTTCTGAAAATGGCGCTGTTAATGAGGAAATCAAACAACAACAACAACAACAACAGCTATTCACCCGTGAACACTTCATTCAACGCATCATCAACGTGCATCTCACTGATACTGTGAATCTGTAGTATCATCACCGCCCTCGTCCAGCCGTCCCCCTTCTCCACAACCCACCATCCACGCAGTTCGTCTGCGCTTGTGTTCAGGTATGAGTGGATAGGCGTGTGTGTGTGTGTGTGTTTCTGTGCGTGGAACTGCGTTTAGTTGACGTTTGCAATTAAAGCCCTCGACCGATCTTCGAATAAAACGTGCAGCGGCAGCTGTTCGCGGCTGACGCTTTTATGATCGCTCTTCTGGCCGCCCACTTTTTTTGTTCAGCTGCAGGGGAACATTTTCATTTCACTCACTGACACTTTATTTTTTTTCTTCATATCAAATCTGATCGTAACTCGATTTTGGATTTTAAAAAATTTGGATTTTCGGTTCTCCTCACTTTGATTTCATTGAAAACGTTGTTTATTTCATTTTTTTATTTAATTTTCTATTCTTTTGGTATTATTTTTAATCATTTATTTATTCTTCTAATTTTTTATCATTAACAATTCCATAAACGAGTGTATTTCAACTTATAAAATATAAAAAAACAATTCAGTTTAATAAATAATTCGTCTTTCGCCTTCGAACGCAATCGTAGCAACAACAACAGCAACAACAACAACAACAAGGAAGTGGGTGGCGCTTCCGCATATAAATAAAAGTACGCCTCGACATTAGATTGGATGAAGTTGAAATTTCAAGTCGACAACAACAACAACAACAATCACAACAACAATCACAACTACAACAGCAGCGTATAAAAGAAATCAACAACAATAAAAACAACGACGAATTCAAATCAAACGACCAAAGAAAACGAATGATAAAGAAATAAAAAAAACTCAAAAAAATGGAAACTAAATACAACTAAAAAACACTAAAAAAGCGGATAAAGCATAAAAATAAATAAAGCAGCTAAACTAAAACAAAAACAACAACTAGCATAACAACATGAGGCAATCAACAGATGTAGTGAAATAATTTAATTCAAATACTCGCTACACGCAGCATTCGCTAGGAAATGAAAGATTTTTTATTCAACTGTCAGCATTGCGACCTCCCCTTCCTCTGCTCCTCTTCTTCACGGCCCCTTCAGCATCATCAGTTGACGCAAAGGCCACGAAAGCAAGACAATGAAGCACCTGAAACGATCGCGTCGAACAGCCGAAATAAAGCGATGATGATGGTGAGTGAGGAGATGAGAGGCTCTCAAATCGAGTACGGGAAGATGCGTGCCGTATATAGTATATGAGAGAGAGAGGGAGAGAGAGAGCGTGAGAAATAAAGACAAAAAGAATGATAGACAGCGACGGAGAGAGAGTTGAGCAACGGAGTTTATAAATTAAACGAGAAGTTTTAATTATAAACTTTTTTGTGGAAGTGGAGGTTAAAAAACGTGTGTCAATCGATATTCAGTACACAAACAAAGAACGAGAGGGAGAGAGAGAGAGAGAGAGAGAGAGAGAGAGAGAGAGAGAGAGAGAGAGAGAGAGAGAGAGAGAGAGAGAGAGAGAGAGAGAGAGAGAGAGAGAGTGAAAGGGAAACTATTATTATAAAATTAAAAATGAAATTTAATGAATGAATAAAACATGAACAATAAAAATTATTTTAATTAAATATAATATAAATTGTGTAAAAGAGAGAAAAAGCGGTATCAATGAACAAAGAACGAGAGGGGGAGAGAGAGATAGAATTGCTAGCTCGTTATTTTTTCAAGTATTTATTTCTAAAACGATGTACCATTTCCCCCCCAGATACAAAGGGGCGGTAAAATGGTTTGAACCTAAATTCTTCTGAAATAAACAAATGAAACTGAATGAAACAAATGCAAGTATATTTGTCATGATCTTCGGCCTCATCTGTTTTTTTCGGTTTTTTCTTTTGTTTTCGCCTGTCTTTTCATCTATTTTTTCTTCCGTTTTTCTTCCGCTTTTCTTCTGTCCTTTCTTCCGGTTTTCTTCCGTTTTTTCTTCTGTCTTTTCTTTGGTTTTTTTTCCTTTTTTTCTTCTATATGTTCTTCTGTTTTTTCTTCTTTTTATTCTTCCGTTTCATTGAAATTATGTTTTTTAAAATGATCCGAATAAATAGCGAGTTCATTGAATTTGATGCTGGTTGCTTCCTAAAAAAGCTTCTCCAAAAAATTAATCACCTCAAAAAAGTGGTTTAAGTGTGCCAAAGGAAGAAAACAAAAAACAGCTAAACTAAAACTAAAACACGAATAGCAACAATAATAATAATAATAATAACAGTAACAAAAAATCGCATTAACCATTAAGTTGGCGAGCATTTCTTCAACTCACTTAATTGCCAGATCTACAAATTAAAAGCTTTAAATTTGCTTTCTTGAGTAGTTTTCCTCTTTTTCTCCCGCTCTCCTCCTATTTCTCTCTCTCCCTCTCTCTCTCTCCTTCTCTCGCTCTCTCTCTTTCTGCGTCACCAGCGCAGCACCGCCTACTGATCAACGCTCACAGCGCTCCGCACTTAAGTGGCGATTAACTGAGTAATTAATGCGGGCTCCATTTATTTTTAATTTCGATTTTTCACTAACAACTCAAAGCGACTCAGCGAAACTCTACATAGCAACTCACAACAACTCAACAAGCAAAAAGGAAAAAAAAGGGAAAAAAGGGGAAAAAAGCAAAGACTTGTACAAGCAAGTTGAGTAATGATTTTTAACAAGAAGAAGACTAAGAAGCAGAAAAGGTAATGGTGACGATGGTGATGGTGATGGTGATGATGATGATGATGATGACCAGGAAACGCCTGTTACAAATGTTAGAGTTGCCAGCAATCGTCAAAATTTGAGATGAACATAAAGAAAAACCTGAGATTCAAATGAAAGAATTCAATTATTATTCAGAATTATTTTGTGACTTTCTTTAAACTATAAATAATAATAATAAATTTAACAGTAACTCGTAAATAATAATAAATTTTAAATAATAATAAATTTTAAATAATAATAAATTTTAAATAATAATAAATATTAAATAATAATAAATTTTAACTAATAATATGAATTCAAATAATAATAAATTTTGAATAATAATTAATTTTAACTAATATTAGAATTTCAGTATGTAATAAAAACGCAATAAATGCATGTTTGAAGTGTATGAAATCCAACTCACAACAATAGTTGGCAACTCTGCAATAATTACAAGTGACTAAAAAATTGATGATTAAAATTTTGTAAAAAAAAAGAATATTTTTTGTTTTGTTGTTGATTTTATAAAATTACTTCTGTACAATAATAAGTTTGTATCTTTGATTTCTTTTGCTTTTTCTTTTGGGTTTTGATTTCTTTATTTTTGGTTTTTACCGTTAATCGTTGTGATTACTCAGTGATTTTCTTGTGGTTGCTTTTATTTTTGTTGTTGTTGTTGTTGCTGTTATTGTTGTTGTTGTTGTTGTTGGTGTTGTTGTTCCAATTGGTCACTTGTTTTGTGCTTTTGTATATAATTAGCGCAAATTTTTAATGATGGCTCGAAGTTCGTCGCTTTACTTAAACCCTCAGGGTAAACGTCATTATCTTTATCATCATTATCCTCATCGTCATCATCATCATAACCTTCATTATCATTAGCAGTTCATTCAACTGTTTCGTTTACTGTCTTTTCTGCTTCTTTTTCTTCGTATTTTTCTGTTCTTTTGATAATATTTTCGGAAATCACGGTTCATTTAATAACAACCACCACCCCCTCACCCCCGCATCCGCTCTTGTTTACTTCTTTCCAGTTTAGGAACAATTAATCATTACTCTCTGTGCGACTAACTGCAAACATCCGATACGAGTTTATTTTATCGATTAATATCGATTCTTGTGGATGTTGTTAGTTGTTATTGGCGAAAAAAGTTGACCTTTTTTCAAAATAGAGACTCTTCATGAAGGGTCAAGTGGTCAGGAAAAGAAAGAATAAGAGTAAACGAGGGGGGGAAAGAAGAAAAAGAGGAGGACGAAGAAAAAAGGAAGACGAAGAAGATGATGTAGGAAATTGAGAAGAATATGTAGAAGAGAATAAAATGATTAAATGAATAAAAGTGATATTTTTCAAAAGAAAGACGTTCAGGGCTGAACGCACAAGGGTATGTACACCGAACTATGGTACGATAGACGGTACCGGTAATCGAAATGAGGTCTGTACTGTAACTGTTTCTCAGTGTCTAACTTGTGCTTGAATGAATCAAAGGAAGCCAGGATTTCTTTTTGCACTAAAAAACATGACTACTAAAACTGTTATGTTAGTATATGAGTTCCTATCATAAATAAGGTCCATCTACTCTGATATCCTTATATACACACCCTTTTATTACACATTTTATTTTAAAAAAATACTGTAAAATAATATGGAACTTCTATTGATTGATATAATGATAAATAATAATGATTTAAATATTTCTGAGATGAAGAATTTTCATACTTTATTAAAGTGAGTTGTTGTTGCTGTTGTTATTAAATCTGAAATTAAATTTTAAAGTTGAAAAATTAATAGAATAATTTAATGGAAATTAATTAAAACTAAAAAAATTCTATGCTGTTTGCTGTTGTTTATAAATATAATAGTTTATAAATATAGTTTATAAATTATTAGTAATGATTTTGATTTATATAATTAATTGAAGAAAGATTTGATTGATGTAAAATTTAGATTTTATATTTAAAAGTTTTCAAAATTTTATAAAAAGCTCTTCAAAATGGAACACTGAATTATAACTCAATAATAAAATATTGTAAATTTATAGTTTTTCACATTTTTCACTATTTATTTGAGATTATCAGGATCTGTACTCGTAGATTTCCTTTTAATAAGCGTTCCATCCGTTGAAGCTGAGCCACTGAGGCAACCTGTAGGTCGGGTAGTTATGCGAGTAGGCGGGGACTGCAGCGGGAACGGAGGCGGCGTTACGATTGGCAGCGTTGCGGTCGGCAGCGTTACGGTCGGCAGCGTTACGGTCGGCAGCGTTGCGGTCGGCAGCGTTGCGGTCGGCAGCGTTACGATCGGCGGCGGTGGCGGTGGCAGTGGATCCAAGATTCGGGTAAGCGATCGAAGGGGCCGACATGCATGGAGCTGGCTGCATGCTGGGCTGGCAGCTGATTATGTAGTTGCTGGAGCAGGGTGACGATGGAAAGCGAGTGCCACCAACGTACGGAGCAGAGGAAGACGAACTTTTGTGTTGTACAGATGTCACCATAGGAGCTTCACGTGAACCATCCGAAGCAGCCGAACGATCTGACGACTCAGGACGCCTGGTGAGAGGAGAGTCAGTGCGTCCAGCACCGGCGCCATCAACGGTGATGGTCACGAAAACCAGGAACAGAACAGCAACAACAATGGTGAAGATTTGCATGATGAACACGTTGAAGATGAAGACTATGAAGACAATGATGAGGATTGCGATAGATTTGAAGTTCCTTTTTATTCCTTTACTCGATATTCGATGATGATCAAATCGCGACGACGAACACTTGAAAAGCGTCTTTAAAAATCACTGTTTTTCAATGGACTCTCTGATTGAGGGACCGAGTGACTGATTGAGCCGGGGTTCACTTGCGAGCTTCTTATAAACCCAAAAAATTTGTTTAGACTGCAGTTTTTTTGTACCCGTTTCTTTAGCGTTTGTGTTGCGAAATAATTTTACACAAACATCACATCGTCTATATTATCGGTTAACACGAAAAAAATATGTTATACGGAATAAAATATGATTGCGAAATTAAAGACGAAAACAACAACAACAACTGATTCCAATTAACAACAACAAATATAAACATGCGATGGCTTATTTTTTGTAAGTTTTTTATTGCGTTTTTTTTTTGCTCTTCTTTTTATAGTGACCCATAAAAAGTGTATCGATAATTTGTAGAAATTGAAAATATTTTTGGTGTCACTTCGTGGGAAATTCGATCGCCTCTTTAGCAATAAAATAGCGAGTTATGAACAAAACCAACAACAACAAGAATTTAAAATAAAGCTGAACAACTAAAAAACCTTTCAATAATTTTACCGCATTCAAATATCTGCAACGAATCGACTTTATCATGGTTTGAATCTCTTTGATCAGCTTTTTAAACAAGCAGCGACTTTCATCCTCTCATCCTCCCCTTTTTTCCCTCCCTCGAGAGGATTGAAAGCCTTTTAACACTCTTATCTTCTATAAAATGCAGGCAGCATCCGTTCTCTCTCGCACTCTTTCTCTGTCTGTCTCTTTCTCTCTCTCTTTCCTTCTTCTTTCCTTCTCTATGTTTTGTTTTGTTCATTCTTTGAGTCTCTTCTTTCTTCTTCTTCCGTCGATGCTTTTGTAGTGTAGCAAAAATGATGCTCTGCAGACGTCTATGAAAACACTGAAATCTCTCTCTTCTCTGCCTTTCCTCTTCCTTATTCTTATCCACCCTTGCCCCCCTCCCCATTCTTCTTCTTCTTCAATCGTTTGCCCTTTGTCCTCAAACTAACAACTGTTACAAAAGGCAAAAAGTTTGAGCCTGCCAACAAAAGATCTCATTTCCGCTCTACTCCAAAACAATGGGTCTCAATCGAGGGATTGGTGCACTCTCTCTCTCTCCGCCCTTCTCTCTCTTTGTATTGAAGTGCATTGATTGCGATTTAGCAAAGCGATTAAACATGAAAAATCACTGATGACGATAATGATAATAATAATGATGACATTGCATCGAAGGACGCTTTCAGATTTCGGCAAATTTGTATCCATATCGATGACAATAAGAGGTTGTTACCGCAATATCAGCTAAAACAAAAAAAGGAAACAAAAATCTAAAAAATAATTAAAATGAAATACTTTCCCAATGCATTGATGACAACTTTAAAATGATGAATGAGCAAAATTTTAAAATGTAAAAGTTAAATATTAAAAATTAAATATATTAAAAATCTTTTAAAATAATTAACTTTTATAAATAAAACGCATTTTCTTTCTATTTGAAGAGGAAAGCGAATTCTTTTACTTTAGTTTCTTTGTTTTCTTTGCATCTTTTATAATTCATAATACATTTTTTCAATTTAATCAGTGGCGAGTATAGCCATTAATAGAGTGAATATATTGAGATGTATTAATATAAATATATAGCTATATGTCTCTATAAGTGTGTATGTATGTGTATGTGTCTAGCAAGAGTTCCAGAAAGGGCAGGGACGAAGTACACTTCCTTGCTTCAAACTACATAAACAACACTCGGTACGGAGGTAGGCGACATGTGACCTATGACACGCGACACGCGGCATTCGGTACACAAACAAACTGAGTCGCTGGCAGCATCATCGCCCGCCTGCTCTCTGCCAGCTTCCTTTGCATCTATTCCTCTTCTTTTTCTTCTTCTTCTTCTTGTTCTCCTTGTCTTCTTCCCTTCCTTTCCCTTCTCCACCCTCTTTCAGTCTTCTTCTCTGCCTTTAAAGGACTTAATTGCGCAAACTCAATCCTGCGTTGGAAATATTGTGCTGCAGTGTTTTTGTAAATATCGGCGTTGTTGTTGTTAATGTTGCTATTGCTGCTGTTGTTGTTGGTTGTTCGTGGTTCATCTTCTGTTGGAAAACCACCAAAAACCGTTGAGGAAGGTCGCCAAATTGAAAACAGCAGAGAAACCGTCTGTGAAGCTGAAGCTGCAGCTGAGTTATTTTTTTGTGGAGTGTGTTTTGTGGTGTCCATTAAACGATGAGGTGAATAACATTAAAAGCTCGGTGATATAATTCGCAAGCTGTTTACTGTCATAAAAACGCTGATTAGATTTACTAAAACCAATTATATACTAATAATTAATTCAATCAAATTCTTTAATTTTTATTTATTAGTTTTTTAGTTTGGTTTTCGTTTTTTGTAGTTCGTCTTATACTCAAGTATTTACGTTTACGTCGTTACCGTCACAAAGAAATACCGTTACTCTGCCTAACATTCGCTTGTGTCTAAAGTCGTTACCGTTATTTAGAAGTATCCGCTGTTATTTTGTAGCCTGGACACAAACCAAAGCAAAGCTGCAAAAAGCTGTTAAGAAAGCTTAAAGGTGAATATAAGCTCGACAAAATAACCTCGAAGCCATCACTAAGCTACTTTTAAGTAACTTTCATTCCACTTCCAAGCCTCGTTCAGGGGTCTAATTCATCCCCCACCCCATTCTAGTCATCAGTCAGCTCACCCAACACCTCCCAGTCCACCCAAAGTCCACCTAACCTCTCTCAGCCCCCCAACAACATCATTTTATAGATCTCACTGAGCACTCAAGAAAACCGCGTGCTTTCGAATTCACTTCATTTTCATAAATGTTGTTATTGTTGTTATTATTTGCAATACTTTTTTGTTGGTGGGTTTATGCTCTTTTCGTACAGTAGATGGTGGGTCTCCGTTGGTGTGGCCCCCAGACGTGACACAGCAGGGCGATGAGAGCCACTGGAACCCATTCATTTTTCCAGGCGAGCAGAACGAAGCCAACGACGGGAACCGTTTTCATCCTAGAGCTGTCTGCAGCGCCACTCGGACGCACCAGTTGTTCGATTTCCGTGCACGCTGTCAGAACGCGTTGTATTAAAAGAAGGAAAATAAAAAGAGGAGAAAAGAAAAGAAGAAGTAAAAAGATAAAATAATATAATATTAAAGGAAATAATAACAAATTGAAGGAAATAACAACAAATTGAAAGAAATAACAACAAAGAGAAGGTAATAACAACAAATTCAAGGAAATAACAACAAATTAAAGGTGAAAACAACAAATTAAAGGAAGAAACAACAAATTAAAGGTGAAAACAACAAATTAAAGGAAGAAACAACAAATTGAAGGAGGAAATAACGAATTAAAGAAAGAAACAACATCTGACAAGCGAATCGTAGTTGAATTCGACTTAATTGTTCCATGAAATCTATAAAAAATAAAATTTAATGATCGGAATATAAAAGAAATTGGAAAAAAGTTCTGTAAATGCAAATGAAGCGCGTCGTCGTTGTGTCACTCTGACGGTGCATGCGTTTTTGTTGTCGGTGTTGGTGTTGGTAGTGTCAGTGTCGGTGTCGGTGTTGGTGTTGGTGTTGGACGTCGTGTTTCGTGTTTGTGCTCGTCGTGCGCTGGGCCAAGTCTCGAAATTAACCTCGTTTAAAGGTGCCACGAGATTCGCGAACCAAAGAAAGGTGTGTGCAAAGTTGCGTCAATGTTCTCTTGTTCGTGCTTTTGTTTTTGTTTCCTTCTGCTTTATTTTCTCCTAAAGAAAACCGTTTGGTAGTCAATATTTGGCAGCCCTCTTTTGGTAGTCCTCTGGGAAATTATTATTATTATAGGGGAGAAAAAGGGCACTGAAGAAAATATTGAGGGTAAAGTCTTGAGCAAAAAATATTGAGGAATAATAATGAGGTCGAATGAAAGGTGGGCAAAATATTAAGGATCATATTGATGAGAATATTCAAGAAGATATGAAGAGAAAAATTCAGGAAAATATTGAAGAAAATATTGCGGAAATTCCTCAGTAATAGAAGAAAATATCTCCGAATTTATTGCTGCAAATGCTGCGGAAATAAAAGTGATATTTTTCGCATTATGTAAAAATTAACCAAAGAAAAGTGGAAAAAAGAAAACAAACATTTTTCATTCATCTTCGCATTAATGTGTATAGCTTTGTGAGTGTGTGTGTGTGTTAGTGTTGAGCAATTATTAAGTCATTTTTCTTTCGTCACCAGTCAGTTTTTTTCGTAATTTTTTGTTGTGTTTGTGGCTCATTTTCTCTGCTCAAGTTTCGTGGTCAAATCAGTTTTTTTCCACTTGTTTTCAGGAATCGATTTTATTCGCCATTTCGTTTCCATTATTTATGTTTCCACATTTTTTTCCATCCTCTTTCAAGTACTTTCAATTCTTTTTCGAAGAGCTTCTGTTGTTCTTCGACGTTTGTTATTATTTCTATTTTGCGTTTTGATTGTTGTTGGTGTTGTTGTTGTTGTATTTGTTGTTGTTATTCGAATTGTTATCATCGTCGCGTAATTCGTTCGTATAATTCACCCAGCTGAGCTGCACACACACACACACACGCACACTTTCACACACACACCATCAACTCATTCGTCCGAAGTCAGAGCAAAATAAGAAGCACGTGTTTATGTGGCTGTGTGTCTGTATGCCTGTGTGCGTGTCCGTGTGAATGTGTTGGCTGCCGTTCCATATAAATTATAACGGAAATTGATTTCAGCTCGATATTTGAACTGATTCAGGATTGCGTACAATTTATCGAGCTGCAATCGCGTAATCGAATATTGAATTTACAAAATATCTCAAGCCTCTTTGAGATTTGTTTGACCTCTTTAAGCTGGATAAAATCGAATCCGTTGAAGTAATCGTATAGCTCTAAGATTCTCGGAAAGGAATCCGAAAGTAATACCCACATCGGTGCTTCTTAGACAAGATTAGTTTGGATCCTTAGAAGCCTCTCATGTTAAGTAGTGTGTTGAGTATATTAAAATAATAAATCTAATGATAATGACAGAGGTAGAGCCATGACAGGCAGGCAGACAGACAGGCAGACAGACAGATGGCACACATGCATCCACACGTACAAATAAAAAAGAGAGCCGCCGTAACACGCTTTCATTCTGCTCCACTCTACTGCACTCTGCGTTGCTCTCGTTTGTCTTCATGAGAGTGAGACGCGTTGTGGAAGTCGTTGTCCTACTTGCAGTTAAAACAACAACAACAACAACAACTATGAACATGTACCGTTGCATGCATGTTTAAGCATTTCTTTTTCACCCCTCACTGAGTCCTGTCGAGATCCTGCGCCTCTTTTGGATTCTTTATTTTCAGTTGCGGCGAGGGAACTCTTCATGTAAAGCAGGCCAGGTGCCTGTAGACGATACAACAACAATAACAGGAACAACAACAACAATAACAGGAAAAACAACAACAATAACAGGAACAACAACAGCAATAGCAACAACAACAAGAAGAACAACAGCACTTGTCGATGTTGGCATAATTGTTGTTAGTATTATTATAGTTGTTGTTGTTGTGGCAATTACATGGGGGCTGGAGTCCACTCGACTTGATAATTAGCGGCAGCAGTAGCAATGGCAAAACCAACAACAACAACAACAACAATAACAACAACAAAAACCGGGGCCCTCTTTTATTTCGAGGTGTTGCAATTATTTGCACGAGTTTCTAACGAATAAAAATTAGTTTCTACTATGAAACGTTGTATAATAACAACAACAACAATAACAACACAACATCTGTCTCTCGATTTAAACGATCCACTCCACTCCATTCTTCTCTTCACCCATCCTTTTATAAAGTCTTTTTTTATATCTCCGAAATATCTTCAAGAAACAGTAACTACAACTTATAATAGCTTAAGGACATGCGTTTGTCTTGTTGTTGTTGTTGCTATTTAAATTACTTGTGGTTGCTTTAACTTTTCCTGTTTCTTCATTTAACATTTCTACGCATTTTAAAGGCATTTCGTAGTCAACAAAAAGTTGCATGTTGCGTATACGACATGCGGCTTTTCTAATGGTTTCGGTTGTATTTATTGATGGCATGAATTAAATCGGTTCGTTCCTCTAAAGACAGCTACAGCAATTGTGAGTGATTCATAGTTTGGAGTTGATTTGAACGGCTTCAGAGCGGTTTATAAGGACGGAGGGGGGGTAATAATATTCAGTTTATATCGCTTTGAAATTCGCCTGATTTTTACTGTGTCTGAATTTGAATTTATTTCTAGAACGATGTTTCCAAAAAAAATATTCAAAATATTCCAAGTTTTTATGTTTTTCTATTCTTCAAGCGTCATTTTATTGATTTTTCCAATAAATTAACAAAGCCATAAGAAAGGACGGAAGTCAGAAAGAGAAGTTTTTTCTATCTGAAAGAAGAGAGAACACTTTTATTCATGTTTTTCCAATCATCTGCGTATACTCAGTGTAATACAGCACCATGGACGACCATCACTGTCGTAAATCATCTCCCTTAAACAAAAGAAGAAGAGGATGCTTGGGAAAAAATGATGATTTAATTGCTCACGCATTCGAATTTTATGGAAACTTGTGATGGAAGCAAAAAATAGGTTGGAGAAAGGAAGGTTTTTCAAGCTGTGCTCTTGTTTTACATGAAACCTACCCCCGCTCTTCCAACCGCACCCCCTCATCAGAGGGTTGTGGCGAAACTTGGCTGTGGTTTTGGTTTTTTGTTTCTTTTTACGACGGCATTCAAGAATGAGGCAAGAGGAAAATAAAAACGAATGCGATTGAGTACAAGTGAACTCGTTCATGAGCGAGAGAGAGAAAATGAGAGAGAGAAGGCGGGGGGGAGTAGGTGTGGAGGGTGAGAAGGTTGTAGAGGGTGCGGAGGGTGTGGAAGTTGTGGGGGTGTAGAGGTTGTGGAGGTTGTGGAGACGGTGGGTATATTGTGATGGCCGTAATTTGCCAGTAAACTTGTATTTGACATTGATTTTCTTTGATTTTTTCCATTGTTTGTTCCCTTGTTGTATAATTTTCTTCTTTTCTTCCTTTTCTTCTTTCTTATTATTTGCTTAGATTCTCTTTCTGAGGTTCTCTGTGTCTTTCTTTGGGTTTTTTGAGGTGGTTTTTTAAGTTTTTTTATTTATCTCATGTTTTTTCGGTTTATCGTCGTTTTATTTTCTTTTGCATGTTCGTTTTTTTTTCTTTGTTTCTTCTAGAGAACTTTCTTCCTTTATGTTGGGATTGTTTTTATGAATTTCTCTTTGAATACTTTGTGGCGAGCATTTTTATAATTTTTTCCCCCGTTTTTCTTTCTTTTTTCGGTTGTCAAAGTGAATTTTTGTAGGCTGACGTCTGTCTCCATCACTCTCTTTCCCTCACACGTCCTCCTCAACCGCTCTCTCTCTCTTTCTCTCTCTCTTTCTCAGTCTCTCCCCTTTTCACTCTCTTCCTCATTCATGGTGACTGTGACAACTGATGATAACATTCTTGACATTTTAACATCAACGCTTTGACGAAAACCACTACCATGTGTTTATGTGTCTATGTATGTATGTGTGTGTATGTATGTTTTTGCATGTGTGCACATACTAAGTATATGTGTGTCCTTAAATTTAAATGTGTGCATGTTGTTAAAATGTGTGTGTTGTTTAATTGTTGCTGTTTAATTTGTAGGGTTGTCTTTTTATTAACTTTATTTGTATCATATTTTTAATTAATTATTCTATATCTATTTTTTTTACGTTATTTTTAATTTAATTCATAACTAAATCATTCATAATAGTATTGAAGCCTCTCTTTTTTGCTGCTTCACTACATTTCTAGTGGTTTTTTATTTTGATGTTACTTCATTTAATATTTTACTAAATAATACCTTTTGTGTCACTTTTTAATCTATTCTTTTTTCTGCTCTATTTTGAAGTTTGTTATTTCTTCATCTATTTTTATAAATCATTCTTAATAAAATGTTAACTGAGTAGTTTGACTCATTTTTGGTATTGCAACAAAGTTTACTTTGCGATGGAACTGTTTAACTGTTGTGTATAATATATATATGAAATGGTAGTAAAATAGGAGCAAAATAGTAGTAAAATAGGAGCAAAATAGTAGTAAAATAGGAATAAAATAGTAGTAAAGCAGGAGCAAAAAAGAAGGAAAGAGTATCAAATTATAATTGCGGTTGTACTTAAGTATGATTGAGATATATAAATATGTGTGTATGTATGTGGATGTGTATGTCTCTCTCACTGCCTCTGTTTGTGTGTGTGCGTCTGTGTTTGTGTGTGTGCGTCTGTGTTTGTGTGTGTGTGTATCTGTATATGAATGACTGGCACGAGACTTTATTAACCCAGTTTCGAAACTCCTACAAAAAAGTGTGAAGCAGAAAAAAGAAGGAGAAGTAGAAGTAGTAAAAGAAGAAGAAGACGAGCAAATAAAATAACATGCAATGCAAAAATAGAGCATCATTTAAAATGCATGCCATTTGCATGGTTTTTCTTCTTTTTGTCATTCCTTTTCTGGTTTTTATTTTGTATTTTGTTGTGCTGTCTGTAGAGTGAAGCATCAACGGAACGAAGTTAACTAAATTATTTTTCTTCATCTACTAAAAGGTAAAAAGTTAAAAAGCTCGCTTGAATAATTAAAAAAAATGTTCAAAAGTTTGGCTAAAAAAGTTGGTTTATTGACTTGAACTTTAGACAAAAATACAGCGAGTGAGAGAGAGAGAAGAGAGAAAAAAGAGAGAGGAAATTGAAGTGAATTTCAGCATCGCAGACAATCGAGGGAAACAATCAGAAAATAAACGATACACAACACGCAGGATATAAAAGTGAAGCCAATGAATTCTATCGTCCTTCTGTCGGTTTCTCCGAGGAAACTTCGCCGAGCCGCGTGTCACCTCCGCCGATGACTCAGCTGCGAATGAGCGCCGCGTTCGTTGATTGGAGTTCGTTGTGAGTCGCGCGCGTCGTGTAAACGATTCAAGTGCAAGTGAGCTCCTTTGCATCTGGGTATCTCTCTCTCTGTGTGTGTGTGTGTGTGCGTGTGTGGTTGTTGTGTGTCTCTTTCGACGAAGCACACTTTCAATTGTTTTTGCTGCTCGTGTCTTGCGTAACGTTTGCAGCTTCGTTCATGTGGTGGATGTCCTCCCACACTCCGCGGTTGGGATGAATGCCAGACAAGTTCTAGCGACATCGTTATCCCAGCTGGATACAACAACAATAACAACAACAATAACAGCAGCGACGACAGCAACAACAACAACAACAACCAATTTTGCTGATATACCGAACGGTTTCGAGGAAAGTTTGCCACTACAGGTGAGTTGCTAAACAAGCTAAAAACCAAGAAACAAAAACAAACATAAAAAAACAAACATAAAAAAACAACATTAAAAAACATACCATACTAAAAAAATAATCACATTTATTTTCATCAAAACAAAATCAATTTAATTCATTAGTTTCGCTTCGAGAATAATAATAATAATAATAATAAAAAGAAGCCTGAAGAAGGAGTAGAAAATGTTAACTCGATTTTTCATGGATTAATATAGTTATCGTGGTATAGTAACCCTTGGGAAATAGTATAAACTTTTGTGAATTTCGTTGCATTCGAACTGCTAAAGATGAAGTATATTCAATCAACCTCTAGACTTCGATCGACTTGTATTAAATGATTACAGTCAGAGGAGGGTCTACTGTATCCTTACCATTCCCACCTCTCAATATAATAATGATATTAATATTTAGCTAAACAACCAAGAAACCAACCAACCTCAACACGGAGTCCCAAATCTGAGATCTCAGACACTCTGATAGAGGCAACTAACCCACCAACTTGATGACAAGTGACAAATATTGCGCCATTATTCGTGGTTGTTGTCACTGTTGTTGTTGTCGTTGCAGAGCAGAGAGCCATGAACTATAATGGAGAATTCCATTGGAGAATTACAGTTGAAATAAAAACAGACGTCGCACAATAAAAGCGACGCGGCGTGGTGTCAGATGAAGAAGAAAGACAAAAACAAAAACTAACGACGTCCCAGATGAAGAAGTATGTGGAAGAAGAAGCACCCAAAAATAATGACAAAGATTTGGTTAGTAGATAACAATAAAAAATTATATAAACTTACACTGAAACGATCGCCAGGCCAAGAAAACTAAACCAAAACCAAATCCGAATGCAAGACCCGATAAAAAATGCCTTCTATTAAAATACTAGATAGCAGCAAAATAATGAGCTCTGTTTTTGTGCCGACTGCGACTGCAAACAAGAAATCAGATAGATTTCAGTGTCCCAGCATCGGCTACATCTTCACCGTCTTCAGCGCCACGTATGTCTCAGAGCGGTGTGTCTCTGATGAACCCTGGAGCTGGGAGCCACATAACCATCGATCCGAACTCAATTCTTCTGCCTTCTTTTCAAATCAATGGAATTAATAATGAGGTTGAAATTATTTTCAAGTCGTTTGAATAAATTAACAATTAAATTGTCGTCATTCTCGCTCCATCCCTCACTTATTTTTCTCTCTTCGTCTCACTCACTCTTTCTGTCCCCCTCTCTCTCTATCTCTCTCTCCCTCTTCTCAACTCTCTGCCGATGCTAGTAAAGCTACTAAAACCGATACTTTTTGTTAATTGTTGTAGTTGTTGTTGGTTCGTTTTATCGTGTATCGTGTATATGGCTTTTTTACCTTTTGATTTAAAATTTTAGTATTTGAAGTAATTTGGATTTGGTTGGGTGTCTATTGTTTTCTCTTGGGTACCTTTTTTTGGGAATTTCATGGAGAAGATTTCATTTGAATTAATTGCGTATGCGTGGCTCTGTCATTCGTCGTGGATGCTGCACGAAAAATACATAAATATTTGGTATGTTCATTAAAACCGAGAAAACCAACAACAACGACAACCACAATAAGTCTCAAATATTTAGTGTCGCTTTGCTTAGTGGCCAGTCTTCGGTGATCAGAGGTTTGATGACCCCGAACGGTAAGATTTATGATTGTGTTGTGTAGTCAAAGTTTTATAATTCGATTGTAGCAACATATGGGTTAAGGTATGAGAAGGGGAGTAGTGGGGAGAGCAGGGAGGAGGAGAAGGAAAGAAAAACAGAGAAGAGGTTATCATTGACCTAAGCTTAATTTTTATTAATTACTATTTAAATTAATTACTCATCGCTAAGTAAAGGGAAACAAGATAGATGCGATGTTAATAACTCCAACTAATTGAAGAATGTGACCTGGAGAAGACTTTTTTGGAGGAGTTATTAAGCTTAAATCAACAAATAAATAAATAAATAAATATATAAATGAATATATAAGGTTCAAAAAGTATATCGACCCACACACGGTAGAATTATTCTCTTTATAGCTATATTAGAAAAAGACTTCGATGCTTTCTCTGTTTTTAGTGTTTAGTATTTATTTTTGTTTATATATAGTAACATTCTTTTTCTTCTCTTTTAGTGTATCTTTTAACTTTAGCAACTCCTTTAATGGTTACTAGCTTTGTAATATCTTTAAAATCTTTTATTAAAACTTGTCTGAATTTTAAATGTTTGAGTTATGAATTTAATTTCGATTTTTAGTTTAAATCGAGTTTTTATTAATGCATCTTTCTGAGCATTTTTCTGAACTTCTCTTTAATATTTATTCTTCACATTTCTTTGTGTTATTTATTTTATTTAAATTTAATTTTTTTTTTATTTTATATTTGTTTTGAAATGTTTAATATGTTTTTAAATTTATTTGTTATTTCGTTGCAATTTTTCTGGTGTTTGAACTCGTTTGATTGGAATTTTTGTTGCATAACCAATCGAAAGAATGTGGGTCAAATCAAATTGAGTAATCAAGTGAGGAGAGTGAGAAGAAGATGCAGAAAAACAACAACAGCGACAACAACAAAAGCAAGTCGAAGAAGATTCTTTCACGTGTCAATGAACTAAAAACAAAAACAACTTCTGAAATCTTTGTTGTGTAGATTCTGAAGGATGCTCTGTCTTAAGCTTCTTCTTCTTCTTCTTCATCTTCTTATATAATAACAACAAAAACAACAACAATAAGACACGTAGTAAGAGAAAATCTCTGTTATTTTGGATTTTATTATAAATTTTGCACAACGAAAAAATTCTCATTCAAATTTCTAGGAACGAATGGAAAAAAAAATCCATTCGGAACTTCTTATTAAAACTTTAAATTAACACAAAAACAAATAAAAAACAACAAATTTATTTAATTAGCAACGGAAATCAGAAAATACGAAGTTTTTGAAGGTGAAACTCCTGCATATGAAGTTGTTGTTGTAGTTGCTCCATTGGTTACTCTTCTTGTTGTAGCTTTTGTGGTTTTTTCTTTGTGGAATTCCTAGAATTTACTGGCTTTCAATTCAATTGCAAGTTCAACGAAGCCGACAGCAGGAGAAACTTAATACAACTGAACAACAATAACAACAACAACAACATTAAATAACCACCTATTTAATTGCCGATTTCCATAAAACTTGCAACACTTCCACCCGAAACTCCTCTCACAAACAACAACAAAAATAACAGCAACAACTGGAAGCAATCGCTTAAGAGTCAGCGTCAACGTCAACGCAAATGTTAACGTTGACTTCTCCGCCAGTTCATCGAGTGCAGTTTTTCTTTGTTTTCTGATTGTTTTTGGTGCTGTTGGTTTTTTTCTTGTTTTCGCCAAGCGTTGGCAACTCAGACGCTGCTTTTCTGTAGACTCCACTTCATTCATTTGCTGCTCCCCCACAACAACAACAACAAAAGAAAGAAACAATAATAAAAGCTGCCACGAGATGAGGTCGAAAAAAGATTTAATTACTTTGTTGACGCTGACGCTGAATGGGAACCCTGCTTCTTCATCACTCCGCCCCCTTCCCCCGCCCCTCGTTTGAATTCCTCATCAAGCTGTTCAGCGGCAGTGACGACGATGACAGCGACTTCGACGCTGCTTTCAAAGCACTCACGCGTTCATTCCAATTCATTTCAATGGAAATTTGCACTGAATCTGAGTTGTGATTTTGCCGACAACAAAGTCGATGTTTCATTAATCTCTGGTTGTTGTTGTTGTTGTAGTTAACACTTTGTTGGTTTTTGATCGCTTTGCAGGATCAAAACGATCGCGTTTAATTGCTGAGTGTAGAGTGTAGCATTTATTTGCAGCTGTCAAAGTTTTGGTGAATTTAATTTAAAACTTGAAAGGAATCAACCGCGATCCCTGAACCACGACGAGTCTATAAGCACGTGAAGAGCGGATGGATGATGAGGTGTAGTACACTAAATGATGGATGGATGAACGCATGGATTGATGGATACTCGATGAATGCTTGATTTGCTGCAATGATGTGTTTTTTTGTTAATGCAAAGACTGCGAAAATGATGGCGATTGCATGCAATCGAGTTATTATCAGTTGATCACAGCGAAGATCAGCGAGGAGAGGATCGGATATAATACACGCCTTTCAGACTTTTCCAAGTCATTTATTATTTTTGACGAAAATGTAAAAAATATATACGAATATATTCAGAAATCCTTAACCACAAGTCTTTACATATTATTACTGCTATTTCTATAATAATATTCATAATAATAATGATAATAGTGATAATAATGATTAACAACAACAATAATAATACTGATTTTGATAATGATACTAACAATAATAAAACTAATAACGATAATGTTAATAATAATATTAATAATAACTGTCATTCTATCATTCAATCAGTTTGAGTAGATTTTGTGTCGAAATGGAGTTCAAATAAGTTATTCTGAAGAGTAGAATGATAACTCTACTTTGGATTACAGAAAACATAGAATAATGGAATCTAACTAGTATAAACCGATATAGAGATGAAAAGAGGAATAACAATTAATCCAGATATTCAGGGACCATCTAATTCCAGGTTCTTTAAATCTGTAACGAAACTCAACTGAGATACGTTTAAATTTTCCTATTTTTCGTTATGTGGACAAATGTTGTGCTTGAAAATGACAATAAACTCGACTACGTTCGAGTTCATGAACTCGTTCTATCGTCATAAGAGTTGAAGTTCGAACGACTTAAGTCCCGATTAAGAAAACTGGTTTCATTTACAGTGATTTGGTTTAGAAAATCAAACGACACCAAAAACGATAGACGAAAAAAAGGTTTAAAACAACCGAAAATCTTTAATAAACATACAAATACGAAGCAAATATCGTAGATACAATATACATATCGTAAATACATACGTGGTCGATTTTTATTGTCTGTGGTATCAAATGAGGACTCCTTTAAAAGCGAAAAAACCAAAATGGTATAGAAACACTTCAGTAAACCAAACCATCGTGGAGGAAAGTGCATCTATTGCATTTGACGAGAGATATTAATTATTTAGCATATTTAAATACAACCGAGTTAGTTACTAAATAGCGTGTGTACTGTTTTGAATGACCATCAACTGATCATCACTGAAAAGGTTAGAGACCAGGTCATAATTTCGGTTTATACACGTATTAAATGTGGCTAAAATAATGTTTAATCTATCGGACTATTGGTGTTGTTGTTACTATTGTTGTTGATGTTGCTGCTGATGGTGTTGGTGCTGATGGTGGCTTTGCATCGGATCATTTAATTACCATTTTCTGGGAAGCCATCGCCAGCAAACCAACAAAATAACCAGAATTCCAGGACTACAACAGCACCAACAAATAGCAACAGTGGCCAGAAATGCAGCGTTAATCACCTGTTGAAGTTGAAGCTGAAGCCGAAGCACACTCATTATTCACTCAATAAAACTGAACTGAAAATTGGCATCAGGCTCGTGCGATCGCTTCAAGTGAGTTTTTTCGCATTTCAAGTTGTTGTTGTCCCCCCAAAAGCCCTCCCCATCCCCTTCCACAACACTGTAGATATTAAAGCTCTTAATGTTCTACTCATAGATACTGTAACTGCCTGAATACAGTACTGTATCTATAGAGAGATAAAGATACAGATGCAGAGGAATACATGGATCTCTACTGCATCTATAAACAACTATACAGACACAAATAAAGATAAAAATACTTATAAAAATACCGATAAAGATACAGATCCATACACAGATAGAAGTCTCTCTTTTCGTATCTGTATCACTGTATTTCTATCCGTTTCTCTGCTTTCGTATCTGTCTGAATTTCTTTACCAGCGTTTGTATTTGTACTATTTTTGTATCTGCTTGCGATTCGGTATTGTTGTAGGTATTTATTGATGATTTTAAGCGTTATTTTTATTCTTCTTAATGTCGTTGTTGTTATTTTAGCGCTAGCAAAGTGTGGGAATAAAATGTGGTCATTTCAGAGTGCTGCGGATCCGCGCATCTCCCCGAAACGCATGCCGCATTTTTTCCCTGTCTATTTTCTCGGTTTTGCTTTTTTACAGCAATACGTGTGTCCGTGCATCCTTTAAATTTGTTGCACTCAGCACCGGAAACACTACCAGAAGTGAACTGGTTTTGCTTGAAATGGCTCGTGTTTACAAATCCCGAGGCTGTGAATGGAATCTGCTCCGGAAACTATTAAATACCATGTCCGTGTGCTGTAACTGTGTGTGTATCTTCATCTTGCACTTTTTTCGGAATTCCAAATATTTGCTATAGCGTCTATAGAGTCATTATCTATATCTATATTAATTATCTATATTAATATATTGTGTTTGTACTCCTCGTAAATCTTTAATTAAGAGCGAGCTTTTTTAACTAAAACTCCTTCATTACAACTATCCAAGATTTAATTCATAATTTGAGTTAATTTGGAAATCCAGATTAATTACTGACATTATTGTGTAATCTGTCTATTTTTCTTAATGTATCTACTTTAGCTGACTTCGTATCTTTTGTTATATCGTATTTTTGATTTATAAAGCAGTTTCTAGCGACATGTTTTCCGGGGACATAATTTTAATTAATAACCACACACATTTCTACACTCAACCCACGTGAAGAGCGTAACAAGAAACCCTTCCCTCCCCCATCCGACCTCTTTTGGACTCATATACTAATCGATAGTGTCGAGGGAAACCATTCCAGGGTGTCACCTGAGGTGCTTCGAGAGAAACTTTGGTCATTGTTAATGAACCGGTTCCAACTATGATTAAACGATCTTAATTCATTTCAACTAATTTTGGGTTAAGTTTTGTTCGTTTTTCTTTTAGGATTCCTTTTTAATGTCGATTTCATTTTAGTTGAGCGTGCTTTTAGCTTTACTTTAAAAGAGTTGTTTTTTGTTTCGTGGGTTTCATTAAATGTCGCATTAAAAAAGAGTATTTAAAAGCGTTGAATAATAAGTGTTTCCAACAACAACTACCGCAGCAACTTAATCATGTTGTTTATCTATATTTTTATAGTAACAAAAACAAATTTAATATTAATACCAACATATCTATAGGAGGACTCTATAAGCTACTTATTGCCATCTACTCTCTACTATTCGCATGTACGTCTTTATATCAATAGACACTATTAATAAACTCTCTAAATATTGAGTTAACAACAAAAATGGAATGGTTTATAATTAAACCAAAGCTCGTAATTAAAATAGAAAAAAAAACCATAACAAAATTTTGTTTTCCACTGAAATCTGAAACTGATTTGAATATTTTTTCTATTAAATTTAATGTGAACAATTTTTTTTTGTGTTCTTTCTTTCGTTGTATAAAAAGACACAAAATTTTTATTGTTTTGCACAAATTGTATTCAACAACAAGAAAACTAGTTACGAAAACACTTCAATCAACAGAAAAATTATAGTAGTTCAGGTGGTTTAGTGGCTGTGGAGAGTGGGGAGGGGGGATGGAGGGCGGAAGGAGGGGAAGGAAGGAAGAATGTTTCATCTAAGAAAACAACCGAATAACACAATCGGGCAACTCATATTAATTATATGTACATACAAACTCATTTCAATAGCAAAATTTATGGAAATATTATTTGATCATCGATTTAATTCAATGCTAAATAATGAACGAAACTAAACTAAACTAAACTCTAATAATTATGCGAGACCAAATAAACTTTGGATTTAATTCCTTGTTGTTGTTTGTGGTTAAACTCGATTCAATGAGATTGGTGGCACGTGTTTTAACTCCAGTCAAATTGAGTTTCTTGTTTATTATATTAAAGTTTAGAGGAACCAGTAAATTTACCAGTTAAATGATAAATCGATATTATTTCTTCCATATCTTCGGCAACTATTTGTGGTGACTAACCTTCCACGTCCTGCTCACAATCGCTGTTAAAATAATATTTTTATATGCTAAGGTAAAAAATTGACAAAGGATATCGAACGAATTTTGTTTTTTATGTCATGTTGTTTTCTCATAGAGAGGAAAGAAGGACAGATAGGAGAAAGAAGGACAGGCAGGAGAAAGGAGGAGGGAGGCATCGGAAAAGTTCAATGATGGCAGAGGCACGTAAAGAGCACAAGAGACAGACAGATGACAGTGAGGTGAAAAGGCAAAAAGATGTCTTTTAGTATGGATTTTAGTTGGCAAGCAACTTGAAGTGCAAATGATGTCCTTGCTTTTTCTCGAGAGGACAAAAATGAACAAACGCAAGGCGTAAAGAAGCACAACGACGGACAGTCATTCAGTCAGTCAGTCGAAATAAAAATAGGACGCCCGAAAGGACAATCAGCCGATGGCACAAATGCCAAACGAAGTCGAAATAACCAACCATTCAGCAACGACGACAGGATGTTTGCGGAGACACTCAAGAATCGGCTCGAAGTGCTCAGGTGCACTCGGGTTGTCAACAGAAGCCGCAGCAGGAGCAGCTTGTGTCCAACATTCAGTTAGCATTCCCAACACAAGAATTTCGGCTTCAATTAATTTCTGTTACTGTTGTTGTTGTTGTCGTTGTGTTGCTGTTTTTTCTCCTCCAGGTTTTGTGTCTTGTTGACTGACCTTTCGGCACAGTTTTCTGTCGCTCTTCTGCTCTTCTTTCACCTGTCAGCCTGCTGAAGGGAAATCGAATCGTTGGATTCCAATTAAAAAAATGAAATCAGAAGTCAGTCAGCCAGCCACTCGGTCCTTCGGTGGCTCATCGCTTTATTTGTATTGCTGCTGCTGCTGCTGGTTTCCTCCCTCCGCACCCCACCACTTATTCGGGGTGCCTTGTGTACTGACCCTGACATACCTTGTTTCTGTGTAAGGTTTCTCATGGTACCGAGTGCTGGCTTCTTCGTGTTTATATTGAGGACAAACTCGGTCTTTAAATTGACGCAAAAATTAAGGATCTTTAAAATATGGGAAATCGGAAGATTCACATGAAAATATAATATTTTGACAGGTGTTAATTAAGAGGTTTCCCTATACTGGAGGAAAAAGGGAGACAGGAAGGATGGAAAGAAGAAAGGAGGGAACGAAAGAAGAAAGGAAGGAAGGAAGTATGAAGAAAATGGTTGGGTACTGCCTTTAAAATCGATTTTCATATTAAAACCGACGAGGAAACAACGCGGAAAGTACTCCAAATAAAGCTTCTCCTTCCTGAAGCTCCTTGTTTTTGTCAAACTTAAAAACGCTATCCTGTGTATTTGAACAGCCCTCTTCACCGCCCTTTCACGCTCGTCTTAATAACGTGTTCGCTTTTGGCTTTTATAACCTTTCATCACTAATTTAGTTGTCCTTCAACCGCAACTTAAGCAATTTCTTCAAATTTGTGACTGTTTTCTGTCAGTGTCGTCGTTGTTGTTGTTGTTGTTGTTGTGGTTGTTGTTGTTGTTGTTGTTGTTGGTCTCTGAACTCACTCTCTGAACTCTGCTTATCTATAGAAATGGGTAGCATTTTCACAAAAGTAGGTACCTGAGCTACCTGCTTCTACCTTCAACGTTAATTAAAACAAATTTTCAGCTTTTAGCTGCCCGGTTTTGGACAATTAATTTGGACAATTTAAAGTGTGTGTGTGTGTGTGTTTGTGTGCACCAGAGGGTGAAGTCGGCGGCTCCGAAAAGTCGAAGTTGATTGCGTTGAGAGCGCGACCAGCGACAATGAAGCTGGCGATGGTGGTGTTCAGTGCGCTCAAGTAGCTGCTTGCAATGCAATGAAATTGAATGGAATTCAGTACAAGAATTCAACCTTAAATAAATATGTTCAGCTGCATTTCTATTATTTGAAATCCTATCGAGTGTCTCTGGATTCGTCGTTAGGTACGGGAGCGGATATTTGTACCGAACTGAACGGAACCAACCCGACCTGACCCTTAATTGATATATTACTCATAATTTCTGTCTTTATAATTCATATATCATGACATTGAATGACATTAAAAGCAGAAAGTATGCCATCTTTAGATGAGTCGCAGCTCAAGTACCCTACAACAGAACATATGATGTTGAAGCCGAAGATATCACTGTTTTTTTTTATATATATAATATATTGACAAGGTTTAAAACAATATAATTTGAAAACTAAGATTGGTTTCAATTGACGTGACGTCACGTGACTTGGAGTAGCTCACATTCCTTCCTGTGCTATCTTAAGTGACATGTGAGTTTTAATTTTAATTTTCTTTCTCATCCTCACTCAACTTTCTTTTCATAAAGCTACCATCCACTTCCACTTCCTGTCAAAATAATATAACTGTAGATAGCCATACATAACAGTTAAGTTTCCTCCATTTGAATGATATATTTTTAAAATTATGACACCTGACAGATGACAAAGAAAAGAACTGTGTTTCTCTCGCTCATCCGTCTTCATAATAATTTGAATGAAACTTGGGAGAAATGCTAATTAAAGTATTAAGGAAAAGAGAGGTTTTGTTTTTCAGCCATCACCTTAAATTAAACACCACTTTAAGTATACTTACATACAACTAGTAAAAAAATGAAAGACATAAATAAATAAAATTTATTGTATTACTTTATACAATTTTAACTTCCTCGGGAGCAATAATTTATTTAAATTCTCAAGTAAAGCAGAAAACAAAACATGTTTGGAAGATTATGGTGATGTATAGCAACCGAACAAATAAAGTAGTTACAAAAATAAAACGCGTTTGCATATTTAATTAATTAAAACAACAACGAAACAACCCGACCGCTTACCTTACAAAGTAGTTGAGGTCAACAACAACAACAACAACAACAAAATAGTCCGAGTTATTTAACCGACCTCTAAGATCGCTACATACGATAAGTTGTCGAGAAAATTTCGGAAGGAGAAACTACAAATAAATAAAGAGCGAAATAAAAATGTTTTCTAATGCTTTCTAATGTGTGGGCTGTCTAGTGTGACCGCTGGGACCGTCCACTGCTAGACCACCGACCCCAACCCGCGCTCTCCGATCCCCCGGTATCTCTCTGCACTTGAGACCGGTGGACTGCGAGGGTCGCTGGCTTTGTTCCTCGGCGATCGGCTGCGATCAGCAACCAACCAACTAACGATGGTCTAATTGCGTTAAAGAAATCCAACGAAGCGTCTGACTCCGAGCACCGACACCACTTCCACAGACCGTTCAACACTAATTAAATTTGTTTGGGGCATGGAAAAATTGCCGTTTGAACTTTTAAAACAATTGAATGAAAGTTGGTCGTCGTCACCATTTGTTTGGTGGTGTATTGCAGTGCTTTTCTCCTTTCCACTGAGTGACCAGCTTGTAGATTGTGATGGCAACTCTGGTTGTTTTGTCAGCCAAATTTTGTTAATTTGGTTTCTTTTTTTTGCTGTAATTCGAAATTACTTTGGAGCTCTTCGAGTTGAAATTCGTTTCAATTCATATTTCAACTATTTCGATTCATTATTCGTTTCGTATAAATATTTAGTTTATACTTTCGTATGTTTTATGTTTAATTAGAAACTCTGTATCGGAAATAAAAAAAATATTTACCTCTAATAATAAACAATAAACTATTGATTAAAAACAATTCATTGTTGGAAAAGAATTAACCGGAAAACTATGTCGAATGATTGAGGTTGGTAATGGCAACTGTAGTGTTAGTAAAACAGTTTTCATCTTCAACAGAAGATTTGATGTTCATAAATACCGCAGAAAACATACAGATTATAGAGATATAAGACTCAGAAATAGAGACGAACATAGAGAAACCTAGAGAGAAAAAGAGACGCAGGGAGATAGAAAGAGAGAGAGAGTAAAAAGGGCGAGAAATAAGGATGGATACTTAAAGTACACACATTAATAGCAAGCGATTAGCACCAGCCGAGTGACTCACAACGAGAAGCAGACGCAACACAAGTCACCATCAACACAATCACTCTCTTGGCACTGCTGCAGGAGTGTTGTTTGTGCCGCGGGGAACCGAAACGCAGGGGAATCCCAGGTGTAACTCCCCTTGGGACTCGCTCCAGTCGAAGTGTTCGCTGTATTCAATGCCTGGTGGTTGTTCCCACAGCAAACGCAGGAGCTGCAAACACCACAGCAAGTGAAGTCATTGTGTCGCTGCCGGAGGGAAGCGCAACGCGTACTCAACACGTTCATATTTAAATGTTAGTATGCAAATTTGTTCAAGTGTTTACTGGCTTGGTGATTACTGAGCCATGCTGCTGTTAGTGGGCGTGGAATGGAATGGAAGCAGAAGAAAGAACGCATTTCTATGAAGTTTAAACTTGTGAGTTGATGGTTATTAAAAATGTATGCACGTTAAGTTGGTGAAACTTTCTTAATTGCTACTTAAAAGTATTACCAAATAAAATTGCTATTTTGGCAAATCGAAGATATTAAATTGATTGGTAAATCATGGGAAACAGAAGAGGGAAGCGATTGAACTCAGCGAGGCGAGAGTATTGAGATTTGGAGAGTCCTTAATTAATAATGTCACTCTTTCCTGCTCTCTCACTTTCCCTCCTTACTTTTTCTAAATCTTTCCCTATACTTTTGTCCGACACGTACTCCCACACTTCTCTCTCCTTCTGTCCCTATCACTCCTCTCCTCTCCTCTTCCATCTCTTTCTATTTGTTGAAGTTATTGGTTTTTATATAAAACCCTTTGTCAGAGTGAACATTAAGTCGTTCATTAGTGACGGTTCCAAGTTACGCATGTGTACCACTTCACCCCCCCCCCCCCCACCACTCCCTCCCAAGTGACAGTCTTCGGGCACGTGACAACTAAACGGATTTGTGTATCTCTGTATGTCAAACGTGAATGAATGATTGAATGATTCACTAATTCGAATGTTTTGTATTCTTTTTCTCCCTACCTTCCTCCCCCTGTCCTCTCTTCTCACCTTTAAAATAGGTGAAAGTTACGTTTTTCCCCCCATCTCAACTCTCATATTTTGAATGATGACATTAAGGAGAGAAAAAAAAAGAATAAACCAATAACAACAACAAAGCAGATCAACAGCTGAAAAGTCGAAATAACAACAAGTGTCATTCGTCATCCGTCATGTTGACGCACAGACATCACATCAAAGCAACAGAAACAACAACAACAACAACAACAACACCAACAACAATGCGAGGACCGACAACAACCACTTGATTCACTTGATGTTGATGTTGAACTCGCTGGCGGTGGCGCTCGCGTGTGTTCGGGTCATTCGTTGTTCGAATCGAATGGCTGAATGAAGCCAATCAAAAAGCCATCATCAATGTCTTTGATCGCGTCAGTGTTGATGATGGTCATGATGGAGATGATGAAGGTTATGATGATGATGATGGAAAAGGTTTGCGTGATCGCCGTTTTGTATGCACGACGCACACACACACACACACACACACACACACACACACACACACATGACATTCATATTCAACGAGCTGCCCGAATGAGGAGAGGAGGGTTTCACCTGTGATGGGTTTCGTGGTGGCCAGATCACGAGCAATTAATGATTATGTAAACATCAGGAGAATCTTTGGTTGTCATATCTTTTTTGTGGTATTTCTTCTCCTTTGTAATTAATTCAACTTTAAAATACCGTAAATTCTGAGGTTTACTTTTAATTATAGCAGCAGAAGTCAATCAGTTGGTCGAATAGTTCGTCAGACGGCGTCGGAGCTCCAAAGAGGTTGATCTGAGACGAATTGATTGATGAAGTGGTTCATTTCAGATATAAAGTGGGACACGCTACACACGAGAGTCTAAAAAGAGGAGGACATTAAAACCTGGAGCTCAAACTTTATCCGAAATCTAAAGATTACACTCTTAACTGAATTATTTTGTACGTATTTATTTGGTTTTGGTGGAAATAACTAAAATGTAATGCATGGAAACAGCTTTAAAGGTCGGTCTAATGGAATACTAGAGTGCAACGGAAGATTAGAAGATTCCAAATCAATCGCAGGTGACCAACAACAACAACGAAAACAATAACAACCTCATCCTCTCAACGATTGCAATTAAACGCTGCTTATCAGTGAGTAGCGCATCGCAAAAACTCGTAAAATAAACCAGCTTCGTTTTTACATCGCATCAGCTGAGGTGAGAAGAAAGTGTGAATCAATTAGTTGACCCAAGTAAGAAAAAAACAACAGCAACACTAAAATAAGGGAACCTGGCTGAGGTCATAAAAGTTAACAGCACCCAGTGAAAAAGCATTAAATTTGGTCTGAACTCGGTTAAGGTTATTAAAATCATAGCAGCAAGGGCCTGTAAAGGAAGGAAGGATCATAAAACCCAACACCAACGCAAACTGTAACCTTTAATGTAACCATGTAACTGTTTACATTAATAAACCTTGGTACTTTAAACCCAGTACCACGAAAGTATCAACAGCACCATAGCAACATTTGCTTTGAACTCCGTAAACATGGTAAACCGCGTAAAGCTCGTAAAAGTACTAAACATTATAAAGCAATTCTTCAGACATCGAAAGAAAATCTTCAGACATGAGAGACATGGTTAGATCTCAGCATTTGATATGGTTTCTTGTGGTGCATCCTTTGATCATGAAGACGTTGTTCAATTTCGTCTATAACATCTAATATAAAGTCATCAAAACTGTCTTCAATCTCTCATTTCTCTGTCACTTTATTGTACTCGTAAATGAATACATTGATCACTAGATATGATCTGTCAAATGTTGCAGCGACATACTTTTTCTGGCATTTCTTCTATCCTACGATACGAGTTGATAAAGTGTGGTTCTTCCAGATACTCTTCGGTCACAAGGACGGAAGCTTACGTTAGGCGAAATCAATCGCTCAATCAGTGGAGTCATTCAGTCATTCACACAATCGAATTCAAGCAACCATTCGCACTCGATTTTTTGATTAGTTGCGGTTGTCAACTTCTGACATGTTGTGTCAACTACGCTGTCAAACAACTCCGTTAAAACACAACTGAAATGATTAATTAGTCTGTTGAGTTTATCTGTTTTTTCATTTTTCAAACACTTGTTGGACTCACGATGATTTGCAAGTTTGAATACTAGACTAAGGAAGAGAAGAGGGGAGAAGGTAATCATTTTAAAGAGGAGAGTGTAGAATAGAGGAGAAGCATCTTAAAGAGCGAATCTTTCTATAAACTTTTGATATATGAAAGTAAAATAAACACATGTTCTTCTTCTGAATATAAAAATAAAATACGTACGAGTATTAAAAAGGTATAATATGAGGGTATTAAATGGAATAGAAACGATAAGTATATATGCATGTATGTCAAATATTTCAATATCACAATAAAATTTGGTTCCATAAAATTCAGTGATCGCCGATGGAGAATTTAAATCTTTCCTTTCTTTTTTTCTCCCATCCAATAGAAGTTGTTTCCAAACTATTTGTATTTTTTTACTATTCGTTTTTTTCTATTGATCTCTGGGAAAATAATTTTGGGTTACTTTTTATAGGAAACCGATTTAGTTTTCTTCATTCTACCTGCAAATTAAAGGGCCGCTCTACGGTCGCCTCGCCTCGCTTCGATTACTTACTCCTTACTTGCGCTACGTGCTCTACGCTGCACATGCGCGACGAATCCTAATTTATGACCTCATCGGTGATGATCATTAGAGTCGTTTAGCATCTAGAAGCTGATCGAAGAATTCTGAACCGATTCCGAACTGATTCCAGCCGAAATGGAAACGAAAAATAAAACACAGAATCAAGCAACTTTAATTAAACAAAATATAAGATGAGAACATGGTACCCCCTGCCATCGTGGGGAGGGGGAAATTAAGAGAATAAAAAATTGTACCTGCTTAAGCGGCGATTTTAATAACTACTTAGAGGTTAGATCCCATTTCTACCTGCAGCACAGCAGCGCAGCGTCGGCCCAGCATCGGCGTATGTCTCCAAATTCGATCAATTTAGATACAATCAGAAGACAGAACGTCCCACAGATAGACTCATGCGGATGGATACATGCGAGAGACATGCAAGTATGTAATGTATGTATGTGCAGATGTGTGTTTGACTACATTTACGCTTCAGTACCTCGGCGTGGTTGCGTATAACTTCAACTCTGTGTGAAACAATCTAATGTTAAGAAATCGAAACAAGACGGAGAAGATTCAACTAAATTTCGAGACCGATTTATATTCGATACAATAAAAACGACGGTCGCGATGGTGGCCCTGATGTACCTACTCATACTCCTTCTATAATGCCAAAAAGTAATAAAAATTCTTTGATTTCCTTTTAAATTTAATTCGTCTGAACATTAAAACACTGGAATACACTGAACGCATTACAACTGAAAGAATTTAAACTCAGATGCTTATGAAAGAAAATGAATTTTAGGAGCTTAAGAGTGAATATTTTAGAGAGAAGAAAAAGTTACGGTGATGAGCAGAAAGTTAAAATGATTAACTTAGGATGACGATACACATAGAGTGTTTATCTTAAAATAAAGATCATGAATGAACTCAGATTTAAACACTATTAAAAGCAATCTAATTAGAGAGAAACGTGTAGTGATTGCGTATTTAATCATCGTATCTTCATCATTCATCATACTTCATCTAATCGAATCTTTTTATATGATGTTCAGGTGATCTCTTTACCCTTCAGGTGATCTCTTTATCCTTCAGATGATATCTCTATGCTTCAGATGTTCGATATTATAATATAGATTCGTTTTGGCAAATGAAAGATGGTTTTTCCCAGATAGATTCCTTTCTAAACCTGGAATATTGAATTTCGGTACGAATATCTAAAATATACCTCATTATATTTCAGAATATGTATATACAGTCCAAATGTGTACTTCTTAAGTAGAATATAGAAGTCAATTTTAAAGTTCAAGACTTTGAAAATCCTTTATTATCTTTCCTATTTATTCTCATCTTTTGGTTATATACGAGTACAAATATTGTATCTTTTTATCATGTGTCGTTGTACATAACTTTCATTCGGTATAAGTAATGTATATAAATGATTTGATAGAACGTTTTACGGCTCTAAGACGACAGCATTTTTTTATTCTTTAATTTATCCCCCCCCCTTCTTTTGATAATAGAAATTGAAAAATTAATCGTAGGTATCCATGCTAGACTAAACCAGCGTAGATCTCCAAGGTAACAGATCACTTTTCTTCTTCTTCTTCTTGGTTTTGTTTATGTACAGCGCATTAGATATCGTTTTATCTCTTTGGTGCATCTCGTGTAATATTCATGCTGCGATTAATTTAATGCGAGTAGGGAGAAGAGGAGCCAACAACAACAACAACAAAACACAAACGAAAATTTAAAATTAAAGGAAAAAAAAATCAAAAGTCCCCCCACTTCTTTCAGTTGATATTTTGTTTTTGTTTTTATTGTTTGTCAAACTTATTTTTATTATTAGGGTAAAAGATCGGGTTGGCTTTCTTCAATTTCTTATTCAGTTGCTTCTTCTTATTTAGTCTCCTTCTTGTTCAGCTTCTTCTTCCTCCTCTTATTACGAAGCTGTGTAGGTATTTTTATTATTATTTTCACCTACAAGATTTATTGTTCTTTATTTGTATTATTTTTAGTTTTTCTGTCCGGCTTTTCTATGGATTTTTAGATTGTTTTAGTATTGCTGACAATGAAGAAACATTGTTTGTGTATGTGTGTATGTGTGTGTTTTTTTTTCATATGCATACATACGAGTAGATCCATTTTTATAGACCGATCTCTAGTATGAGTATTTGTACTCGTATCTTTTAGCTTGTTGTTGTTGTATTGGATTTATATTGGCTCTGAAAGTGACTCCAGTTGTTTTTGTTGTTATTGTCATTGTTAATGTGGATGCTGTTGGTGTTGTTGTTGTAATTTTAATGTGGATGGTTGTTGTTGGTTTTTATGTGTGTCGATGCTTTTCGATGGAAAGAAGATCCAATGATTTATACCATGCTTAAGCTTAAGTTTTGATGTTTTTTCTTCATGCGGGTCGAACGGTGGTTTGGTGATCTTTTTAACGGGATATGCTTTTGGAATTGAAAATAATTTCTTTTCAAATTGTTTTCGGAATGAAAAATACGATATATTTATAAATAATTTCATTTCCTATGAAATTCGTAATGTGGAATCAAAGAATTCTTCACTCTGATTAAGAGTTTTTATTCCGGTTGAGATACTTTATTCTAAAACTGTACCAGGACTGCTAAGTACTTTCAATTTAACAGTTTGATCACATTTAATATTCATTTAATATTCATTTAGAAATTACAGATTTAATATCTTTCTTTCTTTCAAGAATATGTACTCGTTTTTCACAAATGTTTCGGATGCGGAAGGAGGAGGATGTCAGGGAGGGTGTTAATATCTTATTATAACGACTCGGCACGTTTGAAATTTCTGCGGTACGTTTGCGGCAAGAAACCCAAAAAAGAAAGGAAAACCACCAACAAAGGAACATTTAACGGGAACACTTAAGAACAATAAAAAAATATGCACACTTTCATACAGTAACTGCGCCCAGAAACAGTTGGCAACGCTGTGACTGTGGTGCCTAATCCTTAAATTTTTACCACGCGGCATCTTGAATCGCTGAACGTATGCGAATATCGCACTATAAAAGGGAAGGGCGAGCGGGAAAGGGAAAGACCCAAAGTGAGATTGAGACAGAAAGAGAGAGAACGATCATGTATGTGCGTGTGTATTTGCTGTTTAGAACTGGTGCAAGTACGCTAGTTACTCAAACACAATGCACACAATAAGGATCTAGTCAGTGGAAGTTCTTTGTTCAGCTTCTGCTGCGAATGACGCTGCCGACGCTGACGTCACTGCTGCTGCTGCTGCCGCTTCCCTTGCTCAGGTCTTCTTTTGTGTGTGCAGCGAGCAGCAGAGGCGCGTACGTGATGTTACAGTTACGATTAGATTTTCCTTTCTTTCTTTCTTTCTTTCGGTCTATTTGAGTATGTGAGTGAGTGTTGGTGTATGTGTGTGTATGTGTTGGTGCGTGTGGTGTTTAAGAAAATTCTTGGGCTCATTTCGTGGAAATGATGTTGCTATCCAACAGCAAACAGCTTCGATGAACGAATTCTATGCCTATTCTTCTCTTTTTGTTGCATTGGTTGTTGTTGTTGTTGATAACCGTTCCTGTGTGTTTTGTGTTTCTTTACTATTTTTCCCTTCTTACCTCTGATAATCCTTTGATGCAGCTTTTTTGTTCCTCGCACGTAGCAAACACACTCCAATTTTTATCAGATTCGGTTTTAGAAAAAAAACACCTTGATTTCATGTCGGTGATAATTTTTGCACATCAGCAAGAAATTTCCAGTAAATTTTTAAAGAAAGAAAATTTATAAGTAGAACAAAAAATGATAAGAATAAAGAATAAAGAAGAAAAATGTGGGAAATTCTTAGAAATGTTTAAAAAATATGCGAGTAACGAGTATGATTCGGTTTCTATGGCATTTCTATTCATTTCCATTGCATGTCAATCTTTTCACTCTTAATTATGGCTTTTATACCCAATCAAAGCGAGAGAGATTGAGAAAGAGAGAGAAATATAGAGCGATGACTCTCATGCACTCTTCTGTAATACAAACTATGTCATTTCTAAGCCTATTATTTAAAATAAGCTCAGTTGATTTGACCCTTTTGTTGGTTTTGAGATTTGATTATACAAGCGCTGTACAGTGAAGCTTCGTTAATTGAACCTGAACGAATGAGTAGGTTAGATGTTTCTTTTAGAATTATAATCACAATCAAAGAAATCCAAAGAATTTGAATCACTCAATCCGAAGCAGTCATAAGTTACAATGGCAAATCTATGGAAAGAATATCGTAACTCTTTTAGTAACTAACGCTATCTTTAAAGAATATAATCTTCTACACAGTCACTAAAAACACCGACAAGTTTTTGAATTTATAATAATTTTTACTATTATTCCTTTTTTATTTACTTTGCGATAACTAATGACGTGACACGTACAGTTTTAGCTGAAATCATTAACAACAACAGAATGGACATCAACAACTTCCTCGTTCAATGAACTCCTTATAGTAATAAAAAAGATGTATAAAAAAACTGCCAAAGAATAACAAAAACCCGATCGTAGAAAGCAACAAAAGCAATAACAAAGAAATGCAAAAATTGAAACCTTCCTAAAAGAAATCTTCATTTCATTTCATTAGCATTTCTGAGCATAAAAGCAACAACGATTGACTAACGCTATCTTGAAATATGTTGATCTGTCATTAAGTAAAAATGACATTAAAACTGTTCATAAAATAAGAGGTTGATTGAAGAAAACAACAGAAGCATTAAGGAAAAATGCAAGAAAAAAAGAAACGCATAAAAAGTAAACAAGAAAAAATGTAAAATCGAATAAAATGGTCTGAAATCTTAAATCTAGGAAGATATTAAAAAAAAATATTATAATTATTACAAATAAAAACGTATAAATATCGAGTGATAAAAAATTAAACAAACTGAGTTACGTTTATTTAAGGTGTTTATTAAAATTAAAAAATCTATTGAAAAATAAAATGATGAAAAATAATTATGGAAAGAATTAAAATCTTACGAAAGTCACATGAAAGGAATTCTAAAGAAAGCAGAGTAAACAGAAAAATGAATTAAAAAGAAACAAATAAGAAAATAATATTGGAAATATATACAATATATTGTATAAAATAATACATGACTTTAAATTATTATACGATGAAGAAGTGTATTATAGGAAAAATTGTTTCAAAATGTTTTATATTCTGAAGAGAATATTTATGAATATTAAAGAAAAATCTAAGAATGTTATTATTATTATTACATTCATTTTTTTATCAGATTCATTTGAAAACATTAGTTGTTATTAGGTTGCAATATATTTAATAATGGAGCTGAAAAAGTTTATAAAATGAACATCAATAATAAATCTGTATATACTCGTATATTTTTATTATAAATTTGAAAACTATTGAAATATTATATTTTTTATTTGAATATCATTTGTCTTGGATTTTGTTGCATTACTAAAAAATCCAATTTCATTTCGAAATTTCAGGAATCATCACCTACTCTCACTCTTATATCATCGAAAGTAAGTACATCGTTGGTCCTTAATTTTCCTATGTATATATACTAATATACATATGCACATATGTATGTATATACAATATATATATTGATGTTGTGTTGCTTGTTGTTGTTATTGTAATCGTTGTTGTTGATGTGTTGAGTTCTGTTTTGTAAATATTGTATTGTATTATACTGAGAGATAATCGTATATTCTCGTATATTCAATATTCAAGGAGTAAAGCTTTATAGAAAAATATACCCATTCAGCTCCGGGTTTAGGGTATAATTAATAAAGAAATGTTAAAGGACAAGACTCAGACACGCTTGGGATTTACGTGTATAAAGCTCTCTATTAAACTTATTCATGGTGATCAAACCATATATGCGACATTATCTAGACAAGAGCATCTCAATGAAACCCTCTGCCTTCTAATTTATAGTATATATGTATATGTATATTTAAGGCTTAAACTTATAACTAAGCCATTAATACTTTATAGTTTTATTAGATATGATAGAGTTGATAACTGAAATAACAGTATTAAAATCTGCACAGATTCTACGGAGTGGTTCATGTCTCAGAAACGCTGAACTGCTTTTGTAAGTCATCCGTCTATACTTCAGTCACATCCATTCATTCATCCAGTCACTCAAAAGTTTGTTACAAGGGTATTTGAGAAAAATAAAAATTAGCTCAGGGTACTTAGGGTGAAGTTTGATTATTGTAAAGAGGTTCTTATTATTACTACATCCTCGTATCCAGCCAACCAACCAGATTTCCAACCAGGAGGAGTTTTAATGTGAACCTTTCAACGTCGCAGACAAGACAAGCATCATCCTTGTCATCTTCAACTCGGGAGAGTGAAAAGTCGTCTCCTCCTCCATCTCCGTGTCCTCATCCTGCCGGCCGCTCTTCTTTCGGCCTCGTATCTCGGTAGTGGTCGGTGCAGAACAGCATAAAAATGCATATTTTACAACATGTCGTTAAGTGTTCGGATGCAACACAGTATCTCGGATCGTACACACACACACACACACGCACATCCATTCAAAAGAAATGAATACAAATTAACAATAACAAAAAGCGAAAAGAGTGGACAAAAGAAAGAGTGACAGAGAGAGGACAGCAAAAAGAAGACTCGTCCTTCGCTGTGTTCCTCGTTCCTCATCGATGTTGAGTGTTTAGCAATGCGTTGAGTCATCGTCTTTGACCTTTTTCTCAGCTGTACATCTGGATGTGTTGAGTTCCGTGGTTCGGTCCACCCCAGACGAGACCGACTAACTGACTGACTGACTGACACAGAAAGAGTGCAAAAGTGTGGAAACCAAAATGGACTTCAACGCGTCGCTCATCACTTTGAGGATCAGCTTGAGTTTAATGGTGAAGCTCAGCGTTTTCGCCAGAATTCCTTCGATTCCTTGTGAGGGCATTCATTCGCTTTTGAGAACTTATTTTGTAGTCTTAGAATTGAGGAATGTGCAAATTGCATGTACGCGCTTTTAGAGGCTGTACAGACATTACCGTCCATGAGTCACGGTCACACAGCACCACAAATCAAGTAGACTCAAATGCCGATTGCAGTCAAGAGGATTGACAACAAATTATCACGGCGAAAATAGAATGCGTCAGAACGTGCTTCACACCGAATTCAATATAGTCGAGACCGCTGGGTGTCGATCTGAATCTTATTGCAAGACTTGACACAGAGCACACGGAGCATGAAAAGACATTCGGGAAGAATGCTTACGAGTAACACTTGTAAAATTGGTTGTCATTCTTCATGACGAATTTTAATTTCGAGCATGATGACTTGGATTCAATTCCTTTTCGATTTTTCAGATCTCAGACAGTCCGGATGATAGTCTCTATAGGTTGGTGTGAGTACTTATTGGCTCGGCTAAAAATGCTTGAATGTTTGAACATTAATTAAGATGTACAAGCAAGAGTTTTTATGAACTGAAGTTTACGATGGATTGCAGTTTATAGTTTAAGGCTAAGATTATAAGATTAAAAATTTCTTTTAAAGATAAAGTTTTCTGATTGTGAATTCCGTATTCTTGTGATTCAACAAAGTCTTATCAGATTTCCTCGAAGAAACCGAATACTTTGCTTTTAAAAAAGCATCTGATTTGAACAAATCCCGCTCTCTCCCACTCTCTCCTACTCACTCTCTCTCTCTCTCACTCTCTCTCTCTCTCTTTCTCTCAATCAGTATCCTTCTCTATCTCTCTCTGTACTGATTGCTTTTGCAATACAGTCCAATGGCTCACATTAAATTCTTTTAATTACCACATTGAAACGAACGGGTTTCATAACAATACATTTGCACTTTAGGCCAATATGAAGTGAAGCGGATACGAACGGATGGATACCAGGTTTTATTACTGGACTCAACTTCATCAACCGCTCCTTTAGCAGGAGAAAAAGAAGAAGCACAAAAATACATCATTCTGCAGAGTCAGTCAGTCATTCAGTCAGGTTTAAAGCAATTCTGAGAAACCAAACACCACTTGAATGAAGGTACTTTTTATTATGAATGTATCTCAATATAACAAAGGATTTTAATTAAAGAGTACAAAGCCGAGGACACTTTAAGATTTAAGTAACCTTTTCGGATAAGTTTTAAAGAATATATTATTAAAGATGGAATGACCACATATACATGAAAAGTATATATGCAAATCTCTGAATCTTCAGAAAAGGTGTTTAACTGATTCTTCTATTCATTTTCTTATCATGAAGTCTTCAGATATCTATATTGTTTATCCTCCTTCGAAGAGAATCTTCCATAATTCGAATTTCATTGACAAACATAGTTATAACATACAGAAATCTTTTTAAATAGACTGTACACGGATTTAAAACTCGTGTTTTTCAGGATTCTATTTGATAGAGTTTTGCTATTATTTCGTCCTGGAATGAATGCTTCGCAGAAAGCTTTAATCTGAGATTTTTTTCTAAATATAGACCTAAGAAGACAATCGATCCTAATTTATGTACATATACAAGTATTTACATATGAATCTTCAGATTTTAAGATTGAAAAGAATTCGGAAGCTAAGAATTATTGAAAGCCAGTTAGAGAACAGAGAAGCTATAATAACAAACCTTCAAAAGCCTCGAGGACAGTCCTGGGACCAAGATAAAAGCAAGGCACAGGACTCGTTTCTGTGATTGCGTGCGGCTTCGTAAAAATGTTGTTGTACCTAGTTATGTGCAGCAATAAAAAATCATTAAATTAAGCATCTTTATGAAGGTTCGCTTCCAGCAGCACGGAGACATGAAGCTTGACTGGAGTTCAGTCGGGCCGAGCCAGGCCAAGCGCTGTCAAGGTAACGCTAAGCAATGCTAACACACCGGCAGATCAGACAATCGGACAGACGGAAACGAGTAAAGCGCGCAAATGAGCAAATGTTGCCTTTTATTTGACTTCTTATTTCAAGATCTTCACTTTTATTTCTTTTAATATCGCAGCGCGGCGATTCTGCCGCAAGTTTGGCGGCATGACGATGACGGTGATGGCGGCGGTGTTGGTGTTGCTGCTGGTGGCGCAGGCGCTCACTCAACTTAAAATAATTTGCAATTTCTTGGAATCGCTCAGAGTTTTTAGGATTCTCGAGAACCTCTGGCTTTTGATGGGTTCTGTGGCGCGATCGAAGCAACCCCGAGAAATGATAATAAAAATGGCAACAAAATTAAAAAACCGAGAAAGATGAATAATAAATAAGAACCAGGCACTCGCAATACTCAATGTGCATTTGTACGAAGGGTTTACTTCATGGAATTCCAAATAAAGTGGAGTAGATTTGCTACGTTTGAGAGAAGTGTTACGGCGTCAATTCAACAATATATTAGATTTTAATTTTCCTTCCTTTTCTGCTCCTTCTTTTCTGTTCGTCATCCTCACTGAGATCCGAGGCTTTCAAAGTCCATCTAACAATCCTAAAGTTGGGAGTATTTAAACTTTTTCCAATTCTTCAATATATTAATTTATCTGTCTCTTAATATTTCTTAATTATTTTCTTATCTAATTTATAAACTTATCCTTTATCCTTAATCTAATAAATTTAAATCTGTAGATTATAATTTGATCAGCTCATGTATCTTTCAGGCTCTCAATCATGAAAAGTTTTATTATACAACAATAATATTTCGTCAAATCATCAGTTAATAAAATCTGTCCATCAGTTGTTCAATATATTATCCTTTAACTGGGACATTTTTCATTTCCTTTCCTTTCTTTCTTCGTTTTAGTTTTGCATTTTATAATCTCAACAGTGATGTCCTTCAGTGTTTAAATCAAATATTGTTAATACATCATTTCATGCCATTTATTGAGAGAACAGAGACAGAGTAAAAGAAAGAAGAGATAACAGCATTCATTAGAAAAAGTGAGAGAAACATACATAGAATGGGAGAGAGAGAGAGAGAGGAATAGATAGATAGAGTAGGCCAAAGAGAAAGAGAGACTTTGATTTATTCCAGCTGCTTTCTATTAACATCACACAGCCTTCAAGAGAGAGCGAACCAGAGAGACTGGGAGAGAGACAGAGAAAAACATAGAAAGACCTATAGACAGAAATGGAAAATGGGATGAGCGAGAAAGATAAGGAGAGAGAGAGAGGGAGAGAGCGAGGTCTAGATGAATCTACTACATGTCACGCTTTTTTACTACTTTCTTCCTTTTACTTTTCTCATTCTGTCGCAGCTCAAATGAACCCTGAATTCCTGTGTAGTGAACAGGCGCATGCGCAACGTTGTAGGGTGTCAGCGAGCGAGTGAGCGGGTCCTGCGCGACGCAGCACTCGTCATCGCTCATGTCGTTATCGTGTCTTGTCACAATGAAACTTCAGTATGTTGAACCATAGAGAAAGAATAACAAGAGGCCGAATCAGCCAAATGTACTCATCGGCGACATGGAAGCGGTCGGTCCGCAAGGGAAACGAAGAAGCGCAATGAGTGCGAAATGAATCAACAATCAGAGAGCACGCGATTTCAGTTTCTCAATTTTTGCTTTGTGTCTTTCTCTCATTATTCGGATCTACTATGCATTGTTTTGTGAGTCAGTTTGTAATTTTCTCAGCGCTGATAACAAAGCAAAATTTAATGATCTTCTAATGAGTGAGGGGTTCGAAAGATCATTTTAATGAGTATGAAGGGAGCGGAAAATCGTCTTGGCTTCTGTTATTTTGCACTAACAATGCAAGCGAACATGCGTAAGAAGAGATCGATCCAACTCTCGTATGCCAAGTAAAGTGTGAAAGAAAGAATCGATCAATTTGTGGAGTACAGCGGGCGATGAGAAGAACGGTGCGATTCGTCTTCTTTTGCTTCTCTTACACAAACAAACCATGTGCAGCCGTCCGTCCGCCTGAAATCGTTTTAAAATTTGCAATTTATGGTTTTTGAAAGAAATTTTGCTTTTCGAAGCTTTATTCTGCTTCTTGTTCGATGCCCAAGCTTTGTAACGCGCTGGCATGATCTACGTTCCGAGCATAGTGTGCTGTTGAAGAATTTGTATGGGCAGCAGATTTATTTAGTCGGCATATCAACAAATTGAACACGTTAAACGAAGGAATCCGAAGATCGACTTTGTGTTTGTTATTTTGTACTAACAACTGAAGTGCTTCTGTATCATGTATGAATTTACCTTGTTATTGTAGTGTCCAAAACCATTATTAAAATTATTAAACACTAAAATTTTTAATATTTATGATTTCAGTTCTATTAAGGAAGCATTGCCTATGGGCTGTCAATAAAACGAAATATTGGTGCAACAATTATATTATAATCTTAAATATACAAAATAACAATTAACAATAATCTAATTTAATAACAGACCTAATTTAAAATACTAAACAGTTGATTAAGCCAGTTGATTAAGGCAAAATGTTATAAAAAAACAAAATTCCTTTAATAAGCTAAGAATAATAGGGCGAAAAAAATCCAAGCTTAATAGACCGACAGACGTAAAGAAGTCAAATTCCCTTGTTCCCTCAACCCCTGGTTTTATCCAGAAATTGATCAACCGATTCATTCTCACCTCCTTTGACATACAAGATTCCATCGCTCAACTCTTCTTACGAACGAACGAATTCTGAGAGCATCAGTGCAAACACACAAACGAAGGTAAACAAAGGCAAGAGAGCGAAGCATTGAGTAATGTATCAACGATTCAGTAGTGGATAGGAAACAAATGCTCAGAGCAGCCAATAGCAAAAGAGAAGAGCGCGAAACACTCAGCATTGAGTAAAAACTCGATCCAGTACTGGATCGACCATGGAAAATATTTTTGTTCAAGATTCGCCCTCTTGTTATTCTTTCTCTATGGTTGAACAAATGAGCATGTTGTTGCTGTTGCTGTCATTATTGTAGTTGAACAAATGCTCGAAATGCTTTTAAGACATGCTTTTTGAGTTGTGCTGGCTCCTTGATGCTAACTTTTTGTGTGCTCTCGCGCTGCTGTTGCTGTTGTTGTGGTTGCTGTTCAACTGCTCTTTCGCTGTTATTGTTATTGCCGTCGCTGTTGCTGTTGTTTTTATTGTTGGTGTCAGTTGGGTTCTTATAATGTACCAACATCTCCTGTACCGACTCCTTTCGGCACCACGATGACAGCCAAGAAGAGCGTCATAAAAGCCAGTCCAGAATCGAAAGGAAAAAAACAACGCAACACAACAACAAAGTTGAAAAAATATTAAATACTCGAGCTGCTGTTGTTGTTGCTGTTGTTGTTGTTGCTGTTGCATCTTCTGACAGCCAGCGTAAATTTGTTTTCTTGTTTTCTCTCGTGCTTGTTTAATTACGCTGCAGATTTCTTGGCAATTAAAATCTGGTTACGGCCAAGTTAAGCGCATAAAAGTATCCGCTTGCTTCATAAAGAATCTCTTTGAGTCATAAAAGCAGCGGCTGCATTGTTTTTGCATTTCTTGTTTCTTTGGTTCCACGTTTCTTCTTCTTCATTTAGTTTTAATGTACGTTGCACTAAATTGCATTATTTATTTACACCTTGTTTCGTTCGAGTCAAAGACAACAAGGAATAAAAGTAAAAAATAACTGCAAAAAGCATAAGAAAAACTTGAAAAAATATGGCAGGTTGGCAACTCTTTAAGTAGGCAGTAATGCATGATTAACTAAAGAAACCGAAAATAAAGCTGCACATTTTTAAACAGGCAGATAATCTGATGTACATGGAAATTAAAATAATCCTTAAATTGTAGGAGAGTCTTGAATAGAAGAGAATAGTTCAGAAGAGGTACTAGGATATTAAGGATACCATATAGTATACTACACGGTAATATTTGGAGGCCAAAAATAAAGTTGTGAAATTCCAAGATAGTCAGAAATGACAAAGATTACAAAAAGCACCTCTAAAAAGTCTACTAAAATTCTCTGAATATCGAAATAATTACAGAAAAATTAGGGGATGGATTATACCCACTTTTCCAAGGGTATTCACCCATGATAAAGAATGTGCTGGAGTTAAATTTTGTCGTCGCAGTTGACGGTTGCTGCTGCTGAAAGATTACGAATCAAGGATTGAATCGGATTCAAAGATTCACTGGCTTTTCGGCTTCATTTCTCCTTGATTTCACCTTGAATTCCAGATTCTTTTGCTGTTCTTCAAAAGTTCTTCACTCGCATTTGTATAACAGATAAGAGATAAAAGTTTGCCACTATTTGAATGCCTCAGTTCCTTCATTCCGTTTGACTTAGATACCTATTTATTATTTTTTCCTTTAATGGTCATAATTAATGGGCACCACCACCACCGCCGCCAGCAGCAGCAGTACGTAGAACTCAAGGCCATCGCACACGCAAACTCCACGGCTCCACGGCTCCACAGCCGATAGAGACCACTTCTAAAGTGGAACACCAGCAACGACGCAGATACGCATACGGAGGTTTATCGGTGTGTCTACGATATGAGCTCGTATAGCAGCAGGCGGCCTGTGCTTGTGTCTGTTACTATGTACGAGTATCTAACGAGTTCCAGCGACCGCAGCTCAGCATCTGACCAACTTTCAGCGGCAACGAAGGATGGCACAATTTCACTGTTTACAGTTTCTGCACAACAAACTTCCTATTTTTTGCTTGAGTTTTTTATGCTCCTTTTTATGCTTTTGGTTTTTTATGCTTTTGTTTTTTATGTTTTCGTTTTGTTCCTTTTTTTGTGTCCCGGTGACTCCATGTTTGCAGCATGAGATTCTTGCTTTTTATGGGAGTAGTTTTTAGAATTCTTCTCTGTTCCTTTAAATACTCATAGATACATATGTCGAAATTTGTTGGTGTAGCTTCTAATGCGGCCGAGCTGGTTTCAGTTGCGTTGCGTTGAGTGTTACTGCGAGATCGCATGGTACACGATACACCACGGTTCCGGCCGGTCCAATCGGTATGCGGAGGGCGCAGTTGTTCGGCACGGCAGCCGGCGGTCGCGGTTTTGCGATCACTAGTTTCGTGGCCACTTTTTTGTAGTTATTCTTGTGCAATTTTTAGGTACGACTTTTGTTTTTCTCAGGCCAAAAAGGTGCCCCGAAATACTTCAATTCGGTATCTTTTAAATGGATTTTTATGTACTCGTATGAGAGCTACATACAGACAAACTTTCAGTCTCAAGGTGCCACCGATGATGGTACCGATACGTGATCCCGTGGTTCTCGGAAGTTCTACAAAACTTTAACCCAGAAAGCTGCAAACTTGTGGAAGCAGAACTGAACTTTTTATTACCTCGTAACGAACCTCTTCCGAAGAGTGTCCTACTCATTCCAGGCATCCTCTTAATTTTGTTCTCTGTTTTTCTGTTTTCTCTGTTTTTTCCTTCTAAATGTCAGCATAAAGTTTGACACGCATTCCCTATATTCTGATGATATCTCTGCAGTCCTCCGGCTTCAACAAAGTAGCTGTCATTACCATGTGTCACGAGTCTACGGCGCGCGCGTTCCCAGCGTAGAAAGCACTCGCTTTGCGTCGCTCACACGGCGCGTTTCTTTCGTCGAGTCTCTCGTCCACACCTCGTCTCTTCGAATCCCTGCCCTTCTCGTGGAACTTCCAGTCAAAACTCATATGTGTAAATCTTGTTTTTATGACTTGTGATGCGCAAACATACCATCGCCACCATTGGCACCATCACCTCCATCAGCACCATTATTTTGAGGCTGGTAAAGGGACAAGTTCAAGGATTTCGCCGTCCAACGATGCATTCTTTTAATTGAAACAATATGCAGAAAAAATAGAAACAGAAACACAAACAAACAAACGAGAGAACGGTATTTAAAATCTCAAAGTAATGAACGATATTTGAAATCTCAAACTAACGAACGATATTTGAACTCCGGCCAAAGACAAAATCAAAAATAAATAAAGTTGTGTATCGTAAGAAATCAAAAGAGACGGATAATAAAACTTGGAGAGAGGGAATCGGGTATAAAAAACAATACCACTTAATTTCAAATGATATATGCGAGTATTTATCACACTCTTTGATTATTTGACTTTATAACTGATGTGAAAGAATGGCAGATACTTTGTTCTGTGTTTATTATCAATCAGGATTTATAATCCGAAAAGAGGAGAAGGTTTCCAAATAATAGAGGAAACGATTCTCTGTGATCAACCGGGGGGGAGTTGTCCAACACCGATACCCATGTTGAAATAGGTTAAATCTAACTGAAGATAGTGCGAAATCCTGCCTAAAATCGCCGTGTGTAGTTCTCGTGAACTTTGTACCGTTTCACAGCTGTGCTTCACCTCAACATGCCCATCTTTAGTCATCCATCCCATAGCTTAACTTAAGCTTAGTATAATCATATGTACCGACCTACATGGATCTTGGCTACTTTTGTCCTTAAACATTTTTACTTTCGCTTTTTAGCTATGAAGGACATTTCATCCTTGTTGTTAAAGGAATTAAAAGTTCCAGAAGGACGCAACAATTTATTTTGTGTTACTTAGTATTTTACTACACCACCTAAATGTTGGCTATTAATTCTCATTATTGTTCCACTTAACTTGGCCATTTTAATCAGCCAGGTTTTATTTTTTACTCATTTCGAGACGTTTTCTTCCTTTATCTCGATCTCTTGTCTCCTCTCCTCTCCTCTTCTCTCTGCTCGTCTCTTCGTTTCAGCACTATTCTTTGTCTCTGGTCCCAGTGTCATAAATGCTAACTAACCGTCAGGAAATATTACCATATTGAATTCTTAACTCCGTGTATAAGCTATAAAGTCACTTTGCTTTCTTGTCTGATTTCATTAATGTCTGTCTACATCGGTTGCTACGAGTACCAGTATGTTCGCTTCGATCGGTTTGTTCAGTTAATCGGTTTTATTCGGTCTGTTTTTGTTTTCGTCTCTCTTTACAGTGCTTTAAACACTTTAATGGGTTTATTATGTTTTGTTATTGTTGCGGTTACTCTTTCTGCTTATACCAATGGAGGTATATAAATTTTAAGTTATCTAGAGGTACATTTATATAGATGTATGTAGTATACATACATAGGTGGATATTTTGTGAAGTTCTTGAAATTATTTATATCGCTTTTATTGTTTGCGAAAGAAGGTGGGAACGATTCGTCCAGGAATTCATCCACAAGTTGCTATAGTAGCTTTTTTGTTAGAATAAAACACCCAACGAGATACAATTCTTGATCATTAAGTAAATCGAGGAATCTTTTCTCATCCTTCAATTGTGAAATCGCTCTAGTGTTTGTATTCATCCTGTTATCTGTAGAGTGCCCGTAATTTTCAGTCAAACGACTCTAAATAGGATTATAGAGACATTCCGGGATAGAGCGATAGTTGAAGAGCAAGTCTAGAAGAGGACAGAGTTCACCAACACTACTGAACAACATTTTTCCAATTTGCTCCACTGTAAGTTAACACGCAAGCTTAATAAAAGGATGTTGATCACACCAAACCGAAAATCGCAGCGGTATACAAATGATGCACTCCGCACGCTCGCTCTGAGCACTCCACATGAAACATTCAAGCAGCCACCAAGCTTTGCGTTTGGACCCAGATGAGTCCAGTCATCGTGTTCACTTCAGTCTCATTATCGGATACTTAACAGTCGTCGTCTTTCGACTTGGACAATCCTGTATTTTAGTACTTTTGAAATGAAAAAAGAGAGAACAAAGCAATAACAGCAAAATGTTTCATTGCACACGACTTGATGCTTGACATTCCACAGGAATATCGGCAGAGCAGCAGCAACTCCAGCAACACGGTGTGAGGAAGACGCACTTGCTTACCTGCTCCTGAGGAGTACAGAAGTCCGTCCGGTGGGTGGCTGGGGAGGGAAGGGGAGAGAATCGAACATTTTTGCATTTTTCGTGTATTTGTTTGGTTTATTGTTTGAAATGATGCAAAAGCTAAACATTGTACGCAAAAACAAGTTGTAGTTGCTGTTTTCCCTGATGTCGTTCTGCCGATGGTCAGGTTGTTGGATGGTGTACGTTTGGCTTGTGGGAAAGGGGTTGGTGGCGGCGACAGCGGATGCTTACCACGCAAGTGCAGCTTCATAAACGGTCGTCGCACTTAATAATACTTTAATAAATTGGATTTAATTTTTTATTTCTTCGTGCGTCCCATGCGTCACATGCGTTCCCTGCGTTGGGTTCTCTCTGGCAGCCAGGCGCGATCCGAGGCGATCCGAGGCAATTTCTTGCAATGCAAAGTGGCAGCTGTGAGGCACCCGCGTGCTACCTTTTTTGGGAGGTGGCCAGGAAAGGGGAAGCTTTGGAGTAAAAGGGTTACGGGTTCAGATTGATCATCACGATTACGGTGATCATGATACAAATGATAATCGTAATGATAATGGTGACGCTGACGATGATGATGGTGGCGATGATGATTGGATGGGTTCGCTTTCGTATCTGCAGATGAAATGAGGTTCGCTTAATTTGTTGTTGTATTCTGCGGATGTCTGCTGGGAACCTTGTCAAGCAGGGCCCATTAACAATTCTTGCCAGCTCCGGTGATGGGCCGTCAAATTGTGGTTAAGTCTGTCGGGGAGTCAGTTAGTCAGTCATAGTGACGTCCATCATTGGTTTGGCTCTCCTGTAGTGGGAAAGTTAGTCATTCAGCACGGTATTCAGCCGTCATTCAGCTCCTTTATTGAACATGACACTCAGCCGAACACTCATCTCGTCCTTAAACCTAACATTCAGACCACCATTCAGTCTGACATTCAGCCCCTCATTCAGCTGGCCGCTGACTACGTTCAGCCCTGTATTCAGCTCATCTTTGAGCATGACATTCAGCCCTGCATTCGGCCTGACATTCAGCCCTGCATTCCGCCTGACATTCAGCTCGTCATTCGGACTGACATTCAGCCTGGCATTCAGCGCGTCATTCGGCCCGTCATTCAGCCAGTTATTCGTTCGTTAGTGTTGCGTTCCTTGCTGCAAAAACGGGCAATTATTTCATTGTGCTGCTGCTTCTGCAGCAATGAATTGGCAACTCTTCTGGCCATGATGAACGAGCAGTGATTTTTTCTTAGCAAAATTAATTGAATGCTTGTGTCAGAAGTTTTCAGGAAAAAATTATTAATAGTTGGCTTAACAGAGCCACAGATTATTGCTTTGTCTTGTTTTCTTATTTCTTTTGCTTTCATCTTTTGCGAAAATAAAACAAAATCAAAAATTACACACATGCACAGCCAAAAGCTGCAGAAGAATGAAATCCATTACAAGAATATTAATTCAATTAATATTTAAATGGAGTGGATCATCAGGTCCACAGTAAGACTCTGTTCCTCTGCTGTCTGACATGCATGAGTCGAGGAGAACCACCTTTCGAGGTCATGCAAGAAGTAAGTAAATAAAACTGCAGCAAAACAACAACAACAACAGGAGTAAAATCAGTAGAAGTAATAACAATAAAAGCAACAACGACCCACCAAGTCATAAAATGTACTTAAAGCTTGGACCCATGGCTCTGTATTCCTTACCAGTCCATTGCATGTCGATCCCTCCTCACCGCCTCCACTCTCTCTTCTTCTCTCTTCCCCTCGCTGTCTCAGTCAAGATCTTCGAACCCAACTCATTCCATTTTATTGTCTCGCAACTCATCTGCACCTCAAATTCAACGCCATGTCTACTGATTTTAGCCAAGCAACGAACCAGCCAGCCAGCCGAGTAACCTTCTCACCACCCACCGACCTCCCAGCGCCCTCCAAATGACGCTTTGTCTGCACTTTTCTGTTTCTAGTTGCGAATTTTAATTGCTCAAGTCCAGCTTTCAAGATGAACAGACGGTAATGCAGCCGATCGTCCTTCCCTCACCACACTCCTGTATTCGCTCTTTCTCTTTCTCACTCTCTCTCTCTCTCTTCCCCCGTCTCTCTCACCAGCGATCATCTCTGAACTCTGCATCTTGCGTGCGCCAGCAGTGCAGCACCGACCTGAGGAGTGTGTGGGTGGGGGATGGAGGCATCTGGAGGAGGAGGCTCTTGGGTGAGCTCCTGGCGGCATTAAGAGCAGCTTCTTGCTTTGTTTGCTGGCCATGCTTGTAATTTAGTGCCGCATCAAGTGTTCTTATCATAAGTGAAGGTAACTTCTTTGCATGTCCTCCTGTCGAATTTACTGGTTTCAGGTTTCCGCTAGTGATGTGGAACCAACTCGAAGTGGGTATTTCAAGTGTATCGTTCATGACTGCAGTGAGTCGAATATTGGAAACGATACGAAAGAGAAGCTCAAGTAAATTACGACAACTCTACTGACGTCATAGAGCACCGTATTATTTCAGGGATTTAAATGGCACTAAATTGATAATATTTACGTATTTTCTTTACGAATAAATTGATTACGTTGACTGTTATTTGCTTTTTGTTGAGTGCATTTTTTTTGGTGATTTGATTTTCGTCCATATTTAATGAAATTTGGAGAAATATTCTATAAAAAACTGGAGGACTTTACTGTTGATTTAACAGATCACTGCTTATTTAACAGATCACTGTTGATTTAACAGATCACTGTTGATTTAACAGATCACTGTTGATTGAACGGATCACTCTTGATTTAACAGATCACTGTTGATTGAACGGATCACTCTTGATTTAACAGATTACTGTTGATTGAACGGATCACTCTTGATTTAACAGACTTGTGCTCTGTTTATTCAATTGCGTACTCTTGTAGTTTCTGATTTCATTTCGCTCTTAAATATTTACTAAAGTAACCAAAGATTTGTAGTTATGTATTTGGGAATCGATTACTTGTTTATTTTTTCCAAGTTTTGATTTTTATTTACTGCTTTTTTGAAATTTGTATTTTTAAGTTCTTGTTGGATGTTTCTGTTCCTTTTCTCACATATTTTTTTTTGCAATCTTGTGCCGTTGGAAGTACGCGAGATGGTACACTTACATTTAGCAGCAGCAGCGGTCAACGAAGAAGTGCAGAATCATTAAAAAAGCTGCAGTCAGATTTCTCGGAATGGACACAACAATAAAAAATTACGATATAAAGTATACGAAGGTAGGCGGTACGAGTCTTAAAGTGCTTTCGGTGCGGCGGCTCAAAAAGCTGCTTAATGCCATCGCAATGGACCGAAATATCGGCGCTAATGACGCCATGAAGATATCTGAGTTGGGTGCAATAGCATCAGCAGCAACAGCAACAACAACAACAACAACAATAACAACAACAACAACAACAACAACAACAACAATAGCATCAGCAACATCAGCAGCAACAACAACAGCATCAGCATCGGAGGCAGCATGCAGCAAACTTAGCATCAGAGCGGAGTTGAAGGAGTAGCGTTACTCGAATTTAGTATCATTTATTTAGCATTTTGAACCCTCATAAAAATTAAATATAGAACATTTCTGAAGAAACCGAAGAGAGGAGAAATTTAAAGATGGTTTTGAGGAGACAGAGAGAGAGAGTGTGGCGGGGAGAGAGAGGGAGTGATAAAAATAATTAATGAAGCAAATAAAGTGTACTCAGTAAAGGACAATATTTAAGCGACAGACACCACATTTTTGCGGAAGGACAGACGCAGCAGGGTAGACGCATGAAGAGACATTCTGCCCCGAAACACTCGCTCCAGGTAGCCACAAAACGATGTGCCTCCAACGATAACAGAGCCACTCCAGCCTCCCGCGAACGACACTCAACTTAATTCGGTCTGCTATCAACCTGTTCCCTCGACGATCACCCACCCCTCCTCCACCACCGCCTTCCCTCCGCCTCCAACGCGGAGGAATGCAAAAATTTGTGCTCTTTTAATGTCGTTGCATGAAAAAATGTGTGCTTTTTTGGGAGGAAAGTTTGTTGTTTTTGGGTTGTTGTTGTTGTTGTTGTTGTTGTTGTTGTGCCAAAGTATGATATTTTATTTCGTATTAAAGTGGTAACAGCGCTTATTGACAACAACAACAATACCAAAGAAGAGGCACTACCACAGCAGGCGAACCGGACATATTTATGACCTCAGCTGAAAGCATTGAAAGCAGCATAATTCAGCGTTTTTTTCTTCGTTGTGGCGTTGCCACCCTTGTTTCACTTTATGTGGCTATAAACAAACAAAATAATAATCGGTTTTCGCCTAAATTCTTAATTTCACATACTTTGAGTGTTAATTCTTGGCTGTGAAGGATCAAAACGATTTAAAAGTCTTAAATTTGAATACATTATCGCCAGGAGCGAGGAATTTCGAAACTATGTTTACTTTAAACTTGGAATTACGTAAAGACTATCGTTGGAATTCGATTTGAACGATTGATGCCCTGCAATTGAGACTCTATAGAATTGAAAAAACATTGTAGACATCAACCAGAGGCTTCAACTGAAGGACTCTCTAAAGAATTCAACATATTATCGACCCATCATCAAAACTACTACAGAACTCAATCGACTCGCCGATCTGCAAGAACCAAATGAATAGACATAAAATATATCTGAATATATCTGGGATTTTTCGTCAATCAAGCCAGTTAATTTTCGATGGACATCAATCGGCAGCCTTGGTTGACAATAATCAACACTTGTTAATCGGCTCTAATCTTGTTGCGATCGATCATAACCGACTCAAAGTCGAATGAACCTCATTTGAGATTCGTCATGCAGCCAGACCGGTCTACATCAGACCCCTATCGAATGTAAATAATTCCAAATAATATGAATAATTATCAAAAGAAGGAAAAGAATCAACATTGCTGTCATTCACTCTGATCGGATAGATTTAAATCACGAAAACATACTCAAACGTGATTCAAATGCATCCAAGAAAACCAACAACTCCGAGAAGGAAAAAAAGCAACAAAGCTATTGTTATTTATGGATACAACCTTACAAACCTCCATAAAATCCATTTATAATTCATTTAATGTGCGATATAAGCAAAAATTGTACCCGCTTTTTTCGCGTCTCTTCGCTGACTTCCTGGAGCCAGCAAAAGCACCCAAAGCAATTGGACTTGCAGCCCAGAAGCGACGATCGCAGTTAAGAATAATGAATGGTGTATAAAGATTTCGAGATAAAAAATTAATTTGGCAAAAACTACGCGGAACGGATGCGATCCGGTGAAAAAAAGCATAACAATGAAACCACAAAACGACCGAAGAAACATTTTAAAACCAATAAAAGCACTAAAAACAATAAAAAGTTAGAATTCAAAATCGTAATAATAATAATAATAATAAGTGTTATTATTGCTGTATGTGTAAATATTGCTATTGTTATTATTATTATGGTTATTATTATTATTCATTAGCGAGGCAGTATTTCGGTGCTGTACATCGCTGGCACCACGTCATGCATACACGATGCGCCGCCCGACGAGCCGCCGCTGCGCTCGCAATTTATGAGTTCCACTGACTTTGAAATATGAAATTTTGACATGCTGCTGCAGAAACGGATTGCTTCTTTTTTAATTAAACACGCTGTTGTGCGAATTATTTCGGAGCTTTAAAGAATACTTAGAATTTCAATTCGGCTTCCTTGGTTCTTTTTGCTGAATAATGAGTGTGCGCACACACAAATTAATAGAGGGTGAAGAGATTAATTTGTATAAATGAAGACTCTCGTGAATCTGTGGCTCGTATGTATACAGAAGCTATACAGTGATAGATACTCGGGAGATAATATGGGATGTCAGAAGATAATACATACATCTGTACACATGTTTGTTAGAATCCTATAGAAAAGATATTATATTCAAGGATATCATCATAGGGCAATCACAATGGCCATAGAGACCACAAGGGTCTATTTTATTATATTGGGTCTACAAGGACTCTTAGAGGGCCTTTAAAAGAAAGTTTCCAAGAATTTAGAGAGCCTTAAATAAGGTTTCGATTTAAGAAATGTAAGGACAGGACAAGGAGCTAAGCATCCATAAGATCCTTAAGAGAGGTGATTAAGTGAAGAATTGATTTCCAAGTGAATTTATGGGAATTACATGCTTTAGTTTATTGATATTATTGAACATAAATCACACATACATAGAAAGAATAACCGTATATTACAACAACAAGCACTACAACAAATTCGATAACCCAAACATTGTTCCCAAAAATTCGACAGGCGAAAAAAATTGATGCCGAATCGAAAGTACGCGCATTCCATGCAGCAGCTACTCCAATAAAACAGAAATCAAAAATTAGTTCCCATTCCTCTACGCTGTTGTTGTTGTTGCTTCTGCGGCTCCTGCTGTTGTGGATGACCGAAAAGCGATACTCTCTCTACTCGTACGCCGTCTGCTGGCCGTTTTGGGCTTTCGTTGTTGCTGCTGCGTGTCTGCCGCTGCTGCTGCGGAACAGCGTGTTTACTTTCTCCCCCTCCGACGCCCGGCAGCCAAGCAGCCAGCCATCCAGTCATCCAGACTGGAGTGCTGCTTATCATGCAATCCATGACCAAACGTCAGCAGAACTCAAAAGTGCGCAAAACAATTTCAAAGTCAAGGTTAAAAGCAACATTTCTGCATTTGTTTATATATGTTTTTTTTCATAATTTTTTTTGTTTGAGTTTTTTCTCTTATTATTGTTCGTGTTGCTGTTGATTTTTGCATGCTTGAATTTTATTGTGTGGCGTCGTAGTCGTCGTCGTTGGAGCATAGCGCAGGAGATGAGGCGGAGAAGGAGGAAAGCGGCCGCATTCAGGAACATAAAAAAGCATAGAAAGCAATAAACACATACGCAAGTGTGCAACCCTGGTACTCCATGTGCTGGCGGAAAAGTGGTTGTGCTTCAGGACGCTCGAAGCGCGAAGGAGGTCGCGCAGACGCAGACAGAGTCGCGGTTGCTGTCGCTGTCGCGTCTGCAATTTTGTGCACATTTTCGGCTACATAAGGTACTTTAGGTTATTAGACCATTTTTTCGGGGCTCCTTTGGTTGGGTTCCTTAGGTTCTTCTTTTAAAATGTTTTTCGTTTTCTTTTGCATTCGTTTTTGTTTCTGTTTCGAAGCAAGTAACGTGGAAGCTTCTCTTGTCGTCATGTGTTGGCCGTCTGTGGTAGTGGTAAATCTTATTATTGTTATCATAATTGTTGTTGTTGTTATTTCATGATCTCTTGCCTCCGACATTCGTGGCTTTTTCATTCGCCTTCTCTAAGTTTTTCGATGTTGTATCGATGTGCACTTTTATCTGCGATATCGTCGTCCAGCTCCGTCGTCATCGTCTGCCTCTCCGCGTGGTTGCCGGACCTTTCAAATGTTCCACAACGAAATGGACATTTGAAAAGAAAACACACAATAATTTTTAATATTTGCCAAGCCAGCGAACAAATTAAATTCGGTGTTGCTCTTGTAGCCGATTCTGTTGCCGCTCTTGATTGCTGTCCTTCTGCAATCAATTGTTTCTTTTTTGCTGGCCTGTTGAACAGCAGTCAGCAGTAATTCTTGATATATTCAGCGATATCTGAATGCTTTTTCTATGTACGAGTATGTTTTAAAGTATGTGTGTATGTGTGTATGGATGTTGGTACCATGTCCCAGAATATTGATTATTATTATTATATTTCTAATTATTATTCCTATTTTAGGTTTAATTATTAATATAATCATTTCTACTATTATCATTATTTAGTAGTCTATCGATTATTTTTATAGTTTACATTTTTTTCTATGTTAAAACCGATCCTGGGATTTCTTGAATGATGGTACTATTCTCCATCTTCTACGATTAAATTTTAATTTTTAAAAGAAACCTAAAATTTAGCTCCGAAAATCACCTGATCAACCTCAACTCTGATCAATCCATGAACTGTGTTTAAAAAAGTCGAGTTAACAAAAGAATTAATCGAGGAGTTTTTCGGGAAAGGACAACAACTAAAATTCTCAAAAAAATGTCAGCTTCCACTACATAATATTTAACATCATATCGCATTTAATATCATTCAAAGCATTTAGTGTATCTTCTCGTAGCGTCGTCGTCCTCGCCATACATCCAACTTTAGCGAAAGTAACAAATTTTACAAAAACAACAAAGATTCAAATACCGAATGATGGACTATAATTCTTTTTTTATTCTCCTTTTCAGATGAGAGCTGGATTTGCCTTATTTTAATACTTTAAATTATACGAAACTAAAGAAAAAAATGTAAAATTTCAATTGAACAGTAAACAAAAAGATAAAAGATAAAAATTTAAAACGAAAACGAAAACGAAAACGCAAACTAAAAGTTTTAAACAGGTTGTTCGCAAAAATATTGAAAGAAAAACCACAGAAAGAAGTTCAGCAGAGAGATTTTGCGGAACCAACAGGTACAAATAAATAAAATATAGATGCATAGTTTATGATCTTAGCAAATAAATACTAGATATTTACATATGTATGGTGTGTCCAACACCAAGTGTAGAGTGACGAGTATAGTCGATGTAGATGTAGTGACATTTGATTAAGTAGTACCAAGTAGATGCTTAATATAAGAATATATCTAAAGGATTCATGTAGATTCAATTAGAATTCATGATCTGTAATGGCATTGAATGAGTATTCTTGTAGATAAATAGTATTATTTATACTTATTCGCATATTTTTTGTATTCTAGATAAAGAAATGACATCTTCATTATATTGAGTAACGACAGTTATTAAAATCAGTTATTAAAATCATAAAAGAAACAATACAGAATAATGTACAATGTTCAGAAAAATCAATACTTCATAGATTCATATAATAATTCAAATAATAGCAGTATTTTCATTTAAACTATTTATTATAATGAGCAATACACTATAATCAGAAGATATATACTCGTATGTGGAAGCTATGGACACTATCTTCTTTTAGAATACAGTCCAAGCCACTGAAAGGAAAATGAATTTTGTTAAAACACGACACGAGCTAAATAAACATTGTACAAGCTTCAATGGACGGACGGACGGTTGGATGGACTGACTGACTGACTGATTGATTCCTTCATGTGTTGCTCAAGACATGTGCAGCAGTCCGCAGACGTGCGGCGGAGCAGAAGAAAGGAGCAGAAGAATACGAAGAAGAAATGTAGTATTATATATGGGGGTCATAATACGGAGGAATAAAAATCATTGGAGATGAAGCACTTTAGAGGGTTTACTTCTGAATGTAGCAAATTTTATGGTTTTTTTACCGATAAATTTTCTCTCAGTGCTCGTTTTCGCTCAGAACCCCGACGGCTCAAAACTCATTAATGTTCCGCTGCTTTTTTAAAGCTGCCAATTTTGCACTTTTAGACTCTTACTTATGAGGTATGAAGTAGCATTGGTTTTAAAGAAAGCATGGGAGAGGAGAGTAGTTCTAACAACAACAACAACAACAACAACAGCTAGAGCATTTCCAAGTAAAACACATGCAACATCGCACACGCGGTGTGTTTTTTGAGCCGAGCCGCAGACAAAATAATGCGCGACTCATTTTTTTTCTCCGGCTGCATTTATTTTGGCCCAAAGTTGCAAGTCTAACGTTTTGGTTACCAATTCGACGTGTACCACCTGCCGCCGGACTCGTCGGCACGCCGTTCAACTGCCAGGTAGTGTTTGAAGCGAAGCAGACGGCGGCCAGACAATGACGAGGACAACAACAACGACAACGACAACGCGACTGCAAGCGCTGTTTGTGGCAACCTTATTTTATGCTAGAAACACTGGAATACTTGCCGAGTGGGGGGGGGGGAGGGAGGTTTGTTGCGACTGCTTTTGGCAACACCGAACATGCTCCACATATTAGAAGATCGTGCTGCGAAGCGGGGGGGGGGGAGGGGGTGAGCCGGTGCGTTATTTTATCCTTCAACTGGAATGGAAAGAACAGAATTATTTTTAATTTCGCCAAACAACCGTGTCGAATGATGTTGACTGTGGATGTTGTTAGCTGCGTGTGGACTGCGGGGAGAGGCGAGTGCTCAGAGGGAGACGAGGGGGGGAGTGGCTCGGCTTCGGTTAAAAGTTGCACATGTTCTTCGTTGGTGCTTCAAAAGTTTCATTTTAGCCCCCTTAATGAGTCAACGAAATGTGTTGCCGCTGTTCGAACGAAAACAACAACGACGAGGACTTTCAAATGCTTATTTAATGAGCTCTCTCTCTCTCTCACTCTCTCTCTGTCTCACTCTCTCTCTCACTCTCTCTCTCTCACTCTCTCTCTCACTCTGTCTAAAGCCGCCTACTCTAAAGTATCTGTTTAACGAGCTACTATCGCAGGGTTTTCACAAATTTTAAAGAGAAAATAAACAGAAAAAATGAAATCCCTATAAATTATTTAAATCTGTTCGTTGAAGCGATGGAGCGATCTATCATTCAACCGAAATAAAATAATTGAAAATAATTTCAAAATAATATACACGCAACGTGTGTTTTTTTCAACTGACGAATGTCAATATTTTGGTTGGAATGCAATCGAATCTAGAGATGTAGACAAGAGTCTCACCATCATCATCACCATCATCAGATATTCGATTTGGATAGAGTGTTCCTCGCAGCCTCTTCTCACTTTTTGACTCTCTCCACTCCACAGCTTCATGTACGATCATTCAGCTTCAGGCTCTGTCTGATCCAACCTCAAATTATAGGCAATATCTACCGTTATTTCATGACCTCAGGTGTTTGTTGTTGTTGCTGTTGTATGTGTTTTTTTTTTCAAAGGGTTGTTTATGAATTCTAAAATCAAACCTTCGTCTTGGTTCGTTTGGATCAAAAGAAATGCGTGAAAAATAAACCAAATCAACCAAGCAAACCGAAAACCGAAACTGAACCGAAACGCAACCGAAACCTATTATTAAATTATAATAGAAAAATAATAAAAAATCCACTGGAAGCTTCTAATAAAAATTAGTTTAGTTCGATCTCGATCGCGATCGCTTGACTCGTTTGTATTCATCGCATGCTTATAATTGAACCTGACCTTAAAACGAGCTCCGAGTAACATGCTGAGTGATGAGTAACGAATAACATGGAGTGAGTAACACGGACGGACGCTAAAACGGATGCCATCGATCGATCCTGATTCTTTTCTAGAAAAGCACATCATAATTTTATGCGTTTCCATTCGAAGTATTTTTCAATTTCATTTTTGTTTCTGTTTTTGTTTTTAATGCCAATTTTTTTAAGAATCAAATTTTTTGGGGTTTTCTATGCTGTGATTGTGTGTTGTTGGATTTGTTTTTACGAGTTGTGATCAAGAAATACGGTGAATTATTTTATGTCGAAATACGTAACTTCAACAAAATTGCAACAGATTTAAAATGTCTCTTAATAAATAATTGTTTTTTAATGACTTTCTTCTAAATTGTTTTTCGGTCTTTTTTTAATGAGTTCTTAAGTGTTTTAGTTGTTCTTTTAGAATAATTTTCAGTCAATTGAATTTTATTTGTTTTAAATCATAACAATTTATTTTCCATCTGTTTACCTTCTTCTTTCGTCCTGTTTGCGTTCTTCCTTTCATTGTCTCCTTCCTTTCCTTCCTTCCCTTCTTTTTTATTTCTGTTTTATTCCCTTTTTAATTTCTTTATCTTATTTCCCAGAAAATCATCTTCATCCTTTTTGATCCTTTTATTTTGTGATATATTTTATTACCATCTCCATTTTGACTTCTTCCGGTTCTTTTTTCACATGTTTTCTTAATCAAATTAGCAAAAATTGACTTATGACTGACAAATGGTTCACTGTTGTTCTTATTGTTGTTGTTATTATTGTTGCCCTCTGCCTTTCTTCTTGAGCTAATAGTCTACATTCAAATAATTTAGTTTGACTCTTCTGACCTGCAGAAGAACCTCTTTCGAGGTTTTCTCTCTCATTTTTTACCTGAAATTTGTCAACAAAAAAACTAAATAAATAAAATATATACTCGTATATAGTATATGTTAATATATATGTTAATAAAATCGATCTTTATTCGTTTATATTCTTTGTTATAAGATCTTTTTATGACTTTTTATTGATTTAGTTTCAATGATTTTTGTCCAATTATTATTCATTCTTTGCCATTCGTTGGTTGGCCAGAAGTTGAGAGGACTCTTTTTTCTCCGACGTTGACGTTTAACTAATTGACTTTTATGAGGTCCAGGAAATAATTAATTTTTCAGGTCGGTTGTTTTTAAAAGCGGCGATTTTGTGTTGACGGTTCGACGAATGATATTCAAATGATGGAAATCATGGATTAACGATGGAATGATGATGATCAGAGGAAAGAAAATAAGAAAGCATGGAAGGAAGGAGGGAAGAAACCAAGGAAACTCCTAGAATAGGAGTGATTATTTAAGATATGATGATCCCAAAGATATCAATGATCGAATCTATCGAGTATTAGAGTTCTTTTCAAGTCCATGTTCAGGTCCGTTTTTGCTCCATGGCCATGAGTTTTTGAAGTTCTGAAGACACCTCAAAAAATTGTTCGAAATATAGTTCTATACTTTTATATATCTAACTTAATTCCATTGTTATCATCATCATCATTGAAAATGCTTCAATTTCTTTCTTTCTTTAGACATTTGACAAAATTATAGATTCTACAATACTACTCAACACTCTAAAGTTTCAGTGTTATTTCTGGTCTCACACCGCACGAGGTAGTAATAAATAATTGAAATCCCAAAATAATTATGTTTCTAGGAGAGACAAAAAAACAATTTAATCGCTTCTTAGCTGCATCTGTCCAAGAACATCAAAGTTTCTTGCACTTTCTATGTTTTCTACTTCTTCCACAAGTTTTCTTTCTCTGCTCGAAAAAGTTTCCGTAGGAATTCCGACGTCATTCACGATGACGGAGAGTTGTTAGTGTTTCGGGGTCGCAGCCTCTTCCGCTGGAAGTAATCGTTAAATGCATTTAATCGGGTGCTATAAATTTTCAAACTATTTTTATTTTTATGTTTCTTCTATGGACATGAAGTGGAGTCTGTTTCTGTATCTCGAGCTGTCAAAAAGTGTGCCAGGCGTGAAATTATTTTAAGGGGAAACATTTTTTTACATGGAAATTATATTTAATTATAAATTTTCATAGAAAATGCTTGGAATTTACTTTAGTTATACTATTTTTGTAATAATTGTACAAAAACGTGTCAAAATATATTTGATTTGTTTTTTTTACTTTACAAAATAGTAAAAATAAAACTACCAGAAGAAGTATTGAATTTTTGAAATATCTGTGCGTGCCCTCTATCGGGCAGTAGCCAGAGTCAGTTGTTCGGTTGAGTCTCCGTTTCCAGCGTTGCTCTCCAAGGAAAGCCGTTAGCGAGGACACGATTTGTTGTGCACTAGTTTTTCGAAATCATTGACTTTTAGCATAGATTCAAATCCATATTTTTGTTGAGAAAAACTAAGTCTTTAATATGGACAAAAACCATAAATCTATCCGAAATAGAATAAATTTTACGCTGCGTTGGTGAAAATTCGAAAAGCGAATGAAGAAAAATTGAAAATATGAAAATTTAATTGATGTAATTAATAATATTAATAAAAATCAAATTTAATTTTTATATTTTATAATTTATTAATAAAATTATAATAAAAATCATAAACAAACTTATACAAATTACAAATAAGCCAGAATTTTTTAAATTTCAGTTTATATTTATGTACTATTGAGTTTAATTAAATTGTAGAATTAAAAATAAATTGAAACAAAAATGAATTAATGTCGCTAATAAAATAGCTAAACTGAAATGCATAAAAATGTATTATAAACAAACTGTTTCTCTTCCGACATCTCGTTAATTTCTACACTTTTAAGTGTGTTTATGTTTAGGTTTATGCTAAAGTTTATATTTTGTTTACAATCGGCGAAAACGATTGTAAGTGGACCAGAGTGATTTCTTAAATTCTTTATTATATTGAAATTTTTTGGTTTATTTTTGTTTAAAGTAAAATTATACCAAGAACGTGATTGAGAGAGAACTTTGGGTCGTCCGCTCTCTGTGAAGAGTGTGAGAGATCGAGTTGTTGTAGAGTGAGAGTGATGTCGCCGAGAGGGAGGGAGGGGGGGGGGAAGACTGCTAATAATAACCTTAGCATAACTTTTAACTTTAGCAATCGTGATCGTTTAACTGTATTGAACGGGATCTCTTAAGATGGAGCTGCTGAAAAAGTTTACTTCTCTCAGCCGCTTGAAAATGAACGAAAATTCTTGTCAAAAGTTGAACGCGTCTCTGTTGTGTCGCCATCTCTGTTGCCGCAACCCACCACCCCCCCCCCCCCCCCGTCGCCCTTCCCAGCGCGTTGTCCTCTCCCCGATCCTTCTGCACACTTCGCGCTCTTCATCGCTCTTTCAAATGCTAAATTCAATATTTTTTTAGCGCCCTGATGTTCGACGACGACGACGTTGTTCTGGCCTTTTTGTTGTTGTTGCCAGTTGTCGTTGTCGCCTTCTTGGCCACTGCGATCGCCTGAATGTTGCTGCTGTTTCTTGTTGTTGTTGTTTCTAAGTTTTTCATTTCAATTTTCTTCGCACAAACGAAGGGGAACGAAAGAAAAATTATGACTACGGGGCGGAATGGGGGGGAGGTGCTGGTGTTGTTGTTATTGTTGTTTCTCGTGTTGTTTCTGTTGTCTGTGTCGCCTGCGTCGTCTTGTCGTCGTCGTTGCTTTGCTTCGATCAGTCTACTTAATAAACTACAAGTTTTTGGACGGTTTTTCGTGTCTCTTCTTCACATCGAGCATTTAAAAAAACCCCGTTTTCGTAAAGAATTTCGTGAAAATTCCTAGAAAATAAAGAGTGAAATTTCGAAATCGCGAAAACTTCCATGAAAAGAAAGCGAATTTCAAGGAAACTGAGAAACATTCTTATTGCAGACGTTTATATTGAATAAAAACACAATCGAAAAGCAATTAAGTGGGAATTCAGCAAAAATATTCGCCTTGCATCGACGAATCGGGTTGCAAAATCGGCGAAAGCGGAAACGCGTGGCTCCAGAAATGCTCGTCATCGTTTAGTCGCACTTCACTTGAGCCATGCGTTGTGCAGTGCGTTTTTTATTAGTGCAACAACAACAACCAGCAGATCTGACCCAAATACGTGATGCAAGCCAATTTATCTGAATGCTTTCATTTATGATGGCCATAAAAGAGAGACGTTGTTGTTTTTGAGTGGCCATTTTTATGTTGAGTGCCGTTGTTGTTGTTAATATTTATTATTTATTTATTTAACCTCTTCGTCGTCGTCGTCGTCGTCGTCACTCGATTCGTTTCGCTTCCGTACTATTTTCTTGCTTAGTAATTCTTGTGTTCATAAGAAAGTACCGCAAAACGTGAGATCAAAACATTCGTTTCTTTAAAAGGATTTTGAGGAGTATAAAAGAAATTCCCAAAAATGAAAAAACTCCATCTGGGCGGCAAAAAGAATGCCAAATCGAACAAACCTTTTAGGAGTAGAAATCGACGGGTGAGTAACGGAAGTAATGCATTAAATAAACCTAAAAAATAACACCGAAAAATAGTAAAAAGACGCTGTGAAATGTTTCTCGGCATTCAACGACTTCTAATCCATTACTTTTCTTCTCTTTGACACTCTTTCATTCACTCATTGAACTCACTTCCTGCTCTCACTTCTCTCAATGCGTTTATATGTTATCCTTTCACGTTATGCGTTATCCTTTTCTTTAGTTTCAGTTCAGTTCAGCGATCAATCCATCGATTGTTTGATTGATGGATTTGAACTGGTGTAGATTGGTACATTCCGCTGAAGAATGTACTGACCAGAGTCTTCTCTCTCTCTCTAGTCTACTTATTGTTGTTGTTGTTTTATGCTGTTGCTCATCTATTTTCATGGTTTTTCTCTCAAGTGTCTCTGTTTTCTGCCGCTCTTCTCAACCCCATGGACCATCGCACTCTCTCTCATTCTCTTTACTTCGCTCTTCTTTCTTTTTAATGTTGTTGTTGTTGTTGTTGTTGTTGTTGTATTTGTTTTCTTGTAGGTGGGCACGATTCCTTGCCGATGATGAGCTGCGGCGGCCACTTTTTCTGTGGTATTTTTAACCGCTCGATTGTTTTTATTTTTACTCAAATAAATATTGTAAAATCTACTGTAATATTTTATTGTTGCTGTTGATTGTTGTGTTTGTTGTTGTTGGATTATCTCTTGTATTGTTTTGCTTTGAGTTTCTATTTTTTAATATTTTTAATATTTGCGATTTTTTAAAATAGTATTCAAAATACTATTATATTTTTTAGAGTTTTAAGCATTTATTTAAAGGTGATTTATTTTGTGTTCAGTCAATGGTGTAAACAAAAAAAAAAAAAAAAAACAACAACAACAAAGCGGTCCACGTCCGTGTGAACAACAGTCAACAAGTTCACTTTGCAACAAACTTCGACAATAAAGACGACTCTACAGCAACAACAACAAACACAGCAACAACAACAAACACAGCAACAACAACAAACACAGCAACAACAACAATCACAGCAACAATAACAACAGCAAAACCACCAAGAACAAGAAACAAAAACAACAACAACACACACACAAAAACTGTAACGAATTGCAAAAAAAAAGTGTTGCCATTGGCATTCTTTTGTACTCATGGTTATTGTGAGGACAACAACAACGAGGACGGAAACCTGGAAGTAGCATGTTATCATCGCCATCACCATCACCATCATCATTAGCAACAACAACATGAAAATATTAAATACATACATGTTTGTTTTTCGTCGTCATTAGAATGGTGAAAAAAATAGAAATTCTTTTTTCTCACCTCGCCCACAAACTTAACACGAGTGCTACGTCAGTGCATTGAAATGCGTGGTCTGAATGCTCTTGTGTGGGGGGGGAAAGCAAGACAGGGGTGGAGAAGGGGGGAGAGCCTCTGCGTGTGCGTGTGTGGGCGGGGGTGTGTGTCTGCGTTGGCGTTACGATTCATTCGTTTTGTGTGCGAGCGTTTTTTTTCCTGTCTGAAGCACGTCTCTGGAATGCGTTGACAAACAACCCGCTTCCTCTGGACGAACATGCGCAATAAAACGTGGAAAAGTCTACGCTTCTGCTATAAAAAAGGCATCCAAAGGAAGAAGCAGCAGCGGTTCGATGGAAAATCATATGAAGCAAGTTCGTTGTTTACACTGTCGCTGTGACGTCCTGCACAGTGGAATGGTTGACGATTTTCCATTCAGCAAAATTCATTGAGCTTTTGTTAAACCTGCAGAATTTTCTTAAACTTCGTTAAACTTTTCATTACAAACATTTATTTTGTGTACATAATATGAATGCTTATGAAAATGTATGATTTTTACGAGTATCATTACGTAGTTTGAATAACGTTATCTCACGTAATTGCTTTTTTTAAATAACATGCATTTTGTTACGTTTTGTACGATTTTAGTGCGATGAGGTTTTGTAAAACTTCTTGTAATATTATTTTTCTTTAAACTTTAGCTGAATTATTAGTAATTATATTATATAGTTAGTAATTGTTAGTAATCATAGAAAGATTTCTATGTAATGACATTGATATCTATAAGTTCGACTAAAAAAATTTGCATCTTCGGTTCGATTCAGTTTTTTTCGATCGTGCCCACTGTAGCAATGACTGGAAATGAGTACATTTTGACAGCTTCAAGCTATCAATGAATTTCCAGTCATTCGTAAAATTATAGCAACTTGACAGATCCCAAGAAGAGGAAGAAGAGGGGGAATAAGAAGAAGAGGCATCACTGTATCACTGACGAATTCAATGAATCGTCCTAAGAATTCTCGCAATTCCATTAAATTCCCATTTCTTGTGAAATATTTTCATAGAAAATAAAGAATTCAACGAAATAAAAGAAGAAGGAGAAGAAAATTTAATTTTTTTCCAGTTTCGATTTTATTGATATCCAAAAATAGGTTTGCTGTAAACAAATAATATTTGTATTTTGGAATCGTTGTTGTAGACTGGAAGGAAGTACAACAAAAACAGAAAAACCCACAGCAGATGGTGGAAAAACAACAACAACAACGAACGATATTACTATCAAAAGCGGGACGCATGAGAAAAACTCTCCACTGAACTCTACACAAAAGCGAGCTCAACAAAGAAAAACAACAACGAAAAAAAGGAAAATCGGGAAAAAACACACATTTGCCATTTCCACATACAGAAAAGAATGAAATTTTCAGTTGGCCAGTGAATGAAAATCGGAAAAGAAGGCGAAGCACACGAAATGCAGATTAAAGAGCAACGCTAAATATTGTGAATCCGTGAAGAAAAGTATTCGAATAAAATCGGTGGATTAAATCTGCAGAAGTCTGTGAAAAACTACAAGAAATTTAAATAAAAAAAATATCACTATCGTGGGTGAAAGAGTAAAATTTTTAAAGGAGGCGATACGAAAAAAGCTTCACTTGTGGCTTAAAGTTTGTTTGAAGGAATCTCGTCTCTCAGGAGCGAGGAGAAGTTTTCAGTCACTCGGTCGGTCGGTTGGTCGGTTTGTCTGTCCACACGAAGGAAACTAAGGAGGATAAGGAGGAGGATAATCATCATTATCATCATCAAAATCAGCTGACATAATTTCACTATCTTTAACCCAAAATTTAAGGTTTTTCTTGGGTGAAAAAGCAGTCTCTTTTCTAAAACTTTTAATGAAACGAACAAGATTAACGTAATAATTATAATTGATAATGATGATGCTGCTAATGATGATGCTGCTAATGATGATGCTGCTAATGATGAAGATGATGATGAGTTGGATGCATCATCTAAACTCTTGGGTGCAGCCTTAAGAAGTTTCAAATTCAAAGCCGAAAAGCAACTCATTTTGAGGTCATGAAATGAATCCATGAATGAATAAATTTGGTTAGACGGTGCGACGATGGAGGGGTGACGGGGGGTGGGGGGGGGTGAGTCCATTGGAGGTGCGGTTGGTTGTTACAGTTCACTGAGTATTGTTTTAGATTTGAAGCTATGTTAAAGGAAAACAAAGTCATTAAAAATGCACGAATGCAATTTTGAAGATGTTAAAGGCGAAAAAAGAGAAATGTAGGAATTGTTTTAGGTCAACGTTGATTATTTGAACTCGAAAATGATGGGAATTCAGAGTGATTTTAAGCAAGAAAAGAAAGAAAACCCAGTGTAGCTTAAAGTTATGATGTTAAAAGCGTAGAAACTTTCCACAGCAGCTGTTTTTGGATCGCTGTGCTTTTTTCAACACCATCTTTTTTCAGCCACGTGTCAATCCATCTGATTGTCTGTCTGTCTGTCTGCCAGAGCTACTATCGTGGACTCTATCATTACCGTTAATCCGCTTTCTGCCTCCCTCTTGCCTCCCTCCCCTGAACATCTTTTTTATCCTCTTCTTGGTTTGTTCTTTTCCAATCTTCTGCTGCAAGTGAAATTCCTCCTTAAAAACCATAATATTTAATAATATTAACCAACAAAATGTTTGCTTGCAGTTTTGGAAAATTGGAAATTTCATATAATTTCCTCAGTGTTGCAAACTTAATTGAAAGGGAAGAAATAAAGAAAAGATTTTCTATCACTGCCAAAAAATTAAAAAAAGAAAACAGAGCATCATCATCATATTTTTGTTCAGTGCGCGTGTGTTTTACGAGTTTTATTTCATTTCTCATTTTTAATAGTATTATTATAGTTGTTGCTATACATAAAATCGAACCGAAGTGATTTGCTTGCTTTCAAAGAGCTTTTGTAATATTCTGAATATCCAAACAAAGAAAAATTCCAGATAGTCGTATATTTGTTTTCCACTAAAATATTCAGTCTTAAGTTTGGTGTTTTTGTTGTTTTTATTGTAATTATTCTATCTATCTATCGAAACAGTACCAAATTTCCATTTAATGTTGGTGATAAACTAACTATAAGAAGCAAAAACCAACATCGAGTGTGCAAAGTAAAAATAGAATAGAAAGTAAAGATTAAAAGGAAATTACTTTCAACGTGTCTTCAGCGATTCCTTCAAAATATCATCATTCGAAGAAGACTATCGGGCTGACCAGCCCATGGTGCAGAGGGCATCGTCCACAGATGTCCCATCAATATCGGGGGCCCATCGGGAGTCTCGATTCGGCCTCGGATACACAACCTATCAGAGTGGATACAACAAACTTTTTACGCAGGTTCGAAAAGCGGCTTAAAAGAAGCACATCACAGGATCGATGTACTCGACCGATATTTATTTTTATCTCCCTTCCACTCCTTCTCCTTCTCCATCTTCCTCTCGCTCTGTCCTTTTCTCTCTTCGACAGTTTATTAGTTTTAATCTGAAAACCAATTTCAAAATATCATCTGTGAAGAGTAACTTTAGACTCTCAGACTTCAAATTTGTAATCCTCAGTTTATTCAGGTCAGATGTTTATGTATTGTATATATGTATATTTATATATGTATATTTTATACATATTTTAAACTCTTATTGTTCTTCTTACATATAAGTACATATATAGTACTCTATGTCTTCATTAAATACCATGGACACTGACTAAATATTTTCTCCTAATCTTTTCTTGATTTTTCAACACTCAACCTGTTGCTTCTTTATTGAAAATAATATTCATCTTTCTCTTTTCATATACATATATCTTTTGTCATCATCAACAATAGTTGTGTCCAAATCCTGTCCAGTTACTAAATCACATGTTACTACACTCGGTTTTATTTAATTTTAATTGAATTAGTCAAACGAATACACACGAGTGCATTACTTTGTTATGTATGCCCCTTTTTATATACTTGTACTACGCATATACATATATACATCCATAAGTACATACATACTTTGGCATAGTATGTCTGTATGTATGAGCAGGTGATACCCTCTTGTAGGGCGTCTGCTGACATGACCAAGCCGCTTAATTAGTGCTGAATGAGAGATTAATTAATTTTTCCATATCGATTTTTAAAATGGATTATTTACCGCGGAAAGGGGCACTGTATGTTGTCCATCACCAGGAAGGGGTGTAGTTCTGTATTTGTGGTTCAGTTAGTAAAAAACATTGTTAATAAGAAATAACAGAGGATACTTTATAATGTTTTTGTTTAAACAAATTATTATTAAAGAATTAGAAGATTGATCTAAAAGACAAAGACATTTTAATTGAAGATTTTTAATTGGATTCGGGATGAATTCATTACGGAATCACAGGTGAACATCGATTTGCACTCAGAATAAATTTGATATTCACAATAGCTCAAGGATCCAGCATAACCTCAGTGACACTCAGAATAGTTTCAAAGACTTTCTAAATAGCTTCCCTTATACTTAAAATAGGCTTAGCAATACTCAGGATAGCTCTATATAGGTCACTGCCATGGATCAAATAATTCTCAAGTCAACTTCATTGACACCAAGTATACAATAGTTCTTTGGAATGAAGAATAATTATAGTAAACTTCAATGAATAGTTTCATTGGCACATAAAGTAGTTATAATAACGCAGAATCGCTTCACTGAGAGGCGAGATAGTTTCAATGTGACCTGGAATAGCTTTAGTGACACTCAAAACTACTTCAACATAACTCAGAATAGAAGAGTGGCTTCAGTGATACTAGGATATCTTCTTTGACATTAAGAATAGCTTCGATGAGATTCATTTGGTTCTAAAGTAGTCTAACTTAAATTGCATTGGGAATAGAATTTGGATGGTGTCATTAAGATAATAAAACAATGTTTCGCAATAGATAAGAAATGAAAATCTTTGTCAATCATAATTATATACATATGTATTAAAAAATGAATGTATCGACTTGTGTTCTTCTGCGGTTTTTTGGTGATTTTTCGCTTTTAATATAAACAAAACCATGGAAGCAGATTGTTTACGAATTCCACTTCATTAAACCCGAAACTGGCACCGTTCCAACATTCATATACAGACGTATGTGTACGTAAAAGTACTCACTCCCACACACATACAACTGAAATGCTTTGATGGGTAAAATACATAAATTAATTAATTGAATTCTATAATGGTGCGTTTTTCTCCAAAAAGTAATAGCAAAATAATTATACCGGGAACCGTCTAAAGCAATTTTCTCTCATTTTTTCAGGGTTCTGCCGACTCCAACTACTCACAACCGTCATCCGATCTGTCGCTAGACGAGGAAAAAGAATCGCTTCGGCGAGAAAAGGAACGTCAGGCCGTCAGCCAGTTGGATAAAGCAAGGGTGAGAGACGGCACAGAGCGAGAGGCAAAAGAGAGAGAGGGAGAAAGAGAATATGGCTCTTCTTATTTCCATAACTTTTGAATCATTCATTCTTTAATATTTCAGAGCAAACCCGTTGCGTTCGCGGTGCGAACAAACGTAGCGTACGATGGCACAGTCGATGATGACTCACCCGTGCAGGGCAGCGCCGTCTCGTTCGAGGTCCGAGAGTTTCTACACATCAAGGAGAAGTACGACAATAATTGGTGGATTGGCAGATTGGTCAAAGAAGGCTGTGATGTGGGATTCATACCCAGCCCCGTTAAGCTAGAACACATCCGCATGCAGGTTGTTATGGGCCGGGAGGAGCGGGTGAGGGGGGCTCCAAAGACCTGACTCACTCTCACTCCCGCTGACCACATTGGTTGAAGCTTTCTAATATGCTCTTCTCTTTCCTTCTCTTTGTTCCAGAACCAAACCCGACCTTCAAGACTGTACGGCACAAAAGGTTCATCGAGCGGGAATTTAGGAGCGGGACAAGCAGGTGCGGAGCCATCACGAGGTAGCACACCCCCTACACCTGGTATGACACTCAACTCATATTCCTTGTTATTTAGTTTTTTTTTACTTTTTTACTTTTTTACTGTTAATCTTCTTTTTCAAACAGTTTTTGGAAATCTTTTATTTTAGTTCTATTTTCATTTCCTTTATCAGTTTTATGATGTTCATTTGACGATAGTTTGACGTTATATAATCTATAAACTCTGTAAAGAGATACCCTTCCCAGTACTGAGTACGAGTGAGTCTTTAAATGGTGCTCGCTGATTCTTCTAAAAGAGTGAATTTTTGATACTGAGATGTTCTTATTCGGTTTTAAATTAGTAGAATCTCTCTTTAATTTAGTCATACTAAGAGTTATATACAAACATATATGCTATATATGTGGTATATACATACATATATGTGTTAACGGTTGAGCATAAACTGTAGCTAGAGTTTGTTCAGAGATCTTTACTATATATTAGTTTATTATTACTCAGTTTTGTTTCTATTATTATTTTAATATTTGGCTTTCTCTTTTATTAAACTTTATTAGTATTAATAGGAATACTTTAGGAAATATTAATTAGGTGACTTTCTCGGGTAATAAATTAGGCTTGTGTTTACTTTCAATTTTCATTTTTATTTTATTTATGTTCTTAATTTTTGCCCCGTGAATTTTTATGTTATTTCGATTCTTTTGAATTTTTTGATTTTCGGTTGAATTCATCTGACATTTCGTAAACAGTCCCTCTCCCGCCGCTCTAAACAACAATACAACGAACACGAATACAAACCAATTAAATGCTAGTTAATAAAGTAGGCAACCACAATTTAACAGCTTGATTATTGGAAAGATTATTAAAGAATTAACAACAGCAACAAAAATAGTATCGTAAATTGTAGAAAGATTTATTTAGAAAAGCACGTTTTAATTTAAGAGATTATTTCTGATGGTGGTCTACTAACACAGCGATTAAGTAAAAAGCGCTACGTAGTTTAGTCTCCTCTCTCGCTCTCCTGCACCCCGTATCACTTAACCTCTTTATTACCACCTCTTTTTCTGTCTCTGTCGCTCTCTAAGTCTCTTTCTCTAACTCTCTTTCTTTAACTCTCTTTCTCTAACTCTCTTTCTTTCTCTTTAACACTAATTAATTAATTCTGCACTCGAATTTCTTTTGTTCGGATATTTTTTAACCCAATGACAACAACAAAAACAATACCATATACAACAACAACAACAACAATTAACTAAAAAGATCCCTATGGCACGACACCACGTAAGAAGAAAGCAGGTTTGTGTTGGTTTTACTTGTTTTAATCCACCTTTTAAGGTACACTTTTGGAATTTCCTTGAATTTAATTATCTGAATTTATGAATTTTCTAACCTTTTAACTTGAAATCTTTTTACTTTGCTTACAAACTATTGATTGATTGGTTAGTTTGAACTTTCAATTTGCTTGATCTTTACAAAGCAATCGTATGACACAAAATAGTAGCACCAAACGTAGCGGTCACCTTAGGTCTCTAAGTTACTTTAAGGGTTCGTTCTCAGTTGATTCAGCGCTCACTCTCACCCTCACACCCACCGTCACCCTCACCAGCAACCTCCACCTCCATCTGAGATGATATCCACACCCATTATAGTGTTGTCTCTGGTCTGAATCTACCATTAAAAGTAATCATCTCTTCACTGCGAAAATTACAATCGAAATCAAAGTCATTTAGTAAAATTAGAGTCATCCCAGAAAATGAGAAGATCTCATTTCTTAATATAACACAACGCTAGAAACTTTATCTTAACTTGATTTAACTAACTCAGAATACTCTCACAACTTATAATCGTTAGTTTTTGTTTGTAGTCCTCATTAACTCGCTCATCAAGACTTCCATTACTTCTTTTCTGGTTATTTCGATGATACTAACTAAGTAGGTGACGAATCAGATTCCATGGGACCAGGAGGACGTCATGGCAAAGCAACGCTGGCCACCCCGCCCACCAAGGAGAAGCGCAAACCGTTCTTCAAGAAGCAGGAGACCGCTTCACCCTATGACGTGGTGCCGTCGATGCGTCCCGTTGTCCTAGTCGGTCCCAGTCTCAAGGGCTACGAAGTCACCGACATGATGCAGAAGGCGCTGTTCGACTTTCTCAAGCATCGCTTCGAGGGCAAGATCATCATCACACGTGTCATGGCCGACATCTCGCTAGCGAAGCGCTCGATCATGAACAATCCGTCGAAGCGAGCCATCATGGAACGATCGAGCAGCCGATCCGATTGCCTCAGCAAGGTCCAGGAGGAGATCGAACGCATATTCGAGTTAGCGAGGACCTTGCAATTAGTTGTACTCGATTGTGATACAATCAATCATCCGTCACAATTAGCAAAAACTTCACTAGCGCCAACAATAGTTTATTTAAAAATTAGTAGTAGTAAGGTAAGTGCGGAGGAGGGAGGAAGGAGGACGGGGGTATACTCGTATAATGGTGCACTTTATACTGATCATTATCAATTTCTGGTTGCAGGTTTTACAGCGTTTAATCAAATCACGTGGTAAATCGCAGGCGAAAAATCTATCCGTACAAATGGTCGCCGCTGAGAAACTGGCTCAATGTCCGCCAGAGATGTTCGACGTTATACTGGATGAGAACCAGCTGGAGGATGCATGCGAACACATCGCCGAATACCTGGAAGTGAGTACGAGTACCATTCAATACAAATGCGACGGTTCCAAGAGATCTTCGTTATCTCTCGAACCTTTTCTCTAAGTTTATATGAACTCGAACTTCAAACATTCGTCTCTTCAGTTATATCTAAGGATCTATTGTATAAAGTCTTAGTAAATGTTAGATATCTCATCTGGTCTTTATTTAACTTCACGCATTTCGAATTATCTGGAAATTAAATAGATCGTGTTTAGGTCATGTTAAAAGCCTTACAAGGAATCTTATCTTATCTTCTATTCCTTCATCTTATCGCATGTTTCATTGTCTCAGGTTTATCCTTTAAGAGAACCATGTTAAATTCGTGATTAACGCCTTCAAATAACTTATCTATAGACCATCTTTGTTCTCCATTTTATCTCTAAGAATTTATGCAATGTATCTCTTCAATCTAGAAATATAGATATCGATCTAAATACATATCTATTTGTATATGTAGGTATGAAGGTACATCTATGATCTTTCATTATATAGCTTATAATTCATATACTCTTTCAGACATACTGGAAAGCAACGCATCCGGATATACGAACCATGCCCGCAATTCCAAGACCTCTGCCCTCTCAGGAAGCATCGCCTTCAGCGGAAGCGGCTCGCTTGGGTCCAACGCCTCCAGGTATACTTTGTAGATACCCTGCCCACTCCTTCTCTTTAAAGACAAATCATTTAATTTCATTGATATTTCGATATCATTTCTATTAGAAGATTTGATAAAAAATTGACAAAATAAACAAAAATTCAGTCCTACTTTCAATCATCGATTGTTTTGTGAATGAGTTCCTTTAAGCATTATTTAAACACACAAACAAACAAGCACACACACACACGCGCATATACACACACGAATACAGATACACATAAAGTCATACAATCAAAATAATTAACGTATTTAATACAACTAAAAGAGAGAAAAAAGGAAAGCCATGCAACATCTACTTACTCACTCCTCATTATATCAATCAATATAATAACATATAACTCAATATTAATCTATATTTATATACTTATGCAATTTCTTTTTGTTTCTGTGCCACGCCCTTCACTCAAAACAAAACTCAATCAATACTCTTTCTCGCTCTTAACACTTAAACAACGCAAACAACCTGTACGCTTTTTGGTTTAATTCGGGGTCCAACAGTTGACGGTGTCGATGAAGATTATCTGGACAGGCAGCTTCGGGAGGGTAGCGGAGACCGCGAGAGTAGTCGCGAGCGGGAGGACAGTAGGGAGAGGGAAACGAGAGACTATTGGGATAGGGAATTTAATAGGGAGAGGGATCGGGAGCGAGAGCGCGATGGCGGCGGTGGTGTGGGCAGAGAGCACGATGAAAGAGATGTTGAATGGGAGCGCGAGAGAGCCCGAGAGTGGGAAAGAGAGAGAGAAAGAGATTGGGATAGAGAATTTGATTGGGACCGAGGTAAAGATTTTCCACCTTTTCTATATACTGATTTTCGGTTTCTGATTCTGTTTCTGTTCTAAAGTATACAAGATCTGATACCATATCATCTGATTTTATAGCAATATTTTTTCGTTGATTTCTTCACTTGGTTTAAAGCGGTTTTATTTTCTTGTTGTTAGTTTATACTCGTATTAGTTCATCGTACTCGTCTATCAATCAGTAGCTTGTTTAGTTTAGTTTCGTTCGGGCGCTAAATGCTCTGGTTTAGAGTCTATATTTCCATCATATTCCTATACTCATACATATCTACATTATATACTTTAGTTTGTGTGGAAAAATTTATTCAAAAGTACTTAAAGTATAGTCTATAGTGAATACTATCTGGGAAACAAATGAGTAGTATAGAGATTTGTGCATTCGGATTACATTCGGCGATTTAGTTAACACGTTAATGCTTTCATGTAACATGTGGTCAACTAATGTATCATGCTATTGAATTAGTGCCTTAGTAAAACTTCCCTCGCAGAAATCACTAACAACAATCATTACCCTAAATCTACCAAATCGACTGTCATGCATGTAGTCATTCTTACTAATATACCTCGTTTCGTATTTACTTCGTATTTATTAACTTCGTAAAAATGTATATGATTCATTTATTATTATCTCATGAAGATTCAACTTTTTCAGTTTTTAGAATTCTGGATTTTATTTCTTTTACTTTTTCTCTACTCTACAAAACCATTTCCAGCTTTTGCATCACGTGATTTTCCCGGTTCCTTTGCAACATTACGCTAGAATCAAAATGATTTCTTTCCTAGCCGATCATATTAACTAAGTTATCCTTAAAAGAATGCAAAACAAAGCAATGGCTACCCTCATGACCACCTTCATGACCACTACCAGTAAAAATCTTAAAGCTGCAATCCTGTCGCATCATCAGTCGTCAACCTCTTCTTCTTCTACCCTTTCAGCCTTGAAACATGCGTCAAACACAGAAACAACAACATAAATTCACAGGTGCTTCGTCAATTCGTCGCGTATCTTTTCTGTTTTCGACACTCATAACAATCCTTATCTAACATGTAGTCACTAGAGACATACTAAAAATACTACCCAATAAATAAAAGTTACCCAACACACTTGAGTAACGTTTGTACATATTTTTAACTGCTACGACTACTAAAAGAACGACTAACAAGGACATCGAACTCTTTAACTCCTTCAGTATCTACTCAAAAGTTGTTCTTAAGATTAAAAGTCCCTCAAAATGGTTTCTACTATATTATAATTTTAATTGTCTTTTTATTTCTATTGAAAATCCTTCCAGTTACGCCTGGGATAGTTCGTGTCTAACGCTGCGTTTTTCTTGTCCTGATCCGTTTCTTATCCTGCTCCATTCTAATGTCAAATATTAAGTGTTCGTTATTTAATACTGTTTTGTACTCGTATATTGAAAAAACTTATTCTGTGTAAAACTCTGTGTAAAAACTCTAAAATCAGCATTGAAGTTAGTAGCTTTTATGATTTTTGTAAGTATCTGGTAAATAAATTGGTTTAATCGTTCGTCTCACAAAAAAGAAAGAAAACAAAAATGAAACCTCAACCTCCCCGCCCCTCAACCCGCCTCTGGTAGTTGTTAACCCATTCGTAATCTCTGCTTCTGTTGTTATTTTGGTTTGGTTTGAGTTGATTCGGTGGTTTCAAAGTGTTTTAAAAACTCCGTTACGGTTTATTTTCTTCGTTCAACAAATTTCTACTAATAGCTACAAAATTATTAAAATCATAATGATCTCTGTTAACAGCAAAGTCATATTGTAAAATAGTTTTTATTGTGTTAGTATTCAGACTATATTGAAAACATTGATATTGATATTGAAAAATGTGGCTTTAAAGTTAACGGAGAAAACTAATTAAAAAATGTTATCCTGAATACTTCCATTCCATCCCTTTCAGAAGGATTTTCTCATTAAGACTCAAACTGGAGACCTTTAAACGGCAAAAATATACCGTGTCAATCAATCAATCATTTAATTTGTTTTCTCAAAAATTAACCGTCAAATTAGAATAGCAAAGTTTATCCTTAGTCGACGCTACTTCCTTCCTTCCTTCCTTTGGCTTTGATCCTGTAATTCGTTCCCTCCTTCTTTGCGCTTCTATTCGTTACTAACACTTCTGTTTTTGTTCAGAATTGAATTAATGACTTTAAGTTGAAATATGTTGAGTTTGAGTTGGATTTATAAAGTTTGCGTTCGAAAAGCGTCAGTACAGACGTTTTTATTGCTTTCCTCTGAGAAGAGGACTTTTCTGTCATTTAATATAATTTCTAGTAAAAACTAATAAATTGTTTTGTCCTTTCGTTCAAACATCAGGCGGAGGAGCCTCTTATCAACCACACAATCGCCGCCAGACTTCCGGTAGACATCAAGAACGTGGCGGCGAACGTTACGATCGTGATCGCGATCGCCTCGACCGGGAGCGTTACGATCGCCTGGATCGCGATCGTGAGCGAGAGCGCGAACGTTTGCATCAGCGAGAACGCGATCTGATGCACCTCAACACCGACGAGTTGCTGGAGGTCGATCGTGCTTATGTCGCCGACTCTCGTCTGCCGCCCACCGTTGTTCCCACACATCATGGCCATTTGGCACGCAGCAGCCGCCTTGTGGACGACCTCGATCTGATGCATGATCGCGAAGATCCTCGTTTACTCGCGGCCGCTTCACGTTACCCCGGTGGTTCTGCGGCACGCATCGATCCGCGAGACATGCCCACGTCGGCGCCGACGCAACGCCGCGGTGCCCCCCTGGTCGATCGTGATGAATACAGTCCGCACAGAGGCGGTGGGAGTAGTAGGAGAGCCCTGAACGCCATGTAGGAATCGTGGATATAGGGGTGGGATCAGATCGATTATCGAAAAGCCAAAACGAAAACCAAAGCTAGGTCGAAAGCAGCGACGGCGGCCACATCCGCTGTTGCCAGAAGTTGTGAAGATATCCATACTGATCGTGAGATTGTTCAAAGTCACCAGCATCAGCACGAAAGTCATGTTCAAACTCCACTTCATCAACGTCATTATTATAGTCACCATCGTCATCGACATCGTAATCAACACGATCATGATCACGATCACGATCACGATCACGATCACCATGAACCACTGTCGCAAACACATCAACGCTTTAACCAGACGAACAAATATCGTATCTCTGCCAATCAAGAAGCTTCGATCACTAAAGAATGTTTGATCACTAGAGAATCTTTGATCACTAGAGAAGCTTCGATCACTAAAGAAGCTTCGATCACTAAAGAAGCTTTGGTCTCTCATGAAGCTTTGATCACTGAAGAAGCTTTGCTTACTAAAGCACCGATGACGAGCAGAGACATCGTCTCCAATGAAATACGCAACGAAGTAATCGTGGAGGAAGATGAGGAGGATATTCAGAGTGTCGATAGATTTTATTAAAGAGATTTCAAGCAAATTCTGTTAATTCTTTATTAGTTTTTATAATTAATGCTGAAAGACTGCTTTAAAGCAAGTCATTTGAAAAGTTTGGGTTATTTTAAGAAAGTGCAGAAAATGTTAGAACATTTTCATTAAAGTTTGTGGAGGAGAACGTGATCATTTATTCGCCCCCTCATGTTTATCAATCACATTTTAAATACAATATAATCAAAAATTATAATACATATTTTATTATATAAAAAAAAGAAACATTTTCAACTGCAAGTGCCAAAAAACAAAGTACATTATTAATTACCATCTAAAGAAACTGATTCGAGTAGAGTTCGATCTCATTTTTCTCTTAATTTGAACTAAAATAAATGTCACAATCGTAGAATTTATAAAAACAAGAAAAACCCACGTAAACTTAACAAACAAACTTATGTACGTTAGGACAAAAAAAAATGTTAAAACTTTGCGAAAATATTAAATCTTATTAAATAAAAAAAACCTCTTTTTCAATAAATTTATATATTTAAAGAAATGCTAAAAAACAAGCCTGATGTGTCTTAAATTCTAAAGCTACATAAACGCAAAATATACTCGTACATGCATAGAAATATTCACACACACACACACACACACACACATGATTGTATCTGCAGCTATTGTAAACTGGCGATTAAATTGTTATTGTATTATTATTAATCAGCTTTGATTAAGACGATTTTAAAAGGATCTTACAAAGAAACACTAAATCATTGAAAATAAAAACAAAAGGGATTTAAAATAAAATGTTAGATATAGCGCAAAAAAAATACGTATTTCTAAGTGTCAGCTTTAATAATCAATTGATTAGCTTAAAAACGTAGCTTAATTATGCGTAAATTAAAGTAAAATAATTTGAGTTGATTGTAAATAAATTTTTTTAATTTCTTTAGTTAGATCTGCTGTTGAAATTTCCTGTATATTATGCACAAAACTACAGAATAACGCAAAGTCATGTTTTAAATAATAATAATAAAATAAGAAAAAGAAAGAAATTCAAAGAAAAACGCTCCGCTCACAGAATTCTGCTAGAAAACTCTTTAATAAAATCTGCGCAGTGTCTAGACGCGTTGTCATGCATTCAATAATATTAACTTTATTTAAATACTAATTAAGTGAACACACAATTTAAACACAATAAACAACAAACACTTTTAATTACTTCTATTTATAGTTGTAAATCTTCAACACACACATAGGCACTGACAAACACACACACACACACATAGCTGCACATCCTTCATTACTTTGTTTCACTATACTGAACACTCTACTCTACTTTTATTTGCTCTAATGAACAACTTCTATCGTAAACAATCATGTTTTTAATGGATGGATTTATTTATGCGAATGAAATGCTTTTAAATGCGCTTTAGTTTATTTTGTTGTTGTCATTATAATCATAGAAATCAAAGGATATGATTTTAATTTGTTTTATTTTTCTTCGTATTTTAGTTTTGGGTTTTTTAGTACGATCGAAGGATATGAAAGAGTACGAAAAATACAAACCAAAATAAAATACTTATAAAACCATATAGAAAATCTAATTAATTAGACAATGAAAATAAATAAATAAAAATGATAAAATATGTTTTCTAAAACAACATAATTAAATTTGTCGATCATTTCTTTAATAACATTCGAAAGAATTTTCTTCACGCTTCATCTTTAAAAAGTTTCTTCGCTTTAAGGATCAGTCAAACGCTCAGATTAAAAAATTATCAGAAAAATGATCAGTTTAAAGATCGAAAAGTTTACTCATCTGTCAAAAGATCAGTTTAAAGCTAAGTCAAATGATCAGTTTAGATGACCTGGTCTTAAGGTCATTGTGGGAAGTCTTTCTTTCATATCCTTCAGTGTACCAAAAAAGCCTGTAGAAAAATCATTTTTCATTTTAAGTCTGCGTTCAATTCATCTCAAGGAACTTGAAGAAATTTCAAGGACCATCGCAACCTGATCTGATACGCTTCCGGGTGCTCGTCCTACAAACCCAACCGTTTTGCACGGCAATCAGAGCGAATTCGAATTACAAAAGCACTGAACTGTATTCAAAACGATGGCACGGCTGCTTATCGCATAAATTATTGAATTAACCGCTAGAAAAATAAAAAATTGCTAACCTTAGTTGCTTCTATTAAAATCACCGTTGTCAAAATTCGTTAACATGAAACAGAGTCCATAATTAAATTCGCTTATGCAACAAAATTTGAACAATCATGTTTGAAAATAACTCGTATATAATCGAACGATCACTGCACTCCTATAGAAAGTATGTACACACACATATACTATATACATATGTATATAGTACATATATATATGCTTATAAAGTAATTATATATGCATGTATGTACGATACACATTAGAAATCGATTGAAATGCAAACAAAAGTCGAATAATTACTTTTTTGTTGATAAAAACATCAATAAAAAACAGAATTTCAATGCACTTTAAAATTTTATTTGGTCCAAGAAATATGTGCAAAGAACACTATTAATATTTATATTAATATTTAATATTAATTAATATTTATATTCTTAACATAGAAAAGAACTAAAAGTTTGAATATAAATTAGGTTTTTTTATGTTGTAGATACATATTAACAAAGAATATTTATAAAGAAATTTATGAAAACCTATGAAAAAATTTCAGGTAAAGATTACTTTCAATAAAAATGCTAATACAATCCTTTAAAAAGGGTTCTTATTGTTATATTAAACAATGTGTAACTTCATTTCTAAAATCGTTGTTTTTTTATTCTGATTCTTTAATTATTTAATATTTAAAACAATTTTTTAAACATGAAGACTTTTAAAAAATAACAACTCTGTTCGTATTTAATAGTTATATGTACTTTAAAAAAACAGTATATACATATATAAATATTTTAGTAAATTTAACTTAGATAAATTACATAAAAATTAATTAAAATTGAAATTAAGTAAGTAAAACATTTTTATAAGTAAGTTTAATAGACACAAAATGAAAATTTATTATGACAAAAACAAAAACGCAAAAAAGAAAAATAAAAAAATTAGACACATTTAAAAAAGAAACTTAAATAACATAAACAATTACTTAAATAAAGCAACCTTATTTTTAATAAAAATTAAACAAAAAATTCAAAAACATTTGCTGTAAAAATTCATGGAAGCGATTTAATGTAAAAACCGCAAAACATTAAAAAAAATTTTAAAAAAACCTAGTAAAAAAAAAAAAATAAAAACAAAAAGAAAACAATATTTTTAAAAATAACAAAAAAATACTAAAGAATCTTTAATAATATTATAGAAAAAACATCGCGAATTCAACAACAACAAAACGTTTTCTTCTTAACACGTTAACTTAAAACGTTTCTTTTCTTAGCATTTTAAGCAGTCAAAAAGGATGAGAAAAGGAAGAAGGAAGAAGAAAAGAAATAATTGCCCATTTTGATAAATTAAAAAAACCAACAACAACATATAGCATAGAAACTCGAAAGGAAAATCAACTAAATTTATATTTATAATAAGTAAATGAAGGCAAAAACCAAAACAACTTATATACGCATACATACACATGTATATATGTATTTCTACAGTATATATAGATAAATAAAATTAATAAATTAAACCATCTGAAATGAATACAAAATAAATTCGTTTTCCAGCTATTTTCATAATAATTGCAATTATTTTTTTAAATATCATATTATTGCAAAATACAAAGGAAAAACAAAAAGAAATAGAAACAAAAATATGAATTTAAAAAATATTAATAAAACAAGAAACAATAAAAAAATAATAAAATATAAATAAAAACTTAAATGAGAACTTCAAATTAAAAGTAAGAACATTGTTCATAATATAGATATGAATTATATAATAGAAAAACTAAAGCAGGACACAAAAAAAAATAAAAAATAAGCACTCGTCAAGGAAAAAAACATACAAAAGAATATAGAAAAAATATAGTAATAAAATAAAGAATAAAAAAAGAACACTTTAAATTTATTGCTAAACAAAAAAAAATTCTTATGATGAAAAAAAGAAAAGAATTCTTATCAGGAAATGAGACGATTTTTCTGAAAACCAAAATAAACAGCAAACGAAGAAGATGCTGAGAGAAGCAAAAAATATTGGCTTAAAATATAAAATGCCTTAATAATAATTTTTCACTTACAAACACATTTACATTTCATTTCATTTTATGGATTTTATCGTTGTTTTATTTAAAACATTAAATAAAAATAATTTCTTTCTAATTTGCGTTAGTTTCTTGTAGTTATTCTATTAATAAAAGCGAAAAACAAAAACTAAATATGATATATGGTGATATATTCACCCTTTTCACTTAGTATATGTATATTAAAAAGTATGTTGTTTGGTTTGTTCTTTAAATTGTTCCTTCTTTTAGCGTTATACTAAAAACAAAATATATATATGTACACATTCGTATATATACATGTATATACTATTGTAATAAATAAGAAATGACGAAAAAAATTAAATAAACATAAAAAATATATAAATGTTTGGTCCTTTAATATATTGAAAAAAAGAGTAGATGCGTTTTCTTTTCTCGATACTCAGCGAGGGCAGAATTAAATATATTCTGCACATCCACTAAAAAATTTTCAAGTGTTTATAGCCGAGAGTAGAACCGAAGGGTTCGCGTCTTTACCAAATTGAACATTGCAGTGCTTTTCGTGGGTATACAAATATTTCCACTGCTTTTGAGCAAATAACTTTCATACACATTTAGCTCGATTTCCAAACTTCAGTGCTGTACAAACAATTTTGAGTACACAAAACGGTTCGAATAACGCTTTGAGGATATCTTTTCCCGATTTCTGTGTCAGGACATTCCGTTTCAAAGCTTCAAATTCTTTAACACGTTTCATTCAACATAGTTTTCTCGAAGTTGACAGAGTTCTTTCACTTTATGAGCAACCGAAATAAGGTTTTTATGTATGTAAATACGGTAGGTTCTTCAGGTGGTTATGGTAGCTTGAGTAAGGTACGAGAAAAAGGTTTTGACATTTGTGACATCAGCAATGCAGTAACCATTCTTGGCATTGATGCCTCAGTTCTTCATTTTAGCGTAACCATCATGATCTTAACGCGTGTTTATATTTCTATAAAATCTAGAGCAATCTCTATAAAATCGAACCAACCTAATAACTGATTTAAATTTTAGTCAACTGTGACATGAAATTCAATGCGTAAATTCAATAAAGAATCAATAAAGATAAATAAGTCATGGTTTACGGTTTTTCCTGATTCCGATTCTCGTTCTCAGAGGAATGTTTCTTATATTCTCATTTATTCAATTAATAGATATTCATCATCACAGAAAGACAAAAATTACCGATAATAGGAAATCAAAATTCGAACGATTTGTCGCTGTTGGGCAAAAGAAAGAGATCAATATTTTTTCATATCAGACTCTTGAGACTCTTACCGGAGTTGACGGAAAAAGTTGATTTTCTTTCGCGCCTCCGAAAGTAACGCCATGTGGTCATCCATGAACTTGTGACTGATGCAAGCGTCCATCTGGAAGTCGTTGACGGGTTTGTGGTTGAACAAGTTGTCCGGTGATTCGGAAGCGGGTTCCTTAAATGGACAGAGTGGAGCAAGCGGTGGTATAAAATTGCGCATGTATGAGGTACGCATGTCGAAGACTTCAGGCGGCTCGAAGGGCAGCAAATCGAAGCGAAAACTGATCGGGGTAAAACGGATCGCAAAAACCAATCGGGATGTTAATTCTGAAGTAATGCTAGTATTCATAACTCACTCATTCATCGGATACGATTGGAAGTTCACCTGTTTGCGAGCGACGATGCGTAACTTGGCCTTCAACTGGATGCCCGTTTTGAGGCTGTCGTGTGTTGTGGACTCTGGGATCGGCCATTCGGTTACCGGTTTGAACCACGAATTCGAATGCGGGGATTGCGGCATCTGTGAGGAAGAAAGCGGAAAGGAAGAATCTTATGAATGTGTTTTATTCGAAATTTAGAGACTTATGTACATTTTTTTGACATAAAAATTTGAAAGAAAAAAGCTGAAATACTGCTTTTTTAATGGATTGTAGACAGAAATGAAATTTAAAGTAAGGCTCCTATTTATTATGTTTTTATACACAGTATATGATTGCGTTTACTGCTATTAGAAGGGTGGGGTTGAAGAATATTCACCCTTCGCAAAATCAAGGGTGCAAATGAGAATCGGGTGAATCGAAATTCTGTATTCTAAAAACTTCTTCGTCAAAGAATCCGGGTTGCAATGATCAATTAAAAGACTGTTTTGACAATCTGAGGGCTGGCCGAATGAACTTTTGGGGAAATACTAAAAATTCTGAAAAAGCAGCTGATTGGAAAGAATCGAGGCTGCACTCGCCGAAGCTTGATTGAATCAGCGAACGGTTTTCATTTCGAAGCGGTTTTAAATTCGAAGGAAGATTAAATTCAATGCGAAACAAAGCGGTGTCTTTGGTACCTACGCCATGGGCACCTACCAAAGCTGAATTGAAGAAGATTCAAAAAAACTGGCATGAAATTAAGTATAAAAAACCTCTCTTCGATTGTGCAACTCGAAAATATTCCCGTGGAACGCGGAAGATTGAAAGGAATGCGGTCAACATGGCGCATTCAGCCGCCAGAGTTGGTCGACCACCGGAGCAACAGCAACAACAACAACTCGAAAAGAATAAACAATTTGTACGTGTTATTGTTGTTGTTGTTGCCATCCTCCATCAGTAGTTTGCTACTCTGTAGAACTACGCGTCGCTTGCTTGGCGGATTGCAGGCGCGGCCGGGTGAGTAGATGAGGGAACACGTGTGGGTGCCCCGGCATCCTGGAAGTTCGTGGCTGAGGTCGAAATCCGCTCGTGTTCGATCTCCTGCTGTCCGCTGTTTATTGTTCTTATGATTAAAGGGATGACTCCCGGTGGAGTGCTTTCGGGTGCCAGTTATTTTGTTGATGCTACTTTTTATTTTTGGTTTATGTTGTTTGTTATTGAAGTTGATGTTGTTGTTGTTGTTATTAGAATTGGTGTGGGGGTTACTAAAAATTTATAAAAAAATATTGTTCATTATTTAAATGTTACTTGACAAATATTTCGCAAACAACGGAAAATTATGTGGTTTCTAAGCAGTAATATTTTCTTTTGTTTCTGTTCATTCTGAAGTTATTCAACCCTTTGCTCATTCTTCATTAATTCTCTAGAAAATCATAAATAATACGACAAACAGAAAAGACCATCAGAGCAAAAGAAACGTGACTCGATATGGGATTCATACGTTTAGAATAACAAGGACAAGCAACAACAACAACAGGAACAACCCCACATACAGACAACCATGAGCAATAATAACCACCAACAACAACAATCAAAACACCACCAACAACAACTGCAACAAGAAAAACAAGAACAAAAACAAGAACAACAACGTACATAATAAAATAACTACGAACATCTAACAAATAACACACTGTAAACGAATATTTAAGGACCTTCTACAATACAGTGTAATCCTGCGTAAGCTGTGTTTATTTGCATGTGCATGTGTATGTAGGTGTGTGTGTGTATTGTGCTGTTGCTCCTTTTGCCAAACATTTGACTCGATACCGATTGCGAGCGGATTCGATACATAACACTATTAATAAGAAGATTAAATAAGGTAAGCATCGTCTTTTATGTGTTGTTGTTGTTGCTATTGTTGTTGAGCTTTGTTCGAATATCATTGTATAGTCTAACAATACGCTATACAGCACCCTCGTAATTCCATTAATTACCTAAATTAGCTGGACACGAAATTAGATTTAAAAACCGATTCATTCATTAACCTAATTTATCATATTAGCCGAGTCCAGTATGTGAAGGATTATAATAAGATAGATTTTAAAGAAAGTCTCAGATTCTATCAGTTGTTGTTATAATAATTATTATCATAAATTCACCATCACGAATCATTTCAATATTACTGTTTGTATTTTTACAGTGTATTTTATAAAATTATTCCTACTTACTATTATTATTATTATTTAAATAAATTAAAGCCACCTGTCAAAATTATTTTATGGTAGATTTCGATTTCCTAGCAGTGGACGTGACGGTTTTTGCATCTTTCAACATCACAACACATAACATTACAACACAAACACCACGTCCAATACTATCACATCACATTCATTCATTCATTCATTCATTCATTCATTCGTTGCTATGAAATAACGTGTGAAAATCATAAATAGTTGAATAATTCGTCGTCACAACGTGTTAAATAATTTCAATTGTTTTTATTGTTGATATCAACATTAATTCCTCGCCCCCTCTCACGCGTGGCTCCCTTAATCCGTGTACAAAGAATATAAATAAATAAATCAATTTAATTGGCAATTGTATGGTAAAATTTCTGATGTCCACGCGATTGCATTGAATGAATGAGGACGTTATTAAATGAATAATTATTAATTCCAGTGAATTTCTCAACCACGACGCATATGAAATTAATTGCTTCAATAGCTTAATACAATATAATTGAATTTGATGAGAACAAATATCACAATGTCACGCAAAGAATTAATGAATCTATCTTCATATAATGAAATAAGATAAAAAATATGAAAATGATCATGATCAATTATGGAAGATAATAGGATGATAATATGATAGAGATAAGATGATGGAGATAATAATCGAAAAGGATGGATGATGATTGTAGACGGTAGATGATACGGAAATGATGATGACGATGTGCGAAAATTAAAGACGATGGATGATAATCGATGCCGAGGACACAGTATTATAAATAATGGTTATGACGACCAAAGAGGATGGATAATAAAGAGATCTTTATAAATACAGATGCAATATAGCAGTTAATAACGATTGAATAACGATTACTGTTAACGCAAGATGATTGCATATATTAAATGATTGATTACATCCTAGAAATGTTGTGGGAAGAGTATAGATGATGTGGACTTGTTATGTATGATGGTCTACGATATCGGAGTGATTTTATCCGATCGCTATAACTGTAGCATTCAGTTAAGCTCAGAAAAGTTCAGGGGCAGAAAAGAAGAACAGAGAAGTTAAATTCTGATACTGACTTCGAATCTTTAAGATTTTGTCTCTAACGAAACATAAAGTACCTCAAAATATTGGCTACTTCAGACAGAGTAGGAAAGACAGAGGACAGTGACAGTGAGTTGGAGTGAGTGAGAGTTGGTGAAAGAATGTTGGGTGGAGGGGCAAAAATAGAAGAAGCCGGTAGAAAAACGAAGCAAACGATGTCTGTAGTAATTTTGTTTATGGCCCTTGTTTTTTCTGTAATATGTACCTTCGTAATCACCTCTAATAGAAGAAAATGGCACCAACTCAGCTTTCGTGTTGCTAACAATGAAGTCGCTTTTATTTGCTAACATTCCGCAGCCGAAACGTCCCGCCTCATCTCCCTTCGCATCGACACAAAGCCAGCTCAGTCGACACGACGCCTCGTGGCTGCCAGGGAAATAAATTGAAAATGTCAGTCGTTGGTAAGCCAGAGAGCTGTTGCTAATGCTGGTTCTACTCCGTACCCACCCAGTTTATTAGTGCGAGCTGAAGTCTGGAACGAGCTCCGGTTGAGTGCAGCACCGCATTACGCACTGCTTAAGGAGGGACGTCTGTGGACTCGCAAACAGCCTACGAGTGCTCAAATGAAAGACGTGTACTAAGCAAATTATGCCCGGAAGAGCAACTCTGGATGCTGTGGAGTACGAGTGCATGAAGTTCAGAGTTTCCTATGGGGAATGATATATTATATTTTCCTCCGGTTTGCTATACACTCTCCGTTCAGGTTTGGTTCTTTGGTCTCGTAACGGTTCGAGTATTGAGAGTGAATTCCTCTGGCTGAACGGGAGGGAGCATGAGATGCGGTAGAGTGCTGCTGATCCGGTGCTGGATGTCAACATGTCGTCATTAAAATTGACTTATTTGTATTTAATGCATCGTGTGCTCAATTCAATGAATGGCTGCTGGCAGCGTTGGTCCTCGTAATGCGTAGAGTTATTGCGGAACAGCCACAGGGCTGGGATTAAATACAAGTTAAAGCCTGAGAGAGCTTAATATTAAAATGCCTCTGCAATGCGAAGTGACAAATGCTTAGAAACACTAAGAAGACTTTAAGAAAGTGAAGAAAGAATGAAATTCCTACGTGGCTTGAATACGGTCTTGAATAATACGGTTGGTGATGATAATGATATTGTTGAACAACGCCGACGTGTGATGATTTATGATGTGACAGATGATAAAGAGTGATAATAAAGACTGATAATGAAGAGTAATGATAAATAGTGATAATCAGTGTGGTGATCAAAGTGATGATCATCGTGATTATCACGGATGAACAATGGTATCGGATGAGGGAAATGATATATGATCCTCCGATCCTATGATGATTTATCATTGATGATGGTATAATATAATGATAATAAAAGTGGCAAAGCCTCCTCGATTCATTTACCTCAAATTTGGTACCAGTTAATGTTCAAGCTATGAGAGCAGACACATAAATAGCAAGCGGCGGCCTCTTCGGAATCTCAGCCGATGACTGCCGCATAAATAATGACCAGGCATGGATCAGTAATTGGAAACATGATTTCCGATTTGCATGAAGTGGTTTATACTCGTATAGCTACTAACACCACAACATAGAAAATGCAGACACATGGACAGCTTAGAAGAGACAGTCGCACAAATACTAGTGGAGCATGTACGAGTACCTGGCGGAAATCTAGTGTACCGAGGAGTAGTAACACTGGGTGCCAACTCCGAGGATATTGGAAATGTATGCGGTGAATTCTGGGCAACTGAACAAATACACGTTCACCTGGAACAAGCAACACACACACACATCCTAACGTAGACCTCGTAATTGTATTCTTGTTGGGTGCCTGCAAATCGCTGTGCTCACGTGTAACCCAGACAACTAAATCGCTCATTCATTATTAACGACTTTAATCCCCGAAGGAGATTTTGTCGCCTTTATGCAAGTACTCCAACACACACACACACGTGTCACCCACACGGACACGGACTCACTTAGTTACACATTCGCAGGCTCCACCGCTAGGAAAACCACGCCTGTTTATTGGTGAAAAGCATCTAATCTTCCATACGCGTTGGTGTGAATGGCTGTGTGACTGAATGTGTGTGTGTATGTGTGTGTGTGTGTGTGTGCGTGTGTGTGTGCGTGTGTGTTTGCGCGTTAGCGTAAATGTGTTGCATTGTTTTGTGCTACATTGTGACCGGAAGAACGGATCCGCTCCTAGTTTCGACAGCAATTGCATTTTATTGTTGTTGTTGGTATTGTAGGTGGCATGTGTATAGCTGTGCAGGTGTGTGTGTGTGTGTGTGAGTGTGTCGGGTCTGTAAGTGTGGATTTCCGGTTGAATCGTGGTACCCCTCAACAATGGTCACAGTTTTTGAATTAACGAACGACCAACGAGTTCCGAATTCGTTGGGAATTCCGTCGGGGAAGAATGAAAATTGAGTGAAAGGAAGAAGAACAATTAGAAGAAGAAGAAGAAGAAGAAGAAGAAGCGGGACATGGTATTCTTAGGATATTTCGCGCGATGCTTCTATGGTTGAAATGTTGTTTTAATTTAAAATTCCTTCTGTACATTAAATTTCAGAATTTGCGAATAAACCGAGTAAAGAAGAAAGGAAGTAAACCAGAAACGATACGAATTTCTAATAATGAAGAATCTTTCGTTAATCTGCAAACAAAACCGAAGGCAATGAATTGAATGCATGCGAAGGAGGAGAGAAGAGATCAAATAATTATTCTCAAGAAGCGTTGACAGCAGCACGAGTACATTATAGAAAGAAAGAACGAAAGATCAGGAAGGTGAGAGAGAGAGAGAGAGAGAGAGAGAGAGAGAGAGAGAAAGAGAACCAATGCTGCAGATACTCCGATGGCGCTGATGTCACGTGATGCATTTTTATTTCATTCCTTTCGTTTCTTACATTCTGTTGTCATGCAGTCATTCTTTTATTTAGTCATTCTGTCAGTCTTCCTCCAAATATTTACTGCTCTGCATCCTGCTGCAAGGACTGGCGCAGGATCCGCTCAGCAGCAGGAGCAGCAAATAAACCGCATTCATGTCGCTCGCAGCAGACTTCGTGCTCAACATCAACACATTGAATTGTAATTCAATGCGACTTTCGTGCTCAGTGTTAATGTTGTTGTTGTTGTTGTCGTTGTTGTTGTCGTTGTTGCTACTTACCCACAAAATAACAAATTTCAGTTGTTGTCGTATTGTTGTTATTTCTACCTAACATTTGTGTCGGTTGGTGGTGCCGTGCATCGTCCTACGATGTGATGCTCCACGATGTGATGCGATGGCCTTCGTTCCTCTGCGGAGTGACGACGGAAATCTCAATGTTGGGATCAGTTGTTATTGCTGTTGGTTGCTGTTGTTGTTGCTGGTTGCGGCCTCACATTTGGCACATCGAGTGTTAGTACCACAACGTTGCCAGATTGTTTACACTTGACGACAACAATATGTGGAAAAAATTAGTTTTTGGGATGAATCATCGATTCATCGGAATCGGACGATTTTAGTTAATGTTTCACCGACGACGACTATTTAATGGCTTTGATCATTAGTAAAACTTCTGTGCCACAGCATTGATTTTGATTATCGTGCATGAATGGTGTTTGCTGGAGACAAGAATATCTACAAATTTATGGACAGATAGATATTTCGTACATGATTGAATATGTGTGTGTGATTGAATATGTGTGTACCTCAAAAAAAAATAGGGGAAAAGTCATTTCAGTTTATCAAAAAGTATAAAACTTATGCTCCTTTGTGAAGGAACAGAGTGTGAATCATATGCAGAACCTTGTGCAAAAAGAAGAAGAAGAAAACAAAAGGAAAAAGGAATAACATGATTAAAGCATTGCAACTTGAGCAAATATTTACCGATTAACAGTTATTATTTTTTACATTTAATAGTTGAATATTATTGCTTATTTAAAATATGAATAGTGTGGGCCATCGGCTGGTTTCCTTTCAAAATTCTTAAAAAATTTTAATTCAAAAAAATGTTTATAAAAAAATTTGTAAATTATTATTCACAAATGTATTGTTTCTTCCATAGAATATTAGACCTTGAAAAAAATCAAACAGTGTGGATCTTATAGTAATTTTAAGGAGAAATCAGAAGAAATGTTTTCTGCTTTTCTTTTCGTATTTTGTGTTTGTTTTTTTGTCTGTTTTTCGAAATCAGCATTTTCGCAATTTCAAAAGTAGTTATTTTTTCGTACCGATTCGTATTGATTCGATGTGGCATCCCTGTCAAAGCGTACTACCCACCGACGAGCTCTCCGCTCCTCCTCGCAAGTTTTTATTTCGGATTCGCACTTCTCTAATCGCAAAATAAATACTTCAGCGGCATCAGCAAGCAAGCAGCTTTGCTCGAAGCCACACACACACAGACAGCAACAATGACAACAACTTTTCGGAGTTGAAAATTCTTTACGGAATGATAAATGAGATTCTGGCCATGAGGATGTGATGTCCGTAGAAGAGGCTGAGGAGGGGCGGGTTGGGTTGGGAGCAGAAAAGTTTTTCAGGGCGCGTCAGCTACTTTTGAGTTCTGAGCTCGCTTCTCTTCCCTGACTCTGAGGTCTCCCCCCGCCCCCCCCCCCTTCTTTCAATCAACATCTCTCTCACACTCTCTCTTTCTCTCTCGCCCTTTTTCTCTCTATCTCTCTCCAAATAGTCGAAATTATTTTATTTTCTTTACACTGAATACAGCATAGAGTCCTATCTGCCTGTCTGTCTGCCTCTCGCTCTCTCTCTCTCTCTCTCTCGCTCTCTCTCTCTCTCTCTCTCACTTGTCATCCGTCTCCCTCTCGATGGATCTACTTTCAAAGGACATTCCTTCATGTGTGTGTGTTTGTGTGAACTTTTTGGCAATCGCTTGAAGCATTTGTTGCCGCAGTAATAATAATTATTGTTGTTGCTACTGCTGCGCACTTTTTAATTCTTGTTGTTGTTGTTGTTGTTGTTGTTGCCTGAGTTACCTCCTTTTATGAGGAAAAACAAAAACTTTTTATTGTATTAAATGAAAAAAATATGCTATTCGATTTCCTTCGATCGTAAATCAGTGCTTCATTCTTGATTACCAAACGTTTTTCTCAACGTTGACATCATTTTAGCGGTTGGTAGTTTGATGATGTCAACAAATGATTGGCTAATTGAGAATTTTTTGTTTTTATTGACCAATAAAATTCGGCGATGCTTCATAATCGGCAGTACGCAAACGTGGCCGATCGTCATCTCCTCAGACAAGCAGCATTTCATCATCATCATCGGCTTCAGCGGCATCATCTGCGTCTTGGTGCCTGGCAACAGGAGGAACAGGAAACGGAAACGAGTCATCACGAGTCGCCGCATTTGAAATTTCGCCAAAAAGTGTTTCTTGCAAGAAAATTCATTATTTTTTTGATTCTTTTTTTGTTTTAATTACAGAGTCGTTACTCGAGCCGCGTCGCTGCTGGCGAAAACCGAAGTGATGCCGAGAAGAAGGGATAAAAATAAAAAAAATAAAAATAAAAAAAAAAAAAATTCACTCATTTACAGCATCGTCAGCTGATGGTTTTCTGTCTTGTCCCTGCCATTTTTTCGGCAATGCTTCTTAATTATTTCGCCGAGTTATGCGGACATCAAAGCGAAGATGTTTTTAAGTTTGATTGCACTGTTTAACTGCAATGCAGCAGCAGCAGTGATGCCATCTCATTCCGATTTCGTAATTGAAGAGTCATTGAACCCGTTTGAGGACACTTGAACACTCTGCTCGCTCATTTTCTGGAGGAGTGAAGATACTTAAAACAATCTTGCGAATCCTCAAAATTGAAAAATTTCGACATTAAAACTTTAATATAAAAAAATCTGTATTCCAGAGAAAGAAAATAAAATATAACTGAATAATGCAATGGACCATGAAAACGAACAAAAAAAATGTTAAAAATAAAAGAAACGAAAAGCAAACAAAATTTGTAACAGAAACTAATTGATTGATTGATTGATTGATTGATTTATTGCATTGATTGAGGTTTGTATGTCTGTTCAATCTGTTAGTGTTGAATAAAATCTGATTTAAATCAATTAAATAAAAGAAAACAAAGATTCGAATTCTACTCTAGTACATACATGAAATGAGTTTTCATTGAGTGACTGATTGATTGATTGATTGTGTGAAATTCAATGAATTTTGATTGGTTACGTTGAGAGTTGTTTTAACTCAATAAATTGCGATATTTACATGCATGTCGATTGATATGAACATAAATCGACATAAATTCCAATCAATGACAAAACAATACATGAACTACAACAACAACAACAAGAGATTATCACCATCCCAACAACAGAAATATTCGTCCATTCTTTAGATTGGATAATATTCAAATAAATTCGTATAAATATTCGTTTTCTCTCCTCTCCTTTCTTCAACTCTCCTCCTCAACTCTCCTCCTCTACTGACCATTCCTATCTCTTTCTCGCCCTCTCTCACTCTCTCTCACACTCTCTCTCTCTCTCTCTCTGATTATCTTTAAGAGTAGAAGTTTCTTCCCTTCGGCTGTGTCAATAAAAATCGGAAAACTTTTTGCATATATTAATACAAGTTCTGTGAAGATCGTGTCTTTGCTTTAAATTTTCTTTCTTTGCTGTTGTTTCTCTGTCTCCCCTTTTTATATCCTTCTCATAAGCAAACATCAACTTAAAGCTTACGTTGCACAGCTGACTCCGTAGCAGCTGATTTTCATTTTTGGCTCCTCTCTGAGGCATAATGAGACATCATTAAACTCAACTCGTTTGGCGGAGAGGGTGTGAGGGCTCTCTCTCTCTCTCTCTCTCAGTTGCTGGGACTCCAGACAGACAGACAGACAGCCATACAGCCATCTAGCCAGCATCTAGCCCGCCTCAGTCATCTTTCAAGCAGTTGAAACTAATTTAAAACTTAAATTAAGAAACTTCTTTTGAAAATTATCCATCCACTCAACTGCCGCGTTGCTTCTTGAGCGTTTCTTCTGCTGACAGAAGCAAAAATTTCACGGCTCACCATTAAAGAAAACAACAACAAAAAATACGGATCACCATGACTTACATACGAATGATGGGAGGCCGGGGGGCGTGGCGGGTGTGAGTATTGTGGCGAGCCAAGTGAGAAAAGTTTGAAGCGTTTGAAGCGCCTGTCAAACGCGGTTGACTTCTGAGTTACTGCGTTCAGAGGAGTGCAAGAAGAAACACAGATTAAAAACAGATGAGATGAAACCTTCGATGATTAAAAATCAATTTACGCTTCGAAAAAAAGGAATCCAAACACTGAAACAGCACGAATACACTTTTTACAATCAATCCTAGTGAAATCCTACCCTGAGTCACATGTGATGCAATGCAATCTGATTTGAATTTCATGATTTTTATGATTTAAAACTTTAACTAAAGTTCCCAAAGTTTATTTCTATTGTAATATACGATGAATTTATAAATTTGCATTTACAGTTATAGTGTTTTTGTTTTTGTTGTTGATGCTTTTTATTTACACTGATGCACCGCTGTACGTCAAAGATTAAAAGTTTAACTTCAGGATAAATTAAATACTCGCTGTTATTTACTTTGGAGTTGAATTAATTAAATCCTTTAAAGAAATTCAATCGAAAACAACAACAGCAACAACGAACACATAAAAAAACCAAACAAACAGATAGACAAACAAATAAACACACGATTAAACAAAGAAATACATGTACACACACACATACACACAAATGCACACACAAACATAGGCGCACCCATATTTACCTGAACCGCCTCTGTGTTTGTGTGACTTGTTCGCTGATTGAGTGGAAGAGAGAGAGAGAGAGAGAGAGAAACTCGCAGAAAAGAGAAGGATAGAGCGGGAAGGAGAACCGTAGAGAAATTGGTTGGGGACGTGGTGGCTGAGAGGAACAGCGTAGTGTTAATTGTTGAAGAAAAATTGTATGAATTCCATGTGATTTTTCGAAAACCTTTTCATAAAAAAAACACTGTTGAGGAGTTTTTTGTTTAAATACAAAATAGTGAGAGAGTGAGAGGAGAGAGAGAGAGAGAGAGGGAGTGAGAGAGGGCCGAAAATGGAACTCGTATTTGTTGGAAATCCAATCAAGTAAAAATGAATCCCAAAAATATCACAAAAAGGTTCTGCAAATAAATTGGAATTAAATTGATGATGGATCGTACACAAACAAAGGCAATAAAAACTACGAACACGCTTAATTTTATGAGCTTTCGATTGCTGAAGAGAGGAGACACTCAACAAGGAAGGAGAGCAAAAAATCATTTAATCATTTAATCAATCGATTTAAATTCAATTAAAAAGCCCAATGGTTAAAATTAATTAATTAAAGTTATTAATTAAAAGGGATGCATTGATTACAAAATATCTCGATGAGTTGAAATAATAAAAACGTATGAAACGAGTAATTTAATTTTAAATTGCAATAAAGAAAAGTAAAGAAAATTTTGAAGTAAAGAAAAATAAAATTGTTAAAAAGATAATTGAATTTAAATATTGTAACAATCATAAAATAAACCTCTTCTCTTCTCTAAATTCGAAATCCATTATATAGACAATAATGATCCAGAGGGTTTATATGCTGGTAAAATCACTACGATTCATGATCAATGCAGTTCAAGGAATTCACAGATCATGTGCAAAGTCGGAGTCAATAAAAATATAAAGAAATAGTATTCGTCAGTTAGTTTATCCGACAGTAAGAATAGAAATATAAAAAAGATTTACATCTCTACAAAAGAATTCGATTCCGAATTTACCCATCCATGTATCGATCTATTTAACCAATGAGTCCCTCTTTTTGCCCACATCACTTCACCTTACTACTTGCTACTTTCTGTACATTTGTATTACACTGCGCTATACTCTCGTATCTATCTTTCTCTCTCTCTCCTCCTCTGTTCGCTTCCTTCTGTTCGGGATAAAATGTAGAACAAGTCGAAAGACTTCTACAAAAAGACGTGTCAACAGCACTCAAAGGAAATAAATGCACATCAGATCAAACAACAAATAAAAAAATGTATTGTATGTAAAAAGAAAGTATTCATAGAATGAAAAGTGAAACACCTACCGACTTCTAGATAACTGAAGTGGACATCCGCAAAGCGTCCTCTCGGGCGCCTTGGTTGCTGCTTTCGGTCTCTGAAAGGACAATATTTGATTTTGTCGCCTTTCAGAAACCATTTTTCATTCTTAGCAGAATGTTTACCAAAACGGAACCAAAGTAGAATCAGTCGACCGCAACCTGGAATTGACAAAGCGAGAGATAGAGAGGAGGAGGAGGAGGAGGAGGAGGAGGAGGAGAGGGATAGAGAGGGGCTGGGAGCTGTCAAGAAGTCATCATAGCGAATGATAGGGTTCGTATATTGGTTGGTATTTATTCTTGTTTTTGCTGTGGTTGGTTGCTCTTTTGTGTCGCAAACACTCACTGGTAGGCTCTCCCTCTATCGCCTATGCCACTCTCCCTCCCTTCTCGCTGCCCTTTGGAAACTATATTCAGGAACTATTCCCATGATTTATATGTATGTATATAGTCTTAGATGTAGCTGACAGATCTAAAAAAAGCGGACGCGACTGAGAAGATTTTTTTCTCAATTTTAGTGATATGAAAAGCAATCGATGAGAGTTAAAAGAGACGAGAAACCTATTTGGAAAAAATTATACATGATTGATTGACCTCTAAGTTTTAACTGAGTGGATGATGTCTGCTTCTGACCGAAAATATTCTTCAAGAGTTCAGAATTGGTGGAATTTTTTCTTTATTATTCAAAATCAGTGCAAAATTTTGAAACTCTCTTGGAACTTGGTGAGGCGTAGTTAGGTGGAGGGGGCAGGGGTGTAAGGATACTCACCACCTAACCAGCTAGTTGCCCATTCATAGCAGCCAAAGGCCGATCAAACAACCCGACCGGAAATGCAGCATGGATGCACTCAATTTATTTCGAACCCATTTCGAATTGCAAGTGTTGCCAATTTGAGGCGAACTTTTTATTGACATCAGGAAGCGCTGTCAAGCATGCGTTCATTAGCGCACGTCCTGTCAGCTTTCAATCAACATGTTGGCTTTGCACCCCAGCTGGATGGCAGCCAGTTAGATCCAGAACGAGGAGGGATGACGTGGTTCCTCCTCAAACCGCTGATTGACTGGCACACTGACTGATGAACGGACTTGCAGACTGACTAACGGACTGACTGACGGACTGACTGACGGACTGACTGACGGACTGACTTACTCACAGACTGGTTGATTCGACTGTTCTCTTTGGGAGCGTTTGCGGTGTGGTTGTCATTGGTTTTTGGTGTGTGTTTGCGTGTAGCAGGTGCTTCTCTGAAAAGCGTCAAGTTGCCAACGAAATGTGAGCGAAACCGACCACATGTGAGCAATTAAAATTCCAACTTCATTCAAAGAAGAGTGCGCGATAGAGTGTGTACACGTAGAAATATTGTGCGAAGTTTCAGAATTGTTTCTTGTTTCAATTGACAAAATTATCTTCCGATTTAGTTTAGTTTGTATTTTAGTTTAGTTTGAGTGGCTGATCATCAGAGTTCGATTGATTATCATAAGATCATTGAAACTAAATTGTAAAAACCTCGTAAATTCTCATACTTACTTAAATACTTACTTAACTTAAATACTTACGTAACTTAAATACTTACTTACACGTACGTAAATGCAGTTCAATAAAATGGATGGAAATAAAAGGGAATCATTTAGCCACTCAACCACTGTTTCTTTACCCTTCTCGCTCTTTCACGTTCTCTTTTGCTCTATCTTTTCCTCTGAACTTCATATACATGGAATCACAATAAAATCCAATAAATGTAATTGTTTTTATTATCCTCCATGATTGCGTCCTGACAATGGTACCACATGAATTTCATTGCTTTCTCTTTGTTGTTCAAGTACCAGAAAAAAGAATGTTTTAAATTCTTTTCATTAACTTAGTATGGGTTCGATCAGAAGAGATTCAGTCAAATTTCGGTCAGGGTCCAGGTTTATGTAAGCAACTTGAGGAAGAAAGGAATGCGAGAGCTACATACATATGTACGTATGTAAATCAGGTCACCCCGGGTCTATCCGGGTTGGATTGGTGTCGATTCGCAAAGTTGAGAAAGTGCTGGAGTTGAGGAGTTACAAGATATTCCCTCACTGGACTCTGTAACGACTGCGGGTACTACCGGGTACTAAATAAGTCTTAGCTGACCTACAATCTATCTTTTTACCCGAACAAATCGTATATTAAAATTTCAATTCTTTAATTAATTTGTAGAGCTGCTCTCTGTTCTCTACTTTCATATTTTTGAGTATCTACCATATGTACATATGTATATCCTTGGGAAATTTTCGAGTTTTTCCCGAGCACCCCATAAATTGTGCAGTTTAACATAAAAAGCAGCAGCCGGTTGACTCTGATTACGGTACTCATCCTCGTGGTTGTTCCGTCCTCCAGCTACTTGAACTGCGGATGAGGGCAGGAGGAGGCGGAGGAGCTGTGGGGCAGGGGGGGGGGGGCAGGCACGTCGTCGACACACTGCTGTGGCAAGATTCTGTTTTCGGATCCATTAAGAAGCTAGCATTTATGAAATACGGAACAGAAGCGGAAAATATAACAAATAAATTTTACTTAAGCACAGATAAACGACTGACTTTAAGGTATTGCTTAAAATAATTCAGGCAACTCATGTATGCATCCATGTTGGGCGGCAACAAGCATGAACACACCCACACACGGATCCAGGATGGGCGCGTTCAAGGACTATCAGAGAGAACGCTCAAAGACGGTTTCAATGTAATGTGTTTCGAAAAATTAAACGGAAGAAAAAGCAATTAAAATACATTCGTTTTACTTGATAGCGAAATTATGAAAAATATAAATTAATTAATAATTTAAACATTTCCTTTAATAACTTTTAAGCGAAGAATTGGATTTTGTATAAAAAATTGATTTAAAATTAGTTTTTCGTGCTTAAAATAAGGATGTTTGATTAGTTGAGTGTTTGGAACAACAAAAATTGCGATTTTTACAACGTAAGCTACACTGGAAGCCTGCATGACATGCATGCATGGAGTTATCATTGTTAAGCATACATGAAATTTGCAAGTGAACCATAGCAGACATAAGAATTCATAAATAACATTTTTGAAGCACAGGCCACCAACAAGAAGAACAGGAAACGCTGCTTCAAAGGATGAGTAGCAACCAAGGCAATCCTACAAAAGCGCAAACTACAAGCGTCGGTCAAAATAAATCAAATGCTTCATAGCGATGGGGAGGATGTGCCACCAACGCCGAAAGAGGGACGCGGCGAGGATGCGTGGTCAGGAAGTTGAAATGGGAAATTTTTAGTTTACACTTACATTTTTAGTTTACACGTACATTGCATCAAAACCTGAGTATCGTTGGACCACCAAATAAATTCCGCACAATACTCAAGCTGAAGTTTTCGGTTTCTTTATAAGTCACGCGTTGCTCTCTCTTTTTTCAGTGTACATAGTCATAGAAAAGAATCCGGGAAACTTGAAAAAGCTAACAATTAAGTTCGCATGGCTACTCTACCCACCATCAGACGATAAGAGGATTGTATGGAGTGGAAAACGAATGAAATGAATCATCATGATGCGTGCATCCGTCACGCTGATTGGTTGATTCGTGGCATGTGACGTGGGCCAACCCACCAGCGTGAGTGAGGCGCGCATCGTGATGATCCGTCTGACGTCGGCCATTCATGCTTCGTGAAAATAATCCCGTTTGTAGGACGTATGAAAAATAATGTAAAGAATGCAAATAAAATAAATAAGCTAAATTCAATGTCAGTCTCTGTGTGACTTGGTGTTTATACAATAAAATTGCTATGGTTGTATAAGTAGATGCGTGTTTCTGTGTGTGTGTGTGTGTGTAAAGGTTTTGACTCCTTCAACGTTTGTGCATAAATACGATAAAATTTTCTGTGCGAAATGAGAGCATTCGCAAATTATTAGAGAAGTGAAACAACAGTAAAAATAACAGAGAACAACAACAACACACACACACATCAAAAAGTAGAAGTAGTGGCATATAAAATAACAACAGCAACAACAACAAGAAAAGCATGAAAACCTAAGCTGCTTAAAAACAATAAATTTGTCGAAAAGTCAGCCGCTGTGACAACCACAGAATGATGAATGTGTTTGTGCGTGTGTGTGTGTGTTTGCAGCAGGACAAATCAAGCAAAAATAACTGCAAGGACAACAATTCGTACAACAAGAATAACGAGAGCAACAAGGAAAACATGATCAACAACAACAACAACAATTGAATTTATTGCAAAGAAACCGAAACTTTTGAAATGCTTTGTTTTTCGTTAACGTCCAAAAGCTGAAGATTTATTTTTAGGCTCTTAATTAGTGTTGCATGTGTGGGACTCTTTAGATGTATGTGTGAGTGTGCACATGGCTCTCCATTTTCTCTATTTGCGACTAATTCGGAAGGTTGATAATTATAATGGCATTTTTTGAATTACCACAATTTAGCAAATTGTTCAATTAATTTAATACTTCAGTTGTACTTATTTACTTCTGGAGCAGAAATAATAATAAAGTTTGGTTTAATTTTATTGGTTTTCCTCTCTTCCAAAGCTGAAGACGCAGCCGAAGTGTTGACAGCACCTGAGGTTAGTGGGGTCAGGACCCCGCCCACTCGCTACAACGCCTGGGGACACACAACATTTTTTCCAATTCACAGATGTTGGCTGTTTATCACTTTTATTGGGGTGCAAAGAATTCTTGTATTCTCCTTCCTCTCCCTTCACGTCCTTCTTCAACTTCCACCTCCACTTCTTGCTATTTTATTTCCAATATATTTTGACTACAGATCATAGTTGTTGGTCTGTAATCTGGTTCCAGTCTTGTTCTGATCTCCAGTGTTTGTCTTTAGTTCTGGACTTTAGTTCTACTTTTTAGTTCGGAGCTCTCATTCTGGTCTCTCAGTCTGCTCACTGTCTAGTTCTTGTCTCTTGTCTTGTTCCCTGGTTCTGGCCTCCATTTTGGGATTTCAGTCATTTCCTGATTCTTGTCTATAGAACTACTATCTCGCTCTGGTCTCCTGATCGTTCTTTTAATCGGTCTCTGAATCAGTCTCTGGATTTGGTTCGGGTTCCTGGGTATAGTCACACTTTCTGGTTTGTAGTTCTTGTTTCATTTCGTGTTTCTTGTACTAGTCTCTTGTTTTGATCTATAGTACTGGTGCCTTTGTCTCTAATCTGTCCAAATCCAATTTCAACGAATACGATTTTTATTTATGTCGCTTTTTCACCCTGTCGCCTATTTTGAGAAACTTCTGTTGCTTTTCGTAGGTGGTAAAATGGTTTTTCCCTCGGTTTCCTTGTTCTTTTCTGCCAAAGTGGCTTTCGTTGAGCCAGACAACAACAACAACAACAAGAACAACAACAACAACAATATTAACAACTCCCTTTGCAGCTTAAGGCAATGTTTTCCTTTGTTTTTCTTATATTTTTCCAACATTTTTTATTTTTATGCTTCTTTTCTCATATCTTTTATCTCATAAGCTACAAGATGTGATTCTAACCCTTGGATTATGTCAGCTGAGAAGGAGAGCTGACGTGTTGTGGGCGGTAAGGGGGCTGAGCAAAGGGGGTGAGGGACAAGGGCAAGTTTCGTTTTTATTGAGGTCGTGTTGCATTCGAAAGCCAAATTAAGTGGTTGGTGTTGAGCGGAGTTCAGAAAAAGGCAGCTAACAGCTAAATCGAAACGGATGTAGGAAATGGGACTCACTTTGGACGTTGATACCTTTAATACCCACTCTGATTGCAATAATCTTTTGTGGACATCTTGAATAGAGCACGAAGCCGAAAGTGATGATTTTTACAACTTCACAATGCAATAAAAAATCTTGTGTTTATTTGTTCGTTTGTTTTAAATGAATGCAAGGCAAAAAAATCGATAAAACATTTAAAGAATTCGGGATTATTTGGCGGTGTTGTTGCTGTTGTTTCTGATTACATACGCGTAACATGTTAAAACCGTGTATGTGATGTTTTATGCCGCAATAATTTCATTTTATGAATGAGCATGTTAATTAAGCATTTTAAATATTTTATAATATGGTTTTTTCACTTAAATTAAATGTTGTACATGTTAAAGTATAACAGCAAAACGGAGCAAATAAAAAACATGCTGAGAAAATCACAAAAGGCAGTGACGAAAAAAGAGGAGACTTCAACATTTCAGCACAAGTGCAGATTAAAAGAATTGCAATTATTTTTGTTTTATGTACGTAGATTTTGCTGTTCGTTTATTTTTGTTTTCATTAAGAGCTCTGCAAAAGCTTTTGAAGGAGAAACACGTACAACGGCCAGGAGCGGCGCCACAGCGATGCCGTGAGCCAGCGAAATAAGTTGCTGCCAGCAGAAGCACACACTGTTTATGTGTGTGTGTGTGCTTCACTATATGCCATGGTAATTGCACATTATGCAAATTTATTCTCACTCTTACGCTCCCACACACACAAACATACGCTCACACACTCACGCACACACACAGAGAGCTACGAGCTGCCGTTCGGCACGCTTGCAGCTGCGTCGTATACGACGACACAACGATGGTGACTCTGCTGCTGCTGATTAAAAGTGAAAATTCTGAAAAGCGAAATAAAAATAAACACGAATTAAAAATGACAAAAAAAGAATTAAATTACTGACATTAAAGTTTCCTCCCATAATAATTAATAATTATTATTTATTTACGGCATCCTTCATTTCCACGAAATAAAAATAACAGAAAAAGTAGCCGGCCTGACCAAAGCTCAAGTACCCTACACCCTCATGATTTGTATGAAAAAGTGGCTGGATCCCACCGATCTTTGGATGAGTATATCTATAATATTAATACTAGATATAAAGACATTCATTTATTCTGCGTAATTCACTGCAAAAGAAACGATTCTGTACACGAATGTCTTTATGCGGTATGTTGGATAAAAGTGGGCAGATCACGCCCATTCTTGGTAGGAATGTTATTCATGATACTACGATTGCAGATATTAAATACTGTTCTTGTATCTCACTCCGCTCGGTTCAATAAAGGACCTGTTCTGGGAATATGGTGAAAAAGTGGACGCTTTGAGGAAAGGTTCCTTCAGTCTTTGCGTGAAAAGTAGTTTGCTCATTTGCAAAACTAAATCGGCTAAGGATATGGCGCTCGTCAAGAAGAAAGAATAGAAAAGTATACCTGCCACGCCTCCTTCTGTATAGGACTTTTTTATATCTACAAGCGGAAGGACATCATTAATATACTCCTTCACTTTCGGATGTAGGGTGTAAAAGGAAATCGGCACCCAGCATCAAGCGTGGTGTATCGGGTGTCAAGCGAAGTCTGTTCTACTTGAGTTGCTTTCAGAGCTCTCTTTTTGTATCCCTCTCTCTCCCTATCTTTCTCTCTCTCTCTTAAATGGAGAGCTTATAATTTTCTTCCAATTTTGTATTAATATCATGATGATCAGGACCTTAAAAGCACTGCTCTGTGCCCTGGCTAATTGCTTTTATTGATGTTGTTGTTGTAATTGTGCATGTTGTTGTTATTGTGTTATCTTAATTTGAAACACTCAGTGAAAAATTGAAGCTGCTTAATTAAGCAAACTGATCATCTGATGTTCATACAACCTTTTATTAAAAAGAAAGCATTTAAATGAAGATTTCTTTTGCTCTGAGTTGTTATAATTTGGTACGCTTTCGTCTCTCGGTTGGGTTTTTTTAACACTTTTGTTAGCTTATTTTCAAAATTTATTACTTTTCTTAAAATTTATTTTTATTTCACCAACTATAAAATACTGGAGTAACTTTGATTTATTTCGTTTACGAAAAGTTCTGATATTTCCTATATTTCTCTCTCTTTTTTTTCACAGCTCCTTTTTTTGGGTACTTTTTCTGAGAAATTTTTTGTTTACGAATTTTCTTTTGTCAATTTGTCTGATTTGTTGTCTGAATTGCATTACAACAAATAAATTGCATTTATTTTGTTTACTCAAAAAATTCCTTCACTTCTGTTTTGTGAACAGACACAAACACACATACACAAAGTTCGTCCTTCAAAGTCCTGGCGATGCGGCCGACTTGTTTCTGTTGCAATAACTAATGCTGCTGTTGCTGCTTCAATGCACGTAATTTGATCACCTTACAAACTGTTTTAAAGCCGACTGATAGAGTCGACGGGAAACTTATAGAAGAAGATGATAACGATAACGATGACGATGACGATGGCGATTATTGAGATGATGGGATGGTAGGAATGGTAAAGGAACTACTATAAGAGTGATTATGATGTGAAGGCTTTTGCTGGTATGAAGGAAAGCGCTTTGATGGAGATCTGGATTCTTGATGATAGCTGAGGATAGATGATCATATATACTGATGAAAGAAAGAAAGGATGATGAACGCACAATGATGATGTGTTAGCGGATGATGAGGAAAGATGAGGATGGATGATGAGCTATAATGCAGAATGATGAAAGATGAGAGTAATATATAAGGGTTTATAATGGAATGGATGATGAAGGGTGGATGGATGATGGATGGATGATGAATAGAAGAAAGTGATAATGTAAAGGGATGTCGACTAGGAAGACAAGATGATTTTTGTTGATGAATATGTAGATATTAACGTTTAATAAATAATTACAATAGAGATATAGATTTTTGCTATAAGCCGATGATGATTGTTATGATGACTGATGGTAGCAAATTCTATTTTCGTTGTTGTTTTAAGAAATGGCGATGATGATGAAAAGCATCAATGCAACGATGCATCAACGTTTCATAACGATGTCGATAAGGGCAACGATTACGTCGAAGGCAATCAAGTTGACGATGTCGCTGATGCCGTCGACTACAACGATGATTGCATGATGATGAAGTTGATGGGACGCACGACCGACGCTGCTTTTTTGGATTCCAGCTGAGTTGGTCGGCGTCGGTCAGTGAAGGCGACGTGGTTGATGAAGCAACCGGACGGACGTTCGCTCGGCGCAGCTTCAATTGATGCAATCAACGTGATGCGTTTTTTCTGTGCCCCTCCTTCAACAAATAAATAACAAGCAGAGCAACCATCGAAGAGGACGACGGCGATTGTATACGGTAGCGAAAGGATGTTCGTCCCACACACACTACTGACTCGTAGACACAAATACATGTACATAAGACGTACTTCTATCGTCTTCAGCCAACTTTTTTCTTCTTCCATCAATTTAAGGCAAAAAAAACCTGGTTTTCGTGACTTTTCGTTTGATTTGAAGATTACCAAAGAGCTCAAATAGCTTTAGTAGCTTTTATATAGTTTACAAACATACAAATAAAAGAAAATGTATATGTATGTCTTTAAATATTGTGGATTGTATAAAATAGCAAAGAAGAAATGTTCCTCAGAAGGAATCGTGGTCGAGTCCTGCCACAAGGATAATCAATTTATAGCCCAAGACAACAGCATTAAATCTAATAAATGTGGCCGAAAGTGCATTAAAACTTTTGACCGAAACGGGAACCAGGAACCGTTGTTCAGGAAACGGCTCCACAAAGCATCACCATCAAGAGCACGTGATGAATTGTAATTTATTCCCGAGAATTTCGCAAAATATGTGCGTCCGCTGCATGCAAAGCAAGAAGCAAGGCAAGGATATTTCGTATATCAAAGGACATTCATTGTTGCCAAGGAATGGTACGAATTCGGGCGCAAAGCAGAGCAGAGCAGCAGCAGAGTGTATACGAAATACAACCTCATTGAAAATGGGTAGCTGCAAAGTGTTCCGAATGGTGAACGTGCTCCAGGATTGCCAGACGAAACTTGAGACGAGTTTCTGAGTGTTTATTTAATTTAAGCAACTTTACTTTAGTTCTGGCGGTGGGATTATTTAATGATGGAGGGGAGACTTTAATTAATTCCTAAACTGAATACAATCTATTGTGGAATTCCGCATTGAAACACAGAATTTGTTTAGTATTTTGGTAACTATTTAAAGAACGTTTATTAATGAAGCCCATCAAGCTTCAGTTAAGGAAGTACAATCATTTCTAAGGACTGTTAACTGAATGGAGGAGGGAATAAAATGAGAACCGAGTAAATTGGCACAAAACATTTCTAAGAATATTCTTTCTCAGTGTCTTTGGTAACTTTTTACGTGGTCTAAAAATGGGTGTTGTTCAATGGAAGCTTGATCTTTCTAGGTGTTGACTACTAACCAGTAGCTCTCATGGAGTAGGACTCTAAAAGGTGTCACAGAACAAAATGGAGAGTGTAAACTACTGTGTCATCATTAACATTCAACTAAATCATTCGTTAACAGGAAGAAGGACATTCTCTGATATCATTGAGAAGCAGCAATCAGGACAAAGAACAAGACGAGAAAGCCACAGAAACAGATGAAGAAGGAGAAGGAACAACCGACGATGTGCAGCACGATTTAACTGCTTATTGCATTCTTAATTACAACAAAACCAACAACAACAGTATCGAGAACGTTTAATTAAAAATTCCAATAAAACTGGTTGATGTGTTTTCTTTTTAAAGGCTAATCATGCAGCAGACAGCGAAAATGAAAAACTATGTGCAAAGAATCAAGAATAAAGAAGCAGAAAAACATCAGCAGAAACAGAAAAGGAGAAGAAGAAGAGCTTTCCTGATCGGACTGACAGAGCCAGGACCACCATCATCACAACAACAACAACAACAACAATGAAGTAGCAGCAATGCAACAACACTGCTGACCGCGTACTGATTGCCACCCGTGAAGTGATGCCACGCCCACTCACTCACTCAAAGCGGTTATAGGAAAGGGTTGTATGGGGAAGGGAGAAGGAGAAAACTGTGAGAGAGAGAGACAGAGAGAGAGAGGAGTGATAAAGAGAGAAAGGACGCACGATTTGCATTCTGTTAACGTCAAATTGAAAACTAAGTCATTAGGAAGGACGAATTCATGGGTAGTGGGCGTGGCCGCCAACAGGCGATGGAACTGCAAGCTATTAAAAAGCATTCAAAATATGAAAATATCATGTTTCTGCTGCTGATGCTGCTGTGAAGGCTGAATTCATGATTTACACTCACTTTAATAAAAACAATTAAAAGTTGTGGCCGAACAAAGAGAAAAGATGGGGCAAAAACTCTCACAGAAGTAAATAAAACCCAAAAAAGCAGTAAAAAAACATTTGAAAATTATTATAATGGGGCAAAAAATGGATATTGAAAAGCTGACAGATCAAAGAAAGAGAAGAACATTCAACAGTGACTCCCATCGTCGAATTTCTACGCAATTATTTTCGAATCAGTGCGGAGTGAAGGCGGGGGAGGTGCAGCGTCGCTTTCGGAGAGTAAAAAATGGTGATTTGATGCTTTTAGTGTTCTAGTTCCTGAACAGACCGACCGACCGACGGACCGACGGACCAACAGCCAGCCTTCGTGCCAGTGATTCAGTCTGTCAGCCAGCCAGCAAAAAGCTTCAACGGTTGATGTCCGTGCTCGCAATTATTCACTCATTTAATGCTTTTTTATCCTTCCTGCTGTGTTGGACGTCACCGATATTTAATCCACTTCAATGCCTGGCGTCAAAAGTAAAAAAAGGCGGCGAGTGTTCAAGTCTCAGTTGCAAGTGAGAATGAACGCATTTAAAGTGTTTTTTTTGTTCCTCTTTTCTTTCTTTCTGAAGGACAAAGGACAAGTTTCTAGTATAGAGAAAATATCTTTCCTAAATAAAGAGAATTCCTCAAATGCAGCAGATTTACATTAAACACAGACAAATTTATTTGTATTTTCATTCCTTCAGTTGGAAATCCCTTTTAAAGTCCTCTTAAATTGCATTCTATTTGAATCCTTTTCCTCTGGAGGGAAACTTGAGAAACCTGGGTTTCTTATTCAATAGGTTCTCAAACACAAATAAACCACTCGTTCATATCATATCAGCAATTAAAGCCAGCATTAAATCAACAGAAATTCAACTCAATTTGATTTTATATCTAAATATTGCTGCAAAAACCACATCAAGAGGAAGGACAACACAACGCCTCAGATTCACCGCAATTTAATTCATCAGGCTGACAAGTAAAACCAGGAAGAAACACACTCCTGCACACGCTCCTCAGACACCGAAACACAAGCAGAGTTCAGCAAATAAAATCTAATAAAATAGCACAAGGAACTCATCAGATTGTCCTGCTTTTAATCTCGATTAGATTCGTTTATTTGCAGTGATTTATTTAGCCTGCAGTGGAAGTCCAACCTTCAACATTCCACCCCCTCCACCCCTCCCTCTACAGGAAACGACTTTAAGTCTCCATTTGAAATTTCTTACCAGACACCAGAAAGACGACCAGAGAGAAGTCCTTGCGATATATAAAAATGTCTCCTTCTGTGAGAAATTTTCTGTAGACTCACTTCTTTGGTTTTGCGATCGTACGAATTTTAAGAGCTTTTTCACTGCAGTCCTCGAAGCACCACTGCGACCTTTGCTCCTCCGAGATTCTGCCCGACAACGACCCGTAAGTGGATTCTCCTGCCTCTACAAAGAACCGAATTGTGCTCGTCATTGTTTTTAGTGCAATTTTTGTTCGCTCTTCAATGCAGACAAAACATGGTGTTTGGTGGCTGGTGACGGAGATTAAAATTATACCGAAAGATCACGAAATATTGACTGAAGGATGGGCAGATTCATAGACATCCCGGACCTGCCTATATTCGGGAGTTCCTAAGTAAGGCTTCCGCAGAAAGCCGGACGTCCAATGGACCGATTCTTGGAGATTCTCTTAAGGTTCTCTGAGATTTCTCCAGACTTTAAAATAAAAAAGATTCTCGTAGCTATTTAATTAAGTAAATAAAATAAACCCCGAACACTTTTTAAATTGAATGTATTGAAGGTATTTCAAGAAAATGCTCCGTACTCAGCCACACCCCAAACTTGATGTTAAGCTCACCCTGTATCTTCAGTCGTACAGACGTCATTCTATCAGAATTCAATTCATTTTTCGGGGGATTTCAATTGTACGCTTGGCTGCCTTAAATTGCAGCGAATTGTCTCTTTCTCAGGCACCCTCGCGCCCCCTCCCGCCCCTTCCGTCTTCTCCAGGGCATCCCTTGTACTTGCTTTATTTTATCTACTTTTAATGGCACTTCAACACGATTTGGCTTCCTTTGGCGTCGACAGTTCGCGTCACTGATTGTAACTCCAGCGCATTCGTGTGCAGCACCGTTCACGACACATAACAGCGTCTTCGGTGGGCGTGTCGCTGCTCCAGTGTTCCGTATACAAGGCTAAGCTTATCCAGCCGAAGTCCAATCAACCCATCCATCCGCTCGGATAAAATAAGCCAAAGCGAGCTTAGAAAACGTATGTCAGGACGCCTCGACGCTTGCAAGAAATTATTTCAGTTTTCGCACTTCTCAAGGATGCTGTACCGCGTGTCTGAGCTGGATGTGGGCTCCACGTTTCACTTCACTGGCCCGATTTGCGCCGTTTCGTGCGTCCTCGAACATCTCATCACAGAGCATCTTCTATCTTCTCTTCTGTCGCATTGTCTTGTAGCGTGTGTCTTAAGCGCCATCATTGTCACTGCTGACGCCGCTTTTTCCCAAAAAAAATTATAAGAAATCCCACCGCCACTCCCACTCTCTACGTCACCCTTCCTGCCTTCCCAGCCCATCGAAATCGAGTTTCTGCAGCAAGTGTTTCTTGTTGAAAATCAATTTCTTGCATCATTGTTTGTAAGATGCTCTCCGAGTGCCCAGAAAAGACTCATTTATTATTGTATTAATTCGTAGCTGCTCGTTCTCAGTATTTTCAGCATCTCCCAGAGTTCTGCAACGTCCTCCACTTCCATCTTCAGTGTTTCAACATTCAGCTACATCATCACCGCCTCTTCTTCACTCCCAAAGTTCCAGTGTGTCCACATAATCTTCAGCTTTCTCACCATCGTTTTGAGTCTTTTCACCTCCTCACCTTCGATAGCGCTTTGATTCAGAACCTTCGATAACGCGTGTGTCGTGGACGCAAGTGTTCCTTTCCTATGAAAGTCGTTTGTTCTTCAAAGTGCAGCTGGAATAATGTCGATAGCATCTTTACGAGAGTGTAAAGCTTACAGAAAGTCCTCCTCCTTCGTAGCCAGGTGCTTAAGTGTCGGAAGATCCTTTCTGAAGTGTTTCTTCTTGTCTCTTGCAGTGAGCACTTTAATAATTCCTCTCCTCCTTTCTTCAGAGATATACTTAATTGAACTTGATGCTTTTTCGCTTTCTGAGAAGGATTTAATTAAATAACATTACTTTTTCCTCTGAATTTCTTTTGAATTAAATAATTGAGTTACTAAAATTATAAATGAATACAATATATGTGTATATTGTATTAATATATTGTATTATAGTATTATGAATAATTCGTAATAATAATTATTATTGTATATATTATAGATTTTTGACAAAAAGTCGGAGGCTTAGAAATATAGTCTTTAATTTCTTTCTAAAGTTCAGATGTTGAAGAAATGATGGAAGAAATGGTTCATGAATTCTTTAAATTGTTTATTTCCTTGTTGTTGTTTCGTCTCCAAAGCCTTTTTATTCTTTGGCACAATCTACAAGTTTACGAGTCTTTTAATAATTAATATCACCGAATTTTGTACGCAAAAGTTCATGACGACGATATGAAAAAGTATCATAGATAATAATAAATTGGAATGCTTGAAATTCTTAAATCTCATCTTCTGAGACATTAGGACATTAATTAGAGGACATCAAATTAAATTCGGGGGACATAAAATGGAATTCAGGGAATGTCATAAATTTACAGAACAAATAAGGGAAAAATTACGAATTACATGAATAGTAATAAAAACAGGAGATGATAAAAATGAATATAATAAAATTGAATGAATTCAAATGAATTGAAAATGATGCATAAGCAAACATCAGAGAAATAAAAAAGATGAAGGGTAAAATTTGCCCCATCGCTGATATCGTAACCCAATTTTTCATTTAACCTACATAGCTTCTTTATCCTAATATTTGTACAGAATTCTATTGATATTCATACTTTTAACCCCTTTTTGCAAAAGTTCCATTAGACTCTGGAGTTATTTGAAATTACTAGAAGTGTGTTTCGTGTAATAATAACAACAATTCGAAGAACTCAACTACGAAGTCTTTTAAAGTTTCCAACCCATCTGCCCCTCCCTCCCCAACCGTTTCCCCCTCTCAGCACTTTCGTGTGCTAAAAATTTCAAATATTTTCTTTATGCAAATTAAAAATGAATGAAGCTAGAATTCATTATTCAACAAAATACTGTCAACATTTCATGTATGGTACTCAAGTGAACCAGGAGGGTGCGTATCATTGCCAAAATGACTCAATCTCTGCGTTTATAGGGAGGGACAGAGTCGAGAGAAGGGGAGTAGAAAGAATCCACGTTATACGTTTATTTATATTCACATAAATAATAAAGAAATAATAAAATTGTGTCATTCATTCGGCTTCACGTTTGGTCATGTGCTGGTTTAATGTAATATTTGATCCTTTGGAATTGCTATGGTGTGTAGTTATAGAGATAGATGTGATTTTATTATGTTATTTAATACGAGTTATAAGTGAGCTTTAGTGTACAAAGAGTGCTGTGGAGAGAGTATATAGAATCGTATTGGGGTTGATACCAACATCTATTTGGCCGTCGAATGCGATAGGAATTCGGGACGATCCGGCTTAACTTCACGTGTTTGAGCCGCATTTAAATTTAAAAACTCGGTTTGATTACTTTTTAATAAAACTTACAAACACCAAAATTAATATTTTTCATGTATAAAATTTATCTGAGCGTGAAAACCACACAAAAAATAATCAAAAAAAAAATAAAACTTGACCACAATTTAAAATACATTACATTACATTGCAACAGCAAAACCAACAACAATAACGACCAACTACAAAAACCATAAAAACGAAACAAAACAGCAGCAGCAACAACAATGGTAATGAGAAATATGCAAAAATACCACATAAAAAGAGCATCAACATCAGCAACGCTTACAACGAAAATAGCAAGAACAACGACAAAAGAAACAATAAAATTATCATCTATACCATGAACATCATCAGCTGCTGCTGCTACGCATAAACAAAGAATTATTTATTATTTGCAGATTCTTGAAATTTCTTGTTTGTTGACGTCTTCTATGAACATTCGTCTTATTTCATGTACATTTGTAGTATTGTAAGTTGGGCCCTGGGCATGTCGGAGAAGAGGGTGGGAAGGTTGCGAGGCATGCAGTAATGAAGCAGGGTCCTGGCAACAATAACAACAATAAAATGTAAAGCGACACTAATTCTACAAGGAACACTTCAAGCTCAGTAAACAACCTAAAATGTACAACAAAAACAACAACAAAGAAACAACGACAACAGACATGGCAACAACAACAAATACAAGAACAACAATAGAAACAACAGCAATAAAAATCTTTTAAAACCAAAAAGTCAAACATCAAACCACAAACAAAACTCTTCGAACAACAAAAGACACAAATTTAAAGCTGATGATTAAGACGAAAGGGATGAGAAGAGAAGAGACGAGAAAGGAGAGGGATGAAATGGGTGGGGAGGGTGGTTAAGGAAGTCGCAATGAAGCAGGCGTTGATGCAAATAGCATGTGGTCGAAGTTTAAACGGATGCTGCTCTTCTTCTTATTACAATTCATCGTCTTAAGACGAGCAAACAACCAGCAGGCACGCCAATCCGTTGACAGGCAGGCAGGTTGACGGCTGGCTGACGAGCTGGCAGCCTCTAATTAAACAACTGACCGCATCGCAGTAATAAAACGATGCAAAGGAACCAAGTAATTGTTGTTGTCTTCGTTGCTGTTGGCATCATTTATCATTTTACTGGAAAATTTCTCAGAAGAAAATATTTCTAGATTTCTAGAAAGAAAAAATAAAAAAAAATCTTTAAGAAAGAAAACAAACAAAAAACTTTGGAAGGTTTATAAAATAAAATTAATTTAAAAACGAAGCCAGGCAGGAGAAAATCGTTTTAATATTATTCAGTGGTTTGCCGTTCAATCGTTTGTCATTCCATTCAACCGTTTGTCCTTTTAATCCTTTATCAGTTTATCCAACCATCTGTCAGTTCATCCAAAAGTTTGTCGGTTTGTCACAACGTTTTGTCCGTTCATTGAATCTTCTGTTATTTCGTGCAACGGTCCATCAACCTCTTTAAACTCGCTCAAAGAATTCGGTGGCTCAAAATCATTTTAAGAACTTCATTACATTTAGTTACAAATTTCATGCAACCACTCGTTCAATCAATCAATCCATCAGCCAATCCATCAGTCAGTCAATCGATCTGTCAGTCGAAATTGTATTCGTTTGAATATATTAAAAAAATCGGATCATCGGCTCATCGGTTCTGTTTGGAGACGTAAGAGTGTTGAAATGAGGCAGGATTGGCTCCTCTCTCTCTCTCTCTCTCTCTCTCTCTCTCTCTCTATCTCTCTCTCCCTCTCCCTCCATCTCTCTCTCTCTCTCTTTCTATCTCAATATTTCCCTGTGTGTGTGTGTGTGTGTTATAATTCTATAGATTTTGAAGTTCTCATCACAGGCTGAAGAGCTTAACTCAACCCATGAGAAATCCAACTCAACACAATTTTGTCTTTGAAATCTTGTTGTTGGTTTGTTTTTTCCCCTCAAAATCGGGATAACATGGAAATCCATATACAACTTTGTTGCCATTGTTGTTGTTGATGCGAAAAGAACCTTAAATTGTTGGCTTTTTAACCACAATTCAAAGCCAATCGACAGAGAAGACGAACTCGGATCAGGAATAAAGATATAACAATGTTGGTGTTTGTTGTTGGTGTTGTTGTTGTTATTGTTGTAAATTTGTTTTTGTTGTTGGCGTATAAAAGTTGAGCGTATAATTTTTTGTGCAAACGAAAGAATTCTATTCTATTATTTGTTGGCCCATTTAATCAGTCGATGAAGCTGAAGCTAAGGCTGAGGACGAAAAGGATGTCTTCATGCATACATGTCATTCGTTTGATAATTTGCTGAATAAGTTTGAAACCTGCATTGAAAAAAAGTTGCGTGTATGCAAAAAACGTGGCCAGTCTTCGGAAACGCATCCTGTTTTTTTGCAAAATCCCCGATCCTTTGTACCAAATGTCGTTTTCTCTCCTCTGCTTCCCCAGTATTCCTCTCTTCATTGTTGTTGTTCATCTTTTTCAGTTGACAGCATTTTTGGCTTCAGTTCAGTTGAGGTATAAACGAGTACCTTACACTATTTTGACATTGGAATTCACAAAAGAGCAATAAAGATCTTTACGAAGCAGCAGTTTTTGCGATTTGCTGACTTAAAAGATTCTTTTCAGGATTGCAAGCTTTTAATTCGATAGAAAAAATACATTATTATCCACAAGAAAGACTTTTTTTCTGAGGGTTTTCGATGTCTTTTTAGCATTTCGTCCTTTAAAGTTGAGACTTAATATTATGATCATATTTTCGCATTTGCTGTAAAATCGAATCCGTAAACGCTTTGGTTTTAATTTCGCATTCGTTTATGAATAAAATTAAAGTCTCATAGGGGAGGATGCAAGAAATGCAGCCTTTTTTACGCAGGATCGATGTGAATCGTCCGGAAAAATATTGCAAAATTATGCGAGCTGCGTTTTTCTTTTTCATTTGTGACCGATGAATTTCCATATTTTGGGGCAATGGGCACAGTTGAAAAAAAAAACAAATGGGAAAAAGAATTCAGCGAGCCTCCGTCCCAAAAAAACAGAAAATCTCAGTGGTTTACTTTTCATGAATGCAAAAAAGGTTTTCAAGGAAGATTTGCTTTAGTGAAAAAAGCACATAAAAAATACAAAACCATAGCATCGTAAACATGAGTGAACTTGCGGGCGAAAGGGCCGAGTGGGCGGGTGAATGGAGAAGGTATAAGTTGGGAGTGTTGGGGAGTAGCTGTGTGGAAAGGACATTCGATTTAATGGTCCTTGCAGCACCAGCGAACTGTATTTCTTCCATACTTCCTTCCTACCTTCTTCCCTGCTTCTCTGTTTTTGCCATCTCCTAAGTTTACTTTTTATGTTATCCAATTTTCGGCGCTCAAACTCCAAGAATAGCCAGAAATCAAATCCGACTTTTTGAGAGACAAGAAACCCACAAAAAGCGGACCTCCCTAAGAAGAGCACACATGAAAAAGCGCAAATTATGATGAGAAAGAGAGAAGAGGACTTTTACTCTCCTTCCACAAACTGATTTCCATTTAAATGGAATTCATAAAGCTATTTCGAATGATTTATATTTTGTCATAAGTTACCTCAGAAGAACCTAGAAGAAGAGAGAGAGATTTAGAATGGTTGCTTTAGGCCAGAAGGTAAGAAGGGACAAAAAGTGAGGATGAAAAAGAAAGGAGAGGAAACGAGATGAAGACAATAATACAAATTAAGTGGAATTGAAGACAGAGAGGGAAAAGTAACTTAGAAATAAAAATGCAGGAGGAAAGAAGTGTTCATTCGGTTAAAAAGGAAACGAAGAGGAAGGGATATAACAACAACAACAACAATAATAAAATTCTATACAAAGGAACTAATATAAAATCTAACATTTGACATTCCAAAGGAATGAAGAATGAATTTTGCTTCTTCAGCTAGTTTTTCTCTTCCTTTATCTTCTTCTTTAAACGATTGTCCAGTTATTAGGTCTTTAATAGCTCTTTATATATTCAAACGTGGTTTTTTCATCGTTTTATCCGTAGAGATCTTTCTTTATAATCGAATTCTTTACCGTCGTATTCTCGAAGGATATGAAGATGAGTTTCAAGAAAAGAATTCGGGTTTCTTCGGAATGCTGAATTTATTCTTTTTAGCAAAAGGTTCAGAGGAACTTTGAATAAAATTGAGCTTGATTCCTGACTTTGATTTGACCATCAAAACGTGGTAATAAAGAGAATGAAGATATTTGTATATGCGCATAAATAATATATGAGTTTATATATTATACTAATAAAAAAGAAAATATATTTGATTATTTCATTAACCATTTAAAATTCCCTTCAGTCGAAAACAGACTCATCTATGGTCTGTCTTTTTTCCATATGTTCTTTAAATCCTATCCTGGTCTTGTCCAAATCTTGTTCAAGTCTTCTCATAACCTCGTTCTTTCTATTACTGATCTATTTATGATATGATATATGATACCATGTTTATGGTACACTTAAAAATTATTTCCGAAATTTGGAACCAAAGCAAAATGGTCAATGTTTCCAAAGTGATTGTAAAATGCGATGGTTTCGGTGTCCTTGTAATTTTATGGTCCTTCTTTTAATTGATCATAGATCGGTAAGAATCTCCACAACGGTTTCGTAACCTATATTAATATATTGAACTATTGTTGATAATAGAAAACCTTAAACGAATTTTAAACCATTTTTAAAAGGAACAACAAATTTAAGAGTCCTCTCATTTTCAGTCTTATACAATCTCTTTCTTTCTCTGTTTTTCCAACTGACATACAATCTTCTTTAATGAGTGTGCATTTCATTTTTCCTCCTTCTCCGTCTTCTTCACCGCGTCGTCCTTATTCTCTTCCTCTTCTTGGCTTGCCTGTTTTACTGCTTGCTAAATACAGTGCGTGCTAAAAATTTATGCACCGCAGAGTTGCAATTATTTTGTCATGTTGTAAAAATTGCTTTTTCCGTACTAAAAACTTGCTGAGAAAATGAACTCCACCAAAAAAAAAAGTAAACACTACAGAAAATTACAACACCAAATATACAAAGCTTACAAGTAGAACATAACTACAACAAGTTATTTTCCAATCGGCTATTAAAGCGATGGGGTCTGGACTGGAGATGGAGCTACTGCTAGAAACTGGTGATGGTGCCTGGAGCTGGTGTTGGAGGCGGTACGTTCGCCGTCCTCGACCTGGCAATCGACTGGATAAACATAACGTTGAGTCGATTAAAATTTCTGCTGAAAATATTTAAGCAAATTTGTACAACTTATTATGCAGGGTGGAAGTAAAGTAAAACCCATGTTAAGAAGGAGAAAAGTAGAGAGAGGAGAGGAGAGTGAATCCCAGAAGGCTGCAGGACCAAAGAGTAGCATTTGGAACAAGAGAGGAGAGGGGACCAGAGTAGACTACAGCGGAGTTGAAAACGCAAAAGTGCAAAAACGTTAAAGAGAACTCGTTCCGTTATATGTACCTACATCCATTTCCCATCCCTCCCTTTCCCACCCCGTACCTCTTTCTTCACTTCTTTTATAGTCGATAAAATTAGTAAACTTGCTGGTTGTTGGTAACAGAAGAGTTTAATGATGTTAGACGGAGACGGTAACGTGTACCAGGTGGCAGTTGATCCTGTGGGATATGTTTTAAAGGGAGCCATTCTTTTAATACATGTGTGTGTGTGTGTATGTTTCTTTCAATTTTCTGTTTACTACGCAACCGAGTGAATATATTCTCGCAAAAGTAGTTTTTGGGGCCAGGATAGCTCTGCATATAAAACCGCATAATTTGTGCAACCGGATGACGAACATTTTGCTTACCTTTTCGCTGTTGATGAAGGTTGATACATGCGTCTACAGCTACCAGTACAGGGAAGAGGTGGATATAGAGAGATAGATAGAGGTTCTGAAAGTGGTAGCTTAATTAGAATGCGGTAAGGTTTGGGGGAAAAAATTAAGAAAAACTTCTGAAAATTCAACTATGAGGAACCCAGTTGAAGTCTTTAAATATCAGATATTAATTAATGCTGGAGAGGTTTAATTGCCTGAAACTGAACTATTGCCTGAACAAAAACTATTAACAGTGATCTCTAGGCTATAGAAATAAAAACCAATTCAACATGGATACTAAATTAAAATAAATAAAACCCATGAAATCTCTGCACTGATTTCGTTATATCACTCCGGAAATCTGCTCCGGGTTAAACGTTAATTAAACTGTCGCATGTCTTGTATACTCGTGTGCCATTTACTCCCTCAGGCACCCTCACCATTTCGTCCCCGCCGTTCCTCACCGGGTAGAATGCAGATTAAACTAAACTCTGAAGCGTTCAATTTATTTATTTTCCGCTTTTATTGATTAGCTTCTGTGTGAGAATTGTGTATGATTATTATTATCTACGGACCAGAAAATTTTGATATTTAATTTAAAATTATTTCGTTTTTTAAGCTAGGCACGGGCCAACAAACAGGACAACAATAAAAACAACAAAAATATGGTAGTCAATTAAAAGTACACAATTTTTTTTTTGGAACAATTGGTTTTTGTTTTGTTTTTGTTTTGCTTTTGTGTGAAGAGCAAAATAATTCGTTAATTCTTTTAACACTGTATACAGTGGATTAATTATGAGTATAAAGAGCAAAAAACTGAATTTTAATTTAATTGGAATTTAATTTGGCTAATTTTGGTTTAAGTTTTTGATTTATTTTGGTTTTAGTAATGGAATTTAATGAAATAGTTAATTATATGTAAGGTGAGAGTGGATCAAATGAGTCTTTTATTTATATGCACCGCAAAAACGATCTGAATTCAATTGTAGATTATACACTAATTAAAAAAGTCCCAGCGATATTAAAAAATTTGTGTTATTTTGTGAATATACATACTTATGTGATACGATTATATAATGTGATGTATTGTATATATATGCTGTTTGTAAATATTTATATTTGAATAACTGTATAGCCTCGAGCTCTGTAGGATTTTGGTTTGTATTTTTGTGGCTTAAAATCCTTTATAAATTCATGGTGAGCTTTTTCTAGGTCAAAATCAAGCACCGGATTGTTTTGACATCTTTGAATTTTGAGGTTATATAAAGCAATTTGGACGAAGCGCAAAGCAGATCAAAAGACTTTGTGTTCACCCTTTGGCCATCCGAGTCTGGGTCCGTACAGAAGCAATTATTTACGGTTTCATGCACTCGCTCACATCCTTTAATTAATTAACATATCTGCTTGTGAATACTGAGTTCAAAGGGCGATTAAGAAAAACTCTCTGAAGAGAGAGAGACAGAAAGGGAGAAAAGCCGATGATAAAAAACAGTAAAACATAACAACAGAATTAAAAGTTAAAACAATTAAAGCATTAAAAAATTACCTGATAAAATATTAGTAAAAGCAATCACAACACTTATAGAAAATATTTTTCAGATAAGGTTTGCTTTACCGCAATAGTTTCAACATCTCACTTAATCTCTCTTTTAAAACCATGTTCAAAATATAAAATTGTAAAAATGTTACCTGAGCATTACGATTACGAGGTTGGCGGGAGTGATGATGATGCGGATGATCACGGTACTGATAAGTATTGTGAGAATGATGCCAAGGATGATGAGAATCGGTGGGACGATCGGGTTGGTGAGAATGATGATTATGATCATGATTATAATGATGAAAGTGATGAGTGCAATGTTGAGAATGTTTAGGATGTTTATGACAATGTTAAGGATGATGGAAAAGACTAGAATTATCCTGAGAATGTCGACCAGGTTGCTCAGAGTTATCATGAATGATGCGAAATATCATAGGAATGATAGGATGATTGAATTCTGGATTATGTTGAGGATGATGTGAATGAAGAGGACTATCGGTTGGTTATAATGATAATGATATGATTATTAAGACCAGAACAATAATAATAAAAATGGTGAGAATTAGGTTAGTCAGAGTAATGGTGATGATAAGCGATAGTGATAAGAATGATGAGAGTGATGTTGAGGGTTAAAAGAATGAAGAGGATGATCAGGAGGACAGAATGATGGATGATAATCAGGATATGAATATAATGATTAAGAATGATGGATGATGAATGTAGTTAAAATGATGTGAATGATGGGGATAGCAAGACGGATGAAACTGTTGAGAATAATCAGTCATCATCGTGACTCTAGTGAACATCGATGCTTTTAAAAGGGTTACTATCAGGCCCTCCGCGGCACCCTCTTTTTAAACTTCTATCGGTATCGGTTTCAAAAATCAAATTCCGCCATTAAGCATAGGAAAGTCTCCTAACTCCCCGATCCATTGACCTGACAATCCATTCAGCCAGAGCCATTAATTTTCCCGTTACTCGCACCGAGTTGATGCTAATTACCTCGATGGCAGCCATTGCGGTTCGCTGCGGTACCCAAGTCGTTTCCTCTCTGAGTGCGGCTCTGTGACCGCAAATAAATTTAAGTTTTCATTAATGTAGCTAGTCCGTTGTTACCCAGTAACAGAGACAGGAGCGGCGGGGGCTGCATACACAACCTTCCTACCGTCACCCTCTACAATCAGTGCTTCACTTTACTTGTTGTATTTAACGCTGCAACACGAAACAATTTGATAAATGTTACTCGTACTTTTTCCCTAGCGATGGGGCGGAGAAATCATTAAGCCTCGCTTTTATTTCATTAGGGTGAAGAATGAAGTGAGGGGGCAGATAAGGGGGTATCGTGCTTTACGTAGTGCAGCTGGTAGTTTAAATAACCGACTTAACACTGTAAGCGATAGGAGAGGAAGATAGAGAAGGAGTAATTCATTAAATTTCAACCCATTCAATTGTTTTTTATTTCATTTATTGTATTTTATTTGGTTTATATTTGTATTGTTGTATTGTGTTTTTTGTTTTTTATTTTAATGTTGTTTTTTGTTTTATTTATATTTCTATTGATATATTAAATCAATTGTTGTAATATGAACTAATTTATTCAGCAACATATCATTAGTAGATTATAAATTTAATCATTACATAATGGAAACTGAATGATACTTTCAATTAATTGCAAATGCAGATATTCAAAAACATATCTATGACTATCTATAATATATCTACCTATATGATTATATTATAATAATATAATTATTTTTATTGTCCTTGGGTTTTGTTTAAATTACGTCTTGTAGTTTTAAAGCTTAATAATTTTGAGCAGTTTTAAATATATACTTTTTACTGGCCCATCAAATTTTCCATGAAGGAGAATTATTATCCATTTAACTTTAACGCTGAATAAATTGAATTTACAATTATTTTAATTTGTTAATAAATGATAATGAATCAGAAGAGAATAATTAAATCCACAAGAACATAAACTGAAGGCGTGGAAATTGTTTCCGGTTAATGTTTGTTTTATAAAAAAGGAGTAAAAATAAAATTAAATAACATTCATTACATTAAATTAATAGAGAGCTTTAAAAATAAACGATCTCATCTACGTGAGGATTCTGATGAAACCCCATGGGAGAGGATGGGGATGGGGTGGGTGGCTGCTTGATTCTAATGGCCCTTATAGTCCTCATGGTCCTGTTATAGTGTTGGTTCTGTTATTTAAAATGTGTTATCAACAACAACTACAACAACAAGCAGGACCAAAACGACCTGTTTGACCTCATGGAAGACTCACAGGACATTCATAGAGCCTGTTTATAGCGACAACAACAACTACAAAGAAAAAACAAACCGAAATGTTTTCAGTTTTTATCATTTGCCGTATAAATCTCAGCTCTTCAGCATCAGCGCAGCAATCAGAGTTGAGTTGGGAGTGAAGTCTGCCGATAGCGTTGGTGGGTAGGTTGGTTGGTGGGTAGGTTGGTTGGTTGTTCGGTTGGTTGGTTGTTCGGTTGGTTGGTTGTTCGGTTGGTTGGTTGTTCGGTTGGTTGGTTGTTCGGTTGGTTGGTTGTTCGGTTGGTTGGTTGGTTGGATGGTTGACCGGTTGTTTCGGGTGGTTGTTGGGTTTATTGCATTGTTGCTTGTTTGGGGATCTACAATCGTAGGACGCATCTATGGTTGAATTCAGTACGTGGATCACTACCCTTTGTGGGCCGATTTGCTCTGCTCCAACTTTAGATCTGGACTACTGGCTGATATATTCAACTGTCAAACCGGGATGCAGTTGGAGTGGTCCAATTTTCTCCATTTTCAAATGAATGAATTTCATTGAAAATACAGCGATGTTTATTGTTGTTGTTGTTATAGATATTTGCCATGTTTCGGTAGGATTTATCATGCTTTTATTTGCTGCTGTTCTGGATGTTGTTCTTGTTGTTGTTGTGGCAGCTGTTATTTTCGATGCTAAAATCAATGTTTGCATTTTTGAGATGTAGGTAGAATTTATTTAATTTAAACGAACAACAACAATAACATAATCAACAACAATTCGACAGCCAGCACTTAATTGTTTATACTCGCAACGAACAACGACAACGACGCGTGTGATTAATGAAGGTTCCTGAAGAGCTTTTCAAACATACCAAAACACACATACACATACATACACACACACACACACTGTCGGTGGGTATCATTGAGTCGCAGTTTTAACGCATTTTAGGTGCTAAACATTGAGTTGGATCGGTTGAGTTTAATTGAAAAAGCTACTATAAACCAACAAATGCAGTCACTCAGGTACGTGAAAGGACACTGACACACACACACACAGACACATGCACACTTATGTAAAATATATACACTCAATCACACTCACAATCTAATTGAAATTGCAATTTTGTTTGCGTGTCATTTGATTAAAAAATACAAAACTAAATACTCTAGTAAATGACAATGAAAATAAAATAGGTTTTTCTCTTTGACAATAGAAAAATCGTAATTTAAAAAGCAGCTTCTAAGAATTTCTGTGAGTCGATCTCCGTGATCGCTTGTTGATCAGCGTCACCTCCTGAGGCGACTCCGGGTCCTGTCCGACTGTCCAGCCGTGTCCAGGTGACACGATGGTGACACTCTTTACTTATCATCATCGTAATGAATTATTTAAACAACTGAATTCAATTCTTTGAGTACAACTTTTAAACTCTTGGTGAATATTTGTAAAAGAGTCACGGGTTTACAAATTTTCTTAAAAGAGTATATTCACTATATCCACTACCTACCTACCTCTCTCGCTCACTCTCTCACTCACTCTTTGAAGTAGTTGACTTTGTAGTTGACGCCAAGAAAACGTGAATGCAGACTCTACAAACTTTGGCACTTTACTAAACTTATTTAAACACTTTGCGTAGCGCACGAGTAGGTTTTTGAGACCGTGTTTTCTTTTCTTTTCTTTTGTATTTCTTTGAGTACGTGTTTCATGCGCTGCCATGTTGTTGCCAAGCACTGCTACAGCTGGTTGAAGGGGACCAAATGCTAGCAAATAAACAGATCTGACCCGATGTCAACCAGCTACACACAGCGTTGTCTCGAAAATGCTGCTCTGCAATTCAAAGTTCATCGGCGAAGTTGGGCCGATGGCGGAAAAGATTCTCCATTAGAAGAGAAAAGAATGAAAAACAAAACATAAAAAACACACCCAACTGATGTCAACTTTTATCTTATTTTTCTTATGATTTCTAGAAATTTTTATTAGTTATTTGTTGTTGTCTTAGCTGTCTAAATTGTTTCGTTCCTGTTTCTTTTCTCATTTTCTTTTTATATTTTATGCCTCTCATAAGAATTCATTACAAAAGTTAAAATTTTGAATTGAAATTTAAATCAAAATAAAACTTTGAAACTTTTTCGGTCAATGGCTCATGAATCATTTGTCAGTTGTTTTGGTATTTTGGTTTTTAATTTGATTTTTTTTTTCTGCTTTGTCATTCGAGTTATTCGACTTTTGTTAATAAAAAGTTTTCAAAAGAGTAGGGCAAAATAATTTAAAATTCACACTGAAAATATGCTGAATGTTATGAGTTCCGGGGTTCAGCCTCGTGCTTTTGGTTTAGGTTTGGTCAAAGCCGCCAGTCCTCAGGTGGTCCGTCACTTCGAAATAGTTGTTGACGTCCCTCTGAGCGGATGTCCTTTGTTCGGTTTGACGTCCTTTCATTTCGCTTGCTTGATGGTCACCAGAAACTGAAGTCAAACCAGAGCCGGACGAAGCAGCGTGACTCTGCAATAAAATGACAGTGACTCAGTTTAGTGTTGCTGTTGACAAACGAAGTGTAGATGCCTGTGAGAATAGCGAAAAGCGTGAATTTAAAAGTAAAGCAATAAAATGCGCAAAATAAACACTAACAAAGAGCAAAATTTATAATAATTATAAAGCATCACCAGCAACACTTGAAATGTCCGAAATTTCAAAGCTTCAGCAAAAATTTGCAGAATTGTCACAGGATTCTTTAAGGATTTAAGCATAAGGATCAATCATAATGATTAGCATCATCACTTCAGCATCATCGGCTTCGTTATGATATTTCATTATCATCACCGTTAATTATGATGAAAGAACAACACTTTCTTTATTTATTAAGTTTTAAAGTTCTTTCAAAATAAATTGATATCTTTTGAGAAAGTTGGTAACTTGTTGTTGTTAAGCAAAGTACAAAAACGGAAAACAACAACAACCCTTTACATGAGAGGCACATCCGCCGGCTCTCTCTCCTCTCTGCGCCTTCCGCCCTCGTTCGTCCACATCTGAGTATATGAAGCACAATTAAAGTCGGAATCATTGTATAAATAAATGAAACAAAGCAACATGAAACGGAACGGAACGAGTTGAAACGAAGTAAAACAGGACGTTGCCTTGTAAAGAGTTGGATGTGTGCAAGTGTGAGTGAGTGCGTGTGTGTGTGTAAAGGCGGATTCATCCGTATTGGGTCCATTGTTATACTTATGATTTATAATGGCTGTTTCTCGGTCTGTCGCTCTCTCCACTCTACCACACTCTCTCTTTCTGCTTCTGCTTCTGCCACTCCATGTCCCACTCTTCCTCTATCTCTCACTCTGTCTCTGGCTGTCATTTGCTGCCCCTTTCACTCTTCTTCTGTCTCTCTCTCAGTCCATGTGCATATAATCCTGTATATCCGAGTGTAAAAAGTTGGTTTTGTTCGACTGCCTGAATGCGGCAGACCACGAAAGCGGTGCCACAACAGCACCGAATTCACACACACACACACACACATACACACACACACACATACACAACTTTTCACACACTCACACTCACACTCTTATAGAATTAAACAGCGTAAGTCATTGTAAAGCCAGGAAATGCGCTTCGGTTTCTGTCATGCAGATTATTTTCGTATTTTTCTGTTGTTGTTGGTTTTTATTTTGGTATTCTTACTTACCGCTCGGGGATCTGGGCACAAGAATTATGCAAAATTTTAATTATAATAAACACAGCATAAAATACAAAATACGAATCCAAGGAATACATACAATCATTGTGCTAAAAATGCAAATAATTATGCGAGAATATCCAGTGAGTGAATAGATTTAGAGTAAGTATTATATGAGAGTATAGAAAACAGTAAAAGGAATGATGACGAACACAGAGAAAAATAATTAAAGAACTTCACCTTTAATGGAGTAAACTAAGGAAATGAGAAAAACGAAATTCAGAAATGTTGAGGAGATTACTTTTAAGCAATCATAGTAAAAAACTGCTTCTTTTAAAATAACGAGGAGCTGGAGGAGGTGAGGAAGTTGGAGCAAATAGACGAAGATCAGGGCTGGATTAGGAGGAGGAAGTTTTTGAACGTATTAAAGACAAAATATCCACATGTTCATTCATAAACATATTAAATAAATAAGAACTTTCAACTCAGAACTCATTATCAAGAACTAAGACCTTAAGACCGGTCACCAATCCGAGGAAAATAAAAGAAATCCAATTATTTCAACTTCAACGGGAATCGCGTACTCGTAGAGTCAAGTGGAGAGGATTGGAGCCACGTGGAGTGGAGTGGAGTAGAAGCGTAGAGGAGAGAAGAAACCCGAACAACTAAACAAGAGAATGGCAGAACTCGAAACAGACTGTGACATTTGATCTCTCTCTCTCTCTAAGCTCTTCACGATCCCATTTAAAGCAATAGAACAAAAACAACAACGGCAACAAAGTGACAGTAGCAACTGGGAGATGAAGTTTCACCTCGTAGATGCAACAAGAATATGCAACAACAGCGTATAACAGGAGAGATTAAGACAGCAACAGATCAGAGGCCAGCGACCAGGGCACAGAAGCATCCAGAGTCCTCTGTTAATTACGCTGCAGCCAATAAATTATGCTCTACATGCGGGCCTCGTCCTTGGATTAGTTCGGCCGAATCCGCGACTCCGGTCAGCCGCTCAGTGACGATGATGGTGATTAAATTTAAACCTCAAGCTTAAGCAAGAGCCCCTTTCTCTCTCTTTCTCTCTCTATCTTCCTCTCTGTGACCCGATTTTTGGCATCAAAAAGTCTAGTATTAAATTAAGTCTATGGAAAGACTAAAGAGCACAAGAAACCGAAGAAACATAGAATTAAAATCGGTTCTAAAGTGAAGAATGCTGTTCTATCACCCTCCCCTCCTCGGATTCCTCCTCTTGCCCTTCCCTCATCAATCATGCTTCGTTCAACTTTTGAAAGAAAATAAAAAAGAGAAATTAAAAATTGTATTTTTAATGTTATTCGCTCCTTCAGATAGGCTCAGTAATGAGTCGTTGTTTGATAGATATTCTGCTTAATTTAATTCCTTTCTTTGTTGCTGTTCTTTTCATTGCCCTGGGAAAGAGAAAAGATTCTTTCACATTTTTGTTTTGTCTCTTCGGGTTCTCTTGTCTTCTCATGAATTCTGCCAAATGAAGGTTACTTGGTTACGTTGTAGCTGCTGAACTTGTTTCTGTTTTGTTTCGTTCTTTTTACTCCCTTTGAACTTCTTTACAGATACTAGTTGAGAAAAAGGAATGCTTTTTTTATATTATTTTTAACTGTTTCTAATTTCATTCTTTTACTTCCTTTTCTTTTAAATATTTTTTATTTTATTTGGTTTTGCTTCCTTTTCCTTTCCCATCAATTTACTTTCTCAGGATTCAGGAATCTTTTGTCCTTTCCAAAGGAATTTTTTAATTATAAAATGTTTTCGCTTGGAAATAATTATTTTTTAAAAATCAACTATATCGGTTGTTCTTTTCACCACTCGGTATTATTGGTATATCTTAACAGAGTCTGTGTGAATACAAAGACTCCTTTAAAACAAAGTAAGGAAGAAGCTCTATAAAATCCTCCTTTTTAGTTTAAGTTCTCGAAGGAAAGGACTTTTAAAGAGCTTCTTACAGAATACAAAATCCAACACGTGCCCAAAATTTATGTTTATTAAGAGTCAAGAAAGGGAGTGGAGATGATGTTGGGCTGCCCTCACAAACGCAATACAACTGAATTAATGGGCATCATTCGCCGTCGTCGTCGTCGCTGTCTTTTCGGTAACAACGAACGATTTAGAATCGCGTTAAATCGTCGCAATCGTCGCTGTTAGTCGAACGTCGTTCGCTCGACACGGCGCGTTCCTCATCAAAGGACTTTTTATTCTACTTCTATTTATTGTTCTTCTTCTTCTTTATATTCTTCTTGTTCCTCTTGTTCCTCTTCTTCCTCTTCTTCTGCCTTTGAGTTCGCGTTCGCGTTCGTTACGTTGTATTCTTTGACTGACTCAGGAATTTAATTTCATTTTGAGTTGTTTTTTGTGACCGTTTTTTCCTCTTTTGATGTGATAATGTTTTAATAATGGAGTAAAAAAATAGCAATCATGGCAACCCTGTCGTTTAGCTTTGTGCTCAGCAGGAGTACACGCCCATTTATTATTTTCTTGAATCATACAATTTTGTTCAATTCTGTTCATATATTTTATTATTTGGGTGGGAGAGGGGTTTGGGAGGGAGAGAGGTTTGGGAGGGCGATGACTTCTATTTTTGTATAATTTTTTATTTTCCCAAATTTCCTGATTTTTAGGAGTTTCTTTCGTTGGGTAACAACTGGCATCAGTAATGAATCAACGCCACCCACACCCAAGTCGACTCAATGGTGTGTGTGTGTGTGTGTGTGTGTGTCCATGTGTGCGTCAAGCGCAGGAGAACCCTCGCTTAACTTGGTTGGGTTCGAGTGCAGGTCGGCTTGTAATTATTTTCAGCTTATCGTTAAATGTTTATTGTTGCAATTATGTGCTCGGCCAGAGAGGAAAAAACACGAAGGAAATTAAAAAAAAACAATCAGAATAGCGCTCAATTAAGCTCAGAATTAAGGCAATTATTATAGTATAGTATATCAAAATGTATTTCTTATATTGTATCATAGTTTATATAATATTAAGGACACATATTATCGTAGTACAATACATTTAAAGTTGTACAATTTTTAGTTTTGATTTAAAGGTAGTTATGCTAGAGTCTAATATCACTCGAATTTTCGAATTATGAGTGTGAAATGATAGAATAGTTTTATTTGTTAGAGATTTTTAGAGAATTCCATATATTCTTTTTGGAATTTGTGCAATCTAAGAAGCTTCAAATACTTCAAACTTCTATTTTTTCCAATTCTTTCTTCTGTTCTCTTAGATTTTAATTTGATTTTTATAAATGCTCATGTAAATGACACTCATTTTTTAAAGTTTCTTAAGTGAGTGCTTTCGAGTGGAGTTTAACTTTTGTGTGGGTTCACGAAGACGTAGTTTAAGTGGAATACTTGCTATACTCAGTTAAAATTGTACACTTTTTCAACTAAAAGAATGAAATCTGAAGAAATATGATAAAAGTCGCAAATGGTTAGAGGAACAAATATAAAAGAAAGTGAGTGACAAGAGAGAGGAAGTGAGATAGGAAAACAGAAGAAGAGAACAGCAGTTGAGAAATAAAACACATGCCTTTAGAAGAATTAAATTCAGCTGAATTCTACGTAGTGCAACGCAACTCGTGTTGTTGACAATAATTCCTTAAGGACCATTCATTCCAACAACAACAACAACAAAAACAAGGAAAACAAAAGAAACAGACTCATACACATACACGTACATGGATTGTAACAAACTGTAGCAGGATGTTGCTATAAAAACTCGGGAAAACTCGAGTATAAAGAGCTAGAAAGCAACAACAACAACAGCAACAACAACAACAACAACAACCACAACAGAAAAACGACCAAAAATAAATAAAGAGTATAAATAAAGTAAGAAACATGTTACAGAAGTGAAGTTATGCGAGTGTGTGTGTGATTAAGAATAAAAAAGACAGCAGTATATTAAAATGGAAAAAGAGAATCGTAGAAAATCTAAAGAAAGAGTAGAAAAAAAATTAGTAAAAAAATAGTGAAACTGAAAGAAGAAATCGCACAACAAATTTTAAAAAATAGTAATAAAAGACGGGATAGAAAGATAGTATTAAGTACAATAGTAGTAAACTATACAATAAAATTAGTTACGGAAGAGTAAAAATCAGCAAAAGCAATAGTTTAAAAGAAGTGATAATAAAAACGGCTACGATTTACTATCGATTTAGAACAAGTATTGACTTTAAACACGGAATATTGAACAAATTCGTTAGAAAGAGTAGCTTATGTTGTAAATCTTTCTTAATTGAGATCATTGTCTTGGAAAATAAGAATTCTCATCAGCCCAAAAAATCATCAACACAAAAACATGCATAATTAAAAGCAAAACAACTGCAAGAATAATTCATCAACATCACCAGGTTTTAAAGTTTCGGTTCCAGTTCAAGTTTCAGTTGTTGACGACGATGAAGATGATGATGAAGGATTGTAACTCGTTAAAGTTTTTGTGGTTTTTCGTTCTTCTCCTTCTTTAAGTTCCAGTAAATCCCGCAGGAGTTGTTATTGTCTATTCAACTCCGTTGCAGAGACGGAAAGTTACAAGTGGAGGAGAAACAAGCCCTTGAAGACATTTTGAACCGGTTGAAAAATCACTATACTTATGTGCGAGATCTCTCCCTCTTTCTATCGCTCTCTCCCCCTCTCCATCCTCTCTCTCTACACCACTCTGAGGCTCTCTCTCTCTCTCTCTAAGTACTCAGAATGACTTCGACTATTAGAGCATTTAATTCATTAATATCGTGTGAAAAGACCATTGACGGAATTAAGTATCACGATTGGTAGCTCTTTTAAACCCTCTTTCAACAGCTGACAAATCTAATATAATCGCCTAGGGAACTGTCAACCACTCCACGCATCTATCCATCCCTCCTTCCATTCATTCACCCAACTATCCACCTATCCATCCTTCAATATCTATCTTAACTCTGTTGGTCTTCAACGAAACGCTCTGCCCAACATCGTAGCCGGCTTTTACAACGGCCACGATACTCACATCATCCTGTTGCTTCAATCTATCGTAGCTATTTGTTGCCCCCCTCCCCCGATTCTGCCCCTCCATCCTTCCTGCATTGATTGGCTTGGAACCACGGAGTGGTTGTGGTTCGTTCGTTCGTTTCGTTGGTGTTGTTGTTTTCGGTCCCATCACTGCAACCCTGCTTTTTGCATCGATTTGATTGTGACAATTGTACGTCTTTTGCCGGGGACATTTTGTGCCTCCTCCACTCTCCGCCTTCGTCCCGAAACCAGCTCAAACACGTGCCAACCTTTTGTTAGCCGTTTTAATTGGCCTTACATTGAAAAAACTTCATCGTCAGTTGGCAGTTGATTGGGCTCGTTAGCCTGTGGTATTTCGTAGGTATCTATAACAACGCTTGGTTGGGGTTCATGTGGTGACAGACTTTTGTGACAGGTTGAGCTGCACTTTTCTTTTAGCCTTAATAAAGCACGAATGTCACGGTGTGTTTCCAGCTTTAAACATAGGAACTTTAATCATATGTCAACCGAAATTAATTCAATTCATGAAAGATAAGCAATTTTTTCCATGTTTAAAAAACTCAGAAATTATTTTGATCTTTTTATTATATCATATATCTGACATGTTAACGTAATTTTCGGTTGAATTTTGCTGAAAATGAGTTTTTCCAATAAATGAAAACTCTTCGTTTATTGAAATCACAAGGGTTGACCCTTGAGTGACGCTGATGTATTCGCACTCGAATTGTTGCACTTATCGAACACTTGCAGAGTCACGTCGCATGCAACTAGTCACTCACTCATGCCCTTTCACTCACCCCTTTAGATGGCGTGCAACATCGTAACATCGATTTTATACTAACCTCGAGTGGCTTTCCCTCTGCACGCCCACAGCGCCATCTATTGTCAGCTGTAAGAAATTCTTACATGACAGCGCGTGCGAAAAATCAACGACTCTTCAACGACAAACACTTAAAACTTTTAAAAGATCAAACAAAAGAACAAAAATTGTGGTTGCAGCAGTATTGACAATAGTGACAATCATGTTTGTGGTCTACATCCTTCCACTTTAAAGATGTTGGAACATATCTTAAATGTGTAAAAGCTATATCCGCCCCAAAGACTCCGCCTCCTGAAAATCTTTTATGACTGATTTTGTAAACCCATTCTTATATTATAAATGAACTTCCCACCTGCGATCCTTCCTGTGCTCAAATGTTTAAAACCATTTCAACCGAAACCACATTTCAGACCTCAGTTTAAATTGTTTACAGATAACCCCGAAACCATTTCTATTGCTTTAATTCGATGGCTGGCAATCGGTTGCTCAGACTCGGCGTCTGACTTTGATCACTGCTGTAGCGAGGGTGGCAACCACAAGGATGCTAACCACCACCCTGAGCTACGGATATCCTTAAATCCGTTGACCATGATTGAACTTCCAGCCAGGCAGCTGTTCGAAGTCGAGCTAACTTTATTCAACTGAACCAATTCAACCCGAGCGAAACGAAGCCACGCACTGTCAGGCTGCAGCCACCAAGCCGCCCACCTCCTAACGGGTTCTTTAGTACCCCTTCCTGACAGGCACAGAATCGGGATAAAGGAGAAGACGAACGAATCAAACGAAATCAAAGTGAAAGAAACACGCAGTCAATTGAATAAACGGCATCCGGAATCGACGACTGCCAGACAGTTGGTCAAAGATGTCAAACTGTCCGACGGCCGGGTTCGGGTGGGTGTCAGACTGCTCATCATCTGAAAAGCTGTGGTTCTCTGGTGGGTTGGCTGATTATCTGTCTGAATATATGCTTGGCTGGTTTTTTGGTTTCCCATCTGACTTTCTGAGGTTCTCTGATTCTCTGGTTATCTGTCTGCCTTTTTGTCTGCTTCCTGTTCATTTGGATGCGCAAAATTAGCCTGCGAGGAAATGTTGTGGCTTCCGTTTTAAAACGAACGCCTTCAATCAGGAAACCGCGTCGAGTAGAAGCTTTCATTGCTAAAGAGTATCGTTTTCTTCATCTTCTCCTATCTTTTATTGCGTCAATTAATTGAGGTTTTCTTAATTGGTGAGCCTTTGTGTGTTCTGAGAATTCGCAGTTGAATTTGACTGGATTCAGTATCCGGAATTTCGTGGTTTCGGATTAGGGTCAAGATTACTTTCAGGATTTTGATTAAGATTGAGATGTCGGATTGGGGCTGAAGTCTCTGGAGAATAATTGGGCGTTGGTAGAATACTATGAAAACTATAGTTCAAGATTGTTGAGGTGCTGAGCACTTTAATTTTATGAACTTTTACTTTAACAGCCTTCTTATTTCGAGGTTATTATCGATGGTGGTTTTTAAAATACTTTGCCATGCATTGAAATACTTAAGCAAAGCCGTGAGTTTATCTTTTTTGAGAAGAACTTATCCTGGAAGTGGCTGTTATCAGTAAAAATGGCCAAGAAGAATCAACAGACAGAAGTATCGTATTATTTCAGCTCTAAACTTATGTTTAAAGGGATATAAAAGTTACCATGTCTGGTCGACTGTTGGTGGACTACTCGTGCCCAGCGCCCTTTTACCAATCTTTTGTAAAACTTCCTTTATAACCTCCCCCCCCACCCATCGCACCCTCACAACCGAATGCAAACACTTAAAGATATAAATAAATACGTTTGCAAAGTGATATTTATTGCTGTGGCAATCGTAAATCTTTCGCAAAACATTTTCTATTCACTGCTTTTTAGAGGGCGGGGATGCACTTCCTTGTTTTTGTGTTATTTTGTTGATAAGCCGCCGAAACTCATGGACGGAAACGGAAATAGAAAACTTGTTCTACCGAGTAGTGAACTTAGCTAAAGACACGTACACAGCGAAGAACAGGATTCCATCTTCACGCCAAAACGTTCAACCTTCTGAGCTTCTCCGATACCCTAAAACGTGGTAAACAAGTAAGCAAGTACTAAGAATAAAGTTTATAAAGAAGAAAGAATATTAAGTAAGTAAGACAGGTGGGCAGAAAGAATCGGAAAGAGGGACAGAAAGGAAAATAGAGAAAGAGAAAGAGAGAAGGTGAAATATACACGGCCAAAACATAAGATGCCAAAGAGAAAGGCAACGAATGGAAGAACCGACAGAGAACCAGAGACAACAAGGATACCGACCAACAAGGATATAGTCGAACATTTGGTATGAGAAAAACATATAAATGGAAACATCCTTAGAGGTATGGACTGGATCAGAGTTTTGGATACAAAGCTCCGGTGTAAGAATTAAAGAAAGAGTTGGACTCTGAGAAGTTATGCAAGGTTAGAAAGCTGTGTAACCAGCAAGTTATGAAATCGGCCAGAGAGACAGAAATACGACCCAAAAATATTCAGCTAAAGAAGAAGCCGATTAAAGACCAAAGAGATAACAAGGCAACTAAACAAATATTGCTCTAAACTAGTAGAAAGTTAGTCAGGCGAAAGAAATCGACAAGCAATAGAGAAATATATAGAAAGAGAGAAAGAGCGATAATCAAAACGAAAGCATTCATTTATCAAAAGGAGAGGGGGAAAACCTGAGAAACTACAAGGGAAAAACTGGCAGAATAGAGATTGTATAACGCGCGGCTCCGTGGTGTCGGCGAAGTGTTGCGAGTTCCTCATTCATTTTGACGATTGCCACGACTACAAACGGAACTGCTGACTTTTGGCAGTAGCAACCAGAGCTGCCACGCGCCACAACCCGGCTCCCTAAGGCCCCCCCTCATCCTCGCTTCGCCCTTCTAACATTCAGTTCCTTAGATGTATTTCTTTGTCTTGTTCCCCTCGATTGTGTCTGCCGTTCAGTCTGTCTGTCTGTCTCTCTGAATGACACGACTCTTCGGCCAGCCAAGTTTTTGCTCAGATAAAGTTTTCTGATAAAAAAATATAAGAATATATTGCGAAGCTTCGTTATTGTGGCGCCCTCTGCTATAACCATTGCTTGTTGTTATTGTTGTTTACTTGTTCGCAGTGAGCGAGTAGCTAAGTTTTATTTGAGGTGGCAACGCTTTAAATTGCTAGCTAAGCAGAATGCTAAAGTTGCTAGTGGGATTGTGGCGCTGTCTTATTATGGCCTAAAATGTACCAACAGCTGTTGTTGTTGTAACAGTTTCTATTGTTGCTGTTGTTATTGTTTTTGTCCTCATCGGGTGCACAGATTCCAACAAAGTTTTTATAGTTGATTTATTTGGTGCATGTTTTAACACTGGTTTATTCACTCACTTTATAATTCAAATGCAGTTTATGGTTTTCGCGCCCCGGTTGATTTAGCCCTGGGCTAGGATGGCCCTGTATCTGTATCCAAAAATAACTGTCACTTCTATAAAAATAATTAGTTTTTTTTATCTAAATGCTACCAGAAGTTAAATGAATGCTATTTCAATTTCTATTATACTTTCTTTGTCCATTTCCTTTATTTGGTGAGTAGCTTTTTCGCAAATTTAATAAAATATTTATTCAAATTTCCTCTTTTTAATACACTTTTGCTTTGTTAAAAAACAGCGTGTTCTACTAAAAGAGTTTTTATGCACATGAATAAATTCACTCTATAAAAAACTATTAGCAGCCTTTTTCCAATATCAAAAAAATTATAATAGCACTGGACAAAATGAAAAAAAAATTATTAGATGAAAAACCAGAAAATGAATATCAATATGAAAAAGTTAAATTAAAAAAAAACTAAATTGGTTTCAAAGCAACGTTTGCATTTCATTTGATCCACTAAAATGGTTATATTTATGTAATATGCTTCGGTATACAAAGTATTGTAATGGGTTTTAGAAGTTTTTATAATGAATGATGAAAAGTTTGATGATTTGAAATATTCCAGTTTAATTCTTAAAACATATACTTTAATTTTGAAAGAAAAGTAAGTCCGGGAAGTAAATTTTACCCGGAACCTCATTTATACCCATTTTAAAGTACACCTCAACGATAGTGAGCAAGTGTTAAGAATCACTGACTCTGACTCTGAATTCGGTAACTTTGAGTGCAAACGCGATCATTAAAAATACCGCATGCAGATTTTTAGTTGCTTGGGTCGAGCTTTTCTGCATTTTAACGAAGAACCAACACAATTTAACTCCTAACCCAAAACCTTCAAACCTCTTGCACACTCTTTTCGCCTCTTTCTCACTCTGTCTCTCTCCCCTGCTCTCTGTCTCTCTCTCTCTCTCTTCAACAACCTTTTATTCATTCTCTTGTGGTTTCCTTGTGCTTTTTATGATGATTTGAGTTTAGTGTTTGAGAATGCTTCGAAAGCTACACCAACCGCCCTCTGCCCCTCCTCCGCTCCCTGCACCCCGCCCCCCGGACGACCCCCTGGTATTCGCAGGCAGTGAGCACGAAGCATGCAAAACGTAAATAAATTTTAGAAGTTAATTTTTTTTCTTTGTTTGTTGTTCTCCTTCACCTTCCCCAGAGCAGCTAACGAGAACGCAAAGAACTCTATTCGGTCTGTGGGTCGGTCGGTAAATGGAAAAAAACCAGACCTCATAAAAAAATTACTGCACACTATAAAAAAACGGAACGGAGAGGAACAAATCAAGGTGCACCGCGTGAGAGGACGGTTGATGAATAATTTTGCATAAATTTACAAAAGCAAAAACAAGGAAGGCCAAAAAAGCGCGAAAAAAACAAACGCTTCATTAAATTTCCAGCTGTATAAAGGACCTCGTCCTCTCTTCGCCTCTCTTCTCTCTCTCCTTCCTTCGGTGCACAACCTCACGCAGTAGAAACAATTAATGGTGGACGAAATAATTGCAGTTGCTGCACTTAATTCGTTTTGCATAAAAAGAGCTTTAATAGGAAACGAAAACAAGGAGACAGCCAAAGAGCTGAGAGTGAGTGAGAGAGCGAGGCTGGGAGAGTCATGAAGGGAGAGAGGGTGAGGAAGATAGAAGAAAGGCGAGCCACGTGGCCAAAAAATGTTAAATATTCAGCACACGTTTTTCATAAATTTTTACCGAAAGAAGAATTCTTTTTAGTTTTCATTTCATGTCAACATAAAGAAACTTAAATTTTAGAGCTCGAGAGAAATAAAAAAGAATGAAGGAGTAATTTTTGGTGTCTCTTAAAAACCAGATGAAAAATGACTCTATTTTTGTAAGCAACTGTGTTAATGTCACGTTCGATATACAAAAACAATCATGACAAAGGGAGTAACTACAAAGACAAGAACAACAAATGCACCAGAATCATTCTATCTCTCTCTCTCTATCCTTTTATCTCTCACATTCTCCCTACCTTCTGCTCTAAAAGTGAAATTTCAGCAATATTCAAATGTATTGGCAGCCAAAAAGGCATGCAGACGGACAGGCAGATATACAGGCAGACATACAGGCAGACAAACGGTCAGACAAAAGGTCAGACACACGGACAGGGAGACAGACAGGAAGAAGTGTGCACTTGTGGAAGTATTCAGTGCGTTTAAGAAGGGTCCAAAGCATTCGATTTTCTGCACTTCTATACTTTTGACACTTTGCGTGACTTCAATGAAACTCTAGAGAAGTAAATTTATTGCATAACTATTTAATCTCATGAAAGCTTCTCGATTTAAGTTGATTAGGGCAAGTATCCCATTCCAATATAAATTCTATATAAATTATTTGTCAAATTCTATTATTATTGTTTAGTGTTTAGTTATAGAAAACTATGTTCAGTAAAAGATTATCATATTTAAAAGGCACACTATAATCGTTAATCGACAGATCAAAACAAATATAATTTCTCAGAAAGAATTCGTAGCGTTGTTCTGAACATAGAATAGTTCCATCACAGTATATTTCATAGAATAGTGAAATTTAATAAGCCACAGCGGTTCCAGCTTTATTTTTGCATAATAAAGCACAGATTGAGAGAGAATAGAGAGAGTAAGAGGGAGAGAGAGGGAGTGTCAGAAGGATAGTGAGAGAGGGGGAAGGGTGGATACATTGAAGGACCGACCAAAATTTAATCAACCTAATGAAGATACTCCATCAAACTACGTTGGAAATACATAATTTTTACAGAATTATGTAACGAAAGTAGAAATGAAATAAGGAAAAAAACACACAAAAATACGGAAAAACTCTATTCCACGCTTGAGTGAACGTAATACAGTCTCAGCGATACTCACGGATACTGACGGATACTGACAAATTACATTGGATTACGTTGCGAAACGTGGTTCTCGACAGGAGAAACGTGCCTTCAGAAAAACAAAGAAGCAACGAAAAACATCCAAAATATTTTCCTGCAAAAGTGGTAAACCTTAGATACATACATGTGCAATACATACATACAGAGAAATACATACCATATATACGTGTGTATATAGAAATCCTCCGAACTCGTGTTGAGTTATCATGAGCATTCCACGTAAAAAAACGAATTTGTGTTTAGAAAAAAGACTCAGAACTCGAAAAAGAATTGTGCAAAAAATAGACTACTCAAAAAGAGTACAGCTTCTATGGTACATGGAGTCAAATTTGTCCGTGGCCGAGAGCAAAGTCAAACAGCTCGATAGATACAAGTAGATTTCATCGCATTCAGCTGAATGTAGCATGTCTCTCGTCCAGGTAAATATGCTGTGTCCCGAACAGCTGACTGGTTGGTAGAGTGGCAGCTCGGCGAAGGTGAGAGGGTCTCAAGTTATGCAAGAGAAGTTGAAAGTTGAACGCAATCCAACGGATGCTCGGATTAGCAGCGAAACAGAGTACAATTCAATACCGTGAAAATATTTAAGTCTTAAATCCTTTAAATCCCATAACGATTTCATCCCGATAATGAGTTGTAGAGAAATAAAAGGGCTCTTTAAGGCCAGGTGAGGATAATTTAGTTAAGATTCTTAAGAAATTAAAATCAAAATATTTACAAAACTTGTTAATGTTAAATGCTAACACAAAACTCTTTAAGGAGGTGAAAAGGAAAGCGCATGCAATGTTTTTCTACCACGAAAATTGCTTCTATCGAATTCCTTTAAATGTTGTCCACATCGTAAATGTCAGTTCTTCTCGTTCTCATCGAGGGTGCGAAATGACATGACTTTCTCTATTTCTTTCGTATTTACTATGCGACGAGATGTGATGTCATTCTATATTTGACTTGTGTGGATGTCAGAAAGTCAAATAAGTACCCGACTTCAATTCCAAGTGTGCTGCATTGATTGCGGGCGTGTCGAGCATCAACACTAAATCGAGGTTTCGAATCTTGAAAAAACAAAAGAGAATGTCAAAGAGCATAGGAAACGATAGAGAATGGAGAGGGGGCGAAAAGAATTGCAAGAAAATGCAAATGTGTACTCTCAAAGTAGATAGGATTAAGTTATAAAAAACTCTTATGACATTTCTCAGAATATTTCTTTACAAACACGAAGATTGTTACTTTGTATTGTAAAATATCATTGCTACTTTGATTATGTGGAAATGAAAATAACGAGCGTCTAATAAAAGTAAGTTTAAGTAAAAGAAATCTATCACATATTGTACAATGTTATACTCAGATGCTATCATATGAGAAAAGAATGGTTTATTTATTATTATATTTTCTCTAATTGTTTCATCTTTAATTGAGATGCATCTTAAAGTAAAAGCGAAAAGAAAGAAAATAAATAAAAAATACAAGGAATGAATATATTATGCATTATAAGGAGATCACAGATGTCGAACTTACACGGCATTAATTTTTGCATTCAGCATTTCATTTCGTCCTCTCACACAATCGTTTTTCCATTTCAATCTGATGTTTTATGCAACTCTGTGATGTCTGCTTATTTCCGAGTTGTCAGCAACATCAGAATGAGCATCAGAATTAACATCGGTAGCAACATCAACCTCTTTATTGTTCCTCGTGTAGCATTTCGGTGTCTCGTCTCATCTCGTGTCACATGACGACTTCGACGAGGATGATGACGATGACGAAAACACATGATAACGTTGCACATTCAGAACATGTTGAATACTCTTCGTGGTAGTGATTGTGAGTGGCGTGGTAAGAGTCCCTGAATTATGCATGAAACCTCGATAGAGATGCATGAGACCTCGACGAGCGACATGGTATTTCTACAGATGTTGTTGTTGGCCATTGCCGAATGCCAGCTGCGAGAAAGTAGAAAAGAAATCCATGTCGAAATCCTGAAAGAAAGAAACTGTTTTGTACAGTGAATGTCAACAAAGAAGAACAACAAACAAACAAGAAATAGATGTAAATGTAAAACTACGTAAAACATGCAAATTCAACGAATGGTTGCAATTGCAAATTGTGGTTAAGTTAGTGGCAGGAATGGTGTCGCGAAGGGGGGGGGGGGGGGGAGGAGTGGAGATGGCTGGAGAGTCCGAAGTAATGGAAAGCAGAAACCATCAACTAAGCTCCTGACTGCTGTCACATGACTTCAAGTGATGACATTTCGTAACCCAGAAAAAACTAAACGGAATGAAAGAAGATGCTCCGGTTGAGAAGACAATCGACCAGCTGCAAATGTCAACTGTGGTCACGCCCTTGGAATTAGAGAGTAATAGAGGAAGGAAAAACTATCTCATGAATATTTCTGTGAGACTTTGCAAGAGACTTAAACAAAGAATCCAATGTAAATATAATGAAGAAGTCAATCTGAGATTGGGTGATGTCCAGACTTATAATAAGCTTAGTGAGGACATAAACCCGATGATGTTGCTGAGAATTCGAAAATGAAAAGGAATTTAAATTATATTGAAATGGAAAAATTTTAATTTGAATAAAAGCGAAAATAAAAAGAAATCCACCAGAAAGTCAGGCAAAGAGAAAAATCAAAAGCCAAAGAGGAGGGAAAGCTAAAAAAGGCCCAAATGTTAAACTAGTACAGGAGAGTAAAAAAGGAAGTGAAAACAATGAAAATAAAAGCAATGAAAACAGCTTCATATCGCATAAAACGACGCCATTCTTTACAAAAAATCATAAAAGTAATGATTAAAACAACGCATTCACAAAAAATCAAACCAGCGGGAAGGAAAGAAAGAAGAATCAGATGATAATAAAAAATAATAATAAAAAACCAATAACAATAAAACAGAAAACATGGAAACTGAACTGAATTAAATTATATAGGAGTCGAAATGCCAAGGCTTTGAAGTAAAACTAAAGCTAAATCGGAACGCGACTTTTAGCCGCCAACGCAAACAAAAACGTAAACATGTCTGTCGCGACGACGTCTCCACATCGCGTATGTATAAAGTGATGTGATAGAGTATGTGTCCGTATGTATACGTGGCTGTGTGTGCATCTGGGATAGAGTCTAAACGTGAAAGGATAACGCAGCGTGTTTGTTTGTTTGTCACCAAAAATTTATGGAAAAATATAAATAATTTATTTTCCTTCGCGTTTGTGGTTGCTTTCCTTTTTCTCTGATGTTGTTTTTGTTTTTGTTTTTGTCAAAGCATTTGAATTATTGAACCGAAAAATAAAATTATGCTTGAAGGCGAAGAGAATTCATCCGTTAAAAGCAAAAACATTCATTTATATTTATTTATGTACGATCAATAAAGACTTTCATAAGTGTATGTAAGGACAAAATATAATATATATGTATGTATATGTGAGCATGTTTGTGAATCTCTTTATGGCTCTTCATAGCATTTTTATATCCTACCTTATATCCTAACTGTAAACAAAATTCTAAATTCTATATTCTATACGAATAGTATATGTATTTTAATGTCTATCGTAATGTCTTAAATATGTCTCGTATGTATTTCCTACTGTCAACTGTATTTATTTGAATTTTGAAATATATTTCTTCACCTGCAATGTCATGGATCCTTTATAATCTTCCTTTATAAATTCTAGAAAATATACTGTTCTGCTCTCAAGCTAAATAAAGAGATACACAGACATATTGTACAGTATAGAAAGAAGAAAGAAAGATCCTTGAGTTGAGTGACTTGAGTCACTTCATTAAGTTTACTCGATTGCATAAAAGATGAAGTACATGATACATGATATAAAATAATAGATACCAGGCCAGAGATTTAAATACTCGTATATGTCACTTTGGTAACCGAAACTCTCATGCTCTTCGCTCTCTCTATCTTCCTCTCTCTTTCTTTGTCTCTCTCTTCCTTTCTCTGTCTCTCTCTTCCTTTGTGATGACATAAAATTCAAGTATGAATAAAATATTTGCATATGTTTTTAGCCAAATAACAAGTGAAATTAAGCAAACAAAATCGCTCAAGGTAAAAAAGTCTCCTCTCTCACTCTGTCTCTGTTCTGTTTCTTTTACTAAGAAGAAGAAGCAGTAAAAAAGGAGTTTTACTCTTGAAGAATCGAGTTAGGACGAATGTATTCCGTAAGCGAGCGAAAGGACAAAGAAAAAACACTGAAATATTGTATTTTATGTCACAGAAGAAAGAAACAAGCATATAAACTTAAATACCACACAATGTGCATGATGTTCTATCACAAGTATGTTGCACAGAATGAGAGAAACATGTTGCTTGTACACGAATAGATGTTGTTTTCATATCCATTCTTGGAGCAGTTTAAAGAAAATGAAGTTGCATTTTAAATTCAAAGAATGCGAAGAAGTGTTGCAGAAAGCAGGAAAGTACACTGACAGAAAGGGAAGTGACGAAGAGGGAAAGGGAAGTGATGAAGAGGGAAAGGGATGTGATGAAGAAGAAGTCTTTCAAAGTTTCCGAGACACAAGCGTAAGAAATAAAGTAAACTTTTACAAATGAGTGCGTAACGAACACTCATATTTTACGGAGTTCAGATTCAGTTACAGAAAGTTTTTTACAGAGATGAATGTAGACTTTGGAGGGGAGGGGAGGGGGGATTTATAATTTCAAAAGTTGTAGAATTTCTTAAAGGATTTAATTAAATTTTATTACACTATATATAGAGCTAATCAGTTGAAAATGAGTGAGTTCTTTTAGTAAGTTTTCCATCAAAGCGAACTTTTATTAATTTTGTTCTATAATTACAAGTTGTTATACTCAGAATAGTTTTATACAAAAGGAATAATACGAATAAGGATGATAAGAGAATGAAGAGTTAATAAAGTAGTACACCCGGACGTATGAATGAATGACAACCTTGATACAGATCAAGTTAACATATTCGATATACTGTGCTCAACATTATATTACATCATAGAGTTTGTAGATCTTTAAAAGGTCATTCCTGTAGTACCTTCATTTCTTTTAGTCAGACTGTTGTTGTAATTGTTGTTGTAGTTCTTTATGTAAGCGTTACAAGATCAACAAGACGTTGCTTGCTTCTCATTTCGAGGCGAACGGTTCCACATGGACAAAAAACACACACACATACATTTAAAGGAACACATGTCGATGTAGTTGAAAAGTAGCAGCTTCTAATTTGACAGCAACAAAATCCAGAGACTTCAAAAGACTTCAAAAACGAGTAACGAGAAGCCAGAAACGTCTGCTGCTGCTCGAGTGAGCCGAAGTAATATGAATTATTCTGTTGCGTTGCATTGTCTTGTGCTGCCTTGTGTTGTGCTGTGTTGTGTCAATATAAACAAAAGCAACAAGAGGAATAAAAGAACACCAACACAAGCATACATTCAAATACTCATTCAAACAACTACACAGCTGCACAGACATGTGGACATGAGTGCATGTAGAACATCCTAGCTACTCATTCACTTAAATATTTGCTTGCTTCAAGGATCTTGTAACAAATTGCGAAAAGCTTACAAATATTCAAACAGGCACAGAATAAGTCTGTCTCTTCCCCCCCCCCTCCCTCCCTCTCACTCTCTTCCTGTCCTTCTTTGCATATAAATATATTTATCTATGAAAATGAAGTTAGACCCTTTATTAGTTGAGCACACAGAAAAATTAAATGCTGTTTAATTTTGTTCTTATTTCCTATTCTTTTGTTGTTGTTTTGATTTTCTGGTGTTTTATTATTCTTGCTAGAGAGGTTGACGGATAGAATTGATGCTGGATAAGTTGGTGTTCATTTCTTGTAGCGTTTACTTTAAACATTTAATACAAAGTAAACTTAAACTCCTTCCAAATTCTTAACTCAACTCTGACCAAACGACTGAATTTCTACGAATTATACATTTCCTTAAATATTAAGTGCGTTCAAATTAAAATCCTTACTTAAATACAATGAAATATTCAATTCAAAAACATGTTTTAGAACAACGAAATGTTAAATAAAATTCTTAGAATTTGGTGGAAAATCTTTTGTTTTCAGATTTAGAAATGATTTAATAATATTTTCGTGATCCGCAACTGCTTTTATTGCTATTATAAATTCTATGAACGAAATGAAGATGTCAAAATGGGAAATTAAAATGGGAAATTACAATTCGCATGGCGAAGCAGAACCAGCGTGAAAAACGTAATCGCTGCCTCGTTTCCGCGAAGTCAACACATTTTCGAGACCTTCAGAAAGCATCATAAAACATAATAAAAATCATCGTCATCATCTTTAAACTCATTACAACACTCATCATCGTCATCATCGTGCTTGTGAATTTCTTTAGCTTCAGCATCATCAGCAACACCATCAGCAACATCACCGCCACCATCATCGCCGGTACCCGGACGCTCATCATAATCACAATCAGTTTTCTCATTATTCTGGCTATCATCATTACATCGTAATAATCACCATCATTATCATCATCATTATCAACGACGATGCCTGTCAGGGGACACTTAATTGCAAGCAACAGGAAAAAAACGAACAATGACAACACTGAGGACACAAATTTTATGCTGGTAGCAAAAACTAACGCAACAACAAATTTGAACACAAGTAATGACAAGTAAGAAGCACTGGAGTAGAACCGGTAGAAAGAGTAGTAGTAGTAGAAAGACTATTAGTAGTAGTAGTAGAAAGAGTAGTGAGTAGAGTTAGATGCAGTAAAAAGATGCACACGATTGCAAAATGTTTTTGCATCATTTGGAATAAATGAAGCATTTAAAAATCACTTTCGTGGTGAGTACAGTGTTCAAAAATTTGTTGGAAAATGTCTTTATATTTCTTGATAAGAGTGAACTTGAAATTTGGTGTTTTTTCGGTCTGCTGAATATATTCAAAGACGACAACAGAAGCAGCTGTTAGTACAATTTTAATGGAAGAAATAGTAACTGAAAGAACAACAACAGTTGCAGAAAAACTAACAGTAATAACAAAAAATTTATTGCAATTGGTATCATAGGCTTCATGGTTTATTCGTCCATTAAGCTTGGTTATTCAGATCTTCTGTAAACAGTGTAGAGTTGAAAAACAACTACATGAGCAAAAGCAAACATAACAATCCTCCGATTTAACAAAATACTGGCGGATACAACTTTTGCTACTCTGCATTAGTTTTTATTTACGCTGCAAACTTGAATGAACCGAGTCTCAGCTTGACTGGGTTTGGTGTAGGGTGCTTTGGTTTGTTTTGAGGTGAAGAGTGGAGGATGGTGGAGCGTGGTGGAGGGTGGTGCTGGTTGAGAGAGATTTCGAATGAATTCTTCCAGCTCTTCTCTAGCTTGAGGATTGTGTTGCAAGTCGAAAGGATTTCGTGATTTACTTTGGGTAGCTTCACTGGCTGGCTTCAATTGGATGCTTCTACAGATTTATTTGCATAGCGTAGAATAGCGTGAAGTGGAAAAGCGTAGCGTAGAATGAAGCAGAGTTGCCTAAGATTGTGTGGAGTGGGTTAGGAATGGTTTCGCTGTTCTCTACGTCAACACTTCATTTTAATCCTCTACAAAGCAAGAGTAGAATGTAGACTTTGTTGAATTTATTAGATTTGAAGCGTCGATGATTGGTTTTTTTTTAGCTTCTAATTACACTTTAATTTCTATTGTGATTAAATTACTCGTAAATAGAATTTCACTTTACTTTAATAATGAAATTAATTTCGTTATTTTCGGTGCTTAAGTTGTCGCTCTTATTGTTGATGTTGTTGTTAGTCTTGTTCTTATTGTTGTTGTTGTTGTTGTTGTTAGTCTTGTTGTTGTTATTATTGTTCACAAATTCGCATTCATTGCTTTGTCTTTGAGTGCCATTCAATTTATTCGCTTTAATTGAATTAAATGCCAACGTAGGAGCGTTTATTTTAGCATCACCTTTGAACATCATTGTTATCCCCATCATCGTCATCATCATCATCATGATGATCATCAGCAGTTGTCGCGGCTTCGCTTCAACGCCGCTCATCGTTGACTTGTTTAGTATTCATTTGTTGCGCATTTCGTGCAAATGAATTTAATACCCGCGAGAGATGCAATTAATGCTCCAAATAATGCGAACAACATCACAGTGCACAACAATAGTTGTCGTTGTCGTTGTTGTTGTTGATTGTTGCGTGCTGTGCTTCACATTAGCGTCAACGAAATTAATTACCCAAGCTATAGAAACGCATCAATGAGTCTCTAATACTTCGCTGCACTGAATAGAAGCGACATACAATAAAAGGATCAGCTACCCATTCAACGAACTTCAGCATGAATTCTTCTCTTCCTTCCCTTTTATTGCTCTCTCTCCTTCGTCCCGAGCTTCTTTACGTCAACGAAGCCGAGCGAGTGTAAAAAACGCATAACGATCTGTTGAAGCGATTTCTCCGAACGTTTGGCCAGAAGTAGATGTAAATCAAAGAAACAAGAGCAACAGAGGAGGGAACGATCGCGCACCAGAAAAGTTTGAATGCCCTGTAAAAAGGTTACCACAAAAAGCGTCGTCGACAACGAAGCGAGAGGAAACTCAATCAACTTCCTCCCTCCGCTCCATGAGTTTTAATGGGAAGTGCAAGCAAAACTTAGACAGCTCACAAGAAGATGGGAAAATAGAAGAGCCAACAACAAGAGGACCGTGTTTAATATTTACTCGTAGGGTGGCAAGAAAGCAAAATATGCAAACAACAACAAAAACCCAAGAAAAGAAGGATAGGAACGCATAAAATTTGAAGTCGCAGACGATGAAATCAACCGGTGGCAGTAACAACAGCAGAGGAGCAACAACAGCAACAACGAAAACCGAGGAACCGCAAAAGCAACTCCTTCTGAAACAATTTGAAGCATTCAAGCGTTTGAGAGAACCCTGGAATTTATGCTGCTACGTGGTTATGACCACGAAAGGCGGGCGAGTTTGCAGCTCCGATAGGAAGGAAAATTAAAAAATTAAAATTCATTTAAAGCAGTGAAAGCAGTAAAATTTTATGGCCAACGGTTGCCGGATGCTGGCTATAAAACGTTGCCACTTTTATGTGGCCTAAATAGTTATCTAGAAAGTAGCCACCGGCAGAGACAAACTGCTAAGCAACAAGTTGCGTGGGACTTAAGCAGTGAAGAGGACTTAAGTAGGGTTTAAATGCATCTTGGACACCACGACGTATGCGCGATTTTAATTAATTGAACACGGTTGACGGTTGTTCTTTTAGAGAAGCAAACCAGGCGAAAGCTCCTTAATATTTTATGAGCATCTTCTGCACAAGTTTCGATGCATCTTCTTACTGTCCCCTGCCCCCCACCCCTCCCTTCCCTTCAGACATTAAATCCAACGTCGGTAGAAGTCGTTGCTTTCAGTTCACGAAATAGTTTTTGTGAGTGTTTCCTTTGCGTTTTTATGGCACTTGAGAACTGTTGCATGTTGTAAAGGTGTCAAGGACAGGGGAGGGAGAGGGGGGGGTGAAGTCGGCGGGTCGGTGTTTTTGTGTATAAGTGGAATCACATGATCATCATCAAGTTGAGCAGAGTGTTTGACGTGTCAAAGTGGTTGCGTTAACAAGGACGAGACTGAGACTGCAATAAAAACATCCACTCAACCAGCATTAAATTTAAGTGCCACGCCTCTACGTTCATAGCACGAAATCGTGGCGATGCTGGAATTGTGAACATTTTCTCGTCGGTCTGGAATTAAATTAAATGCCTGACAAATAATCTGATCGGGTTATTTTGATGATACTTTAGTGAAAATAAAACAAAAAACAACACTCTAAACTAAACCATTGAAAAGTTGTTGGTTCTTTTAAAGGATAACTCATTAAAACCTGTTGCTTTTTTCTCGTTTATAAAAACCCTGCTTCTTTAATTGAATAGAGAAGGAATACAAGAAAAAGCTATAAAATCGAAGTGAAAGAAATGGATGCATGAAAAACTTTACGATTACCGCAGAAAATGATTGCTTCTCAGTCTCTCATCATTCTTTGTATTATTTTGCTGCCAACAACAAAGTGTTGTTGTGTTTGTTGTCGTTTCTGTTATTCTTTTTATTGTCGTTTATCCTCGTTTTTGTTGTGAAGTTGCGTGTGAACGACATTCGTAGTTAATCCGCTGAACTGTTAAGCGTTTTATGATGACTGCTTTTGTTGGTGGCCGTAAGGAGACGCTTACAACAAAAACAAACAACAAATAAATACGCTGCGTTGACTTCAAGTTTTTCCGCTGTTGTTACGACACAAGAACATGTTGCATGTTGCTGGTGGTTGGAAAAACAAACAAAGGCCCAGACCGGGCGAGCGGAAGGAAGGACGAAGCAGTGAGGGACGGTTCACGAGAGATCCAAAGTGCAACATTGTGCTACTTTCACAATGGACTACCTCGAAGCGTGCGTCGTTCGAGTGCTTTCGTTACGGTGACGTTGCGCTGCGTTACACTCCTGACTCGCTTTATTGTCTACGCTACGCTTGGATCGCTTTATTGAGCTCATTGCCAGGAAGAGCGAAGGTCAACAATTAAACTTTATGTCCTTCAATACATACATAAACACAATCACATACACATACAGATAGGACATGCATAACAAGCAGCAAGTGCAGCATGACATCATTTCTTGCTGCTGCTCCACAATACAGGCAACAACATGCCATTATTTAGCCGGGCGACACACCGCATCGCATCACTTGCTTCCCCCCCCCCCCCACCCATCATCTTCTCCCCCTCCCTCCTTCGTCAGTCACCTCCTTCAAGTGCTTTCATCGACATTCTGTTCAACAGCCTGCTGAACACCGTTTAAAGTTCAGAATCCTGCTGTATTTTTTGTGGCTGTTGTTGTTGTTGTTGTTTTTATGTTCGCATTCGCCAGCATTAAGTTTTATGTCAGGTGCGGGCGTTGCCAGATCCAGTGGCGGATGTGTGTGTGTGTGTCAGACTTTTGGTCCAAACGGTTCCATTTCCATAATGGCGTTGGCAGCAAAAAAAAAAAAAAAACAAACCAAATAAAGCAACACAAAAAGAAGGCAAAAATTAAAGGAGAATTAAGTAGAAATAACAACAACAACAACAACATAGTACAGAGTGAAGAACGTTCGTTCGTCCGTCCGTTCGTAGTTGCTCATCTGCAGCCAACAGGCGCTCTATTTTCGTTGTTTTTGTTGTTGTTCTGCTTTTTGTTGTTGTTGTTGTGGTTCTGTTGTTGTTGTTGTTGTTGTTGTTGATATTTTTACTGATTCACAATCGTAAAAAGCAGCTCTGCTCAACGCTGTTGTTTTTGTTGTCAAAATGTTCAAAGTTACAAGGAGTTAAAACATCACGCCGACTTCAACCCGTGTGTATGAGCGAAGCAGATATACTCGTATATATGGAGAGAAGAAGATGTGGTTTTTGTTGTTGTTCTGGTTTTTGTTGTTGTTGTTGCTAGCATCAATTAAAAGCTTTGAAGTGCACAAGTTTAACAGCATTTTTTTGAGCCAGGACTCATTTCGTTCATTCGTCTATAAAAGAGTCCTATCTCTCTCTCTCTCTCTCTGTGATTTCTACCCCTGGCCACTCTTGACCACTCCTGACCAGCCGCTATAAATCTTTAAGGATTTTCGTTGCTGTTATTTTGGATGTCCTTCGCACTCATCATGATATCCAAATGTAATTTCATTGATGTTCCTGGTCCATATTTTTTCTCGATATTTTTCTCAATATTTTTTCACAATATTTTTTCACAATATTTTTTCTCGATATTTTTTCTCGGTGTTTGTTTTCCATCTTTTTTTCCATATTTTTTGCGATATTTTTGTTTACCATTTTTTCCACATCTTTTTTCGGTTCATGCATTTTGCATGAGTTCGAATGAGTTTTTAAAACGTTTTACAGTTTTTGTCGCTGTTGCTGGGAATGTTTTATTGTCGATGTTTTACTGTTAGTGTTGGCATTGCATCTGCTGTGTTGCTGTCACTGCCTTTATTCTTGTTGCTGCTGCTGCTCCTGCTGTTGTTGTTGTGATGTTGCTGCTGTTGTTTTTGCGTTGTTGTTGTTACTGCAGCTGGCGTGTTAATTGCCGTAAATTATCTACCGTTATTCTGTGCAAATGGTTTCAGGCGCAAATGTATTCCTTCATTCATTCATTCGTTCATTCGTTCATTCATTCGTTTATTTATTACTTTCGTAGGTTTGAATTTAATATTTCTTTTTTTTTCATTGTTTTATTAAATTTATTTGTCCATGAATTTGGTTTGATTTGGTTGCTGCTGTTATTGTTGTTGTAATTGAATTTGAAATGCATTCGCTTTTATTTTGTTTTTCTTTGCTTACAAAAACTCTATATTTACATACGAATGTTTTGGAATGTTTTGAGGTTAGTTTAACCTGAGGTCAGACTTGAACTGAAGACTGACCTCAAAAGAGCTTGATAATACTTCTTTTTATATACTCCAGGTATTCAAATATTATAGTGTTCTACAATTTCTGTAGTATTTTCTTTAACTTACTATACAAGCATTTAATTTTAACTTAAATAAACTATAAATGGTCTCTATGGTTATTATTATTCAAATTATTATTACTATTATCATTACTCTTGGTATAATTATTGTTTTTAATCTTATTTTAATGACATCTAATGACAGTTCATGGAACAACAGCGGTTGTGATCCTTCTGGAGAGTCAACTTTCTGTTGAATGACTCCCGAAAGTATGCTTCGCTTTCGCATTGCGTTGTAATTAAAACGAATGCCGAAACTTGACACTCGCTAACACGAGGGCAACGAAAAGATATTCAAATAAATGACTGTCATGTATTCACTCACACACGTTCAAGGATAAGGGGAGAGCGAGAATGGAACCAGAAGCTGCTCCAAGGATGCCGAACGTGCGAAACTTTGCTGGCGAAACTACAATGCAATAGTTTCAAAGTAATTACGGAGTAGAGTACAAAAGTGAAGCTATTAGAGAGTACACAAAATTATTGCCACAAAACCAGAAACTCAAAAGCAACAAAAAGAAATACAAGGAGAACAACAACCATAAAGAGAAGCAACGAACAAAGAAGAACAAATTGCAGTTGAGAGACGATTTTCAGGAACCACGATTTTTGTGCTGTTCGGAACTTCAGAAAAAGCAGAGTCACAAGAATGGCAAGGAAGAAGTTTCAAAGAAACGCACTAAAAATAAAACAGTTTCTGCAACAGTTAAACAACAATTTAGTGAAATTTTCAAGAGAGAAACCCGAGAGTTGTATTTGTACACTTTTTATTATCATTTAATTAGCACCAAAAATATTGATACATAAAAAATTAACCCATGATAAAGAGAACCAAAGCAACAAAAGTTTTCGCTTCAAGCTTTCTCAGGTTCATTTTTTTCTCTTTACTCTTATTATTACTAATCTATTGAGTTTTATGTGAATCCATTGCATTTTATTTTAGTTTATATAATTCTGCTTCACTACAAAGTTTCACAGTTAAATTGAGATCAATTTGGAGTCGAGTAAAAGTCACGAAAGAACTTTAAATTAAATGATGTCACCCTCTGATGACAACAAATCGCGGTACCCTCGAGAAATCGTTTGGATGATGCAACAGAAAAGTTTTTCCAAATTTCGGATTATTGCCCAAGATTTGGAGAAAATGAAAAAACTTTGTTACATCATTAAAAAAGTTTCGCTTCAGTTTGCAGACAAACTTATGGCTCTACGTTTCACATACTCAAGGATACAAGATTAAATTAGGTGTAAATTTTTAAAGTTTTGAGGGAACTTCAAGGGACATACGATTTCTAGGTAACTGTAAATTAAACTCGAAAATATAAAAAAAAACTGAGGGCAAAAAGTTTTTTAATTGATCACTTGAAAGATATAAAAACTGTGTATAAAGCGAATTTAGAATCTTTTTTCTCGCATGCTACAAAATTGTGCATGAGGTTGAAGCAGAGTTTAATTGAAAATTTTCTTTAATATTGAACTCATTTAAAGAGCGATCAGTTTTATTTGTCGATTCTTAAGAATCCTCTGCATTCTCTCAGCATTTTTCGTAATTTTTTTTATGTGTTTTTCCACTTATTAAAACAGCTGTCACTCTGACAGCCTTTCGTTAGCTTACTCAGCAAATCCTCTCGCTGGACCATTCGGTGTTGCACCATTCGGCACTTATGCGTTACTTTGCAACACCGAAGCAAATAATTGCAGATCTTCACAAGTACGTTCTTGTTCGCAACAAAGCACCAGGCATGAAGCACAGATGTCGTTCAGCGGATACGGAAAAACTAAAGAAGATGACATGCAAGTCACCAGGGCGGCGGGCTGAAGGGAGAGAACACAAGCAAGATGTCAGACAAGTAGGCTGAGTGAGAGACAGACTGAGAGACGGACGAGGAAACAAGCAGGCAGGCAGGCTGAAAAGCAGGTCACTCAGTCAGGGAAACAAGCAGCAACCCAGCCGGCAGTCAGCAGCCAGCACAAGGCCACGATTGAATTGAAAAAAGGATGACATACAAACACTCAAACATAACGTTTCAACATCTGCATGAAAGCGATTCATTCACAAAGCAAACGAGAGCAGCGAGTCCTGTGCTGATCTTCAAGTGAATGAAGAAGCAGGCGCTGTACAGAGTCACAGCAACAACAGCAGCACCGACAACAGCAATAGCACTATAATAGAAACAATTTCACTTTGTGTGTGTCTGTGTAACTTCGTGTGTGTGTGTGTGTGTCAGTGATTATTTCTCAGGAGGCTTTTTCTAAGAGGCGCTGGCGAGACGATGCTGCCCCCGCCACTCTGCCTGCTTCTCTACTCTCGCCATCGTTTGGCAGAAGTTTCATGTTGTTCATGACGTTGGCATTGTTCTCCCTGTTGTAGATGAGAGTTGTTGTTGCTTTATTGTTGTTATTTCGGTACTGCAGCATTTCAAAAGTAAAAAGTTTACTGTCTAAAGTAAACACTGCTAAAACTAAAGAAAACTACACTAATATAATGCATATATTTGAATTTCCTAATAATCGTAAATACAATAATATATATCGATAATATTTAAGCAATTTTTTACCTTTATTTTATTCGTTGCAAATTATTAAACATTTTTTAAGATTTTCCTTAAACTTTGCTGCTTTTTTTTTTAGTAGAAAAAACGACTTTTCTTTCTTCTCTACACGGATGAGTATTTAAATGAAATTCCTTCAATATTCTGATCCACAGACAAGGAGAGAACCGTTTTTTAATATGCTGCACGTATTATTTTGCAACAACAATAATATTCTCCCAACTCTATTATTTGCATTGAAGCTTAAAAAGCTTATTTTGTAAAAGAACGTTTCTTTTATTCTTTGTTTTTATGTGTGGCTGTTGTTGTACTGTTTGGCACTGTTGAAATATTACGTAATCAATGTGCACACACAGACACACATGAGCTCACAAACACACACACACACGGAGAGAGACGTGCCAGCGCATTTCAGCTGAATGCGAACAAAGTTTCTACGAACCGCATATTTTCAAGACATGTTGCAAGCCAACTTGTGTAGCAAGTGCTTGATGTTGTGATGGTGAAGGGTTCGCGGGGAGGGGTGTGAGATCATACCCATCGACCGCATCTCACCCCCGCAGCCACGTTGTGTGGTGTTATTTGGCTGGTTGCTTGATTGGCTGGCTGACTGCTTGTGCATTATTTGTGCAGGTTGCTTGCGTCATAAAAAATGCACCACTGAAGCATAAAATTGCAGCTGGTGTTTTGCAAAAACGCTGATGGGCAGAGGGGGGGGGGGGGGGGGAAGGATGGGAGCCACTGTGTAGAAGCCACACAGGGGTTAATAGCAACAGCAACAGAGACTGAAGATTAAAAAAAATAATAATAAAAAAGTAATTTTTCCCTTAACAGAGAAAGTGTAAAAAATAAATAAACAACAAAGTAACAAAAACAATCCAGAAAAAAAAGAAAGCAAAATAACCCGAAAAAGTAGATTCCATAAAAAAAATTCCGGGAAAAAAAAACAATGCCATTATTTTCTGTGCAGAAATTTCATTTAAATGAATATACAAATTAATATGTAAAATATTTGTGTCGGTTTTTTCACAATTGTTGCATTCAAAGCTGAATTTTAATTGAGCAGCATTTAAAAAAAATAAAAAAAATTCCCGGCAAGAGGAGCAAAATTTTCACATATTTTCATTTAATACCATAAAGTAAATAATTTCTACTAGTAGCTACAGTAAAGATGACTAATAATATTTAAAAATTAATTAATGCCTTTATATGAAATGAAAATTTTTTGAAATTAATTGAAAATATTTTTAACAGCAGAGAAATACAAAATATTGGAAGCGAATTTAAATATTAATTACAGTTTAAATAAATATCAATATTAAAATAGATTAAATTTGTAATATTTATTAATTAAGATACGAATATATTTCAACAAAATACAATATAACAAGAAAAAAGAGAAATTTAATCAAAATTACAACAAATTAACGCAAAAATTAAAATATATTCACATTAAAATGAATTACAAATTTCAATAATTTAGCATTATAGGGTATTAATTTCTACATTTATTATATTATATTAAATTACACTAAACAAATCGCAAATAAAAACCAAAAAATAATTAAATTGTTTTTGATTTCACTTAATTTAAGTAAAGTAAATCTCCATCCAAAGTTATACTATAAATTTTACGTTAAATTTTGTTTATATTATAAAAGAATAATCCAATTATTAAAAATAAAAGTGATTTGAATTAGTTTTTCTCGTCGATATGATTAAATTAAGTTATTCACTCAACTTTAGTTATTAGTTAGCATTCTATCGCTTTTTTTCACCTCGTTTTATCTCGCATTTAATTAGAGAACCAAATAAACGAACTGAACGAATCGAAATTTAATTCTTATTCGAATATCGTACGTGTTGAATACCAAAGCGTTTGTCGAGGAGCTCATTTCTAATATTTTCCGTGGGCGGCGTCCGTATCAATTGTATTTCTATGCTTAAAGTTTCAATTTATGCAGGAATAATAACAAGAATAACGACAACAACATCAGTGAAACCCATCAGTTATGGGTTCTTCTTCTTCCTCCTTCAACCGAACCGAAGCCAAGCGAATTATTTATCCAGCTGTCAGTCTCGAATGACAACCAGAGGAGGCCGACTCAAAATGACAGCCTTCGGCGAGGGTGGTATGAGTGCATATATAATTGTGTGTGAGTGTGTGTATGTGTGTGAGTGTGTGTGTGTGTGTGTTTGTTTGGTTTGTTTGTATGGGTACCTTTCAAATATGCACGCATGACAGGAGTGAAAAATCACTCTGAGCTCAAATATCATTAATAATATCGGCATCAACAGTTTCACAATGTGGCTGTTCCTCTTTTCGCCGCTTACGGAGATGATGATGACACTGTTATTGATGCTAATGATGACGCTAATAATGATGATAATGGCAATCAGAATAATTATTACGAATAAATTGAAATTACGAATGAACTGAAATTAAAATAGCATTTATAGACCGAACATCTTTTTTATCAATCTTCTTTAAGTTTCCTGGGTTTTAAAAATAAAAGTGATGACGACAACAAAACAAATAAAAATAATAATTTTAATAATTTTATGATTTATTTTATTTTTTCTCATCTTTCAGATATTATTTTAAATATGAACAAATTTTATTTCAAATACGTCTTTCTACTCGTATTATGAAGTTTTCGATTTTTATTTAGGAATTACGTAAATAATTTAATGAGAAATGAATTTTACAGTAAATACTCAATAAATATTAATTTGAAAACGATGAATTCCAATATTTTATTCACACTTTTTGTGATAATTCTCGAAACTAGGAACCAGTGACCTTATTTTATATGGACACTGTGTCTTTCTTACGTGATTTTTTTGCACGAGTTTTTCGAAAACCTATTCGCGTAAAAACAGAATTAGTTGTACATATTTTTATAAATATTTGATACGCAGAAGAATTTCATGATCTCAAGATTTACTTGAAAATAAAATATTTTTCTATGAAAGAATCATGTTTTGTACGTTTTCGTGAAAAAAATAAAAAAAAAATAAAATAATTGCATAGTTTAATTATTTTTGTGCACTGTGCATTAAACTCATTCAACATCGATTACTCGACACACAGAAATCCGCACAGAGTACGCTTTGAGAAACACTGCAACCAAAGACAATATAATACAAAGATGTCTCACTCAGTACGTTGAAAAATTTCAAAAAAATTTTGTGCTGATCTCATAGCTTTTGTGCTTTTGAGAAAGAGCTTTCAATTTTGTTGAGATGCGACGCACATTCTCTCTCGCCCATGGGGTACATAAATATATAATTCGCGCTCAAAACACGGTGAACACAAGCGGTGCGAGAGAGAAGCGAATGTTTGTTTTTGTAAAATAAATTTTTAGAGTTTATACGAATGTGCAAGAATACCGCTCGCTCGACAACAACAAGTATATGAATGACGACAACAGCGTTCTTTACCGAACCAGAAACGAGATTTTTTGTGTTTTTATTTTTACTGATGTTTCAGCTCCTTTTTGTGACTTGATTGATTTTGATTTTGGCTACTATTTTAATACTGATTTTGGTTTTTTATTTGAATAATTTGGCAATTTATTTATTTTTTATATTATAATCGGTAATTTGTAATTAATAATAATTAATTAATAATATATTATACAACAATGTATACATTGTACAGAACAAAGTCCAAATGCGCATCGGTTTGAGGAAAATAATGAATGTTGTTCTCACACATTTAGTGTTTTAGATCGTTTGATAACCATATTACACCGTAAGCATCGTTCTTGGTCATATTTTAAAAACAAACAATCAAAAAAATTCAAACTTCAAATACTGAATCATAAATAAATGTCATTTAATATTTGAAGATTTAATTTTTTATTGTTGTTTCTACTGATATAGGGCCTCTAAAAGCTTGTTATGCCACCACTCTTTGTTGTTATAATTAAAACAAGATGTTCTACATTTTGATGGCAACTGCATTGATTCTTTACACTCATTTGTAGCCAACGCGCTCTCTTTTGTGCTCACTTTCTTGCAAGTTGCAGCTCTTACTCTCACAACTTGATATATTACTCTCACAACTTGATCTTTCGCTCTCACAATATGTTAATTTTACTCTCCCAAAGCTTCAGATGGGATTTTCCGAAAATCTCAATTGAATTTTAGCTGCTCGGTTGTTTTGTATGTGGAGTGAGACATTTTTGTATTATATTGTCTTTGCTGCAACGTGTAGTTGGAGAGCTGCTAGAAAGCTTGAACATGCTTTTTGCTTTGGTCAAATTTCACAACCACTCGAATGTAATTCACAATAAGTTTTTCTGGAAAGGGTTCATATAAATTCAACCTCATCGACATGTTATGTTGGTAGTCCACACTTCATTGGCAGAAAGGGTTTCGCATCCCCTAATTGCGAAAAACAAACAAAAACCAACAACAAAAATGAAAACAACAACAAAAATCAAAACAACAACAACAAACAACAATAATGGCGGCGCGTTCCTGCCGAGGACGCGCTGCGCTCTTCGGAGAAGTTTGATTCGGTGCCAATGGAGTGGACCAAACACTCAATGCGCAGAGTGGTGACTACCTTTTTTGCTTTGTTGCTCTGATCTCAATCTGAAGTCAATCTTTATCTTAAGCACACTCTTTAATAATCTTTTTAATTCGTAGAAGTGGCAGGTATGGAGAAATGTGTGTGTCGACGATGTTTCATCTTTCACTGTCACATGTCGCTCAAGTCTCTGGCTGTGTCTGGATGTTGACTGGAAATGTCACTCCAAGTGTCAAGGAATTTGCAAAGGAATTCAATCAATATCATTGTCATGTCGAAGAATATTTTACATTTTCAAAGGAAATTGATTGAAATCATCGCCCTTTTGCAATAAGACAAAGTTTTCTTCTTTAAAATTATTTCTTTCAAAGTTTTATGATTATTTTACAGTTGAAAAGGAGTTTGCATTTTTTGCGTTTTTTTCTATACCTCATCTTCTTTTCTTTCCATTTTGTAGTGGTACTTTTTTTCTAAGGAACGAAGAATTTTCAGAAATGTTAGAAAATTTGTTAACGGGGAACCAAATGGATTTCAACATGTAAATAACGTTCCTGTCTGTATAGTGTGTTGGTCTCTCTATCTGTTTGTTAATCTATCTCGCTTTGAGACATCTTTAATCTTTCCGTTGAGATTAATGTAAGCAAGAGCAGCACTTTTTGTTGTTGTTTATTTTCTTTTCCTGCGCTCTTAGCGACACAAAGATTAATCATCTCTTCTGATGTTGTGCCACACACTCACACAAACAGACAGCCACACCCACAACCCACACCAATAAATCCTCTCAAGTTTGAAGAAGAGGAGGAGGAGAAAACAAATTCACCTGAAGCAACAAATAAGCTCAAAGCTAACGAAAGGAAGCGGAAGGTTTTTGTATTTCTTTGTCTCTCTCTCTCTCTTTGTCTCTCTCTCTCTCTCTCTCTCTCTTTGGGAAAAAACAATGTCTGTGAGCATGAATGCATGTATTCTTTTCCTCAAAACAACGCGTCTTTCTGGATTTGCTACGGAGTCTTCATATAAATGATGTCCCGGGTTTAAAGCAGCTGATAAACTTGACATTCCTTCAAAATGACAGGAGTAAAACAAATAAAACAACGCCAACAACCCAAGCAACTGCATCAGTTCTACGTTTTTATATACGGTTATTTGTTTTCGTTTTATTATCATGGGTGTGGCTCTACTCTTCTAAAAAGTCCTGAAAGTCTGCTAAATTTTTATTCTTTTCTTATCGTCGAGGAAACTCAAAACACAAGAAAAAGAAGAGCGAGTGTGATAAAAAGGACAAGACGAAGATTCTTTCTTTTATAAGTTTGTATCATTGCCATGTTTCTAAATTTCATGGCCTAATCTATCAGTCAGAAGTTTCACAAGAAGCAGAAGAGAGCAAAGCAGAACCAGTGATGTGATGATAAAAGAATTACTCTTGTTTTCTACATTTTTTCTTTCTCCTCCTCCTCCTCTTATTCGTAGAAGCATAAAAACACTGCCTTCTGAGGATCTGAGCTCAGGATGTAAGCTCAGAACTGTTGAGAGTGATTGATTAATTGATCTCATTCACTCAGTTAGTACCAAGGACCGATGGGCACAAAGAATGATTTCTTTTCGAATGAGAAGCGAGAAGATTAAAAAAAGATTGAATACATGAAGAAGGAGTGAAGAGTTAACAATAGTGGAATATTAAGTGGACTTCAGGGAAGCAAACTAATTGAGGATGTGTTCTGGATAATTTTTCTTCAGAGAAAAAAGAAGCGATAAAAAGACTAACAGTAAAGAAGGAAAGAAAGTGATTCTTTAAGCCCAATTAATTGAAATAACCAGAGTAATAAAGACAATTTTTATGCACAAAGCCAGGAAATAAGAATAATAACTCATAATTAATTATAATTCTTTGAGAACTCGAATGTTTTCGAATATTCTTGGAAATGAGAACTTATTCAAAGCGAAGAGAACAAATAAATAATGCAAGAATATGTTCAAGAAATGAATACGATGGATTAAAACCTAAAATACTTCTACATTAACAATGTTTATAAAAGTCAAGATCAAAATGTTAAAAACTCATGATTAAAATCAGTATAAGTAAGAATATAAAAGACGATATATTAATCGATAAATTTTTGGGCATTTCTCAAGAGCCAATATTGAGACCAATATTGACAACATTTAGTGATTGCAAATGTCAGCAATTCGCGCGATGGGAAAACTGTTAGCATATGAAATCGCATTAAGTTGGCCCTGAAGAGCGCACATTCGACGAACGTGTCTATCGCTCTCCCTCTCTCTCTCCCTCTCTCTCTTTATCCCTTCGCTGATGCACTCATTCGTTTCTAACGTTATTTTTAGTATGTTGCCAGTCATGCATACGTGATGTTTTATTGTCATTCTTATTCTAGTGGTTTTGTTGTAGTTGTTGTCGTTCTTTCTCTATGAAAGTCATGCTTCATACTTGTTGCTATCGATGTTTTTGTAGTTGTTGTTATTGTTGTATGCTACGTGTCACTGTGACAAAACTAGCGATGCTGATGATACACACGCAAACATACGCACAATACATTTACACACAATCAATCATTCATATAATCATTTTTTCATTTACACGAACATCCACATTCGGTTATCTATTTATTCAATATTCAGTTTATTTATTCATTCCCTTAGGTTCATTCATTCATTCATTTCTTCTTTATTTCTGTTTGTATTCTGTTCATTTTTATTTTTTTTTCACTTTTGATTGGTTTTTCTTGTAAATATTTAAAAAAGTTTTTGTTGTATAGGTGGTATTATTGTTGTTTTGTTATTGTGGTAGTTTGACTTTATTAATATATAATGATTGTGATACGTTACGATTTTTATATGGTATATAAATGTACAAATTTTTCAACAGAATTTAAAAAAGAAAATTTTGATGGTATTGATGATATTTAAGAAAAAATGGAAGATTTTAAGAAAAGAATTTAAAAGGTAAGAAGAGAATCCAAGAAAGTATAAGAAATATTGCAGTATAAAGTACGACGAAAATAAGTGATGAGAAAAGAAGGACAAGGGAAAGCAAGGAGGGAAGAATAAAATAAGAATACTTGTAAATTGGATGAAAATATTTTTATACCTCACAAATGGACACCTTTGAATCCGAAGCCCGAAGTTTTCTATATCTTCACCCTCAGAATACGTACGCCAAACCTTCAATAATACAAGCAGAACAAAAACAACATATATTAAGGCAGTGATAACAACGTGCCAGGAAAATAAACCAAGAACCTTTTCAGATTTGTGTTTAGAAGCAGAAAGAGAAAGTCCAACCATTCAAAGGACTATATTACAAAAGAGAGAAGGAGAAAGAAAGAGCAAGTACGAGTAGCCACAAGAAAAGCATATCATGTGAGCCTCTACACGTGTAGATGGGTATTGTACACTTCGTTACAATACAAAGAAAAAACATGAAGAAGATGGTGCTGAAGGCGACACCAGCGAGAATAATAGCAACAACGACATATCCGGCTGTAGGGTCGCCCATTTTAAAGAGCTTTTGGCCTTCATTATGCCTGGTTGGCAACACATCATTAGAAATGCCTGAAAATGTAGATAATAAGGATGCAGATTGATTGTTCGCTGAAGTCAGGGGTTGGGGATGAGGACGTAAAGTGGATGTAGAAAGAGCTGTGAGATAATAAAAATGTGTTGGGTATCACCCGCGCTCTGTGCTCCGCGTGTATTGAAGAAATGTTCTGTATGCCAAGGAAAGAAAACATATATATTGTATTTATAGAATAAGTATTCCCCCCACCCCCCCCCCCCTCCCATCACTCACTTTTATTGCACGTCTCTCTACAAACATATCTCGATTTTTGCCAATTTTATTGTACAAGAAAAAGTTTGCTATACTCATTCGTTCCAAGTTTCTGACAGTCTTAATTGAATAAAGGAAAAGAAGTACGGTTTTGATTGAATGTTTTCCACTCTCTCCCCACTCTCTCTTCGCTGAAAGCACATGATATCTCAATCAAGTACTCTGAAGCGTAGTTCAACCCAAACATATTGCAGCTACTTCGCAGTCTCAGTTTCAACTTTCAAAAGCAACCCATTTAATGCTACTCAGAGCACGAATTGTTTGTGTTATTTTGGGATTTATTTCTGTCGATATTGCATCTTGAGATTAGTTGTAACTTTGTTTGAAGTGGGATGAGGGTAAAAATAATTATTGGCGATGAACGTGATGCTTAAGTTGAAGCAAAGCAGAAGCTTTTCATTTTTACAAAATATGATATTTTTGCCAATTTTTGTTCAGTTTTCTTTTAATCAACTTTTTGCCCCTTCGATTGGTACGGGTATTTTTTGGGTGTAAATTTCCTCATTCCCCCAAAAGTCGGTGCACTTCTTGTTGCACTGACTCGCTGTTGGGCCGTTTGGCAGTTCTTTCGGCAGGTTGATTGGGTGGCTGATTAGTTCTCTGAGTTGGGTGTTCGTTTGTCTTCTGGGTTGTTTGACTGCCTGGTTCGCTGGCTGTCTGGCTTAATTGCACAGCCAACAAATCCCAATTGTGGCTGAAACTTTGTTGCCAAAGTTTATTTTTGCCAGCATTGATTGCTGCTGCAGTTACTCTGTTTGTTTATTTGTTGTTCTTATTTCGATTGGATTTTTGCCATATTCTTCATTGCCCTAATTTTTTTTCGGTTTGCTCTGATCCCTTCCCCAAAACTAATTACAAAGTTTTGTTGTGGTTTATTATTTATTTGTGTTGTTGGTGTTGTTGTTAGTGTTATTGTTAGCCTTCAATTGGCCAACTGGAGTATAAATTCTGAGCTCGCTTTTATCAATTCTGGTTTCATAAATTATTGGTTAGAGCCAACAACATTTCTGTAGAGAAAAACATTATAGTTATTTTGTTGGTTGCTTCTTTTATTAATAACAAAAATGAATTTTTAATTCACATTCATATGTATATTTTCTATCCCTTCCTCCCTCATCCCTCCCACTTCTCTATCCCATCACCAACTTCTTTCACCTGATATAATAATCATTTCCTTAATCTTTCTCGTAATACGTTTTCTACTCAACTTTCGCATTACGATTATTTTTCAATCTTCCAAGAAAATCATCGCTGATCATAAATCGGATTTCATCACTATTATTATTGGAATTATTATTATTGTTACTGTTATTACTATTATTATTAGAACCATTATTATTACTGCTGCCTCTGCATCTGTTGCTTCTGGTGTTATTTTTTATTATGTGTGCGTGGATTATTTTTTATTTTTCTTCTCGCCTTCATATTGATTACTGACAAAAGATAAACAACACCGTCGTAAAATGAACAAACTGCTCAACATTATTTATTGACTGCGAGAAACCGCAAAGATGAGTGGCAACGAGTGTCTGTTGCTGGTGGATAGCAGCAGATGACTGTTTATCTTGAATATGTACTCTAAAGCAATTTATAATGGACACACACTGCGACTGTACAGAATCTAGTTAAGTCGATGATCTGTCATCAATGTTCTGGTCAACATATACAATATACTAAGCCAAGTAAATAAATGTTGTTGCTGTTTCCAGGACTTGTGACTGAATTCCTTGTGAATGAGTTATTGTCCAAGATGTGTCCGAAGTATGTTTGGATACTTCTGAGATACAATACTATGAAGCCAGGACACAGGAAGAAGGGACACAAGCAGCAGAGACACAGTTTATAAGCTGTCCTAAATTCCTCTTTAAGTTCCTCTTCACAACTTAAATCCTAAGAATCCTTTAGAATTTCTCCACAAAGTCATTGAGGATGTTCTGGAACTTATTCCATTAATTTTGCTATTATTATCAGATCAGATATTTGTCCAATATTATCTATACGAGTATGTATGTAGGTAGATATCGTAGTTGTTGTAAGATATGTAGTCAGATGAGCTAAGCACCGTCTTATGTCTGCGACACGTGTTCCACGATTGTGATAATGAAATGCGTCAAAATGATGAATTTCTTACAGATGATAGATGATATTTTCTTTTGGTTTTCAGGAACTTTGGTGCGGTTATTTGAACTCCACTTGAATCTTGGGTCTTTCTTACCCACCGACCACCGCCTTAAAATCATTTCTCATCCACTCTGCATCGATTTCTCATCCCAAACGAACATCCCTTTAATCGAATTGATCAAGTGGAAATCATTTGGAACAAAACAACGTCTGATGTAGCGTCGGTGGTCTACAGCGTAAGGCGTTGTGGAACGCCTTCATGATTCGTTGGTTGCTCCCCGTAGCATCTGTGGCGCTAGCATATCCACATCGTCAACAATTCATAAGCCGTGCTAAAAATGAGAGATGAACTTGAAAGGCTTGCGGACGGTAGAGCATGATGAGGATTATGAGAGGTGATGAGCTTGAGAATGATAATGATGATGACGGTAATGATTCTGATTATGGTGTTGGTGTTGCTGGCGGAGAAGGAGGTGAACATATTTTATATGCTGCTGCTGATAATGATGTTGTTGTTGCTGTCAATTTCAAGTTTTCTAACTTTTTGCACCAGTCTCTGCGATGAACTAGAAATGAGAGAGAGCGCGTGTTTGAAATGAGCTGCCTGATTGGGGTCCGGATGATCACACGCTGCTTCTTCTTTTTCTTGGAACCCCCTTCCGGCTGCTGATGCTGTCCCTGGAATCACTCTTCGCAGGCGGCGTGGGTTTCAAATGAAGAATGAGCTTTGCTACAACTGCAAATTTATTTTCAATTGATGTCGTCGCTATTTTTCTAAACTTTATTACTTTTTTCTTCCAGCTTTCGCTACTCGATTTACTTTATTTTCAATTTTTTTCTTTCTTTTAAATTGTTTGTCTTCACTTTGCTGTTGCTGATGCCGTTACTGATGCCGTTACTGCTGCATGCTGGCAACAAATCGTGTCCCTGCTGGCAGCTGCTAGCTGCATTTCCGCTTCAGAGACTTTAATGGTATCCCTGGTGTACACAGTGCACACAATCAGACCCGCGCATTCGTCGTCGCCCACCCTGAATGGGAAGAGGAAGAACAGGAAGAACAGGACGAAGAAGGAAGTCAAAGACGTACACGTCGTTGTTGATGCAATCCACGACTCGCGCTGATGATAAGGACAACGACAAAGTCGACAAGGAAGAAGATGAGATGTGAATGCTGAACAGGGCGTGGACCGGGACGTGGGCGGGAGCGTGGTTGGTTGGGTCGACGAGGACGAGTACACAATCAGCACAGTGGCGACAGACATTTTTGGGCCACAGGTTGTGTCACTGACGTTGTTTCTCCTGCTATTGTTATTGTAGTTGTGGGCGGCGGGTGTGGCCATCATTGTTATGGACTGCATTTACAAATTGAATGTTGCTGCAGCAACCGTACAGCCGGGCAGCAGCAACAACAACCACTACGGGTATAACAACGATGACGACAACATGTGTTGCCAAAGGAAATTGAATTTTTATTAAAGGAAAACATTTTTATTGTGGATTTTCTCAATTTTTCCCTTGACTTTGGACTTTTCTCCGATGTCCCTGGCTGATTGGAAAAATTTAAAATAACTTTGCGTTTTCTTTATAGCGCTTTTCTTTGGCCACTCAAGTCATCAAGATTCTTTTATTTTTTCGGTTTTGTTTATGGTTTGGTTTCTGCAGTTGGACATCGATGATCGTGATGCAATAAACTACAAAATATACGAGTATATAAACAAAAATCGACTAACATTGTTGTTGTCATCTACGGATATACACATATACATACATACGTACTGTGCAAGGATTGTGTACAGTTTTACCCAATGCTTTTGGTACTTCTGTAGATTGGAGGAGTATTTTTTTGAAACATTGTATTTCAAAATCATCCCCATGATTGAATTCTGTGATTTCTTCTTATTATTATTTTCTTACCTTATTTCCTTAAGCTTAAAGAAAACGGTCAACAGATTTGGGAATTTTGATTGGGTTTAAGTGATTGTTTAAACATAAAGTGGATTAACTCTGCAACTATTTTAATACAGTTTTTGTTTTTGTTACCTTATGGTTACATAAGATCTTGGTAGACAATACTCAGCATAACTTCATAAGATTTAACAATGATTGGATACAATTAACTACTTAAACTTTAATACAGAAAGCAGATTAATGAAAGTATAAAGTAAAGAGATAAAGTACGAGAGATAAGGTCGAGTACGATATACAAAATTATTCAACCTCTTCTCTTCTTCTTCGTCTTCATTTCACGCACTTTCTTTGTAAATTTATTTTAATAGTTCTTCAATCATAATAAATTTGACTGCATCTCGCTATAAGATAACCTCATTCAGCCAGAGCAACTGAAAGCCATGAAAGCCATTACTAGAACCTCAGGACAGACAGCGGCTAGACGCAGACGTCCTAAATATTGCAAAATCCCATTCCCAGGGCTGAAAAATGTACTTTCAGTCAATTTAAATTGAAATCTGCTGCTCCGAAAATGAAAAGAAAAACGAAAATGAGGAGGGGAGGAGAGGGTGGGGACCCAAATACGAAAGTTAAAAATTTTCCAAACGATTGCCGGAGGAAAAGATTGAAAATTGAAAATTTATCGTTTGTCGACTTCGTTTATCTTTTATTCCTTGAAGTTGGTTAGCATCGAATCGATACTGCTTCATGTTTTAACAACAAAAAGCACCAATTTTGCAGATGGACAGAACATGTTCGATCCGATAAGATTAAAGACTAGAAATGTAGATATCTGAACGTGGATTTCTTATAATTGAAACGATTATAGTTTTTAAGACGTTGGTAATTGAAAGAAACTCCTTAAATTTATTGAAAGGTTAGAGAATCTTATAATGGAAATATAGAGCTAAATTTTTTGGGAATTATAAGGTTTTAAGAATTAAGAAATTTTAATAATTAAGAGAGTTGAAGTGATAAACATTTTAAACTCATTTTAAAGACGTTGAAGAGTTCCACGCTTCGTAAAGTAAAAGAGTACATTTTTAAAGTTTAGAAGTGAATAAAGCGAAAGTGGTTAGAAAATCCGCATTTTATCTAAGTGTTGAATATTAGCATAAAAGCCTCATTTGACTCACCTTCAGTAAAGTGTTTTTAGTCCTTTTGCATTAAAAGCCACACACTATCATCCTGAAATAAAAAACAGAAAAGAAACCGGAAGATTATTTCCTGGCAACTAAAATATTGTCAACGGTATTAAATGAAAGCAGTATAAAACCGGAAACTCTTTCGAAATAACAAAAATTCGAAAGTTTGTAATCGAATCTGCAAACAACAGAAAAATGCAATCTACGAATTCTCGATTCAATTCAATTGAGTTGGAGTAAAAAGAGAAGAACGAGAAAATAAAAGCTACAATAAATAATAAAACAATTCACAACACCTGAAAAACTGAAGAGCGATAGAGAGAGAGAGAGAGAGGTAGAAACACAGAGAGAGAGACAGAGAGATAAAGAGCGAGAGAGAACAATATGGCCGGCAATATGGCGCCTTTCACTCTGCCAGGAAGTGGCAAGATACAAGAACCCGGAAGATGCCCCTTACATGGACCCGTTCCTCATCAGTTTTGGCATCTGCAACGTGCGCTCAATAAACTTCGAACAAATTTGCATTCTTTGTCGCCTGAACGAGTCCTTTAAACGTGTCCTGGAACGTTGAGAGAATTTAATAAGCGAAACGTCAGCGTTGGCGAGGTTAAATGACATTCCGTGCCGCGCTCAGTGTCTAAAGTTTCACCAGCGGAAACGGATGAGCCACGTTCGTATTGGGTTTAAAGCAAACGGTACTTTTCTGTTTGTCTTCTCTCCTGCTTCATTCTTGATGGTTTTTTCGATGAAGGTGAGTTTTTTGTTAGGGACACTCGTAAAATTGAAACACTGTAAGAAATGAGAAAACCAAGAAAAGTCAACAAGAACAAAAACAAGACGTATATTGTCTGTTTAAAATAAGCATTATCCAGAGGAGAAATATTATCTGGAAATAGATTTCCTGAGAAACTTAAGACAACGTCAATTTTGAGATTAAATCTAGTTTTCCTTAAAATGTTTTAATAATAAATTCGGTTCGGTTTTTTTAAGTGGAAATCTCTGAAACTTGAATGTTATATAGTGAAAACATTATAACAGCAATACTGAGGAAATTCGTCCTTTCAAATTAATCCTGGCGACCCTTTTAAGTGCTTTATTCATTCTTCAAGTGGAAAATTTTTAAAAAGGTTATATTCACAGTTCTTAGTTCTGATTACATTTCCGAGTAATAAGTACCGAGTTCTTAAATTTATTACTGCAGTGATTTTTCACTGATTTCCTAAAAATTGTGTCAACTAAGCGCTCTAGGTTAATAAAAGAAAATTCCGCACAGTGGTCATTGATTTTGATGGTGAAACTGTAAAGATTATGAAAGAATTCACTATTCACAGAGTTTGGGAATATAGACTCTAATACATGAAAGACTTAAACTCTTGTTAGATAGACCCTAAATCGAGACATGTAAGGATTACAACATTTTATAAATCAAGATTCTTTGACTTGAAATACTTTACGGTCTCAGACTTTGCTAATATACTTTTAGGTGATTTAATGTTAAACATGAATTATTCATCTTCTTTTTCATAAACTATGAGACTGTAATATATTCTCCGCAGCCTAAAATGTAAAAGTAAAAATAATAATCGAAACCAGTCAGAGAAAGAAAAATAATAATCATGAAAATAAGTGGAAAGTTCAGTAGTGTTGCTCGCTTACATACAGGAAGGACGAAAGGACAATGGGGACAGCATCTTCAATGATATCTGCAAGAGTACGTAATGAAGAAAATTGAAAATGGAAGGAAAAAGAGAAATCAACATTATATCGACGAAGAGAGAAACTGGAACGTGACCTCGAGTGACTTCAGCCGCATGTATAGCGATAAAGAGTGAGAGCGAGGGGGAGAAAGAAATCAGAAACACAACAACAACAATCTGAAGAACATTGAATGCAGCAGCAGCGAAAGAACGTTAAATATTGAAATAATTGCAAAAAATCACAGATAAGGAAGAGCTTCGTTGCATACCGCAACGGTATTTGTGGTGGTTATGGGGGAGGGGGCCGGGTTGAAAGATGAGGAATAGAGGTTGTATGGTTTCATTACTAAGTGCACCATGGATGCGGCACAGCAAATAATAACAACAACAACAACAACAACAACAACAACAACAACAACATAAAGAACTACTCACCGGTTTGGCACAGAAATCTACGTGAAGCTTGTACTTGTATATACAACGTCAATCGACGGAGACGGAGGGAAGAAAGAGATAGGGACAGCGAGAGAGAATAGGAAAGATATAGTCGAAGGCGGAGGAGTGGAGGAGGGAATGGTTCAGACGTTTGATGCGGTTGCGTTGTGTATCTACGACTGTCCGCTCCAGGTTCATCAGAGCCATTTACGTATGAAGTATAAACCAAGTCGAGGTGAAGATTTCTTTGGTCTTCATTTAAAAGCCATTTGGTCTTCACAACAACCACAAATAAATAATATAACAACACCAGAAAAAATAAAAAGCCATCACTAATGAGAGATAGAGGAATGAGAGAGATGAAATGGAGTGAATTGAGAGAAAATGATTGGAGAGGGAGTGATAGGAGAGGAAGATGTGCCATGGTTAGCTATATGATGAAGGTAAAGAACCACCACCAAGGAACAACAGGAACTTCCATGTTGATAACAAGAACAGCAAACGGGATGTCATAAAAACTCAAGAAGAATCCATCCATAGTGAAAATATATGACCCGGTCATCGTTATTATCATCGTCATCATTCTCATTGACGAAATGAAAATTACTTCCTTCCAATTTATGCAAAAGCCAAATATTTATTTTAGTCCTGAGCAACACTCTGATTTCCCGATTCTTGATTCTTATTCGAAATTTCTGTAAAATATCAAAAACCCGAGCTTCTTTTGTAATCTATGTACATTCCTTGAAGAAGTAAAATATTTAATGATACATTATTTAAAATTGAGGGAAAACTTATTATGAATTTTAAGCGGATTTCTAAACTACAGAAATAAACGAAAATGTTTTAATTTCTTCGTTCAAAACTAATACTTTTCTTTTTCCTTTAAATTATATTCCAGGATGAAACACTTTTTTCATTGATAAAATCCATTGCGAACGAACCCGCGCTTTATAGTCGATCGTAAATAATTTAAATGCTATCAATAAAGTCGTTAATGGTTTTAGTAATAAGCGTCGAGTGCTTTCACATATTAAATTCACACTTTTCGAGGTAGTCGAAGCAGATGAATCTAAATGAAGTACCATCTAAAGAGGCCTCAAATGCAGATGACATCAAAGTAACAGCGAAGTCATGTATTGATGATGATCATCATCATCAGCCATTGATTTGACACATTAAAGGAGTGAAAGGATAAAGTGATGAGGGGATGAAAGGATGTGAGGATGGCAGAATGAGAGGGTGAGAAGACGAAATAATGAGAGGTTGAGATGTTTAGAGCATGAAATGATGAGAACATGAAGGGAAGAACGATGGAGATGCATCGATGGATGGATGGATGGCTGAATATGGAATGAGGGGGTGTACACTCAGAATGGATGGGAGAATGAGTAAAGGACGAGTGGATGGATGACTGGGAGTGGAGAGTACTTTGAATCTAAACCAGTGGCTGCTTTTGAAGAGCACTTAAATTGATGAGCTTGGCTGACAGGCGAAAAGAAGGTGAAGGTTAAATTTGCATAAAGTTGGAAATGACAGCTTCTGTTACCAACGACAGATGACATCAATTTTATGGAAAAAAAAGAGTCCCATCGAAGCATTGCCGGGCTAAGGAAATGGTTTATAAAGAAAAACCTGAAGGAACAACAAAAGCAACGTGAAGAATCTGCATTTTATATTAAAACCAAGATGAAGATGAAGCTAAAGCAGTAAAGAGCAGATGTACCTCAGCGATTGGTTTTAAGATCCTGATTGTGAAAGCCTCCGGATGAAAGAAACCTAAAAGAGAAACCTTAAACTCAAGGTTGTCTACGTAAACAAATCCGTAAGGAACTAACGTCTGACGGTGAATCTCTTTGCTATTAATAGTGACCAACTGACGAGTTTTCCGAGAAGTTGGAAAACTTTAAATTAATAAAGGTTTAAAGTTTCTTCGAAGAAGTCTTCTGAAATTACATTTGTATCTTAACTGTATTTACTACTTACTTGTCTCTCTCTATCTCTCTTTCTCTCTAGTTCTGTAAATTCTTACGACTTCGACGTTCTGGCTTCTGATTGCCTGTATCTTTTCTATTCCTTTAATTCAATTTTTGCTGACTTTCGTTGTAAAAGTTTCATAATAAAACCTTCTTCAAGATCCACATAGTTTCCAAGACTTTGTAGTCAGTGAGACTGGTTTCGTATTTCTTGTATTTTCTTGTAAATTTTAAAATAGTTAAAGATGAAGAAAGTAAAATTGTATCTTTCTTTCACTCTCTCTTAAAATTCGTTGAATGTCAGTCAACATTATTTAAAAATCTTAACAATCTTGCTTGTACTTCGCAACAATATTTTTGTGTAGAAAAAATAGCTCTAAAGTTTTAGTTTAGGAACTAACCTCAACCTCTTTTGTTTTTCGTAAAGATCTTAATTCATACTGAAAATTAATGAAATCTTCGTAAGCAAATGATATAAATTACAATATTTCTAGAGGTAAAAAATTAAAAATATTCTTCTTTTGTTTCAACATTCAAATATTTCTATGTACTTCGTTCAGTCTCAGTCAGTAGTTTCTTTCATTCAGTCCCAAATTTAAGTACTGTAATTCGATTATAATTTTGAAGTAATGAAAATATAAATTTTTCATCTTTACTTCAAAATAACGAAACTAGACATTAAGATAGTTTTTCAATTTTAATTCTGTATAACTTTGAAAGCTTTAGAGAAATAGTGTTAAGATTTAAAATTTTTAATTGCTTAAAACATGGGCTTTTTCGTGATGAGAAATAACAGCAGAATCTTTTTGAGTCTGGTTACAATCTCAGAGTTAATAAACGTCTATAGAAATCATACAAATGCATTTCGTTCATCTAGATTTTAATTACTTTTACTACTTTTTTCTCTTTCTGAAGTCTTCTTTCATGGTTCGTGTAAAAAAATAGTAGAAGAGTATGCACATTTAATGGTAGGGTGTCAATTAGTTATTTCATCAAAGTCAAAGAGTTTAAATGATTTAAGTGACAGCGAAAAGACTAAAACCACTTTAATTAACTGCTTTGTAAGCAATGAAGGGCCATATGAAGGGGATGAGAGTGTGACGAAGGTGGTTGGGTGTGCAGTAGGGTGTCCAGTAGGGTGTCCTGTGGGTGTAGTTGATTGTTTACTGGTGTCGCATCGGTCGTTTATTGTTGAGGTTTCTGTGTGACCGCATCAACACTGCGTGATTCATTAATTACACTTGAATTACGCCTGCAAAGATACACACCTGCATGCGTATAATTACAGGTATGTAGGCATGTCATGCACGTGTGTGAATGCAGGTATGATGTAACTGTTGTCTCGTACACATATCCTCCATACATGTATTTTGTAATACGTACTGCATATGTACGTATCTCGCTATTTAAGGCTCTCTGAAAATATCCACTCCTATCGAAATTATATGCTCATCAATTAGTTGCTTTTAATTATCTACTCTTATTAAATAGTGAGCGATCAATCAAAGTGACAAATCTGCATCGTAACTAATGTCAGAAGCTGGCATGATGTTGGACATGAAATTTCTGAGAACCAGCGTTTGTCTCATTCAATTAATGTTGTAATATAGTGTAATCTAATATCGTTTTAAAATATGTATTAAAAAAAATATTATAGTTTCTAAGGATTGAGTACCTTTTTAAGTACAATTATCAAGATTATCATAAAAAGATTCTCTAATCTTTTGTTTTTATTTAATAATAATAAATGAAGTAAAGGAATTATGGAGTTTATCTAATCGCACACGCATACACACATACGAGTGTACCATACACACTGTTCTATAACCTCAATGACACTACAGAACACTACAAATCGATCTTCAATCGCATGTTTACTGTGACTGCATGTGGTTAGAGTGAATACACTTCTGTGTATCCTACTATCCTGCAAATACTTGGGTACGTGGACGTGTATGTGTGTAAGAGTACTACATATACCGTTACTTACACGAGTTCTGTATATGAATCGATTGAATACCAAAACCTCTAAATAACAAGTTATTCAGGTGTTGAACAATGTGGCTACAAAGTAATCAAGTTTCTCTGCCGAAAACCATTTTCCAAGCCTATGATGAAAGAGTGTGTGGAAGATATGGGGGGGGGGGGTTGGGGGGGTTGGGGGCAGGAGCGGAAGGGAAGTGAATATGCCAGAGAAATGAACACCACCATCATCAGTCGCACTGTGAGTACATCTTTCGGTGAATAGCAAAATAATAACTTGTAACTATCTGGAATTCAATTTGGAATCTACTTCAACAGCATTCGAGAGCAAAGACGCGCACAGACAGAGCCCGACAGTCGCTGAGGAAAACATAAGAGTGGTATGGTGGGGGGGGGAGGTGGTAAAAGAAGACAAACACACAGCCAGAGAGCTGATCAAACATTCGACATCCATTCGCAAAACCATTCAGTTTTGTTTGAACTCGTATTTCACAAAAATGAAATCCCGAAATCAATCTTCATGCAGCATCCTTCAAATACACAACGCTTTATCCGTCATGCATGAGTGTTTGAGTATTAATGTAAGTATGATTGTGTACTTTTATCTTTAACACCCTCGAGTAAGAGCTACAGTGAAATCTTCTCTTCTCTGACAAGAATCTATCAGCTCCTGTCTCAGAATTTAACACTTTAACAATGGCTTTTGTCTGCATCTGTGTCTGTACAGCAGGCAATGAATGCTTTTCCCACAGCGATTGAAACTATAAGCAGCTTTTACGAGTGACTGTAGTCGAACTTCTTAAAATTCAGTTGAAAGCTCTTCAGTTCAGCTCTTTAAATTCATCTCCTTGGGTAACTCAAGAGGATAATAATACGAGTATATAATACTTTAAGAACCTCTGACCGCAGTCCACTACAAGACCAGAAGCCAGAGAAGCTTTTATTCAGGATCTAAAAATGATTCTAAAACAAAAAACCAAAAATTAGCAAACCATCAGCGGTTTTTTCTTTGTTATGTGGTTTGTACATATCACCACCCTGTATATTTAAACATTTATTAGCTGCAATTTGAAAATTGCTAAAATTATGAAAATTAAATCGTAATTTTGTAAAAAAGCGGTTTTACACTCCGTCGATAATGTTGAAAAGTTATTCGAAATTTTATGAATTGTTCTTGTAATTGTTGTTGTTTTTGCTGATGTTTCTCTGTTGTTTTTGTAGTATGTTGTTTTTGTTTTAATTGCTTATCTTTATTTTTTTACTATTATTTTGTTCATCCCATTATTAAAGTTAATTAGTTTTTGTGGTCGGTATTTATATAGATTTACATACATATTGTACATATTTTTATACATATGTATGTATATCACTATATAAGTTGTGTTAATGTTTTAACATATTTTTTTGTCACTTTTTACAGTGGTTCTTTTGAGGTTGATTCATTTAATTAAAAGCCTTTGATAAATCATTATGGTATTTTTTTTATTAAATTAATTTATTGAAACTTATAAGGAGGCAAAAAACAGAAAACAGACAGAAAGTTGAATAGAATAAAAAACGTATATTAAATCGAAAACAAACAAAATAAAAAAAGATGTAACAAAAAAGGGGTTAAAAAAATAAATACAAAATTTTTAAAAAATATTTAAATACAAAAAAAATATAGAAAATTACAAAAACAGTGTAAAAGCAGGAAATGAAAAGTGCACACAATAAAACACACAATAAAACACACAACAAAACACACAACATGTCAGCTTTAAAATTTGCACATACACGAAAATTAACACAAATAAATGACATTTATTCTCGTTTATTGCTTTTTCTTGTTTACATATTTTTTGTTGTTATCTGGGTTATTTTTTTATTATTGCTGGTGTTTTTTTTGTACGCGTTGATTTTATGGTTAATGATCATTGTTCGTTGCATTTCTTCATGTCACATTTATTAAATCATCCGCAAATTACAAGTGCAAATGCAACAAATCATTAATTGACATTATTTACAACGTTGGCAGCGAACAAGAACAAGCAGAGCAGAAACCTATTTTTTATAGCAAATAAAATGCATACTTTTTAATGTTTGTAAATTCGTTTCAATTATTTGTGAAAACTCATTAAATTTGTTAAACACTCTTTTTTGTGCATTTGATTGCAGTGTTTTGAGCCATGTTTTTAATGAACGAATCTACGAGTATGAATCGATAAATGAATGATATCATTGATTGATTGAATGAATGAATGTACTCGCTTATTCGATGGTGCGTCACTTTTCACCTGATTTATCAGAGACCATATGCCAACAACATTAAACAACAATAACAACGTATGTAGAACAAATTAAGACGTAGAACAACAACAACAACGAGTACACCAAAAAAGTTATCAAACACTTTTGGCAATGCTGGAAGTTTCTATGATTGCTGCTTTGTTGCTGTTCCACTGCTTTGTTGTTTCTTTTTTTAATTTTTATTTTTCACTGGAAGCACAAAAAACCGACGATGGGAAAAATAAATATTTTTTTTATGGCAAGAATGTGGACCGAACTTGTCAATCAAATTGATTGAGTTACCGTCAACAGCAGCCGGACGTCGTCGTCGCCATCATCACCATCATCATCATCGTCAAAACCATCAGTAACGCCATCATCACCATCATCATTGCCATCGTCGCCGTCGTCATGGTCCTCTTTTTGTTTTTGTTGGCTGTTTTGGATCCCGTTGGGAATCGATTTCATTGACTTTCAGCTTCCGGGTGAGTTAAGAAGCGAGAAGGAGTTAAAAAGTTGGAACAAGAACAAGAAACGAAATTTTGTTTGTGGTTATTTGATGTTGTTGTTGGATACTGTTGCAGTTTGTTGCTGTTTGTTGTTGTTTGCAGATGCTGGTGGCCATGTTATTCATCATCAAGTTTTCCTGGTTCAAATTGTTTTTTTTTGTGTGACCTTCCTTCAGGGACGCACCAGGATCAGAGACGTTGTTTTACTTTCCGCAATGATTAAATTTTTCGTCCCCTTAAAATGTATTTGTTTTGGGTTTTTTTTTTTAAATATTACAACATCGATTGCGTCCTTGTTACAAGCAAACTTGACATCAACATAACATCAACAAAATCAACAACAGCATCATCAAAAGTTGACGAAATGCATGAACATTTGATTTACTGTATTATTAACAAACATTAACAAACAATCGAAGAAGCTGCAGGTGATTCTCTAAAATAATGACATCAGCAACAGCAACATGTTGTTCAGCTCAAAAACGAAGACTTTTCTATGAAAAACTCTCGTAAAAAACCTCAAATTTACTTAAAAATTGAAACAAAATTAATGATAAATTTGTTGTCAGTTTAAGAAACCAGAAAATTTTCATGTTGACAATGATGAGTTTTGTTCTTATTCTAATTTTCATTAACATCATCCATCGAGTTAATTAAATAAAATTAATCAAAGCGTTTCCGTGCGTATATCAAAGATTTGTGTCGAATTCGGGTCGAATTTGTGTCGAATTCGGGTCAAATTTGGGTCAAATTTGAGTCGAATTTGGGTCAAATTTGAGTCGAATTTGGGTCAAATTTGGGCTTTCGAATTTTTTTTGCTTGTCGTAGGGTGCGGCTCATAAAACTAATACTCAATCCTATAATCTTAGATCCACAATCAGTCTCACCACCCTCATCAACCTCGCCATCCACTCGTCCTTCGTGTGCATGTGACACAAAACATGTGGAGGGAGGGAGGGGCGGTTAATCAGGAGCATTATATAGATCATGAAATAGTAGAGGCCACGATGATATGGCAGGATATCTAATGGAAGGTGGGTGGGCGTTGTTGTGGGTAAAATCTACAACGTGGAATAGATTCGTATCTATTATAGAAAACGTGTGTTTTTTTGTGGTATTTTTTACATGACTTTTTTGCTTTTGTCCTGCCGTCGAGCGTGTTTGAAAAATATTTCTTTTATTCCCTCATAAATCACGATGGCTCAATAACTAGAAAAGGTGGAGCTGTTGGAGGGGGAGGAGGGGAAGCGGAGTAGGAGGAGGAGGCGCAACCGACTTTCCTAATTTCTCGATAACATGTTAAAAACGCCGAACAACTCCATACGTCGTTACATAAGCTACTTTTATTGTATTTCTTTATTTGTTTGTTTGTTTGAGGGCAAAATAATATTTTGTGTGTCATTTATTTTGATTGTGTTGTTGTGTTGTTTGGGTTTCTGGTGGTTTCTCTGGACAGCCCTCAGATCCGACCTCCGAGTTAAAGACAAGCTAAGCTAATATTTTGATTTTCATTTTCATTTCAGTCATTTACGAAAGATTGTCCCACGATTGAGAACGATGATTGACATGACTTGCTTGTAATGCAGTCCTACATTCCTTTTATTCCTGTCACTTTATAAGAAACGCTGTCACTTCGTTTGTTTAACCGAATGGGGAGCGTTTATTTATAGTATAACGGTATATGGTAGGGTATCTCAGCTTCGGTCAGGTCGAAGATGTCACCTTTTCTGGTTTAAACTTAAATTGAAGTTTATTCTTACCTTTTGAGTAATGTTTTCCCGTTTTAAGTTTACGTAAAGACATCAATTAATCTGAAAATAAATAAAGATTGTAATTGAAAAAAATGTTTTGAGAAATCTTGTGAAATGTTATGAAATTGTATTCAATTACTCATCACTTTTATTCAATTTCATTATATTTACAGTATTTACATGATAGCAATAAAAAAATAGGGGATTTCTTGAAGTTTATGAACCAAGAATAATATTCAATAAAGTGCCAAAAATTCAGTTAGAAAAAATAACAAAGCTCCATAAAGTGTTAGCGAACATTTTGTCATTAGAACCAAAGATATTCTTACGCAAAATTAAAGCCAGCGAAAGGTATACGATAGAAAGAGTGTGAAAATAGGAAAAGAGACCTAGAGAGAGAGAGCGAGAGCGAGAGAGATAAGGAACGCGTATTTAGACTTGCGTCGTTTCACTCGTTACTGTGACATCTGCTGCAATGCAAACAGTTGATGAGCGAAGTTTATGGCAACATTGATTATTGTTGTAGATGCGGTGGTAGCTGATGTTGTTGTTGTCACTAATGGTAATGATGATGATGCTCATGGTGATGCTCATGATGATGATAACGGTGCTGGTTTTGCTGCTGTTGTTGTTGTTGCCGTTATAAAAAGTTTAAATTAATGGTGCTAAGTTTGTAATTAAATTACGAGGCAACATCAGCAACTGCAACAGCAACATGAGCAGCAACAACAACAACAGTGAGACCATCTAACAGCACATGCACTGAGTCACACACACTCATGCACCATTTTGGCGTCTTTTTGTAAATATACATACACATATATACCTATTTATATGTACGTACATAAGTGTATATATGTGTATAATATATATAATTATATTTTTTCATAACTTCAAGTTAAGGTAACAGCTGCAGAAACACTGAAACAATATTAAGCAGCGGCAGACAGACACATAAAGGCACCCATGTAGTCATACATGCATGAAATATGTCTAGGATTCACACACAAGCACACACACAAGCACACACATAAGCACACGTTTCACTCTCACCACAAAAACGAAGTTTGGAGGATGCCATCCTGTGGAACGTAGTTATTTCTATATACTAGTCCTCTACTTCTTATTTTTCTCTTCCTCTTCTTTCTTCTTCTTCTTCTTCCTCTTCTACCGCCCCTTCTTCCTCTTCATCCGAACAGTAACAAAATTATTGCCACCGCTGCTTGTGGCAAAGTTTCTGTCACATTCACAATGCAACATAAAAACGCCGCAAAATATGCAACATAAATTTAATAAACTCGGTTGAAATCCCATCCACAGGGGCAAAAATTTGAAAAAGATAAAAATTTTTAAAATATTAAAAACAACTGATAGAAATAATAAAAAAAGAAATAACATTAAAATAAACTTATAAAAAAAATAATCTAAAAAATAAACAAACTAAATTGGAACGGGGGAAAAAATACGAATAAAAATATATGATTTGTTGAACATGAAATGATTTTTATGAACATGAATTCCTAGCTATGAGCTTTGAATATCTGCTTTAATTGCTAACGAAGTTAGTAAGCTGAACGACGTTTTTGGGGGCGGTGGGTTGGGGAAAAGCAGCAAAATTATTTTCCTTTCACATTTCGTTGAGGATGTTTTTTTGTGACAAAAAGGAAAAATTTTCCGTGCCAAATATTATTAAATTTTCATTCATTATTCATCACAGCACAGGAATCATTTGCGTCAACAGCAGCGTTGAAGGGGGAACCATGGCAGTCCTCAGGCGATTTTTTAACAGACTCTCAACTTTTGATGATTACGCTAGCTTTCAATTTAAAACACTGGTAATAAGATAAAAAATACTTTCAAACATCTAAAATATTCAAAGAAGGTCTCAAATTTAATACAAATATACTTTCACTGAACTGTAGTAATTTTTTACTAAAGAGTATCAATTTACTACTGAGCTGTAGTGCTTCTTTTACTGAACTGTAATGCTTTATGTACTGCACTATAAAGTATTCTGGCAATCATCTGATTTAAATATTATGAATACAATATTTGTATGAAATTTCAATCGTATTCAATGCATTTGTTGTAAGTTCCTTCATTATTTCATGGGCGCTATTTTTTCTACTCTTCGCCGTTCCTCTGCTGTAGTTAAACTTTTTCTCCGCACACAATTTTTGTTGTTCACGTGTTATTGTTAGCCACGATAGTCCTCTACGTCAGTCATTCTGTCAAGCCATCAGTCTGCGTGTCACTCCAGTTACGCTGTCAGTTTCCCTTCAATGCTGTTGACTACGTTATCGACGCGTCTCCCGGGACACTTGATCCTTTGAAGCGTTCTTCTCTTTTTATATCCCCTCATCCGATGGTTGCCGCTTTGATGAGCTTGTTTGTTACCAACTTTGACGTCATTTTACACTATTTGCGCGCCTTAAATTCATGTTTCGCTCTTCAGCTTGATGCTCAAGTTGCTTCTGTTGGTGCCGTTGTTGATGACAGCTGAAGTTTGAGCGGTTTTAAGTGACGCATAAATAAATTAAAAACTTAAAAATCTTAAGTACTAGGAAGAGTAAAGAAGAGTAATTTAGATACTCTAAGATGACTTTAAGATTATGCTCATCTAAAATGATGCAAGATGAAGATTTGAATGTTTTTAAACATGATATTATGGAGAATAATGGACAAAAAGTACAACTTGCGGGAAAAACTATGACTTTGACTGGGAAACTAATTTTACATGTGATCTCAAGACTCTCTAGTGGAGGCTCTTGGCAAATTTTATTAATGTTCAAACAGTGGATTGATTTTTATATTAGTTTGATGAAGAAATCCTGATTTTTAGGTTCCCTAAATAGAGCTCTCAGTAAAGTAGAGCTGCTGGAAGTCTACTAAATCCATCAGAGTTTGAAGATTTCTCCTCAATATAACATTCTCTGTCTCTCATTTTGATAAGAATTCATTTTTCTTCTTCCTTCCATCTTCGTCTTTATCCTGTTTATCCTTCGATTGGAACTTCTTCAGTTGCCTGGTGCTCATAATTTAATTAAAATCAAGTGGCTTTTATTTTTATTTATCACGTATCGTGCAGGCAATTAAATTAGCTTATTTCCCTTACATACTTTCATCCGCTTTAAATCCGAAATAGAAACAACGGAATGTCAGTCGTCAGCCGGAAGGATGAATATTTTCGGTGACGACGGCAACGAAGTGGTAAGCAGCAACTTAAAAAAGATTAAAAGCGGAAAAGCAGAAAAGCAGAAAAGAAGCTTCAAGTGCTTTATTAAGTAGCAAAAGTAGCATAAGTAGGAAAAAAGTCATAATTAATAAAGAACAATACAATTTATGAAAAGGGAGACGAAGACAAAAATTGCCATCATCTACAAAAGCACTCAGAAGCATTTAACTTTTTTCCTAAACGAAATCCGTTAAACGGCCTGAATGGGTGAAAACGATGTCGGAAGGGGCGTGGAATGTTCGAAGGAGGGTCGCGGAGAGGGTGTTAAGAATAAAAGCTGATTTTGCTTTGCATAATTTGTGTATTAATTGCACGGAGACAGGAACCAACAACAAAAACTACAACAACAAGCCATAATTATAATTTACACAGAGCAACAGATGATTCCGATAAATCTAGTTTTCCATTTTATCTAGTTTCCTCCTTCATCTCTTTTCGCGTAACTCCATTCTTCTCATAATCTTCTATATCATGTTTCTCACCATCTCATTCAAGCTCTCTTAATTCGTCAAGCGTTTCTTCTTGCTACTTGGCTCCATATTCTGTAGAGGCCACTTTAGGTTCTTTCTCCTCAACAACATAATCTTGCTTTTTCTGAATCTTTATCATGACAGATGTTATCGGTTCTCTCTTTATGATTATCTTCTTCAGTAAGAACACTTTTCGATTCATCTTCTAATTTATAATCCAGTTTTATTTTCATCGTATTGGGAATCAAGGCAATTTTTCCTTCTTCGCATTATCTTTGTGAACATCCAGTATTCATAATTATTATCATACCATTCATTCTCTACATGACCATCTCCTTAATCATCTTAGTCTTCTTCTTCTCCACAACCACCACATTCTTCGTCTTCCTTTTCATCTTTTACCACAGCGACGAGTTCCTCTACAATCTTCATCTCCCTCATTATGCGGTTAAATAACTTCAACAAGAAGAAAACCATCTGCGTTTAAACGCATTACTTCCTTCATCTCGTCCTCCTTCACGCCAAACATCTTCTTCTCCATTCTTCAATCACAAAATCTTCAAGAACTGTTGTCCTCTCGGTTACTCTACGATTACCACAACAACCGACTGAAATCCATTCTTTGTTCAGCTTCTGTATTTACAGAAAACTCTTGTACTTGTATTTGTTCCAAGTTTGTTTGCAAATCTCTTGGATTAATTATTAACTCGCAATGATTTGCAATGAGTATTTCTTGTATTTCTTGTATTCTTGATTTCTTGCTTTTCGCGCTTGTGCAAATACAAATCCTTGTACAAAAGCTGAAGAAGAAACGCAAAATAAGACGAAATACTAAATCATGAAGGAAATAACACAGAACTTTTGAGTTCAGATTAAGAAAAGAATTATGATGAAAACGATTCGGCGGGGATTTTCTGAGATTTAACTACTACTTTTTTATGTGTATAAATCTTTCTGTCTGTTCAACATATTGACAATTTATCAGGATTTAGAATGGGATACGAAATTGCCTCAAAGAAAATATCAGAAATATACACATACATATACGAGTATGTATGTATATGTATGTATAATACGAACAACAACTTTATTCAATTAAGTCTCAATTAATTTCGTAGATAAATGAGAAGATTTTCTTCTCCGTATACAGCAATATATACAGCAATATAATTTCATTCAAGCAATATAAATCCCTGTACAGTAGTCGGTATTTTTATCCGTGAAGGCAAGACTCAGTAATGGACAATTTAATTCACTCTTTCTAAACTCTAAGAATTTTTCAAATTCATTTCTTCACTTAAATTAAATACGTACTTATTTTCTACAAAATTATATTTGAAGGGAGATGTTGAAAGTAATGATTGGTATTTAGACGTGTACATTTGGTTAAACAGAAATGATAAGACGAAAACAACGAAAACTAAATTCTGAAGGATGCGGTGAAATTTTAATTAAAAACAAATGTACCAGAGCGAAACATAAAGAGAATAATATTAGAAGGAAAAGGAAACGTAAAAAAGGATTAAGTACTAAAAGTATTCATGCACCCAGAGATACAACAACAACCCGAAGGAAAATAATTACCGCAAAAGCTTCAATTGTGTTTGGTACTCACGCTCGTCCTTGTAAAACTACGAGATGTAGCTGAGGATGTCGATTTAGTTCAGAGTGTCGATGTAGTGGAAGATGTCGATGTTGTGGAGGATGTCGATATTGTGGAGGATGTCGATATTGTGGAGGATGTCGATGTAATTGTAGCGAAGGTTGTGGTTGAGGGTGTAGATGTAGATGTGTTGTAACGAGTAAGCAATCTCGTCAAAATGACAACAACACAACACATGAACACATTGTGTTGCCGCCCTAAAGAGGGCGCTCCAAATTACTTCTAATTGCGAATGTTTAATTATGCACCACTTTCCTTTAATAGATTTAACGAAGAGCGGATCGGGACACAGGAATAGCGAATGGGGAATTCGAACTCACTCGCAAGGATTCAGCTTTTAACTAAGTACCTTTTCGGTAGTTAAGTGCTCCGTAGAATGTCAAGGATTTAGTCGAACGTGTATGAAGACCCGAGTTAAGCTCCCAAAAAACCAATAAAAATGGATCGCTAAAAGGACCAAAAGAACGGTTCATGTTCACATACACAACCACACCGAAAGAACTTAAAAGTTTTCAAAAACATCAAATGTTTTACATACTCCGAATATTCATTCGTCCTTCCCTCTTATCCCCCCTTTCTTCCTTCCTTTCATCCTTCCTTTTCGTAGTGATTTAATTTAATTCCATTGCGGGATGCTGTGAACTAATTACTTCACAGAGGAAGATAGAATGTAAAAAAGAGCGATAGAGGGGAAGCGATAGAGAGAAAAAGAACGGGGGAACAAATTCGATGATTCTGTCTGCAAACTGATAACAAGTAAGTGACGTAAATCAGGTTTAAATACCAACTGAGCAAAGGGATTTATCGGGGCGTCATAAAATGAGTGGGTAGATTGTTGTACAAAAAGGGCACACTTTAATTATGGAAGGACGGGTAGAATGGGTTGAACGTAGAGAAGCAGTACTTCTCAGAATTTGTTAGCTTCCCAGATTACTTCTTAGCGAGGGTGAAGTATTAAAACTCTCTGATGAAACAAAGTCACAGAAACTATCAGCAAATGCAAGAACATGTCTGGGACATGAAACAGATATCACAGTTGAATGAACATTTCTGATAGTCCCCTAGAGGAGAGTAACAGATACTCTCGGAGATGAAGATAACATGAGAGTTATGGATACTCTCTACATCAAAATGGCAGATACTTCTGGCCGTTCAAATAACTCATGACTACAGACTGTTTAAGAAGGAAAAATTATCGACAACTTATAGGTTGTATGGTGCTTTCTAAATTTTGTTTTATAAAAGTTGTAATTTTAAATTATAGGTAACTTTTATCCACTATTCAGGCAGTGTATCAAATTGTATTCACTTTTAAATTTTGCAGAATTCGCAAGGCACGAAAATCGGCACAGAATATCAACAGAAAATAAAAGCTTAAACCCATTAAAACTGATACGAGGACCTTGAATATCATAAACCATATCCGCCATTGGAGAAAATAATAAAAAGCATTTCAGTAAGAGTCAGAAATAGAAAGGAAAGTCCAACTGCGGGCTGGATATTTGAACATCCTGTGCAGTAGTTAGAAGGGAACACAGCAGAAAGTCATAAAAATATAATAGTGCCGTACTTTTAATATAAAAATTGGACAATCGGAGTGCGGACAAATGGGAAACAGGCTTTTCAAATGAGAAATCTTTCACATTTCTTGTAAACAGGAAACAAGTAAAAGGATAAACGATGTTGTGGTTGTAGGTAAATAGTAACAATTTAATTCCAGGGTTTACAAGCGCATTACTGACCTCAGATCAAAAGAGTTTGTAGATACTAACTGTGTAGATATTGACTACGCAGATACCTAATAAGACTTAATAGAACCTAATAAGGCTCTGTGGAAAATGGTTTAGGATGTACTGAGTTGCTATACGTATATTGATCTTGTAAGTACCGACTACTTACGTAGTGGTTACTTAGATGCTGATTACTTAGATACTGATTACTTAGACATTGATTACTTGAATATTTACTACGTCGATACTAAATCATTACCTATCAATACCTACTAAGTTACCGATTTAGTAATACACAAAATTTTGATGACGTATTTTTTTCGAATCAACGTTAGACAAAGTATTCGATTATTCTAAATCAAATCTTATTTAGAGCATTCCATGGATAGTACAGTCTCACACGGATTTTATGGCAATTAGAATGAACAATTGTTATTAATATCAATCTAACTTTGTCATTAACAACTAGTTATGAATTAATAATTGAATTTATTCTTCAATGCGCCTATTATTATTATCATTAAAATAGTAAGAAAACTTTAATAAATAATTTAAAAATTACTATAAACTTACCACAACAAAAACCGGGTGCAAAGACTACGACTTTAAATCGGTTTTCAGAGCACTGAACAGCGAACACTTTGATTTTTTATGAAAGTGACTACTACGCTTGTATGCGAGCGTGTGTGTTCTCCATGCGTGTGTTTGTGCGTGTGTGGGTGTGTTTCCCAGCAGAGAGTGCTAAATTATGCTTGAATGTGCGTGAAACTGAATAAATTTTGTGATTTTCTTATAAAGCGAAAGCAAAAATGAGTTTCTTCTCCTTTCCTGCCCTTCGCTAAACAAAATCTGCTACTGAAGAATGTTCCATTTAATTCGCACCCAGCAGAACGGAAGCGGAAATTGTTTTACGGAAATTGTTTTACTCTACACACCCACTCGCACACACACACACGAGGAGTACACAGTGTCATGTTTATCTTTGCAGCGCGTTAGTATTCATTGTTAATTAATTATGTTCAACTTAAGACACACGCAAGTTTTCGTTGTTATTTCCTTGTTGTGTTTTGCTTTTTTTGCGACGACATACACCCAACATCAGATACTGAAATTCAATACGCACAGTGGAGCAAAAAAGTGCAGAAACAAAAGAACGCAAAATGTTGTGACAGCTGCTGACAGGTGAAGAGAAACTCACGAAATTGCCAGGTTTAACGGTGAAATCAAGTCACTCAGTTAATCGCTGAACTGGTCAAACAATCACTCGGTTGGACAAACAGACGGCTCATGTGTTTAAGTAGTTTAATCACTCTATCGGTCACTCTACATAATAATAGTTAAACTCTAAATAAGCCAAAATAAGTTAGTTAGTAAGTTTTTAAGTCAGTCACTAAGTTTTTCCTTTATTCCAAGCGACTTTCCGTCAAAAAAATCACCCAGACTGAATCAAATCAGCAAAAAGTAGTCACTTAGTTAGTTTGTAGCCCCTTTTAAGCGCCCTAACTAAACTATACACTCAGATGGTCACTCCTTTAGTCATCAGTTAAAAGCTACTAAATGGCCCATCCGTTTATTTATTAAACAGACAGATCGACAGACAGTCGGTCACTCTGCCAGTGATCATTTCAGTGGAGTGATTGAATGAACAGCCGAATGAACAAATTCAGTTATTCACTTAGGATTCACTTAGAATCAGCCATCAATTAAGTCATACAGTCGAAATCCATTAATAATTCGGTCAATCGGTCACTCGAATGTATTAAATCGAACCAGGAATTTAGCCATTTCGTCTCCAAGGCACTCTGATATAAAGTCACATAATCACTCACAAAAGTTGGTCATCACTCCGCTAGTCGCCACCCGAGAAGACATTATTTAGTAAGATTGAACTAATTAATTAATTAATTCTTTAGTAGGCCATTAAATCGGTCAGTCAGCCAGTCGAGCAGTAAGTCAGTCAGTCACTCAGGCAGTAAATCAGCTCCTAAGTCACTCCACAGCCAAATCGGAGTTATCACAGTAACACACATTTCATCGTTAAACGCTTAAAGTAAACTGAACCAACAAAATGATTTTCAAATTCCATCAGCAGCAGCAACGGTTGCCACCACCCGGTCATCGTAGCAGCAGCAGCAGCAAAAGGAGCAAAAGTAACAACAACAGCAGAACAGAGGAACTCAGAATCGGGCGCTGCTACACACAAACACCACCCGGCCGCCTACAACAAGCAACGACGACTGAGCGTACGATTCGCAGTGACCGAGCAAAAGGACTAAAAGGACCGGCAACAACAACAACCACAAGATCCTGGCGAAAACAAGTGGAAAATGGAACCAAAACTGGAGTAAGCCCAGCGACCGAATAAGCCAACGAACGCGAAGGCGAAGGCGAACGCCAACAACCGACAAACGTACGTACAACCGAACCGAATGGAGACACTCACACCCATCAGGAGAATAACGAAAGGACGAATGAGAGAACCATCGCACGAGTGAACGAATTAACGAACAAAAGAACGAACGAAACGAGTGCTCAATGCAGGCGTACACGAAGTGACGACCGACTTACGAGCGACTACCACACGTTAGCAGCAGCAATGAGATAGTAAAACTCAGTCAAGATCCTGAAACAGTTCGGAGCCCCGAGCAGCAGCAGCAGCAGCAGCAGAAGCGGTGGCGAAGGCGAAAATCTGCACACTCGAAGGCGAAAAATTAAATTTGAAAACGAGAGCGAACGACCGAATGATGACGATGACGTCGACGACGAACTGACTGCATCGTATCCTTAAAATAAATTCCAAACTTGTGCGCTCTCTATTTTTAGCTTAAACTGTATGGAATTTTTGGAGAGGAAGAAGAAGAAGTAGAATCTTGGGGCGTGCGTGCGTTCGTGTGTGTCTGTTGCGAAAAAACTGTGTCTCGGCCGAGTGTTGTTAAAGGACTAAATATCCTTTGGACCGGCTTTGAGCAAGGCACTCTTATCCTCTCTCCACGCTTAGCATCCGAAAATAGCAGCCAGGACAAAAACCAAAATAGAACTCGTCGGCTCTCTTAGACACAACCGAGATGGAAGATTTTGCATGGAGTGCGAAGAGGGCGGGGGAAATCGAATTTGAACCCAAAACGATAGAGTAGAGCAAATGTGAGAAAATTCTCTTCGGTGTTAATAAGCACCTCTGGCAAACTAATACAGGAGTTGGGAGGGGAAGGGGGAGAATGGATGGTTAAAGGATATGAAACGATTTGGACATCCAGAGTCCAAGAGAAATATTTTTAAAGTAGCAATTTAATAATTCCGATCAAAGGAAAAATCTGTCCTCCGTCGATCTGAAGAGTCTCGGAGTCGTGCTGTGGAAATGACCCATCTCTGGGACTGTAACATAACGGCATGTATCGCCAGATACATCAGCATCGTTGCGCTGCTCCAAATTTTCTAATCCACCGCAGAAGTTGTGACACATTTTCACGGACTCCATTTGTAGAAGTTGCCATGCCCAAACGCCGTTCATCCTTGGCAACACATTGTGCTAATTTACTCGTTTCATGATGCTCTCGCCCAAGCTTCTGAAATGCTTATTGAGCTCTTTTGAATCTACTTTGTGGGAACAACGTGGGAAAGAAATACTTTGTAGAATTATTTATTCGAATCCGTTGTTCGAAAAGTGAGATTGAGAGAGACACAGAAGGAGAGAGACAAAGAGAGAGACGGAAAGAGAGACAAAGAGAGAGGGAGTGATAGAACCGGAAGTAGTGGTAAAGAGAATGAGAGTGAAAGGGGGTCAGTTGGGGAAAGGAGTTCCACTTTCTTTACTCATACAGAACATTTATAATAGATATTCTAGAAAAACAAAATTGCTATGTTATTTCATTTAGATCGATCTTGTAGAATATAGGCCACATATTTTATTAAGTACCATATATTTAAGTCAAGACTTCTTTTCGTAAATCTCCTTCCGATTTTCTCTTATCCAAGGAACTCTTAGTACTCCTTTTCTGCTCTGCAGTCCTCACCTGCCATCCTTCCATTCGTTCTTGGACATTTCTATGTTCCTATTACTTCTTACCATTATTTCTTCTTGTCTTTCTTCTAATCTAGCCTCTCCTGTCCTATATTTAAACACTTCTTCGTCCCGTCTTTCATTTCTGAGTGTTTAACCGTTTTAATTTTGTTCTATTGTAATATAATCCTTCGTATCCTGCAATCTAAAACGTGTTGGATCTGAAAGTCCTCTTCTTCTGCAGTTTCAACAAAATATATAGTATAATCTATAGTACTTCTAGTATATTCCTTTATAATCAACTGTTTCAATCAAGTGCGAAGTCGCTCGTAATAATCACTATTATAACATACCAAGTTACAGATAACAGGCATTTAACAGAGCCATCAAATTTTCTCTTGATACTGGTATTTAAAATGGCCATTTCTCCTCCATGGATAACTCTTCACTCTCTCAGTACTAAATTAACTACAGATTTTAGAGCGCATGTCAAAGTGTCAAAGAAAATGAATCAGAAAATGAGAGGACCATCAAAAAAAGAAAGGAAGAGAGAGAGAACAAGTTTGGCAGATACTGCAGAAAGCTGGAAGGACACAGATTCTAAGCTCAGTTTCCTTGGGGTATTGAAAGGATTTGGGTTGAAAAGAACTCTGGCAGTTGTTGTTATCAGTTGCAAGAGATAACAAGCAGCCTCTACTGGAGCAAAAAGGCAACCTTTGCTAAAAAAAGGACCCATAAATCCTGAGTGATTCCCTGACGTTCAAATGATTTCCTCAAAGGGATTAAGTTATTTCTTTAAATAGGTAAAGATTGAAACTTTTAGTTACATATATCCATCCTCCATCATCTGCAATATCACCATCCACGTTATCATCATGGACATCATCATCACCATTACCATTTCCGTCGCCGTCCTTTACGGAGTCTCACTTAATATGCACCTCAAATGTTTTCTGTACATGTTAAAATGGACTCCGGAGCAATTTCTTGTTAGTGGTAACGATTGGTCTTTCGGAACTGAAGTTTGAGTGGTTTCCCAACCCACCCACTTCAACCTTTTTTTATAGAGCTTGTCCGTTCCATCTTCTTAGTTTTCTCGTTATGGTCGCGAAGTTATTTTAACATTTTTCATGCTCACATCGTTGTGACATGATGTCCTTGCGGGATCTCCGCAATTTTCACATTGTTCGTCCTGATGCTCAGTACGTTTTCTTTACTTTAAGGACTTAATGATTTATTCCATTCGCTGCTGGTGCGTTGCGGTGCATGGTGCGGTCCAAGTCCTGTTATTTGAAACGTACCCACTGAAATCTCATTACATTCGGCGTTTTCTTCCACGGCTCCCAATTTGGTCAACCAACAGCGGAAAGAAATTAAAATAAATAATATTTATGAGTTTTCATATGACGGATTTCATATACCATATACTGCTTTTATTGGATTATATGAATACATACACATATACATAAGTACATAAGGTTTAAAGTTATAAGTTAAGTCTTTCATAAACTCTTCGAATATTTTTATAAACGAAAAGGTTTCATAAGTCAAAAGATGATTCATGATCCCTTGAGGCAGTCCATTTATAACCCATTCAGTAAATTAAGACAATCTTTTTAGAAACTGAAGCATAATCACCTCATCAAAACTCATTACGAATTCAATGAAGCCTTTAATGAATTATTAATCGCCTTCTAAAACCTCGCCTAACTTCTAACATAAAACTGCCGTTTATTACATAGTATTTTTATAAATCATCTAACGTCTTTTACGTTAAGAGTGATATATTATAAGCTGCTACTCTATCGGGTTTGAATTTTTTCTCCTTCTTCTTTTGAGGTCCACTTCATCAGCTTGTACGATTCTGTACGAGTTCTGCTTTGGTCATGTTATGGATTTCACAATTCTGTTTTTTCACACCGACCCCTCCCTCCCCCCCACTACTTCCCCCTCTTCCAAACCAAAACCAATCAACCGTTTTTAATTAAATCTAAAATCGAAACTAGTAAATCAGCTAACAATATTTTCAACGTCACATCAAGATGATGTCCAACTGGAACGGAGTGCATTTTATGTGGGACACAGTCGCTGCCAGAACGAAGTACTCCAACCTCTCAACCACCGCAAACCTTCAGATGGTCAGTCTCAGTTGGTCTCTGGGTGAAGGTTAAGCGACCACGATGACGCTGAGGACGACGAGGACGATGACGAAGACTGTTAGGAGTACAAAGTTCAGAGAGTGCAGAGTATAAACTTGGTGTATGGTACAACAGTGGACCGGGGGCGGGTGGCGGGGAACGTGTTGTGGTTTATAGCGCTGGCTGCATCTGGCGCTGACCAACACGATGTGGTTGGTAATGACGATGTTCAGTAATAAATTTTAGCAACTTCTTTTTACAGTTATCTGGGGAACTAGCTGTCGACTTTTTCTTCTTCTCCTTTTTGCTCGTCTTCTTCTTCCACAAACTGACCTGAGGGACAAATTGAAAAATGATGTAAAAAGAGCCAAGAAAGCCAACGTAAAACAGTAAGAAGTAAAAAACGCTTAAAATAAAATTAGTGGTGATTTTTTTGGCTTTCGTAGAACAAAAATTGTTAAAATGATTGATTGAGAGATTCCGAATTCAGCACAAATTTATTTCTTCCGTCATAACTTTATTTCTTATCATTTATTTGTGTAAAAGAGAATTTTAAATGACTTTAAGAAGATGTTTCAAATGAAATTAACAAGTAATAAAAAACTGAAATCGGAAATTTCGTAGCTGAGTGTTTTTCGTTTCCTTCTTCTCCCATCTATTTTACAACCAACACGCGGTATTCGCTTCCCCCCGATGCTCCCTTCTCCTTGTTCTCGCTAAGTTTAATTTAAACTCTGCAAGTTCATAAATATCACCAACTTTTTGCTTGAAACATTCGAGTGCGACACAGTACAGGGTTCGGGTACAGGAAACCGACAACCGTTATTTATGGAGTGTCGTTAATCATAATCGTCGTGTTGTAAGAAAAATCGAATCGACTCCGAATCGAAATCGAACTAATTTATGAGGAAATGACTTAATTTCCTTGCATGCTGAGGTTTTTCACAACGGTTTCTTCATCGTTTGGAAACTCCTCAACATACTTTGCAGCTGCATGCTGTAAGTTCGGCTTGTAATAAAAAAAAGTCGTAATAAACCTCTAAAAAATTACATGATAGCTACAAAATGAATGCAGTTTTTCATCATTAGCCTTGATTGGGAATAAGTTAAAATGGTTTTTGTTCAAAAGAACCACAAACAAAAGAATACTCTCCAGTTTTCTTCATCCCGTGTTAGAATCTCATCTTATCCCCCACTTTCTCTCTCCCTCCCTCTCAACCGATATTCACCTTATATCTATGAATATTTTTCTATCTGAGTTCTGATAAATTTATCAGGAATTCCCATTGAAACTTCTAAGAAATACAGTCTAATCCTTGAGTTAGCATGTTCTAGGACAACATCGAAAAAAATCTGTATAGTTCCTGTATATCTTAATATTTAATCAACTACATGACCTACTACATGACGAACTACATGACGAACTACATGACCAGCCTCATGACGAAACTCATCACCAACTAATATAACCAACTAGATGTGTGAAGCCGAAACTCTCCCAGCGGATGGACGACACATTAAAAACACATCATAAAATTGTGAATTTAATGAGCATTAAAAGTAAATGACTGAATAAATGACCAAACGGTCGTGTGATGCCCACAGTACCGGATATAAAAGTGCAGTAAACAGAGTCAGAATTTTATCACGAAACCAGGAAGTGACAATTTTAAACAACTAACTGACACTAACAACAATGAAATTCCGGGGCGACAAAAGTGCAACCGTAAAAAAAGAAATGACAGGATTTAAAAGTAAATACCACGATTAAAACCCAACAAACGACCGAATGAAAAAGAGCAAACAATGAACGGACTTAAAGAAACAAAAAGATTTAAATAAATGGACAGTCCTTAAATTAAGTGTACAGGACAGGAGAAAATATGACCGTATTTAAACAGGTGACAGCATTGAAGTGACAAGACTTCAAGGACTTCAAGGAAAAGGAGAGGAACGTCGACCATTTAAAATACTTGATCATAGAGATTTGAAGAGACTGAAATTTAATCCCCTTCTGACTCGAAATAATTAGTGCAACTTAAGCCTCTTCGTGAACTTTTAAGACAAGAAAGAAAACAAGATCCTTGAAGGATTTCGGAAGTAATGAAGCAGTCTTAGCAACAGTTTGAAGTGTGATTAATGCACGAAAACACGAAAGCCAGGTGAGGAACTGACGACTACGCTTTTCCACTCATTTCCTTGTTTTTAAAACTCTTCTATTTTTATACCTTCTTCTCTACAATCCCCTTCTCTTATTCCGTCTCTCTCTCTCTCTCTTCCATCTTCTCTTCTCTGCGTTTTTTAAAAGAAAATAAATGCAAGTCTCAAAACTTCTGCCACTTTATTTCATTCCAAGCGACATCCTTGTTCAAGGTCCTGTCCGATCGTCCTGCTGATGATGATGATGATGGCGATGATGGTGATGGTGAAAATATTTCATTTCTCTCCACGGAGAGTGGATTTGCACTAAAGTTTTCATCTCCATCGCCGGAGCTAATTTATAAAAGTAAATTCGAGCGCCCGACAGACAGCGAATTGCCCGCCCCGGGACATGGAACTGCAGATGTACTCGTTGCCTCAACGAGCAACTGGCTGGCTGGTTGGCTATAAAATTGCTAAAAAAGCTTTGATGCGGCTGCGACGACGGCTACGCTGGCGGAGTGACGAAGCTTCACTGATAGAACCTGAACAAACTTTGCTCATAAATTTGAAGTAATTTATTCATGCGACTGACTTATCACCGGGCATCAAGGAAGGAAAAGGATCTTCGTATTTTTCTACTTTCTCGCATTCTTCTTCGTTAGTTTCTCTTTCATTCGTCTCTTTCGTTTCAGTCTCTCTTCTTCCCATGATTCTTACCTACAAAATTAATGTAGAAACCATTAAGGAAGAATGCTGGAAAAAAAAATCCTTATTAAATCAAAATGAAAAAGTTTGAACCAATTTTAAAATATTAACATTTAAAAACATGTTAAAATATCAACATTTCTCATAAATACGGAACTAAATATACAAACTCCAAAATAGAGTATATGAAATCAATTCATTTAATTATAAATTAGAACTTAAATTGAATTCCATCTAAAAAGTTTATTCCGATCATTCGCTTGAATACGCGTTGCGATGTGCGTTGCGATGTGCGTTGCGATGTATCGCGTTGATGCTGTTGCAACTGCGGGTTTCTATGGCAAGACGATTATTTGATGTACCACATCACGGTGCAAATGTCAGTCACGGAATCGCAAATAATTTGTAGTCCGGTCCGCATGAGTCCGAGCTGTGACACGCAACAACGTCTCACAACCACGCAACGCAGCCGCTTCTGGTGAGGAATAATAATTGTTGAGGTTTAGATGATAATGAGGATGACCCGGAAGAGATGGGAAGGGAGGGAGAGGGATGGGAGTTGTGCAGTAGGTAACACAAGAGAGAAGATGTGTGAAATGTAAATCGTTGCTCAACTCGATGCTAAAATCATTTCACCGTCATCGTCATCGTTGTTGTTGCTCTTGTTGTTTACGTTATTCGACAAAATTGGTTAAAGCAATGGTCACCGATGAGGAGAAGAGGAGGATGATTGATATGAGGGTAGACTGGAATGAGAGATGAGCATAAAGGATATGAACGCGATGACCGAGGCAATGAACACAACGCTTTAGAAGTATCCTGTGTTTGTAGTCAACATTTGTCATTAGCGACATGGATGATGATAATGAAGAAAACAGATGATGATGATGATGGTATACCTGCTGACATGTTGCAGTTTTAATAATAATAAATTAAGAAGCGCAACGGAACACGACGCATAACAACGGCCGCCAACAGACGGATCATAACGATGCCTGCATCACTCCCGCTGATTGATTGGCCCACGCCACATGCCACGAAGCATGCGTGACTCATGCATGCATCGATGTGATCCGTCTAACCTCGACCAACGCATCACAAAGCTTCGTATTCGAATAATAATAATAATAATAGTAACAACAACAACAAATAATTGCTTATGTTTGTGTTGTTGGTTGTCGTTCATGATACTGTTATCAATTTGAAGTAGTTTGAAGGTGATTCTGCCCTTCTAATGATATCACGTGCAGCACCCCCCCCCCCCCCTACCCACCCCTCACACACACACATACACACTCTGTTTAGAAAGACTCTTTCAGTTCCTTTCTCAGCCAACGCTTAAAGGTCGCTTTATAATAATTGAGTGTCATCATCATAAAAAAGTGACAGATTTCAGTGACAATTTATTGGTTGAGCGCAAATATTTCAAGTGTTTTCGTGTTTTCATTACCAGTATTTTTTGTTTTATTGCCCTCTTTTCACATCGCTTCCGTTTCTCCGAAGATGTTTTCACTTTATGATGATGCTCCAGAAGAATACTCGTCGTCGTCGGCAACATTTTTTTTGCACTTTGCGTTGCTTTGTTAGTGGACGATGATGATGACGTCGGTGCCGCGGTTTCTCGAACAAACGCATAGAATAGAGTTTATACATGCGTTGTGTCGTTATGTCGACTGCAGTGTCAAAGTGACAGAACAAATGAGCGTTTGTTCAGCTGTCAGTCGTCATCGTGGTCTATTTGTTGTTTTTGCTGTCGTTGTCCTCGCTGCGTCGAATGCCGTTTGTCACTCGTCGTTAAACGTTGTTTGTTGTATCTGACGTTTTGCTGATTTCGTTGTCAAACGATTAAACATCGTATTTGTGGGCACACGTAACAAGTGGCAGAAGTGGGCGGTAGAGTGACAGCGGATGAAACGGAAGAAAGAGAAGAGAAGAGCAGAGACGACAAATCAATAACAAACGACGACGATAACAAATTGATTTGTAGGATTTTTTAAACGAGGTGTTGTTGCGTAATCCTGCTGTTAAATATTTAAATACAGTCGTCTTCAAGAATTGTTGAATATCTTCTTCAACATTTTATTATTCTTTATCTTCCTTCTCTTCTTCACTCTTTGTGTGCTCTCTTAGAGACTCTGCAAGAATCTACTTTAAATTCTACATAATTTTGTCAAGAATAAAGAGAACTCTACATGAGTTCCTTAAGATTTTTTCCGCTTTCACATTTTATTTGTTTCACCTTGAAGTGTATTGTAAAGGATCCTGTAGATCTCTGAGTGAACTTTCAATTCCTTTTACTTTATTCAATATTCAAAGATTACTTTAAAGACGGTTTATTAATTAAATTTCAATTGTAAAAAATTCTATCCAACCTTTATTTATTCATTTAAAAGCTTTAGAAGAAGAAAACTTTGCAAAATCAACCAAACAAAAAAGAGAGAAAGGAAAATATTAAGGATAACCGTGTTGTAGCTGTCAAAATGTTGCCACGAAATCAGACAGAAGATATTCCAGAGATTTTCTCTAGAGTAAAAGCAAACCAAAGAAGAAGGGAAGAGAAAAAAGAGAGTAAACCCCAAAAAAATACCACACAAATTAACTTAAAAATAAGAAATACAATTCAACACCGCAGCGAGCAGGGAAAATTTAACTGTACAAAGGAAGAGGAAGAATAATACGGGGCGGGGCTTGGTGGGGAGAGACAGGAAAAACCCCCGCTGCTTTTAATCTGGAGGTGAATTTCTTTGTCTTCTTCTTCCATTTTTCCCACAAAAGAATTCTTCTTCGCTCAGCTTCAAAAGTTGCCCCATGAAATGCGCAGAAAACCCGTTACATTCAAATGCGTTCGCGTATGCAGAATAAATAAGCTCAGCTGTGAATGTAAAAATGCGTGTGTGTGTTTGTCAGTGTGTTTGTTAGTGTGTGTATTTGTATGTAAGTTGAAGAGCACGTATTGTCTGTGTATAGTTGTTGTTCTTGTCACATTTCATTCTTGTCCGTTACTAAAGAAGCTGATGAACGGTCGAAAGGTGCGAAAGTAATAAAGAAGTGTGTCGAAAGCAGTGTTGAGTGAGGTGTGCGGAGGGTCGAGAGGGACGAGAGGGGGGGCAGGCGTTCCTCCATCGAATAATATTTCAATAACGTCACCTTCGAAATTTGCCACAATTGACAGAGTTGTCAAAGTTTTCACATCCTATCGTATCACGTGGCAACGTGATTGTTTGGTTGATTGGTCGCTGTGGCACATCATCTCCCTCCCTCCCTTCATCAGCCCCTTTGTACCGTTACTCCCTCCGCTCGTCGCATTGCGATGCGTAGCAGCGTCCAACACATTCAACATTTGACTTTAATGGCGGCTTCTGTTGTTGTTGTTCTCGCTGCAGATGATTTTGTTGTTGTTGCCTCGTCGTCGTAGCTGTTGTCGTCTCCTTTCCGCGGTGCGCCGTTATCTGGGCCTGGGAAGCCATTAATTTTCAAGATTGATCCGGTATGCAAATTACACCGACACACATACACATCCTTGTACACACAGCTGCAGTATATACACACACACACACACACACACACACACGTCCCCACCTCTCCGTTCTACCCACGTTATTTGTTGTTTTTTAAAAGAGCACGAGACGTGTACGTGTGTGTGATGTTTATCTGTGTACAGGTATGTGTATGTGTGTATGTAAGCGAGTGTGTGTATATGTATTGAAGCTCCTTTTCAACCGCAGTCTCTTGCTTGCATGCGGATGTTAGACACTGCGTGTGTGTTTGTGAATAACACGAATGTGTGTGTGTGTGTGTGTGTGTGTCTTTTCGTGTCTGTATGAGTGCCTTTGTTGCTGAATAACCGTGAGTGAGTTTCAGATAACATCATTATCTCCGAGTAAATTTAATTCAAACATTAAAGAACGGCAACGAAACAAAGCAGCTGAGTTGACATTCCGATGGGGATGAGCATGAGTGCGAAAGAGAGCGGAAAGAAGACTCAAGAACGCGAGCCAGAAAAAAGTGGCTCACAGAAGGTGGCAGAACTCCAAGAAAAAACTCGAGTACACTCTAAAAGTGTACACCGAAAAAACAGATTATTTTAAAGTTTCATTTTAAATTTTTGTACATCGATTCGATTTTCCAGTTATTCTTTTATGAAATTTCGTAGGTTCTTTAAGTGTATTTCACATTTCCTCTTTCCCAACATCACCCCCATCGCCCTTTCGTCTTTTCCTATTCTTCCGCTTCTTCCTTTTCTTCTTCTCATCTTCACACATGATTCCCTGCTCAACGCTGTCCAAGGATCAACACAAATATTTTGTGTGGCTCAGCGTCATGAGGTTGATGAACGTCATAATGAACGTTGTTGCTGTTGCACTCCAACAAACGCAATAACAGTAATAACAACAACAACAGTAACAGCACTTCACTTCATACAGGAGCCACACTACCACAACGAAGACATCAACAACACCAACAAATTAACGATTACACAATAATAACAACAACAGAATAATGAGAATGACAACAACAACAACAATAATAACAACACCATCACAAATCAAAATTATAACTACAATAACAATAACAATAACAATAACATTATTCATAAAAACAACAACAAATATGCGACATACACCAACCACACAACTTGTTTATTAATTATTATTGTAGTTGTTATTATTACTATTATTATTAATGTGGCTGTTGTTGTGTTTCTTTTTAATCCACTGATTTTATTGCAATATAAAATGTTGCTGTTGTTGTTTCAGTTATTCTCAACGTGGTTGTTGTTGTTTGATGTTGCGCTAGTTTATGGTCCTGTAATGAGAAACTCAAAATACAGAATTGTGCACTGAGTAAGTAAAACATCAACAGAACTCTGAGATTAATTGAGATGAGAACAATTGAGATTATTTCTAAAAAGTGAAGTAGTCAAATAATTTCTATTTGCAAAAGAAAAAGCATTCTTGAACTTATTTTTGTAGATATACACACCCGTACACACAATACTCTTAATCACACGTCTATTTTATAAACTCTCTTTTTTGGTCCTTCTAAAAAATTAATACCTAATTTATGCTGGCTTTCAGCAAGTTTCTCAACATGAAAAACACATGAATAAAAAAGAATCAAAACTCAAAAATAAAATAAAATAGAAAGGAACACTATAGGAAGTATTATTGAAGCGCAGATGTAAAGAATTCGATTTCATTTCACAAAAATTGTGAAGAGGATGATGAAAAATCGGAGCGAAGATGATGATTATAAAGAAATAGACTATAAAGATTATACTGGCGACGAAGAAGAAAAAGCCGATGATAATGAGGAAGGCGATGATGTTTATGAAGGGGAAGTGATGGTGATGATTACGATGACGATGACGATGAAGCCGAAAGATGCAACTGAAAAAACGGAAGAATTTTCTGTGTTATTTTAAAGCTTTTTTACGCCCAAATTTATTGGTGTTTTTTTTAACTTTTTTTAACAATGCAACACAATCATCGCTATTATATTATGATGATCATCATCACCATCATCATCATCACTTTTAGTTTCATACCCATCCTTGTCCTCTTTACGCTTTATTCTTCGAAAGTTTTTCATTGAACATTTTTTTGTGCGGTTTTAGTGCGTGTATAAGTGAATGTGTTTGCATGTGTATGTGTGTGCCTTGTTGGGAGCAAAAAAAACCAGGACGATCCCATTGAAAGGCTAAAATAAAGTTTCACCCTCATTACGCGTTCACCGCGCTTGAATCATTTTCAATTACGTCGCTGTGAACGTATGAAAAGGATCCGACTTCCGCTGAAGCTGAGTGTAACTTGTGGATGTGTGTGTGATTTTATTCTACTTCCACACACACACACAAACACACAGATAAATAAAATCATATGTGTCCTGTTTCCTTCAACTCATCCTTCAGCCATTCATTCTTCTATCCCATCAACCTTCATTCTTACATCTCTCTCGCCCTTCATCCTAATCCTCGCCACTACTTTCCACCTTATTAGATTCCTCCTTCCTTCCTTCTTTGCTTCCTTCCTTTCGATCCTGTTTGCTCCTTGATAAGTAGTACGCATTTTGAACAAGTTAAAAAGCTTTATTGATGTGGCCTGGAAAGTTTTAAACGCGCAAAAAATAGATATGAGGCATCGTTACAAAAAAAGCCACAAATTCTAAAGCAAACTAATTGCTGTTCGGAAACAGAAAACCATAAAAATACCATGAAATTTTGTGGTCCAACCTCCGCCTGCTCCGCATGTGTGCTGGCATTAAATACCAGCGAGGTGCCAGATTTCTACATAAATAATAGGCTACAATTAATGAAGCTTAGGTGTGAAAAATAAGTGTAAACTTTTTGGTTCTGTTTGTGTATGGAATGTTTAAAAAACTTTCTGCAACAGAAATATTTCTCTGGAAGAAAACGGAAAATAAGAAGAAGAAAAATAAGACGTAAAGAAACAGGAAAATAAGAAGGTTTTCTCTTAAAAAAGAGATTTACACGTGTCTATGTTCCCATTCGGGGGTATTTTTTGTTAACTACGATTAGGTTTAAAGTTTCTCTTTTAGATATGAAGAACCACTTTAGAGAGATCGATACAAGTGGTTAAAGAACAATCTGCCTCGATATAATGGATAAATATTCAAGATTTTCTTTATAATTAGAAAAGTCACTGGACGAAACTTGTCACCAAGAAACAAATGTTTTTCCGTGACAAGAATGAGGAGTGACAAGATGAGGAAATACGTGAATCTATCTGTAGGATGATAGGAAAGTATCTGCATATGCATTCGGTTTTAAAGGGGCAGAAGAGGAGTACACGGTGGTTGGTAGATAAACATCAAAGACCTTTCGGCAACCATAAATTATCTGCAAGATGCTTTTAACAATAACAAATTGTATGTGTTATACTAATAATAATCATAAAATTTCAAAAGATACAGATGAGTCAAGCACACGAAACCATACGAAAAACACACACAAATACGCACATACACACACACATACACTTTAAAACAATAGGTGCTACATTACTATAAATCAAGGATATACGAGGGAAAGAGTAGAAGAATGATGAGATACATATTCGTAGCTACTAAGGATATGTTTCATGTACCATATTATACGCTCAACATATGCGGCTATGTAGCTATGTCTTTACTCGTATATATGTACATATGTATATATGCCTGTGTGCCTCGTAGTTCCTGGATGTTTGTTCGACCATTAAAGCTCCCCTGACATGAATTATATGCTTAAACCCTATTTTAAAATGCTGTAAAAAGCGAATGTATTTGAAAAGTTATACATATTTGCACCTACTCAGCTACCTACTTACTTATAAATATTGTATATGTATATTATTCTGTGTGGATCTGGGTGTGTGTTTGTGTACTGGGTAATTATTTCCGCAAGAGATCGATTAAATTTTAAACATTTTCTGTCTGCATCTTAATGGCACTTAATGGCTTCTTAATAATAAATTAAAATTAAAAATTTAATCAGCTCTACTTACTCTAGGCACCTGGTATATGTTTGGATATATGTTTGTGTACGTGTGTGTGTGTGTGTGGGTGTGTGGATGTGTATGTGGGTGTGTGTGTGTAAACACTTAACCGCACCGAGAGGTTAAAATTTCCGAAGTCATCCGTTTAAGTTCGTGTTTAGCCATAGACTATATTTTAGACGATAGGTTGGTGAGTTTAGCTAAGAAGTGATGTGTGTGTGTTAACATAACTGTTAAGTTTTGATTTTCATCTGAGACAACATAATAACATCATAAGAACAACAACATTCAACGTCTAATATTATTAGTAACAGCATAAAAAAAAGGTTTAAAAGGGAGTTTAAGCTTTACGACACTCCGCTAATAACAATGAAGAAATGATTACATTTCTCATTACAATTAGAGTTACAACCAGGTTTATACAGGTTTTCTAATGTATACTCTTCACGTCTCGATGAATATCAAAGTACTTCGGCACGAAGATATCTGTTACCGAGAACAATACCTAGTTACGGATCTCCCTTACGGCGTAAAAGGGATCGAATCCAGATTTTTCTGTGAATGTGAAACAATACATAGTTCTCTACATTTAAGTACATTTTGCTATAAACATGTGATGAATTATATTGCACACTCTTCTTTTATGTTTCTCGTGCTAACTTTCACTCCGGAAGCCGAGGTTCAAATCCCGTTCATTTCCAATCATTTTAATTTGTTATTGTTTAATTATTAACTGTTTTTTTAATAATATAATTTTATTATTTTTAATAATCATTTAGTGTTTTTTATTTGTTTGTTGTTTTTCTTTTCTATTGAAAAGTTTTTTGCTTTTTAATCATATTTCAGTTTCCTATCTACGTCGAAGGTGACCCTTTCTCTACTCTTATCCCATCAGTAATGCCTTACATACTCCTCCCCTTATTTTTTCTTATATTTCCCCCGTTTCTTAACTTAGTTCGATTTTGCACGAGTTTTATATACTTTGTTCTTAACCTAGTGTTATTAAAGACTTCTTTTGGCTTAAAAACCTCTATAAAATCAAAGCAGAGATATTTACTTCATTGCTTAAATCCTAGGGATATTGTTTTTTATGAGGGTTGAAGAGAAAAATCAGTGGTTTTATTCTGTGTTCAGAAGAATTTGTATCACTCTGTCCGTTGAAAATGTTGTTGTTGTTATGGGGTTGTTGTATACTTTGTACACTGCCAAAAGCTAAAAGTTGCAGTTGTTGCGAAATGGTTAAATTTTTGTTTAAAGTTCTTTTATTGTCAAAGTTTTTGTTATACTTTTATTTTGCTGATTCATACTCGTATACGGAAGCGGTTCGGTGGTGTATCCCCGATATATCGGTATGTCAGAGTATATTCTATCCTCATATCTCTCTGCTCTCCCATGTTTGTACGTATGTCTGTCTATTTTATTACATTCGAGTTCAATTTGCTTTTATTGATTTGGCATTTTCACCCTCAATGTGACGGAAATTGTCAGTGTTCAACAATAGTTCGCTCATAAGATTGCCACAGCTGATAAATTTCAATAGTTTTCTCCCACAAACTCATTTTATATACACTGCAATTTAAGTGTTGCCACCATTTCTAAAACAAACGACAGAAATACGAAAGAAGATGCAAAAAAGAATAGCGGAAGAATTGAAGTGAAAACTGGAAATCTTAAGATTCATCTTCAGATGTTATGCGATTGGGAACGATCCTGAAGGAAGGATCAGAGAAGAAACTTGAAAGAAGAATATTTCGTTATTAATTCGTATTTAAACAATATTAATTCGTATTAAAAATTAGGAAGAAAATAATTATCCCAAAGACCTTATTAATCAAACTCACGTTTAGTATTGTATATTGCTAAAGATAACTCAGTGGAACAAAAATTTCATATTCTCACATGATTGTACACCACAATTCATATCGCACTTTCATTACAATCTGGCAACACTGGTATTCTCCAAAATGGCCATCAAAATTGAACCTCTTGTCACTTCAATATAAGTAACATCGAAGCAGAGTATTCAATAAAGATTTGACAGCTTGATCTTATTATCTTTGGCAGTGTTATAAAATCTTATGGTTGTAGAAGGTGGGGGAAGACGGGTAGGAGTGGATAAGAGGAGAGGGTGGGTACCAGTCCTCGGTACACAGTGAGTAAAGTGATTGAGTGCGGCGGGTGGAGGGTAAATGCGAAGGTTGAGTAACTGTGTGGTACTTAATTCAAAGTCAAACTAAAACCTGAAAACGTGCATAAAAAAGAGAACACTGGAAAGTTTTTTACGTTGTCACCGAAACTGAAACCCGATTTTCGGTAACTATTTTATACAGTTTCTAATAATAAATTTCCACTTTGGAAATTTTAGAGTTTTCGGCTTTGTCACTCATGGTTCCATGGTTGTTGTTGTAGATATTCGATTGCCAAAGTGGATTTCATTCAATCCACTCACTCACTCAGTTGGTTGCTTTTGTTTGTTGGCTGGCGATCAACTGAATGAAAAACAATTTTCGGATTTATAAACATTGAGTCGATTTATCCAAGCATCCGGTTTAATTTATTTTACTTTATGGAAAAAGGGAATGAGAGCGAATGGGAGAGAAATCGATAGAGAAAGAGAGGGAGTGAATGTGAAAGGGGAGTAAGAGTACAAAGAGTAATTCTATTGAAAAATACGAAATAAAATTAATATCGTATGTCTAATAAACGAATGCAAACTAGAATAAGTGGTGGAATGTGTATGAGTATGTATGAGTGTGTGTGTGCATGTAACAGTAGAAGTCATTGTGAGTGTGTGCATTTTAATGTGTTTAAGTGATTTTACGTAAATAAAAATGCTCACCGAAAAAGCATCTGAAAAAAGAAGCTCTTTTGAAACAAAGTAAACAAACGCATCCGACATCATCAACTACTCCCCCCTTTTTACACCCACACACACGCAGACACACACACATACATCAGGATTATTTTCTCCAGAAATTGAAGAAACCTTTTCTCCCGATGGGCGGTAAGTGATGAAAAGTAGGTGTAACAATTGCTTGAATTCGGTTTAGAAACTTTATGAAGACGCTTTCTTGTCTCCCACTCATGAGAAGTGCTTTTCCAGGTATGAATAAGTGTGTCTGTGTGTGTGTTGGTATGTGGATTTATGTATACGTCTTTGGAGAGTGAAGGATTAGGAAGGGATACTAAAATAACAACACTGCGACAACAACAATAACGTTGAAAAGTGTTTTCGTCAATTCAAAGTCGAGACTCGATACGTGTCATCAGTAGATTGAACCTTAAGCTCTAAAAGTTCTATTGGTTGTGGATTTACTTAGAACTTTCGGAATTTTTCTTGAGGATTTAATGGAGACTCCGATTCAGACAGAGATTTAATGGAGATCGCAGATTTGGGAAGCTGAATCATACGCTTCGGAGTGAGATGGAAGTTCGAAATAAAATAATGCACTCGTTGATCTCTCCGCCCTCAGAGCATCTAAAGTGACACTCCGTCAGTCATTCCTTCAATCATGTCCTGCACGAAGTCCATTCATTCATCCAATTCGTACGTTCTTCCATCTGCCCATTCAGCCATCTGTTTATGCTGCAGAGCTACACTCTGTCTTCATCATCATCATCATTATATGACGATTTCTTGCGGCATAAGTGGCCATTACTAACAACAACCACAACAGCAACAACATAACGGTACAGGAGCCGCATCTACATAAGGACGAAATGCTCTCGCATAAATAATATTAGTCAACTGTAGCGTGTTAGTTGGCGACATTGTCAGCAGTTTCATCTTCAGCATCTCCCGTCAAGAGCAACAACAACGATGATGATAATGATGGCGTAGTGCATCAGCAGACGAATCGCTGAAGGATGTCACTGTGCCCCTGTCAACGCCACTAACCCACATCAACCATCCAACTCCGGCTGTGACCACCCCACCTGGCGACATGGTTAGCTGGAGATTCATAGCGAATACTGTTCGGTATCCTTCAACAAACCCCAACGAAAGGCCTCAAAGACAAACGACCGAGTTCCTTGTTAAGTAAGGAACTCCTTCTACTCTCATCGCTCTCCTGCCGCCATCTCCTTCTTCCTTTTCTTCTTCCTCTTACAGGATAAAGAATCTTGTTTCCCGTTTTATTATTTTCAATTTTTTACCTACTTGTATATAATATTATTTATTTCCGGCGAACTTCTCATTTCTTTTCATCCTCTCCGAAAGGGTCCAATACATTTGTAGCTATTTTTTGTTTTCCCCTCAAATCTCTTTCCAGCGCTGAAATATTTTTTAATATAGCAAACTTTATGCACCATTTAAATCATCTGGATTATTTTCCTTTAAGTCTGAGAAATTTAGAAGTGGTTCAGTGGGTAATAATCGGGGAATGCTATGATATAGAGAATAATACTTTTATCTAAGATATTTTTTATAATATTGCACATTAAATTAATAAATTAAACGATGTACAAAGAATGCGGATTATTTTATGGGCCAGGCTTCAAATGTCTTTCTAGGAAATGAAATAAATCTAAGAACCATTTTGTACAAGATTCAGGAGAATTGAGAAAATCATCGAGACCAATTTCGAGAGGAGAATAAATATGAAAGAGCTTTGTGATATTCGCATGTCATATTCGGAACAATGGCTAATTCTTTGGCCACCATTTTAACCTAGTTTATCCTATAAATAAACAAATCTACTAACTTAATTTTCCCGCAAATATTTTTTTTCATTGTCATTAGAAAAATGGGTCTCTGATGGCGTTGCTTTAACATGTGACACGTGTTACTGTCATATTGCCTTCACGTATACATCATTAGTGTAGCTTAAGAGGGGGAGGAAGTTCTACAAAGCAACCACCCAACATCAGGCCAACGCTGGAGCGGATTTAGGAAAATTCAAATCAACGTGTGACCCATTTGTACCGTTTTACGGTGTGTTTTTAATTTTATTACAACTCATCGAGCCAAGTGTGTCACTTGTGGTGACTATAAAATGTCATCCAACCTAAAGAAGGGGCGAAAATCTCGAGAGGGGGGGCGAGTGAGCACATGAGTGAATAAGCTTTGTTCGGATAACCACCTGATACCATTTGTATGCAACAACAAGAGGACAAGAAAGAACAACAACTACAACAACAATAATAATAACAACGTTCAACATGCCACACTTCAAAATAAGCTTCACATTTTCACAGAACAAATGATGTAGATGTTGATGATATCAAGTTTTATAGATATGTATTTTTCTTCTCCTCTCCCTCAACGATGCCTCCTCATGCCACGCCCCTCTCCGGAAGAGGCTGCTTACCGAATTTATTGCCAAGTGTGCCGAATTTAAGTTGTATATGCGAGTGACTACGTGTATAAATAGTAGAGATTATATAGGTTTGTCTATATGTGTGTGGACGTGGGTGTGTGCGTACGTTTTTGTGTCTAAGGACGTTTGTATTCGATCGCATGTGCTGACAGCCACCATCTTTAGAGCTCCACCGGAAACTCATATCGTAAATTTAACATTAATTCACAAAAAGGAAAAACTTGTTCCCCGCTACGCACACGTTGCTAACTTAATGCATAGCATATCCTTGTCTTGTATATTTCCTACTTCTACAGGGTGTTAAAGGAAACAAATGAGTGTCTTTAACCCTGAGGATGTTATCAACGATATTCGCCTGAGTGTCTTCTTCTTTCGACAGGTCATGATTCCTATTAACTAATAATAATAATAATACATTTCTCTTGAAATGATTCAATAGACATTATATCAATAAAGGACCTATATTATGTATAATGTTTTCCTTTGTATTCCTTATGTACTATATATATTTGAGAAAAACGAAATAATTCCTTTATAGAAACAATTTAAGGAATCGATTGAATTTATCACATAAATATTGAACTGTTTTGATGTTTGAAAACCGTCGTTTCATTGGACTTACTTCAGCTGACAGTTCAGTGGATTCAATTCGATTATGTGGTTACTCTATCATAACCTTGTGTGATCTTGTATCCTTTCGAGCCCTGTATCGGAAACAAGTACTTTTTCTTTGCTTACTTTTTCTTCAGTGAGCTATTTTAGCACCCGGAAAAAACCAAGTTTCCAGAAATTGCAGTTGCGGCGGCGGCGGAGGCTCTGTTTTGCATTTCGGTGTCATCCTCCACAATGTTGAACGGGTGGGCGGTGGCGAAGGCGGAGGGGGTGGTAACCCAGTGGGATGATTTTACAAAATTGATTGCATTGAAATAAATTCGAGGAACAGAAGAAAACCGAAAGAATACAAAACCAAACTTCAAATTCTTTACATCGACACAACTTTACTCCTCCCCAAACCCCCTCCCTCAGTCCGGCCCTACCATCTCGCCATCTTCAACACTTGTGATAAGACCCGTTTTATTTGAGATCTTTCCCGGATTTTCGAGCAACGCGCTCAAAATGTTGTTTTACGAAAAAACAGGCACAAAAAAGGCAACAAAAGAAGAGGATAAAAGTACAAATACACATTTACACTTGGTGGGAATGATGAGAGAAGAAGAGCGAGATTGTATGCTTGACAGACGGCAAAAGAATGTGAGGAATGTTTTGCAGAGTTCGAGCCACTGTGCACTCGACGCAGAGCATTTAAAATGCAAATGCAAATGCAAAGTAAAAGAGAAGCACGATCACATTGATGATGGGGTTGGGTGTCGTGCAGGGGGGGGGGGGGGGTGGCCGGGGGTCGAGGGTGTGGTGGATGTGGGGAACAAGAAACAAGAGAGGCAGCTAAATCTCTCAAACGTGTTGGAATCAACGTAGTTACTTAGCGGGATTTTCGGGTTCTCAAAGTTTAGTTTTACGGCTACTCTTCGTGTTTCAGCCGTTCTTCTTCCCCTCTCTCTCTCTCCCCCTCTCGCTCTGCCTTCTTCATCTCTCGCGTTTTCGTGCCGCTCTATTTGAAAACGTAAATGTTTCTGGAGAAAACAACAACAACCAATAAAATGCAAACTTTGCAGCGCCTACGTGACTCGGGAAATTGGAAGAACTTTGGGATTCCCCTCCATCCCGTTCCTGGGGCCTGGCATTAGCAAATACTTGGCGTTTATATAATATTGCCAGCGTAGACAGCATTTATATATCTCTCTTTCCCTCTCTCCTTCTTACAGCAGCCGTTGTGGATAATTTAATCCCTTTCTCCCTTTCCACCCTCGCCTCTTTTTCACTCTTTCACCGTCGTTTGCTTTGTTTCTCTCCTCCTCCTCCTCCTTTTCTTCTCTTTTTTACCATCTCAGGTGAATGAAATTCACTTTTGTAACAAAATCACAGAAAAATACGTGTCAGCTTAAAGTTTGCTAAGCGTTGCCACCCTATCATTGTGCTTCTTCTTGTTCTTCCACTATATTTACAGTCTATGTTCAGTCTATCTGCATGTATGTATGTGTGTGTTAATCTGTTCCGGTTCAAATCCCGAACCCGAACCCCGAGCCCCGAATCATTTATTTCTTTTCGCTGCTCTCTCTTTCTCTCTCTTTTCCTCTATCTTTTTGTCTCTTGTCGCTTCACGAGCTGCTTATCATGGCTGTGGCGGTGCTGCTTTTGCTTCTTCTTCTTCTTGTTTTTGCAATTAAAAAACCTTCTATTCCTTTAAAGAAGAAGGACGAACGAAGAAGTAAAGAAATTAAAGAAGAAACAACAAAAAACAGACCGAAAAATTAATTTTACTCTATTTAACAGACATACGTTGTTCTTGCCAGCTTGTCCCTCGACAATTTGGTTTTTTTCCCTCCTACTCTTCTTATTTGAACATTTTCTCCTATTTTTCTTGCTTTTCTCTCATTTCTTCGCGTTTGTTTTGTGTCTCTGTTTTACTTCTTCTCTGATTTCAAAGCGATTGCGTTGATTTAGGATGTTGTTGAGTGCAAGAAAGAAAAGGGAAAAAAGGAAATAGAAAGAGTGACTGTGTTCGTTTTAAAATGATTTTTCAGATAGTCTCATCCTCTCCTTCTCTCTCTCTCTGTCTCACACAATTCTTAGTTCTTCAACCCTGCTCGCATTCTCCCTTCCCTGTCAAGTCCCCCTCCCGTCCTTGGAATCTTCAAATTGACCCCACTTAAAATCTCATTTCTCCTAAAAATTGAAAAACGTGTTTACAGAGCCTTGAAGTTTTACATTAAGTTTTTTTCTTTAAGAAACGAAAACTTAAGCAGGATTTTAACTTCCAGCAGCATTTTTGTATTTGCGTTAAGTATCTCTACCTGGTGCATGTACCTCTTCAACCGGATGCAGGGTGCTGGATGAGGGGGGAAACTTAATTAAAAGAAAACAAATCCTAGAAAAGCTCTTCGGATAACAAGCAATCATCTTTTAAAAAAATCTAAAAAAAAATTAGAGAAAAGAAGAAAGAGGGGGGCAAAAGAAGAGGGAGAAGGAGTCGGAGTCGGAGCTCAACACTTTAAAATAAATTAAATCCAGTCAAGGTGAAAAAAATTCACGAAACTAGAAGCAGTCTTAAAGAAAACAACAAAAAGCAGGGGTTTTGATGATGGAGATTTATTATGGTGAATATTTATGCAGATGATTTTATTTATTTTATCGATTTTAATGCTTTATCATTTAACGAATTAAATCGTTAATAAAATGCAACCATTTGAATATGATTTTATATGAATTTATAATTTAATTGATAAATAGTTAATTAAATTCTATTTTATAGCTCAATACATATTTTTAAATACAATTTTATGAACTCGATGAATTTATGGAATTTCTGTCTTCAGTATAAATTTGCGTGATTTTTCTAATTAACTAAAATCACGTTTTAAATCCTCTTTTAAAACTTCTGAGTAGTTCAGTCTTTGAAGTTGCCACACAAAGTTTAGAAAATCAACAAATTTTCTGTTCCAATTTCTCTGAATTTCTTCGTCTATCTCGGAATTGTTTTTTTCCGACTCCACTTTATAGTGCATGCTTTATTGGTTCCAATGAACGAGTACCAATGAACCACACCTGCTGCCGGATCAACGTAGGGACTGAAACGGATGCATAGAAGGATGAATGAATGGATGGATAGTTGAGTGTGTGGCCTGCGCTTAATGCAACCTTATCAATTCACGCGACGTCCTTCCACCCGCCCTCAACGTCCAGATCTGGCGGCCGCACTGAACCAAACCAGATCCAATCCAAGCAAATCTACTCACACCTGAAATTGGCCAGTCAAACAGTCAGTCAGTCAGTCAGTCAGTCACCCAGTCTATTCGACGTCTTCTAACTTTGTAACTTTGCTATCCTGCCGAGCGCTTAACTTAGATTGGAACCGCTTCCGGTGTTTATAAAATGCCTTCAGTCACGCACCAAACTTCTGCCCTGATCTAATTGAAGAAACTTATTGAAGAAGAAGAACGATTGTACATAAAGTAGCGATTGCATACAATTGGAAGAAAATTAATTCGAAGGAGCAGGAGGAGAAGGAACCGTAACACATTCGGAATTTCAACTGTGATAAAGCTTTTGGTGTAAGAAACTGAGGTGCTACTCAGCTGATTTCTTATTGGCTCTACGAGGTTAGTCCCAGAAGTAGCCGACTTTGACATATAGATGGCGATTGTTAGAGAAATGCAATGAAAAATGTTCAAGGAAGTGGAAATGACAGTTGTTCATCGTCAGCCAGACATCTTGCGATGGTAACCTTACTTTACTCGTATTCATGTTCTATTTGAATTTTGTAAAGTAAGTGTAAAGTGAGTAAGGAATCAAAAAAGTGGGTGAGAAAGAGGAGAAAGAGGAAGAAGCAGCAAGTTGAACATCGACTATAATCGTATTTCTGTCGTGATTGAAGCAAATTTACGATAAAATGGCTGTTTTTTCCAGTAGCTATCTTTATAAGTTATCGTAGTAAGAAAAAAAGAGAGAGAAGAAAGTAATGAAACTGAATGAAATGAATGAAAGGTCTCTTCAAAGGTCGGTGGTGAAAATTAACTAAACTCTGCTATGCTAAACTAGGCAAACCTGAATTTAGTAGGTTGTTTTCCGCCTATTTTTAATTTGCCTCCCTCTTTCTCTCTGTCTCTCTCTTCCTGTCCTTTTCTTTCCTTCAAAGTGAAAAGTAAAAAGCTTTAACAGGCGAAAGAGAGGGAGAGAGATGAACGAGTTGAGAGAATTCAGTAGTCCTTGAGTTCAATTCGGTTGATAGCAGGTTGTTGAGGTTGCGAGGGAAGGTTGTTGTTGTTGTTTTGGTAGTGATTGTTACCTTAAGAGTTGTTGTTTCATTTAAATTCAGGTCTATACTGTTGCTTTTACTACACTCCTTCAATTATCGTAAATATACAAGACCCCGAGAGCCTCCGAATCCACGTTCGACCCTCCCTGGACATTCTCTCGTCATTCCATTGTATTTCTATCATTCTTCCCTCATCCTTCTGCCATCCTCTCTTGCTTCTTTCTCCTTCTCCTCGTCCGTCCTTCTCTTTCGTCCTTTTTTATGCTTGCCGTATCAAGTTCTCTTTCTCAGTGTTTGCTTTGTGCATTTCGAAGGTGTTTCTTTAATCGTTGGAGTTTTTGTTGTGTTGGGGTTCTTTTTTTCAGTTGTTGTGGCACAAACAAAACTCTCAGCAATGCAATGAATGAAGGTTAGTTATTCAAGAACTCGGCCGGAACTGCCGCCCGAGCTATTTTCACGCTTCGTTAAAATTTATGGAGCAACGGGTTAATATTAAATACTTTTCTACAAACTTTCCTCGTAGTCCTTCAGCGGACAGACAGACGGAGAGACAGACGGACAGACAGACAGTCGGATAGACAGAACATTTCTTCAGGTGTTCAAAAAGGTGTTCTTTTTACATTTCAAATAAAAACTAATCTACTGAATTCAAAATGAGTATTAAAAAAAGAAGAAAGTAAAAGAAAAAAACTGAAACAAAAGAATTTCAAAAGAATGCAACAACACAGAAAAAAGAAACACTGAAAAAAACAATATTTAATTCTGAAAATGGGCTGTTTTTACAAAACCTAATTTTCTTCACTCCATTAATTTTGATACCTTAAGAAAAAACATTTTATAATAAAGAAAACACCATTCAATCGTACGCCTGTCTCACTCCCTCTCCAGACGTTTTCATTCACCGTCTGTGATTAACGGTAACGATGGCATCACTATTAAATTAGCGTGTCTCACCTCTGAAAGAAGACAAATAATCATGCAATTAAAATCCTTTAGCTTTAAGACGATTAAATAGCAAGTGAAGAAGTTTGAAACGGACAATCTACAGAGACAGAGCGACAAAAGGAAAGCAAAAGCAACAACAACAACAACAACAAATAGACAACTAAAGAAATAAGCAAACAAACGCAATAAAAGGACGCAACAGAAAAGGGTTTCAATTCATGAATTCCGGTAAAGTGAACCTTCAGAGACTCCTCACCTTCTCACTCACTCCCACAAAGAGGTGCGGGGTGTGAGTGAAACGGAACGTGACTAAGTAACTCAGAAAGGAACGAGGTCTTGTATTGGTTTTTCTTGTCTCTTGGTTTTCCTTCCCCAGGATTGTGGTTGGACGTCGGAATCGGAACGTGTTGGGTTGAATTGAGTTGGGTTCTAATGGAAACTTAAAGAATTTGTTACTATTGTTGTTGTTGTAACAAACAAACATTATTTTAAACACTCCATCGTTTTGCAACAACACCAACAAATCAAGCAACCAACACCTGAACCTCCTTCAAGGAGATACTCGTACTTCTACTTAAATGACTTAGATTAAGTACCTGACAAAGTAACTGGATTGTATTTTTCTTGTTGTTGTTCCAATTCCTTATTATGTTGCCAAAGGCTTGTCAGAGTCGCTTAACGTGCTTTAAAGTCTAAAGTGCATGATTTTTTCCTTATCCTGGAAACATTTCTATCTTTTACCTTATACTGCGTTTTCTTTATTAAGTTAGCTTTACGATGTTCAGCTTTTGTTCAACTTGATTCAAGTGACTGTAGTAATTAATTAAGTAGCAAGGATCTAGTGAGTTGTGAGTAAGATTTTATGTCAATTTTTGTATAAATATCTGTAAACATAACGACAACCGCTGTAAAGGGATAAAAAATGGAGGATATTAAATTATTATTAAAAACTAATTAAAAAGAATTTGACACAAATTTTGCTGGGATTAAAACTCATCCGTCCCTCCGTCCGTCCCTCTATCCGTCATTCTCGGAATCACTTGTCGCATCCGAAGCAGATTTTAATGACAGCCGGTATGTGTGTATGTGTGTGCGTGTGTGTGTAGATGATGCTCATGTGTATGTGTAAGTGTATGCTTATATGCGTGTATGGTACGTTTGTGTACGTGTGCTGTTTAATGATCGCAGCCATCCACCAACAAATCGACCGAATAAACAAACAGCCACGCCCATTTAATTACTCCATAAACTACAGGCGGGGGGAGGGGGAAATCGAGATTATCGAGAACACATCCAACATTAAGTATTCCTGGCAGCCGAACTCATTACGTTCGGCTCCAAATTAAGGGATCAATATACTGAGCACATATGAATATTGTTGCAAAGTAAAAAGCAATCAGGAAGAAAGTGAGAAAAAGCAAAGACAAAAACAAAAACAAGTGCACTACAGAGTTGTTGTATTAAATGCTGTTCATTGATTGCTGTTCACATTTATTATTCTTTATTTCAATTTATTACAGAAACTCCTTATTTGGCATCTGAAGCTACTTCCGACCCTTTACCTTCTTTACGAACTTCCTTTGCCCTTCGTTTCTCCTTCTTAATGTAATTATATTTGTGTCTTCCAACCCCTAAATTCTTCCCTTTTTCCAAAAACTAAACCCTTCTAATGATACTAACAGTATTTCTGCGAGTGACTTTGACTCGTTTTTACTCTTCAAAATTTTGCAAAAAAGAATGCTAAAGAATTTCACTCTACTGCTAATTAACTCACCTCTACAAAGACAGAAAGAGAGGGAGTATGACAGAGGGTGATGGAGAGAGATTGCCAACTTCTAATTGCTTTTCTTTGACGTTGCTCGATATGATTCTTCGACCATTAACACAACCACTTTCATCATCACTCCCACCTTCACTTAATTTACAGTACTTTCTCTCGCCTCCGGACGCCCGTTCTTTCATTTAACCCCTCCCCTTCGCCCTCAAACCTCTCCACCTTTTGTTTCAGGGCCTAACTGAATTCTAAGTTCTCCTTGCTTATGAAGCATCCGCATGGCACAGAATCGATGCCAATTTCGCTGGATCCAGTCACGTTCTGGCCACACCGACACCACTTCGACCATTTTAAGAGAGACGAAGAGGGATAGAAAGGCCATGGCGCTCAGGTAGAACACAAAAGCCTGTTTCATTAACACTGACAGGCAATAATTATTCCTAACGGAAATTAAAATCGTTATCGGAAATTGATTTCTCATTGAAGAAAGCTTAGTCACACCGAAAGGCCAGTTGAGCACCGTTCTCACGCCGTGTAAGTCACGTTGTACTCGTGGTGTCCGTGGTGCTCGCAGTGATGCATGGCATAAGCTGCAGCTCCCGAGTCCCGAGGCAGAGTCTTCTCGGAAAACGCGCCTAGCAACGATTTAATTGCCTTCAAATTAAAATTAAATGTGTTTTAATAGGCTTCTCTTAGAGGCTTCTCTTAGAGGCTTCTCTTGTAGGCTTCTCTTAGAGGCTTCTCTTGTAGGCTTCTTGTTGTAGGCTTCTTTTAGAGGAGAGTCACCACTGGGCACCAACTTATAATAACGCGATAATTAGTTCTTTATATTCACTTAACTTCGCTGGGGAATCAGAATGCCAAATCATGTTCAGAAGATTAAGCAACAACTCCATCACTCACCTTCTGGCGGATCAGGAGGGACCTCAAGAAAAAGGACCTCAAAGAACCTCAACAAAAACCGGGTCAAATCTCATCGGTAAATCTTCATTTTACTGTACTTTAGTGAGCTGCAAAGTCATTGGAATGAATGGAAACAGATATAGAAATCGACATAAATGTAAGGCGATAAATACATTAAACTCCTGAACGATGAATTGCTAACATTTTCCTTGGGTCTTTTATGATTCATCAATAATTCTTCTTTACGCTGATTAAAAGCTGAAATGATGCGCAAAATATAAAACTTTAGTGAGATTAAAGAGAGTATCTTTATAAATAAAATTCAGTCAAGAGATGATTTATTATAGATACTGTTTTTGGGCCTTCTAAATACAATACAATATAATTCGTCATCAGTTTTTCATTGTATATTTTATACGATGCTTTAATTTAGAGGTTAAATAAATAAAAGTCGAAGTACATTAAATTAATATAATATTTGTAGTATTTTTTTAATACATTTTATAATTCCTCATAAGTTTTTCTTCACGCCAACTAAACCCGTACTTTTCTTCGGTAAGCTTTTGTAAATGTGATTTTAATTAGTATTGGCAAGGACATAGATTCGTCTGGTGACTACCTTCTACTGTTTCCTTCTACTAATACTACTATTTTTTTTATTTATAAACTTTTGTCTTGACTTCTCTTGCTTCATTCTTCACAGCTCTGTGATTAATTCAAATTTATTTGTTGTCATGCAATTGATAACATTACTTTCTTCAGGTTTCCACATCGTTAGCTTTTTATGCAGCGTAAACTTTTATATTTCACCAATTTTACAAAATTTCCGGCCGCAGTCAAGCTATATTCTTGGCCAAATCCTGCTGCAACGCGACGCGGTGACAACTAGAAGAGAAGGACGGAGCTACAGAGAGAGAGAGAGAGAGTGAGAGAGAGAGAGAGAGATTCCTGGTAGAAAATAGAGCAACAACAACGACCGAAGACCAACGATGAAGACGTGAACGTGGATGAAGATGAAGATGATCACAAGGACAACGGCAAGAACGAAGATAAGGATGAGGACGAGGATAGAAGGCAGGCACAACTGAAGAAAACCACAAAAGCATTTATATTCTTCTTAGCGGAGATGACTCTCAAAAGTGCTCTCGGAAGAAAGTCATAAATAACGTCATCAGGCTCGCAGACTCACACAAACTTTGGCGTGGGAGGCAGGATGAAACGTTTTCGTAGTCGAGTGATAGACGGTGGGCGTAGCGACTTAGTTTATGTTGCTGTTACTCTTCTTTTCAAAAAAATCCTTGTTTATTTAGCAAAGTATCGCGGTGGTGATGCTGAGGCCCCTAGTTAACCCGCTCGCACCATCTTAGCACTGACACAGTGACAATCACAGCAGTTTAGTGTTGCCACAACGAAGCGCATCGTCCTCCAGAATACAAAATCTAAGCAGGCTCGTATTTCAACAGAAGACAGGTGAGCAGTTCATGTGCTCCGATGATAAAAAGCTCTCTCTCTCTCTCTCTCTCCAACCGATTTCGGCTCTAGTTTCAGCACCGGCAGCTTCAGAGCCGGCAACATTAACCACAGCAAAAGAACCACATTGCGATTTATCTGAATACGAGACTTAAATCAGTATTAATGTCGACAAATTTCCACAAAAGCAAGATTCTCTCAAATTTATAGAGGATCTCTAAGGAGAACGAAAGAAGAAATCAGGAGAGGAAAATAGTTTTAGTTAGTTAGTTAAAGTAAATTTAAAGATTCCAGCGAGATTTATCCGAGTTTATCAAGTAATTTATAAGCGATATGAGTAAAATTATTTATGTGACTTCATCAATCATATCCACTCAATTATTCGATACTCTAATCGCAAATGGAGAATCTTTTCGTTGGCATTTTCGATTAAATATCTTATAATGTCAGAAATATTCCAGTGTTGTTAGTTGAGAGAAGTACTCGCAGATACCAACACTTACCCAGATTTGGCAAGCTTCAACTTTAGCTAGATTCTTGGCAACTCATTCCAGAAAAAACGCCGGCAGGTTAATTATATGAAGCATTGCCAAGAAAATCAAAACAGTTCCAATAAAAAGCTGCAACCAGGAAATAAGAAGATCACCCAAGAAGAAAGGGAGAAAAATCTTGTTTATCAAAATTTTCCAGTGTAGATGGACAACGACTCACCTCAATGACATGGACAAATGTAGGGGAAGTGGTAGAAGAGGAAGAAAAAGATGAGAAAATAGGATGACAAAGAAGAAGCGTCACAATATAATCACCATTCTACGATAATAATATGGTTGAAATGCTTCAAGGAGAGCGACAAAGAAAATTGAGGTGATGGAAGCCAAATGATTTGCCCCTTCCCCTCCCTTCCCCTCCCTGCAACACCCCCCTCCGCTCTTGGACCGACAACTTAACGATGAAGCCGCAGCAAACTATGCATAAAATTGGCAATTGGCAGTGTTGTTTACCTTGAAGTAAAGCATTCACTGAAAAGAGAGATCACAGGTCAGAAAAACCATAAAGAATTCGTACAGTACACAATATAAACCCGAGCATTGCTTTTGCTGGCAGTCCATGACAGTGTACGGATTTTAAGGACATGAATATGATATTTTGTTGTTTTTGTTATCGGACTTTGTTTAGTTTAAAAGCGACCGGAGGTTTCACGACATCGCCGTGGCCGCTGTGGGAATCAACGACATCATCAGCGACATGTAAAAACAACAGAGACATCTAACAAACAACAAATGACTGGGACAACAACAGCAACTACAGCAACAAGGAGAATAGCATCACTCAGCTGGAGAGGAAAAATAAACAAATCACAGTAACAGAAGCGCTGAATAAATTTAATGTAGATTTTGGCAGCGAAACGCATCGGTGTTGGCCAAATTCGTTTGCCATTTGAACGAATGTTTTCGGTGTTGTTTTAAGCGCAGCGGAGTGTGTTAAGGAAGGGGGTAAAAGGGGGTAAAAGGTAAAAGGGGGTTCTCGACGGTTGTCGGCTGTGTCTCTATGGAGAGAAACAGCAAGAAGGAAAGAGAGAGAGAGAGAGTATTGTCGGGAGGGATTCAGAAGGAACAGAGGTGGGCTTTGTTTTTCAGCCATTTTCACATTTAAAGCTTTTGTTCGTTTTAATTAGATTTTTGTTGGCCGAAGCGGTGTCACGTTCTCTCTTTCCCTCTCCCTTCCCCCTCTCCTGTCGCCCTCCCCCTACGCCATTCAAGAGGTACAGCTGATGTGGAGGCATATTAGTGCCAAGAGAAAGAATTACACGTCGGAAGGGCGATGGAGGAGGGGGCGGGGGGCTAAAATCGGCCAAAGTGTTGTCAGTGTCATCTATGTTTGTTGGTTGTGTAAACGCCAGGACCGAATCACAGCAGCAACTACCAGTAGTCATTGTTAGAACCATTGTTGTTCTTTCCTCTCCTTTCTTGTTCTCAGTTTTTTCTCGCTTTTATTCTTTATTTCACTTCCCTCTTTCCTTTTTTACAAATAGCATGAATTGCTTTTCATGTCGGCTCTGTGTTTACAAACGACTTTTAATTTTTTATTATTTTTCTCTACCGATGTCTCTTTTTTTGTTGGCACGTTTAACCTAGTTTTTGTCCAACTTCCATCTTGCTGTGGCAGAGACTCCCAAACCTAATATATACTCGCACTCGTAAATATATTGATATATGCTTTTTCTTTTAAGAAAAGAATAAGTGGACAAATATTGACAAAACTGAAAACATGTTCCACATAATAATGAAATACAAATAACATTGTGGCTGAAAGGAATTTTTTCCTTTCCACAAAACAAAGTAAATAAATTTGGGAAATGCAAACATTACCTAAAAATGTTATTATTTCACTACATTATAACGTTAGAAGTTATGTCACTTAATAGATATCTTAAAATAATAACAAATATTAAAGTATATAATACATGTACTTATACAATATATGGCATAAATATTATTAGTATAAAAATACTGTATGTTTCCAAAGGGATGTCAATATTTTAACAACTGCTTCGGGGCATTTTCTTACAACAATAACATTCTTTAATCTTTTGTAGTTGTATCTATTATTATTAGCATTTATCAACAATACCTTCAGATATTGTCTATATATAGAATAAAGTTATTTTATACATTTTCACTACTCAAAATTAAATGTATTTAAGGTTTATCCATGAACTTTAGGTTAACTTCATCTACTTAACTTACATAACTCAAATAGGTTAGTATTTATATTGTATACTGTATGTAGTAAATAATAATAAGAGAGAGAGAGAGAGAGAGCGTAGGGCAGAGGGAGACATCAGACAAACTGTTGGATAGACATGAATACAACAGACGACGCAAACGAAGGTGGCCAACTAATTCACAGCCGGAAATGCTTTCAACCAATTTAAATAATTTAACTGAGAAGGAACGAAATGAAAAATTAGAACAGCCAACCATCCATCCACCAACCCATCCATCCAACCATCCACCCATCCATCCACCCATCCAGACATCACTCAGGCATTTGAGTCTACCCCAACCTAAACTGATGAATATCCATGATGGATGGATGGATGGATGGATGGATGGCTGGCTGTACTGAGGTGTACAGAGACTAGGTCTCTCTCTCTCTCTCTCTCTCTCTCTCTCTCTTGGGTTCACGTAATGAGTGATGAGTGAGAGCATTTTATTGTTAAACATGGGCGGCAAATGTTTTTAACGACGAGAATGATGGCTAAATTAGAGTTATTGTCCTTGTCCTTTTTTATTGTCCTTTTTTATTCTATTCTGCTTTTATTCTAATTCCTTTTGTCGTATTTCTTTCCTTTGCAGATTGAGTTCAACTGTGTACTCAAGTTTCGTGTGCTTCTCGCTCTCTCCGTCTCTCTCTTCAACAGTATCGTCTTAAGGTTCTTCTTCTCCTTGGTAATCTTATTCCTCCTCGTAATCTTATTCTTCTCTTTCGTAATTGTTTTTCTTTTGCTGTTGCTGCTGCTATTTTAAGTATCTTTCTGGCTCGCTGCGCATTAATTAATGAAATGTTGATTAACTTTTGTCACTGCGGCTGTTCAAAAACTTGGCTACTCTAAAAAACTTTGGCTAAAAGAATTATATGCTGACATTTATCACCGAGAGGACAACAACAACTACAACACCAACAACATACAGTGACATTTTTCCAACATCGCTGGGATTAAGTAAAATGTTACGCGTTAAAGATACGCTACGCTAATTCATTTTCTTGTTTGTTGACATTACAACGAATATTACAGTGATGGGGGGAATGGGGGGGGGGGGAAAAGAGAAAGATAGAAAGAGAGAGAGAGAGAGAAAGAGATGGTGTAAGAGTGGAAGTGGGCGAGACTATGCAGGTTAAAGAACAAGTAAGTAAGTCGCGAGTTTGTGTAATTAGCTGCTGCTCGGGCGTCGACGATGGAACTCCAAAGTATGCTATGCTTTTAACCCCCTTCCCTCCCATTCCATTCCCTCCCCCTTCCCTACCCTTCCGGCCGCCTCCCGCCGTCCATGACAAATAGTTTCAAACACTTTTAGCAGCTTAAAACAGCAAGTTGGCAACACTTAATCAATTTGGGGTGTTATTGAAGCTGATTCACTGAGAAAGGCGAAAAATTGAAAGCTGATTAATTAAATACTTTTAATCTAATATAAACTTCAGCACTTTTAAGGTGACCAGTTAAAAACTAACTAATAAATTCATCAATTTATCCGTTTGCAAACCAAGGAATGTCAGTGAAAATAATCCTAATGTCAGTATTAAGTACCCGCTAAATTATGGGCGGCGTTTCATAATAAATTCTCCTCCCTGGATATTCTCTTCTATTCGGTTCCTTCCTTCCTTCCCTTCTCTTTGATAAATTGTGAACGCTTAAAAAAGAGCCTACAACTGATTCATACCTTTTGTGACATTTCTACAAATGCAACCATAACACTTTTTTCACTTTTAAGTAGCAAGTTCTACCACTATGTCTGTCTCCACTCTACTCTATCTCCATTATCCTCTCTCTCTCTCTTTCTCTCTCTCTCTCTCTCTCTCTCTCACTCTCTCTCTCTCTCTCTCTCTCTCACTCTCTCACTCTCTCTCACTCTTTCACTGTCTGTTCCTTCATGGATATTTTTACTTCTTACCTTTTTTCTACCTGCTGCAGATGATGTCTTCCGCTGCTGTTACAATTTTTAGGTTTTTGCACGTTTTTTTTCACATCCTAAGAGGCTTACAAAAAGTACTCTCCTAACCCTACAACCCTCCCCCCCCCCGTCTTATTCATCCTGCTGCACCCGGTTACGATCATAAATAAAACTGGCGCAATCTGAGGATATATTATTTGGCAATAAAATGGCAATCGATTTGAGAAGCAGGCAAAATAATAAAACGAAAGAACATTGAAAATAACCCGGTCGGCAGGAGGAACGAATGGAGACATGATAAAAGAGCGGAAGAGGTGAGAAGGGAAGCGAAGGGAAACGAGATAAAGGAAGAAGAAGAACAACGGTGTTTTTCTTGGAAGTTTGGCAGCGGCGATTCCGGCGGCGACTTTCTTCGACCATGTTTTGATTTCCTCCATTTTTCCCCCGTCTTCGTGTATTTTTAGCATGAGTTGGAATACAAATTAAAACAAAAATATATAGAAAAAATGTCTTTGCTTTCGATTTTTTGTTATTTTTTAATTTATTATTTTTTTTCACCAGTCACTAGAAACTACAAAAACTGCCGCAAGCATGTTCGTACGTGTTTTCCTTCCGGTATTTCAGTGCAATAAAAATTGTAAAATGATTACTATATTGCGTTTTTGTTGTTCGAATTCGCCGCTATTCGTAAATGCTTGCCTATAAATATTGAGATTTTAATGTCGTGCAATAAAAATGTCCGCGTTTTTTTGCGTTTTCCTCTTCTTTTCCTGACGTTACTGTGGCGTCAGTTTCTAGCATTGAGTAAGTGATCCGAGTATCTTTGAGTCTGAGTTGAACTCTGTTTTATTCTAAGCATGTTTTCGCTTCCAAAACAAACACAAAAAACTGACTCTAAAATGAATAAATAGATTATTTCTGTAGAATCAAACGACGTGAATTGCTTTTTACTGCTATAATAGTTTAGTTTTTGTTTTTTCCTTTTGCTTTTCTGTTTTTATTTAGTTTCATTGACTTATTGAAAGTAGTTTATTTCAATTCAATATTTATTTTATTGTTCAAGACTGTTATTGGTCACTTTAGACGCGTGTCGACAGTTATTTCAATTTTTTATAAGATTTTTTTATTATTTGAACAATAAAGTTTAAGAAAGAAGTAAAAAACTGAAGAAATTTCAATGGAAAGTCCTTGAAGTTTCCACTACATTTTAAAGTCTATTCTTTTAAATTCTTCAGCATCCGTCTTTTCGGCTTTTAGTAAAGAAGCGCAGAGGAGGAGGGGGGAAACATCACCAGTCACATCACATCGCATCACAACCACACAGTGAAAGAAGAAGAAGAGCGAGAAGAGCGAGCCAAGAATAATCAGCAAATAAAATGGGGCAAAAGTCACTTCAACAGTCAGCAGCAGTCAGCATTTATTGCTTTTTCTTCACGTTCTGATGCACCCGTTGTTGCTATTATTATTGTTGTTGTTGTTGTTGTTGTTGTTGTTATTGTTGGCAACTTTGTCGCAGGGTGTGTAAATTAGTGGGTCTCAAGAAGCTAATACAATTGAAATTGGGGTTTAGTAACACGATCCAAGCGAACTGAGAGGGACCTACTATAGCTTCTATTCGACGGCTAGAGAAGGGTCGACGGGAGGGGGTTGTGGAGGGGCGGGGGGAAGGTGTAAGATGTGGAAACGCATAAAATGTTTTGCTTAACTTGCTCCGTGCGAGAAGAGTGCAAAGTGTTGTTATTTTTCTCCCCAGATCCGAGTTTCTTTCCTTGGTACATTTATTCGGGTGTTATTTTTCAACTTATTTACGTTTGTGCACATCATTTGCGAACATCAGTGTGACCAACCACATACAACCAACGAACCGAAGGACCAACAGAACGTCCTTTTTTTATTATCAGAAATTTATGGGGAGTCATGAAATTTTTCCATATTTTGACACATTGAGTGTTGCTTTCATTGAAACCATTCCCGATGTTGTTTTTGTTGCCTGAAGACTGTTTTTATGAATTTATTGAAGGGAAAATGAGGAGAATGGAGAGAATGGAGAGAATAAGTAGTAAAGTCGTAACTTTAAGCAGTATTAATTGAAAATACCTCAGAGTACAGTTGAGTACAGTGAACACACAGAATTCTGGTTTGGAAACCATATCGTCATATCCGAAAATCGATATATTTCACAAATCATCGTGGAAATTATAATAATAACTCAAGTTTGAGGTAAAACTTGAAGAATTGGAGAAGAACTGGGGAAATAAATCGATGTAACGGACCAGAAATCAAGATTTGCTCAAGATTTTGACTCAATATTGTGCTCAAACACCGAAGCAACAACGAAAAGCAAAGATTCTCACTCTCGAGTCTAATCGCGTAGCTCGAATCTAAAATTAAATTTCCGATATGGTTCACTAAATACTGCTAAACACATCCCAGCCAGAACTAAGAACAGATTAATCGAAATGCGTAGTTAATCGAAGGCTAAAAGGAGGTGAATGAGTTATAAGACCCACAGATGGCTCAGAGAGGTGGCTCAGAGAGATAGTGATAGCAAGAGAGCGAGAGAGAGAGTGAAAAAGCATGTGTACGCAAGAGGAGAGCGAGAGAATCCTTTGAAACACGATTAACTGTGTCCACTCCTCGAATTCTGGTCGAGATCTCATTTCGAGACAACTGATGGCCATTGAAGTGTGTCCAAATCGAGGACGGGTTCGGAACTCGGCATTTCAGCTGCTTAATTGAGTGTTTAGCAGAGCGAATGCCGACTCACCGACTCAGCCACAAAACCACAGAACAGAGAAGACTTGAGAAGTCCTGCAACGACAGATCCTGGATAGTGTATTGATTTCCGTAATGAGTGGCGTGAGTAGCGTTTGCAGTCGAGTTTGATTATCGTCAGAGGGCGCTGACGCTGGCGAAGTCGAGTTCTGTTGCGTTTTATCCAATTATTGAAAGCTTCTGCTGTTCTTTTGTCTTTTTTTGGGTTCCTTGTCGCCGCATTTGTATTCAGGAATTCATGCTGTGTTCCTCTCCCTCTCTCACACACACACACACGCGCGCAGCATTCAGCAAACATAACAGCATCGACGACGACAGCTCTACGCTAGGCTGAGCGCGCTGAATACGCTTTGAATACGAAATTCGGCAGCGACGAAATATGCAAAGAAGCACCGCAGCCGCAGCAGCAGCAGATGTCAGCTCGAGTGCGTTTGACACCCGAGAGCCGCAACGGTTTTCGGAATGCATTGCAACCGAAGCAAGATGCCGATGATGACGTTGCTGCATTTCGACTAGAATACAGTGGGCCAAAGTGAGCATCGTTCACTCCTTGGAAAAATATACTGGAACACAACGAAAACATTACTAAGGAATCAAAGAAATAAATTTAAATAAAGTAAATAAATAAAACTGCAAGCATTTAATTTCGATATTAAAATTTTCTAAGCTAAATTTAAAGATTCTACTAAAAAATCACCACTTTTTTTAGAGTTCAATTTAAGTTTTGAATATTATAAACTTTTATATGAATTCTTGGCTTTCACTCCACTGTTTGAATGCGATTTGCTTGGAGTTACTCAGAGTTACATGTAAACAGGAACTCTTCAATGTTGCCTGATGTCAATTTTCGTGAAAAACGTGTGCTTCACTTCATTTCCAACAGATGTCACACCTTCGCCACTATCTACCACACTTCCTCCTCTCCATCGGCTCTCCCACGATAATCATTATCATCATCATCATCATTCCTTATCTAATAATCCACAGAAATACTGATCATGTTTCTTAACTCGTGATGCGTACAATAACAACGATAAATCAGCGTTGTTATCATCAGTAACAGCGTCATCGTCATCATCATCATCATGAACATCATCCTCATGCTCATCATCGTCAGCATCATCACCATGTTCTTCTTCTTCTTCTTCATCAGTATCAACAGCATTCGTTGCATCACGCGTATTGAAATCCTTGTAAAAATGCAGCGTCAACAAAGTGAATTCCAATTGAAATAAAACGCGCCGCACTGCTGACGTCCTTTCATCCTGCGGCGGCGACACTAACTAATACATTGATAGCATAAAGACAAACACACACACACTCACTTATATATACAAACAAAAATGAAAAGTCAAACAACAACAAAACTTCTCAAAATCGCTTCGAACACGCGTGCGGAACATGATTTTCAAATTTCGTGCATTTTTGTGCATTGAAACGGATGTGTTGTTGTTTTTTCCCCTCTTCCAATTCAATCCACTTTCAATTGATTAATTATTTTCGATTTTTCTTTTTTTTTACCTTTATTAATGTTAAAAAATTGGCGTGGTCTGGCCCATGAATTCAACTATAGATTTATTCTACGAGTGTAGGGTGTAGAAGTGAACACTCTTACTTGTTTATATTGTTTTGACTTTTGAGACTTTTTCTTATGAATTCTGCTGCCGCCAAACAGCGTGTCGAACTTAAGAAGTGCCACAAAAGAAAAATGAGAAAAGAAACCGGAAGTGCTGCTGCTAGTGGCGTTTTTATGTTTGGTTATTGTCAGTGTTATTGTTGTTGTTATTTACTTTTTTTGCTTTGTTGTTCCTTTCAAATGCGTGCGAATTGAGGACTGTGAAAAAAGCGAAAAAAAAGTGTGCAAGATGGCTGACGAGCGAATAGAAGAGAGGGAGAGAGCAGCATACGTAAATAATTTCACCAAAAACAGGAAATTGAATTCGACTCGACTTCGCTCGTAGTTGCAGCGACTGCAGTGGCAAAGTAGAAGAAGATGAAGCATCGGCCTTTGCTGCCACAAACAGAAGCAGAAGCAGCACAAGTTTATGTTTTGCATACAAAGCAAAGAACAGCACAACAGGAGTAACTATAACAACAACAATAACTCGAACAACAACAACTCGAACAACAACAACTCGAACAACAACAAAAATAACAACAACATCTGGTATAACTAACAATGAAATGCAATTTATACACGTTCAACTTTAAGCGAATTCCTAAAATTAAACTATAATACATTTCGTAGTGTCGATGAGAGACGGTTAGCGAAGATGAAGGGGGCGAGAGAGAGAGACAGCAAGTGGTGCTCTTTCATTGCCACAAATTAAACACTAGTTTTTTCAAGAAACACCGAGTTATGTCCTTGATTTAATTCCTTATGAAGAATATAGAACATTTTCTACTCTAATGTTCGAATAAACTCTTCATCTTTTATTTTATAAGCTTTATTCTCCGTCTTCTCTTTCTTCTCTCGCCATCTCTTGTTTACTCATATCTCTCTGTCTCTCTTTCTCTCTCTGTCTCTCCTATCAGGGCAAATATTGTTCCCATTTCTTTGCAGGGAGGCCTTCAAAAATATGAATTTCTTTAATAATAATTCAATATTTTTCGTTTATCTTAAAAAAAGAAAAAACATTATTTTCCATCCCCCCCATCCATCCATCCACCACTACAACAACACGTGCTTGTTTATAAAAAAATATGGCTTACGTCAGTCGGTAAAAAGTTCCATGAAGTCCATGCATCATCGTGATAAGCTTAAAATATTGCAGCTCAATTTTTTGGCTATAATATTGAAACGGGAAACGTGATCAGGCAGCAGCGGGGTGTAGAACACTCCACCCACCACCCACCAAACAACCAGCCAACCAGTCGTTGAGTCGGCAAGAAATTCATGGACCGTGACACAACAATAACAATAACAGCAACAACAAGAACAAGAAAAGAATAATGGCAAAAACCAACAACAGCACAACAACAACGGCAACGGCAACAAAACAACAGCACAACAACAACAACAAGGGCAACAAAACAACAGCACAACAAGAACAAAAAACACTTCAAATTCGCAGTTATTGGAACGAATTTAAATTGCTTCGATGCTTCGGAATTCGATGGTGAATTAAAGGTTGATAGGTTGATGGGTTGATGGGTTGATTGGTGGATGGGTGCAGAGGTGTTGCTATGAGAGCAGGTCGATGGGTTGGTTGGTTGGTTGGGGTTCCGTGGGGGGCTTTATTTGGTTGAGTTCAATGATTTGGATTTTATTATGAAGCCGCTGTTCGAACGGATGCTGTCGCTGTTCGCGTTGTTGTTGTTGTTGTTGTTGCTGTTATTATTATTATTATTATTATTATTATGCTTCCTGGTATTGTTGTTGTTATTCCTGTTCATGGTTATCATGGTTATTAGCTTATCGCGCTTTTGTTTTAACTTCGGTTCTGAAGGCGATCCTTTCAAGTGTTTGAAATAGCAAACAACAGCAAACAAAAAGGCAAACAAAGAAAAAACCAAATAAAGAAAAAACAACAACAAATTAAAAAACAAATACTTTTTTAAGGGGGCAAAACAAAAACAATATAGCACCGTGTATCACCATTTATTTTCTCTTTTGTTTCTGTTTTTGTAGGCTTTTTCTTTTTTATTTTCTTTAATCAGAATTTTCGCTTTATTTTGAAATAACAACAATAACAACAACAATAATAATAATAATAATAAGAACATCAACCGTATTAAAATAAAATATTTTTTTTTTTATTTTAAGCTCAACGAAGCTAAAGCAGAGGGGAGACAAATTATTCCGGGCAAATAATTATACCAACAACAACGTCAAGTCAGTGAGTTGCCATAACAACAACATCGCAGCTTTAAATTTATTGAGGTCCCTTTTTCCAAATAGAGCGACCCTCGTTTTAGCGGGGATCAGCGTAGAGATACAGCAGAATGATAAAAAAAAGTGTAATTTTGTCCTAAAAGGGAACAAAATAAAAACAGAACCAAGAAAGGAACATGCTTCATTTCCGGTCACTACGCTTTATCAAAGATATTTTAATTTCTTTCTCAAACTTTTTTGCTCACTTGCATGCTTTGGAATCACTTACCGATGATTTACCTCCCAGCCAACTGATTATTATTATGATTACGGTTGTTATTCTTAATGTTACTCTTTTTTGTTGGTTTATCTGCCTTTTTTATTACTTTACTTCTTGGATTCCCTCTGCTTCCGCTTAAGAAATCCAGCGATGAGTTTTAAGGGGGGGAAAAGCCATCCCAACAACAACAACAACAAGATCATAACCATATAATATTCTCAATGAGATGAAGATAATCAGAATGAAATAATTTCTTTTGAATACAAAAACAAAAGCAAACAGGCTTCAAAAGTTTTCTGTTATTTTGAAATTAAACGGATTAAATAAGATTTAAAACCTTAGAGACTTCCAAAACAAAAGCACAAGCAAAAACAACAACAAGGTTGGTCCAAAACTGAATTAAAAAAAAGACTACATTAAAATTTATGACACGAAAGGAAACTCGATCCTTTTAAAAGTCTAATTTATTGTTTTTGCTTTCGTCCTCCGAATTGATAATAAAATAAATTAAACACAAAACAATGTTTAATTAGAGTTCAGTGAAGTTTTTACAATGTTACTGTAATAATTATTAAAATTTATGATTGCAAGCAAACGTGGAAAACTCACGTTCCGTCCGAGATACGTACGAAGTAGTTTCTAGAACCAGGTACTTATAAACAATCACTTTGCTCCGATTGTTTGCATTCGTTCGCGGACTAGCAGCGAAGGCGAAGTGACGCTGATGTCGGAGTTTTTCGGTGGACATAACAAACAAGTGTTATACTAGTGAATATAACTGTTATAAGGTATTGCTTCGAAATTTCATTAAATTTTTATAAAAACTTAATTACTTTTTTTCCAACCATAGTTCAGCAAACATCAAATTTTATCCAGAAATCGTCGCTTCTATTTTCTGTGTGTAGTTAATAAAGAAAGTACGTGAATATTTTGCAACATATAAGTACATACATATGTATATCGACATCTGATAATTAAGTTACATGTTACAAAAGGTATTGAACACAATAACAACAAATGCAACAACAGCATCGTATCGAATATCAGAATTTCAAAGGTAATCGTAATCAGAAGTGTATAGAAATCAATATTAAGTAATTGGTTTATAAGCGAATGCTCATGAATGGAAACTAATTTCGATTGTGAACCAGAATCAGTGCAGATGGAAGAGGAAGCAAAAGGGGGCGGGTCGAATGGGTGTCCATATTGTCTTGAATGGCCATGAAACAGATGATTTAGTGAAATTTATAACGAACATCCGTCCAATTTTAAAAACCTGAAAACCGTATCTCACACAATTTAAAGACTAGCTCAATTGCCATTTTATTTCGATGCTCCAGAGCTACATTTAGACCTGGAAAAAGTCGACAAAATGAGGAAGAAAGAATTCCATTTGGTTGTTCCTTTTAAATGAAGATTTCCTTAGCATTTCCTTCCATTTTCATTAGCATTTCCTTCCATCAGACTATGAATTCATTCTCTGCTTCAGTCCCTCGCTCAGTTTCTCTCTCTCTGTCGATTTCTCTCCACTCCACGCCTCTTCCACTTCAATCTTCTTTAATCTCTGAGAAACATCTCTGTGCTCAGGTTCTGCCAGCTGACTCAACCACTCAGTAAAATGAACCATCGGCAAGCAGGGGAGTCTGAAGTCAGATCAGGTCAGGCCAGGTAAGACTACCAGCCCATCAAAGCGCCTTATCCATGGCCTGCAACCCGAACCGTGGTACTAACAACGGCCAAAAGAGCGAAACGCATTCATTTTCTTTTGAAACTAACGAGTATTTTCACGAATAATAATTCACGTCTCTTTTAATTACATGTCAAAGAGGTGTCCGCGTTGTGCGGCGCGGCTTACAGACTCTGCAACCTGCACCTTTTATGCGTCTTTTGCTACCTACTCGTTTCCGTGCCTGTTTTTTCTCCTTGCTTTCTGTTTCGGGACATCTTCTATGACTTTTACATTGCTCCTTTCCATGACCCTTTCTTATGTCTCTTTCATGACGTTTCCATTCTTATTCCTGTCTTCTTTTGTGTCTTTTCCGATACATCTTACATGCTTCCACACCTCCCCTGCCTCTTTCACTCCTCTCTCTGTGCCTTTTCTCTCCATACCTCTCACAGATCATTTTCATGATTCATTCCGTGCCTCTTTCGTGACCCTTTCTGCAGCTTTTCAATGCTCCTTCTAACTGCAGCTCCCTCTATTTTCCTCCTTGGCCCTTCCTTCGGTACGACTCGGTTCTCGTTAGCTGCTTCATTCACGTACCGTGAGCGTAACACTTCACGGTTACGCAAGCAGAATTGAAATGGCCTCGGCCCTGGCTGAATATTCGGTAACCGGAGAGACTTGTCTATATATACTACATATGTATATGATTTACACACACATCCCTGGAACCGAGGGTGTATTCTTACTTCTTCCTCTTCTTGGCACATACTGTTGTTGTTTTCGATTGCATTGCATTGCGTCGGTTGAACAACAGATTTGCATACCGAGTAGCTTTTCTATTCCATCTTCTGCCTTATCTATTCACTGTTCTTAGTTTAAATGGGATTATTCGGGGTTTTTTTCTTTGTTTTTTTTCGGGGTCTGCTATTGTACTCGGTTTTATTTAACTTTTCCGCATAATCATCAACTAAAATGTTATTCTTATGCATAAATTCTCGAAAAAAATAAATAAATACCTAAATTGAATATTTAAAAGCTTTATAAATAAATACTTCAAAATAATCACATTAAATAACCTAACAAATTTTTGATTAAAAACAACTATTCTTGGCTTTTTTTATTCTTATTCCTACGAGTATTAAAAGTTTTCATGGACCAAGTTTTTAAAATCGATTTCTTAAGAGATACTATACGACTTTGCAATGATTTTGTCAATAGTTAAATCCGCGAATAAAAACTTTGACATTTTCTGTTTTCGAACAAGCAAAGGAATAACAACAACAACAATAACTACAATAAGCAATAACAACAAAAATATTTCGCTATAATCGAAATCGAATTCTCAAAATTTATGATCACAAAATAATATACATTCAACACACGAAACTTGTGTTGTACATAAAAAAAATATAAAAAAATAATGAAAGTTGTAAACGCTTTACTCAAATTCAAATTTTTAGCCAACGAAGGAAAACCGAATCGAATCGTATTGAATTGGAGCTGATTCAAGGCATAAAGAACGAAAAATGTCGAGTCATAAAAAGACGAACAAAATAATAACGAATCGAGTGCTGTATACACCAGTATAAAAGCAATCAACAAAACAGTTTTGTGGCTCTAGAAATGGGATGGAAGTGGGGTTGGATGAAGTAGAAAATAAAGTAAAGTAGGACATAAACTAAAGTAGGATAGATTAGAGTAGGACAGAGCAGAGTCTGAGAATCTAAAGTACTCTACTTTCTCACTCTACAGGAGAGTATAAACTGAAATACTTCATTCTTCGTTCTGCCTGGAGCTGAGTTATCCTACATCCCCATGATCTCTGATGATGGAGTCTTTAAGTGTGAATCTCTAGAAGAAAATCCTAAAGTGCTGAATCCGGTCCTTAATCGGAACTTAAGATAGGTTAGATTACGCTAAACTGAAGTGAATCCTGATAACTTTTGTTAAAGTGGAGAATAAAAAAGCTCTACAAGCTCTTCATAGACTATTTCCTTGCCCTAAAACACGTTTTCAGAAAGCATGTTCCATAAGTTTTAGTATAAAAAGTGGGCCTGTATACTGATACTGCCACTCCTCTTTCTCTGCATTACAACCAGGAGAAGAGTCTTAATATACCGGTGTAGGGTATAAAAATATGGGCAAAAAACCATTCTTTTGCATTCCTGAAAAAGCCATCTATTTAAATATGAAAATGAAAAGGTTCAAAATTTTGATACTACCCTAATGTTGTTGTTGTTGTTATATCTTCAATAGATTTTTGTTGTTGTTTGTTGCTGTATAATTTAGGCCAGTATCCACGACTTATAAATCTACTTAAGTCAAGTGTTTTCGATTTCCTTTATCTGTAAAAAGTATCTCTGTCAGTAGCAGAAATTATTTATAAGTGTGTGTGTGTATGTATATCTGTGTGTGTATAACGTGTGTGTGACTGTAAATAATTCTTCACCCGAAGGATTTGTTGTAGTCATATTTTCGCTCGGTATCAATTGCTATCAATAAATTTTCGCATCGTTGTGTGAACATCATTCAATCACATCCAAGAGCGCACACACACACACACACACATACAGAGCTATGCATACATTTAAACTTCGCTAAGTTGTGCTGAATCCTTGATTTCGCCGTGATCCCCACCTACATCGTCATCATCGCCATCATCACCGGAAATTGAGCTCGAATTTTCAGCAGAAATAATTTGGTGCAAATAAATCATTGCTAAATTTGCGAAATGTTCGTCGATGCTGGCGCAAATATTTGCGAGAGTCTGTGGAACATAAGGGTTTGACGGCGCCACACAAACACACACAAACACACACAAACACACACACACACACACACACAGATATTTACACTTACGCACTCACTCATACACACTCATCAAATGCTTCTTCTTCTTCTTCTGTGTGTGGTCGCGATACGCTTTTCTAATGATTGATGTGTGTGTTGAGTGCTTAACAACGCTGCGCAGCGGAAGCGGAAACGGCAGCGGAAGCGGATGCGAATACGGAGCTAAATCGGTGCGCTGTGGTGAAAATAATCGCTCGCTGCTTTTGCGAGAAGTGCTCGCAATTAATTTTAAAGCCCACAGAAAAAACCCAAAAGAAAAAATACCAAAAAAAATAAAGAACGAAAAAAGCAATAAAATCCCGAAAAAAGCAATAAAAACCCGAAAAAACCAAAAAAAAAATAAACATAAAAATCCTTGAGATTATCGAATTTCGTTAAATTCGGAAAACGTCTTTAATTTTTTTAATAATTCGAAATTCCTTGAAGAAGGAATTCTTTAAAATCTGAAAACTTCATTCATTTTTGTATTATAATATTTCGAAATTTCTTAAATATACAAAATCTTAATGAATTTTTAAAACTTTTAAACTTGTTCTAAAATAAATTCTTACTGAAGCTTCGTTCAAATTCTAGCATCGATTTACCGAATCAAGCACAAGTTTCTTTAAATGCCCATGAAAACACTGAAGTGGAAGTTTTGAATATTTTTGTCCATTCAAAATGTAAGTTTTCACCTGAAACAAGTGAAAATAGGTGTGTAGCACTTTGCTAAGTGTACCACTTCAACTGGTGCGAAGCTTTACTAATCCAAGTGAAAACAAAAGCAACGCATAGCTTGTCATTTGTTGTACTCGTTCGCCGCGATATCTCGTGACGGCGAAGTTTCACAACTCGGAAGAAAACTTCGAATCATCATCCTCCCTGTTTTCATCATCTTCCCTGCTTTCATCATCCTCCCTCTTTTCATCGTATTGTGTTCTCATCCTCGTCCTTATCATCGTCTTCATTTTCGTCTTTAAGGTAGTCACAATCAAAGTCGAATAAAATAAATCGTTTCCTCAGCTCAGAGTCGTAAAAGTTCGACTCTTCATTCAAATGCGGAAAATTTGCTCACTTTGATGCTCTTCTAAGCAGATTGTTGACGATTGATGTTGTCCCAAAATTGGCGAAATCCGCCAGCAGCAAGACGTTGATAGTGTTTTACGAACGAATACCACGTTCATTATTATCATTCAGAGCTTTATTCAGCGCTTTATTGAGCGCTTTATTCAGCACCGAATTCGGCGCATTATTCATGAAGCCTCATTCGCCAAATAAAGTTGTTGAACGTTAAAAAGTCGTAATCGACGAAAGTGATGAAGACATTAAATTATTTATGAGTAACATAAATCAACAACAACAACGAAACATCCATAACACGTTACGGCCTCACATAACCCCACGCCCCCATGCCCCCACATACACCCACGCCCATGCACATTCCATCGCCACACCTGACAGTTTATGACACATTCAAATGTAATAAAAGTCGTGGAACAGAGAGCTCTCCCTCTCTCTCTCTCGTTTAACTATGCTCCTACTCTCTCTCTCTCTCTCTCTCTCTCTCTCTCTCTATCTTCCTCTCTCTCTCTCTCTCTCTCTCTCTCTATCTTCCTCTCTCTCTCTCTCTTTCGCTTAAGTTACTATAAAAGAGTAGCAATTAGTTTCGAGAAGTTTTTCCCCCTGAAAGTCGCATCATATCTGTAACCTCTTTCATCTCATCTCAACTCTTCTCATCTCTTTCTATCTCTTCTCATCTCTTCTTAGCTCTTTCCCTCTCTGTTTAGACCAAGAGTTTATGACTGATAGAGTGTGAGAACCCATTGACACATGATTTCTGGGGTTTAAATTACTGTTTCGTGAAGTCGATTAAATATGATAACAGCAAAAACAACAACGAGAATAAGAAACCCAAAAACTTCGAAATTAAACATTTCTCTACGAAGTATTTTAGTTTTGAAACGACATTCATACATTGTTTTTGTGTAACGATAATAGCATCTCTTTCTCTCCGACTTCAAAAGATTCGAAAGATTCTGCTACAAAGTTTTGAACTTTGACACCGACTACTCTCTTTAGACAAAAAGATTTCCTTGACCTTTTGCATAGCTATGAAGAGAGTATCAAGCTCTCATATTTGTTGGTTACAATAGCCGTTGTTGTTGTTGTAGTTGTCAGTAGTATAGTTGTTGTTTTGGGACTCTATGTCATATCCTATGAACGTCTCTAATGAAGCCACTCCACATCGGAACAAATGACGGGTGATGACCAAGGTTATTATTTTTGCCAAGAAAAACGAAGGTGATGATGATGATGACCGCATGGACAACCGCTTGAACAACCGTTTAAATTTTAAATGCAGCAATTGTCTTCGTTATTTCCTGAGCTGCAGCTTCAGAGACTAACGAGACTAGCGAAGCAGACTGCGGTGACTCCCATTTACAACAGGCATAATGACCATCATCATCACCACCATGACGACCAGTGCAATGACTCCCCTCTCACCGCATCGACGATGATGACTGCCATCACTGACACAACGACGATGGCTCCCATCACTACAACAACGACGATGACTGCCATCACCACAGAGACATCATGACTCCCACCGATGACTACGACGCGACTCGACTTTCTACACATTTTCGTTATGCAACTTAATACAGCGTAAAGCGTTTCAGTTCATCTTTTGCTAAACGTGTACGAGTACGAGTCCAAGTTTCTTTCTTTCCCTCCCGATTTCTCGAGCTCCTGTCGCCTCTGATGTCCTTTTGATTGAGATAAATAGGATGCTTTGAGCTTCGTGCTGATGCAGTTATACGACAAACGTGGCAGAGTGTTTTTGTGTAACTGTTCGAATATCATATTTTAGTCATTCCTTACTTTGTCCAAAGCAACCACAGAACTAACCCACCAAACCACCCAACTAATCGCCCAACACTCACATCTAATCACCCAACCAACACCCATTGAGGCAACTGTCCACAACACACAAATATACCCGCTTTCTCAATATACTCACCTTGTCATTCACCCGGTTCGACCAGTCCAACCCCGTGCAAACCAGTCCAACCCAGTCCAACACAGTCCAACCCAGGCCAATACAGTGCAACCCAGTCCAACCCAGTCCAATACAGTGCAACCCAGTCCAACCCAGTCCAACCCAGTCCAACACAGTCCAACCCAGTCCAATACAGTCCAACCCAGTCCAACACAGTCCAACCCAGTCCAATACAGTCCAACCCAGTCCAATACAGTCCAACACAGTCCAATACAGTCCAACACAGTCCAATCCAGTTCAACCCATCCCAGGCAGTAAATTTATTTCTGCAATCTAGACAAAAATTCTACCTGAATGGAATTCCTAATCATGTGAAAATAATCGTCAAAATGACAAACAAAAAATGACTCTACTGTGGAAAGAATTAAATTGAAAATGTATTGAAGATTTAAGAGCTTGTGGTTCAAGTACAGTGGTTTAAATCTTAACTTCAGTCATCATCTTCACAAAGTTAATCTGAAATTTATTATAGATTACGAGTATATATCTTGTTAAAGATCATTTCTGGTGACGCTGATTGAAGATCGTGATGGCCCATTTAATTTTTCTTTCCATTTTATGGGTTTCACAACCACTGTATCTCTCAGAAAACCTTGAGTTAAGTTCCTATTTCAGCCACACCCACAAAAAACGAGAACATGTGGGTGTTGTGGGTACATTGGGTCTGTGGCCAAAGTTATTCTCTACTATTTCGCTTCGCTTCCTTTGTTATTGTATTTTTTATCAGCTGTTTTATCATCTTTCTTATCATAATCATCAACAAAAACATCATCATCATCAGAATCATCATCATTATCATGATAATACACTTAGGAAAAAGACGCGCATAAATTCTACGAGAAGTAAAAATTACTTTTTCCTCGTTGGGTGCGGTTCCCTGGTATTTCGAGCATCGATGGGAGTGGATGGGAGTCAATAGTATCTGAACGTATTGATGAAGGAGTATTGGTGTGAGTATCTACGTGTGTGTGTGTGTGTTTGTGTGTGCTCATGTTTTGTTTAAACTGAAGCGTTACTTAAGATTGTGAATTTATCTGCAGAAATCTCTGTCGAAGAAACAAACCCGTGGATACTCATATCTCCAAAGCTCTATATTGTAATATTCCAAGAATTGGTACGATTAGCTTCCGAATTATGCGAATAACATAATAACAGATATTCACCACACTAATTGCCGTCATATCAAATTCAACAGATTATCAAAATATCATTAGAAGCGGGAAGTGTGAATTTCGGTAGTTTTCGCCGTTATTAAAGATACGGAAGAAGATTGTTTAACGCAAGGCTAACGCTTTATTGCGCGATTGATAAATATATCATTCGTACCTACAGACACACAGCTGTACGTACATATATCTGTAGCTTGAATATTTGTTTAACTGCTTGCAACTTGAATTGCTCTAATCTTCGAAATATTTTTATCTAACCTTCACACATATATTTTTATGCTTTTATACATACATACACAGCTGATATAACATTATGCCTAAGATGAAAGGGAAAGCCAAATATTAGTTTAGTTGCTTTTATTACTTATCGTAAACTAAAATATTTCCAAATAATCTTGTGCCAGAACTCCGGATCTATAAATACCTGCCGCTACTTCCAGATCCAGCTCAGTTTTGTTCGCCGTCTTGAATTGAAGCATGACATCTCCTTGGGTCTTCCTTGCTTTGGTGGCTTGTGTATTCGCCGCCGCCTTCGTCCAGGCTGTACCGCAAGGACGCATCGTGTCCGGTGACGAGGCTATAGAGGGTCAATTTCCGTACCAGATCTCGCTGAGAAGGGAGAACATGCACGTTTGCGGCGGGACAATCATTTCGGCGAGGTACATCCTGACCGCGGTTCACTGTGTGGCCGAAGTTCCGAAGACAGGTCGCTATATCTTGTAAGTGATCTATTACGATCAATAATCTTTGATTCCCAGACTAATCTAAGACTTTTGACATCCCCAGACGTAAACCCGAAGAATTGACTGTTCAGGCTGGTTCCATCGACCGCACGAAGGGCGGCGTTGTGGTGGGAGTTAGCGAGGTGACGGCCCACGAACACTACGGCTTCAATTTGAACGACATTGCGGTCATCAGATTGCGCGATCGTCTAGCTTTCTCCAAGACCATCAAGGCCATTGATTTCGCCACGCAGGAGCCGCCTGTCAATGCCACCGTCGTGGTGTCCGGTTGGGGTCGCCTGTCGGATCTGGGAACTCGGCCAGATAAACTACAATATACGAATGTGCGCTACATGTCGACGACAGAGTGTGCTAGGAAAACTCAGATCAATGGCAACCAGGTCTTGTGTATGGACCACCCCCTTAATAGAGGGCCATGCAAGGGCGACTCGGGTGGCCCAGCCGCTTACCAGAACAAGTTGGTGGGCATAAACAGTTTCCTTATCAAAGGTTGCGGCTCCGAAAAACCCGATATGTACGTCAATGTGGGCACCTATCTGCCTTGGATTAGGAACCACACAGATGTCGTGTAATTGCATGAACACAGACTATGTTATACGGATTTATCTAAGCACTACACTTGAATAGCACGAGTTTGTAGCAATCTGTGCAATTATCGTAACTTTGTGTGACTTTTAATTGTTGAATTTGATGGAATGTAATTAGAACCAAAAACACTGAAAGAAATAAAATCTGATCTCGATTCAGGTCAGGTTTTTTGAACACATTCGAAGGTCATTTCGAAGGATTCAAATGTAAGCAGATTTTATTTGCTTCATTCATTCAATTCTGATGCAGCAAACACCCATTTATGACTATTTTGTTGTCTAAGACAAAAAGTGAAGGAGAGACGACGGAATATATTCAAAGATTAAATTCTTCTGTCCTGATCAATAAACTTAATCAGAGTGTATTTCGGTTTACTAAGCTTGATACTCAGTATCAGTAGTAATTAAGTACTTAAATACTCTACACTCGTACAGTCTGTATGGCTCAAGAAAATAGAAAAAAGCTCCCTCTTCTCATAAAAACTTCATCGTACAAAACATTCGATAGTGCAATCGATGTGGATCAATTGTATTGTTAAGAAATATTGATCCAAGAAGAAGAAGAGGAAGAGCGCAAAAGAACGATGAAAAATAATGGCTTGATAAGTTTCTACAGCTGCCAGATATGTAAGAGTTAGATAGAGCCACCACTCCCTCTGCATCATCCGCTCTCCTCCTTCCACTCTTCACTCTTCCCGCTCCTCTCTATTTCCATCTCACTTTTCTCACTCGACTATTCCAAGCCTTCTGCACTCTGAGCTTCTGAATGAGCTGAGCTCCGGCGGATATCTGCCACACCCATCCAGACAGTCCGCCCACCAGCTGGCCATCCATCCATCCGAGTGCTTTACTGCGGATATTATTTATGTCTTGCGCTAGAAATCTATTTGCAGGGGCACCACAAATCTGAGTTAACTTGGGTCTGTTTGCCCTCCCTTCCCTTTCCTTCTCTCCCGCTCTCCCCGTCCTTCATCTTGAGGATCCTTGAGTATGAATGCGACTTGCATTCGCTTGAATTAAATTGAAATGTAAACTTTTGCTGGCCATTTGCGATGCTGTTGGCCTCTCTTGTTGTTGTCTTAGTTGTTTGCACTGCTTCTTCGTCTTCTTTCGTGGTATTGTTGTTGATGCATCACTCGTACCACTTCCGATGCCGTTAGTTTCAGCAACACTTTTTTCACTTCTCTTTGTTTGTCCACCGCGGAGTATATTCGCCTTTCCTCTATCTTCATATCCTTATCACTGCCTCTCTCACTCTCGCTCTCCCTCTCTCTCGCTCTCCTCATCGTATATATAATGTGCATTGTCATGTATGTTTGTTCGATTTATGCGCCTTTGTTGGTCTGTTTATTTGCCAGCTACAGCCGACTCGCAGAGTTCACAGAGTATTGAATTGCTTTTCTTTTCCATATCTGTGTAAATTTATGATTGCTTCATTTCCAACTTTGGCTCGCAATGCTTTTTGCTCATCCGAAGTTGTGCTTGTCATTGATTTGCTTGCTTTTGTTCTTCTTGTCTTTTTTATTTCTTGTCGATTGACAACCAGTCCTAGTAACTTGTGTATTCAGGCCCATAGGACTTGAAGCAGGACGAAGTGTTCCGGTTGTATGTTTCTTCCTGTACTTTATTATTGTAGCTCTCTCTCTCTCTCTCTCTCTCTCTCTCTCCCGCTTTTTACGTCCCTCCCTCTTCACATCTTCTGAATGGAATGGACTGAATGGTCCTTCTGTAGTTTCGTTGGGTAGAACCGATGTCCTGAGTGCCATGGAGATCGGTACCGTGACCATCATCGCCACCGTTATCACCATCTCATTGCCACCGCCGGGCACCGACACCGACGGCCGGTTGCCGGTGTTGCCATCATTCATTAATGCAAGAGTTTCTACGTAAGAAAAAGTATCAATGTCCAATTGTTTTTACGCCTGCTCAAAGAGATTTATAAATAAAAGTTTTATTGAAGAGCAGTTTCGAAGCAGCTGGGAAATAAAATTTCAATTAATACTCAAGAAAAGGTTGAATACAACTCATAAGCTTCGTCTTTTCGAAACTCTTAAACCGAACTCTTAAACATGCGTCATTCTATGATAGTATACGTATTTTGATCGTATTTTACGAGTGACAGGTCCTAGTTTCTGAGAACTTTTAGCCTCAACATAGGATAAAATTCCCGTCAGCTGTTTCCCAGTCAGCTGTTTCACAATGAGCTGTTTCACAATCAGCTGTTTCACAATCAGCTGTTTCACAATCAGCTGTTTCCCGACGAATTGTTTTCCAGTCAGCTGTTTTGTAAACAGTTTAAAGCAACACAAAAACCGAATTAAACTTTATGAAGAGCGTCATAGAGGGAAAGCGGGTTTTTACGCATTCTGTCCTCAGTATAAAAACTCTTTGTTAAAATAAGTTTTTACGAAGTTGTAGATATTGTCGCGGCGCTACTAAGCACCCCTCCCTTACCCCTCCCCCTCACCCAAGACAGAGGCAATTAATCATGTTTTATGAGACTTTTTATTAGAATAAAATCTGGTGATTCTCTGTTCTCTCTTCTCTTCCCTGCTCTTCCCATTTCACTTATCTTGGAAAGTGTCATTGAGAATTTTCAAGTCATAAGCTAGCAAATGTTAGACAGGTAGACAGACAGATGGACAGACAGATAGACACAATGTTGTCTCGGGTTTTTATACCTGCTGTCAGTTGGTTTTTATTGGCAAAACTTTCAGTTTTCATCAGTAACAGCAACAGCAAAAAGATTGCTTCTTTTTCTTCAGCTTATCTGCTCCACGACTTCTGCTGCTCTGCTTCTCCTTTTCTTATTTTATCACTTCTCATTCTGCTTGTTACAATTTATGGTATTCCATAAAGTTTAACAATATGATGAACGCTGTTTTTGTTGTTTGTATTTCATGGTTACTTTTCTGCTAGCTCAGCTTTTATCTTACTTAGTTGCAGTTCGTAATTTTTTTAGTTTAGAGCAGCAGAGTTGAATGGAGTTGAGTTAAGTTGGAACGAGTTGAGTTGAAGCAAGTTGAATTGAATTGAGTTGAGTTGAGTCATCGCTCAGAGATGAAGACTGCTCAAGTTTGAAATGACACAACGCAAAATTGTCCAATCAAAATAAATAACAACAAAGAAAACCAGAGAGAAAAGAAGAGAATAAATTATAAAAATGTCGGTATATTACACAACTTTTAATAAACTTTCAAAATTGAAATTGAATTGAAATAAATTCTGAACTTTTATGTTACAATACGCTGAAAGAAATCCCTTTGAAATATAAAATATTCACATTCTCCGCTCTAATAGATTTGAGGACCCTCTGAGTGTACCACTGAATGTACCATTGAATGTACCACTGAATGTACACTTTGTGCCAATTTTCATCACAATTCCAAAACTTTTCCTTTCCATTTAATGCCCGATTATTTCGATGAACTCTAGCATGTACATGGATATACTTATGTATGTATGTGTGTATGTACGGATGCATGAGCAACTAATTTAGAGCCAGACGGAAAGACCACCGCCTCCAACAGGACGGAGGGTCCCGCCAGAGATGCCGTTTTTCTGCAGGTGTATTTACGGTATGCATGTGCGCCGGTCTGAGAGGGTGGGCGTTCTTCTTTCCGCTGGCATTCAGGTACCGAATGAGTTCAACTTCAGCACGACTTTGTTTCAATGTTGTGCTTAGGAAGCTCACCAACCGGCCGCACATTGCCCCCCCCCCCCCCCCTCCTCCACAACACCTTGAGAATGTTGTAAACTATGTTTAGAGCACTGCAGAATGTTTTCCATTTCGACTTCCACTTGCTTGCCTCCGAAGTGTACCGAAAACCACTCACGAGAGCAACCGGTCCTCGCAATGAGTGTGGAAAACTTGCCCGAGCTTCACGTGGAAGTTAAACCATGGCACGTCACACTCGAATAATTTGGACCGATTAAGACGAAAGTTTCTCCATTGATTGTGAGGCTTTAAGGAACCCAACAACTTGTGCGGCTTTTTTTGTGGCATTTGGCAACCATGCAGGCCCAACACCCGATCTCAACAACACCTCCGACTCCCTCTCTATCTCCCTCCCTCTCTCTAAGTCTCTCTCCGTCCCACTCTCCCCCTCTAAGTAAATTCCTTGAAGGCCCTTCGGTGGATTCCGGTTTACATTCCACGAATGCTTTCCGAACATGCGTTGAATTTTTGGCCTCAATACAAACTGCATTTTTGCAGCGATTATTTGGCCGGAAATGAGCCAAACAATGTTGGGTTTGCAAGTGGAAAACATACCGAAAAACCTCCTGCGTTCCAGTTATAATTGCAATTGTATTTCATGTTGATTGTGGTCCGTTTTAAATCGCCGCCAAACTAGAAATTCGACATTTTTAACAGAGTTCATGGTTTCACCGATTGTTTAGACTGCGACAAAGTTGCTTTAGAGAGAAAGGGAGAGAGAGAGAGACGGAGAGAGTGAGAGACAAGAAAGGGAGAGAGAAAGAGAATTAATAAATTTAATTTAAAAGTAGACAAAATTTAAATTGAACACATTTAACATTCATCCCATGAAAGAGTTATTTACAATGAATCAAAATAATATCTATTCCTAAAAATCATCAGTAAAGTTATACAGTTTTTAGCTAAAACAAAGCCTGAAAACACCATCAATATTATGGCAACACTACAATCCCCGAAAAACAAGCTGCAATAAATAATAAATAGCAATAATAAAATAACAATTCGTTTCAAAACAATTCCGATAAAGAGCCGTATTTTCCGAATATTGAATTTATTTGTTCGATTGTTGCTGTTGTACTCGTTAAACTAATGAGACAGATTTCTAGACTAGAACTGAGCTGGATTCAGGTTCCATTCACAACATATTATTTGACCCAACTTACTTTGGAGCCCACAGAAAAACATTCCACTTTACGTTATCGGAATCAGTAATTTCGGTTGTTTGCGTCCTCCTAAAACTGTGGCCCGTTTTTGTGAAATATTCTGGCCTCCTTTATTACGAGCTATTAACTTATACAAGCAACGAAAGCTGTTACTTGTTAGTAATGCACAATTTGTTCCGAAGGACGTCACGTTATCTTAATAAGTCTCCGTTCCAGCTTCAGAGAAACGACCACTCTTTCAATCTGCTTTCGCCGAGTGGTAAGTATTACATTAAATATAATTAATGAATAACCTCAATTAGGAATAAATCAAAAACAAAGGGTAAGTGGGAGGGTTGGTAAAAGACACGTAAAATAAATACATACATTTTTACAATCTTCTTCGGGTTTTGGCTTGTTTGTCGACATTTCTTTGGACCCCTGTTAGCTTTTCAAGGAGACTTGCTGCCCCTTCTCCTCGTCCACCCTCTCAACACGCCCACAAACTTAAATGTCACAGCGTAACTGATGCGAACAAACACATGAATGAATGAATGAATGAATGCATGACCGAATCATGCGTGTGTGAGGAAAAAATAGCGATTAAGGAAGCGCAAGAATTCCGACGACAACCGAGTAATAAATTTTCCAAACGAGCGACGACAACAAATTAATTTCTTGTCGGATGAACGAAGTCCCGGTTCCATCTGTGAGTGGATCTTTCTTCAGGTGAAGACACTCGTGGTTGAGATCCATGAATGGACTGGAGAGAGGGACCACCGGAGATGGGAGGGAGAACACTGAGTTTGAAGGTGATGTGGGACAGCTATGAATATTCTCATCACAGCCGAGGAAAGTGAGGAATGGCCCCTTCCATCTCCCCCTGCTGTTGACCCTTAAATACTTGCCGGCGGGTGTGAAATTCGTTCGTCCTAACAACGTCACCTCCAGGAGGAGGGCCGTAAATCTTCTTCCAAACAGAGTGATATATTTCTCCATCTCACTTCTGTTTGATGGGTACTTACCCCACTACCCCCCCCCCCCCCGCATTATTTCACCTACTCTAATTGATTCTACCTTCTTCGGTGATGTTGAGTTATAACTGCTTTCTGTTTAATGAATATACGAGTAGAATTAAGAGCTCAGTTTTGAAACATAAACCGAATTTATAGATAATCTGTCTCCGCCTCTCTCCCCTTCTCTCTACCCTCCTCTCTCTCCCCTTCTCTCTACCCTCCTCTCTCTCTCTCTCTCTCTCTCTCTCTATGGCTCTGAACCATTAAAACACAGAACAACCATTCGTAAAAAGTTTTGAATAAAATTGCTGTTCTCCTCACTTCAGTTCAATTAAACAATTAAAGCGCTTTGAAAGAAATAAAAAGTGGAAAATACAAAAAGCACCGTTAAATTATCTGCCCTTCTTCTCTCTCCCTCTCTCTCTCTCTTCTCTGACTCTTCAAATTGGCACTGGATCGGGGTGCAACGGTTGAACGATTTGTTGCGAGTTAACAACGAATCTGTAAAATAAAATTCGTCGTATCCGGCGTCCATTGTTTTTGGTACAATTTTTTGCACGAACCCGTAATACTACGAATGAACGAGCGATGAACTCGCCCACCAACATCGCCCACCAACCGAACTAACTGAGTGCGTTTTGTTTTTGTATGTGTGGCCCCTCGGGGAGGAGAGGTGATGGTAAATGGTTGGCAAATTGGTTTTTCCAATTTTCGCCAATTTGAGAACGTAGCTGGCTGGTTGTGTCTATCGACCGAGTGCGGTGTGTAACGCGTGTCGAAGCGTATCACTTCGCTTGCATGATCGCCCATCCACTCGTCTGTCTGTAGTTTTTCTGCACAAAATACTGATATTTTTTACTCCCTTCTTTCCAAGCTGATTTATGTTCTCATTCCTCTATTGTCCCTCTCTCTCCAACACTTTCTATCTCGTGGAATGATATCCCGAAATGGAAATGAAAATATTCTACAATGACACTCGCTCATGCACACGCACACGAACGCACGCGAGCGAATACGAGTGCGTGTGTGAGCAACTAATTCAATGCTGTCAGGTTTATTCGCCGGCGATTCCCAGAAAATCAAAGCTTCAATAAAGACAGAGAATTAGACAGATTTGGAGGGAGAGTGAGGAGGACAGGGAAAGAAGTATCGGGAAAGAGAGAGATGGAGAGAGACTCACAGAAACACAAAATGAACTCATAAAATTGCATAAGTTTGTCCATTAAATGATGTCAAGCAGAGTTTGTTTTCTGTTTTTGTCGTTGCTGTGGTTGTTTTTGTCCTTTTGTGTTAAGGACAATAGAATTTCAAACTCTTAAAAACTACAGAATTTCAATTTTGTTACAATATCGAGTGATGACGGCGAGTCCAGAATTTTTCACGAACAGTTTTCTACACATGCTACTAGTTTTGTTGTTACTGCTTTTATTGGTTCGTTTTTATAGTTATTGTTGTTGTTTCAAATGGAGCTTTCATGTACTTTATCCCTCTTTTTGCCAATTATTCGGGGGGTTTTCGTCCCTCCACGCATCTACAGGAATTCATCGGCTTTTAGTTGGTTGTAGAATTCATTGTTGAAAACATTCCACTTTAATTAAAAGTATGCTCTCAAAACTATTACAGCGTTGCTGCTGTTTCTGTTGTCTTTGTTGTTGTAGTTGTAATTGCTAACCAATACCAATGTAGCTTTAATTAATCCTTAATTGATATCCAGGGCGGAAGTTAAACAGTTCTTTAATTGACAGGTTTAATGAATCAGGAAGTGGATGGATCTGGCGAGAGACTCAAATCAATAGTAATTCCTTTCATTGATTATTAAGACTAAGTTTTAAGTTAATCAAATGTTGTATGTTTTATTAATTAATATATTTTGTGCAAATACTCCGAGTCACCGAACTTAATATTAGTACGTTTTTTCTTCTTCCCACTGAAGATGATCCTGAAAAGTATACAACATAAAATAATATTATTAAACCAGCAGAATCATCGTCATCTTGTTTACATATTATATAAAAAGAGCTTATTACAAACATTGGGGAGAAATTATTTCCATTAATTATAATGGTACAGCGCATGGAGAAGGGAATCCTGCCAGTGTTGTTCCTTAAGACTTCATGATCATTATGGGACCATTACAAATCCCCTGTTTCTCCTCCCTCCCTTACCACGAACTGCCCCAATGTTCCTGTATTTACAGACTGATGGGGTAAAACAGACACAGCGGTTTTTCACTTGACCCACTGCGAATTACAAATTGCCGCTGGTTATACAGTGACTTAAACTGGGCACGGACTCAATCACAAAGAAAGAGATGAACAGAGCGACAGAGAGGAAGAGAGGCAAAGTCAGAGAGGGAATAAGAGTATGAGAGAGTGAGAAACATAGGAACTACTAAATACAAGGACACGAAACACAGAAATTCAAAGACACAGCGATAAACCCGGCGACACAGGGGTCCTTGGAATCGAGGAGCCAAGGACATCAAGACAGAGTGGCATGGAAATATTAAGAATAACAAACAACGCGACACAGCGACACGGGAAAACATGAAACAACGGGAAACAGACAGAGACACACGAGGAACACGAGGATAAACTGACACAGGATACGCAGGGACTCAAAGAGAGGGATTCCGGGATACACGGAATAACACACGTTAGCAGAAAAGTAAGGGGAATGGAAAAGTATGAAATATACTCGAATATAGTATATATTAAGCAGTAATGAAATAGATAATGGGGGACATGGTGACACAGAGAGAATCGGAGTCAGGCACCGACATCAACAAAATACTACCAGGACGAACTTTATGTCACATTAGCATTATGGGCCCCGAGGGAAGAAGCACGGCGACGTGATTCAACTTCAGCCGCATTAGCAACGACAATATCAACCCCAGAAGTGGGATGGGTGAGAGGAAAGATGAGGTGAAGGAGAGGGAAATCGAAAACGAGGGGGAGTAGAGCCTCCTCTAGCTGCTGTCGCTTAACTCGAAAGTGCTGCGAAGGAAATCTTAATGAGATCTAATCTAAATCGTTAATTGTACTTTCCATGCTTCCGGCGGTGGTTCGCTACGTCACTTCATCCCGCCCGCACTCGCTTTCTTCTCCTTCGCCTCACACTCTCAGCTAATATTATGCATTCGTAAGCATCATTTTTGCGTTGATGCGATGCGGCTGAGCGTCTAAAAATGCTTCCTTTCCGCTTTGATGCATCGGTTCAACACTAATTCCGGTGATGCTGTTGTGCTTGAATGTCCTTCTTCGGTCGTCCTTCTCTCCTTGTCGTTGCTGGGGTCATGCTTACGTTTCCAGGACGCTCACGGTTAGTCTGCTTAAATTGCATGAAATACTTTCCTGTGTTGACTTAAATTTTTGCCAACTCAACATGAGTTCAGGGGTTTACTCTCCTGCTCTCTCCTCTCCCTCCATCACCCTCTCCCGACACTCGTTTGGGTATCTAAAAACTAGTAAATGCTTGAGGTGGCACCACTAGCAGCTGCATTTAGTTGCATTTCGTTAGGCTCCACGAATGCAAATGAGAATTTCAACTCACCAGCTATTTTCGTGGTGAAGTGGGGCTTTTTCTTTGGCGTTTTTTGCTGCGTCCTGCATTAATTCGGACACACTACAGTGACCAAATGGAATTCTCCGAAAACGCTCTCAAGCACATGAACATCAGCAAATTCCATGCACCCATTTTAGCTTCAAGGGCGTTGGGGGAAGCGGAGAGCGGAAGCGTGGAGAAGCGATGTTGTCACCGTTCGAAAGCCGTCATGCTTCTGGACAACCTCATGATCCGGCCGTATCGGTTAAATTACTGTGGTTGATGTGGTACTGAAATACTGAGAATTGGACACAAACTCACACGGGAAGCTTGGGAAACAACAACAACAACCAGACATTTTATAACAGAAACCGTCAGAACTCGTAACTTTCTGTTCGTAATGCGAACTGTTGCGATTCTCCTCTTTCTCTCTCCCTCCCTCACTCACTCATTCTGTCTCTCTCTCTCTCTCTCTCTCTTTCTCTCTCTCTCTCTCACTCTCTCTCTCCCTCAGTTGTACTCACTCACCAGCGAACAGTGTCCTGCATCGCTTTGCAACGCTTTGAAAATGTTGACCAAACCAAATCAACCCAAAAAAAAAGACCAAAAAATATCACGAGTGTCAAGTTGAGTGCGAATCCGTTTTTGGGTTTTGCGATTGCATCGAAAATTACTGTTGCAACTGTCAGTTATTCGAATAAAATTCACTTGTCTGTTGTTGTTTTATTTGCTGTTGTTGCAGATGATTCAAGCGAGGGTACGATTAAAAATGGTTAAAAACAGAAACCAAAAAAGAAAAGAAAACATTGTGCAAACTCAAGCATTTATTTGAATTTATCAGAGAATGTTTTTAATTCTGATCTGATTGAAATATCAGATTTTTACCGAGTTACGGCGGCTTGGTTCAATGGTCGGGGCGATGAGCCGAGAGAGAAGGATTCAGACGAAATCAGAATCAAAGGACATTAAAGGTAAGTGTTTAATATGTGTATTTATGTTGGAGAGAGGGAGGAAGGAAGGGACCCCCGAAGCTAGGAAGAATAAAAACCTTCACATCATGCAATCAAAAGCCGATACAGATTCAGAGAGCGATGAGAGATTCATGGACTTTAAATGGAATGGGGAAAAACCCCCATTTTTTTAGTAATTCTATTCCGCTTTGTTTTTTTTTTAATTTTTATTCTTTTCTCCTTTTTTTCTCCTTTTTCCTTATTTATTTGAATCTTCTTTTTTGTATTTTTTGTGTTTTTGTTGAAGTCTCACCTAGTGTGATGTTTTCATGGATTGTAGATGGCAACTCTTGACTTTTGAAGTGTTTACACTTTCTCTCTCCTGCTCTCCCGCTCTCACTCTCCTTTTTACAAAAAATATTACTTATTCTCTACTGACCACTTCAGGTTCCATTCACTCTACACTTCAGTTTTCCCTACCCTCCACAACCATCGTCATCAAAAAGCCCTTCAAAACAAGCGTTCAGGAAAAACAATAAAAAAGAAAACTCCACAAAAAAATTTCTTGTGTCTCTTTCTCGCTTTTTCCCCTTCTCTCTCCTAAACATTGTGAAGTCTCAGATATCTAAAAAGTCATTTTTACCAGCAACCACAACAACAGCAAAAGGAATGCATAGAAACCAGCGCAAAGTACACAAAAAACACCAACAAAAAAACACGGAATAAAGTGCAGATAAATGGCAACGCTTCAGCATCAGAATCAAGCATAAAACTGAAAACTTTTCAATTTATTGTTAAACTTTTGCACTGAGCGCAATTAAAAGTGTCATTCGGCGCAGCCAACAAAGTGAGGCCGAAGAAATGGGGCGCCCGGGAGGAGCAGCGTTTTTTTTTGAAGGGGCTCAAGTATTCCTCGAGTACCACGAATACCCACTTTTTGCTTGCGGCGATGCAACCTTTGAGCGGCAACGGCGACAGCGACAGCTTCTCTAATTGCGTAAAACTTTTGAGGGAGGGCGGAAAAGAGATTGAAGAGAGAGATAGAGGGAGAGCAAAAGAAGAGGAAACTTTATTTATTTGCCGCGCCTTACATTTAAATCAAGTGGAAATGTTTTAGAATGCAAGAAAAAACAGATTCCGAAAATTCACAATTGTTACCGCGGAAAAACATTTACCGAGACTAATGAGAAGTGGGCGGAAAAACAGGGAGGCAGAATAGAAATTTCTGAAGTTTCTCTCTCTCACTGAAGACTCACAGACAGTCGCAGTGACTCACAGTGACTCGCAGAATGTCACTAATTCAGAAAGATTCACTCATTGGCAATGAAATTCTGATTGATTCAAATCTCGATATTTTGCAACTCTGTAACTTTAGTTTCTCTGCCATTGCTGCTGCCTCAGTTGACTTAATTAGTTTTGAAAAAGTTGGCAGCTCATCCCGTCATGTTGTTGCTGTCATCTCTTTTAAAAGCTCATAATAATAATAATAATAATAATTATACTATAATAATAATGGTGAGAGTAACTATCTATTTATTTCCCACCCATCGAACAATATGGCAACGCCATCAACCAACCTCTTTCTCCCTCTCTCTCTCTGTCTCTCTCTCTCTCTCTCTCTCTCTCTCTCTCTCTCTTTCTCTGCCTCTCTATCTCTCTCGCTCTGTTGTTAGTCTCAACTTTTCCAAGTTGAAATAATTTCTTGCATATTTTTGTTTTTTAAGTCCCGAAAAGTTCCTTTTTTATGTATTTTGTTTTGGTTTTTTTTATTTTTATGGGAAAAGAGGATTTACAGATGTTTTGAAATTTGCTTTGAAGAGAACCATTGTTATTGTAATTGTTTTAAATTTTTGATATTTTGTTAATTTCTTAATTTTTGGGGTGATTGTTTTTTTTGTGTGTTTTGAAGTGTGGAGAAGACTTGTTTTTGCGAAAAACTTTCGAAACTCATTTAATTATGAACATTTTTGATCATGAAATAAAAAACCAAATAAATTTGCATTAATTTTAGGCAGAAAAAGTTGAGTCACTTGAGTTATTGTTGTTGCGTGAATTCTCCGGAAAAGAGCGAGAGAGAGATAGAGAGAGAGAGTTGTTGTTTTACTGATTATTATTATAGTTGTTGTTGTTTATGCTCTTAGCTGTGTTTTTGTTGTTCTTGCATTTGAACCAAAGTTTACTCTGTTTATGGTTGTTGTTGTTGGTGTTATTTATTCTATTACTTTTTTTAAAATTCTAGCTTTTCTTGTTTTGTGCTGCTGTTGTAAGCTAATTTATTGCTTGCTAGTAAGCGAGAGAGCGAGAGAGAGAGAGAGAGCGAAGATTGAGAAAGTTTCCGGTGATAGAAGTTGTATAAATGAAAGAATGAGTGAGTAATAAGCTTTGTTGTTGCTGTTGCTGTCTTTTATTTTAAATGCTTTCGTGATTTTCCTGTTATTACGAGGCTTTAGTGTTGTTTTTGTGTTTTTTGTTTTTTTATAAATCGTTTTTGTTGTTGTTTCATACGGTCACTCTATTATTTTTGGTAATAATATTTGTTTTTCTCGAAATTTCTCTTAATTTTTAAAATAATTTCGCTAATTTTTAACCTTTTAAATCTGTATTAATTTTTTAAAATTTGTGAATTGTTGTTTAATTAAATTTTGAGAATTTTGAGATTTTCCTTAGTTCTTTAATTTTCTTTAAGATTTTTAACATTTTGAATTTTTTGTAACTTTTAGTAATCGTAAAAAATGCACTACAAAGTTGCCAAAGCGTGCAAATTTCATTATTTTGAGTATATATTTTTTTTTATTTGTATTTTTCTGACCTCAAATTCTGTTTACAATTTATTCCCTCTATCTCTCTCTCTCTCTCTCTCTCCCTCACACACCCTATCTGTCTCTCTCAACTCTGCAACTCTTTCACCGAGAGAGAGGCACACTGCAACAATCGTTTGCAGCACATGCAGTTGGAGAGCTGCTAGACAGCTTTGAACATTCTTTTTGCTTGGGTCAAATTTCACAACCACTCGCATGTAACCGTAAAATGTTGCATATTCACAAAATTTCTCACTTTGCTCGTTCGTTAGGAATCGAAAAGCTTCTCTAGGGAAATTGAAACCTTTTTCTTTATAGTTTAGAATTTTTGTACTTTTTTTGGTAAAAGCAATATTTGTGTATTATTTTCTCTTATATTTTTGAAGGGTTTTTACACTCTACATCTGAAGGTGAATCAGATGCTTGATCAGCATCACCTCGAATTGAGCGAATTCTATCTGTCTATCTGTCTGTCCCTGGATGTCTTGCTTTGTTGGAAGCGTAGTTTACATTTAACGATGCACATAATAAATACATAATATATGTTTGTCGTCCACCACACCTCACATAAAAAAAAAAATTTTTCCTGTTTATATTATATTTTGACAACATTCCACATACCACATAATGATTAACCGGAACCAAAAGTTTCATTTCCGGTCTCTAAATTTTCATTTCCGGCTAATCCACATATCGAAATCCAGTTGCTTGTCGAAGATCAGAACCACTTTGAGAAGCACTGCACACAAGCAGTTGCACAGCTGAAGAAAAGCGAAGAACGAAACCTTACTTCAAAAAGGTTCGAGGCTATTTTTGCTTTGTGTTTGTGTTTTGCTGTGCTTATTTTTACTTCTTCTTAATTCGCAATAAGTTTTTCCGTAAACGGTTGCTATTAACGAATTTCATAGCGAGTGATTTCAGGTGGTCCGCATTCCATTGGCAGAAAGGGTTGCGCATCCCCTGATTGCGTAGAAGTGATGGTAACGAAACCGTAATATTGAAATGAATCAATCTGGAGAATCTTGTTGTATGAGTCAAAATTAAATTAAGTACGAAAGTTAAGAATATTATCGACGGGTAATAAAATTAAGGCAACTATAAACGTCTCTGCCGAGGACGTGTTGCGCTCTTTCGAGAAGTTTTTCGGTGCCAATGGAATGAACACCAACACTCGTCGCGGGAGTGGTGACCACCTCTTTTATTGCTTTTTTCCCTCAATTTTCTGCATTTCTATAAATTTATTTTTACATTTTAACTAAGCCGAGCGAGTAACGAAATCGCATCTGAGTGTCGTGACGTCACAGCGACTTGTCTTCTATCAATCTTGAGTTGTCACGAATAATACGTTGTAAATGTATTTTCTATACCTGCCACGTCTCCTTCTATTAGTTTCGAACTAATATAAAGATTGACTCTCTACATCTGCCACGCCTACTTACCCTTATAATACCTTTTTATCATTGGATGTAGGGTATGAAAACTCTCCACAAATATGAGTAAAAATCATACGCAAATATTAAGGTCATTAAAGCTAATCATTGAAGCTTATCTCAACTGAACTCATTCAAAACTGAAGCAATTAGCCGCATCAGGTGATCAGGGTTGCAACACAGCAGACGCATTCCTGGACGCATAACGGAAAAACGGAAGCAGGGCAGGAGGAATGAAAATTAAATATTTGACGGTCGATTTTGGCTTAAACTTGGTTGGTTGGTGTGTTGTTTGGTGGCTCTGTCTATTAAAGTAGGTTGTTCTGGATAAGGATTCAACCTGGATGTGGAGCAGGAAAGAGAAAATGCGGATCCGATGTGGATGGCGATGCCATGTGTTCATGTAGCGTACTTAATTGAAATCGAAACTAGCAAATCCCAAACTAATCCCACTCGTTTTTGTTCATGTAATTTTCCAATTTAAGCAATGTTGTTTATTGATGATAATGATAATGGTGAGGGTGAGGGTGATGATGATGATGATGGTGATGGTGATGGTGACGATGATGGTGATGGTGATGGTGATGGTGATGGTGATGGTGACGATGATGATGATAATGTTGATGATGATGTGGCCGATTATTATGTGCAGTGATTTACTTCGACACACGAAGCTGTGCGTAAATCTACAAAATTAAAATCCACACAATTGCTGCGTATTTTTTGGCAAGTTGATGAGTTAGTATATAAAGCTAATGTTAATTTTTGTAATACAAAAACAAGAACAGCAACCAAAATTAAACAACTAAAGCAATTAAATCGATAGAGCAACTCAAATAGCAAAACACATGAAAATAAATACACATGAAAAGCAATTAAAAGGACTCAAATAATGAATAAACAAAAAAACTATTTGTAGATGATGGAAAAATTAAAAAATACTCCTATAATAGAAACACACATAAGAAGCAATTCTGGGTTTTTTGAAACCTTTCTTTATCCGTTTTATTGTTGTTGTTCTTTAAGGCTTCTAACACGCATTCGATGAAAGAAATTCAGACTCGCGGTGAAAAGTTTTTACATCTCGTACTTAACTTTAGCTGCAAACTGAAGTGCCGACAAGTTCCAAGCACCCCCCCCCCCCCGCCCTCATCCCTCCACCGCTTTCTCGCCAAACATTCTGCGAAGAACGGAAGAAGAAGAAGAAGACCGGCCGAAAGAAGATGGACGGGGACTCGCGCGCTTACTTTTCAATGACATCTGATACAATTTTTGGCAATTTTGAGTTGCAGCTGCTGCACCACAGAGTAGCTGCGTCAGATTGCCACGTTGTTGGTGTTTGATGGTTGTTGTAAACTTCGGCCATGTCCAGCAGCACGAAGTTTTGACAGTTTGTGGATCATCAGCGGCAAACAGCACCCAAAAGAAAAGAAAAAACAAACACCTCGAGCCGTTGTTGGTTCAGAGCTCGTTTGTTGGTTGTTCAGTCAACGCGTTCCTCTCTCTTTCACTCTCCCTCTCCCTCTCACTCTCCCTCCTTTCCCCTTCCTTTCAACACTTCTTTTTTTGTCTTTGCTTTTGTTGTTATTTGCTCCTCTTGTCTCTTGTGAATTAAGTTAGGATTAAGATTCGATGCTTGAATTCTAAACTCCGACGCCCACGCCCCCGCCCACTCCGCTTCCCCCTCCTTCCGACCATCGTGAGTGTACAGTGTTGCCACATTCAAGCAACCAACTCAAGTTAAGTAATTAAAAGTCAAAGCATCGTTAATAACAACAAGAAAAAAAAACGAAGGAAACCCACAACCAAAAAAACGATGCAAGTGAAAAAATCAACAACCAAAAGTTTAACTCAACAAACAAAAAAGTAACGCTTAACCTTTGATAACTTAAATAAAAAATTAAAAAACTTTTCCAACAAAAATATGACACATTTTTGCTTTTATTATTTTGTTGCTCCTAATGTTGTTGTTGTGTGTTTGTTGTTTTCGTTGCTACTATTTCTGGTTTTCTTTTTAATGCCATAACAAGCGAACTTTTATAATCTGGCTTAAAAAGTTTTTGCGCAACGTTCCGTTAGCTTTTGTGCGAAAATTAAATAAAACCCAAACAAAAAAGAAAAACAAAGAAATTCCATAAAAATTACGATGTTCGAAAAGTTAAATTTTGGTTGTCATATAAAAGAAAAATCTTTTCAGATACGAATATTTGAACAGATGACTTTTTTTAAATAAATGATTTTAAGATTTTTTTAAAAAGATTTTCAATTTCGAATTTTTCACCATATTTACACACATTATTCTAGTATCGCTTTAAATTTAATTACAACATTTTGTAAATTTCGACAGAAGCTCGTTAATATTCAAGCTCGAATATTCGTATGCAAAACTTTATAGCATGATATGATAATAAATTATAAAATTGGTATATTGTATTAACAACAACAATAACAACAACAACAACTATAATAATAAGTACAACAACATTTTGGCAATCGAAATAATTTGATAAAGGCGTGGCTGGTCCCGTTAGTTTTGCATGTTTAACCACAAAATACCAAGTGGACTGTAAAATGCACTTCGTTTGTCGCATTTGACCCCATCCCCGGTCCCCCAGCTGATCCATCCATCCGTCCGTCCGTCCGTCCGTTAGTCCGTTCATTCGTTTGTCCATTTGTCCATCGTTGGTGAACCCAGAAGTATTTGTTTAAATGTTATCTGGCTTTCAGTTGAATTGTAGGCCATTTATTGGATTTGCATATTTTAAATACAAACACACAACGAAACAGACAACCCGACAGACAACCCGACAGACAACCCGACAAATTGACCAACCAACCACTCGAGAGACGGACACTCTTACAGCAAATAAACAATAACGACCAACATTTATGGAAATCATGCAGATTTGTGAGATTTTATTAGGAATTATTTTGCAAACGAAACATTTGCATGAGTAGCATTTAACTAAATAATCCATAATTTATGTCTTTTTGTAATGCGATGTTGAAATGAGAACAAATGAAGATATGACAAAAATAACAACAACAACAGTTGCAGTTGAAAATTCATTTTGAAAATGCATGAATGGAACGAGATTATTCAAGGTAATGAAGAGATTCACATCGGCAATTATTCACTTCGTTTTTAGATATTAAAATATGACAGAAATTAAATAAACAAGAAGCTAAACAAGAATCTGTTATGAAGCTAAAGTGTTTCAGTGACGATTTACGATATTTTGTCATAACATCGACTTCACTTGACTTGACTTGGCGATGTTTCACCAAAACCAATATGTTTTCTTTCTGCTGATTACCTTATCGCCGATTATCTGATCTGATTTATCCTTTTCTTAGAAAATAAGTGTCAGATCCATATGGAACTCCTAATATTATTAATGAGTCCCAGACCCAACTTTTCATTATCATATAGAACTCGTATAAAGCTTTGAAATTTTCAAAACTTCAGAAATGTTCTTTCTCTCAAAAATTTTCTTTTCTGTCAGTCTTCTGTAAAAATTTACTTTTAGAGGAAAGGAAAAATTCAAGTTCTCTAAATTATTTTTGAAAAACTTTGAATTTAAATCCATCACCACCTCCAAAATCATATTTTCGATACCTTCATTATCACCACCACCATCTCTCGTCATCACCATCAAAAGAGCATTTTGAATTTTGATAGAAATTCCAATTCGAAGCATAACACTCCAAACATGGATAAAATGTTGAATTACTTTTATAAAATTCGCTTACGGTATCCGAACATACAAAATGATATCCGCTCCATACTGATCGTCCGGAAGAATCCGCAAGATGGCATGACAATAGCGGAATTAAGAGGTGAAGTACCAAAAAAAAAGAAAAATAAATCACTCCTGGATATCATCGTTTTATTACCTATTCTATTTTTATTATTTTTTATTATATTTCTTTGCAGCTTCTTTCACGAGACGGACGAAGAAGAAGTTTCCCCTCAATTGTGGTCCCATCGCGGTGGTGGAATTTATTTTAACCATACCTTATATATCGGTCTATTGTAATCCATATGGTATACTTTATTTCTATAGCATTGAATGATACTCTGGATTGAATGATATTCGCCTTATCTGCCTTCTCTCTTCTGTTGTCTATAATCTTTAAATTTCCTTTTTGCAATTTCATCACTTGGAATTGCCTTTCCTTTTAAATCTTATGTTTTCTCTTATCTTATATATTTTATATATGTATGTAATGATATCTCAATCTCAGAGTATAAATACTTAAATTTAAATTCTTGACTAGTGAATATGACTCTTTTGTAAGACTCTTTTGTATGACTTTCTTGTATCACTCTCTTTAATGACTAATAAATATTAGTTTAATAAACTTGTATGGAAAATATATTCTGAAGTTGAAGAGTTCCGAGTAAAACTTGACGGGTTGGGTTATGAGTATATCCATGGCTTGGAGTATAATTATGAGTATATCTAGGTACCTGAAGCTATGAAGAGAATACAAACAATAGAAGACGGAAAAATCAAATCCAATAGAAGTGAGAAGAAAACAGGCAAATATAGCAAAGAAGACCCAAAATAAAAACAGGATAAATATGGAAGAAATGGTCTTTAATGCCAAGAAGAAGGGTGATAAATACTAAGAAGAGGAGGTGTTAAATACCAAGACAAAGACGAGAAAAACGCGTAATAAATAAACTCCCATAATATTAACATATCCTGAATAATTTCATTTGTTCCATTAATTTTTTTAATTTTTAATTTTATATACGAACAACTTCAAATATTCAAAAAAAAATATACATATGTATAATTGAATTTTGTGTTTGTCAATATTTTTCTGTTGTCGAAACATAAACAAATAATATTGTATTTTCGTATCTGTTGCGAACGAAATCTGTTTCATATCTTTTGGCGCATGGAACTTAAATCCAACGTTTAAATTATAGCATCTGATTCATCTATATTCTATATTTTTTTGCGTATTCTTAAATTCAAATTCCTATCCAATGGATCGAATGCTGGCTTACTTTGTGACCAAACGTAAGCGGAACCCGAAGCTTGATGAGGTCTGCAAGAAGATCCTCAGCGAACGCCGCACACCGAGCGACGGCATCACGATTGCGGAACTACAAGGTTCGTCCTCATCATCGGGGATCATTCATTATTCATGTTGTTGTTGTTGTTGTTGTTGTTCCTCTTCCAGAAGCGTACGCAGAAGAGACCTGTTCCCGGTTTCCCGTCGTCCGCTGCATCACCGAGTTTCTGCTGACGATTCCGAACGTCGCCGTCTACAGCAACAGATGCGGCACACGTTTCTTTTATACCATTGAGTGAAATTTCGATGTTTTTCTTTCTACATTCATATTTTCTAATAGTTAATCCTTTAAATTTACAAATATTGGGCAGAGCATTGTTGTTGTATGAATGCATTTCTTTCTGATAACAAAAATTTACAATTATTGTTTGTATTCAATAAATTATTGACAGTAATTCGACAATAGTTTTGAATAGTAATAATACTGGAAATAATACTAAACAGTAATAATATTGGCAGTAATATAGACAATAATATCTCTCCATCTCCGTCCTTCTCTCTCTATCTGTCTTTCTCTCTCACACACTCTCCTCGCTCTAATCTTTCTAATCGAGTATTTACAATAAATACTTTAGCAATTCTCTTGCTATTTACAATTTTTTCGCATTCGAAAGAGAATCGAATTTTAATTGAATTTCATCGAATGATTGATTGGATTTCATTTTTGTAGTTTTTCCTCAAGGAGACTGCATCAGCATCCTGATGCATCTGAAAACTGTTGATACGAGCAGGAGTGCAACAATGATGCAACACGAGAAACTAACGAACGATCGAGTGAGTATCCAAAGAGTGCCAACATCACAGAAAATCGTCTCTAAAACTCTTTGCAATAACACTTAATCGCCATCGCTTTCGTCTTCTGTTTCCGTTTCCGTTCCTATGCTTAATTTTCATTTGCATTTCAATTTAAATGTGATATACTTCGAGCTTCACTCTCGAGTTAGGAATAAAGTCCTCAACAGAACGTATGCGAAATCGAAGGAATCACAGGATACAAGAGACCAGAATATTTTCGAAATTAGCATAAAATTCCTTGGATGTGTGCTCGTGTCGGTTCGTGTGTTTGTGCCCTTTCACAGTTCGAATGTTGCTCTGGAGTTTCTTTGCGCTGCTGCAGATTTTCTTGGTGTTGCATCAAATGTTGCTAATGACTGTTCGTTGCAACATTTCTACGAGCATGTTGTGTATAATAAATTAATTAATGGATTTGATTTTTTCATTCGATTTCCAGAATTGCATTGCTTTCGAGTCAAAGTGGGTGAGATTGTGGGTGGTAAAGAATTGTTGTTGTAATTCTTTATACAGTTCGAAGAGTGCGTTCACAATATATACCCTATGATTCGCCGCACTGAATTAAATCCGATTTAAATGATTGTTTATGGAACGCAGCAGAACTCGCATTACGCTTGACTTTAATTAGTGATGTAATCAGAATGAAGAGATGACGTAAGCTGTAATCGCTTAACGTTAATAATAATAATGATTGGATATTAATTAAGAATTGATGCAAATTTATTTATGACCAAAAATATAAACAATCGTGGAAGATATACGATCATAAGAAATATGTATTAATATCACTTAATTAATTAATTAAATAATATTACTCATAATATTAAAACAAGTTTAATACAATAACTTTTAGAAAGAGTTTAATAACCAACTATCTCTTCAGTCTCGTTGTTATCATTACTATTATTATTATTATTATTATCTCATTAACAACAGTTAAGAAGAGGAGGAGGGAAGAGATGAGCTGATGGTTTAATTCATATTTTGTTGTTATTCTTGTGTAATTCCACTACATACATACAATGTAACAGCAATTAAAATGTCACAACTTCAATAACAGAAAACACAAGAAGAACAACAATAACAAGATGAAAACCAAACCACACAACAATAAAAGAGCAGAAACAAAGAAACCGCCAAATATTATACTCGTCTAAAGACAGACAGATATACGAAACGACAGCGAGAGAGACATGCAAAACGACAGACAGAGATACGAACAACATTCAGGGAGCTGAATCGTTATCTCGCTCACTCTCTCTCTCCAGAGTATTCCAGAGCGTTGAATGGGTTCGAAAGTAAACGGGTTGATATGAGAATAAGTGTGTGTGTGATTGTGTGTGTGTGTGATTGTGTCTGTGTATGTGTGCGTGTGTGTGTGTGTGTGTGTGTGTGTGTGTGATTGTGTCTGGTGTTGCTGTGTATCTATTTAAAAACCCTTTTGGCCATCTTTTCCAGCTGCTCTTCTGTGCTTCAGCGCAAACACACACAATTCAGCTGTAATCCGTGTTTTTTCTCTCATCAGATAAGCTGCTGTTGTTGTTGCTTTTTGTTATTACTATTGTTACTGTTGGTAGTACTGATGTTGTTGTCAATGTTGTTGTTGTTGTTGTTGTTGCTGTTGTTGTTGTTGCTGTTGGTAGTGGTTCAATTGTTGAATTAAGTTCCAATTAAAATGTTTGTTTTGAGGATCTCTCTAGCGATAACAGAGATATGAAAACGTTCCAAAGCTGCTCGTTCTCTGAATGAAGAAAAGAGTAGAAGAAAGAAGACAAAAAGAGGGGGGGGAGGGGAAGGAAGAATGGTGGAAGGATGCTCGTAGAGGATGTTGTGTGCAGGATGGAGAATAGAAGATAAAGGTTTTTCTTTCGTACCAAATAATTTTGTAGAATTCGATAAAAAATTAATTTGAATTCATATGCAAAAATTTAGAAGAAAAACTCAACAGCACACAATTATTTGAATTTGATTTCGAACGTAATTTAAATTCGATGTATTTGTTGTTGTTGTTGTTCTTCTTCTCCTGTCATTGTTGTTGCGTTTCCCAATCAATACACTTCATGTCTGAATAAAGCATTTATACATAAGTTTCTATACACAATATTATAGATTATGTGAACTCGAATACACACACACACACATTTAATACGACTGAACTAATGTTTGCATGTGTGCGAGAATCTGTTTGTTTGCATGAGTGTGTGTGTGTGTGTGTGTGTGTGTGTGTGTGTGTGTGTGTGGGTGAGCTTTGATAAGTTTGCGAGTATGTAAACAATGCATAAATGTGTTTATATTGCATGTATGAGTAAGTGCTCAGCTATATTTGTTGGTATTTGTGTGTATGTGGGTGACAATGTGTGTGTGTTTGTGTAAATGTGCTTGCGTGTGTGTGCTTTGTGCGAATTTCAATTTCAAAGTCCGCAAACTGCAATTATTGATGCATTGATGCCGTCCACAATCCGTCCGTATCCGCTTTTCACCACACACTCAACAACAACACACAACAACACACACACACACACACTAACACTTCCATATCCATTCAATTCGATGGCCACACTAGCAAACATGAGAGCCGATTCAAAAGTAGACCGGATGATAGCGCCAAACAATGAAGCGATTCGAACGAAACCATGACCCGAATGGAAACCAAGCTGTTAGAAGAGTGCTTCATATCTTAATCTCACTCTCTCGCCCTCTCACTCTCTCGCTCTTTCTTCATCACTCTTCCTTACTGCCTTTTTTACTCTTGTTTCTCCTTCCTTCGCTCTCTCCTTTCATTCAGAAACTTGAGCTTAAGTGATTTAATGAAACGATTACTTAGATGAAGTGCTGCTCGAACGGTACTCACTTGTAGGCCCATGAAGTCCTTCCACGTCGATGTATTGGATACTTGGGCTTCGTAGTACTGAGCTATTAAAACGAGTTGAATGAATGCTTAACGACTCTTTTGCTTCATAAAGAAACAACGTTTTTATAATAACTTCAATTAGTTTCTCGTAATCCATAATAGTATTTCTATTGAGACACATTTTAAAGTAATTCTTTTAAGAAACAAAGAAATCTTTGATGCAAAATCATTCATAATAAAATCGTTCACAATAATATTCTCAAAGTTATCAGCAACATTTGTTTATTATATTCTGCTGAGGTGAAAATTTATACGAATCAAATATTAAAGTCTTCTGTCAATCAAATAAATTGTCGGTTCTCTGTTTCTGTTTCGGTCTCTTTGTCCGCCTCTCCCTCTTCCTCTTTCCTTGCTTCCTTTTTTTCTCCATTTTAAATAAGATAAATAAATGATTGGACTTCTGAGTTGGCATTAATTTTATTTGAAACAACAAAAGTTATGATTTATTTAGCTTTTATTAAAGGCATTTATTTATAAGAGAAACTCTGAATGTCCTCCGCATCGCTTTGATTCTCTTTGATCTTCTGCTCCATGACTACGTTTGGGATTTCCTGTGGTTCTCTCTGCTTGTAAACGTATTTATTTAGTGTATTTTCGAGAAGAAGAGGATGAATTTGAGAGCCCAGGAGAATTAATTATGAAGTCGTTAGTCTCAACGCATTGAGAAACAACTGAATGAAGATTCCAGACATACACACACACACACACACACACACACACTGGGATGCATTCAATTTTCGAACACTAGATGGCCAGGATTATGAAGTATTCAGGATCTTAAAAGTACCTTAAATGAGCATTTACCTTGAGCTTAAATTAAATCATTCTGCTGAAACATCCGCATTTCCACTGAATGAAGGCCAAGTTAGGTCATCGATGGGACAGTTAGACAGTTAGTGAGTGTATAGGTGTGTGTATGTGTGTGTTTATGCGTGTACGTGTGTGTGTATGTTTCTGTGTATGTGTATGCTTGTGTTTGTGTAATAAAGAGGATATCCTACGTATTCATACGTTGCTGTCATTAACTTTTGACTTCAAGGAGACAAAGTTTGAATAAAGCATTAAAACTATAAACAGAAACTCATAAATGAAAGCTTTCTAATGAAGGAAATTTATAAATTAACTCTATTTTCCAATTTATTTTTTGGTTTTATAATTAAAATAAAAATTGAACCAGTGCAGAACTAGTTTGGAAAGCACTGTTTGTTACACTGAAATGCATTCCTTCCCTTGCCTGGAAACTTTGCCGAAAATGGTTTCTTCGGAAGTCCGGCAGAAGCCACAAAAAATACCTCTTCTTAGTTTATTCCTCTCTCTCTCTCACTGCCTCTTCCTCCCCCCCACTTCCTCTCTCCCTCACACGCTTTCTTTCTCACATCCTCTTTCAATCATTGAACAAAAGTATCGCTTAAGAAGCATCGTTCGAAGTTCGAACTTCAATAAAAACATCAAAGAAACGCATAAAACCAGAAGAAGAAGAAGAAGAAGAAGAAGCAGAAGCAGAAGAAGAAAAAGAAGAAGAAGGAGAAGAAGAAGAAGAAGAAAAAGTGAAAGAATAGATGAGTGAATAAAAGTGTCTAGAATATTAAACGAATTCATTTAATTAAGGAACTTTTTGCTTTGTTTACAGTAGTGGCCAAAATTGTTAAATCTTCTTTGGACTCGTATCGCGGTCAACTTTTGGCGTTTGTTTTTGTTGCTTTCTCCATCTTATTGTTGTAATTCAAACATTAAAAAAGCTGACAATATAAATAATAGTACGTTTATGTGAAATACCTTAACTAATTATATCTGAATTTTTATGATGCCTAAATATAATAATAGACATCCGTTTTCTATGAGAAGGAATGCATTTTAAACCACAAAAACAGCCTGAAAGTATGCTCGACATTTTTTGCTCAGAATTCAATTGAGTATCACATTTAATGATATCCCTAAAACTATGCAATGCTTGAAGATATTCACAAAGTAGCACGTACATTTTAACATTTTTCATATATTGTTCTTTAATACTTGTATGCAGTTGAAATTAAATTAAATGGAAGCGATGCCATCGTCGACATTGACGCCAACGCCCCCGTCACTAGAGGCATCGATGCCGCCCGTGCAACGTGTGCAGGCACGCACTCAACTCATTGGAATGCAAGACTAATAAAGACACTTCAACAAACTGAAATCCCTGAACAGTAAAGTACACACCGACAACACGGTACACGAACAGAAGCCACACCATTAACACCAACAACAACAACGTCGACACTTCACAATGGTTGCAGTTTATTAACAATAACAACAGAGTGTCGCAGCTCTTCTCGGGTCTGCTCCTTTCTGCGCCCCTCGCGTCTCGTGTGACTTCGAGCAGCGCTATTAATTGGATTATGATTTGATGCTTCTGTATACTTCGAAAATACCTGCGGCACCGATGACGCACCTGCTGCTGCACGGTAGCTAAGCCGGAAGTTTGCCAGTTGCAAGCTTCGCTCGTTTTCGCTGATTTTATTGCTCGTTGCTTTTCGGTGAAGTTTCTCTAAGTTCCAAAAAGTTTTACTGCTCCACCGAGCACGTAAAATGTTCGCTTCAATAAAAGGGGAAGCAATACTTTGTGAGGGCGAAACAGCAGGAGGTGAAGGGGCAATACTTTGAGAGGTCCATGGAAAGGGAATAAAAGGGGGCGAAAAGGAAAGGAACGGGAGTAAAACGGGTGCAAATGGGAAGGGAAATTGTTAGAAAATGTTGTGCAAATACGATACTCTAAAACGTCTCATATTCCTTCAAACGGTTCCCTCCTTTTCTCGGAGTAACTTTTAAAGTTAACTACGCTTTCTGCGCGATGACAGAAGATGACAAAAGTCAACATCACGCTTCAATGTTTAACCTAATTAAGTGTAATCATTGAAGAAGGCGATCATGTTAAATGACGCGAAACGAACGTCGAGTTTAAAAGTCTACCGTTGAAAGGATCATCAAGGAAGCAATCGGAGTAGAGTCACAGAGTTAGAGTAGAGTCGAAATAGATCCACGTCAGAGGAGATCGTAGTCAAGAGATATCATAGCCGAAAGAAGTCGATGTCAAAAGATATCCAAGTCAGGAGAGAGCGATGTCCAGATAGCTAGAAATCCAAATACATCGAGTTCACGAAATAATAGTGAATTAAGAAATACGAAAAAAGAGTCAACAGAGTCAACTTTCAAAGTTTTCTAGTGTAGAAAGTTTCAGTAAACTTTCCACAACACTCATTCTATTTCTTTCTCCATCGCTCTCGCTCTCTCTCCCTCTTCTTTCAGTCACTCTCCCTGTCACTCTCTCAAACTTCCTTTCGTATAATTTTAAAATAATTATCCTTTGTTTAGAGATAATTGATTGGGTTAAGTAATGTTTTCGGTGTTCGACAGCGGCACCATGTTGAACCAGAAAAGGAACAACAACAACAACAAGGACAAAGGAAACAACAAAACTAACAACACACCAACAAGACACCAACACAAACGAACCATTAAAAGCAACATGCTCACAACATGATTGTCACTCCGTCCGCATACGAGTTCATCCGCTGTTCAGTCCTTTCATCCTTCCTGCCATTCTTCCTTTCATCCTTCCTGCCATTCTTCCTTTCATCCTTCCTGCCATTCTTCCTTTCATCCTTCCTTCCTGCCATCCATTCATTCACTCATTCATCTCTACTCAGAGTCCCCGAGGTGTTGACCGAACGATCAAAACATTTATGTTGCATGTTGTTGCCCAGCGTGCGTTGCTCATGATTACTTAAAGCCACAGCAGCAGTTGCTCCGGTGCTTCCACTTTGGTCCAGGCTCACAGGTCTCCAGAGTAACATTTTTGCACTCCTAATGATGAGTTTGATGATGATGATGAGGACGAGGTTAAGACTGATGATGAGGACGAGGTTAATACTGACCATTTTAATGATGATGATGATGGTGTTGAGGATGTTAGAGACGATGCTTTTATGGTGCTTTTGCTGTTGCTTTTGTTGTTTCTAGTGAAACATTTTTGTCCTTTAAATGCTGTATAATGAGAACTTTATTATAGAGAAAGTATATATTACAATTAAAGGACTTCATTGTATTAATATACAATATATATTACATAGTAAGTATTATAAAGAAAAGAAAAGAAAAGAAAAGAATATTTTATTTATTTTATTTTACTTATTTTTATTTATTTATTTATTTTTTCCCTGTAGGAAGGCGTGGCACATACAGAGTGTAGTGCATATGTAATAATATAAAATCTTAATATTTTTCGGGTCATATTTTCTTTTTATTTGGCAAAGTTTTTTCATTTCTTTTCCTTTCCATGTTGATCACATTCTGCTCAGACAAAGCAGCTGCTGCTAACGTCGCTGTCGCCGTCTCTGTCGCTGTCGCCGTCTCTGTCGCTGTTGACGCACGATGAACTGCCAAATTACGCTCCATACTTCTTTACATTCCATAGGATTTTCAGAATTACTATTGAATGCAAGGAAGCATGGAACTTTCAAAGGCGATGGAAGGAGCTTTTTTTGTTGGTGACTATTTTTTATGTTCACTAAACTTACATCGTTGTTGTTGCTGCTGCTTTTATTGTTGCTGTTGCTGTTGCTGTTGCTGCTTTTGTTGTTGTTGTTGCTGCTACTGCTGTCTCTTTATTGCTGCACTTCTTCGCACGAACTCACAGAAACGTTGTAAATTTAATTTGAATTGCAAAATTACACTGTGCAACAAACACAACAGAACACAACTGAAAAAGACAAAAAAATTATAATATATAAACGGGTTTTTTCGCATTTGAATTTTTTATAACGTTCCTCAAAATAGCAGTAAAGCGAATGGCAACAAAAAAACTATCAAATAAACACAAAACACCACAAAATTGTCATTTTTATGTTGAAATGCGTGAGTGAGAGATACTGAATGAGGGAAAGAGACAGAAGGAGGCAGTATGTTTGTTTCTATGGACTCAAAACCCAAAAATTTCTTGCGAAAAAACCCATTTTCACGCCGTTGTGAGCTTTTGTCGCCTTTTCATGCTTTTCCGGAGTTTCGTAGTGAGCAGTTTTTACTACTCTTTTCTACGTTTTGATACGTTTCTTTATGGTTTGTTTCTATGTTCGAAGCAACGATTTAAAGCGTGCTTTATTTGCACAGTGTTTTTGCAGTTGTTTTTGTTGTTGTACCTTTTGTATCAAGAAATAAAGGAACCTCAGCAACAAAGGAATATAAAAACAAAAATAAAAGCAATAAAAGCACACTTGAAAACATGCGAAATGTAAAAAAGTAGTCATAAAAGAGAACATACTCGAAAAAGAGAGCAAAAGATCGTGAATATGAAAAAAGAATACTCCTTTAGACAAAAAATACTAAAATTTGCATAAAGCTTGTTCTTAAAAAGTCTTAAAAAATAGTAGTAAACCAATAGTAGTAAAAAAAAGTACCGAAAAATAGTACTTACCAAATAGTAGTGAAACCAGCAGAAATAACAGAGTTGTTTCATGATGGCGGCTGTTAACTTTCTATGCTTTCTATGATGATTTGTGTTAAAAAAAAATAAAACATAATAAAAAACTAAATAAAATAAAAAGTAGTAAACTTAGAAAAGTACTAAAAATTCGAAGGAGAACAACTAAACTGAGTAAATTTAACTTAATAAAGTGAGTAAACTGAGTAAAACTAAGTATAGGAGTAAAACAAGTGCTGTAGTTAGAAAAAGGGAAAAAATGTTTAAAAAGTAGTAAAACCAAAATAAAAGGAGTGAAATTTAAAAAAGTAGTAAATAAAAAACTTCGATAAAAATTTAAATTTGAGTGGGAAAAGGAAGGAAAAGGAACTATATGTTTCTAAACACATTTTAAAGTAGCAAACAACGTTTGAAATGCACCAAATTTCGAAACCGTATTGAAATCCGTCTTGAAATCCTCAAAACTTTCACAATGAACACAAAATAAATGAATTTTTTTTTCGCTTTTCTTGTTGTTTACCGTAGTAAAAGCAACACCGTTACTGTTGTTCCACGTCACAGTTTTAAAACACGACTGATCTGTTATGAGCTGATAAACACCGATTTATATAGATTTCTATTATGTCCGACTTTGGTACAGACACAATCGAGATTCTAGTAAAACAGAAACAGAACAACAACAACCAGAGGGTGACTCGGAAAAAACTCGGGGAAACTCTGGCCGATGCTTAACCTAGAAAATACATAGACTCGATTCTGAGATCGTCGCGTTGAGCTTTAAAAGAAAAACACAACAACAAAGAAACAGAAGAGCATCCCCGCCGCTGCAGAGAGTACAACAACTGGCGACGCTGATGTTGTTATTGTTGTTGTTGTTGCTTTGCTCCTGCCTGCAAACACATGTTGCGGATTCCTCTCAACAACATCGAAAATTTTACCTACTTGAAGAGTTTCCTTCAATGTGTTTTTATTGTTCATCTTTCATGCGTTGTTTTTGTTGTTGTTGTTGTTGCTTTTGCGTTGGTTTAGTTTCTTTACCTACGCAGTGTTGTTGATCCTGCGTACACCAACAAAAGCAACAACAACAATAAAAACAACGTCATCAACTTAATGCGAGCATGGAACACATGTGTTTGTACAACAACAACGACACGGCGCTTAGCAACCATCAAGTAACTCAGAGAGAGAGAGAGAGAGAGAAACTAAGAGAGAGAGCGAGAGCGAGAGAACGTGTCAAAATGCATCGCCGCACAGAGTCTCATGTGCAGCATGTTGCACATGCGTTAAACGTACACCAAAAACGCGTCATCGATGTTTGTTGTTGTTGTTTGTTTGTTTATGTGTATGTTGGCCTGTCTGTCCTTCCTGGCTGTCTGTCTGTCTGTCACATGTTCACAAGATGTCCAGATCTAGAACGAAACTCATCCCTCAACATTCTCATTATGATCATCGTTCAACGATCCTGCATTAATTTGTGCCTCGATGCGTTGAGATGTCGTTTTTATACTCTAATTGTTGTTGTTTCTGTTGTTGTTGTTGTTGTTGTTGTCAATGTGTTAACATGCCAGCAAATGCCAAAAAAATGTCCCCAATTAAACAATAAAAACAATAAAAAAATCGAAGATCGAAAGAGATTTCCGCCTGAGCTCACAGGAAGAAAGACGAAACAGGCGAACAGACAAAATTAAAAATTAACAACAAAAAATTACATAAAAATACACAAGCTAATACAATAAAAGGCACAAAATATTAAAAACTCGAAAGAAGGATTGTAAACAAAAACAGTATTATAATGATATATTTATAAATATGATTAATAAATTTTTAGAATTATAAAAAAATAATGAAACTAAAAGAATATGGATAAAAAATCCATTAAAACTATTAAGGAAAAAGATTATAATACTATACAGACCCAAAGCTATAAAAACCCTAACATAATCGATCCTTCGCAAGGATATCGAAGATTATTTCCGTATATTGAACATCGCTTGTTTTCTTTTTCCATCAAACTATGAAATTCATTTAGGTTAGGTATGGATAAAAAATCCATTAAAACTATTAAGGAAAAAGATTATAATACTATACAGACCCAAAGCTATAAAAACCCTAACATAATCGATCCTTCGCAAGGATATCGAAGATTATTTCCGTATATTGAACATCGCTTGTTTTCTTTTTCCATCAAACTATGAAATTCATTTAGGTTAGGTATGGATAAAAAATCCATTAAAACTATTAAGGAAAAAGATTATAATACTATACAGACCCAAAGCTATAAAAACCCTAACATAATCGATCCTTCGCAAGGATATCGAAGATTATTTCCGTATATTGAACATCGCTTGTTTTCTTTTTCCATCAAACTATGAAATTCATTTAGGTTAGGGTAGGATGGGAACAGGCCATAGGCTAACCCATGAACCTCCATAATACCGACCACTTCCATCTGAAGGACTGTAATGGAATTATGTACTCTGATGCTGTCTCCATAGTTATGTTATTTTTACAGCAGAATTCAGCTCATGTTTCGATTTCCGATCCATCGCTTTATAAATGGATGTTTCGGTGAAGTTCTTCAAGTAGGTCGGAGCTCCATTCGCTCCTGTTCGGTATAATGGATTCCACTAGAGTACCATTCATTGAAATTCATTTAAAATTCACAGAAAATAGTCGCAAGAAGAAAAATATAATTATTTTACAATTTTTGCATAGTGTTTTCGTAAATTTTAATTTTTTTCATTTCTTTTATCCGCTTTTTATTTTTGTTGAATTTTTAATTTTAGCATCCAGTTGTTTGTAATATTATTAGATGTTGTCGCTTAAAAGTTCACCGCACAAGTTTTACACGAGCAAACATACATTCACACATACATGTATAAATACACACATACATATATATTCCCCTATACACACTCACTCCCTTAGATTCTAATCTATACATACACGTTCATATACATACACGCTCCTCTCTCGCAAAGACTCTTCCTTCAACTCACGCTTTCCCACCGTCTTTTTCTCTCTCACACACACACACACACACACACTCACATACACACGCAAACACACACACACACATGGTCACTGCTTTGTGCCTTCACATGGATGAATCTGTTTTTCTGGTATTTTTAGAAAAACTACAAAACAAAAACTTGGAAGAGTGAAAAAATTCGCCGGTTTCGATGCGTTGCACTGCGCTGAGCTCCATAAATAGAAGCAGCAAAAGCAGCGCCAGCAGCAACGACATCAGAAGCCGAGTCTGGCGCATCAGGAATGCAAAACAGAAGAAACAGCAGTGAAAACCACAAAAAATATTGCACTTGCAATTAAAATAATTATAATTTGAAAATAAATTTAAATATTAAAGAATATATTTGCATGGGTTTTCCATTGCATTTAATTACGGAAAGAAATGTGAACATTTTTAAAGTGTTCTCACTGCTATTTTAAGCCAATCGTTTATATTGAGGATGTTTTTATATTTATTTCTTTTTAAAATATTATTTTGATGTTATTGACATCGAAAAATCCATTAATCTTTCATATTTTCATTTATTTTAATATTTGCTATTATATTGTTTATTTATTTAAATTATTTATATAAAAATTTGATTTATTATTTCAATTTTCGTTTTAATTTTAAGAAATTTCAAAAGTTTTGTAATTTAATGAAAACCCGTCCATGCATTTGTACTTACTTTTTGAAAAACCATGTGAATTTCTTTGAATTCTTTTCGATCTCATTTGAGCTCTTTTTTAAGATCATTAAA